>OX451736.1:665606716-668006716 GCA_948472305.1 Vicia faba | reverse complement strand
GACAAGATCAAAGAGTACCTACAAGAGCCTCCTATTTTGATGCCACCAGTCGAGGGAAGACCATTGATCATGTATCTAACTATTTTGGAAAATTCAATGGGGTGTGTGTTGGGGCAGCATGACGAGTCTGGCCGAAAAGAGCATGCTATTTATTACCTGATAAAAAGTTTAACGATTGTGAAACAAGATATTCACTGCTCAAGAAAACTTGTTGCGCTCTGGAATGGGCTGCTCACCGGCTAAGACAATATATGATGGCCCATACTACCTTATTGATATCCAAGATGGATCCAATAAAATACATATTCGAGAAGCTTGCCCTCTCTGGGAGAATAGCGAGATGGCAGATGATCCTAGCGGAGTATGACATTCAGTACACTACCTAGAAAGAAATAAAGGGCAGTGTGTTAGCCGATCACCTTGCTCATCAAGCTGTGGATGACTACCAGTCCATGAAGTTCAAATTCCCAGATGAAGACATCATGATGGTAAACAACTGTGAAGAATTCAGACCATATGACGAACCCGAACAAGGATCCCGATGGACCCTGGTTTTTGATGGGGCGTCCAACGCACTCGGGAATGGTATAGGTGTTGTACTCATATCCCCTGAAGGATGTCACACTCCCTTTACTGCAAGACTCTGCTTCAACTGTACAAATAACATGGCAGAATATGAAGCATGCATTTTCGGTCTCAAAGCTGCCATAGATTTGGGGATCAAGTCTTTAAGTGTATTAAGAGATTCAGCCTTAGTCATCAGCCATATCAAAGGAGAATAGGACACGAAGCACCCTAACCTCATCCCCTACAAAGAACATGTGTTGACATTAATCTCACATTTTGAGAAGATTACCTTCGAGCATTTCCCGTGAGAAGAAAATCAACTAGCGAACGCGCTAGCCACAATGTCATCCATGTTTAAACTCAAATGGGATAACGAGGCTCCCCAGATCACCATTGAACGAATGGATGAACCAACTCCTTGTCACGAGATCAATACAAAAGAAGTAGTGGACCGGCCTTGGTTCCACGAAGTCAAGAGGTATCTCGAGGCTCAAGAATATCTAGAAGAAGCTTCAGTCATTGATAAGAAGTTCTTAAGGAGATTCTCTTCTAAGTTCTTCCTTAGTAATGGCATTCTCTACAAACGCAACCACAACTCTGTATTGCTTCGTTGTGTAGACAAGGTTGAGGCAGTAAAGATCATGGTTGATCTACATGAAGGCGCTTTTGGCACCCATTCCAGTGGGCATACGATGGCAAAGAAAATCCTGGAGAAGGTTATTACTGGTCTACCATGGAATAAGATTGCTATCAACACTCTCGAACCTGCCACAAGTGTCAGATCTATGCTGACAAAGTGCATGTACCTCCAGTTCCTCTGAATGTCCTGACTGCTCCCTAGCCATTCGCGATGTGGGGCATTGATATGATTGGAGAAATCAAGCCAACAACCTCTAATGGTCACCACTTCATCTTCGTGGCCATTGAATATTTCACAAAGTGGGTTGAGGAGGCTTTTTTTGCTTCCGTTACCAAGAATGTTGTAGCCCGGTTCATCAAACAGAATCTCATATGTCGGTACGGTATCCCGGAGAGGATCATCAAAGATAATGGTACAAATCTCAACAATATTATGATCACCTCACTGTGCGCGCAATTCAAAATCCAACACCATAATTCTTCCTCTTACCGGCCAAAGATGAATGGTGTTGTCGAAGCCGCAAACAAGAACATCAAAAAGATCATACAGAAAATGATAGTAACCTATAAGGACTAGCATGAGATGCTACCATTCGCTCTCCACGGTTACCGTACCACGGCCCGCACATCGATTGGGGAAACACCTTACTCTCTGGTATATGACATGGAAGCTATCTTGCCTATTGAGGTGCAGATCCCTTCTTTGAGAATCATGAAGGTGAATGGTTGAGTGAAGACGATTAGATCCAAACTCGACTTGATCAACTGAACTTGATTGATGAGAAAAGGCTTACTGCTGTCTGTCATGGTCAAATGTATCAAAAACAGATGATCAAGGCTTTTAACAAAAAGGTCAGACGCCAAGTGTATCAAATCAGGGATCTGGTGATCAAGCGCATCATACTACTGCTGGGTGCTCCCAGGGGCAAATGGACTCCTACATACGAAGGACCGTTTGTGATAAAAACATATTCTCTGGTGGAGCAATGATCTTAACCACTATGGAGGGCGACGACCTGCCGCACCCTGTGAATGTGGGCAGAATCAAAAGATACTACGCATAAGAGGCCCACTAGGTTGACACGCCCAGTTAAAACAAGGGCATCTCGGTGAACCAAAAAGGTTCGGTCAAAAATTAGGAATAAAATAAAATAAATCTGTACACCCGGCAAGTCGAAACCCGAAAGGGCGACTTGGGAAAAAAAGGGTATCTCGGTGGACTGAAAACTCGAAAGGGTGGTCTAAGAAAAGTTAGGGAATTGAAGCATATGACTATGTCCTGTTGGACCACCTTGCAGACAACCTTTGGCTTCGACTGACCAACTCAACGGTTCTGATTAATCCAATCAACTTCAAAAAAGGCAGCAAGTGGACAAGACGCTCAGAGACACGAAGGCTATAACAAAATTGGAACCCCATGGGATTATTACACATAGCTATCTTTTCTTTGTATCAAATTTCCATTTTTTTTTACGACGACATTCTCTTACTAGGATGTTCGTCTCATTGAACAAAATACTTATTAATACAAAGATATTCCTTTGAAAGTGCAAAATTATCTGTTTTTCTTTATTTGTGTTTTGTTTACAAAAACGTCCAATGATTTATTTTTGAGCATATGCATTTGAACGTAAATACTGTTTATAAATGAGAAAAAATAGAAGACAATCACTAATGGCTTTAAGAAATAGGATAATACCTTTAGACTATTCCATAAATTTCCCGCAGTGTGCAGCTTAATGATGTCGAGCTCTCTCATATCTCCGGCGGAACAAAACTTCCAGTTATCAATCCCCAGCAGAGTCGCCAGTTCTGTGATACAGTTGGAGAACTGACTTGGGTGTTTTAAATTTGATCACAAATGTTGCGGTTAGCAAGAGTTGCCACCGACTTTTCTTTTATCCAAAATGAAAGGTGAAAAAGCACAGGAAAGACCTTTGAGATTGTTTCTTGAGTTCGGGGGGTAGATTATGAAAAGGGAAGGTATTAGCACCCTTTTCATCCATGGTTTTCCATGGGCTCTTAGTTACTTGCTAGATCACTTGCTTTTGTTTGAAAATGTGCTTTGTGTGGTTTTTGAAAGTATTTTGTAAAGAGGCCTTTGTCTAGGCAAACTTTGTAATGATTCTCGTTTGTAAGAATGTATACAAAGGTGTTGATATTTTGAAAATGTTTTCATGTTTTGAAAGATGTTTTGGAAGTGTTGGTGTTTGTTTTGAAAATAGCAAGGATGTTTTTGTTTTGAAATTGAGCAAGTAACCAGGAACATTCTACCTACTCAAAAGTATTTCATGTTCATTTCCTTTTTCCTTTGACATTGTTATCTTACCATTGATTTGGTAAGTAACCCTATCTTTGGATGTAAAAGGGACGTGCAAGGGTCATCGTAAAACCATGATTAGCAATGTTGCAAGGTATCTTAGCATTTTCCTTAGGGACTAAGATCATTTTGAAAATGCAACATAGATAGCGTCATCGGGGGACTATGATCTTGTATTTTGTTTGTCTTTTCTAAGATACCTCACATGCGTAATATGGCCATTTTTGTAAGGCAACCAAGTGGATTTACCCTAGGGGTGTTTGTGTGAAAGTGTATTGGTTTTCATGCTTGATTTGTCTTTGATTAGGGTTTTCTATTGATTGGTTTTAGTATTTCCATACAAAACCCTAATCACTAGCATTTTGTATATAAATCGATAAATTATGGAAATTAAATTTATTGCACTATTATAATACTTAGGGGAAGGGGTGTACAAATTACAAATGGGGAATATTGCAAGAAATCAAATCTAAATAATTTTTACAACCATATTGAAATTGAATAAATGTACAAAATAAAGATAAAAATGCAAGAATATAAATGTAAAGAAATATGATTTTGTACATTTATATTCTTGCATTTTTATCTTTATTTTATACATTTATTTAATTTCAATATGGTTGTAATAATTATTTAGATTTAATTTCTTGCAATATTCCCCGTTTGTAATTTGTACACCCCTCCTCTAAGTATTGTAATAGCGTAGTAATTTTAATTTCTGCAATTTATCGCTTTATCTACAAAATGTTAGTAATTAGGGTTTTGTATGGAAAGACCAAAACCAAACAATAGAAAACCCTAATCAAAGATAAATCAAGCATGAAAACCAATACACTTGCACACAAACACCCCTAGGGTAAATCCACTTGGTTGCCTTACAAAAATGGCCATATTACGCATGTGAGACATCTTAGCAAAGACAAGAAAAATACAATATCATAGTCCCTCGATGACGCTATCTATGTTGCCTTTTCAAAATGATCTTAGTCCCTAAGGAAAATGCTAAGATACCTTGCAACATTGCTAATCATGGTTATACGATGACACTTGCCCGTCCCTTTTACATATGGTAAGATAACAATGTAAAAGGAAAAAGGAAATGAACATTAAATACTTTTGAGTAGGTAGAATGTTCCTAGTTACTTGCTCTATTTCAAAACAAAAACATCCTTGCTATTTTCAAAACAAACACCGACACTTCCAAAACATCTTTCAAAACTTGAAAACATTTTCAAAAGATCAACACCTTTGTATACATTCTTATAAACAAGAATCATTACAAAGTTTGCCTAGACAAAGGCCTCTTTACAAAATACTTTCAAAAACCATACAAAGCAAATTTTCAAACAAAATCAAGTGGTCTAGGAAGTTAATAAGAGCCCATGGAAAACCATGGATGAAAAGGGTGCTAATGCCTTCCCTTTTCATGATTTACCCCATGAACTCAAGAAACAATCTCAAAAGTATTTCCTGTGCTTTTTCACCTTTCCTTTTGGATAAAAGAAAAGTTGGTGGCAACTCTTGATAACCGCAACATTTGCGATCAAACGCAAAACACCCAAGTCAGTTCTCCCACTGTATCACACACCCCCTCCCCTAAATGATGTAATAGCATAGTAATTTTAATTTCCACAATTTAAATGCTTTATATACAAATGCTACTAATTAGGGTTTATATGGCAAGAATAAAATCAACAAGTAGCAAACCCTAATCAAGACAAATCAAGCATGTAAACCCAAACACTTGCACACATACACCCCTAGGGTAAACCCACTTTGTTGCCTTTCAAAAATGGACATATTACGCATGTGAGGTATCTTAAGCAAAAACAAGAAAAATACAAGATCATAGTCCCTCGATGACACAATTCATGTTGCCTTTTAAAATGACCTTAGTCCCTAAAGAAAATGTTAAGATATCTTATAACATTGCTAATCATGGTTATACAATGATCCACGCTCGTCCCTTTTACATCCAAAGATAGGGTTACTTACCAAATCAATGGTAAGATAATAATGTCAAAGGAAAGAGGAAATAAACATGAAATACTTTTGAGTAGGTAGAATTTTCCTAGTTACTTGCTCAATTTCAAAACCAAAAACATCCTTGCTATTTTCAAAACAAACACCAACACTTTCAAAAACATCTTTCAAACTTGAAAACCTTTTCAAAAGATCAAACGCTTTGTATACATTCTTACGAACGAGAATCATTACAAAACATGCCTAAATAATGACACTGTTGTACCCAAAAATTTTCCATCTCATTTTACTCAATACATGTCCATTAATATCTTCAATTTGCTCAAGGTTGCCCAAGAATGGACCAGACAAACTCTCTCCTAAGGCAGGGTGTCTCAAATTAGGGTTTCCATGTTCATCAATATGTGTGAACCACAAAGGACCCAAATGCTTTCCATGGTCCTAATATGTTCTCAAGACCCTACATGTCAAGTTTCATGCCTTGCACAAGAAGTTTGCTCAGTCAACTACTCAGATGCTTGAGAATCGACTGTATTAGGTCAAAAGTCAATTGTGACCCACATACAGTCAAACTTCAAGATTTTTGGTCAACATTAACATTTTGAAGTGACTTTCATCATTTTATCAAGTATTGATCATGATTCCCCAAGGAATGCTCCAAAATCATTAAAACCCAAAAGTTGCTAAATTAGGGTTTCTTAGTAAACGTCAACCAAACTTTGACCAAGCATAACTTCCATATGCTTTATCAGAAATTTTCCATCCAAATATCATTTTGAAGAGGATTCAATTCCCTAAAATTCATCTTCAGCCCACAAGTTCAAAATATGCACTCATAAAGAGATATGAATTTCTACATTATGGGTCCTTTTGAAAAGTCAACAAAAACACCTTTTGGGTCAAAGCTTCTTACATGAAAATGGAAGACTCAATTGATATGAGACCAAAAGGGTTGCTTAGGGGACATCCTAAGATTTCTAAAAAGTCCAAGAACACCTCTCTATGGTTAAAATTGAAGGAGATATGCCTTATCAAAGTTGACCCTTTTTGCAAAATTGCCAAAAGTCAAATGTGCTCAAGAATGCATTTTTTTTGCTAAATGGGCCTAACTTTTTATGCTTGCACCTCACTTATAATGTGGTCCACAACTCAAATATTCATCCACCCATTATTTGCTTCATTTTTCAACTTATTTTGATTTTTTTAATTAAAAATTGAATTAAATCAAATAATTGATTAATAATAGCAAATATATGATTTGATTTGGTTTTTGGACAGGTTGGCAATCAAAATATGCTGAATTATCAAGGCCTAAACGAATCAAGCATAATTGGTACAAGAAATGGAAGATTTGGCTCAAAATAGCAAGTTTACATGTAGCTTGGAAATCAAATCAAATCTCTCATAATTGCAAAGATTCAATCCAACTTTGCAACCCTAATTCATTCCTAGATATATATTGGACAAGAACAAAGCAAAAAACAAGGTTTTGCAGTCGTGAAAAGCATCAAACAAAACGTGGATTTCTTACAAAAAGTGGGATTCGATTTTCAGTCTATAGGGCGATTCAAGGCAATTGGAAGCTATCAATCTCTTCTTGGGCATGCATAGAAGCTATTCCAATCATTCCCAAGTCATCAAACAACCAGAATCACCAACTATACATCATAGTTTGCATCCTCTGAACTCAAACTTGTTCCTCTAGTTTTACGCATTCTTAATCCAATTTGCTTGCATATACATATTTAGGATCATGCTAGGAAGCTTTTTGATAGCCTGGGTTTGAGTTTTGATGCAGGAATAACTATTTGCCATATTTAGGGTTCTTGAGCTCTAAATTGGGGAACCCTAGCTAGAGGCATAATTGGGCCAAATTAAGGGTCTCTTCATGTTCAGGGGATGAAGTACAGTTGATTCATGCCCTTTGTGATGCGGTGGGAGAACTGACTTGAGGTTTTGTGGTTTGTCGCAAATGTCGCGGTTAGCAAGAGTTGCCACCGACTTTTATTTTATCCAAAAGGAAAGGTGAAAAAACACATGAAAGAACTTTGAGATATTTTCTTGAGTTAGGGGGGTAGATTATGAAAAGGGAAGGTGCTAGCACCCTTTTCATCCATGGTTTTCCATGGGCTCTGAGTTACTTGCTTAGATCACTTGCTTTGGTTTGTTTGAAATGGTGTTTGATGTGGTTTTTGAAAGTATTTTGTAAAAGAGGCCATTCGTTTAGGCAATATTTGTAATGATTCTCGTTCGTAAGAATGTATACAAAGATGTTTGTCTTTTGAAAATGTTTTCCATGTTTGTAAGATGTTTTTGAAATGTGTGTGTTTGTTTTTGAAAATAGCAAGGATTGTTTGAAGTGGAGCAAGTAACTTAGAAGCTATCTACCTACTCAAATGTATTTCTTGTGCATTTTCTATTCCTTTGACATTGTTGTCTTACCATTGATTTGGTAAGCAACCCTATCTTTGGATGTAAGCGGGACGGGCGTAGGTCATCGTATAACCATGATAGCAATGTTGCAAAGTATCTTAGCATTTTTTAGGGACCAAGATCATTTTGTTTAGGCAACTTTTGAATAGCGTCATCGAGAGGCTATGATCTTATATTTGTTTTGTTTTGCCAAGATACTTCGCATGCGTAACGTGGCCATTTTATTTTAGGCAACCAAGTGGGAGAAATCCTAAGGGTGCTTGTGTGCAAAGTGTATCATTTTCATGCTTTTGACCTTGCATTTAGGGTTTTTTATTTGTTTGGTTTCGTTCTTGTCATACAAACCCTAATTACTAATCATGGCATATGAAAGCAATAAATTACGTAATGTAAATATACTAAGCTATTACAAAAATTTTATGGGAGGGGGAAATACAAGTTTGAATGGGGATTTGCACAAATATAAACTAAACATATTATTACAACCAAATCGAATTTGCGCGAATTAAAAATAAATATGATACAATATTTAAAATGTAATGCAATATGTATGTAAAGAAAAGATTTTTTTTTATGTCTTGCTTTTGTGTAAAAGAATATTTAATTTAAACCTAAAAAATAAGGAAAAATAATTAATTCTTTTTGAAAGGGGTTAAACCCTAATTTTCATTTAAAAGAAAATAATGTTTCTATATGTATTATTTTGTGCATTTTTTGTATAAAAAAATAAATAATATTGTACATAAATATTAAAAATTAAATATGTGCAAAAAAAATAAGTATTTGTAAATAGAAAATGTAAAATAAAAGTATTAAGTTTATTTTATTATATTCATAAGTTTATTAAGAAAATAAATTACATTTTATCAAAACAGTGGTAGTGTTTAGCAAAAACAAAAAGCCCAAGCAGCAAAAAGCTCAAACAACTTCATTCCTGTCATGTCTTCCTCTTCCTCACGATTTTGCCAGTTCAACCTGTAACTTCCTCATGCTTGCATAAAAATGAAAACTTATAACATGAAAAATGTAGCATTTGAGCTCACGATTCCAATCATATAAATTATGTAATCTAACTATTAAAGATTAAAGAGAATTTTGAAATCCCTAAATTGTGACCTAAAATTTTCAGAGATTTCAAACTCCAAATTCTCTTAGCACAAGTAATATAAATGCAATATAATGATATGTACAACTTCGCTATGATGAGAGCTACATTTTTTATTCACAAATTGTGGCTTGAGGTTGCCTGTATAAGGAGATGGAGTTTGAAAAAATACCTCCTTCAGCTGGAATCGTGTATGGAAATGTAGGGACTTTAATGGAGGCCTGATGATTGCTTGAGATTCCTTGAGCTTTCCTGAATCTATTCCAACTCTTACCTTGCTCTGAAGATGGCTAGAACTCCCTGACCAATTCCAACTGCAAGCTTCAAAGTTAACAATGGCAGATGGTGAAACAAAGTTTACAGAATAGGGATGATGGCTTGGATGTGTTTAATATCTAATATGTAAGATGTTTGGATGAGTTAAACACAAAACGCACGAGCCAAATGAGAGTTGGATGAGTTTTTCCAGAAACTGTATGTTTGGGCAGTTTTTTTGTGTTTTTCAGTTCTAGAGAGTTTCAGGCCTTTGCTTCGTGTCATTTGTGTTGTATATCCTTTTCATATTAGTATAGAAATAATCTAAAGTCAGCTCTCTATCAGTTGTACAAGCCCCATCCTTTTGGAAACTTTTCTTGTACTTGAAGCAAAGTGACAAGACCAAACCCACATGCTTATACCAGCTTGCTTTAGGGTTGATATGAGTTTGTAGAAGTTGCTCGAGACCTGTGTGGTTTTCTTGTATCAAGGGGACATGTTCAAATCTCCAAGTTGACAAGTTTGCAAAAGTGCTTCTTTATGAAAATGGCAATGGAGCCTTTTTGCCCAAAATGGAATTACAAGTTGTGTAAAAGTTCAAAAGCAAGGATAAAGGCTTTGTCAACTGAGTATGCATTTAATTAAGGAGTGTGTATCAAGTTTAGGACCTGTAAAGCATGAAATAGCCAGCATAGGTTTGGTTTGCAACTTGGTTCTTCATGAAAATGGCTTGAACAAAAAGTGAGAAAATGCCAACTTCCTCTCTTCGATTCTCCCTACTCAAAAATGATCTTGGAGAGTTCTTAGACATTTTGGAAATCTTGCAATGTGCTCTGTAATCCATCTTTGAAATGAATTTTGAGATACCTCTTGGAACTAGGTGAAAAATTGCCATGAAGTTGGGTCCAAAACCTGCCTAAATTAGGGCAAAATTTCACTAAGTTAAGAAGTTCATGGCCATGTATTCACAAATTTATAACTTGAGATCCAAGCATCTTTAGGGAAAAGTTTGTGAAGCAAAGTTGTAGATTTCATGTAGGTCTACAACTTTCATGTTGGGTACTTTCCTTGAATCAAAATGCATCATGGTTAAAAAGTGGTGCAAAGTTGAGAAAAATAAGAAAAATTTTATACTTAGAAAAATTCTAAGTTATGAAAATTTTAAAATTCAAAACACCTAATTTTCAAATTTTGTTTTCTTGGTGAACAAGTTTCACATTTTGACATATCTTGATGAATTATGACCCTTGGCACTTGACTTTGACCAAAAAGTCAAAGTTTGACTTTTCAGTGTATAGTTGACTTTTGACCAGTTGACTGCAAATTTCATCTGTCAATCCAATGAACTTGAGATGTTTTGAACTATGTAATTAAGTCAAGATGATGCCATTGAATCCTTGAAATCATGCTTGAACTCAATTGGTCAATTGCTAGGTTAAAAATTAGAAATTGCCCTTCCTCAGTCAAAACCCTAATTTTGACCATTTTTCCCTTTTGATGATTTGATCAAATTTCTTGAGGAGTTGTAATCCAAACTTGATAAAATAGTACTTATGAGTCTAAAATGTTTATGTGGATAAAAAATTATGAAGTTTGACTATAAATTGGCCATGGTTGACTTTTTCCCCAATACAGATGATTTTTAGGTCAACTATCCAATTGACTGATAAAAAATGTGGTTCAAGGTTTGAAACTTAACATGAGCAATCTTAGGGGTACAAAATGATGTATGAAAGTCAAATGAAGCATTGGTGATCCAAAAATACTTGTGCAAACTCAAACCCTAATTTTGGGTTATCAGTGCAAGGTGAGATGTCTTAAGCTGAAGTCTTGTTAGAAAAGTCTTGATAAATGAGAGGGAAAATTTTGGGGTACAACACCCTTGAATGGAGTTTATGTTGCTTGAATTTTGTTTTAAGATTTTTGCAGGTTTTAGCCACGCATAAGAAACCGTCACTATAGCCTATAGTGACGAGTTTGTTCGTAGGTAAAGGGTTAATGTCAAAAGCGACAATCTTGGGGAAAGAGACGATGGCGTAGAAATCATCCATTCGCCCGTTTGAAAATTTGTGCGCATGGAATTTGGCCATTTGTTTTCTTTATATCATTGATTTTTGTTGTTATACTAACAAACAAGTCACATAGCTCAGGTGGTGAAGCGCGTTAGTGGGGAGTATAAGGACCTGGGTTCGATCCCAGGTCCCAACAATTTCTCTTTATTTCATTTTCCTTCAACAGATCCAATGCATCTCTCAACCTGATGTCCATCATACTCCATCAACATCCAGCCACTTGATCCAACATAGTACCAGATCCAACGCACAGACAGTGAGGGACCATGATGCACCCTTAGGTCAACGCTACAAGGAATCAAAGGCTGACCGGGCTTGAAGGGTTATTGGGCTTGGGAAATTCAGATTGGCACCCCTCATTTGCTAGCATACAGGCCCAGTTTGCTTTTCTTTTCTATTTTCTTTTTAATTTCTTTAATTAATTTCCTTTAATTGTTTTAATTAATTAACACAAAAATTATTATTTTTCATAAAATCAACAAATCATAAAAAAGAGTTTTTTTAATAATATTTATTTAATGTAATTAGTAAGTTAGGTAAATTTAATTTTTGTTTCATTTAAAATTAAATAGAAATTAGGGTTTAACTAATTTGCAATTAAATTGTTTTTTTTCTCAAATAAAAAACCACAAAAATGCACAAGATCTTTTTACAAATTATTTTATTTTCTTGAAATTATTTGATTTAGTTTAGATTAGTTTAATTTCAATTTCTTTTTATAATTAAAAATAATTAGAATTAGGGTTTTAGTCGTACATAACCTAATAAAATATTTTTTCCAAAATAGTTTAAATATTTTTTTTTCAAGTTGAGTTTTAGGGTTTTCAATTTCTCCTCGCATTTAATTTGCCGCACACATTTTAATTTATTATTATTGTAACTATTTCGAGCTTGTAATAGTTTTAATTAGGGTTTCAAATTCTGCACTTTTATTTCCCGTCAAGACAATTATGTAACTGTCAAAGCCTTGTAATAGCTAGGTTTATTTTCTCGCACTTTTAAATTCCTGCAAATATTTAACTATCTAGATGTATGCTAATAGGATTGTATTGCAAGATTACTTGAAATTAAAATGGTAGATCACCTAATGTGCAAAGATTGAATAACTAAAACAATTCATATGCACATATTCACTCCTAGGGTTTACCTCACTTCGATAGCCTTCGGTAAAACAATCATTAAGCATAGGAGATTTTAGTGGTTGCCCTCCAGTCTAAAAGATCAAAATGTCCCATTCGAATATTGCTTCGAAAATGTTGCCTCGGAAAGATCTTAAGACTCTAGGGTTACTACTAAAGTTTTCTAACTATTGCTTTAGTGATTGTACTTGTCCCTTTCGAATGTCCCTTACAACTCTAACGAAGGTGCTACGTATTCCTTAATAGTAGGATAGCGCTGTCTAAAGGAAACGAGAACAAACAATCTTTTTTTCAAGTAGGTAGAATCTTAAGTACTTGCTCAATAAAAACTTTTCACACAAACACCTTTCAAAACAAATTTTCAAAATAAACTTCGTCACATCCTTGAGGACTGATACAAGGGTTATCACGAAGTAAAACATTTTCAAGACAAACACACACAAGCAATTTGAAAAATGAGCAAGTACCTAAGAGCCCATGGAAAACCATGGATAAAAAGGGTGCTAACACCTTCCCTTTTTATAATCTACCCCCCGTACTCAGAAATATTCTCGAAAAAGGTTTTTTCTGTTCTTTTTCCTTTTCCGAATTGGATAAAATAAAAGTCGGTGGTGACTCTTGCTTACCGCGACATTTTGTGAACAAAAAACGCAAAATGCAAACTAGTAAAAACAGTCGGTTCTGCCACTGTATCACAGAACTGGCGAATCTGATGGGGAATAAATAAGTGGGGTATACCTTAGGATCTAGGTCATTAAATTGCTTCTCTTGATTGTCTTGATTGTTTACTTTAAAGGGTTTGTTTGAGGTTACTATAGATCCTACACCCGTACCTGGGGGAACTTTTTAGGTAAACAGAAATAGATCGTGGAGACTGTACGGCGTAGACCGATATGATTTAAGCGATGGCTGTGTTGGTGTGACACTTTGGTTGGTACCGATATCCTTCGTGTGGAAACGAGGAGAATACGGGGCCGCCGCATGGTTCCCTGAAGCACTAACGGACCTTAGAACCTTAGTTGAACAAACTTGGCCATTAGAAAGTAGTGAGATAGCCGGCCTCGGTGTAGAGTTGAGGATTGGTTGATACTCGATGCTACACTCATTGAGATTAGACTTTCGGGATATCTCGGCCGCAATAAAAGATTGCTTGAGCTGAGACAAAGCCCGATAAAGTATGGTCAGTGATATTGAGATCCTCTAGAACCCGGTTACTTTTTAAGACAGGTTTGAAACCAACTAAACTTCAAGAGGGTATTACCTTTGACCTCATGCAAACCTTAAACCTAAGGACTTTGTGTGATTTGAATGTGCTTGCTATACCTGTGTTTTCTATACCTGTGGTTTATCATAACATCATACATCATAACATGGCATCCATTCTTATTGTACTAACCATTTCAAAGACCAAGGGAATTTATCTTTGTCCTGTTTTGCAGATCATGGCTTCCGTTCGTAGAAACACTATCCGAATCAGTTTTGTGAAGATACCTTCCCAACTCAAAGAGCTAGCGTCAAGGATTTCTGAAACTTCTAGGTTCACTAAGAGACATGGTCGACTTCTCAACCTGGTTACTTCAAACTTTTATGAAAAGATGATGAGTGTACTCTTTCAGTTCTTTGATCCCAAGCACCACTGCTTCACCTTTCCAGACTATCAGTTGGTACCTACCTTGGAAGAATTCTCTTAGCTGTTAGATATACCCATTCTTGAACAGTTGCCCTTCACCGGTCTAGAAGAAGTTCCTAAGCCATAAGTCATTGCCTTAGCTCTGCATCTGAAACGGGTCGACGTGGTATCCAATTGGGAAACAAGAAGCGGAGTCAAAGGTTTTCTAGCTAAGTTTCTGATAGACAAGGCCCAGTTGTTTTGGGATGATATGGATTTTCAGGCTTTTTAAGAGGTTTTGGCTCTTCTAATCTATGGGTTAGTCCTATTCCCTAATCCGGATTCATTCATAGATGTGAGTGCTATCAAGATCTTCCTCTCCCGCAACCCTGTGCCAATATTGCTCGGAGATATTTTGCACACTCTCCATACTCGTACCATGAAGAGAAAGGGGGTTCTTATGTGTTGCATGCCCTTGTTGTCGAGGTGGTTTATTTCTCACCTCCCTAAGTCCATACTGAAGAATAAAGAAGGTTTTGGTTGGTCGCAAAGGATAATGTCACTCGCTCACATGGATATTCTTTGGTGTTCTCGAGCTATGGAAAACACTGCTATTATTGACCGCTGCGGGGAGTACCCTAATGTCCCATTACTTGGTATTAGAGGGGGTATAACCTACAATCCTTATTTAGATCTGCGACAATTTGGTTACGCTCGAAGGGATGGTCCCTATGAGTTGCTTATCGAGGGCATTGTATTCAACTACGAGGATGATGTTCACGAGTATCGCCGGAGGTTCATACGAGCTTGGGGCAAGGTAAAACGATCTGGTGCCAGGGCTTTGGGGCCAAAGGCTTCCATCCCTATAGAACCTTACCTCCAATGGGTACGGGCTCGTGCCCAGAAGCTTATGATGCCCTATGTTGCCGTTTTACCAGTGATTGTGGAATCCACTACTGAAGAGGGTATTCCTTACACAGTTCTCTATCCTTATATGCCCACTAATCTTGGGGAATTACAGAGGTCTTGGATTCAGTTGATGAAGGAGTGGGATACTTACAAGGATAAGTTCCATGCTTAGGAGAGGAAGGTTGTAGAGCTCAAAAAGCAACTCCATGAGGAAAGAGGACTCAATGACTATCTCGGCACAAAGAGGAAGCATCCATGGGAATTTTGATTTCTTTTATAGTTTCAGATTTATTTTTAATTGTAACGCCTAAAAGGAATTTGAACTTCAAATTCAGCTAATAAATTTTTTGTTTATTTTGGTTTGTAAATTTAAATTTCTCGAAGTCTTTGAAATCATTGCATACACACCATATTATTATACACATCATTACAGGTACCATTATAGGTTTCTCATCTTCTTCGCTATTTATTTCAGCACGAAATGTCTTCCGAGCAAACCATGAAGGACCTTCAGGCACAGAATGCCCAGTTCCAACAAATGTTCATAAGTCTGGCAAAAGGGCAGGAGGATCTAAAATCCCTCATCCTGAAAGAAAAGAAGAAAAAGAAGAAGGTTGCCGATATTCTGAATATGGGCAAAAGGTTTGGAGAGCGGTTGAAGCGACAAGTCGATCTGACCTCTTCATCTAAATAAAGGGAGAATCAGGAAGAAGAGAAGGACCCCAGTCCTGCAGTTTCTGACAATGATACCGATTACAATGATGAGCAATATCCTCCTGCTGAGGATAGATACAAACAATTGGAATATCGTCTGAGTGACATGGAAGTTCAGAGGATAGCTGGACTGGATTTTGAAGAATTGGGATTGGTATCGGGAGTGTTCATCCCGCAGAAGTTCAAAGCTCCAGTTTTTGCTAAGTATGATGGGGTGTCCTGTCCAAAACTCCATCTCCGTTCTTATGTCAGAAAAATCCAGCCCCACACTGCTGATAGAAATCTATGGGTTAATTTCTTTCAAGATAGTCTGTCAGGGACTCAGCTTGAATGGTTCTACCAGCTGGAGGGAGAAAATGTTTGAAACTGGGAAGATATGGTTGCTGCTTTCTACAACAGTATCAGTATAATGCCGACCTTGCTCCTACTCGTACTCAACTCCATAGTATGTCCATGGGTGCAAGTGAAGGCTTTAAATATTATGCATAAAAATGGAGAGACTTGGCTGGGAGAGTTCAACCCCTGTTGTCTGATAGGGAGTTGGTTGATATGTTTCTGGGGACGCTATCTGGTCCATTTTTCAATCATTTGATCGGCAGCTCGTCAACTGGTTTCACCGAGCTGATCCTAACTGGAGAAAGAGTAGAAGTTGGGATTTGAAGCGGAAAAATACAGAAGGATGCCTCTTCGAGTTCAGTAAAGAAGCCTTTTGCTGGTAAGAAGGAAGCCAGTGCCATCTATAGCCCGAGGGGCCAAAACAAGGCTTAACATCGTCAGACAGTATGTGTCGTGATGATACCTAGACCTGCAGTTGCTCCACAATGCAACAATCAACAAAGGGTGGAAAGACCACAACGGAAGTTTACCCGCATCAATATGACATTGGCTGAAGTGCTACCTCACATGCTGAGATCCAACTTGGCAACCTTGAAAGAGGCTCCCAAGAATCCAAATACTACATCTCCCCGATATAATCCGAATTCCCGGTGTGCCTATCATTCTGAGAGTCCTAGCCACAATACAAATGATTGCTGGGCTCTGAGAAACAAAGTACAAGACTTGATTGAAGCCAAGGAAATATATTTTGATGCTCCGGAGAAGCCAAATGTCATAACTGCTCCCATGCCCAAACATGGTCGTGGAATTAATGTTATTGATACTGATTTGTTCGTTACCTCTGTTGATGAAGTTTCTACTCCTCACATGACCGTGAAGAAGAATTTGTTGTTGGCTGGTTTATTTCTGGGTTATGGTGAAGGTTGCCACATGTGTTCGTTTCTACCTTCTGGTTGCCATTTGCTGAAGTTAGGTGTTCAATGCCTGATGGACAGCAAATAAATTTTGTTTGAGAAAACTTTGGTTCCCGTTGTTCCATCTGAAGACATTGCCATTATAACCATTTCCGCCAATCCTTCCAAGGTCTCCTCGAGAAGACCTATTAGGATTACATCTGCTCCAAGAATTGCTCCGCTGATAATCACTGTTCCTGGTCCTGTCCCGTATGTCTCGGACAAAGCTGTCTGTTGGCATTATGGTGTCGATGTGTACTATCATGGCATCAAACAATATTTGAAAGATGAAGAGGCTGATCCTGATATTGGTAAAATTGTCGGAACTAGCAAAATCACCCGAAGTGGAAGGGTCTTCTCTCCCGAGATTTCCCCTAAGACTGTCAACAAGCCTATTGTCATTCCATATGTTGTTCCTGCTAGTACATAAACTACTGCTCATGTTTTTACTCCAGTTATTACCCCTGTCAACAAATCATCTGATACCCGCGGCAAAGAAGTTATAGGTGAGCCTGCCCGGACGGAGGCGCCTAAAAAAATTGTTGTGGAAACCTCTAAGCAAGAAATGGAGGAAATACTGAAAATCATTAAGAAGAGCGACTATAATATGGTCGAGAAGCTGGGGCATACCCCATCAAAGATATCCATGTTTTCTTTACTGTTGTATTCCGAAGCCCATGCGAAGGCTTTGATTGCATTCCTCAAGACTGCGCATGTGCCGCAGGAAACTTCAGTTGATCAGTTCAAAGATTGTGTGGCCAGCCTGACTGTTGATAATGGGCTGGGTTTTTCAGATGCAGACTTAACACCAAAGGGAAGGAAACACAATGATGTCCTGCATGTCTCGATAGAATGCAGGGGCACCACTGTGGCTCATGTGCTGGTAGATATTGGGTCTTCACTGAATGTTCTACCGAAGAAGGCATTGGACCGATTAGATTGCGAGGGTTTAACTCTAAAGCCTAGTAACATTGTGGTAAGGGCTTTTGACGGATCGAAGAGAATGGTGCACGGGGAGGTGGACATCCCAGTCAAAGTGGGTTCTCAGATTTTTGAGTCCACCTTCTACGTGATGGATATCAGGCCTTCGTATTCTTGTTTGTTGGTTCGTCCTTGGATCCACGAGGTTGGGGCAGTTACCTCCACACTCCACCAAATGCTGAAGTATCCAGTGAAAGGAAAGATTGTCACAGTGCGGGGTGAAGAAGAGTACATGGTGAGTCACCTCAATTCCTTCTGCTACGTAGAGATGGACGAGGAATTCATAGAAATTCCTTGTCAGAATTTCGAAGAGGTCCCTCAGATCTTGGCATCAACTGAAACTACTACCAACAAATCTCCTTTGAAGATGGCTTCTCTCAAGGACGCCAAGGCTGTGGTTGAAAAAGGTGGGTGTACCAATTGGGTTCAGCTCCCTGATTTCACTCTGAAAAATGAAAAATTTGGTTTGGGCTTTACTACAGGGGCTCAAAGGGCTGTTCGCCGCGCTCGGGCTGGAGGACCTCCCCTACGCATCAGCAATCGTGGGGTTAATGCCATTGAAGATAGCGAGGAAGACTCAGACATCGACAGCTGGATCTACCCAACTACCAACAGTGGACCGAGTAATTGGACGACTAGGGACTTTATACCTGTTTCTTTTATTCCGCAATAATTGACTTACTTGTTTTGAGATTTGTAATAAACAATTTAAAACTTTACGGCCCTGTGCCTTGCCCGAGGCACATTGGATTTGCTTGTGAGGGCTATTATTTGTCATTTCATATATCATTAATAAAGCATTGGACGTTTCTTGCATACAAATTTTACGCTCTCTGTTTTTTCTTTTCTGTTTTCCACTTTATCCAAACAATTATTCTCTTACACACACACTCACGTATCATAATGCAGATCCATATCCACTCTGGATCCCATTGATAACAGCTCTGCTATTGCCAGTTATGACTTCAAAAATCTGATCAACCAAGCTGAGGATGAAGGTGAGGATGATTGTGACGTGCCTAGAGAACTTTCTAGACTACTACAGCAGGAAGAAAGGACCATACAACCTCATGAAGAGCCGGTTGAGATAGTGAATTTGGGTACTGAGGAATACAGAAAAGAGGTTAAAATAGGTGCAAATCTGGAGCTTAGCGTCAAACAGAGGTTGATACAAATGTTGCATGACTATGTTGAAATCTTTGCCTGGTCCTATAAAGACGTGTCTAGTTTGGACACTGATATTGTGGTACATCACCAGGCGACTAAAGAAGACTATCCTCCGGTTAAACAGAAGGTTTATCGTATGCGTCCTGAAATGTCAGAGAAGATCAAGGAAGAGGTTATGAAACAGTTCGACGCAGGATTCTTAGCTGTCACTTCTTATCCATATTGGGTTGCTAATGTCGTTTCGGTGCCTAAAAATGATGGTAAGGTACAGATGTGTATGGATTACAGAGATCTGAACAGGGAAAGCCCCAAGGATGACTTCCCACTTCCTCACATTAATGTTCTGGTCGACAACACCATGCAACATAAAATCTTCTCCTTCATGGATGGTTTCTCTGGCTATAACCAGATCAAGATGGATCCTGAAGACATGGAGAAGACAACCTTCGTTACACAGTGGGGCACCTTCTTCTACAAGGTGATGCCTTTTGGGTTGAAGAACGTTGGGGCAACCTATCAGTGTGCCATGGTCGCTTTGTTCCACGATATTATTTACCACGAGATCGAAGTTTATGTTGATGACATGATAGCCAGGTCTCAGACTGAGGAAGAGCACCTTGATCATCTCCAGAAATTGTTTGACAGATTGAAGACATACAATCTGAGGTTGAATATGAATAAGTGTACCTACGGGGTAAGGCCTGGTAAGCTTCTGGGTTTCATCGTCAGTGACAAGGGTATTCAGGTAGACCCTACGAAGGTAAAGGCCATACAAGAGATGTTGGCTCCCCATACAGAGAAAGAAGTTAGAGGTTTCTTGGGATGTCTGAATTATATCGCCAGGTTCATTTCACATCTGACTGCTACTTGTGAGCCAATCTTCAAGCTTCTGAAGAAAGATCAAGTGGTAAAGTGGAATGATGAATGCCAGACCGCTTTCAAAAGAATCAAAGAATACCTTCAAGAACCGCCAATTATGATTCCTCCAGTTGAAGGAAGACCTTTGATATTATACTTGACAGTGCTAGATAATTCAATGGGGTGTGTGCTGGGGCAACATGACGAGTCTGGTCGAAAAGAGAACGCAATATACTACCTTAGCAAAAAGTTTACCGACTGTGATACACGATACTCATTGCTAGAGAAAACTTGCTACACTTTGGCATGGGCTGCTCGCCGACTGAGACAGTATATGCTGACTCACACTACCTTGTTGTTATCAAAGATGGATCCGATCAAGTATATTTTCGAAAAGCCCGCTCTCTCCGGAAGGATAGCAAGGTGGCAGATGATCTTAACCGAGTACGACATACAATATACAACCCAAAAAGCAATCAAGGGAAGTGTATTGGCTGATCATTTGGCTCATCAGGCCGTGGATGATTACCAATCCATGAATTTCGAGTTCCCGGATGAGAATATTATGTTGGTGACTGACTACGAAGAACCTGGACCGGGTGAAGGACTTGAGGAAGGATCCCGATGGTCTATGTATTTTTATGGAGCCTCAAACACACTGGGTAACGACATTGGCGCTGTAATCATATCTCCCGGGGGCTGTCATACTCCGTTCACTTCCCGATTATGTTTCAACTGCACCAACAACATGGCGAAGTATGAAGCATGTATCATGGGTCTTCGAGCTGCTATTGACCTGGGGATTGAGTTCTTAAGTGTATTAGGGGATTCTGCTCTGGTGATAAGTCAGATCAAAGGAGAGTGGGATACGAAGCACCCGAATCTCATTCCTTACAAAGAGTATGTACTGACATTTCTCCCACACTTTGAGGAGGTAACCTTCGAACATTTCCCACGAGAGGAGAACCAGTTGGCGGACGCACTAGCTACCATGTCTTCTATTCAAGGTTAGGTGGGACAAGGAAGCTCCTAAAATTACCATTGAGAGGTTGGATGAACCAGCACACTGCTATGAAATTGATACCAAAGAAGTGGCAGACAAACCCTGGTTTCACGAAGTTAAAAGGTACATTAAGGCTCAGGAGTATCCCGAAGGGGCATCTGTCAATGATAAGAAGTTTCTGAGAAGGTTAACTGCAAAGTTCTTCCACAATAATGGAATCCTCTATAAACGCAACCATGACTCCACACTACTATGGTGTGTAGACAAGAGCGAAGCAGAGAGGATCATGAAAGATCTACATGAAGGCACTTTCGGAACCCATTCTAGTGGACATACCATGGCTAAGAAGATCCTACAGGAAGGATACTACTGGTCCACTATGGAAGCTGATTACTATCAGCACTCTCGAACTTGTCATAAGTGCCAAATCTATGTTGATAAGGTACACGTGCCTCTGGTCCCCTTAAATGTCTTGACAGCTCCGTGGCCCTTTGCAATGTGGGGCATCGACATGATCGGAGAAATCAGGCCCACCGCTTCCAATGGACATCGCTTCATCTTAGTCGCCATTGATTACTTCACGAAGTGGGTTGAGGCAACTTCCTTTGCTACAGTAACTAAGAACGTCGTGGCGCGGTTTATCTGACACAACCTGATATGTCGATATGGTGTGCCAGAGAAGATTATTACTGACAATGGTATGAATCTCAACAACACAATGATCATCGAGCTCTATAAACAGTTCAAGATACAACATCATAATTATTCTCCCTACCGGCCGAAGATGAATGGGGTTGTTGAAGCAGCTAACAAGAACATCAAGAAGATTGTGCAGAAGATGACGGTGACGTATAAAGACTGGCATGAGATGTTACCATTATCTCTTCATGGGTACCGTACCTCAGCACTGACGTCGACAGGGGAAACACCCTACTCTCTGGTATATGGCATGGAGGTGGTCCTACCCATAGAAGTCCAGATACCTTCTCTCAGGATTATGAAGGATGCGGGTTTGAACGAAGACGACTAGATCCGAACCCGACTTGATCAGTTAAATCTAATCGATGAAAAGAGACTTACTGTTATCTGTCATGGTCAGACGTATCAAAAGCGGATGATCAAGGCTTTTAACAAGAAAGTTAGGCGTCAAGAATATCAAGTCGGGGATCTAGTGATCAAACGCATCATACTGCCGCAAGGTGATCCCAGGGGAAAATGGACCCCCACATATGAAGGGCCACTTGTGGTTAAGAATATTTTCTCGGGAGGAGCTATGATTCTAACCACCATGGATGGTGACGACCTTCCTCACCCTGTCAATGCAGACATAGTGAAAAGATACTATGCATAATCAAAGACCTGCTAGGTCGACTGGACTAGGCAAAAATAAGGGCTTTTCGGCGAACCAAAAAGGTTCGGGCAAAAGTAAGGGATGAAAACGAAAAATCTGTACACCCGGCAAGTCGAAAACCCGAAAGGGAGGCTTGGGAAAAAAAGGGTATCCTGGTGGATTGAAAACCTGAAAGGGAAATCCAGGAAAAAGTTAGGGATTGAAGCGTATCACTTTGTCTCATTGGATCATCTTGTGACTAGACTGCGATATCGACTATCAAGCTCAGACGACGCCAACCAATCTGATCAACCTTCGGCCAAGTAGCAAAGTGATGAGACGCTTGAAGATATAAAGGCAATAGAAGAGTTCGAACCCAATGGGGTTGTTTCACATAGATATTTTATTTCTTTTACACAAATTGTATAATTTTTATCTTTCGGCGGAGTTCTCTTACTAGAGCGTCAGCCTCTTTGTACAAAAACGTCTATTACAGGCCAACTTCAAAATCAATACAAATCATTTTCACAAGAAACTTCAATTTGTTTTTTCTTTTTCTGTTTTGTTTTTCAAGAACGTCCAATGGTTTATTTTTGACATATGCATTTGAAAATGATTGCTGCTCATAAATATTTACATAAGAAACAAAGGCAATTACTCGTAATTCCAGAAACAGGAAAAAAAACAAGAAGTGCCAAACCCGACGGTTACTCTGCCCAGTAGGTATCGGGATAGAGCTAGCTTGGGAACATAATTATTGGTACATACACTCCCCCACAGAGTAAAAGTATCCAAAGGAATTGATGTCAGCTTTCCCAAAACAGGACATAACTATCCCCAGCCAAGGTTCGCAATCGCGGGCGAGTTAGTAAATTTCATCCCTCAAGCGGAGTTTATTTTTACGGATATAGAAGCTTAATCTCCAACAGATCTCATCATCTCCAGCAACGAAATGTCATCCCCAACTAAGTTTATTCCTCCAGATCAACAGGTCTACCAACAAAGTATCTCCTCCCCCTAAGTTTGGTCCCTACAGAGTTATTCTCCAACATCTCTTCCCGACAGGATATTTACAAATCTCCAGCAACCGTTAAGGATTTATTTTCCCAAATGCGAACATACCCCGATAGCATTTCATAAACATACATCATGACATACGCATACATGTCATGTACATCATAATCTCATTTATTTTGAGAATATCATCTCACCCTACATTTCATGCATCGCATATAACTAACCTTGATATCTTTTCAGGAAAAGAGGATTAGCTTCAATAAATTCAGCAGTTATACAGATCACATCTATAGACGACCAATGGAAACTCAGTTCTCTAAATCAAATGGGTCAATTAATCTACATTATCGCTTTGAAGTAACCCTACTATCCAGGTTCCTTCTCACAGCCCTACTATCCAGGATTTCATTTCGAAGTAACCCTACCATCCAGGTTCCTTCTCACAGCCCTACTATCCAGGATTTCATATCGAAGCAACTCTACTATCCAGGTTCTTCCTCACAACCATACTATCCAGGCTTTCATACCGAAGTAACCCTACTATCCTGGTTCCTTCTCACAACCCTACTATCCAGGATTTCATATCGAAGTAACCCTACTATCCAGGTTCCTTCTCTAAGCCCTACTATCCAGGATTTCATATCGAAGCAACCCTATTATCCATGTTCCTTCTCGCAGCCCTACTATCCAGGATTTCATATCGAAGTAACCCTACGACTCAGGTTCCTTCTCACAACCCTACTATCCAGGCTTTCATATCAAAGTAACCCTACTATCCAGGTTCCTTCTCACAGACCTACTATCCAGGCTTTCATATCAAGGTAACCCTACTATCCAGGTTCCTTCTCACAGCCCTACTATCCAGGCTTTCATATCGAAGTAACCCTACTATCCAGGTTCCTTCTCACAGCCCTACTATCCAGGCTTTCATATCGAAGTAACCCTACTATACAGGTTCCTTCTCACAGCCCTACTATCCAGGCTTTCATATCGAAGTAACCCCACTATCCAGGTTCCTTCTCACAGCCCTACTATTCAGGCTTTCATATCGAAGTAACCATACTATCCAGGTTCCTTATCACAACCCTACTATCCAGGCTTTTATATCGAAGTAACCCTACTATCCAGGTTCCTTCTCATAGCCCTACTATCGAAGTAACCTTACTATCCAGGTTCCTTCTCACAACCCTACTATCCAGGATTTCATATCAAAGTAACCCTACTATCCAGGTTCCTTCTCACAGCCCTGCTATCCATGCTTTCATATCGAAGTAACCCTACTACCTAGTTTCCTTCTCTCTTATCTCCAGACAACAGTTCATAACACTGTAAGACCGGGACCTGATCAAACATGATTGGTTTCGCATTTCCTCAGTAAGTTGCAGTGCAGCTCGTACCCTGACCAGATATGCAGTTCACTTCCGCTTCCTCCAGAGTTAATTCCTCAGTAGAATAACGAACAACTGAAGCTCCTAAAATTCTATTTCTCCCAAGACAGATACCAACGTTCCTCAGCAGATTCCTCATGAACAACAGTAATAGGAACTCTCATCAAAGAAATGTCTCGGGAAATCAACATTCTCTAGATCGCATCTTTAAGCCCATCTCCGACGGTATTCCGCCACATCTTGGATGGCATCTTTAAGCCCATCTCCGACGGTATTCCGCCACATCTTGGATGGCATATTTAAGCCCATCCCCGAAAATTCTCTATCAAACTTCCAAATGGAATTTATAAGCACATTCCCGATATCACAAATCAAGTGCCACTTCATGCGAGTGCAAATTTCTGGGCACTCTATTGTTCAATCATCTTCCACCTTCAAATTACGAAAGGCAGACAACCAATCTACATCCTCAGGTTTAAGAAGATTGAACAGGGGCAACTTTTGTACCCCAAAATTTTCCCTCTCATTTTACTCAATACATGTCCATTAAGATATTCAATTTGCTCAAGGTTGCCCAAGAGTGGACCAGACAAACTCTCTCCTAAGGCAGGGTGTCTCAAATTAGGGTTTCCATGTTCATCAAGACGTGTGAACCACAAAGGGACCAAATTCTTTCCATGGTCCTAATATGTTCTCAAGACCCTACATGTCAAGTTTCATGCCTTGCACAAGAAGTTTGCTCAGTCAACTGCTCAGATGCTTGAGAATCTACTGTATTAGGTCAAAAGTCAATTGTGACCCACATACAGTCAAACTTCAAGATTTTTGGTCAACATTAACATTTTGAAGTTAATTTCATCATTTGATCAAGGATTGATCATGATTCCCAAAGGAATGCTCCAAAATCATCAAAACCCAAAAGTTGCTAAATTAAGGTTTCTTAGTAAAAGTCAACCAAACTTTGACCAAGCATAACTTCCATATGCTTTATCAGAAATTTTCCATCCAAATCTCATTTTGAAGAGGATGAAATTCCCTACAATTAATCTTTAGCCTACAAGTTCAAAATATGCACTCATAAAGAGATATGAATTTCGACATTATGGGTCCTTTTGAAAAGTCAACAAAAACACCTTTTGGGTCAAAGCTTCTTACATGAACATGGAAGACTCAATTGAGATGAGACCAAAAGGGTTTCTTAGTAGGCATCCTAAGATTTCTAAAAAGTCCAAGAACACCTCTCTAGGGTTAAAATTGAAGGAGATATGCCTTGTCAAAGTTGACACTTTTTGCAAAATTACCAAAAGTCAAATGTGCTCAAAAATGCATTTTTTTGCTAAATGGGCCTCACTTTTTATGCTTTCACCTCACTTATAATGTGGTACATGACTCAAATATTCATCCACCCATTATTTGCTTCATTTTTCAATTTATTTTGATTTTTTTAATTAAAAATTGAATTAAATCAAATAATTGATGAATAATAGCAAAGATATGATTTGATTTGGTTTTTGGACAGGTTGGCAATCAAAATATGCTGAATTATCAAGGCCAAAATGAATCAAGCATAATTGGTACAAGAAAGGAAAGATTTGGCTCAAAATAGCAAGTTTACATATAACTTGGAAATCAAATCAAATCTCTCATAATTGCAAAGATTCAATCCAACTTTGCAACCCTAATTCATTCCTAGATATATATTGGACAAGAACAAAGCAAAAAATAAGGTTTTGTAGTCGTGAAAAGCATCAAACAAAACGTGGATTTCTTGCAAAAAGTGGGATTCGGTTTTAAGTCTATAGGGTGATTCAAGGCAATTGGAAGCTAGCAATCTCTTCCTAGGCATGCATAGAATCTATTCCAATCATTCCCAAGTCATCAAACCACCAGAATCACCAACTATACATCACGGTTTGCATCCTTTGAACTCAAACTTGTTCCTCTAGTTTTACGCATTCTTAATCCAATTTACTTGCATATACATATTTAGGATCATGCTAGGAAGCTTTTTGATAGCCTGGATTTTAGTTTTGATGTAGGAATAATTATTTGCCATAGTTAGGGTTCATGAGCTCCAAATTGGGGAACCCTAGCTAGAGGCAAAATTGGGCCAAATTAAGGGTCTCTTCATGTTCAGGGGATGAAGTACAGTTGATTCATGCCCTTGAATGGAGTTTATGTTGCTTGAATTTTGTTTTAAGATTTTTGCAGGTTTTAGCCACGCATAAGAAACCGTGATTATAGCCTATAGTGACGAGTTTGTCCGTAGGTAAAGGGTTAATGTCAAAAGCAACAGTCCTGGGGAAAGAGACGATGGCGTGGCAATCATCCATTCGCCCGTTTGAAAATTCGCGCGTGTGGAATTTGGCCATTTGTTTTCTTTATATCATTAATTTTTGTTGTTATACTAACAAACAAGTCACATAGCTCAGGCAGTGAAGCGCGTTAGTGGGGAGTATAAGGACCTGGGTTCGATCCCAGGTCCCAACAATTTCTCTTTATTTCATTTTCCTTCAACAGATCCAGCGCATCTCTCATCCTGATGTCCACCATACTCCATCAACATCCGGCCACTTGATCCAACATAGTACCAGATCCAACGCACAGACAGTGAGGGACCATGATGCACCATCAGGTCAACGCTACAAGGAATCAAAGGCTGGTCGGGCTTGAAGGGTTATTGGGCTTGGGAAATTCAGATTGACACCCCTCATTTGCTAGCATAAAGGCCCAGTTTGCTTTTCTTTTCTATTTTCTTTTTAATTTCTTTAATTAATTTCCTTTAATTGTTTTAATTAATTAACACAAAAATTATTATTTTTTCATAAAATCAACAAATCATAAAAAAGAGTTTTTTTTTATAATATTTATTTAATGTAATTAGTAAGTTAGGTAAATTTAATTTTTGTTTTATTTAAAATTAAATAGAAATTAGGGTTTAACTAATTTGCAATTAAATTGTTTTTTTTTCTCAAATAAAAAACCACAAAAATGCACAAGATCTTTTTACAAATTATTTTATTTTCTTGAAATTATTTGATTTAGTTTAGATTAGTTTAATTTCAATTTCTTTCTATAATTAAAAATAATTAGAATTAGGGTTTTAGTCGTACATAACCTAATAAAATCTTTTTTCCAAAATAGTTTAAAAAAAAATTTTCAAGTTGAGTTTTAGGATTTCTTTTCCGCTCTCTTCACTATTATGTAACTGCCCCAAAGCTCTGTAATAGCTTAGGTTTACATTTCCGCCTTTATCTCATGCTACTATATTTTATGCAATGCTTATATTAATAGGATTGTATGGAAAGATAAAAATAAACAATAGAAAACCCTAATTGCAAGATAAATATAACTGAAAAAACACATGGTTGCACACTTGCACCCCTAGGGTACTCCCCACTTGGTTGCCTCAGAAAACAATGGTCATAGATTTGTAAATATTTCTTTCTTTTCCCCACATTTTCTTTTCCTTTTCTTTGCATGCATTCCCTTTTCAGCTTTAAGCCTTAGACATAGATTTTACACACCCATAGATTAGAACAACAAGAATGGACATCGTAGAGTACTACGGGCGTGTGGGGTGCTAATACCTTCCCCTCGCGTAATAGACTCCCTTACCCAATCTCTAGGTTGAAAGACCGTGATTTCATCCTTCTCATGTTTACTCGATGTTTAACTTTCTCTTTCGTGAGATAAAAAATGTTTGATAGAGACTTCATTGATTTTATATCAGATGACAGTTCCGCCAGTTGTTTCAGAGTAACCTTTGTTCAGAAACTTAAGTCCTGCCACAAGAGTCTGAAATCTTGAAAACATTATTTCCAAAGATTCGTCGTCTTCCATCTTTAAGGCTTCATACTTTTGAATTAAGGCCAGAGCCTTTATTTCTTTTACTTGTGTGTTTTCTTCATGTCTCACCTGAAGAGAATCAAAAATAGACTTTGCAGTCTCTCTATCTGTAATTTTCTCATATTCATTATATGAGATAGCACTTAGAAGAATGGTTCTTGCTTTGTAGTGATTTCTGGAAACTTTCTTATGTGCTTCAGTCATTACACTTCTTGCAATCTTATGACTTTTATCATCTATTGGGTGAATGTACCCGTCAACTATCAAGTCCCATAGATCCAAGTCATATGCTAGAAAGTAACTTCTATTCTATCCTTCCAATAGTCAAATTTCTCCCCATCAAACATAAGAGGTTTTGAACTATAGTGATATCTATCATTATCCTTATTATCAACAGTAGAAGTAGATGTAGCCATTGGGTTTTCACACATACTGGATTGTTAGTAGACACTGTTAAGTGTTGATAAAAATTCAAACTTTTCATCTTCTCAGAACCAGAGCTCTGATGTCAATTGAAGGTGTGAAAAACACAAGAAGGGGGGGGGGGGGGGTGAATTGGGTTTTTAAAACAAAACTATTATTTTAAAAATATCCCCCTTTAAGTTAAATTTTTTTTCCTTCACTCTTATTAATAACAATAAGTAAGAAAAGGAAGTAAAGAACAAAGTATGTTTATACTAGTTCACTTGAAAAATATCAAGCTAGTCTAGTCCATCCGCCAAGGTGATTTTTCCTCACTCAATTGAGGACTTAATTCACTATAACGAAACTGATTACAATCTGCACAAGCTACCTGCAAGTGACTAATAACCTCTAGACTCACAAGCTCTAGACTTCTTAAGGATTCAAACCTACTCGGTCCCTTAAGGAATATCAACTAATAATTAACTTGATTATTACAATGCACAAACTACCCGCAAGTGACTAACAACTTCTAAAACTCACAAGCTCTAGACTTCTTAAGGATTCAGACCTACCCGGTCCCTTAAGGAATATCAAACAACAGTTTGAATACAATTTTTGTTTACAAGAGTATTTCTTCTAAGAAGCTGAGTATGTAAACTATTTTATGAATAGTGACTTAAGAATGTGAGAACAATGAACAGTGTTTGCGCTTGAATATTCAGTATTTAGCCGCTTTCTTTCTTAGTCTTCAAGCCTTTATATAGCCATTAGCGAAATGTATCCGCTGAGGGATACTCTTGGAATTTCCAGAAACATTGGCAGCTGGAACAATAACGTGGGGGACAAGATCGTGTGACGCGTCCGTCCTTTCATGGTAGTGGAATGAAATGTTGATTGTACCATGTAATATTTGTACCACGTTAACATTATCTTCTTTCCTTATGCACTTAAGAGGCTTATGCGTGCATGAGTTTGGAAGCGAGAACATAACATCAAGTCATCAGAACTTCAAGTCTTCAGAGTCTTCAGAGTTCCGTCTTTAGAGTCTTCAGTACTTGGTTATGAAACCTTTTCTTAGAACTTTGGGTCTTTAGAACTTCAAGTCTTTAGAATCTTTAGACCTTCTATCTTTTAGAATCTCCAGCACTTGGTCTTCAGAACCCTTATCTTTAGAACTTCATAAATAGAAACACAAGCTTTCAACATTTGGACTTCAGTAGAAACTTTGTTTTTCATATCTTCTAAATTTGTTTCTTTGGAACATGTTGTCTTTAGAAGCTTGGGTCTTTAGCATATAGACGTAAGTAGAGACTTATGTCTTTAGATCTTTTGATTGGTTTCTTTAGACAAATATCAGAGTTTTCACTTCAGAGTCTTCTGGAGTGTCTTGCTACTGTTCAAAAGAACTTGTGTAGCATAAAAGTGGAATCAATTCTTATTCTAATGTCTTGGACACGTCATCCATCAGAAGCAGAACCTGTTTGTTAAGTACTCAACAATAACAAAAATTAGTATAATAAAATTATTCATACAATCATACTTATTTGTTATCATCAAAACTCAAAGATAATATTGCAGAACCAAATCTTGTTCTTACAGTTAGCTTCTTACAAATGCGGAAAAGATCTTGATAAGAAACATAAGAGGTTACTTTATCATCTTGATTAATTTCCATGAGAAGAATGTTGGCTTCTTCATCATCTGAGGATTCTGTGTCATTGTCCTCTCGTGCGATGTAATATTTCTTGCCCATTTTAGGAGATTTCTTAGATTTATTATGATATTGATTTACCTTTTATCTAGAGGTAATTTTGGGTTGATATGTTATTTCTTTCCACATTGATAGCATGTAGGAATGAATTATTTTGTTCACTTTTTTTCTTGTTCTTCTTGTTGTTCTTTCTCATTCTTTAAGAGTTTCTGAAGTTTCACACCATGAGTGACATGTCTCCATCAGAATCTTGGGCTTTAAGATCTAGAATTTTTATTTTCTTCTCTCCTTCCTCATATGTGGAAAGCCTTTTTAGCTTCATATCATGTTTTTGTAATTTGCCATAGAGAGAGAGAGAGAGAGAGAGAGAGAGAGAGAGAGAGAGAGAGTATGTGTCTGTGTGTCCTAAATTCACAAATCACAAAGAATTTAGGTTGCCAACTAGAGTTTAGGCATCTAAGAATTTTCACAACCAATTTTTCATTTGAAAATGTTTTTCCTAGAGCTCTCATATGACTTACAATATGGGTAAACAATGTTTGCATTTGATTTATGTTCTACTCATGTTTCATTTTGAAAAAATTATACTTTAGAGTTAATGCGTCAAACCTTGCCCCCTTTACCTCAGTAGTTCTTTCATGGATAATTTAGAGGATTTCTCACATCAAGTTTATAGTTTCGTAGTGAGAAACTCGTAAAAACCCATCAAGACCGAGAGAGGTAGTAATCATAGTTTTTCCTTCAAATTATGTTGCATATTATCTTTATCAACTTTGGTCTAATCCTTTTTAGGTTTGTTTACTATAGCACCATCAACTTCGTGTCTAGGAACAAATGAACCTTCCTTCACTGCCTTTCAACTTGAAGTCATTTTTCTCATGGAATAATTAGTCTTTAACATGAGATAGATTTTGATGTCACTTTTTGGGCAAGTGACTCCAAGCATAAGAGAGAGGGAGGGGGGAGTGAATTGTGCTATTTAAATTTTTTAGTTAATTTAAAAAGTGTGTTATTATTGACAAAATCATAGATAAAAGCAGCGGAAATAAATAAAATAATAATGTAAATGACATAATTTAAAGATATACAATTAGAAAGATGGCATAGTCATGTTCCCAAGAGATTTTTCTGGCTATTCTCCCAACCAAAAAAGAGCTTTTTCTATCAGATGAACTCATAAGCCAAGTAGAGATTTTATCGACTAATCTCAATAACCAAACTAAACTTTTATAAGACCGAGTTCTATAACCAAACAAAGATGTTTTAATGGTTAATCTCATGAACCAAACTTTATCCTTCAAGAGTATCACACTCTTGAAATAAAATAGTGCCACATGATCAGTCCAATCAGTCAATATTTTCCTCACAAGTAGTTTTCAGTCACAAGGTACTAAGACAACTTTGGTGAAGAAAATATTTAAAAAGAGTATAAAAGAGTGATAAAATTTTAAGAAATAGAAAAACTTCGAATTTTGGTGTATTTTTGAATGAGTAGAAACCTCATTTATATAGGAGAAAATGAGGTTAAAAATGAAATAATCATTGGATTGAGTCAATGCCATAATCGATTAGACTAGTCAATTATTGACCTTCAATAATTGATTATTAAAGGCAAAAATAGAAGATTTTGATATTTAGCTATTATCAATCATTAACAGTCTTTTCCAAGAGATTTTAAATTCAACTTAGACATAATAATTGATTAGGTTATTGGTCTAATCGATTATGTAGTTAGAAAAAGCAATCTAATCAATCAAACACTCTCCTAATCGACTAGATAGACCCTAAAAATATTTTCAGGTGATTTTATCAAATAAAGTAAGGCCTTAAAAACATCTTAGGTGTGTGTGTGAATTTTCTTAGTATCTTAAGAGTTACTCTCCTACTTTCACAAGACTCTGATCACTCATAAAGACACGATCAGACGAGCTTTTACACTTCATTTCTTTCACAAATCTGAAGCTCTCAAGTTCCTTTTATAGATACACCAATCACAAAATCATTTCAATAAAACCTTAAATTTTCTATTTGATGAAGTTTGAGATATCTTTAATTCAATCACCACCATCAAATAGTTAGAAAGATATTACTACCGACTTTAACAAGCATCATTGTTGTCGTCATCAAAACACCAAGAAGGTCACCAACATCTGGATCATCAACTTCATATCTGGAAGCACATAAATCCACAAAATTAACCTTGATAGAGAAATTCTCCATGTTAAATAACTTGTCTATATGACATCTTCTTCTTTTAAGGGGCACATGTGCTTCAATTCACTAGTTTATAATTATTAAATGTTTAATAGTAAATATCGACCTCCTCCCGCACCTTGAATCATACAAATTTATTGTTGCTTTCATAATCATAATTGAATTAAGTGCAACATGAATGAAGCTCAATGAGGAAATCCTAGAATATCGACTTGTGGTGGCATATTTAGGGATAATTTAAGAACACTCTTGAGAGCTTTCACAACTAAGATTGAAATTTGCACCACCTTTCAAGTTGAATTACATAGAATCATGTTTGCTATCAAATATGTTAACAGTAGAAATTTGAGAAATCTTTAACTTGAAAATGATTCAATGCAGGTCATTTGTGCATTTCCTAATATAAATATTATTCTTTTATATCTTTTAACTAAACATAATATATGTTTCTTTAGATTTGAAATATCTTACATTTTTATAGAGCAAAATGCATGTGTATATAGATTAAACAATGTAATTTTTTTTTTGATTATGACATTTTTTGAATTTTTCACTTCCTAAGTATATTTTTGAAAAGTCTTTCAAAAATAAGTTGAATGTGTCAAACTATCGTTTTTTTAAATATTTGTTGGGTTAAATTTTGCGCCCACGTCTTTTTTATTAAATAATTTATCTTTATTAAAAAATATATAAACATATATTTATTTTTTATTCTATATTTATTTAGTTATCCTGATAAGCAATAATGTTCTATTTAATTATACAGTATGCTACTATAAATCCAAGCTATATAGTACCTTTCTTACTTTCATTAAATATCATTTTATGATTAGTTAAACGGTTTCTATTTCTATTTTATTTGTTTCTCAACATTTCATGTAGATGGAGTGGTAAAACGGGTTGGAGTAATTGGGTCGACCCAAAAGTCCGTTAATAATTTTGGATTTGAACCAAAATAATTAGAACACATTTAGTATTCGGGGTTTTAAATCCGATCCGTTTAAAAATTCAATGTTTAATTGGACTAATCCGACCGAGTTGCGGATAGTCCATTTATTTAATTTATTTATTTTGGATAAAAACTATAATTCATTATACTAGTAATGTTCATATTATTTTTTAATAAAAATATAAAAGTCTATTTTATAATATATTATACTATCAATCTTCATTTTAATGAAAACTATAATATATTATATAATTAATGTTCATTTTATAATACCTTATACTATTAATGTTTCAACTTGAATCTTGATTATTTTATTAAAATAATTTATTTTTATGATATCTTATTTTAGATGTTATGAATGTAATTGTTTTATTTTATTTCTGTACCTTATCTTAGTGACCAGAAAGGGAGGTACTTGCCACCCACATCATATATTTTAACACATAAAATAAACAAATGATGAGTTTTGTCTTCTGCCGACAGTTTTAAAGTACATTTTTGTACAAGAAAGTAAAATCTATGGTTAAGATTTCATAATGAACCTAAGGTTCAAAAGCTTTGTACTTTGATAAACCAATAAACAAGTAAGTAATGTAAGATTCTTTCACATCTTTATTACACTATAAGAATAATTTTTACCCTTTATTCATGACTCTTAGCTTATCTCGAGTGCTTGACCCTCTTAGAGGGTCCTTCATGTCCTAAATATTCATTGCACAACAGTTATTGGGACCCATTTTAAATGATGCTGGATACTTCACTTCATTTATATACCCTTGTTAAAAATAATCAAATGCATTGTCTCGTCTTTTATAATTGACTTAATCACCTTTCTGCCTATATTTTTGAAAGGTGAGATATTAAGATCTGAATGTTGCTTCACAATTTTATTGTATATGTGTAATATTATGGGAATTGTCCATTTGTGCTGCTAGTTGTTGAAATTGCTTTGTCTACTGAGGTGATACTTACATAAGGTGGTTAACTTGCTAGCATCAAGATAACTTAATTAATGATTAAAGGTACCTTAACTCGTCCATTTTAAATGCGTGATTGTAACTGTAAGTGTGTGTTTTCTTTGTACAAAAAATTATGTTTCACCAAATGGGTAGTTTCTCTTGCTTATTCAATAAATAATGTTTCAAGTGTCTAATTTCAGTTGCAATTCATTTTGATAAAGTTTCACCGATTCTTTTGTAGGAATTCAAATATTTAGGCGAAAAACTTATTTTGTTGTATGGCTCTTAAACATGGGAGTTTTTAATAGAAAATTTCTAACTGAATCGAATCAAATCGAAAATTGTAAAAAGTTGTATTTAGTTTAAGTGTGTTTTGACTATATTTTAACAAAATAGTGCGGTTCAATTTAGTTTGCAGTACATATTTTATAAATCGAACCTTATCAAATCAAATTAAATACATTATGTTAATATATTTGATATATTTTTAGAAATGATCAAGATCTCACAATTAAATGAGAGACTTTCTGATATAGAATTTGATTAGTAGACGTGCTTGAAAATAAAATGGTATATTTTTAAATTTTATTCATTCCTTTTAAATCTTTTCATTTGTTTTTAAGTATTAGCATCTTCAATTATGATATGTAAGGAACTCTAATAGAGGATACTTCACTATCATAATTTTAATGAAAGAGTTAGGTGTTGATGTGACTGAGTTTTCTAGTAGGAGGGGGTGCTTCCTTGATGTCTTGGGAGAAGATGTTGTGTTTATAAGGTCTAGTATAAGATTGAAATGTTTCTTTGTTTATGTCGTGTGATTGTTAGCCTATTTTTGATCTAGGTGATATGTACTTTGTAATATACATTATTATTTTGTTATTTGAGTTCTTTTATTACTTTGGTGCTAAAATGATGTTGTAACTTGTACTCATGACATTGTTATTTGTTATTTGTTATAACTAACTCGAGTGTTTTATTCTAATACACCTCTCAAGCTCATGGAGGTTTGAAAGATACAAATTTAAACTTGTCACGAAATGTAGAGAAAAGAGTTGTTGAAAGAGGTTCGATGAGGATGTCAGCAGTTTGCACGTGTGCGAGTACATTTTGAATCTGCAGCTTTTGTGCAACAACACATTCACAAATGAAATGTATGTCTAGCTCTATGTTCTTCGTACGAGCATGAAGTATAGGATTATGTAACAACACGAGGGCTCTGAGATTATCACACAGCAATGTAGATTTAAGATAGCTGACTCTGAGTTCAGTGAGCAATAATTCTACCCATAGAAGCTTTGAGGTGGTGTGAGCAAGTATTCAACGTTTGTGCCAGAGCGAGCGACAAGAGACTGCTTCTTATAGCTCCAAGCAACAAGGTTTGGTTCATGGTAAATGCAAGAGTCTGAGGTATAGAGCCTGTCATCAAGGTCGTTGGCCCAATAAGAGTCGTTGTAAGCTTTAAGGGAGTATTGTTGTTGAGGATTGGACCATGCAAGTAGAAACATGTTAGTAGTTGTGCCACTGAGATATCTTAGCAAATGTTTCACAACACTCCAATGTGACTCTAATGGTTCAACCATGAGTTGACAAGCCTTGTTTACATAAAAGGCGATATCATGTGTTGTTAGAGTTACATATTGTAAGGCGCCAATAGTTGATTTATAGAGAAGAGGATCTGGGAGTTTATCTTCTTCATGTTTGTTGAGCTTACATGTGCTAAACATAGGCGTGCTTACGCCATTTGCTTCATCCATATTCATTTTAGTTAAGAGTTCTTTGATATAATTTGTTTGAGCTAACACCATCGAGCCATTAGGTTGATAATACATATCAATACCTTGAAAGTATTGAGGAGTACTGATAAGTGGTTTTTACACAGTCATTTATCATTGTTTTATGTTATCCTTTCTTTTTATTATCGCATGTTTTATTTCAGTTTACTACTTTTTATGCATTGGTTTTGTGTTTTAATATTTTCAGGTTCAAAAGAATAAATCAGGATAAATTGGTGCAAAACTCGGAGTTTTGGAAGAAATGCAAATATCCGTCTACAGGATGCCTGACACGGGCCGTGTCAGGATAATAGCCAGGGGTATGACACGGGCGCCCGTGTCAGGGTGCCTGAACCAAGAATTCAAGAATTAAATTTCCAGAGATCCAACACGGGCACCCGTGTTGTCTGACATGGCCCGTGTTGGGTTGCGACGCTAATTTTAGTATTTCAGGTTATTTTGTTCATTAGTTGGCCTGTGAGGGTGTTTTGGGTATTTCCAACTGACCAAAATGTGTTTTTGCTACTTAGAGGAGTTTAAACTATGAATTAGATGACTTTTGACTGGAGAAGATTAGGAACAATAAAGATTGGTGCTTTCAAGAGATTTGAAGACGAAGATTCCTTCATGAGGAATAGCAATTGAAATTGAAGAATCCTCACCTTTTCTAATGTCTAATTTTATTATTGATTTTCTTTGTAATACTATGAGAGGCTAAATCCCCCAATGCTAGGGAGTGTCCCTGATTCTCAAATGTATTGATTTTGAATTCTTGACTTTGATACAATAGTTTCCTTTCGATTTAATTATTCAATGTTCTTATGCCTTTCCTATCAGACAAATAGGGATTGATCCACAGTTAACAATTAGGACTAGACCGTTATTGTTAAGGTTTTTGAACAATTAGACTATAATAGATATCACATAGGAATAGAGATATCCTATAGGTCATCGATAAAATCTTAATAACATAAAGGCTCGACTCCATCAGATTTCTCATTAAAAACTTAGGGAAAAACAAATTAAAGATTTAGTAGTTGAAGGTAATGAACTTGTTGAAGAGATCAAGAGTAAAGATTATTACAGGGTCAAATCACACACCTACCCCTAGCATGCTCCTCATATCAGTGAAAAGCCATTTTATATTTCTGCTACTTGTTAAGTGACAATTTCAAAACCAAAACCCATGTCAATTTTTGTTTAATTGAACTCCGAATTTAACTCGATAATTGTACGCGGTCCTTGAGATCGACATTCGGGGAATTTCCCTATTATTACAAAAGGAAAAAAATAGTACACTTGCTATTTTTCCCAACAAGTTTTTGATGCAGTTATCGGGGACTGCCGAATTATTGAGTGTAGTTTGAGTTCAATTAAATTTTTTTTCTCTGCAACTAAAATTCTTTTCTGTAATTTTTATATATTTTTTGTTATTAATGATTTTTTCTAACATTTGCATGCGAGGATAACCCTTAGCTTAATTTCCTTTGTTATACAGACTTATGTTCAGAATCAGAACCTAAAAGTATGGGTGAAAACCCACCATCACACGAGAAAAAGCTTAAAGAAATGAACATGAGTACTCAACAGGTAGCTTAGGTTCAACATGTACATAAGGTAGCTTGTGAAATTTATAGTGGACCGTGTCGTACCCCAAAATTGTCCTACCTCAATGATTTTATTTTTCGAGATTAAAATAGAAGAAATACTTAATTAAAGATGGTACAACAGTATCTGATGACCTATCTTTATCCAAGACTGAGGGTGTATTTTAAATCCATGAGAGAGGGGATTTCTAAATCAGAAAGACTCGTGTATCCGTGAACGTTGCGAGGCATGTTGGCTAGTGGTCCATGCATTTCGAAAATAAATAAAAAATCGAGTAACTATTAAGTTCTTAATTATTAAACAGTAGTTATTAGAAAAGGCGGGGGGAAATTAAATTTTAACTAAGCCCATTAGGCTTTTAATTGATCCATATGTTGTTTTTTGGAAAAAGTATTATTATTAAAAAAGGGAAAAACTGTTATTGTTATTATTTTTAAGAAAAAATCGTTTATTATTATTAAAGAAAACGTGATGTATTATTGCTAATAAACTCTGTTATTATAATAATATTCTATCTTATTATTAAAAGATGTTAGGTTAAATATTACTTATATAATTTATTAAGAGAATGTTTGTTATAAAAGTTTCTGTTTGGATCAAATGTTTTGAAAAAGAAGATTTAGGCCCAGTCCATACAAAAAAAAGCTGTTGTTTGCAGGCAATAAGCATGCTGGACCGAAAACGCATCTACAAAGCCCAATTGGAAAAACTTGTTTTTGGCTAAATAAATAAAAAACGCATATGCTGGCCCAAGTCTAATAACAAGTACTGTTCTAATCATAATCCAAAATTTACGCACAGTCACTGTAGAAATCACATTAAAACAGATTGAAAACCAAATCTATAAAATCAAATCAAATCGCTTATGGCCAACTCCCAAAATCAGTAAATCCAAAAAAGAAGGGCAATTACAACTAGTACAAATCTCTATTGCATAAAATCAAATCCAAATTAAATATTAAATCAAATATTCCAGTACAACAAATTAAATCAATCAATTTGAATCCCTAATTATCTCATTCCTAAATCTAAGACAACTTTGTAACGACAATTCTACAGGAAAAGCCCTAAAATATGACCCTATATATATTAACAACGAAAGTAAAAAAAGGAGGGGGGGATTTACAAAGGCTGGACAGAAGAGGAAGAGAAGAACGAAACTGTGAGAGGACGGCGAAGCTTGAGGCCGCGAAGAAGAACGTCGGACCGATTGATGTTGAAGATTCAAGAGGACGATTAGGGTTTCAACATCTGAAACCCTAACCGCCGTTGACGGTCACTCCTTGTTGCCGCACCACCTGTAACCTGGAAAGAAAGGAGAGAAAGAAGGGATCAGTACCGAATCGGAAAAAAGCCAGAGTCAGCCAAGAAAATCACAGAAAAGGGTAAAAAACTTTTAGTTTTTGCTTTTGTTTGGGTGTGATTCACGGTGTAGGAGAGGGTCAGGTTTGCGCCGCCAGAGGAAGGGAGAGTTAGGGTTGGGAGGGGGGGGGGAGTGTTCCATCATGAAAGAGAGAGAGGAAGGTATGATTGCTGTAAAAACAAAAGCAATGAAAATGAAAAATGAGTAAAAATAAAAGTTATATTTCGTATTGTTACAATGCACGCGCGCCCATAATTATAAATTTGTTCTCTCCTCATCATCCGTTCGATTTGGATCTGACGACCATGAACCAAGTCACACGTTAGGTGGCATACTCCCTCACCCACACAAACACCCTGAACCCCTCCATAACATGTTTGGGCCTAAGCCCATTGTTATTCGCACTCTCAGTTGCTTTAATTTCTAAACCAATAAACAAACTACACCCCCTGGTCTGAACCATAAATGGGCCTAGCCAGACTCCTTTTAACACACCCTTATTTTACTTATTAATATAAATTGCACCCCCTGTTTGATTTTAACAATTTTTCTATCTTTTATATATTTTCTAATATTATTATATTTTACTATTATTATCTTTTATAATAATTATTAATATTAATTTTTATATTATTATTATGTGCAAATATTATTATATTTTTTATATATCCTTTATTTATTACATATAAATATTATTTATATTATCATAAACAAATTATTTTTATTCAATACTGTTGTACCCCAAAATTTGCCCTCTCTTTTCCACGAGAAATCACAGCTTCGGGTTTCCTGATTTTTTCAGATTGGCTCAAGAATCGGTCAAATAGACTTTTCTTATCAGTCAAAAAAAATTAGGGTTTCCATTAACTTTTGAATCAGTCAAACAAATTATTAGGGTTTCTATTGATTTGGTTGAGTTTGGCTCAGGGTTTGATCAAGCAGACGTTTCTTCGACAATAAATTCAAAATTAGGGTTTGCGCACGCATTCTCAGAAGAATTTGAATCCACAACATTTCATTTGATTGTCACATGGTTTTGACGCTTGTTCAAGATTCCTGTTTGTTTCTCAAAACCTAAACATCTGGGATAAAAGCTGAGGCATTTGAATTGAGAGTTTGAAGTGTTGGTTTAATCAGTGAAGTGAAAGGCGTATGGACGCTTGTTTGTTTATTTGTGCAATGCTTTTGGTTATTTGGAATGCCAGAAGTATTGTTGGTTAATGCAAAGCTGTGTGACTGCGACGTTTGTTGATTATTTATAATTTCTAAGTTAAGATTATTGGGATAATTTCCAATTATTATAACTCAAGAGATTTAAATGAATAAATAAACAAGTGCAGAAGAATTAAAGAATTAACTGACAAAGGATTTTTTATTCATTTTCAATTGTTGTTACAAATGTTTATTTGATACAATAAATTTATTTACAGTGTTACAATGACGTTTATTACAATGATTAAAAATAAATTAAATCTATATCCTAAGTTGCTTGAAGTCTTCATCTTCTAATGTTGCTTCCCTTGCCCCAATTTATATTTACCTGCAAAGCCAGAAAAAGAGAAGTCAATAACAGTTAAATTGGAAAAGCCTTTCCAGACAGTTAATCATAAAGTTCATCATTAAAGGTTGTTGGCCGGAATCAGATTATTTTGGGTTTTCATCATATTTTTCTCATCCTCTTTGCAAAACACAAGAAAATTCCTCTTCTTGGTTCACAAAGAGGAAAGTAAAATTGTTTGCAAGCATGGAATTAATTAAATACAAGGCTGCATAATTTCAAACTGAAAATGCCAAACCAAATTGCAAACTGAACAAACAAGTTACACAATGCATAAAGGCAAACAAAACTGTCAACCAAACTAGGCAAACCAAACTGTCAAAGAAAGACAAAAGAAGCTGTTAAAGAAGCTGTCAAAAACTGTCAACAAGTACACAAAAAGCCAATGCAGAAAATCTGGAAAATAAGAGATATGCAAAGCAAAACCAAAATGCAAGCAATATTTCAAAATTTTCATCATTTCCCAGCCACAACCTTTTCTGAACAAAAGTACCATTAAGCAATTAAATATACTTTTCTGGAGAGAGAGAGAAAGAGAAAAAGTGAAGCAGGCTTACAGTTTTTAGGCAGGCTTAGAAGATAGATAAATATAACAAGATATCCAACAGTTCAAGGGGGCAGAACACATAAAGAAAAATATATCACAAAACTGTAAAACACCAAAGCCAAGCATAACACATCCTGCATCAAAGCCTCTCAAAAACTAACAAGCTCAAAAATTGCATAACCTGTAACCTGTATCTAAGCAAGCATAACACAAGCCCTGAAGCCTGCATAAGCACAAGTCTGCTAACCTGCCTCAAGCCTATTTCAAACTTGTGAACAACAAAAGCACAAGCCTGCTAACCTGCCTCAAGCCTGCTTCAAACTTGTGAACAACAAAAGCACAAGCCTGCTAAAACCTCCAGAAGCCTGCCTATACCAGTTACCAAACCACAAAACTGTATCAACCTGCCTCAAAATTTCAAAACAACAAAACCTTGAAACCTGCACAAGCATTCATGCCTCAAAACTGCCTTCAATCCAAACCATTTCAAAATCAAAACACCAACAAACACCTCAGAACATGTTCATCATAGGCTAAACAAATCAAGCAAAAGAGAGGAAGAAAGTCAGAATCAAACAAATAAGCAACTCAGAAGCACAAGTATCTCAGTTTAATACTCATCATTGAAAACAAATCAAGCCAAAGATAGATTTAAAGTTCATCAACATAGCCTAATCAGAACGACAACAAGGCAACCAAATCAGAAGAAGAAAAGAAGATTCAGAAGTGTTTTCAGAAAGCTATCATCACTAAACATTTAAAGCAAAAATACGAAATACCAGAAGGCCAGCAAGCACATCACCAGTCTCACGCCTTGGCCGCCTAAGAAGCCTCCTGTCCAGACTCTCCTTCTCCTTTCCAAAAAGCAAAACCAAGGTATAAATTCCTCTTCCCTTTTTTCTACACCTCACACAAACAAAAATAACACATAAAGATCAAAATATGTAAAAGTTCAAAAACATGCATGAATCCAGAACCCTAAAACGCGATAAAGCGAAACCATACCTTTTGAATCATCGCCTTGAGCAAGCCGTGAAGAGAGGAGAGATTGGAGGTGGCGTCCGGCGGCTGAGGCGAGTGGAAGGCATCAGAAACTCCGTTCGAGAAGGATGAAGAAGACGAAGGAAGGTGGAGAGCGGCGCCGTTCCAAACCCTGTAAAACCTAGTTCTGGGCGAAACCACAACAAACCCTAACAAAAACATTGTGTGCGTTTGGGCCTGCCCCTTGAACCAAAACTGCTAAGTCCAATTGAAACTGGCGCTTGTACCCCTTCTTTTTGTTTTTTTGTTAATCTGTTTGGTTGTTTGGGCCAAGTGCATGACCTTAAGGCCCATACAACTCTTTTCTTTTTTTTTAAACCAACACTTTTTTAATTTTCATAACCTATTTATTTTTTTTGATTAAATAATATATTAATCTTTCATGTAAAAATTTTATTAATACTTTTTATCACATTTAAAAGTACATAAAAATAGGATTTTTATAAGTTAAATAATTTTCTCTTTAAAACCCTTTTTGTTTATATAACATTAACAAAAACACAAAAAAATAATAAAATACTTAATAAATACATTAGGTTGACATCTTAATCACTTGTAAATAATCATGTGCATTATACTTTGCTTTTGATTCCTTTTTATTCTTACATTTTACATCGAGAATGCGACGATTCGATTTGGTTGTAAATAATATTTGGACACTACTATCCTGATAAGACTCATCCCCATTTGTAAACATTTGTACCCCCATCCCCGGATACTTATTTGTAATAGCTTAGACTTTAAATTCCCGCAATTTATCGCTTTCCATATACTGTATAGTAATTAGGGTTTGTATGCGAAGATTCAAAATCAACCGCTAGATAACCTAATACAAGACAAATGCATGAAAATCAATACACAATTCACACTTGCACCTCTAGGGTAACCTCGCTTGTTGCCTCGGAAAATACAATCATGTCCCTCGAGTATGAGACACTCTAGCAAATGTCCCTTCGATAAACAAAGATCGTTAGTCCCTCGATGACCCTCGATGTTGCTTCGATAAAATGATCTCGTCCCTTACAAAATTGCTAGAGCGTCTCACAAGTTGCCTTCAATGATTGTACACGATGACCCGCGCCTGTCCCATTAACATCCTAACACAAGGTTGTTCACCAAATGCAATGGTGAAACGACACTGTTAAAAGGGTTAAAAAACATGAGAAAGATCTTTGAGTAAAATAGGGTAGACAAACTCTTAGTTACTTGATCAAACTTGCAAAACATCCTTGCCATTTTTCAAACACACTTCACAAACACAAATTCCAAAACAACTTTCAAAAACATTGAAATATCTTTTCAAAAAGACAAACACCTTTGTATATACTCAAACATGAGTCATTATAAAGGTTGCCTAGACAAGGCATATTTTTCAAAACATTTTCAAAACCACACACACAAAGCACCATTTCAAACAATTGAAAAGCAAAGGCAAGTGATCTAAAACAAGTAACTAAGAGCCCATGGATAACCATGGATGAAAAGGGTGCTAGCAGCTTCCCTTTTCATAATCTACCCCCCGAACCCACGAAAACATCTCAAAGGTCTTTCCTGTGTTTTTTGACCTTTACTTAGGATAAAATAAAAAGTCGGTGGCGACTCTTGCTAAACCGAAACATTTGCGAATACAAACGCAAAACCTCAAGTCAGTTCTCCCACCATAGCACAGAACTGGCGACTCTGCTGGGGGTTTTTCTAAAAGCGGGGTTACCTTAGGGTTTTAGATCACCTTTACATGCTTGCTTTGATTGCTTTGATTGCTTTACTTTTTTGGGTTCCTTGTTTGGGTTTGTTGTAAATCCTACACCCGGATTTGGGGGCACCTTCTTAGGTAAATAACAATAAACTGTGAGGGAACTGTGCGGGGTATACCGACATGGTTGAAGCAGTAGCTATGTTAGTGTGACATATTTGTGAGTACCGGTAGCCCTTGAGTAGTCAAGGAGAATACGGGGCCGCTGAGCGATGTGATGAAGCACTAACGAACTCTTAGAACCTTACTTGACCATCTTGGCCTTTTTAGGGGTAGTGAGATGACCGGCTTTGGTGCAGTCCGAAGTTGGTAGATACTCGATACTACACTCATTGATGGTTGTTTTCTTGGAATATTTTGGTCGCCAGTTAAGTGGCTAAATCAAAACAATGAACACAGAAAATAATCCAGTGATATTGAGCTCCTTAGAAACCGGTTTCTATTTTAGGACAGGATGAGCCAACTAACTTCAAGAGGGTACTTACCTACGAACCCCATGCAAGCCTAAACCTAAGGACTTGTTTGCTTTGTGTGAATATGATTACATGTATATACGCTTACTTGCTTTTGCATACATGTACATAACATCATAACATCATACCATAGCATTTATAATAACCATTTCAAGGATCTCGAGGGTCTTTTGATGCAGGGTCACGTTGAACCAGACGTCTACCAAAGGGCAAGAGGGTTTTCCTCTAAACAAACGCCGTCAAAGATCAAGTGCAACAACTTGAATCAGGGGCTATGACCCACTTGACATGATGAGCTTGATTCTCGTGGAAAGACATCCACCGATACAAAGTTCTCCAATCAAAGATGTTGATCGAAGTTCAACCCCTAACATATTCTTGTGTTTACCCCGAGAGATTCTTGAAAACATTGCATACATATATCATACATATCATTGCATAACAGGTTTCTCCTACAGGTCTCCTTATCTTCCTACTGTTTATTTTAGTAAGATGGATATGGAACAAACGGTGAAAGATCTCCAAGCTCAAAACGCTCAATTCCAACAAATGCTTCTGGCTATGGGTAAAGGGCAAGAGGATCTGAAAGCTCTCCTTCTCAAAGACAAGAAGAAGAAGTCCAAGAAGGAAGCGAGCATCCTGAACTTGAGAAGAAGACCTAAAACCCTAGATCTTTCAACTCCACCCAGCATAGGGGTCAGTCTTGAAGAAGACCACAATTTGGAGATCAATGATGTTGAAGCTGACTACTCCGAAGAACAATATCCTCCCGCTGATAACAAGTACAAACAGTTGGAGGATCGCCTCAATGCTATGGAGATTCAACAAATACCTGGCTTGGATTTAGGAGACATGGGTTTAGTTTCTGGATTGGTCATCCCGCCAAAGTTCAAGGTCCCTACCTTTTCCATGTACGATGGAGTCTCTTGCCCTAAGATGCACTTAAAATCTTATGTCCGCAAGATTCAACCATACACAACTGATCCAAAGCTTTGGATCCATTTCTTCCAAGAAAGCCTGGTAGGGGCTCAACTCGAGTGGTTCTATCAATTGGAGAGTTCTCGCATCCACACCTGGGAGGACTTAGCTGTTGCTTTTTATAAGCAGTATCAGTACAATGCTGATCTTGCACCAACTCGTGTGCAATTACAGAATATGACCATGGGTTCCAACGAGAGCTTCAAAGGATACGCCCAAAAGTGGAGAGATTTGGCTGGTAGGGTGCAACCCCCTTTAACTGACAGAGAGCTGATTGACATCTTCATGGGAACTTTGACAGGGCCTTTCTTCAATCACTTAATTGGAAGCTCCTCAGCCGGGTTCACCGAGCTAATACTGACCGGCGAAAGGGTCGAAGCTGGCATCAAAAGTGGGAAGATTCAAGAAGCTACACCTTCTGATGCTCAAAAAGCCCTGCAATGGGAAGAAAGAGTCAAATGCTGTGTATGGTCAAAAGAGTCGTCATGGCCAACACGTAGGAGCAACCTTGATCTATAATCATGCGCCTGCTCAACAAAGGCAGGGGCATCAGCGTAAGGAGGTCGTGCCTAAAAGACAATATACTAGGATCAACATGTCACTAGCTCAAGCGCTACAACACATGTTGAAAAAAGAGCTGATTACATTAAAGGCTCCTCATCCGAACCCTAAGACTTCTTCTCCCAACTACAACCCGGATGCAAGATGTGCTTATCATTGTGGTAGCCCAGGGCATGACACAAACAGCTGTTGGGCTCTGAAGAACAAGGTCCAAGACATGATTGATGCCAAGGAGATCGAGTTTGACCCTCCGGAGACTCTAGCATAATCACTACTCCTATGCCAAATCATTGAGAATGTCTTTGTTTCATTTGAATTTTCAAGTTGTAATTTCTTTTGTTATTCAAACAATTAACTATTGATGTCAAACTCTATTTCATTAATGCATTGCATATGTTTGTCTTGAATTTATCCATTTGTTTTCACTATTCTTATGCTTTCTTTATGATATTTAACTCTTGATAAAAAGCTACAAGCCTTTAGAGGGAGGATGACGAAATAATACGGTAATCTCATACAGTATGCTTTTGAACAGACCTTGCTGATGATGTACAGGCATTCTTTCAAATCCTAAACACTGGAGTCATAAGGAAGATAATCCCTAGTCAACCCCTTCGAGCCAAAGAAGTAGGATTTTTCTGTTCTAAACAAATTGAAACCTTTGATTTAAACCTGGGGCAGGGTAGTCTCTCAGTTAATTCAAAAAAGATGCGCATTGAAGTCGCCAACTCTCAGTTCGTAATACAACGAACAACATCAAAAACATTCATCTGGAACCAAAAGACAGTGATGGTTCCTTATCTCATAGGTAGTCAATCTCTCAAAAGAGAAAATCCCACTGAGCCAAAACCTACAAAGGAGGCTTAAGAAAGCTGGGGCATCCCGCTGACTGTAATCTCGAAAACAGGAACAGTCAGGCAAAAGTTAGGGATAACAAATCAAAAGAACGAGGTCATTACAAATCCTCAACAACATGAAAAATGTTGCAAAAAAAGGAGATGATGACTGCCTTCCAAAACTTAACTAATGTGAGCCATCACCAAAAAGTCATTCCAAACTCGAATAGAGTTCGACGCACAATTAACTGAGTTTAGGATTGAAGAACATCACGAAGAGCGGGTGGGTACAAATATACTTTGAGCCTTTATCCTTTGTTTCTTAAACCGTGAACCAAGCCACGTTATAACCCTTCAAAATTCCTAATTGAAGCATGGGTTAGTTCGAAAGCATACTGTTACAAAAGGTATCCTAACTCCTGTAAGGCTTTGCCCTAAATCTTGTGTTGAATTTGTCTTATAAAAAGTTTACTTGCTAAAAATGCATTTTTTCAAAACTTCGAGACAAGCATAAACTTTGCATTATTTGAATATCATTGTTTGCACATGGTTTACTTGTTTAAACAACAAAGAAATTCATACAGTGAATGTTCGGAGGAACAAAAGCTCTCTCGGTGAATGAAGTCACTTCGAGTGGGATGATACTCTCGTTGCAAAAATCTCCTATCAACAAAAGGGGATTTTATATGGTATGGTCCAGTAAATCTGGGGCAGTCCAGTCAAGATTTCAACAGATCTTTCAAAGTTCAGTGAACCTGGGGCAGTCCAGTCAAGATTTCAACAAATCTCTCAATTACAGATTAACCCGAGGAAAGTCTCCGTCACCATCACTTGGGGCATTTAAATGTCAATCTCATCAAAGGGTTACGAACAGTCCAAGTTTTCTGGAAATATCACAAGCATCCGGTGCTAGGGGCAGTGATGAAACCTCTCTGCAATCTTTCTGAAAAGAAATTCAAGCGTCCTTGAGGAGTTCATCACCTCTCTAACAGACTAGCAGTCATGGGTTTATTTCCCCAACATTTGTCAAGGATTTATTTTCCAAAACAAATTACATTTCAAGTTTCAATAGCGTTCAAAAATTTCCTTCATCACCTGCTGGAATTTGCGGTCATCATCAAAAATTTCTTCATCACCTGTTGGAAGATACAGTCCAGATATGCTCCAGACACGGTTACCATTCTGTAACCTTTTCAGATCCCAATTTAATACCTGTAGCAAGCCAGGAAAATATCTGTGGACGACTGATTGTAGACAGATACCTGAAACAAGCCAGGAAAAGTATCTAGAGGAAGAGATTGAAGATTAATACCTGTAACAAGCCAGGAAGACCTTTCTTTCTCAGGTCAGAGATCAATACCTGAAACCAGCCAGGACAGTATCTCCTTGACCAACCTTTTCAGATCCCAGTTTAATACCTATAGCAAGCCAGGAAAATATATGTGGACGACTGATTGTAGACTGATACCTGAAACAAGCCAGGAAAAGTATCTACAGGAAGAGATTGAAGATTAATACCTGTAACAAGCCAGGAAGACCTTTCTTTATCAAGTCAGAGATCAATACCTGAAACCAGCCAGGACAGTATCTCCATGACCAACCTTTTCAGATCCCAGTTTAATACCTATAGCAAGCCAGGAAAATAGCTGTGGACGACTGATTGTAGACTGATACCTGAAACAAGCCAGGAAAAGTATCTACATGAAGATATTAGAGATTAATACCTGAAACCAGCCAGGACAACTATCTCATCGACCAACCTTTTCAAGTTCCAGATCAATACCTGTAGCAAGCCAGGAAAACCATCTGTGGACGAGGGATTGAAGATCAATACCTGTAACAAGCCAGGAAAACTATCTTTCTTTCTCAGGTTAGAGATTAACACCTGAAACTAGCCAAGACAACTATCTACTCGACCAGCTCAAACAATTCAACAATCATTTCTGGATGGCATCTTTTAGCCCATCTCCATCAACTATCCATCATATCTCCAAATGGCATCTGTAAGCCCATTCTCGACATCACAATACCTGTAGCAAGCCAGGAAAACTATCTACGTGAAGAGATTAAAGATTAACACCTGTAACAAGCCAGGAAAACTATCTTTCTTTCTCAGGTCAGAGATTAATACCTGAAACCAGCCAGGACAACTATCTCACCAATCAACCTTTTCAAGTTCCAGATCAATACCTGCAGCAATCAAAGATTCTTGCAATCCTCTACAGCAGTCAAAGATTCACTTTCCCCGGAAGCAGTCAAGATTCTATTATCTCCAGCTATCCAGGATTTATCTATCCTCAGCAAGACAGCTCATCAGCTTACATGCGCATTCACTACATTCATATATCATAAACATTGATATAACATATATATTGCATCATACATTTCATGCAACATAACTTTGTGTTTCAGCTAATATTTTACCCTTTTCAGGATAAGATTAACAACTTTTGAAAACAGTTTACGGACGCTTCCCAACATGGATGCTGATCTATTGCTTATTCAACTTCAAGACTTCTGAAAACAGTTCACGGGTTCTCCAGATACGGATGTTAACCTATCGCTTGTTCAGATTCAAGACCTCTGAAAACAGTTTACGGGTTCTCCAGATACGGATGTTAACCTATCGCTTGTTCAGATCCAAGACTTCTGAAAACAGTTTACGGATCCTCCAAACATGGATGTCAATCTATTGCTTATTCAGACCCTCAGTCCAGAGATATTCCAAGCATGGATACCTTTCTGATACTCGTCCACTCGCCTACAACATTCTTGGATGGCATCTTTAAGCCCATCTCCAGTAGGACTTCTTTCACACCTCCAGATGGCATCGTTAAGCCCATCTCCGACAAGATTCTGTCACATCTCCAAATGGCATCTTTAAGCCCATTCCCTCAAACTACGCTTTAACGAGTGCAAATTTTTTGGGCACTCTAGTGTCCAATCTCCTTTTACCCTCGAGTCGCGAAAGACAAAAACTGCCAATCTAACTCTTCAGGTTCAAGAAGATTGAACAGGGGAAACTGTTGTACCCCAAAATTTGCCCTCTCTTTTTCACGAGAAATCACAGCTTCGGCTTTCCTGATTTTTTAAGATTGGCTCAAGAATCAGTCAAACAGACTTTTCTTATCAGTCAAACAAAATTAGGGTTTCCATTAACTTTTGAATCATTCAAACAAATTATTAGGGTTTCTATTGATTTGGTTGAGTTTGGCTCAGGGTTTGATCAAGCAGACGTTTCTTCGACAATAAATTCAAAATTAGGGTTTGCGCACGCATTCTTAGAAGAATTTGAATCCACAACATTTCATTTGACTGTCACATGGTTTTGACGCTTGTTTAAGATTCCTGTTTGTTTCTCAAAACCTAAACATCTGGGATAAAAGCTGAGGCATTTGAATTAAGAGTTTGAAGTGTTGGTTTAATCAGTGAAGTGAAAGGCGTATGGACGTTTGTTTGTTTATTTGTGCAATGCTTTTGGTTATTTGGAATGCCAGAAGTATTGTTGGTTAATGCAAAGTTGTGTGACTGCTATGTTGGTTGATTATTTATAATTTCTAAGTTAAGATTATTGGGATAATTTCCAATTATTATAACTCAAGAGATTTAAATGATTAAATAAACAAGTGCAGAAGAATTAAAGAATTAACTGACAAAGGATTTTTTATTCATTTTCAATTGTTGTTACAAATGTTTATTTGATACAGTAAATTTATTTACAGTGTTACAATGACGTTTATTACAATGATTAAAAATAAATTAAATCTATATCCTAAGTTGCTTGAAGTCTTCATCTTCTAATGTTGCTTCCCTTGCCCCAATTGATATTTACCTGCAAAGCCAGAAAAAGAGAAGTCAATAATAGTTAAATTGGAAAAGCCTTTTCAGACAGTTAATCATAAAAGTTCGTCATTAAAGGTTGTTGGCCGGAATCAGATTATTTTGGGTTTTCATCATATTTTGCTCATCCTCTTTGCAAAACACAAGAAAATTCCTCTTCTTGGTTCACAAAGAGGAAAGTAAAATTGTTTGCAAGCATGGAATTAATTAAATACAAGGCTGCATAATTTCAAACTGAAAATGCCAAACCAAATTGCAAATTGAACAAACAAGTTGCACAATGCATAAAGGCAAACAAAACTGTCAACCAAACTAGGCAAACCAAACTGTCAAAGAAAGACAAAAGAAGCTGTCAAAGAAGCTGTCAAAAACTGTCAACAAGTACACAAAAAGCCAATGCAGAAAATCTGGAAGATAAGAGATATGCAGAGCAAAACCAAAATGCAAGCAATATTTCAAAATTTTCATCATTTCCCAGCCACAACCTTTTCAGAACAAAAGTACCATTAAGCAATTAAATATACTTTTCTGGAGAGAGAGAAAGAGAAAAAGTGAAGCAGGCTTACAGTTTTTGGGCAGGCTTAGAAGATAGATAAATATAACAAGATATCCAGCTGTTCAAGGGGGCAGAACACATAAAGAAAAATATATCACAAAACTGTAAAACACCAAAGCCAAGCATAACACATCCTGCATCAAAGCCTCTCAAAAACTAACAAGCTCAAAAATTGCATAACCTGTAACCTGTATCTAAGCAAGCATAACACAAGCCCTGAAGCCTGCATAAGCACAAGCCTGCTAACCTGCCTCAAGCCTGTTTCAAACTTGTGAACAACAAAAGCACAAGCCTGCTAACCTGCCTCAAGTCTGCTTCAAACTTGTGAACAGCAAAAACACAAGCCTGCTAAAACCTCCAGAAGCCTGCCTATACCAGTTACCAAACCACAAAACTGTATCAACCTGCCTCAAAATTTCAAAACAACAAAACCTTGAAACCTGCACAAGCATTCAAGCCTCAAAACTGCCTTCAATCTAAACCATTTCAAAATCAAAACACCAACAAACACCTCAGAACATGTTCATCATAGGCTAAACAAATCAAGCAAAAGAGAGGAAGAAAGTCAGAATCAAACAAATAAGCAACTCAGAAGCACAAGTATCTCAGTTTAATACTCATCATTGAAAACAAATCAAGCCAAAGAGAGATTTAAAGTTCATCAACATAGCCTAATCAGAACGACAACAAGGCAACCAAATCAGAAGAAGAAAAGAAGATTCAGAAGTGTTTTCAGAAAGCTATCATCACTAAACATTCAAAGCAAAAATACGAAATACCAGAAGGCCAGCAAGCACATCACCAGTCTCACGCCTTGGCCGCCTAAGAAGCCTCTTGTCCAGACTCTCCTTCTCCTTTCCAAAAAGCAGAACCAAGGTATAAATTCCTCTTCCCTTTTTTCTACACCTCACACAAACACAAATAACACATAAAGATCAGAATATGTAAAAGTTCAAAAACATGCATGAATCCAGAACCCTAAAACGCGATAAAGCAAAACCATACCTTTTGAATCATCGCCTTGAGCAAGCCGTGAAGAGAGGAGAGATTGGAGGTGGCATCCGGCGGCTGAGGCGAGTGGAAGGCATCATAAAATCCGTTCGAGAAGGATGAAGAAGACGAAGGAAGGTGGAGAGCGGCACCGTTCCAAACCCTGTAAAACCTAGTTCTGGGAGAAACCACAACAAACCCTAACAAAAACATTGTGTGCGTTTGGGCCTGCCCCTTGAACCAAAACTGCTAAGCCCAATTGAAACTGGCGCTTGTACCCCTTCTTTTTGTTTTTTTGTTAATCTGTTTGGTTGTTTGGGCCAAGTGCATGACCTTAAGGCCCATACAACTCTTTTTTATTATTATTTTTTTAAACCAACACTTTTTTAATTTTCATAAGCTATTTCTTTTTTTTTGATTAAATAATATATTAATCTTTCATGTAAAAATTTTATTAATACTTTTTATCACATTTAAAAGTACATAAAAATAGGATTTTTCTAAGTTAAATAATTTTCTCTTTAAAACCCTTTTTGTTTATATAACATTAACAAAAACACAAAAAAAATAATAAAATACTTAATAAATACATTAGGTTGACATCTTAATCACTTGTAAATAATCATGTGCATCATACTTTACTTTTGATTCCTTTTTATTCTTACATTTTACATCGAGAATGCGACGATTCGATTTGGTTGTAAATAATATTTGGACACTACTATCCTGATAAGACTCATCCCCATTTGTAAACATTTGTACCCCCACCCCCGGATACTTATTTGTAATAGCTTAGACTTTAAATTCCCACAATTTATCGCTTTCCATATACTGTATAGTAATTAGGGTTTATATGCGAAGATTCAAAATCAACCGCTAGATAACCTAATACAAGACAAATGCATGAAAATCAATACACAATTCACACTTGCACCTCTAGGGTAACCTCACTTGTTGCCTCGGAAAATAAAATCATGTCCCTCGAGTATGAGACACTCTAGCAAATGTCCCTTCGATAAACAAAGATCGTTAGTCCCTCGATGACCCTCGATGTTGCCTTCGATAAAACGATCTCGTCCCTTACAAAATTGCTAGAGCGTCTCACAAGTTGCCTTCAATGATTGTACACAATGAACCGCGCCTGTCCCGTTAACATCCTAACACAAGGTTGTTCACCAAATGCAATGGTGAAACGACACTGTTAAAAGGGTTAAAAAACATGAGAAAGATCTTTGAGTAAAATAGGGTAGACAAACTCTTAGTTACTTGATCAAACTTGCAAAACATCCTTGCCATTTTTCAAACACACTTCACAAACACAACTTCCAAAACAACTTTCAAAAACATTGAAATATCTTTTCAAAAAGACAAACACCTTTGTATATACTCAAACATGAGTCATTACAAAGGTTGCCTAGACAAGGCATCTTTTTTAAAACATTTTCAAAACCACACACACAAAGAACCATTTCAAACAATTGAAAAGCAAAGGCAAGTGATCTAAAACAAGTAACTAAGAGCCCATGGATAACCATGGATGAAAAGGGTGCTAGCACCTTCCCTTTTCATAATCTACCCCCCGAACCCACGAAAACATCTCAAAGGTCTTTCCTGTGCTTTTTGACCTTTCCTTAGGATAAAATAAAAAGTCGGTGGCGACTCTTGCTAAACCGAAACATTTGCGAATACAAACACAAAACTTCAAGTCAGTTCTCCCACCGTAGCACAAATACTCATGTACACATTTTCTATATATTTGCATTAAATAATTTTTTAATTATGCATTAATAAGATTTTTTTGCCGTTAATACGATTAAAAAACACGTAACAAACAACAAATTATTTTTCGCAACAAACTAATCTAATCAATTGTTTTTGCAAAAGGATTTCAAATAGATTTTGACTTACTGCGCATTTAGTAAAAATCTCCGCAATCACTACTCCCGACCAAAATGCGAGGTGATTCAAAATACATTTGCAACCCCTAAGAAAACACCAACCCCATACGAACTACGAATTGGGACTCTGATTCCTCATAAGAGGATACATAGGCATACGATCAAAAATCGTAGCGAGTTCCCCTATAAATCTTTTTAACCCTTCCCCTATAAAAATATTTAAACTCTTTTCCCTTAATAAAACTTAAAACCCTATTTTACCCAAACCTAAACCTAAAACCTAGTATCCTTGTGAACAAGGTATATGAAAGGTGCCTAACACCTTCCTTTCGTCTAATGAAGTCCGAAACCTAGAATCTCTGTCTGCGAATTAGGGTTTTTCTGTTAGATTCTCTTCCCTAGGATAAAAACTAATAGTGGCGGCTCTGATTAAAAAACCAGTCGCAACAGCTGGCGACTCTGCTGGGAAATCTCCTTAACCCTAGGTTTTAGGTCTCTTTTGGGTTTTTGTTTTTATTTATTTATTTGCATTAATTTATTTATTGCATTTATTTATTTCTTGTCTATTTTTCTTTATTATTATATATGTACTATGTGGCGGGTTTTTATTTCAAAAAAATATTTTCAATAACCCTTAGAAAGAAGGTTTGTCTATTAACTTAGGGGGTACATACCCCTGGGAGTTTATGTGACAACCTCGCCTAGACTCGGTGGACTTCTGAAAAAGGAATACTTATCGAGAGATATCCTCTTGACGAGTAGAACTTTGGAAGGACACCCGTGACTCTTTGTAACGACCTTAACCTAAAATCTCATGACGAGACCTTTCACGACTTTGAGACAGAAGTCTTGGTCCGTAAAGAGGCTCCACCTAAGGGAGGCCTCTGTGCCTTTTCCCTCTGGTGTTATTCATGAAACTCTTAAGGAAGCCACCTTTTGGGGGGGGGGGGGGGTAGATTAACTGTAGGTCAAAATTAAGGAGCCTACCTTCTAAGGGTACTTATCACAAAACCCCGTAACTAAACCATACGTCCATACTTTATAGGGGTATGTTGTACCCCAAAATTTTCCCTCCCATATTCCTCAAGATATGTCAAGAATCATCTCCAAATTGCTCAAGATGGCCCAAGGATTGTATAGTCCAAACACCTCCTAAGACAGCTGAAATTAGGGTTTTGGTTCTTTCAAGTAAATTGGGGTTTTCAATGGTTCAATCAAGTCTCATAGGCCTATATGCATTCTCAAGCACCTACATGCCAAGTTTCAAGACTCACAGTGCCAATTGGCACAGTCAAAAGCACCATTTGATCTACAGTCAACTGCAAGGGCAAAATGGTCATTTTACAGTCAAAAGTCAGAATTTTTGGTCAACATCTTATTTTGAGTTCACAATCATCATTTGATCAAGTCTTGATCATGATTCCACAAGAATAGCTCAAAAATCATCAAGGTGCAAAAGTTACTATTTTTGGACAGCAGAAAAGTCAACTGTATCTTGACCAGGGCATAACGTTTTCATGGTTTGTCAGAAAAATCCCATCCAATGCTCATTTTGAAGAGGATGAAATCTCCTACAATACATCTTCACACTCCAAGTTCAAGAAATGCTCTCACAAAAAGTTACCAATTTTTACATTATAGGTCAATTTCTAAAGTCAACAAAAGTACACTTTGAGTCAAAGGACATAACTTGAGATTGGTAAATCCAAATGACATGGGACCAAAGGAATTGGTTAGAGGACTTCAAGAGATTTCCAAAATGTCCAAGAACATGGTCATATGATCAAAATTGAGCAAGTTGTGCATTGGAGAAGTTGGGAAATTTTCATGAATTTGCAAAAGTCAACTTTGCTCAAAACACCTTATTTTTACTAATGGGCCTCAAATCTCTTCTTGAAATTTCACCCATGACCTATGCACGACCCATCAAGATTAATTGGATTTATTTTCTTATTTTTATTGATTAATTGGATTTTTAATTAATATTAATTCATTTAATTAATTTAAATCATAAGAAAATAGAAGATTTGTTTTTTAAATCTTTTTGTGAAGCAAATCTGATCAAAACATGCTGGAAAATTCGTGCACAAGTCAAAGATACAAAAAACTCCAAATTTGGAAACATTGTTCAATCATGAAAAATCAAGGATATTTGATTTTCAATCAAAGTTTTAAACATCAATGCAATGGATATTAGCCCAGCTTTTTGACCTAATTTGTTTCCCATATATGCAAGCAAGCAAACCCTGACCTAGTGGACGATTGAAAGCTGCAGAAACAACCCTGTCAATTTCAAGAAATTTCAAGAAAAGTGAAAACCTGTTCTTGCAATCTAGGCAAATTCAAGGCGTTCTATTCATTCAAACATATTGCAGGAGGTCCCAGGAACGTTATACAATCAAATTCAAGCATCAAAGCTTAAGGAATCACTGAACACAGTTTCACGGTTTTCCTTTTTTATTCAAAATCGTATTTCTTAATTCATGCATATTTAACATGTTTTTGTGATTGATTTGTGTTGCTAGGGACCATGCAAAGCTAATGGCATGGTTTAATTGAACTATAGTGCCCTGAATCGTGAGATGCCATGATCAAATTTCTAGGGTTCTTGAGCTTTAAATTAGGGCTTTCTGAACCAGGAAAAATTGGGACTAGTGAGATATATGACTGAACTCGTGTGGCCAAGACGAACATACCCCACACCTCGCGAAATATTTATATGTACTGTGGTGCTATTTGCTATTTTTCCTTGCAGGAGTTAGTGGGGGTTAAAAACCCCCGCTATCTGATGTTAATTATACAGGAACAAACGAAGAAGATGATGAGGTGTTAGCATCTGGTTGGCTTATTTGAAAAGCGCGCGTTTTTTTTATTTTTTCAGCATATTAATTTGTTTGCATATATAATAAATACTTATTATTCCAATATCAATTGAAGCATGATGGTGTAGTGGCAGGGACGCTGGCCTGGAAGCATTGGGACCTGGGTTCGAATCCCAGGCCCCCCCCAAAACATTGTTACTTTTATTTTTCAGGTGTTCTTGTGCAGTTTGCCAAAAAAGGTCCACCATATACCTCAATTATCAACACGCCAAGTGGCTTGCAAAGCAAATCCAGTGGCCAAGAGTGGAATCCTCACCATAGTCTCCAGTCAACGCCTATGCATGGGATGGCCAAAGTCAAACAGGCTTGAGCATTGTTGGGCCACAAATTTCCAAACACACCTCCTCTTTGGGCCCATCACCCCCTGGGTTTATTCCTCCTTTTTTTCTTCTTTTATATTTTTTCCATTTAATTGTTTTTATTATTAATTATTATTATTACTTAATTAACCAAATTAATTTTTTCATAATAAAATCAGAAAACTAAAATATAATATTTTTTTTATTATTATTAAAATTAATTTCACCCTTTTACTATTTTTTGTAAATAAATATAATTAATTAATTTAGTTTTAATTAGGATAATTCTAACTTTTTTTGCAATAATTTAAAATCAACATAGAATTAGGGTTCTTGACAATTTTAATCATCTTTATTTTTATTTCCTTAAAACATAAAAAACTCAAAAAAAATATCTTTCTTTTATTTAATTAATTAATTAGTTTAGGTTTAATTAAATGCAAAATAATAAAAAAACTTCCTTCTATCTCAAAAAAGGGTCAATACCCTAAAAACTTTCCGATCCAATTTTTTCTCGCGCATGTGATTATTTTCGATTCATATTTTTGTCCATATAATTGTATTTGCTCCGAGGATGTAATAACTTTAACTAGGACCTTTTTATCGCTTTCATTTAATTTCCCGCAATTTACTTTTTCAAGGGTTTGTTTTTGGCGATGTAAATACCCGATGCCTTGTAATAGCTTAGATTTATTTTCCGCAACTATTAACTTTTAGATGTATGCTAACTAGGCTATGCATGACAAGATCTCTCTTAAATTAAAATCAATCGTAGCTCACCATAACATGTACAAAGATAACATAACTGAAACCTGACAAACTCGCACATGCCACTCCTAGGGTACGCCTCACTTGGTTGCCTCGACGTGGTCATTGAGTATAGGGTGTTTTAGAGGTCTCCCTCCTGTCTAAAGATCAAAGTTGCCTCGGAACGGTTGCCTCAATAAAAAACGATCTAAGACATTAGGGTTACCGCTAAGGCATCCTACTATTGCTTTGGTGACCACATGTCCCTATAATCGAATTGACCCGAAACTCCAACGACGATGCTGCCTACTTCTCAATAGTGGGATAGTACTGTCTAAAGGACATTTACACAGCTTAATTTCTTTTGAGTAGGTAGAGGTTCTCAGGTACTTGCTCTTTCAAAACAAAAATACTTTTCGCACTTACACTTTTTTGACAAAAGTTTTCAAATAACACTTCATACACTCTTGAGGACAGACACAAGAGTTAAATCGAAGTTTTCAAACGAAACTTTTTCAAAACCCACAAACACAAGAAAAGCAAAACTTTTTGAAAACATAGTGAGCAAGTACCTAAGAGCCCGTGGATAACCACAGATAGAAAGGGTGCTAACACCTTCCCTTTCTATAATCTACCTCCCGAACCCGAGAAACATCTCGAAAAGGAATTTTGCTGTGCTTTTATCCTTTACTTGTTGGAGAAAATAAAAGACGGAGGCAACTCTTGCTTACCACGACATTTTGCGAAATGCAAACGCGAACCAGCATTAAAAAATAGTCACTTCTATTTCCACCGATCACATAACTGGCGACTCTGCTAGGGATAAACTTATAAGTGAGGTGTACCTTATGATAAGATCATTTATGTTTTCAATTGTATGCTTTGTATGCTTTAATTTTGTGGGTTTGTATCGGAGTTTTATAGATCCTAACCTGGATCTGGGGTACTCTTTTTTAGGTAAGTAGCAATAAACTGTGAGGGACCTGTCCGGCGTAGACCGACACGGGTGAAGCAGTAGCTACGTTGGTGTGACACCTTGGTCTGTACCGACATCCCTTGTGTTGGAACGAGGCGAATATGGGTCTTCTGAGGAGTCATTAAGCACCAACTGACCTTAGAACCTTAAATTGACCAACTTGGCCATATAACAGTAGCAATATGCTACACTCATTGAGACTAAACTCTCGCGATGGTTCCGGCTGCAAGAAAAGGTTGCCAAACTGGAATTGTGACCGATTGAGGGTAGTCAGTGATATTGAGATCCTCTAGAACCCGGTTACTATTTTTAGGACAGGTCTTAACCAACTGAAACTAAAAAAGGGTAGTACCTAAACTTCATGCTGGCCTGAAATCTAAGGGCTCTTTTGTGTGACTTGTGTGCCTTCACCATGTTTGCCTTTTGTGAATACTTGTAGTGTGCCTTTATCATAACATCATAACATCATAACATCATAACATTGCATGCATCCTGCATAAGGACTAACCCATTTCAAAGACAAGAGGGTTTCATCTTTGCTTTGTTTTGTAGGACATCATGATGCCCATGCATAGGAATACTATCCGGCTCAACTTTGTTCAACCACCTACTTTGCTTAAGGAATTAGTTGACAGGATTCTAGACACTACTACCTTCATCAGGAAGCATGGTTCTCTTCTCGGTTTAGTCACCTCAAAGTGGTACCAACAGTTGATAAGTGTCCTGGTCCAGTTTTATGATCCGCTATATCATTGCTTCACCTTTCAAGACTTCCAGCTGGTCCATACCCTGGAAGAATTCTCTGAGTTGCTTGGTACCCCTGTTTTGGAGCAGACTCCGTTCACTGGTTGGGAAAAGACTCTTAGGCCTGAAGAGATTGCAACAGCCCTTCACTTGACCAAAGAAGAAGTAATGGCTAACTGGGAGACTAGAAGTGGATTTAAGGGCTTTTTGGCTAAGTTTCTGGTTGGCAAAGCTAATGGTTTCTGGAATGACTTAGACTTCAAAGTGTACGAAGACACTCTGGCTCTCTTAACCTATGGTCTGGTACTGTTTCCAAATCATGACACCTTCATTGATGTTAATTCCATAAGAATCTTCATCTCTCGGAACCCTGTACCCACTCTCTTGGGTGATATCCTTTATCAGCTCTATGCTCGTACTGCTCGAAGACGGGGAACTTTGTGGTGTTGTGCTCCTTTATTGGCGAGGTGGTTTATTTCGCACCTCCCTAAATCTGTACTGAAGAACAAAGAAGGAAGGGGCTGGGCTCATAAGATAATGTCTCTTGCTGATAAAGACATTATTTGGACTCTCAGAGGCTTAGATGAGGTGGCCGTCATTGATCGTTATGGAGAGTATCCTAATGTTCCATTGATCGGGACCCATGGAGGAATCTCTTATAACCCATGTTTAGCTCTCCGTCAGTTTGGAAGAGCCAGAAGAGAAGGGCCTTATGAGATGTTGATACCTCACATCGTCTTTGATTTTCAGGTAGATAGCGACGAGCTGCATCGTAGATTCATCATGGCTTGGGATAGAGTTCACAAATCTGACCCACATGAGTTGGGACCAAAAACTTCTCTGCCTATGGAGTCATATTTCAGATGGGTCCGCATCCGTGCCCAGAAGTTAGGTATGCCCTACGAAGCTGTCATGCCTATTACTCTTGAAGCTGCTGATAAAGATGGGGTTCCTCCAACTATTCTTCATCCTCATACGCCCACTGATGTTGGCACTCTGAAGAGGTCTTGGGCGCAACTGCAGGAAGAACGAGATTTTTATTGGGAAAGGTTCAATGAACAAGAACAGGAGATCCAGAAGCTGACTAAGCAATTGGAGAACGAACGGATCCTGAATGATTATATCCGCACTGAGAAGAAGAGGCCATGGGAGCATTGATGGACTTTTGAGGATTTCTTTTACGGTTTTATTTACTTTTCAGTATTTTCATTCCTGTAACGCCTAAGGGAAATTTGTTGAACAATTTAAATTCCGAAGTTAAATCTAATAAAGCGTGTTTCCTTTTTGTCTACAAAGTTGAATCCTGATTGTCTTTGAAAACATAAATCATACGCATTTCATGTCATCATATGCATAACAGGTACCCTTTTTACAGGTCACTTATCTTCTTCGCTGTTTATTTCAGCAATCATCATGTCTACTGAACCTTCCACTGAACAAGCTATCAAGGCCCTCCAGGCCCAGAACGCCCAGTTCCAAGAGTTGGTTATGAGCCTAGCCCAGGGTCAACAGGATTTGAAGACTCTGATTCTGAAAGAGAGGAAGAAGAAGAAGAAGAGGACCGTCTTGTTCAACACTGGACGCAGGTTTGGAAATGGACTGCAGAACGAGGTTGATCTAACCACCTCCTCTGTAGGGAAAGATAGTCCACAAGAGAGAAGGGTTCCTAGTCCCGTGGTCTCCGACAACAAGACGGATTATGATGAAGAACAGTATCCTCCTGTTGAGGATAGGTACAAACAGCTGGAGGACCGCTTAAGTGCTATGGAGATATAGAATATGCCCGGGTTGGACTTTGGAGACCTAGGCTTATCCTCTGGGGTGGTGATTCCCCATAAGTTCAAGGCACCTGCTTTTGCCAAATATGACGGAGCTTCCTGCCCAAAGCTGCACCTCCGGTCGTATGTAAGGAATATCTAACCTTACACTGCTGACAAGAATTTGTGGATCCATTTCTTCCAGGACAGTCTTTCAGGGACTCAACTCAAGTGGTTCTATCAGCTGGATGGAGCCAGTATCTGCAACTGGGAGGATTTGGCTACTGCGTTCTATAAGCAGTATCAGTATAATTCCGACCTCGCTCCTACGCGTACCCAACTCCAGGGTATGTCACTAGGGACAGGTGAAGGATTTAAAGAGTACGCCCAAAAATGGAGAGACCTGGCTGGAAGGGTGCAGCCACCGTTAACTGACCGTGAGCTTGTTGATATGTTTCTGGGGACCCTGTCTGGTCAATTCTTCAACCATTTGATCGGGAATTCTTCAGCCGGGTTTACAGACCTTATCTTGACTGGTGAGAGAATTAAAGCTGGTATCAAGGCTGGGAAGATACAGAAAGGTGCCTCCTCGAGCACTGAAAAGAAGTCGTTCAAGAAAGAATCCAGTGCTGTTTATGGTTCAAGGAGACCAAATAAATTTGAACACCGCCAAGCTGTCAACGCGGTGGTTATTTCAAAACCTGCTGGTGCTCCTCAGCATCATAACCAACAAAGGGGTGAGAGATCTAGAAGGCAGTTCACTCGACTCAGCATGACCTTGTCCCAAATATTGACACAGTTATTGACAACCAATTTGGTAACTCTAAGGGAAGCCCCAAAGAATCCGAATACTACTTCTCCAAAGTACAATCCTAACGCCCGCTGCGCTTATCACTCTAACAGCCCGGGACATAATACGGATGATTGTTGGACTCTGAAGAATAAGGTCCAAGACCTGATTGATGCTAAAGAGATCGAGTTTGAGGCGCCCGAGAGGCCCAATGTTGTGACTGCTCCCATGCCCAAACATGGAGTAAATGTTGTAGAGGAAGACTTGTTTGTAGCCTCTGTGGATGATATTGTTACCCCGCTGTTGACTGTCAAGAGGAACCTGTTGCTAGCCGGTTTATTTCCGGGATGTAGTGAGGGTTGCCATCTGTGTTCTGTTTCACCTACTGGTTGCCCATCTTTGAGGTCAGGTATCCAAAACCTGATGGATAATAAAGAAATCCTGTTTGAGAAGATTGCTGTTCCTGCTACCCCTACTGAAGAAGTGTCCACTGTTACTATTTTCAACAATTCTCCCAAGGCTCCCTCGAGGAAGCCTGTCAAAATTATGCCTGCTCAGAAGATTGCACCTATAATCATCACTGTTCCAGGGCCTATTCCCTATACATCCGACAAAGTTGTCCCTTGGCACTATGGGGCAGATGTTTATGTTCTCAGAGTTAAGCAAGAGTTTGATACTAGTACCGACGTCAGCAACATCACCAGGCCTGCCAAAGTCACTCGCAGCGGTAGACTTTTCTCACCAGATATTGCGCCACCAACTATCCAGAGACCTATCGTCATCACACCTGCAAGTGTGCCTACTTCCCTTCCTGATCAAGTTACCATTTCTACCCCAGCTGTCGAGTCATCTGATGCTCGGGGCAAAGGGATAGCCACATATATGCCTGCCCAGACAGAGGCACCAAAGACCATCAATGTTGAAGCTTCCAAACAGGAGATGGAAGAGATTCTTAAGATTATCAAGAAGAGTGATTATAATGTAGTTGAGAAGTTGGGGCAAACCCTCTCCAAGATTTCTATGTTATCACTATTGTTGTGTTCAGAGGCCCATGCCAAGGCCCTGATCACCTTCCTGAAGACGACCCACGTGCCACAAGAGACATCAGCTGATCAGTTTACCGATTGTGTGGCCAATTTAACTGCTGATAATGGTTTGGGTTTCTCCGACGCTGATCTGACTGCTAAAGGGAAGAACCATAACGATGCCCTGCATGTCTCCATCGAATGCAGGGGCACTACTCTTGCACACGTGTTGGTTGACATTGGTTCCTCATTAAACGTCTTGCCCAAGAAAGCTCTAGACAGGTTGGATTGTGAAGGTTTGGAGCTGAAGCCAAGTAACATTGTTGTCCGGGCCTTTGATGGGTCTAAAAGAATGGTGCATGGAGAGGTTGATATTCCAATCAGAGTTGGTTCTCAGGTCTTCGATTCTACATTCTACGTGATGGATATTCGGCCATCCTATTCTTGTTTGTTGGGTCGTCCCTGGATCCATAAGGCGGGAGCTGTGACCTCCACACTACATCAAAAGCTGAAGTACCCGATCAGAGGGAAGATCGTGACAGTACAGGGGGAGGAGGAATACATGGTCAGCCACCTCAACTCGTTCCGGTACATAGAGATGGATGGGGAATTCATTGAGACTCCATTCCAACACTTTGAAGAGGTTCCTCAGACACTAGCATCAGCTGAGGCTGTGATTGAAGATTCTCCTTTGAAGATGGCTTCCTTAAAGGATGCCCGGGCTGTTGTTGAGAAGGGTGAGTATGCAAACTGGGGCCGACTTCCTGATTTCACTCAGAAGACTGACAAGTTTGGTTTGGGTTTCACTGCAGAAGCTCAAAGGGCCGTTCGTAGTGCAAGTATTGGAAGGCCTCCTGTGTTCATCAGTAACTCGGGAGTAAATGCCATTGAAGATGACGTAGAGGAATCTGAATTCGATAGTTGGATCTACCCTACGACCAACGGTGGACCAAGCAACTGGACAGCGAAAGACTTCGTCCCTATTACTTTTGTGACTCAGTAATGAACTCCTTTGTTTTGAATTTGTAACAGACAATATTATGAAACTTTATGGCCCGGTGTCTTACCCGGGGCAATGTGGCTTCATTTGTGAGGGCTTTTGTGTGTCATTTTCATATATCATTAATAAAAGCATTGGACGTTTTTGCATTTCAAATCTTGTGCTCCTTGTCTTTCTTTATTATATATTTCAAAACAGCTATTTACACACACTCACATATACAGGTCCCAATCCACTCTGGATCTCACTGGTAACGACTCTGCTACTGCCAGTTATGACTTCGAAAATCCGATCAACTTAGCCGAAGACGAAGGTGAAGATGATTGCAAAGTTCCTGGCGAGCTTACGAGACTGCTACTTCAGGAAGAGAGGGCCATTCAGCCACATGAAGAGCTAGTGGAAACGGTAAATCTGGGTACTGAGACAGACAAAAAGGAAGTCAAGATTGGTGCGAATCTGGAGCTTAGTGTGAAACAACGGTTGATTCAGATGCTGCATGACTACGTGGAAATCTTTTCCTGGTCCTACGAAGATATGCCTGGGTTGGATACCGACATTGTGGTTCATCACCTGCCTACCAAGGAAGATTGCCCTCCGGTAAAACAGAAGGTCCGCCGTATGCGTCCAGAGATGTCCGAGAAAATCAAAGCTGAGGTTATGAAACAGTTTGATGCCGGTTTTCTAGCAGTTACTTCTTACCCTCAGTGGGTTGCCAATGTGGTTCTGGTACCGAAGAAAGATGGTAAGGTCCGAATGTGTGTTAACTACAGGGATTTGAACAGGGCGAGCCCTAAGGATGACTTCCCTCTGCCTCACATCGACGTCCTGGTTGACAACACTGCTCAGCACAAGGTATTCTCCTTTATGGACGGTTTCTCCGGTTATAATCAAATTAAGATGGCTCCTGAAGACATGGAGAAGACCACTTTTGTTACTCAGTGGGGCACCTTCTGTTACAAGGTCATGCCTTTTGGGTTGAAAAATGCTGGGGCAACATATCAACGTGCCATGGTTGCTTTGTTTCATGACATGATCCATCATGAGATTGAAGTATATGTCGACGATATGATTGCAAGGTCCCAAACTGAGGAAGAACACCTTGACCATCTACAGAAGCTGTTTGACCGGTTGAAGTTGTACAAGCTGAGATTAAACCCGAACAAGTGCACCTTCGGGGTGAGATCTGGAAAACTACTAGGTTTCGTCCTAAGCGACAAAGGTATCCAAGTGGACCCTGCCAAAGTGAAAGCCATACAAGAGATGCCAGCTCCCAAGACAGAGAAAGAAGTCAGAGGCTTTCTAGGACGGCTGAACTACATTGCCCGATTCATCTCGCACCTAACTGCTACTTGTGAACCAATCTTCAAGCTACTGAAGAAAGATCAAGTGGTACGTTGGAATGATGAATGTCAGGCCGCTTTCGAAAGAATCAAAGAGTATCTCCAAGAGCCACCCATTCTTATGCCACCGATTGAAGGGAGACCTTTAATCTTATACTTGACAGTACTGGACAACTCAATGGAATGTGTGCTAGGTCAGCATGACGAGCTTGGCCGAAAAGAGCACGCTATTTATTACCTTAGCAAAAAGTTTACCGACTGTGAGACCCGATACTCACTGCTCGAGAAAACTTGTTGCACTTTGGTATGGGCTGCTCGCCGGCTAAGACAGTATATGTTGACTCACACTACTCTGTTGATTTCAAAAATGGATCCGATCAAGTACATCTTCGAAAAGCCCGCCTTGTCCGGACGAATAGCAAGATGGCAGATGATCTTGACTGAATATGACATCCAGTATACGAATCAAAAAGCAATCAAGGGAAGTGTGTTGGCAGACCATTTGGCACATCAGGCAGTGGATGACTACCAGTCTATGAACTTTGAATTTCCAAACGAGAATATCATGGTAGTAACTGATTGCGAGATACCTAGACCGGATGAAGGATCCCGATGGTCTATGCACTTTGACGGAGCCTCAAACGCTTTGGGTAATGGTATTGGCGCTGTGATCATATCTCCTAAAGGCTCTCATACTCCGCTCACCGCCGGACTATGTTTCAACTGCACCAACAACATGGCAGAGTATGAAGCATGTATCATGGGTCTTCGAGCTGCAATTGACCTAAGGATCAAGTTTCTGAGTGTCTTCGGAGATTCCGCTCTCGTGATCAGTCAGATCAAAGGCGAGTGGGATACGAAACACCCAAATCTTATTCCTTACAAGGAGTGTGTATTGACGTTGCTTCCCCATTTCGAGGAGATAACCTTTGAACATTTCCCAAGAGAAGAAAATCAGTTGGCGGACGCGTTAGCTACGATGTCTTCTATGTTCAAAGTCAAATGGGACAACGAGGCTCCCCGGATCATTATTTGGAAATTGGATGAACCTGCACATTGCTGTGATCTTGAGACCGAAGAGGTAACAGAAAAGCCTTGGTATCATGAAGTGAAGAGGTACCTTGAAGCTCAAGAATACCCCGAGGGCGCGTCTGTTAATGACAAGAAGTTTCTGAGAAGGTTCGCGGCAAAGTTCTTCCTCAGTAATGACATCCTTTACAAAAGAAACCATGATTCAATCTTACTGCGTTGTGTGGATAAGATCGAAGCAGAAAGGATCATGGAAGAGCTGCATGAAGGTACCTTCGGAACTCATTCCAGTGGACATGACATGGCAAATAAAATCCTTCGGGCAGGATATTACTGGTCAACAATGGAAGCCGACTGTTATCAGCATTCTCGGACATGTCACAAGTGCCAGATCTAAGCTGATAAGGTGCACATTCCTCCAGTTCCTTTGAACGTCTTGACAGCACCTTGGCCTTTTGCAATGTGGGGCATTGATATGATCGGCGAAATCAGACCTACGACATCCAACGGGCATCATTTCATCCTGGTAGCTATTGATTACTTTACAAAGTGGGTTGAAGCAGCTTCCTTTGCTACCGTAACCAAAAATGTCGTGGCTCGGTTCATTCGGCACAACCTGATCTGTCGATACGGTGTACCAGAGAGGATCATTACGGATAATGGTACCAATCTTAACAACAAGATGATCACTGAGCTCTGCGAGCAATTCAAGATACAGCACCACAACTCTTCTCCCTACCGGCCGAAGATGAATGGGGTCGTAGAAGCGGCTAATAAGAACATTAAGAAGATTGTGCAGAAGATGACAATGACCTACAAAGATTGGCACGAGATGTTACCATTTGCTCTTCATGGGTACCGCACCTCAGCACAGACATCAACAAGGGAAACTCCCTATTCCTTGGTATATGGCATGGAGGCAGTCCTGCCCATTGAAGTTCAGATACCCTCTCTCCGAATCATGAAGGATGCAGGTTTAAGCGAAGACGACTGGATCCAGACCCGGCTTGATCAATTGAACCTAATCAACGAAAAGAGACTCACTGCTATTTGTCATGGTCAGACGTACCAAAAACGGATGATCAAGGCATTTAACAAGAAAGTCAGACGACAAGCATATCAAGTCGGAGATCTGGTAATCAAGCGCATCATTCTACCTCGAGGTGATCCCAGGGGCAAATGGACCCCTACGTATGAAGGGCCATTTATGGTTAAGAATATCTTCTCAGGAGGAGCGATGATTCTAACCACCATGGATGGTGACGACCTTCCTCACCCCGTCAATGCAGACATAGTAAAAAGATACTACGCATAATTAAAGACCCGCTAGGTCGACTGGCCTAGGAAAAAATAAGGGCTTCCCGGCGAACCAAAAGGGTTCGGGCAAAAATAAGGGATGAAAATAAAAAAATATGTACACCCGGCAAGTTGAAAACCTGAAAAGGCGGCTTGGGCAAAAATGGGTATCCCGGTGGACTGAAAACCCGAAAGGGCGGTCCAGGCAAAAGTTAGGGATAAGCGTAATACTATGTCTCATTGGATCACCCTGCATCCAGACTTCAGTATCGACTATCAGGCTCATATGGCACCAATCAATCAGATTCATCTTCAGCTAAACAGCAAAGTGATGAGACACTTGAAGATATAAAGGCGATAACAGAGTTGGAACCCAGTGGGATTTTTCACATAGCTATTTTGTTTCCTTTTTACAAATTGTATAAATTCTATTTGCTCGGCAGCATTCTCTTACTAGGACGTCAGCCTCTTGTACAAAAACGCCTATTTACAGGCAAAATTCAAAATCAATACAAGTTTCATTTTCAGACAAATTGCAAATTGTTTTTTTTCCTTTATCTGTTTTGTTTTGCAAAGAACGTCCAATGTTCATTTTTGATATATGCATTTGACATTAATTGCTGTTCATAAATATTTGCATGCGAAACAAAGGACTAATTACGGGTGACACCGGAAGTAGGGGCAATAAGAATTGTCTAAGCGATTTAGTTGCTTTGTCCACCAAGGTAATAAGGTAGGTTCGGCTGAAGAATATGATCAAGATACCTTCACTCCCCAAGAGTAAGACAGTAATGGTAGCTATTCCCCACTGAGACTTGCAACTACGGATGAATCAACAATACTCTCCCCCAAGCAGAGTTAGTCTACCATCAGTCCCAAAAAAGTTGGGTATCCCCAGTAGATCTTAATATTCCCCAGCGGAGTATACAGATATTCCTCAACAAGCATCCCCGGTAGTCTTAATATTCCTTGACAGAGTATTAGAATGTTCCCCGGCGGAATACAAGATACCCCTAGTGGAGCCACTCCCCAGTGCAGTCTAAAAAGCTTCCCCGCCAGAGTTGAATCATCTTCCCCAGTAGATTCTGGAAGCTTATCCCCTGCAGAATACAAATGCATCTCCTCAGCCAAATTCAGAGGTTATCCCCACAAGAGTCTAACTGGGTTATCCTCAGCAAATTGCAACGAAAAGATCATCCCCAACGAAGTTCTTTCTTTCCCCAGCGGAGTTCATCATCAAAATCCCCAACAGAGCTTATCAACGGAATCCCCAGCGGAGTTATCATTAAAATCTCAGCAAAGCATCTCCCCCCCACAGAGTAATTCCCCGCAGAGTAATCTCTTCACTAGTTTATTCCCTAACGGAGTTATCCTCTCTTGCAAGTTTATCACCTTCGTTCATCATCCCCAGCGGAAACGAAGAATCCAGCTCATTCTCCAGCAGCTATCCGGGATTTATTTCCCCCAGCTAAAACATCACATCTTCATACATCATGATACATGCATATACACATCATATCATACTATCTCATTTATGTTGAGAACATCATTGCTTGATCCATATCATGCATTGCATATGACTGACCTTTACCTTTCAGGAAAGATGCAGTCAAATTCTCAACTATGTCAAAAGAGACAAAATCAGTTAAATCGATTCCTAAAGATTTTTCTGAAGACAGTCAATGGAGACAAAACCAGTTAAATTGATTCCTAAAGATTTTTCTGAATTCAGTCAAAAGAGACAATCCAGTCAAAGGAGACAAAATCAGTCAATGGAGACAAAATCAGTTAAATCGATTCCTAAAGATTTTTCTGATGCTCAGCCAGTCAATGGAGACAAAACCAGTTAAATCGATTCCTAAAGATTTTTGAGGCAGAGCCAGTCAATGGAGACAAAACCAGTTAAATCGATTCCCAAAGATTTTTCTGAAGCCAATCAATGGAGACAAAACTAGTTAAATCGATTCCTAAAGATTTTTCTGAAGCCAGTCAATGGAGACAAAACTAGTTAAATCGATTCCTAAAGATTTTTCTGAGGCAGAGCTAGTCAATGGAGACAAAACCAGTTAAATCGATTCCCAAAGATTTTTCTGAAGCCAGTCAATGGAGACAAAACCAGTTAAATCGATTCCTAAAGATTTTTCTGAAGCCAGTCAATGGAGACAAAACCAGTTAAATCGATTCCTAATGATTTTTCTAAAGCCAATCAATGGAGACAAAACCAGTTAAATCAATTCCTAAAGATTTTTCTGAAGCCAGTCAATGGAGACAAAACCAGTTAAATCGATTCCTAAAGATTTTTCTGATGCTAATCCAGTCAATGGAGACAAAACTAGTTAAATCGATTCCTAAAGATTTTTCTGAAACCCGTCAATGAAGACAACCCGTCAATGAAGATAACCCGTCAACGAAGACAAAACTACCAACCAACGATCTCCAGGTGGCATCTATAAGCCCATCCTCCTATCCATCATCTCTCCAAATGGCATCTGTAAGCCCATTCCCGACATCACATTGCTGATACTACACCATGCGAGTGCAAATTTCTGGGCACTTTAGTGTTCAATCATCTTCCACCTTCGGATCCCGAAAGGCACGCAAGCCAATCTATATCCTTAGGTTTAATAAGATTGAACAGGGGCAGCTGTTGTACCCCAAAATTTTCCCTCCCATATTCCTCAAGATATGTCAAGAATCATCTCCAAATTGCTCAAGATGGCCCAAGGGTTGTACAGTCCAAACACCTCCTAAGACAGCTGAAATTAGGGTTTTGGTTCTTTCAAGGAAATTGGGGTTTTCAATGGTTCAATCAAGTCTCGTAGGCCTATATGCATTCTCAAGCACCTACATGCCAAGTTTCAAGACTCACAGTGCCAATTGGCACAGTCAAAAGCTCCATTTGATCTACAGTCAACTACAAGGGCAAAATGGTCATTTTATAGTCAAAAGTCAGAATTTTTGGTCAACATCTTATTTTGAGTTCAAAATCATCATTTGATCAAGTCTTGATCATGATTCCACAAGAATAGCTCAAAAATCATCAAGGTGCAAAAGTTACTATTTTTGGACAGTAGAAAACTCAACTGTATCTTGACCAGGGCATAACTTTTTCATGGTTTGTCAGAAAAATCCCATCCAATGCTCATTTTGAAGAGGATGAAATCTCCTACAATCCATCTTCACACTCCAAGTTCAAGAAATGCTCTCACAAAAAGTTACCAATTTTTACATTATAGGTCAATTTCAAAAGTCAACAAAAGTACACTTTGAGTCAAAGGCCATAACTTGAGATTGATAAATCCAAATAACATGGGACCAAAGGCGTTGGTTAGAGGACTTCAAGAGCTTTCCAAAATGTCCAAGAACATGGTCATATGATCAAAATTGAGCAAGTTGTGCATTGGAGAAGTTGGGAAATTTTCATGAATTTGCAAAAGTCAACTTTGCTCTAAACACCTTATTTTTACTAATGGGCCTCAAATCTCTTCTTGAAATTTCACCCATGACCTATGCACGACCCATCAAGATTAATTGGATTTATTTTCTTATTTTTATTGATTAATTGGATTTTTAATTAATATTAATTAATTTAATTAATTTAAATCATAAGAAAATAGAAGATTTGTTTTTTAAATCTTTTTGTGAAGCAAATCTGATCAAAACATGCTGGCAAATTCGTGCACAAGTCAAAGATACAAAAAAAATCCAAATTTGGCAACATTTTTCAATCATGAAAAATCAAGGATATTTGATTTTCAATCAAAGATTTAAACATCAATGCAATGGATATTAGCCCAGCTTTTTGACCTAATTTGTTTCCCATATATGCAAGCAAGCAAACCCTGACCTAGTGGACGATTGAAAGCTGCAGAAACAACCCTGTCAATTTCAAGAAATTTCAAGAAAAGTGAAAACCTGTTCTTGCAATCTAGGCCAATTCAAGGCGTTCTATTCATTCAAACATATTGCAGGAGGTCCCAGGAACGTTTTACAATCAAATTCAAGCATCAAAGCTTAAGGAATCACTGAACACAGTTTCACGGTTTTCCTTTTTTATTCAAAATCGTATTTCTTAATTCATGCATATTTAACATGTTTTTGTGATTGATTTGTGTTGCTAGGGACCATACAAAGCTAATGGCATGGTTTAATTGAACTATAGTGCCCTGAATCATGAGATGCCATGATCAAATTTCTAGGGTTCTTGAGCTTTAAATTAGGGCTTTCTGAACCAGGAAAAATTGGGACTAGTGAGATATATGACTGAACTCGTGTGGCCAAGACGAACATACCCCACACCTCGCGAAATATTTATATGTACTATGGTGCTATTCTCTATTTTTCCTTGCAGGAGTTAGTGGGGGTTAAAAACCCTCGCTATCTGATGTTAATTATACAGGAACAAACGAAGAAGATGATGAGGTGTTAGCATCTGGTTGGCTTATTTGAAAAGCGCGCATTTTTTTTATTTTTTCAGCATATTAATTTGTTTGCATATATAATAAATACTTATTATTCCAATATCAATTGAAGCATGATGGTGTAGTGGCAGGGACGCTGGCCTGGAAGCATTGGGACCTGGGTTCGAATCCCAGCCCCCCCCCCCCCCCCCCCCAAAACATTGTTACTTTAATTTTTCAGGTGTTCTTGTGCTGTTTGCCAAAAAAGGTCCACCATATACCTCAATTATCAACACGCCAAGTGGCTTGCAAAGCAAATCCAGTGGCCAAGAGTGGAATCCTCACCATAGTCTCCAGTCAACGCCTATGCATGGGATGGCCAAAGTCAAACAGGCTTGAGCATTATTGGGCCACAAATTTCCAAACACACCTCCTCTTTGGGCCCATCACCCCCTGGGTTTATTCCTCTTTTTTTTCTTCTTTTATATTTTTTTCATTTAATTGTTTTTATTATTAATTATTATTATTACTTAATTAACCAAACTAATTTTTTCATAATAAAATCAGAAAACTAAAATATAATATTTTTTTTATTATTTATTAAAATTAATTTCACCCTTTTATTATTTTTTGTAAATAAATATAATTAATTAATTTAGTTTTAATTAGGATAATTCTAACTTTTTTTGCAATAATTTAAAATCAACATAGAATTAGGGTTCTTGACAATTTTAATCATCTTTATTTTTATTTCCTTAAAACATAAAAAACTCAAAAAAATATCTTTCTTTTATTTAATTAATTAATTAGTTTAGGTTTAATTAAATGCAAAATAATAAAAAACTTCCTTCTTTCTCAAAAAATGGTCAATACCCTAAAAACTTTCCGATCCAATTTTTTCTCGCGCATGTGATTATTTTCGATTCATATTTTTGTCCATATAATTGTATTTGCTCCGAGGATGTAATAGCTTTAACTAGGATCTTTTTATCGCTTTCATTTAATTTCCCGCAATTTACTTTTTCAAGGGTTTATTTTTGGCGATGTAAATACCTGACGCCTTGTAATAGCTTAGATTTATTTTCCGCAACTATTAACTGTTAGATGTATGCTAACTAGGCTATGCATGACAAGATCTCTCTTAAATTAAAATCAATCGTAGCTCACCATAACATGTACAAAGATAACATAACTGAAACCTGACACACTCGCACATGCCAATCCTAGGGTACGCCTCACTTGGTTGCCTCGACGTGGTCATTGAGTATAGGGTATTTTAGAGGTCGGCCTCCTGTCTAAAGATCAAAGTTGCCTCGGAACGGTTGCCTCGATAAAAAACGATCTAAGACATTAGGGTTACCGCTAAGGCGTCCTATTATTGCTTTGGTGACCACATGTCCCTATAATCGAATTGACCCGAAACTCCAACGACGGTGCTGCCTACTTCTCAATAGTGGGATAGTACTGTCTAAAGGACATTTACACAGCTTAATTTCTTTTGAGTAGGTAGAGGTTCTCAGGTACTTGCTCTTTCAAAATAAAAATACTTTTCGCACTTACACTTTTCTGACAAAAGTTTTCAAACAACACTTCATACACTCTTGAGGAAAGGCACAAGAGTTAAATCGAAGTTTTCAAACGAAACTTTTTCAAAACCCACAAACACAAGAAAAGCAAAACTTTTTGAAAACATAGTGAGAAAGTACCTAAGAGCCCGTGGATAACCACAGATAGAAAGGGTGCTAACATCTTCCCTTTCTATAATCTACCTCCCGAACCCGAGAAACATCTCGAAAAGGATTTTTGCTGTGCTTTTGTCCTTTCCTTGTTGGAGAAAATAAAAGACGGTGGCGACTCTTGCTTACCGCGACATTTTGCGAAACGCAAACGCGAACCAGCATTAAAAAACATTCAGTTCTATTTCCACCGATCACAGGGTACTTATCACAAAATCCCGTCACTCAACCATACACATATGCATTTATACATTTCATATATTCGTCATGCATTTCATATATTCATCACTTGTTTCTTTGTCTTATTCACAGGGTACAAAAAATAATAACAAGATTTTTGGTGATTGTCCTTAAAAATGGATACCAAAGGAAACAACTTGTCCACATTAATGCACTAAACATGTCTGAAATCAAAACCACAAAAGGGAAATAATGTGCTGAAGACTTTCTCAAGCTTTGTCAAGCAAAGGTGGATGGTTTCAAGAGCAGATATTCGCAGGTGCACCTAGAAGACTTATTTCCCTTTGCTTGATTTCACGCAAATAAAGTTTTGGTTTAAGATTGTAATATTTTTCAATATCTGAATTATGTTACCTTTAATAAAGGAATTTTGTTTCCACATCTCATTTGCGTATCTATTTTTAAGCTGGTAATCGAATATAACAACCAAAAGACAAATACATACCAAAATGAATAAGACATTTAAAACAAGTTACCATTTCATATTCATACATAATCATACACATGTACGTATTCATAAACACCTACATATCATATCAAAACTTATCTCGATTTTTCAAAAAAATCTCTCTAGTTAAGCCATGGGTAGAAGAAGATCACCACCTCCTTGGCCTCCATATCAAATAAGGGCCTACCAACAAAGAAACCTAGAACAGATCGAGGAAAACCAGGCTGCATTCAAGGAAGATCTAGACCAAGTCAAAGGTGATGTGAGTTCGATTAAAGGAGATATAAGTCAAGTTCTCCTAGCCCTAAAGAACTTCATTGACAACATAAGACCAGATTCCCAGGGTAGCTTTCGAAGAAGTAGCTCAAACGATTGGCGTATCAAGCGATCACCAACTAAGAAAAGACCCAGAAGCAGGACCCCACAATTCAAGAAGGACTGCTTCAAACTTCCCGAAAGGAAAGAGGGAGAAATCAATGTTGTAGCCTTACAAGCAAGGGTACCACAACCATTAGTAACCCCACAAGGACAGCGACAAGATAGATTTAAAAGGCCACCCATAAATTTTGATCCACTCCCCATGCCACCTAGCCAGTTATTACAACACTTGGATAAGGCATCCTTGGTGGAAATCAAGCCTCTAGCTCCTCCAGCTGGGCCACTCCCGCAAAGGTACAATGCCGATGCTAGGTGAGAATACCATGCTAACTCTCTGGGGCACACGATAGAACAATGTTGGGCATTCAAGCACAAGGTTCAGGATTTGTTAGAATTTCAAGACATCACCTTTGAGAAGCCTAACATTAAATCAAACCTTATGCCTCCGCATGGTGGGACGACAATAAATGCGATTAAAGTAGTCACTAATTTTGAGGCAACCAGATAGGAAAAAACCCCAATCAACTTGTTGGAGGAATATTTGTTTGAATGTGGGTTCTTGTTAGAACATAATGAAGCCTTCGAAAGAACACTACAAAAGCTAGTGGACCAGGGGATAATCCAGTTCGGACCATACCCTGAAGAAACACATGTAGCTACTCTGAAGGGTAAAACACAATTTCCTCTAATCCAAGAAACCTTTATCACCAAAGGAACAAAGCATGGCGGACATGTGGTGATGATATCCAACAAAGTCAACACCAAGAAGGCAACTGACTTCATCAGAGAATGCTCCCCAGGAGAAAAACTCAAAAAATGGACTGCCGTGGAGATTCCCGAGATCTTTTTCTTTCCTAAGTAACTTTCTTGTTTTTGAAAGAACCTATGTCAAGACCGGGGCATAGGGTTTGCTTGTAAGGGTTCCCCATTTTATTTCAGACAATATTCACGATCAATAAAAGTTATATTTTATTTTCAATTAAGATCCTTGTCTTTCTCTTTCATTTATTCCGTAAATTTAAAAATGGTAATACTTTATCTGCATATGCATTTTCAAAAGCTCATATATTAAAATCTTCATAAAAACATGATAACGGTGCAAATCCATGTTCAAAACCATCGATAATGCTATTGCTGCGACCCGGTATAATTTTGATGCTCCTATCAACTAAGCTAAAGAGGAAGATGATGAAGATCTTGAACTCCCTGAGGAGGGAAATAGAGAAAAATGCAGACAACATATAACCATATCAAGAGGCTATTAAAACCATAAATATGAGTACAGGGGAAGACCCGAAAGAAATCAAGCTAGGGGGAAATGTTAGAGCGGAGCCACAAAGAAGCTGATCAAGTTATTGCACATATCTGCTTGTTCCTACAGAAACAGACCAAGGTTAAATACAGAGCTTGCTGTAAAAATAAGCAACTAAGAAATACCAAGACTTGACAAAGGACCTGAGCCAGGGGCATGTTGGACACTCATGTTCGACGGGGCTTCAAATGCACTGGGGAACGATATAGGGAAAGTTTTGACTTCTCCAAAGAATTATCACAAGCCCTATACTATGAGATTGCATTTGACTACACCGATAATATCGCTGAGTACGAAGCTTGTATACCAGGACGGGAAGCTGCCATTAATATGAGAATAAAGCACTTCGAAGTATTTGGGGACTATGCATTAGTCATATATCAAGTCAACAGCGAAGGGGATACTAAAAATCTTAAATTGATTCCATATCAGGATCATGTTTTAAAGTTGGCTGCGGAATTCACAAAGATCACTTTCAGTCACATCTCACGAGAAGAAAATCAAATGGTAGATGCTCTGGCAACTATATCGGCTATGTTCAAAGTAACTTGGTCCAACCACAAACCACGCATCACAATCAAGAGTCCGTACATTGTCTTGCTATCAAAGAAGGACTGGATAACAAGCCTTGGTTTTACGACATCAAGAAGTACTTGGAAAAGCAAGAATATCCAGAAAATGCCTCTAGCATCGACAAACGAGCTCTACGGAAATTAGCCTCGGAATTCTTTCAGAGTAACAGTGTACTGCATAAGATGAACCACAACATGGTCTAGTACTCAAAAATATTCAGCTACCTTGCCTCGACTCACGTGGTAAATGGACACCCAACTATGAAGGTCCATACGTAGTCAAAACAACATTCTTCGATGGTATTCTCATCCTCACAATAATGGATGGGGAAGAACTACCTCTTCCGGAAAATTCAGACGCGGTCAAAAAATACTATGTATAAAAAGCTTGCTAAGCTCGAACCCTAAACAGGTGACTTAGGAAAAAAGGAGCGTCCCGGTGGATCGAAAACCCTAAAGGGCGATCCAGGCAAAAATTAGGGGCATATAAACAAAAAAACTATCCCGGTGGATTGAAAACCCGAAAGGGAAATCCAGGCAAAAATTAGGGATCATTCAAAAAGAAATAAAGAACAAAAAGACTGCGATCTAAAACTACGACTACGAACCACGAAGGGAGAGGTAGATCTAAATCATATGACTTAGAAACAAAGGAGATAAGATCATTAAAAGTATATTAGGGAACAACGACAATTATCATTTTTCATTGCCATTTATAGGTTCATTTTTTTTTGCAATTACCTCTTTCTAGGAATTGCATCCTATACTCTCGCCTATTCAGAGGTATATCAGCAAAACATTTGCTTTCTTTGCATCTTTCAAATTGAATTTTTCTTTTCTCTGACTTGTTTACAAAATACTACAATTATTACTTGTGAATATTATCTTAAAATCATTTCGGGGAAATTAACAAAATAAAAGCATTTGACAAAACATCGAAAAAGCATTTTGGGTTAGAAAAACATCAAAAGAAAATCCAAGTCTACGTCTACGCACACGTCTACTCCTGCGTCTACAATACAAATTCTATACACACGTCCATGTCTACGCCTGCGCTTACAACATACGAATCTACGCATACGCCAATACTTACGTCTACATCTACACTTGCGCTTACAATACAACAAAATAAATGTTCAAAATTTTTCTAACGCTTTTCACCGTATTCAAATCAAATTCAACAATGCTACGACGACACAACATACAACTCCAGGGGATTGGTTGAATAAGTGAAAAACACAATAAGGGGGGGGGGGGGTGAATTGAAACTAAGCAATAGGCACGAGATTTTTATCCTGGTTCGCTTGATCTCAAACTACTCCAGTCCACCCGCCAAGGTGATTTCGCCTCTCTCCAACGAGGACTTTATTCACTAATTAAACTGATTACAATTCTACTTTGACAACTGCCAAAGTCTTCTTGAGTACAACCACAAACCGGTTTATCTCAAGAAAAATTACTTAATCAAAAGAAAAGGTTTACTGTGTACTATTTGTTTTTCGTTACAAAAACTGTATCACTATTGTGATGTGTTACACAAATTGAGTATAGTATGAATATGACTTTTTGCAGCTTTTTGAGATTGTATGAAGCAGCTGTGTGAAATCGTAAACGATTTCTTTGAATTTGTTTATAAAGGCGTGGCAGTCTTTCCAAATGGAAACGTGATAATGGACACTTAATTTACTTTCCATACTGAGAAGATCCTTTTTTGATTATAGCCGTTGTAGGTGATACTACCTTAATGGAAAAGTAACGCTTCAGAACTTAGGAATCTTGCATGCTGCTTTACTTCAGAACTTGGGAAGTCAAAAACATAAGGTTATGTTTGCATGTTGGACTTCCGTTCAGAATCAGGATATCTTTCTCTTTAGAGTAGATTCTGATCATCATGCTTCAGAACATTCTGATTACTCAGCTTGAGTGCTTCTGTGGCTTAACTTCTGATGCCATTTTAGTCAGAACTTATGTTCAACATAAAACACAAATTTAGAGTGCATATTTGTTCTTTGTGTTTGTCATCATCAAAACTTTTATGAGGGTTGTAGAATCAAACTGTGTTCTAACAATCTCCCCCTTTTTGATGATGACAAAAACTAGGATTTTTCAATAAGGAATTACAGAACAAAAGCTTAAGAGAGTCTCCCCCTTAGTTGAGTACTCAGATAGAGATGAGATACTTCCCTGAAGTTCCTTTGTATTAGAGTTTTTGATGCATCTTCTTCTATCTTTATCGAAATTTGTTCCTGTTTAAGCTTTCAGAAAACAAATAGTTAAGATATTCAGAATGTTTGAGACTTAGTCCCGGTAAACTGTTATTGAAAATATCTTACGTTCTCCCCCTTTTTGTCAGGTATCAAAAAGCAATATAATCATAAATTATCAGAGTAAAAAATGATGTTTTGTATTGAAAACAGACTGCAATGACATCTTTCAGAAACAAAGAAGATAAGACTAAAAATACAAAAAACAAGTTAAAGAAAATCTAATATGGAGGGGGAAGTCGTCTGAACAACGCTTCCAGCAAGCTCTTAATCTGAGTGCTTGATTCTTCCTGCTTTCCCAGTATATCCTTGATTTATTTGGTAGTGTCTTCTTGCTTATCCAATATATCTCTTATTTCTTTGTTTATGTATTCTTGCTTATCCAACCTTGCATGGATTAAAGCATTCTCCTTCTTCATCTCTTCCATAGTTTGCATGACCAGAGATATAGATGGTGTTTCCTCAGAGGTTCCAATTCGTTTAGAACACTCTGCAGCATCTTTTGATTTAACTACTTCTTCTATTGCAATTTTCTTTTCTGAAGCAGTAGTTAGAGGGTGACTATCAGAACCTGGTTCAGTGGCTTCTGAAGGTTGATGCTCTTTCCAGGGAGCATTTTCCAGCTGAAGAATTTCTTTCTTGTCCCAATGACTCAGAACTTGGTCTTTGAAGGCTTTCAGTTGATCAGTGAAGTTCTACTGAGCCATCTCATAACTCAATTCTTTTAGCCTCTGGGATTCAGAGTTGAACCATTTTCTGAATCTATCCGAAAGAGAATCAGAAGCAGCAAGATTAGAATTCTCTTGACTTGCTTTTTTTTAAAGAAGTAGCCCATTCTTGTATTTCTGTTTCAAAAATCAACAAGTTCTTACCAACATCTATTTTGGTTAAGGTTAGTTTGGGTTTGGGAATGGAAATTTTATTTGTGGTTGAAGCTAGATGGTCCAATGCTTCTACATCAATGACAGTTCTGAGATGATCAGTGGACGGTTAATTGGTGAGGGAGTAGGAGAATCAGAAATCAGGATTGGTGAGTGAGGAGTGTTTGGTGGTGTGGAATCATATGGAGAAGGTATTTCTGGAATATCAAGAATGGGGAGAGCTTGACAAACCATGAGAGGTTCTGTTATTCCAGGAATTGGGGTAGTGGTATCAGAGTCTGTAAAAGAGTCTCTAAAAGAGTCTTCTGATTGGTTTGCGGTAGCGTGTTGATTTACTGGTTCAGGGGTTTCAGAATTTGGATTTTTCAGTTTGAGGAGTGAGAGGGTTTTCATTTTCTGGGTGAGGAGAGTTGGGATTTGGATGTTCTGGTTGTGGGGAATGAAGGTGTGGATTTTCTGGTTGTTGAGGGTGGAGGTTTGGATTTTCTAGGATTGGTGATTGAAAGTCTTGGTCAAAAATTTCAATATCAGATAGAACTCTTGCAAGTTCTGGTTTATTTTGTTCTGGATTTAGATTAGGGGAGTGAGGTTCATTTAAGAAACTTCCAAGAGTTACTGAGGGATCAAACTCTATGTCAAAATCCTCAAATGTTTGTGGTGAGGTATTTTCTGTTGGTTGAGGGGGAACTATTCAGATGTTGGAAAAACTATAGATTCTACAACATAAACAAAAGATGTGTTACCTTTATTTTTGCATCTTTGGGTGTCCTCTGAGAGGATCCTTCTCCTGCTGCCTTCCTCTTTCTGGATTTCTTCAGCACAACATCTGGAGCTGGCTTGTGCAGGTCACGAATATTGAGTTCTGGAATAGTTCCATCTTCCTTGCATGCTTCAAGGTATCTGACCATAATCTTTGGAGAAGCATCTATCTCAGAAAATAGTGGAAAATCCTTCAGAGAGATTCTCCTAGACGTGATGACTTCATGAGAAGCAATTGTTGGTTCCTTCTTAATGCTTTCAATAATCTTCATTTTCTTCAGATTCTTGGCATTTAGTGGTTTCCCAGCACTTGCTTCCAGAGTGCTGATCTCCTGAGCCTCTGTTAGATGTTCTATCAGCCTGTTTTCCGTCAAAATGTCAGAAATCAATCTTCCCATAGGAACCCAATCCCTCTTTGTTCTTTCTTCTTCCCTTGTTTCCTTCACGCTTGTTTTCAGATGATTGAAGAGCAAATGTGGAAGGTTTATTTTGGTCTTCTTTGCAATGAAGTACAACAAAAACTGATGATCAATGTTGATGTAGTCGGGAGAGCTTGTAGGCTTCCTGTGATTTATTCAGCCCAGAATGATCCTTGCCCAGATTCTGTAATAAGCTTTCAAGTCTCTTATCTTGCTGGATGGTTGTCCAGAAGTGAAAATGACCCTAGCAATAGATTTTAGGTCAGAACACTTATCATCCATGTTAATGCATCTGACTATGCCGCCATTGTACCCAATAAGTTTACCAATCAAGTCTTCTGTAATCACTATCTTCTTCCTCATAACATATGACGTAACCTGATGGTTGGATGAAGTAGCATGAATCCAGAATTACTTAACAAAATTAGGAAATACTGGACCCAATAGACGATCAAAGTATCTGTTCCATCCCTGAGCCGTCACGTCTTCATACAAATCAAACCCATTTTCCTTTAAACTCTCAAAATCAATGATCAACTCACATAGAAATTCAAGATTATCTACCGGAGTGAGCAACGTTCTTATAGATTCCTAATACTACTCTATTGAAGAAGAACCAGGAGCACTATTGAGATTTTTGATGCTTGATAAGGATGCCATTGTTCACACGGATTTGTTGAAGAAAACTGAGAAAAGGGGTTTTTTGCAAAAACGAGAGCGAGAAAGAATAATGGATGCAGTAAGTGAATGAAATAGTGAAATTGAATTTATAAACACTTTTGAAAACTTAATCAGTAAGAAAGAGAGAATAAGTAGTGATTATAATGAACTTATGAAACCTAAAATTAGGGGATTGCGTGTAGATACTGAACAGTTACCATTGACAAGTGTCTCAATGCATCCAATCAAGCCTTAGACCCTTCAGAATTTGAACGCATGTTCAACCTCATAAGGTAGCTTGTGAGAGGATGACATATGTTTGATGGTGTGAACTGCACGCCTCTATCTTTGAAATGAAAGGTTCAGATCTTCATAGATAGATTCTGAAGCAACTGTACTCCTAACTTCTGAAGACACGTTGATCAAATGTTCACATGAAAAATAAAGTTCTGAGGGTTAGAATATGCAAATAAAACTTCTTATTCTGGACATAATTTCATGCTGAGATGTTTCTGAATGAAATTAAATCTATCTTCAGAAAGGGGTTTTGTAAACACATCAACCCATTGATGGTCTGTGTCAATAAATTTTAAAGAGAGAATTCCTTTCTGAATATAGTCCCTAATAAAATGATGTTTTATTTCTATATGCTTAGCCCTAGAATTTAAAATTGGATTTCTGGATAAACAAATTGTAGAAGTATTATCACAGAAAATAGGGATGTTACTCTCAAATATGTTGAAGTCTTCAAGTTGACTTTTCATCCAGAGCATATGTGTGCTACATCCAGCAGCTGCAATGTATTCAGCTTCTGCTGTTGACAATGCAATTGTGGATTGCCTCTTGCTGGTCCAAGAGATCAGATTGTCTCCCAGAAAATGGCAGCTTCCAGAAGTACTTTTACGTTCTACTCTGTCTCCAGCAAAATCAGCATCACAATATCCTACTAAACTGTATTCATTTGATTTTCTATAAAACAAACTCAGGTTAGTATTACCTTTCAGATACTTGAAAATTCGCTTAACTGCTGTTAAGTGAGATTCTCTAGGATCTGATTGGAATCTAGCATATAAACAAACGCTGAATAAAATATCAGGCCTTTAAGCTGTCAGATAAAGGAGAGAACTAATCATACCTCTGTAGATTTTCTGCTATACCTTTTTACTTATTTCTTCCTTTTCTAGAATGCACATGGGATGCATTGGAGTCTTTGAAGGCTTACATTCTGAGAGGTCAAATTTATTCAGAAGTTCTCTGACGTATTTGCTCTGGTGAATGTAAGTTCCTTCTAGAGTCTGATTGATCTGAATGTCCAGAAAGAATTTAAGTTCTCCCATTAAGCTCATCTCAAACTCTGCCTGCATGCACTTAGCAAATTCTCTTCCTAGAGAAGGTTTAGTAGATCCAAATATAATATCATCTACATAAATCTGAAAAACTAAAATGTCATTCTTAAATGTCTTACAGAACAAGGTTGTTTCCACTTTCCCTATGGTAAATTCCTTTTCTAACAGAAAGTTACTTAGTCTTTCATACCAAGCTCTGGGAGCTTGTTTCAGACCATAAAGTGACTTCTTTAGTTTGAAAACATATTCTGGGTGTTTAAAATTTTCAAACCCAGGGGGTTGGTGCACATATACCTCTTCTCAATGTAACCCTTTAAGAATGCGCTTTTGACATCCATCTGATACAGAGTGATGCCATTGTTTATAGTAAAAGAGATTAAGAGTCTGATAGATTCTAACCTGGCGACTGGAGCAAAGGTTTCTGTATAGTTTATCCCCTCTTGCTGACTATAACCTTGTGCAACCAGTCATGCCTTGTTTATGATGACTTCTCCTTGCTCATTCAGTTTATTTCTGAACACCAACTTTGTTCCAATGACATTGAATCCTTTTGGTTTGGGAACCAGATCCCATACGTCATTTCTGGTGAATTGGTTTAACTCCTCCTGCATTGCCAAAATCCAGTCATTGTCCAGAAGAGTTTCATCAATTGTTATTGGTTCAATCAGAGATACCAATCCCATGAGGGATTCTTCAGAATTTCTGAGTGTTGATCTTGTTCTGATTGGGTCATCCTTCTTTCCCAGAATCTTATCTTCAGGGTGAGAAATGCTTCTTCTGGATAACCTTTTCTGGAGTTGATCAACATACGGTACTGGAATGCTTGTAACATTTCCTTCTGACGTTGTTGGAGCGTCTCTGTTGGGAACTTCTGATTAGTTACCTTTAGCACCTGTGAATTCAACTTCTATATCTGCAAAAGATTCATTCTAATTTGACTTTTCAGGGTCAAGCTTATCATCAAATCTAAAACTGATTGAATCTTTAACAATCTGTGTTTCTGTATTGTATACTTTGTACCCTCTAGAGCATTCAGAGTATCCTAACATAATACACTTATGTGCTTTAGAGTCAAACTTGTTTAGATGATCTTTAGTGTTCAGAATAAAACATGTACATCCAAAAGGATGGAAATAAGAAATGTTGGGTTTTCTGTTCTTCCACAATTCATATGGAGTCTTTTCTAGAATAGGTCTTATAGAGATTCTATTCTGAATGTAACACGTTGTGTTAATTTCTTCTTCCCAGAAGATCTTAGCAATGTTAGTCTCATTGATCATGGTTCTGCCCATTTCTTGCAATGTTCCATTCTTTCGTTCTACAACTCCATTTTGTTAGGGAGTTCTAGGACAAGAGAAATCATGTGAAATGCCTTTTTCATTAAAAAATATTTCAAATTTTTTGTTTTCAAACTCTCCACCATGATCACTTTTGACTTTGACAATTCTAAGATCCTTTTTATTCTGAACTTGGTTACAAAAAGCAACAAACACAGAATGTGACTCATCCTTGTATCTTAATAACTTTACCCATGTCCATATGCTATAGTCATCTACGATCACTAACCCATACTTCTTTCCACTCATAGACGCAGTTTTCACTGGTCCAAATAAATCTATGTGCAGAAGTTCTAATGGCCTAGAGGTAGAAACAACATTTTTAGCTTTAAAAGCAGGTTTTGCAAATTTTCCTTTCTAACATGTTTCACATAGAGCATCTGAGCTGAACTTTAGATTAGGAATTCCTCTGAACAGATTGAGTTTGTTAATCTGAGATATTCTTCTCATACTAACATGCCCCAATCTTTTGTTCCAGACCCATTGCTCGTTGTTAACAGAAAGAAGGCATTTTACATTCTGACTCTTTAGTTTAGAAAGTTTTATCTTATAAATGTTGTTTTTCCTCTTTCCATTAAACAGGATAGTTTCATCTTTCTGACTAACAGCTTTGCATGAATTTTGATTAAAGATTATATCATAACCGTTATCACTTAATTGACTTATGGATAACAGGTTATGCATCAATCTATCAACTAACAACACATTATTAATAGAAGGAAGATTACCATTACCTACTGTTCCAGAGCCAATGATCTTCCCTCTTTGATTGCCTTCAAAGCCCATGTAGCCTCCAGGTTTAAGTTCCTGGCTTTGGAACATATGCTTTCTTCCCGTCATGTGTCGAGAGCATCCAGAGTCCAGGTACCATGACTGGTGTTTTAGCCTTGCTACTAAAGATATTTGCTACATATATAATTTTGTCCTTAGGTACCCATATCTTTTTGGGTCCTGGTTTGTTAATTTTACCAAAATTCTGTTTGAATTTTGGTTTGGCAGAATAATCATTACTAGTGTATTTCATATCATGTGTGTGCCCATAAGTGAAGTGAGATTTTAGTGGTGTGTGTTTAATTACTAGGTCCATAACTTTCTTAGGTTGAGATACCTTACCTTGGTATCCTATTCCTTTTCTGCCATTTCTGCTAACTCCATAAATCATTGAAGCCATCTTGCTTCTATCTATGTTTTTAGCCAGAAATTTCTGAAAGTTGTGATCATATTCTTTTATGATCTTATCAGCATTACTGGGAGCCTCTGAGATTATTTCGAGAGTTTTGTAAATCATTTTATAGTTTTGAAATCTTTTCTTTTAACTCAAAATTTTCTAATCTAAGACTCCCAGTTTCTTCAGATTCAGAAGCAAGATCCTTTTTCAGGTTCTTGAATTTGATTTTGAGTTGCTGATACCTTTCCATAATTTCACTCAGACTTTCTCCTAGTTCAACTTTGGTAAAATTAACATGAAGTCAAGAAATAACTCTTCTGTGTCTGATTCTGAGTCTGACTCAGATGCTTCGCTGTCTTCTGGCACATTTTCCATAAGAGCAATGTTGGCTATTTCATCATCTGACTCTGAGTCTGCAACAGAAGTATCTGAATCATCCTATGTTTCCATGAGACTTTTCTTCTTCTCCTTGAAGAACTTCTTTTTGGGCTTCTCCTTCTGAAGCCTTGGACAATCACTTTTGTAGTCCCCTTGTTCATTGCACTCATAGCAGATGATGTCTCTGTTGTTTGACTTTCTGTGACCAGAAGAAGCTTCATACCTTCTGTGTCCAGAGGAAGGCTCAGACTTTCTGTATCCGAAGGAGGATTCATTTTGATTCCTTGATCTTCTGGAGTTTCTGAATTTTCTTTGCCCCTGCTTCCACAACTGATTGACCCTTCTAGACAGAAGAGACAATTCATCTTCTTCTGATGAGGATCCATCAGAGGTTTCTTCCATAGCCTGCAAAACCTTAGAATCAAGTTTTTTGTTAGATTTTAATGCTAAAGGCTTACCTTGCTTCTGAGGCTCGTCATCTTCTAGCTCTATCTCATGGCTTCTGAGGGAGCTAACAAGTTCCTCCAGAGATATCTTATTGAGATCTTTCGCCAGCTTAAGAGCAGTGACCATTGGCCTCAATTGCTTTGGTAAACTTCTGATGATCTTCTTTATGTGATCAGCAGTAGAATACCCTTTGTCAAGAACTCTCAGCCCAGCAACTAGAATCTGGAACCTTGAGAACATTGCTTATATGGATTCACTTTCTTCCATCTTGAAGGCTTCGTATTTCTAAATGGGCACAAGGGCCTTGGTTTCTTTAACTTGTATGTTGCCTTCATGCGTCATTCTCAGAGAGTCAAACATGTTTTTGGCTGTCTCTCTGTTTGAGATCTTCTCATACTGAGTATGAGATGAAACTGAGAAGAATTGTTCTGGCCTTATGATGGTTTCTGAAATCATGATTTGTTGGTCAGATATTCTTTTTCTATCTATCTTCTGACCATTTTCATCCACTGGATACATGTATCCATCAATTACCATATCCCATAAGTCAGCATCATGAGCCAGAAAGAAGCTCTCAATTTTATCTTTCCTGTAGTCAAAATTTTCTCCATCAAAGACTGGGGGTTTGCCGCTGATTCTGTCCTTATCATCATGATAGTCATTGCTGATGTTTTGACTTGGTCCCACCATAGTGTTTTTCTAAAGCTTGGATCTTGTACTGACACAGTTAAGTGTATGAACTCAGAACCAGGCGCTCTGATGCCAATTGAAGAAGTGAAAAACACAATAAGGGGGGGGGGGTGAATTGAAACTTAAAAATCAAAAGTAATAGACACAAGATTTTTATCCTGGTTCGCTTGATCTCAAACTACTCCAGTCCACCCACCAAGCTGATTTCTCCTCTCTCCAACGAGGACTTAATTCACTAATCAAACTGATTACAATTCTACTTTGACAACTGCCAAAGTCTTCTTGAGTACAACCACAAACCGGTTTATCTCAAGGAAAATTACTTAATCAAAAGAAAAGGTTTACTGTGTACTATTTGTTTTTCGTTACAAAATTTGCATCACTACTGTGATGTGTTACACAAATTGAGTATAGTATGAATATGACTTTTTGCAGCTTTTTGAGATTGTATGAAGCAGCTATGTGAAATCGTAAACGATTTTCCCTTTGAATTTGTTTATATAGGCGTGGCAGTCTGTCCAAATGGAAACGTGATAATGGAAACTTAATGCACTTTCTATTATGAGAAAAACCTTGTATGATTGTAGTCGTTGTAGGTGATACTGCCTTAATGGAAAAGTAACGCTTCAGAACTTAGGAATCTTGCATGCTGCTTTACTTCAGAACTTGGGAAGTCAGAAACATAAGATTTTGTTTGCATGTTGGACTTCCGTTCAGAATCAGGATATCTTTCTCTTTAGCACAGATTTTGATCATCATGCTTCAGAACATTTTGATTACTCAGCTTGAATGCTTCCGTGGCTTAACTTCTGATGCCATTTTAGTCAGAACTTCTGTTCAACATAAAACACAAATTTAGAGTGCATATTTTTTCTTTGTGTTTGTTATCATCAAAACTCTTATGAGGGTTGTAGAATCAAACTGTGTTATAACATTGGTAACTCTAAGCCAATGGTTTAAAGGAGAGAATGCCAGAAATAGTCTTCATAACATTTCAAGGCATACGCGCATCTTGCACACATTTCATACATACATTTTGCATATCCAAAGCATCCATACCCTATACAGTTTTGCACATACAAACACTCAATACACATATACTCAGGGTTCCACACATCAAACATCATACATTTTGCATACATCCGAACACCTCAATATCAGACATCGTACGCATGTATCATACAACAAACAAACAACCTCACCCTCGATTTAGCTATCTAAGGGTCAACCAACAAAACACTTCTCCTGCGATTCAACCCGTCACGTAAGTCTCCATGCAGTGATGAGTTCCTAATAAAGTAGTCCATTACCTAAGTCTCAATGCAGTAATGAATGAAGTTCAATACATTTCCTCTAAGCCTCAATGTATTCTCCTAACTTGATACATTGCCTCTAAGCCTCAGTGTATTCACAAAAATCGATACATTGCCCCTAAGCCTCAATGTATTCTCCTATCTTGGTACACTGCCTCTAAGCCTCAGTGTATTCACAAAACTCAGTACATTTCCACTAAGCCTCAATGTACTCTCCAAACTCGATACATTGCCTCTAAGCCTCAATGTATTCTTCTCTCTCGGTACATTGCCTCTAAGCCCCAGTGTATTCACAAAACTCGATACATTGCCTCTAAGCCTCAATGTATTCTCCTATCTCAGTACACTGCCTCTAAGCCTCAGTTTATTCATAAAACTTGGTACATTTCCTCTAAGCCTCAATGTACTCTCCAAACTCGATACATTTCCCCTAAGCCTCAATGTATTCTTTTATCTCGGTACACTGCCTCTAAGCCTCAGTGTATTCCCAAAACTGAGTACATTGCCTCTAAGCCTCAATGTACTCTCCAAAATCGATACATTGCCTCTAAGCCTCAGCGTATTGACAAAAATAGATACATTTCCTCTAAGCGTTAATGTATTCTCCTATCTCGGTACACTACCTCTAAGCCTCAGTGTACTCTCCTAACTTAATACATTGCCTCTAAGCCTCAATGTGTTCTCCAAACTCAATACATTGCCTCTAAGCCTCAATGTATTCTCCAAACTCAATACATTTCCTCTAAGCCTCAATGTATTCTCCAAACTTGATACATTGACCCTAAGCATCAATGTGTTCTCCTATCTTGGTACACTGCCTCTAAGCCTCGGTGTATTCTCCTAACTCGATACATTGCCCCTAAGCCTCAATGTATTCTCCTATCTCGGTACACTGCCTCTAAGCTTCAGTGTATTCTCCTAACTCGGTACACTTCCTCTAAGCCTCAGTGTATTCTCCTAACTCGGTACACTGCCTCTAAGCCTTAGTGTATTCTCCTAACTCGGTACAGTGCCTCAAAGCACAGTGTATTCTCCTAACTCGATACACTGCCTCTAAGCCTCAGTATATTCTCCTAACTCGATACATTTGCCCTAAGCCTCAATGTATTCTCCTAACTCGACACATTTCCCCTAATCCTCAATGTATTCTCCTATCTCGTTACACTACCTTTAAGCCTCAATGTATTCTCCTAACTCGATACACTGCCTCTAAGCCTTAGTGTATTCTCCTAACTCGATGCACTGTGTGATACGGTGGGAGAACTGACTTGAGGTTTTGCGTTTGTTTTCGCAAATGTTTCGGTTGAGTAAGAGTCGCCACCGACTTTTTATTTTATCCTAAGGAAAGGTTAAAAAGCACAGCAAAAACCTTTGAGATGTTTTCTTGGGTTCGGGGAGTAGATTATAGAAAGGGAAGGTATTAGCACCCTTTCTATCCATGGTTATCCATGGGCTCTTAGTTACTTGCTTAGATCAACTTGCCTTGGTTTTCAATTGTTTGAAATGGTGCTTTGTGTGTGGGTTTGAAAATGTTTTGAAAAGAAGCCAATGTGGTGGCAACCTTTATAATGATCCATGTTGGGATGTATACAAAGGTGTATGTCTTTTGAAAAGGTTTTCAATGTTTTTTTTGAAAGTTGTTTTTGAAAGTGTAGTGATGTGTGGTTTTGAAAATAGACAAGTGTTTTGTTTTGCAAGTTGACAAGTACTCAAGAGCTATCTACCCTAAAGTTCTCAAAGATTTTTGCTATGTTTTAACCCTTTTAACAATTTTGTTCCACCATTGCATTTGGTGGACAATCTTGTGTTAGGATGTGAAAGGGACGGGCGCGGGTCATCGTTTAGACCATAATTGCAATGGTGCCAAGTATCTTTGGGCAATTTTTCCTTGAGGGACTTGATCATTTTTTAGGCAACTTTCGAAAGCGTCATCGAGGGACTATGATCATTTGAATTATTTTGTTTTGCCCAAAGAGACCTAACATGCAATATGGCCCATTATTGAAGGCAACAAGTGGAATACCCTAGGGGTGCAAGTGTGATTAGTGTTGTCCATTTTCATGCTTGATTATCTTTGAAATTAGGTCAAACTATTTTGGTTAATGGATTTGCATACAAACCCTAATTCTAGCATGGTATAATTAGAAAGCATTAAAGTGCGAAAAATAAAGTTCCTAAGTTATTACAACACAATATATGGGAAGGGGGGTACAAATGTTCAAATGGGGGTATTTTGACAAGGAATTTAAACCTAACTATTACATCAAAATTGAATTATACAAATTATTTAATATACAATAATTAAATAAAAATGGAATACATATGCAAGATGCAAAAAAAATGCTTTTTATATGTATGAAAAGAAGTGTTTTTTTTATATGTCAAATAAACAAAATAAAAAGTATTATTTTTTAGAGTTTTTATGTATTTAGGGCAAAACCCTAATTTATTAAATAAAAGGTATTAATTATTTAATATATACAATATTTATTAGTTATGTACAAAAAATAAATAAAAGAGAAGTATATTTGTCAAAAAGGTATTTTTAATGTTAAATATTAATAAAAAATAAAAAATGTATATATTTTGTATTTTTTAACCTAAATATACTAATAAATATATGTGTATTTGTATTATTTATCAAATATATTAAATATATACAAAATAATAATATTTAATATTTATAAAAAAAAGTATATTTTATATAAAATATTTTCAGAAGATAAAATAAAATAAAAATGGAAAATAAAATGTGTTTGCATTATTTTAGTATTTTTAAATAAAAGGTATATCTAGGTATTTATTTATGTACAAATATCTATTTAAGCCAATAAATGCTTAATAAATACAAAAATGGTTTAAAAAATATTTTTTATATTTTTAATATTATGAGAAAAAATAAATGAATCAGAAATAAAAAGAAAAAATAAAAAAAATGATCAAAATAAGCATAATGGGCTTAGGGGGTGTAAAAGTAAAAATGGGGTGTAAACAGAAATAACAGATCAGGCCCAGCCCACGTGGAGCTTCTTCAACGTCCAGCCATTCTTGTCCAAAACGCGCGCTTCTCAGGCTTGTTCAAACATCCTGATTCTTTGATTTTTAACAAAAACTTACAACATCAAAAATGTTAAGCATCAAACAACGAATCCATACATACCAAAAACTTGATCTAACTCTCAGAAATGAGAGAGAATTTCTTCTCCCCCAATTCCTGACCTAGTTTTTGTTCCATGTTTAGACATCAAATTCTCACAGCACACATAACATAAATGAAAACTAATTACATGGGCATGTTCAGGGCTATGAATGTGACATATTTTCTTCACAAACCTAAAGCTAACAATGCCTGGATAGAGAGATATGAGTTCATGAACTTACCTGTTCAGTTGGAATCGTATCTGGTGATGGAGGTGCTTTCAATGCCAGGTGATGATTGGTATAGCTTCCTTGATGTCCAGGGATGCTATTCCAAGCTTTAGTTTGCTTTGAAACCAAGTGAATCGTGTTATGGAACTTCAACTGCAAAACAAGAAAATGAAAATGGTGATGTTGCTTGGGAGTGTTACAGGTCGTGTTTGAAGCTTGGAATAGTTTCAAGGGATGATGTGGGATATGTTGGAAGTGGTTTTAGCAAGAATGCATGAATGGATTGAGTTATGGAACTCAATCTGCAGCAGGTACCCTGTTTTGGCAGTTTGAGGGTGATTCTGTGTTTTAGAAGGCAATGGAGATGGTTGGCTCGTGTTTTAGCTTAGGTTTGATGATTAGAAAGTGTTTGATAACTTTGCTTAAGCTCTGGTTCACAGGAATGAGAGTTGTGTATTGTTATGCTATGTTACTTTAACTTTAAGCAACAAAGTGTCCACTTGAGTTTTAGACTGATAGAGGCCCCCCTAATATGCTGCATACCTTCCCCTTGATCAGTGTGTTTTGTTCATAAACTTGTGCCAAAAGGATTTGAACTGTACTTGCTTGGATTTGCTTTTGACATAAAGCTATACTTTTCAAAAATGGATATTATGCTTTTTCTAAAAATGGCTTAATCTTCCATGTAATGCTTAAACACATAAAACAAGGCCTTGGCACAATGAGTTAGCATTAAATTGTTGAGTGCAAATGGGATATAGGACCTGTAATCAAGGAATGCAAGCTGAGTTCAAAATGGCACAAGTGTATGAACATGTAAATTGACCAAATCAAAAGTGAGTTTTTCCCAACTTGCCAAATTCGATTCTCCCTAACCATGAGGTTGTTTGATGAGTTCTTGGACATTTTGGAAAGCTTGGAATGTGTACTACAATCAATCTTTAAAATGCAAATTTAAATTCCAAGTGGAAGTATGTGAAAAATGGTCTTGAAGTTAGGTAAAAACCTTGCCTAAAATGATTCAAAATTTCTCTAAGTTAAGAATGGTTTGGTACCCTTGTTCCAAAAATTGTAACCTGAGCTACAAGCTTATTTTGGGAAAACTTTGTGAATCAAAGTTGTAGATTTTGCAATGGACTACAACTTTCATGTTTTGACTTTTGCTTGAATCCAAATGAATCTTGGTGAGAAAGTGGGACAAAGTTAGGAAAAAATTAGGGTTTTTCATAACTTAGAAAAATTCTAAGTTTTGAAAAATCTTCATTTCAAACCCTAGTTTGTGATTCTTGATTTCTTGATGAACAAGTTTCATGATTTGGCATGTTTTGATGAAAAATGAATCTTGACACTTGATTTTGACCAAAAAGTCAAAGTTTGACTTTTCAGTATACAGTCAAAATTGATCAATTGACTGAGAAATTCAACTGTCAATCTTGTGCATTTGGGATCTTTTGAACTTGTTGAGTATGTCAAGACAATTCCATGGGGTCCTTGAGTCCATATGTGAGCTTGGTTTTCCATTGGCTAGGTCAAACAATCAAAAATTGCCTTTGTGCAGTCAAAACCCTAAAAATGACCATTTTGCCCTTTTGGTGATCTGATCAAATTTCTTGTGGAATTATGATCCAAACTTGATCAAATGGTCCATGTGAGTTCATAATGTTGATGTGGGTCAATTTTCATGAGATTTGACTGTCAATTGGCCACAGTTGACTTTTTCCCCAATACAGCTGATTTCTAGGTCAACTGTCCAATTGACTGGGCAAAATTTGGAATCAAGACTTAAAAATTGGTATGGATAAACTTGGGAGTCCAACATGAAGCATGAAAGTCATCTTAGGCATTTTAGGTCAAAATATTTTTGTGCAAATACAAACCCTAATTTGGGTCAACAGTGCAAGGAGAAGTCTTGAGCAGAGGAAACCCTAACTGGATCTTGAGCTCCAAGGGTCTTGTGATGAGAAAATGTTGAGAAAATGGGAGGGCAAATTTTGGGGTACAACAGTTGCGCCTGTTCAATCTTCTTGAACCTGAAGAGTTAGATTGGCAAGTTTGCCTTTCGTGACTCGAGGGTAAAAGGAGATTGGACACTAGAGTACCCGGAAATTTGCACTCGCATGTTGGAATATCAGCAATGTGATGTCGGGAATGGGCCTATAGATGCCATTTGGAGAGATGGTGGATAGGGAGATGGGCTTATAGATGCCATCTTAAGGCGTGACAGAACCTTGTCGGGAATGGGCTTATAGATGCCATTTGGAAGTGTTGATCGCATAAGAGATTCCTTAGCGAGAACTTCTGTACTTTGAGAAAGACAGCTGTTTTCCTGGCTTGTTACAAGTGTTTGATCTTCAATCTCTTCATGCAGACATGCCCTGGCTAGATACAGGTGTCGAATCTACAATCGGTTGCTCGCAGATATGCCCTGGCTGGATACAGGAATCGAATCTTCGAACTCTTCAGATGTGCCCTGGCTAGATACAGGAATCGAATCCGGAATTGTGACAGTTGACAGATATGCCCTGGCTGGATACAGGAATCGAATCTTCGAACTCTTCAGATGTGCCCTGGCTAGATACAGGAATCGAGTCTGGAAATAGTCGTCAACAGATATTCCCTGGCTGGATGCAGGAATCGAATCCGGAATTGTGACAGTTGATAGATATGCCCTGGCTGGATACAGGAATCGAATCTTCAAACTCTTCAGACGTTCCCTGGCTAGATACAGGAATCGAGTCTGGAAACTGATCACTCACAGATGTGCCCTGGCTAGATACAGGAATCGAATCTGGAAACTGTGACAGTTGAAGGTAGTCGTCTTTTGGGTTGTCTTTTTCCCTGAAAAGGAAAAACATCAGTTGTATGCAATGTCATGATGTATGAAATGCATGATGTCATGATGTTCAACATAAGATAGTGTTATATGCACTTTATCATGTATGTAAGCAAGATGTATGAAATATGAAATGTTTATGAATGTATTTTCGTCTAGGAAAATAAATCCTTGACGACCAGCCGGGGGATTTAAATCCTGGGCTGACGTTGAAGAGTAGAGCTCTTTGCTTCCGCTGGGGATGATGGTTGCAAGAATACACCGGTAGGAGAAGATGACTCCATTGGGGAACAAACTTGTTGGAGAGATTACTCTGAGGGGAATACTCTGTTGGGAAGAGATACTTCGCTGAAGTTTTGATGAGAGCTCTGCTGAGGATTTCAAAGATGGGCTCCGCTGGGGATAACAATGATTAACTCCGCTGGGGATCGCAATGTTAAACTCTGCTGGGGATTGTGTTGATAAGTTATGTTGGGGAACTTTGATGAACTCCGCTGGGGATAGGAAGAACTTCGCCGAGGGCGATCTTCCGTGGCAATTAGCTGAGGATAACCCAGTTATAAGCCCTTGTGAGGAATAAACTTGAATAAAGCCCGGGAGGGACGTCCGTACTCTGCAGGGGATAAGCTTCCAGAATCTACTGGGGATAAGCTCCAAGACCTGCTGGGGATATGAATTCCACTTTCCTGGGGAAACTTTCAGACTGTACTGGTAAATGGTTCCACTGGGGTGTTTGTATTCCGCCGGGGAAAAATCTTAGATTAAGACTGTCGGGGATGCTTGCTGAGGGATGCCCATACTCCGCTGGGGAATGTTGATATCTTCTGGGGATACGCAACTTCCTTCAGGCTGACCTAGACTAACTCTGCTGGAGGAGAGTATTGCTGACTTGCTAGGGGAATAGGGTGCCTATTGTAGGGCTTGATGATAGACTAACTCTTCCTGGGGAGAGTGTTGCTGAATCTTGTCTTACTCTGTGGGGAGTTGAGGCAACTTGGTCATATTCTTCAGTTGAACCTACCTTGGTACCCTGGCGGACAAAGCAACTAGACTGCCTGGACAACTCTATATTGCCCCTACTTCTGATGTCACCTGTAATTAGTCTTTTGTTTCATATGCAAGTATTTATGAATTAGCAATTTAATGTCAAATGCATATATCAAAAATGAACATTGGACGTTCTTCGCAAGACAAAACAGAAAAAAGGAAAAAACAATTGGCAATTTGTTTGGAAAAGTGAACTTGTATTGATTTTGAAATTTGCCTGTAAATAGGCGTTTTTTGTACAAGAGGCCGACATCCTAGTAAGAGAACGCCGCCGAATAACATAGAGTTTATACAATTTTGAAAAGGAGACAAAACATCTATGTGAACAAAATCCCCACTGGGTTCCAACTCTGCTATTGCCTTTATATCTTCAAGCGTCTCATCACTTTGCTGCTTAGTTGAAGATGAAGCTGATTGATCGATTCCGAAGTCTGAGCCAGATAGTTGATGCCGAATTCTGGATGCAAGGTGATCCAATGAGAGATAGTGTTACGCTTTATCCCTAACTTTTGCCTGGACCGCCCTTTCGGGTTTTCAGTCCACCGGGATACCCATTTTTGCCCAAGCTGCCTTTTCAGGTTTTCGACTTGCCGGGTGTATAGAGATTTTTTTTATTTCATCCCTTATTTTTGCCCGAACCCTTTTGGTTCGCCGGGAAGCCCTTATTTTTGCCTAGGTATGTCAACCTAGCGGGTCCTTTATTCATGCGTAGTATCTTTTTACTATGTCTGCATTGGCGGGGTGAGGAAGGTCGTCACCATCCATGGTGGTTAGAATCATGGCTCCTCCTGAGAACACATGTTTAACCACAAATGGCCCTTCGTATGTAGGGGTCCATTTGCCCCTGGGATCACTTTGAGGAAGGATGATGCGTTTGATTACCAGGTCCCCAACTTGATACTCTTGTGGTCTGACTTTCTTGTTAAATGCCATGATCATCCGTTTTTGATACGTCTGACCATGACAGATAGCAGTGAGTCTCTTTTCGTCAATTAGGTTTAATTGATCAAGTCGAGTCTGGATCCAGTCATCTTCACTCAAGTCGGCATCCTTCATTATCCGGAGAGAGGGTATCTGGACTTCAATTGGCAAGACTGCCTCCATGCCATAGACCAAGGAAAAGGGAGTTGCCCCGGTTGACGTCCTTGCTGAGGTACGGTACCCATGAAGAGAAAATGGTAACATTTCGTGCCAATCCTTGTAGGTCACTGTCATCTTCTGCACAATCTTCTTGATATTCTTATTCGCTGCTTCTACAACCCCATTCATCTTCGGCCGGTAAGGAGAAGAGTTGTGGTGTTGTATCTTAAACTGCTCGCAGAGCTCAGTGATCATCTTGTTATTAAGATTGGTACCATTGTCTGTAATGATTCTTTCTGGGACACCGTACCGACAGATTAGGTTATGCCGAATGAAATGTGCAACGACGCTCTTGGTTACGGTGGCATAGGAAGCTGCCTCAACCCACTTCGTGAAGTAATCAATTGCTACCAAGATGAAGCGATGCCCGTTGGATGCCGTTGGTCGGATCTCGCCGATCATATCAATGCCCCACATTGCAAAAGGCCAAGGTGCCGTCAGAACGTTCAGAGGAACCGGAGGGATATGCACCTTATCAGCATAGATCTGGCATTTATGACAGGTCCGAGAATGTTGGTAACAGTCGGCTTCCATTGTGGACCAGAAATATCCTGCCCTAAGGATTTTCTTTGCCATGGTGTGTCCACTGGAATGTGTTCCGAATGTACCTTCGTGTAGTTCTACCATGATCTTCTCTGCTTCATCCTTATCTACACAACGTAGTAGAGTTGAATCATGATTTCGTTTGTAGAGAATGCCGTTGCTGAGGAAGAATTTTGCCGCAAACCTTCTCAGAAACTTCTTATCATTGACAGACGCACCTTCAGGGTATTCCTGAGCTTCCAAGTACCTCTTCACCTCATGATACCAGGGTTTCTCGATTACCTCTTCGGCCTCAAGATCGCAACAGTATGCAGGTTCGTCCAACTTCCAGATAATGATCCGGGGAGCCTCATTGTCCCATTTGACTTTGAACATTGAAGACATCGTAGCTAGTGCGTCCGCTAACTGATTCTCTTCTCTTGGGAAGTGTTCAAAAGTTATCTCTTCAAAGTGGGGAAGCAAAGTCAACACATACTCCTTGTAAGGAATAAGATTTGGGTGTTTCGTATCCCACTCGCCTTTGATCTGATTGATCACGAGAGCGGAATCTCCGAAGACACTCAGAAACTTGATCCTTAAGTCGATTGCAGCTTGAAGACCCATGATACACGCCTCATATTCTGCCATGTTGTTGGTGCAGTTGAAACACAGCCGGGTGGTGAGTGGAGTATGAGTGCCTTTTGGGGATATGATCACAGCGCTGATTCCATTACCCAAAGCGTTCGAGGCTCCGTCAAAATGCATAGACCATCGGGATCCTTCCTCAGGTCCTTCATCCGGTCTAGGTACCTCACAATCAGTTACTACCATGATATCTTCGTCCGGAAATTCAAAGTTCAATGATTGGTAATCGTCCACAGGTTGGTGTGCCAAATGATCTGCCAGTACACTTCCCTTGATTGCTTTTTGAGTCGTGTACTGGATGTCGTATTCCGTCAAGATCATTTGCCATCTTGCTATTCTTCCAGACAGAGCAGGCTTTTCGAATATGTATTTGATGGGATCCATCTTTGAAATCAACAGAGTAGTGTGAGTCAACATATACTGTCTCAGCCGGCGAGCAGCCCATACCAGAGCGCAGCAAGTTTTCTCGAGCAGTGAGTACCGAGACTCACAGTCGGTAAACTTTTTGCTCAGGTAATAAATAGCGTGCTCTTTTCGGCCAGACTCGTCATGCTGCCCCAGCACACACCCCATTGAATTATCAAGCACTGTCAAGTATAGTATTAGAGGTCTCCCTTCAACCGGAGGCATAAGAATGGGTGGTTCTTGGAGATATTCTTTTATCTTTTCGAAAGCAGCCTGACATTCATCGTTCCAACGTACTACTTGATCTTTCTTCAGCAATTTGAAGATTGGCTCACAGGTAGCAGTTAGATATGAGATGAATCGGGAAATATAATTCAGTCATCCCAGAAAGCCTCTGACTTCTTTCTCTGTCTTGGGAGTCGGCATCTCTTGTATGGCTTTTACCTTGGCAGGGTCCACTTGAATTCCTTTGTCGCTTACAATGAAACCTAGCAATTTTCCAGACCTCACCCCAAAGGTGCATTTGTTTGGATTCAACCTCAGCTTGTATAACTTCAGTCGGTCAAACAGCTTCCGCAGATGGTCAAGGTGTTCTTCCTCAGTTTGGGACCTTGCAATCATGTCATCGACGTACACTTCTATCTCATGGTGGATCATGTCATGAAATAAAGCAACCATGGCACATTGGTAGGTTGCCCCAGCATTTTTCAACCCGAATGGCATGACCTTGTAACAGAAGGTGCCCCACTGAGTTACAAAGGTAGTCTTTTCCATATCTTCAGAAGCCATCTTGATCTGATTATACCCTGAAAAACCATCCATGAAGGAGAACACCTTGTGTTGAGCAGTATTGTCAACAAGAACGTCGATGTGAGGTAGGGGAAGTCATCCTTGGGGCTTGCCCTGTTCAAATCCCTGTAATCAACACACATTCTGACCTTACCGTCCTTCTTCGGCACTGGCACCACGTTGGCAACCCATTGAGGATAGGAAGTCACTGCTAGAAACCCGGCATCGAATTGCTTCATAACCTCAGCTTTGATCTTTTCGGACATCTCTGGACGCATACGGCGGACCTTTTGCTTTACCGGAGGGCAGTCTTCCTTGGTAGGCAGGTGATGAACCACAATGTCGGCATCCAAACCAGGCATATCTTCGTAAGACCAAGCAAAGATTTCCATGTAATCATGCAGCATCTGGATCAATCGTTGCTTCACGCTGAGCTCTAGATTGGCACCAATCTTGACTTCTTTTCTATCTGTCTCGGTACCCAGGTTCACTGTTTCCACGGGCTCTTCATGCGGCTGAATGGCCCTCTCTTCCTGGAGTAGCAGTCTTGCGAGTTCACCAGGCACTTCGCAATCATCTTCACCTTTGTCTTTGGCCAAGTTGATCGGATTTTCGAAGTCATAACTGGCAGTAGCAGAGCTGTTACCAGTGAGATCCAGAGTGGATTGAAACCTGTATAAGTGAGTGTGTGTAAATATAGCTGTTTTGCAATATATATAACACAGAAAGAAAAAGAGCACAAGATTTGAAATGCAACAAACGTCCAATGTTTTGATTAATGATATATGGAAATGTCATACAAAAAGCCCTCACAAATGGAGCCACGGTGCCCCGGGTAGGACATCGAGCCAATAAAAGTTTCAACATATTGTTTATTACAAATTGAAAATCAAAAGAGTTCATTACTGCGTGACAAATGTAATAGGTGTAAAATCCTTTGCCGTCCAGTTGCTTGGTCCGTTGTGGGTTGTTGGATAGATCCAACTGTCAAATTCTGCTTCCTCTACGTCCTCCTCGATAGCATTCACCATTGGGTTGGTGATGAACACCGGAGCCTTTCTGATCCTTTCCTTGCGAATAGCCCTCTGAGCCTCTGCAGTGAAGCCCAGTCCAAACCTGTCGGTCTTTTGAGTGAAGTCCGGAAGTTGACCCCAGTTTGCGCATTTGCCTTTCTCGATTATAGCCCGGGCATCCTTCAGGGAAGCCATCTTCAAGGGAAAGTCTTCTTCAACCACTGTCTCAGCCGACGCCAATGTTGGAGGTACTTCCTCAAAATGTTGAAAGGGGGTTTCAATAAACTCCCCGTCCATCTCGATATACCGGAATGAATTCAAGTGACTAACCATGTATTCCTCCTCACCCTGCACAGTAACAATCTTCCCTTTGATAGGGTATTTGAGCTTTTGGTGTAGAGTGGATGTTACCGCCCCAGCCTTGTGAATCCAGGGTCGACCCAACAAACAGGAATAAGACGGACGAATATCCATTACGTAGAACGTTGAGTCAAAGACTTGGGAACCCACACGAATAGGAATGTCTACCTCACCGTGCACCATCCTCTTAGAGCCGTCGAAGGCTCTAACAATGATGTTACTAGGTTTCAATTCCAGGCCCTCAGAATCCAACCGATCCAAGGCCTTCTTGGGTAATACATTCAGGGAAGAACCGGTGTCCACCAACACGTGTGCGAGAGTAGTGCCCCTGCATTCTATAGAGACATGCAAGGCATCATTGTGGTTTTTTCCTTTGGCGGTAAGGTCTGCATCTGAGAAACCCAAGCCATTGTCAGCTGTCAAATTAGCCACACAATCCGTGAACTGATCTGCAGAGGTCTCTTGCGGCATGTGGGTCGTTTTCAGAAATGAAATCAGGGCCTTGGCGTGGGCCTCTGAGCATAGCATCAATGATAGCATAGAGATTTTAGAGGGGGTATGCCCCAGCTGTTCAACGACATTGAAGTCACCTTTTTTAATGATTTTAAGGATTTCCTCCATCTCTTGTTGGGAGGCTTCAACAACAGTCTTTTTTGGTGCCTCCGTCCGGGCAGGCAAATCGGTAGCAACTTCTTTGCCCCGAGCATCAGAGGACTCGGCGGCAGTAGTAGACACAGGAACTTGATTTGAAACATGCACACTTGCGGGTGTGATGATAAGAGGTTTTCGGATAACTGGCGGTGCAATGTCAGGCGAGAAGAGCCTGCCACTGCGAGTAATCTTCGCGGGACCAGTGATGTTACTGATACTGGTACCAGTGTTGAACTCCTGCTTCACTCCAAGCACATACACGTCTGCCCCATAGTGCCATGGGACAGCCTTGTCAGATTCATAGGGGAGGGGCCCCAGAACAGTAATGGTAATGGGTGCAACAGACATAATTTGGACTGGCTTCCTTGGGAGAGCCTTGGTAGGATTGTTGAAAATTGTGACGATGGATACTTCTTCATCGGAAACAAACGGAACAGCAGTTTTCTTGAACATAATTTCTTTGCTATCCATCAGGCTTTGGATGCCTGATTTCAGCAGCGGACAACCGGTAGGGATAACAGCACACAGGAGGCAACCCTTGCTACAACCCGGAAATAAACCGGCTAGCAGTAAGTTCCTCTTAACAGTCAATAGAGGGGTAGCAACATCATTCACCGAAACAGCATACAAATATTCCTCGACGGCATTTACTCTATGCTGGGGCATAGGAGCAGTTACAACATTTGGCCTCTCAGGTGCCTCAAACTGAATTTCCTTCGCGTCGATAAGGTCTTGAACCTTATTTCTCAGGGCCCAGCAATCATCAGTAGTATGCCCGGGGCTATCATAATGATAAGCACAACAGGCATTTGGGTTATACTTAGGAGATGCAGTATTCACGACCTTCGGAGCCTCTTTGATGGTCACCAAGTTGGTTGATAACAGTTGCGGTAAAATTTGTGACAAGGTCATACTCAGCCGAGTGTATTGCCTCTTGGGCCTCTCACCCCTTTGTTGATTGTACTGCTGAGGAGCAGCAACAGGTTTTGAAATTACCAAGGCATTGACGGCTTGGCGGTTTTCTGGCTTGACTTGTCTTCTAGGACCATAGACGTCACTAGCTTCCTTCTTGAAAGGCTTTTTCTCAGTACTTGCGGAGGCACCCTTCTGTATCTTTCCTGACCTGATGCCAGCTTCTATCCTTTCACCCGTCAGGATCAAATCCGTAAACCCAGCGGAGGAATTACCAACCAGATGATTGAAGAATGGACCAGACAAGGTCCCTAGAAACATGTCAACCAGTTCACGGTCAGTCAATGGAGGCTGCACCCTTCCAGCCAAATCTCTCTATTTTTGTGCATATTCTTTGAACCCTTCGCCCGTTCCTAGCGACATACCCTGAAGTTGGGTACGCGTAGGAGCGAGGTCAGAATTGTATTGATATTGTCTATAAAATGCGGTCGCCAAATCTTCCCAATGTCGGATACTGGTTCCATCTAGCTGATAGAACCACTCAAGCTGTGACCCCGAAAGGCTATCTTGGAAGAAGTGGATCCAAAGGTTTTTGTCTGCCGTGTAAGGTTGGATCTTCCTTACGTACGATCTGAGATGCAGCTTTGGACAGGAAGCCCCGTCGTATTTGGCAAAGGCAGGCGCCTTGAACTTGTGTGGGATTACCACCCCAAAAGATAACCCTAAATCTCCGAAATCCAGCCCCGGCATATTTTGAATCTCCATGGCACTCAAGCGGTCCTCTAATTGCTTGTATCGGTCAGCAGCAGGAGGGTATTGTTCGTCATTGTAATCCGTCTCGTTGTCAGAGACTGCAGGACTAGGAGCTCCTCCCCCTTGGGGACTGTCTTTCTCTGCAGAGGAAGTAGTTGGATCAGCCTCGTTATGGAGTGTGTTCCCAAACCTGCGTCCAGTATTGAACAACGCAGTCCTCTTCTTCTTCTTCTTCTTTAGGAGCAAAGCTTTCAACTCTTGCTGACCTTGGGCCAGGCTCATGACCATTTCTTGAAACTGGGCACTCTGGGCCTGGAGGGCCTTGATTGCTTGCTCACTGGATGATTCTGGATTCATGATGACTGTTCAAAATAAACAGCGAAGAAGATTAAGCAACCTGTAGAAAAAAGGGTACCTGTTATGCACATGATGCATGAGATGCTATCTATGCAATGCATTCAAGGATTTTATAAATTCACAATTGTTGCAGACAAAAAGAACGTACGTCATATTAATAAGAAGAAGTTTGTTAGTACATAAGTGCCCCACTGGGCCAAATATTACAAAAACAACTTCTCAAGGTAAAAATACGTTGCGCGTCCTCTTTGGCACAATGTAGGTGTTGAGGGCCTCTTGATCATGGAGTCGGCGGGTGAGCTCTAGAACCTTCTTCTCGCTGGTGTAGAAGCTGGCTTCAAAAGTGTTCCGTTCCTCCTTGAGCTGGATCTAACTCTTCTGCATCTCCTCCCACGATGTAGGCATGTCAGGATGTAGGATGGTGTAGGGAACCTCTCCTTCCTTGACAGGCTCTTTAATCACTGGGAGAACATGAGGATAAGGCATCATTAGACTCTGGGCTCGGGCTCGTACCCACTTGAGATAAGGTTCAAGAGGGATGGAGTTCTTGTGCCCCAGTGTCTTGCTATCAACCTTGTTGGGCCTCCCCCAAGCTCTGATGAATCTTTGGCGAAGTCCTTGCGCATCGTTGTCGAAGTCAAAAACTAGGTCAGGAATCAACATGTCGTGAGGACCATCTCTTCGTGCATATCCAAATTGCCTCAAAGCTAGACAAGGGTTGTAGTTAATTCCCCCTCTAATGCCAAGTAATGGAACATTAGGGAACTCTCCACAACGATCGACGATGATGACATTTTCTCTGGACCGAGAACACCAATGTACATCAGAGTGAGTAAGGGTCATCAACCGTTGTGACCACCTTGAGCCTTGGTTATTCTTCAGGACAGATTGTGGAAGGTGCGAAATAAACCACCTTGCAAGGAGAGGAGTACATCACATGAGAACACCCATCTTTTTCATTGTTCGTGTGTAAAATGAGTGAAGGATGTCCCCAAGTAATGTTGGTATTGGATTTCTGGACAAGAAGATTTTGACGGCGTTGACCTCTACAAGCTGATCAGGATTTGGGAACAAGACCAACCCATAGATAAGGAGTGCCACAATTTCTTCAAAGGCTTGTAGGTCCAATGAATTCCAACATTCTTGTGCCTTCTCAAACAAGAATTTTGCTAAGAAGCCTTTGACACCGCTTCTAGTTTCCCAGTGCCCCTTGATGTCAGAAGGCTGTAGATGTAATGCTCGAGCAACATCTTCAGGCTTTGGTTCCTTTTCCGTACCGTTGAAAGGTAGTTGATTGAGGATAGGAACTCTCAGGAGTTGAGAAAATTCCTCCAAAGTGGGCACCAACTGGTAGTCGGGGAAAGTGAAACAGTGGTGAAGAGGGTCAAAGAACTGGAATAGCACTTTCATCATATCCTCTTCAATGTTGGTGTTGACTAAGCTGAGCAGTCTACCATGTCTTTCACTGAAGGATGAGCTTTCCGGAATTCTTGAGGTGAGCTCCTTGAGTTGAGGAGAGACTCTCACAAGGTTGACTTGGATGGTTTTTCTACGAGGGATTTCCATGACCTACAAAACAAGAACAAAGATGAAGATCTAAACCCTTTAAGTGGTTAGTAAATGCATATGATGCTTTATGATGTTCATGATGTATGCACAAACATATGTACAAGCAAATCACACCCAAACCCTAGTTTCAGGCTTGCATGGGGTTTCATAGGTAAGTACCCTCTTGAGTGTAGTTGGCTTAAAAACCTGTCCTATAAATAGTAACCGAGTTCTAAGGAGCTCAATATCACTGGATTGTTTTCATTGTTCATTGTTTTGGTTTAGCCACTTAACTAGCGACCAAAATATTCCAAGAAAACAACCCTCAATGAGTGTAGTATCGAGTATCTACCAACTTCGGACTGCACCAAAGCCGGTCATCTCACTACCCCTAATAAAAGGCCAAGATGGTCAAGTAAGGTTCTAGGTCATTAGTGTTTAGTGACATCACTCAGCGGCCCCGTACTCTCCCTGATTGAACTCAAGGGTTACCGGTACTCACAAATATGTCGCACTAATATAGCTATTGCTTAGACCGTGTCAGTATACCCCGCACAGTTTCCATAACGTATTGCTATCTATGAATGTTTCCCAAAATCCGGGTGTAGGATTGCAAACCCAAACAAGAGAGCCAAGATATAAAGCAATCAAATCAAACAATTAGTCATGCAAGAGGGTGATCTAAGCCCTAAGGTTACTCCACTTATAAATTTATCCCCAGCAGAGTCGCCAGTTCTGTGATACGGTGGGAGAACTGACTTGAGGTTTTGCGTTTGTTTTCGCAAATGTTTCGGTTGAGCAAGAGTCGCCACCGACTTTTTATTTTATCCTAAGGAAAGGTTAAAAAGCACAGCAAAAACCTTTGAGATGTTTTCTTGGGTTCGGGGAGTAGATTATAGAAAGGGAAGGTATTAGCATCCTTTCTATCCATGGTTATCCATGGGCTCTTAGTTACTTGCTTAGATCAACTTGCCTTGGTTTTCAATTGTTTGAAATGGTGCTTTGTGTGTGGATTTGAAAATGTTTTGAAAAGAAGCCAATGTGGTGGCAACCTTTGTAATGATCCATGTTGGGATGTATACAAAGGTGTATGTCTTTTGAAAAGGTTTTCAATGTTTTTTTTGAAAGTTGTTTTTGAAAGTGTAGTGATGTGTGGTTTTGAAAATAGACAAGTGTTTTGTTTTGCAAGTTGACAAGTACTCAAGAGCTATCTACCCTAAAGTTCGCAAAGATTTTTGCTATGTTTTAACCCTTTTAACAATTTTGTTCCACCATTGCATTTGGTGGACAATCTTGTGTTAGGATGTGAAAGGGACGGGCGCGGGTCATCGTTTAGACCATAATTGCAATGGTGCCAAGTATCTTTGGGCAATTTTTCCTTGAGGGACTTGATCATTTTTTAGGCAACTTTCGAAAGCGTCATCGAGGGACTATGATCATTTGAATTGTTTTGTTTTGCCCAAAGAGACCTAACATGCAATATGGCCCATTATTGAAGGCAACAAGTGGAATACCCTAGGGGTGCAAGTGTGATTAGTGTTGTCCATTTTCATGCTTGATTATCTTTGAAATTAGGTCAAACTATTTTGGTTAATGGATTTGCATACAAACCCTAATTCTAGCATGGTATAATTAGAAAGCATTAAAGTGCGAAAAATAAAGTTCCTAAGTTATTACAACACAATATATGGGAAGGGGGGTACAAATGTTCAAATGGGGGTATTTTGACAAGGAATTTAAACCTAACTATTACATCAAAATTGAATTATACAAATTATTTAATATACAATAATTAAATAAAAATGGAATACATATGCAAGATGCAAAAAAAATGCTTTTTATATGTATGAAAAGAAGTGTTTTTTTTATATGTCAAATAAACAAAATAAAAAGTATTATTTTTTAGAGTTTTTATGTATTTAGGGCAAAACCCTAATTTATTAAATAAAAGGTATTAATTATTTAATATATACAATATTTATTAGTTATGTACAAAAAATAAATAAAAGAGAAGTATATTTGTCAAAAAGGTATTTTTAATGTTAAATATTAATAAAAAATAAAAAATGTATATATTTTGTATTTTTTAACCTAAATATACAAATAAATATATGTGTATTTGTATTATTTATCAAATATATTAAATATATACAAAATAATAATATTTAATATTTATAAAAAAAAGTGTATTTTATATAAAATATTTTCAGAAGATAAAATAAAATAAAAATGGAAAATAAAATGTGTTTGCATTATTTTAGTATTTTTAAATAAAAGGTATATCTAGGTATTTATTTATGTACAAATATCTATTTAAGCCAATAAATGCTTAATAAATACAAAAATGGTTTAAAAAATATTTTTTATATTTTTAATATTATGAGAAAAAATTAATGAATCAGAAATAAAAAGAAAAAAATCAAAAAAATGATCAAAATAAGCATAATGGGCTTAGGGGGTGTAAAAGAAAAAAAGGGGTGTAAACAGAAATAACAGATCAGGCCCAGCCCACGTGGAGCTTCTTCAACCTCCAGCCATTCTTGTCCAAAACGCGCGCTTCTCAGGCTTGTTCAAACATCCTGATTCTTTGATTTTTAACAAAAACTTACAACATCAAAAATGTTAAGCATCAAACAACGAATCCATACATACCAAAAACTTGATCTAACTCTCAGAAATGAGAGAGAATTTCTTCTCCCCCAATTCCTGACCTAGTTTTTGTTCCATGTTTAGACATCAAATTCTCACAGCACACATAACATAAATGAAAACTAATTACATGGGCATGTTCAGGGCTATGAATGTGACATATTTTCTTCACAAACCTAAAGCTAACAATGCCTGGATAGAGAGATATGAGTTCATGAACTTACCTGTTCAGTTGGAATCGTATCTGGTGATGGAGGTGCTTTCAATGCCAGGTGATGATTGGTATAGCTTCCTTGATGTCCACGGATGCTATTCCAAGCTTTAGTTTGCTTTGAAACCAAGTGAATCGTGTTATGGAACTTCAACTGCAAAACAAGAAAATGAAAATGGTGATGTTGCTTGGGAGTGTTACAGGTCGTGTTTGAGGCTTGGAATAGTTTCAAGGGATGATGTGGGATATGTTTGAAGTGGTTTTAGCAAGAATGCATGAATGGATTGAGTTATGGAACTCAATCTGCAGCAGGTACCCTATTTTGGAAGTTTGAGGGTGATTCTGTGTTTTAGAAGGCAATGGAGATGGTTGGCTCGTGTTTTAGCTTAGGTTTGATGATTAGAAAGTGTCTGATAACTTTGCTTAAGCTCTGGTTCACAGGAATGAGAGTTGTGTATTGTTATGCTATGTTACTTCAACTTTAAGCAACAAAGTGTCCACTTGAGTTTTAGACTGATAGATGCCCCCCTAATATGCTGCATACCTTCCCCTTGATCAGTGTGTTTTGTTCATAAACTTGTGCCAAAAGGATTTGCACTGTACTTGCTTGGATTTGCTTTTGACATAAAGCCATACTTTTCAAAAATGGATATTATGCTTTTTCTAAAAGTGGCTTAATCTTCCATGTAATGCTTAAACACATAAAACAAGGCCTTGGCACAATGAGTTAGCATTAAATTATTGAGTTCAAATGGGATATAGGACCTGTAATCAAGGAATGCAAGCTGAGTTCAAAATGGCACAAGTGTATGAACATGTAAATTGACCAAATCAAAAGTGAGTTTTTCCCAACTTGCCAAATTCGATTCTCCCTAACCATGAGGTTGTTTGATGAGTTCTTGGACATTTTGGAAAGCTTGGAATGTGTACTACAATCCATCTTTGAAATGTAAATTGAAATTCCAAGTGGAAGTATGTGAAAAATGGTCTTGAAGTTAGGTAAAAACCTTGCCTAAAATGATTCAAAATTTCTCTAAGTTAAGAATGGTTTGGTACCCTTGTTCCAAAAATTGTAACCTGAGCTACAATCTTATTTTGGGAAAACTTTGTGAATCAAAGTTGTAGATTTTGCAATGGACTACAACTTTCATGTTTTGACTTTTGCTTGAATCCAAATGAATCTTGGTGAGAAAGTGGGACAAAATTAGGAAAAAATTAGGGTTTTTCATAACTTAGAAAAATTCTAAGTTATGAAAAATCTTCATTTCAAACCCTAATTTGTGATTCTTGATTTCTTGATGAACAAGTTTCATGATTTGGCATGTTTTGATGAAAAATGAATCTTGACACTTGATTTTGACCAAAAAGTCAAAGTTTGACTTTTTAGTATACAGTCAAAATTGATCAATTGACTGGGAAATTCAACTGTCAATCTTGTGCATTTGGGATCTTTTGAACTTGTTGAGTATGTCAAGACAATTCCATGGGGTCCTTGAGTCCATATGTGAGCTTGGTTTGCCATTGGCTAGGTCAAACAGTCAAAAATTGCCTTTGTGCAGTCAAAACCCTAAAAATGACCATTTTGCCCTTTTGGTGATCTGATCAAATTTCTTGTGGAATTGTGATCCAAACTTGATCAAATGGTCCATGTGAGTTCATAATGTTGATGTGGGTCAATTTTCATGAGATTTGACTGTCAATTGGCCACAGTTGACTTTTTCCCCAATACAACTGATTTCTAGGTCAACTGTCCAATTGACTGGGCAAAATTTGGAATCAAGACTTGAAAATTGGTATGGATAAACTTGGGAGTCCAACATGAAGCATGAAAGTCATCTTAGGCATTTTAGGTCAAAATATCTTTGTGCAAACACAAACCCTAATTTGGGTCAACAGTGCAAGGAGAAGTCTTGAGCAGAGGAAACCCTAACTGGATCTTGAGCTCCAAGGGTCTTGTGATGAGAAAATGTTGAGAAAATGGGAGGGCAAATTTTGGGGTACAACACACTGCCTCTAAGCCTCAGTGTATTCTCCTAACTTGATGCATTACCTCTAAGCCTCAGTGTGTTATCCTAACTTGATACATTTCCTCTAAGCCTCAATGTATTCTCCTAACTCGATACATTGCCCCTAAGCCTCAATGTATTCTCCTAGCTCAGTATATTGCCTCTAAGCCTCAGTGTGTTCTCCTAACTCAATACATTTCCTTGAAGCCTCAATGTATTCTCCTAACTCGATACATTGTCCCTGAGCCTCAATGTAATCTCCGCATTCAACCCACTGCCTAAGATATCGTGCAGCAATGCGTTCCCTTATTCTGCGACACAGGTCATCGCCTAAGACTTCATGCAACGACGCTCGAAAGAAAACAAAAAAATCTAGCCTATCACCTCAAACTTCATGCAGCGATGCTCGAAAACAAAACTTAGCTTATCGCCTCAGACTTCATGCAGCAATTTGTGAACCTAACCCATTGCCTCAGACTTCATGCAGCAATGTGTTTCTTTATCCCGCGACACAGATCATCGCCTCAGACTTCATGCAGCAATGCTCGAAAACCAAATTTAGCTTATTGCCTCAGACTTCACGTAGAGATTTACAAATTTAAGCTCATCTCCTAAGACTCCAATCAGCAATGGGTTTCTTTATTCCATAACACAGATCATCGCCTCAGACTTCATGCAACGATGCTTGAAAATACAAAATCTAGCTTATCGCCTAAGACGTCATGCAGCGATTCGCTAACATAACTCGTGGCTTCAGTCTTCAAGCAGCCATGCATCATCAATTATTTGTGTATTCATCCTCCAAATGGGTGAATAATCAAAACCAAACTAAGACATACAAAATTGCACTCTTAAGCTCAAAACCATCTGCCTCGTTATCAAACCCAGGTAAGCGATACATCATCAGCTTTGCCTACTTCCTTGAGACTCGTAAGGGTATGCTATATCATTGTAACCTTATGTTTGTCGGACAAATTTTGGGATATTCCAAGTATTCAATAAAATCCCAATCCGAATGCGCAAGACTCGAGTTTTCTCACGCTATTCGATTGGAAGATAATTGAATAGGGGTAGCTGTCATACCCCAAATTTGTCCTACCTCGATGATTTTATTTTTTGAGATTAAAATAGAAGAAATATTTAATTAAAGATGGTATAGTAGTATCTGATGGCCTATCTTTATCCAAGACTGGGGGGGTGTATTTTAAATCTAGGAGAGCGGGGCTTTCTAAATCAGTAAGGCTCGTGTATCAGTGAATGTTTGCGAGGCATGTTGGCCAATGGCCCATGAAATTCGATATTACTTATATAATTTATTAAGGGAATGTTTGTTATGAAATTTTCTGTTTGGATCAAATGTTTTAAAAAAGAAGATTTAGGCCCAATCCATACAAAAAAAGCTGTTGTTTGCAAGCAATAAGCATGCTGGACCTAAAATGCATCTGCAAAGCCCAATTGGAAAAACTAGTTTTTGGCTAAATAAATAAAAAATGCATATGCTGACCCAAGTCTAATGACAAGTACTGTTCTAATCATAACCCAAAATTTACGCACATGCACTATAGAAATCACATTAAAACAGATTGAAAATCAAATATGCAAAATCAAATCAAATCGCTTATGGCCAATTCCCAGAATCAGTAAATCCAAAAAAGAAGGGCAATTACAACTAGTACAAATCTCTATTGCATAAAATCAAATCCAAATTAAATATTAAATCAAATATTTCAGTACAATAAATTAAATCAATCAATTTGAATCCCTAATTATCTCTTCCCTAAATCTAAGACAACTTCGTAACGACAATTCTACACGAAAAAACCCTAAAATATGACCCTATATATATTAACAACGAAAGTACAAAAAGGAGGGGGGATTTATGGAGGCTGGACAGAAGAGGAAGATAAGAACGAAACCGCGAGAGGACAACAAAGCTTGAGGCCACGGAGAAGAACAAGAAGAACGTAGGACCGATTGCTGTTGAAGATTGAAGAGGACGGTTAGGGTTTCAACATCTGAAACCCTAACCACCTTTGACAGCCACTCCTTGCCGCTGCGCTACCTCTAACCTGCAAAAAAAAGGAGAGAAAGAAGGGATCAGTACCGAATCGGAAAAAAGCCAGAATCAGCCAAGAAAATCGCAGAAAAGGGTAAAAAAACTTTTTAGCTTTTTCTTTTGTTTGGGTGTGATTCACGGTGTAGGAGAGGGTCGGGTTTGCGCCACCGGAGGAAGCGAGAGTTAAGGTTGGGGGGTTTTGTATGTTCCATCGTGATAGAGAGAGGAAGGTATGATTGCTGTAAAAACAAAAGCAATGAAAATGAAAAATGAGTAAAAACAAAAGTTATATTCCGTATTGTTCCAATGCACGTGCGCCCACAATAATAAATTTTTCCTCTCATCATCATTCGTTCAATTTGGATCTGACAGCCATGGGCCAAGTCACACGTTAGGTGGCATACTCCCTCACCCACACAAACGCCCTGAACCCCTCCATAACATGTTTGGGCCTAAGCCCATTGTTATTCGCACCCCTATTGCTTTAATTTCTAAACCAATAAACAAACTACACCCCCTGGTCTGAACCATAAATGGGCCTAGCCAGACTCCTTTTAACACCCCCTTATTTCACTTATTAATATAAATTGCACCCCCTGTTTGATTTTAACAATTTTTCTATCTTTTATATATTTTCTATTATTATTATTTTTTAGTATTATTATCTTTTATAATAATAATAATTATTAATATTAATTTTTATATCATTATTATGTGTAAATATTATTACATTTTTTATATATCCTTTATTTATTACATATAAATATTATTTGTATTATCATAAAAAAATTATTTTTATTCAAAACTCGTGTACACATTTTCTATATATTTGCATTAAATATTTTTTTAATCATGCATTAATAAGATTTTTTTGCAGTTAATACGATTAAAAAACACGCAACAAACAACAAACTATTTTTCGCAACAAACTAATCTAATCAACTGTTTTTGCAAAAGGGTTTCAAACAGATTTTGACTTACCACGCATTTAGTCAAAATCTCCGCAATCACTACTCCCGACCAAAATGCAAGGTGATTCAAAATACGTTTGCAACCCCTAAGAAAACACCAACCCCATACGAACTACGAATTAGGTCTCTGATTCCTCATAAGAGGATACGTAGGCATACGATCAAAAATCGTAGCGAGTTCCCCTATAAAATTTTTTAACCCTTCCCCAATAAAAATATTTAAACTCTTTTCCCTTAATAAAACTTAAAACCCTATTTTACCCAAACTTAAACCTAAAACCTAGTATCCTTGTGAACAAGGTAGATGAAAGGTGCCTAACACCTTCCTTTCGTCTAATGATGTTCGAAACCTAGAATCTATGTCTGCTAATTAGGGTTTTCTGTTAGATTCCCTTCCCTAGGATAAAAACTAATAGTGCCGGCTCTGATTAAAAAACCAGTCACAATAGACCGCACCTTATTGTGTAATGTCTTGCAACTTCACAACAAATTGTGGGGATAAAATTCTTGATGAAAAATAACCCTTATTCTAACACCTATAATCTTGGATGGAAGAATCATCCTAACTTCTCCTGGAAAGATCATTAGTAACAAGCTCCTCAGAAGGAAGAGTGGGAGGTGGCTATTGAAAAGATGGATGCCCATACCTCTTAATTTCAAGAAGAGAAAAGGAATAATCACATAAATACCATAACTGCAATAAAAAATTTGGAAGTTCAAATGGGACAGATTGTATAACAGGTAGCGCTGCGAGCACAAGAAAATTAGAAAAGTCATGAGAATGTGAATGCTTTAAAAACAAGGAGTGAGGTAGTTACAAGAGAAAAATAAGATGAGGCGAAGTTTCATGACAATATCATAGAAGTAGAGTTGGAAGTGAGAGAGAATCAGAAAAAACAGGAAGAAGTGGTATCGTCTGTGAAGCCAGTTAAAGATAAAACTAAACCGGAAATCAAGTTGTCGTATCCATCTCGAGTTGCAAAGAAGGACGTAAAAGAGAAAGAGTTTGATAAATTTGTCCAGTTGTTCAAAAAGTTATAGACCAATATACCATTCTTTAAAGCACTCGAGAAAATGCCTTTATCTCAGAAATTCATGAAGCAGGTATTATCAAAGAAGAGACCAACATGAGAGGGATCGATACCTTGTGAAGAGAAATTGTGTGTAATTACACTCGAGAGGAAAATACATGTCAAGCAGAAGGATCCAACATCAGTTACAATACCGTGCACCATAAAAGACAGAAATTTCAAGAGGGTTCTAGTTGATTCTAGTTGTAGTGTGAGTTTAATGCCATTATCAATTTCCAGGAAGCTCGGCATTAAGAAGATAAGCGGGAGTGGGACAAAATTGAAATTTGCTGATCACGTCATCAAGTAGTCATATGGGATAACTAAAGATGTATTGGTAGAAATTAATAATTTTGTTTTCCCAGTTGATTTTCAGATCATGTACATACCTGAAGATGAAGAGACTCCTACCATTCTTGGTCGACTATTTATGTTAACTAATCGATGCAATTTTGATATCGAGACAGGTAATCTGACACTGAAATCATTTGATGAGGAGATAACATTAAAGGTGTTGGAAATCAAGAAGATAGGTGCAGTGGAAAGAATAAATCTTCGGTCGGAATGATCAAAGTAGAAGGAGAAAGCAACAGTTCAAAATCACTCCAAGAAGAAGTCCCGGGAAAAACCTCTCAGGTGGCATCAATAAAAATTCCTAAGCTTAGTCAAGAAGGAAAGAAGAGAAAGAAGAAGGAATATCGACCTGAGAAGAAGGAAGTTGGAAGTGGCTGGAAGCACAAATGGGTTGATACTTTTAATCTGAATGAGTTCTGGATTATGGAAGAGACAAGCAACAAGGTGTGGAAGAGAAAATACCCCCCATAAGGGGATGAACCATCGATCCATGCGATGTTAAATGAAGCAATTCATGGGAGGAAACCCACGCTTTTAAATAACTCAGTTTCTTTTTGTATTTGTTTCGTTTTGTCTGTAGGTAATAAAAAGGGAGCCTTACTGGTGAAAGCTAGGCGGAAGCAGCTGGTGTTGCATTTGCCTCTGTGAGTCACCTTCCTCGAGCTTGTTCTGAAACATTGAGGCCAATGTTTAGTTCAAGTTTAGGGGGATTTCGTTGCTTTTCTTTTACTGTTTTTCTGTTCAATTTGTTTGTTAGTTTTATGCTAAGTGTTGTGTAAATCCATGAGTTGAAGTCCTTCCCAAATTATGCCAAAAATTTTGTTTTGTTCAAGAACTTGTTTCTCATATAGTTCTAGAATTGTATATAGAGACAAAGGGATGGTTGGTTAATGTTAGGAAGTTTGGAATAATGTGACAAGGATACGAGTCTAACATGTAGATTTGTACCACAATGCTTGAATCTTGAGAAGTACTCATTGAGTAGTTTATCAATACAGTTTGGCACAATCTAGATTCACATGCACGTATGATTAGTTGAGAAATAAATAAAGCTGGCACCAAATGATGATAAGGCAGTAAATGGAAACCATCTCGCTAAGTTGGGTAGCCTTCATCAGGTTATTCAGCCCAAAGGGGGTTGATCCCCAAATGTAGTGCATAAAGGACAAAATATAAACTGATTTTTTTTTGAAAATTTCATCTGAAATTAAGAAGGAGAAAAAGCTCTTATTTGGTGCCTGAACAAAAACTTTCTTGATTAGTCTTGTGTGTGTGATGATCATCAAAAATCTTCATTTCTTTAATTTGACTGTCTGAATGAAAAAGGAGAAAAATCGGAAAAGACTTAAGTACAAAGCATAGTTAGAGAGGTATCTAAAGAGGACGCTCGAGATTTAAAAGTTCTTACACAAACTCTTTGCATCATGTGAACATCATACAAACTGCTTTTTGATCAATTTGAACGGATGTCTCACGTATGAGTACTGGGTTGATGTGATGTTCATGAGTTCATGTAATAGTTGCTTGAGGTCAAGAAACTATTTAAGTTTGAGGAAGTTTGATCAGTGGTTTTTACACAGTCATTTACCATTGTTTTATGTTATCCTTTCTTTTTATTATCGCATGTTGTATTTTAGTTTACCACTTTTTATGCGATGGTTTTGTGTTTTAATGTTTTCAGGTTCAAAAGAATAAATCGGGACAAATTGGTGAAAAACTCGGAGTTCCGAAGAAATGCAAATATCCTCCTACAAGATGCTTGACACGACCACCCGTGTCACCTGACACGGGCCGTGTCAGGATAATAGCCAAGAATAGGGGAAGCCAGGGGTGTGACACAAGCGCCCATATCAATTGACACGGCCTGTGTCAGGGTGCCTGAAACAAGAATTCAAGAATTAAATTTCCAGAGGTCCAACATGGGCCTCACTTTGTCTGGCACGGCCCGTGTTGGGCTGCGATGCTGATTTCAGTATTTTGGGTTATTTTGTACATTAGTTGGTGTGTGAGGATTTTTTGGGTATTTCTAATCGACCTAAATGAGTGTTTGCTATTTAGAAAAGTTTCCATGGTGAATTGGAGGATTTTTTACTGAAGAAGATTAGGAACGATAGAGATTAGTGCTTTCAAGAGATTTGGAGATGGAGATTCCTTCATAAGCAATAGCAATTGAAGATCAAAGAACCCTCACCTTTTATAATGTCTAATTTTATTATTGCTTTTTATTTTTAATACTATGAGAGGCTAAACCTCCAAATACTAGGGGGGTGTCCCTGATTCGCAAATGTATTGGTTTTGAATTCTTGATTTTGATACAATAGTATCCTTTCGATTTAATTGTTCAATAGTCTTATGCCTTTCCTATATGACAAATAGGGATTGATCCATGGTTAACAATTAGGGTTGGACCGCCATTGCTAAGGTTTTTGAACAATTAGTCTAAAGTTGATATCACCCAGGACTAGGGATACCCTATTGGTCACAGGTAAAATCTTGATAACATAAAGGCTTGACTCCATTAGATATCTCTAGGGACTTAGAATTTAGGATGGATGGCTAAAGGTTTTCTCAGTAAGAACTTAGGGGAAAACAAACTAAAGATTTGGTAGTTGAAGGTGATAAACTTGATAAACAGATCAAGAGTAAGGATTATAATAGGATGAAATCACACACCTACCCCTAACACGCTCCTCATATAAGTGAAAAGCCATTTTATATTTCTGCTACTTGTTAAGTGACAATTTCAAAACCAAAACCCATATCAAGTTTTGTTTAATTGAACTCCGAATTTAACTCGATAATTGTATGTAGTCCTTGAGATTGACATTCAGGGAATTTCCCTATTATTACAAGAGGAAAAAATAGTACACTTTCTATTTTTCCCATCAAGTTTTTAGCGTCGTTGTCGGGGACTGCCGAGTTATTGAATGTAATTTAAGTTCAATTCTAACCTTTGCATGCGAAGATAACCCCCATCTTAATTTCTTTTGATATACAGGCTCAGGTTTAGAATCAGAACCTGAAACTATGGGTGAAAACCCACCATCACCAGAGAAAAAACTGAAAGCAATAAACATGGGTACTCAACAGGTAGCTCAGGTTCAACAGGTACATAAGGTAGCTTGTGAAATTTGTAGTTGACTGCACCTTATTATGAAATGTCTTGCAACTCCACAAAAAATTTAGGGAATAAAATTCTTGAGGCAAAATAACCCTTATTCTAACACCTATAATCCTAGGTGGAAGAATCATCCTAACTTCTCCTGGAAAGATCAGTAGCAACAAGCTCCTCAGAAGGCAGAGTAGGATGTGACTATTGAAAAGATGGTTGCCCATACCTCTCAATTTCAAGAAGAGACTAAGAGTAATCACATGAATACCACAATTGTAATAAAAAAATTGGTAGTTCAAATGGAACTGATTGCATAACAGGTAGCGCTGCGAGCATAAGAAAATCAGAAAAGTCACGAGAATGTGAATGTTGTCAAAATAAGGAGTGAGGAAGTTGCTAGAGAAAAAGAAGATGGGGTGAAGTTTGATGAAAATATCATAGAAGTATAGATGGAAGTGAGAGAGAACAAGAAAAAATAGGAAGAAGTGGTATCACATGTGAAGTCAAGTTAAGGGAAAACTAAATCAGAAATCAAGTTTCTGTATCCATCTCGAGTTGCAAAGAAGGGCACAAAAGAGAAAGAGTTTGATAAATCTGTCTAGTTGTTCAAAAAGCTAGAGATTAATATACCATTCTTTGAAGCACTCGAGAAAATTACTTTGTATCAAAAATTCATGAAGGAGGTATTATCAAAGAAGAGATAAACAGGAGAGGGATCAGTACCCTATGAAGAGAAATTGTGTGTAATTGCACCCGAGAGGAAAATACATGTCAAGCAGAAGGATCCGACGTCAGTTGCAATACCATAAGCCATAAAATACAAAACTTTCAAGAGGGTTGTGGTTGATTCTGGATCTAGTGTGAGTTTAATGCCATTATCGATTTTCAAGAAGCTCAGTATTGAGAAGATAAGTGGGTGTGGGACAAAATTGAAATTTGTTGATCACACCATCAAGAAGTCATATAGGATAGCTGAAGATGTATTAGTAGAAATTGACAATTTTGTTTTCCTAGTTGATTTTCAGATCATGCACATACCTGAAGATGAAGAGACTCTTATCATTCTTGGTCGACCATTTATGCTAACTAATCGATGTAATTTTGATATCGAGACATGTAATCTGACACTGAAATCATTTGATGAGGAGATAATCTTGAAGGTGTTAGAAATCAAGAAGCAAGGTACAGGTGGAAAGAATAAATCTTCGGTTTGAATGATCAAAGTAGAAGGAGAAAGCAACAGTTCAAAATCACTCCCAGAAGAAGTCTTAGGAAAAATCTCTCAGGTAGCATCAATAAAAATTCCTAAGCTCAGTCAAGAAGGAAAAAAGATAAAGAAGAAGGAACACCAACCTGAGAAGAAGGAAGTTGGAAGTGGATGGAAGCACAAATGGTTTGATACTTTTGATATAAATGAGTTTTGTATTGCATAAGAGACAAGCAACAAGGTGTGGAAGAGGAAATACCCCCATAAGGGGATGAACCGTCAAGCCATGCGACGTTAAATGAAGCGCTTCGTGGGAGGCAATTCACGCTTTTAAATAACTTAGTTTCTTTTTGTATTTTTTTTTAGTTTTTCCTGCATGTAATAAAAATGAAGCCTTACTGGTGAAATCTAGGAGGCAGCAGCTGGTGTTGCATTTCCCTCTGTGAGTCACCTTCCTCGTGCTTGTTCTGAAACATTGGGGCCAATGTTTAGTTCAAGTTTGGCGGGATTTCATTTCTTTTCTTTTACTATTTTTCTATTTGATTTTTTTGTTGGTTTTATGGTAAGTGTTGTGTAAATCCATGAGTTGAAGTCCTTCCTAAATTCTGCCGAAACTTTTGTTTTGTTCAAGAACTTGTTTCTCATAGAGTTCAGGAATAGTTTATAGAGACAAAGGGATGATTAGTTAAGGGTAGGAAGTTCGAAATAACGTAACAAGGATACAAGTGTAACATAGTGCTTGAATCCTGATAAGTACTCCTTGAGTAGTTTATCAATACAATCTGGCATAATCTTGATTCATATGCATGTATGATTGGTTGAGAAATAAATAAATCTGGAACCAAATGATGAAAAGGCGGTAAAAGGAAACCGGCTCACTAAGTTGGGTAGCCCTCATCAGATTATTCACCCCGAAGGGGGTTTCTCCCCAAACGTCGTCCATAAAGGACAATATATAAACTGAAAAGTTTTGAAAATTTCATCTGAAATTAAAAAGGAGCAAAATCTCTTATGTAATAATTTTGAAGTATAAAATACCTTAATTAGCATGAAAGGAGTATTTTCCTTATTAGAATACTATTAGAGTATGACTATAATTCATGGCTAAGAACACCATCTGAGTCTGAGTAGAGATGTCTGGTTCGTCATTAGTCTGGATAGAATTTCCTGGTTGATTGTCTTACATCTTGGCTTGCTATAAGAGCAAATAGAACCTACTTTTGATGAAGTATTAGAACCTGTGAATTAGAACTTGGTTGAACCATGAATAACGTAATAGATTATGGTTTAACATAGTCTAGTTGAATTTCCTTTAAGAAAAGATTTGGTTAACATGACTTGATTATCATAACTTCTGGAAAACTCTGGGAGATGGAATTGTTGAGCAAAAGACTAGAGTCATACAAGAATAAGCTAGAGTCTTGCTTAGTGCTAAGAAATTTCCATTTGAGTTTTGGGCTAAATCTTTGAATATTGCTTACTATATTCATAACAGGGTCACTTTGAGAGGAGGTACTACTACTACTACTACTACTACTACTACTCTCTATGAGGTATGGAAAGGAAGGAAGCCTAAAGTTAAATACTTTCATATCTTTTGAAGTAAATGCCAGATATTTACTGATAAAGATCAAGTGGACAAGAAGTATTCCTTAGAGGATGAAGGAATATTTCTGGGTTACTCTTCAAACATAAGAGCTTATAGAGTGTTTAACTCCATAACTGGAATGAAAATGGAATCAATCAATGTGAGAATTGATGATTCGGTTGCTAAAGAGAAGGTGGATGTTAGAGACAATGTTGGAACATCCTGTGTGCAAACTGATAAAGCACTGAGGGAGGATATTTGTGAATTCTCAATCCAATAAATATTTGTCTACTGAAGGATAGATAGATCAATCTAGGGATCTGACTACAATTCACCCTGATAAAGGTAACATCTTTGAACTTAAACAGAAGATGTCAAATACAGATGGATGTGTTGCCTTAAGGGAAACAAGAGAAAGGTTCTCTAAAATGGTGTTGAAGAGACATGATGTTAAATAGGCTATCTTGACATTTCATAGTGAAGATCTGAGTTCTTTCAGATATCTCATTGTTATACCCCCAATTTCCCCCCCCCCCCCCCCCCCCCTAAGATCTCTTATCATTTCAATGCCAACTCAATCATATCAAGATCACACACACTAGAGTTTTGCTATTATTCCTATATTTAAGTTTGTTCATAGGAGATCACCAAGCACTTTGATTTGTATGATTTTGTACATGTGTTTTTATGATTAATTGACTTTTAACTAACAAATATAATGTATATTTGCTCTATAGATGTTGACATTATAGGTGATGGCACAACATATTTCATCATGTTGATTCATATGCTCATGAGTTTATTTCCATGCCTTCTTCAAAAAATCTTCATTGAGATTTAAGCTTCATATTTGTATGTGTTTCAAGATAACATGATTTCGAAGCCTACTATGTCTCATTAGGCTTTACTTTTCTAAGGAAAGTCAAGAGATGAAAGATTGATTCAAGAAGTTTGACCTAATTTGACAAGTTCTTGATTCCTTGATTACAAGTGCATAATTTTCTCAATTTTCAACATTTGGAAGTGATTATTGTTTCTATGGGTTCTTATTATCATCCACAACAACTTCTATTAACATAGCAAAAGCAATTGTGCAAGAAAGATTTTCAAAAGTTGAAAGGGGTTCCAAGTCATTTTGATACTTTAAGAGTTAGGATTCCAAAGATATGTTTCTCTTTAAAGGGTTATTAACAAATTAATTCAAGAGTTTCAAGCAAATTTTATATGGAATATCACTAATGGTTGAGAAAGATTACAAGTCCTTTAGATAGACCATCAAATTCTTTTGAGTAACTTCAAAAGATCATAACTTGGTCCATTTTTATCACCTTGAGCTCATTCCTTTTTCAAAATGATCTAAAGAATGTTAAATTTAACTCTCTTTTTGGTTCTAATCTTTTAAATCATTGCAAGATGCTTTTTGAGCTCAAAAGATTATTGGTCATCTCATGGATTTTCACCAATTTCACAAGATCATAACTTGTTCAATATTTCGAATTTTTGAGTGATATAAGTTTCAAAATACTCTTTAGGGAGTATACTTAAATCTAGCATCAATTATCAAAGCTCAATTTTGAAGGAATACCATGTTTGGAATCAAAACATTATAGGTCATTTTTGAAGAAAAAACTTAGAATTTTTCTAAGTATAAAAGTCAACGCATTTTTCCTGATTTTGACCAAGCATAACTTCTAGATCAAGCATCCAAATGAGTTCTTTCCTGGAACATTATAAATAGTGATACATGATCTTTCCAATGCATCAAGAATCATGTCATAAGGCTTCCTAAATCATGCACACCATGAGTTCAAAATCAGCTACTTGAAACTGCATTTTTCCTCCAAGTCAGATTTTGAAATCCATAATTCAGCTTCTAAACACCAAATTAGCACGCGTTTTTTATTAAAGCATGTTTAACAATGTTCCCAAAGTTGAATTAAGGATCAAAACGCAGGAATTGGCTGAGTTTTGATGCATATGGGGTCACACATTTTCCACTTTCGGGCTCCTTCTAATTTCCCTCCAAATTTCAATTTTCCTCTCAATTCTGTGCACCATTCACTTCCCTATAAATACAAGATCTCAGTCCTCTCATTCTCACAATCTTGGACAACCAGAATCATCCTGCCAAACTCTCTCCATAACTCACTTTTTTGAGTTTTCAAATTCATCTTTTCTCCATTTTTCAATCCAATTTCTTTGCTGATTCTTCATCCTTGAACTTCACTAAAGCTAACATAAGAAGAACCAAGTCCTAAGGCTTCCTAAATCGTGCTAGCCAAGTCCAATTTCAGAGTAAATTCGTTTGACTTCGTTCATGTAGTTTAAGGCACCAAATCTTCTAACTCAAATTACTGGAATGGTTTATGATGTTCACTAATGCTTGTTATTAACTTAATTTTGGTGAATCAATGCATTTGATGCTTCTGTTTTCGATTTTAAATTTTTTAAAACATCTCTGGTTTTTCCCAAATCGAGTAAGTTGTGTTTTATATAAATTTGCACGAGGATATGGTTGTGATCGTCTTGAAGAGACACATTTAATGATACCAATATGAGCGTCTAAATTTACAGATTTAATAATCATGATCTCGCCCTAGTTGCAGGGTAGCGGGAGCTTGAAGATGACCTATGTGGCTTCTTCAACCAATGAGAGCAGGATAATTGAAATGTTGTGATTGGTCTGACTATCATGACTTCAGTGTGCGCTTGTTGACCATGGATCACCATACATCATCACTCTTGAGTCATTAGATGTGCCAACGTGTTTTAATGAACCGAATCCAACGCCTCACATTATTTCTGATTTATTTTATTTTTACAAAATTTGTTTAAAATTTGTTTTAATTTCAAAAATTCATAACTCTCTTATTTTTTATTCAATGTTTGATATTTTTCACAATTTTTATATTGTTTGCCTTATTTTAATTGTTTTAAAAATACTTTCTGGTCTTGTTAAATTCTGGAAAAATCATGGAAGGATCCAATGACCTCTTGACAAATATTGGTGACCTCATCTCATTTTTATTTATGATTTTTCTATTTTCCACAATTTTTGGTTTATTTATCTTATTTCTTTAAATTTAAAAATTAGTTTCTGGTTTTAAAAAATTCCAAAAAAAATTTGTCAACACTTATTATTTTTGTTTGACTTCTTACTTTTTTTTAGTTTTATTTGATGATTTAATATACTTTGTGTATTTTACCAATTATTTCCCTTTTATTAACCATTTCAATATTGTTTTATTAAATATTATTTTATTATTTTTGTTTGGCCCAGATTTGGATTTTATTTTGGGACAAGTTCCTCAACCTCATTGGATCTTGGATGTTGATAGGTTGAAAAGTCAAATCCACCAAAATAGATGAATGATGTTGATGATATTTGAAACCCTAATTTCATCTAATACATCCCATCCTTCTTCATCTTATCTCTTACTTGTGCTACATGTTGTTGGAGAATAATCTACAGATCATTTTTCTAAACATATGGTACATATATTGTTATTGATCGGCCTCAAAATAGGTGTGACTTCTATATAAGTCCACTTATGATTTCTTAACATAGCGCTAAAATTTGTCTTGATTCGAGAAATGATCATTCGTGGCTCAAACTTATGTTTACAAGCCCAAGTATGTTCAATTTGAAACCTTTGATCCAATAACCTTGAGGTTCATTGTTAGGAGGCTTTAGCCTTATCAATCCTCTAATGAACCATCATAAACTTTGGTTTAAGCTAATCATTTAAACATCGTTGATCATATGTTGTCGCCTTGAGAACATGAAATGAATGATATACTTGAGAAAAAGCAAATGAAACTTGTTGTTGAAAAGCTTTGATTTTATCAATCTTTTAATGAGTTTTCAAATGCAAGTTTCAAGATGGTAATTCAACTAACCTTTAATTTCTAACTCACTAACAATTGACTTTTACTTTATGATTTTACTTTATGTCTTTACTTTTATGTACCATTTATTTTGGCATTTACATTTCATGTCATTTTTATCTTTACTCACTTGAGCATTTATCTTTATGACATTTTGATTTTTGCTCACTTGAACTTTCATTTTCTTTTTGAAGATACTTAATGACCAACTGGAACAATAAAAAACTTTAAGGTTACTTGGACTATTTGGTTACTATCCCTGGCATAATGGAGCTGTGGACCTCTTGGACTTAGGATTAGAAGGCTTGATACCCTTGGGACCTTGTGACTTTTTTTGTTATTTTGTATAGAGTTCTTGGGGTTTATCCAAAAACATTGAGTTGATTTTATTTGTGTGCAGGTGTAATACGGTGGGAAAACTGACTAGGGTGTTTTGCATTTGATCGCAATTGTTGCCGACAGCAAGAGTCGCCACCGACTTTTATTTTATCTAATAAAGGAAAGGGTGAAGAGAACAAGAAAGACCTTTTGAGATATTTTCTTGAGTTCGGGGGGTAGGTTATGGAAATGGAAGGTGTTAGCACCCTTTTCATCCGTAGTTATCTATGGGCTCTTAGTTGCTAGCTCACTTTGTAATGCTTTGTTTGAAATGTGTTTGTGATGGTTTTGAAAGTATTTTTGAAAAGTGTCTTCGTTTAGGCGAACTTTGTAATGATTCTCGTATCTATAAGAATGCATACAAAGTGTTTGAATTTTGAAAATATTTCATTTGAAAGTGTTGGTGTGTTTAAAATATGTTTTGAAAATGGTTGTGAGCAAGCAACTATGAACGTTCTACCTACTCAAAAAGTCTTTATTCATTTCCTCCTCCTTTAGATATTGATATCTTACCATTGATTGATAAGAAGCTCTATCGTTGGATGTGAAGGGACGAACATGGGTAATCGTATAGTCATAGAAAGCAATATTGTAGGATACTTTAGCAAGTTTTATAGGGGTCTAAGATCATTTATAAAGGCAAAATTTGAAGGGTCATCGAGGGACTGTGATCTTGTTTTTGATCTAAAGTATCCCACGTTTGCGTAACATGACTATTTATATCTCAAGGCAACAAGTGAGGTTAACCCTAGAGGTGCAAGTGTGTGAAGTGTTTGTTTTCATGCTTTTGTTCTTGAATTAGGGTTTGCTATTTGTTGATTTTAGTCTTGTCATACAAACCCTAGTTACTAGCATTTATATTGAAAGCGATAAATTGCGGAAATATAAAATTCTACGCTATTACATCATTTGAGGATGGGGGTATAAATTTATAAATGGGGATGAGAGAAATTAAAACCTAATTACTATTACAGCCATATTGAATGAATAAATAATGTACAAGAATGTAAAGGCAAGGTATAAAGAAAGAAGAAATTATTTGTTTTGAGTTTTTATTATGAAAAAGTTTTTCAAACCTAATTAGACAAAGAAGAAAGTAGTTAATTGATTAAGTTATCTTAAGAGAACTAGACCAAATTTAATTAAGAAAAGAAAATGAATTAATTAGGAAAAAAATATTTTTTAGAGTTTTTATGAGGAAAAATACTCATTTTGGTCCCTTAACTATACCCTTGGATTCACATTGGTCCCTTAACTTTTTTTCGTATCATTTTGGTCCCTTAACTTTCAAAAAGTTTCATTTTAGTCCTTTTTGTCTAATTAGCGACGATAAAACTTTGAAATCTATCGCTAATTAGACAAAAAGGACTAAAATGAAGCATTTTGAAAGTTAAGGAACTAAAATGACACGAAAAAAAGTTAAGGGACCAATGTGAACCCAAGGGTATAGTTAAAGGACCAAAATGAGTATTTTGCCTTTTTATGAAGAAAATGTTTTAATCTTAAATAAACAAGTAGGAAAAGTTAATTAATAAAAAATCTAAGTTCTAAATTAATTCTAATTTAAAAAAGGAAAATAAACCTAAGCCTGATATTTGTTTAAATTTAAAAAAAAATAAATTAAATTTAAATAGAAAATGTTTTTGGTTTTTTAGTTTTAAAAAAAATATATATATATATATACTAAGTATATAAATAAATAAATAAAAATATTTTTGTTTGGATATTTTTAATTAATAAATAATAATAATAATAATAATAATAATAATAATAATAATAACAATAATAACAATATTAATAATAAAAATAAAATGAAAAAAGAAAAAGAAAAGAAAAACATAAAAGTTAAAGTCCAGGGGTTTGAAAATAATTTGAGGTGTAAGTGTGAATAAACAGATTTGTTTGAGTGTTAGGCCCATCCGCAATTTTTGAAATAAAAAAAACAGAAAATAAAAATAATGAATGGGCTGCATTGTTAAAAAGTGAATGGGGTGTGTGTGCGGGGGGGGGGGGGGGGGGGGGTTTAGCCAGAGTAAAAATGCAAGGGCCATTGATCTTTGGCCCAGGCGCGCTTGCTGTGACAAAAAGGGAGAAAACAAAGAAAATATTAGGAAAAAGGGCAGCGTTGGGGCTCGAACCCAGGCCCTTGGCAATAACGTGCACGCTCTCTACCACTGAGGTGGCTATACATCCGGTGTCTTATATCAAACCATAAATATATATTATAAAACCATTTCTAATGATAAGCTTCATCTTCTTCCTCGCGCCAGCCAGAGCCTCTGCAACTCATTCATTTCTCAACCATTCTCAAAAGTATGAACATCAAACTTAGAAATTTCACCACGATTCCAGAAATGTAAATAACTTAAACAATGGCTCAAAGATGAGCACGAATTTTGACTAGTACCAATTCTAACCTAATTTTTTCAGAAAGTTTAAACTTAAAATTCTCACTACTCAAGCAATATAAATGAATTCTAAGCACATGGTCAGCTTCAGGGCAATGATGTCAACATTTTATCTTTGAAAATGGAAAGCTAACAATGCCTATATGAAGAGATTGAAAATCAGAAAACTTACCTTAAAACTGGATTTTGTGTTTTGAGTTTGAGCTTGCTTTAAGGTGTTTTAACGGTCTGGTTAGCTTCCTTGAACCTCCAGGAAGCTATTCCAATGATTACCTTGAGCTGAGAGTGCTTGAACTGTTCTAGAGAAGTCCAAGTGAAGACCCCTGTTTTTGAAAATAGAGGATAGTGTAAAATGAGTTGCAGTTGGGAAAGAAGGACATGGATGAGTTATATTTGATGTAAGGAAGCTTTTAAAATTATTTTGAGGGAAAACGCACAATGGAAATGGAAGATACAAGTTCAAGGTCAGAAACTGCACAAAAATAGAGTTTGTGTGCAATTTCTGGATAGAGGGAGTTTAAGAGAGTTTTATGGCTTGTTCCTTCGTGTCTTAGCTTGCAAATGATGTCTCAATTTATAGAGAAAAAGTTTGAGAGCTTGAGAAGATCAGAAATACAAGATCACATGTTTTGGCTTCTTGACTTGTTTTTGAAGTAAGGTTGACATGTATGGTTTTAATGCACAAGTACATGGTTTATAAGGTGGCTTAGAAGCTTTAAACATGTTGTCTTTCTTCCTATGGTATTAAGCATGGACAATGAAATGAATGCTTGGATTAGGGAATACAACTTTGTGTAATAATCTGACTAAAGGTGGATTTAGGGGTTAATGGACTTATAGAACAAGATTATGCAGCATGTTTAACATTGGATCAAAGATTCTTCATGAAGAAATGACTTGAAAATCAAGATTGGATGCCTAACTTCTCCTCTTCGATTATATTAGCTAAAAAATGATCTCTTCAAGTTCTTGGACATTTTGGAAAACTTGAAAAATCCTCTACAACTTTCATGTTGGCCATTTTGACAAAATCATCTTGGAGCATGGTGAAAATTGGCCAAGAAGTTAGGTCAAAAATCTTCTTAAACTAGGTCAAATTTTCACTAAGTGTTTTATGAAAAAGTGCATGTCTTCATGAATTTATAACTCAAAATCCAAGAATTTCTAGGACTTGATCAGTAAAGTACAATTATAGATATTATCAGGATCTACAACTTTCAAAGTTATGAAATTATCATGCTTAAAACACTTAGAAATTTTTCTAAGTCTTGAAAAAGTTTGACTTTTCAAAAATGACTTTTGACTTTCTTGATTTCTTGATGATCAAGTTTCATACTTTTGAATGTCTTGATGAATTGTGATTTTTTGAAACTCAATTTTGATCAAAAGGTCAAAGTTTGACTTTTGGTGTATCAATTGACTTTTGATCAGTTGAATGAATTTCAACTATCAATCAATTGAACTTGATAAATGTTTTGGGTCATGAAATTAGGTCAACATGTTGTATTTGAATCCTTGAGATTTTGCTTCAAACCATTGTGTTGTACCCCAAAATTTACCCTCTTTATTTCGACCTTTTGGCTTACATTTCATTATTACATACACGCATATCATTGGTTTTATAGTTATGGAATCAAGGTATATTTAGCAAGCTTATTCAGGTTACAAGTGGCGTTTATTTCGCCAATGGATGTTCTCAGAGTATTTTCCGTGCTAAAGACCGGTTCGCTGTTTTGCAACGATTCGGGGTTCAAAGATTCACAAGTCCAACCCAGCACGTCATATTCAGGTGTTCTTTCTCCAAGATATCTCTGATAACGTATTCTCAAATTCAGGTTTGGGTCAAGAGTCAATTCTTTAAAGAAGGTCTTCGAATGTGTGAGTTTTCCCGAAGAAACATGGTGAAAAGGTGTGCTGAAAGTGCAGTTTTTATGCACTAAAAAATTCATAACTTGAAGATCGTGACTTCTTTTGAACCCGTTCCGGTGGAAAAAATTCCGTCTTCACGTCATCTACGTTTTCATCTCTTACGGATGAAATTCAATTTCAATCAGAAGATCTTCAAAAATGCAGATTTATCAAGTATTTTTATACAGAAAATTTGTGACAGAAGTTTAGTTGCGTTATGTTCAGAAAATCGTAACTTGGTCGATTTTCATCGTATTGAGCTGGTTCTGGCACCAAAATTTCACAAATTGAGTTGGCTACATTTTCACAGGAGATATCGAGTTTGAACAGTATCCAAAAGGCCTTTGTTTTTTGTCCAGAATGCGCGTGACTCGCCGAAAATCCTGAATGCTGAATATTATTTCATCTGGGTCGAAACTTCGAAAATTCATAACTCGGTCAATTTTTATCGGATCGGGTCCATATTTTTACACAAGTTCACTGACTCATAGATATACAACTTTACTTCTAAAGTCGGGACCGGGTTATACTCCGATCAATACCAGTTTTTTTATTGAAGAACGTGTCAGAGTTGACACTGGAGCCCAAAATAAGTATGTCTGAGGCAAAATTTCAAAATTTCATAACTAATTCACCGTTTATCTGATTGAGCCCATTTTTGGACAGGAGTTAGTTCTCTATGTAGGCTATATTTTGTTTTCAAATTTCAACTTCAAAAATTTCACTTAAGCCCATGTGATTTAGCCTAAAACGTAACGGACTCAAGTGAATAAAAATCTGCACTATTGCTTGTGGTTATTGGAGGCCCAATTGCACATTCAAAGCCCATTTTTTCTCTAATTTTCATTATATAATCTCATTCTTTTCACACAAATGACAGATGAGAAAAAAACCTTTGCCACAACCCTGTCAAAATATCAAATTCCTTCAAAAACCTTAAAATCCTTGTTACAAACCCCCATCTCACTACAAACAAGCCATCCTTGTTACAAACCCATATCTCACTACTTCTCCAGTAAGGGTAAAGCTAGTTTGATCTCCATGATCAAAAGGGTGTAGAAGCATTCATACATGTCATATCGGTTTTAACATTATAAAATTTCATATATTTGTTTTATTTGTATTTCATGATATAGTAATTTATTTAATGTGTTCATAAGATTCAACACTGCAAATTTAAACAAGGTTCCATGCAGGGTTATTACAAAACACTGAGGCCAAAACAGAACAACAACCAATGCATGACGAGGCATACATCCTGGGAAGGTTAAGGGCGTGGGTTCAACATCCACCCCTATTGGTTTTGGTTTTCTTCCGTTCCTTTTATCTATTTTACCTATTTTCTTTCTTTCTGTTTAAAACCTTTTTCATAAAACCTAATATTTTTCACAAACCTTTGATTTTTCCTCCTAAACTCGAATAATTAATTTTAGGTTTTCTTTTAAATTTAATTTTAGATTTTTTTAAATTTAATTTTAGGTTTTAATTTAATTTTAGGTTTTTAATTTCATTGTTTGTTTTTGGTTTCTAACCAATTTGTCTTTTTCAATCTTAAATTCACTTAACCACAAAACTTTTTTCACAAACCTTTTTTTTTACAAAAAAAAAAACCTAGTTTAATTTTTAGGTTAATTAATTTTTTATTTTTTAACTTTTTTTCAAAATTAACCTTTTTTTAATTAAAACTAATTCGGATTTAGATATTTTAATTAACTTTTTTCAAAATTAACATTTTTTTTATTAATTAAAACTAATTAGGTTTTTTTAGGTTTATTTAATTAATTATCATAAATCATTTTTTTCATAAAAAATCACCAAAACATTTTCTTTGCTATTTTTATCTTATTTTTATTTTCCTAGATAAAGTGTATAGCGTAGCTTTTATTTTTCCCGCATTTTTTAATCATTATCATGTAATTGCTTCTGGGATGTAATAGTTTTAGGATTTCTTTTCCGCCCTCTTCACTATTATGTAACTGTCCCAAAGCTCTGTAATAGCTTAGGTTTACATTTCCGTCTTTATCTCCTGCTACTATATTTTATGCAATGCTTAGATTAATAGGATTGTAGGATTGTATGGAAAGATAAACATGAACGATAGAAAATCCTAATTTCAAGATAAATAACCGAACTGAATCACTTTTGCACACTTGCACCCCTAGGGTATTACCTCACTTGGTTTCCTTCGGAAACAATGGTCATGTTCCTCGAACGTAGAGATATCTTAGCAAAGACCCTCAGTATAAAAGTCATCATAAACATCACAGTCCCTACGTGTCCCTCGAGTTGCCTACGAATTGATCTTATGACGACAGTCCCTTCGAAATGCTAAGGTATCCTTACTTGTTGCCTTCAGTGACCATTACGTCCCTTTCGATAGTCCCTCAAACATCCAACGACTAGGGTTACCTACTCACTAATAGTAGGATAACACGGTCTAAAGGATAGGAGGAAAAGAACGCCTTTTTTTGAGTAGGTAGATAAATGTTAGGTACTTGCTCAAAACAACAAATCTTTTACACCATACGCTTTCAAACAAACTTTTTCAAACTAAAGTTTTCAAAACACTTCGTAACACTCTTGAGGACAGAAACAAGGGTTAAAACAAAGTAAAACAAAACTTTTCAAAGCAAAGCACACACAAGCAATTTCAAAATGAGCAAGTACCTAAGAGCCCATGGAAAACCATGGATGGAAAGGGTGCTAACACCTTCCCTTTCTATAATCTACCCCTTACTCAAAAACATTCTCGAAAAAGGTTTTTTCTGTTCTTTTTCCTTTTCCTGATTGGATAAAATAAAAGTCGGTGACAACTCTTGCTTACTGCGACATTTTGCGAACAAAAAACGCAAACCATTATTAACAGTCGGTTCTGCCACCGTATCACAGAACTGGCGACTCTACTGGGGATTATAAAGTGGGGTTTACCTTAGGATCTAGGTCATTTTAAATTTTTTTTCTTGTTTTGCCTTGCCTGCTTTAAATTCAAGGGTTTTGTTTGGGTATTATTAAAGATCCTACACCCGGATTTGGGGACACTTTTTAGGTAAATAGCATTAGATCATGGAGATTGTACGGTGTAGACCGATATGGTTTAAGCGATGACTGTGTTGGTGTGATACTTTGGTTGGTACCGTTATCCTTCGTGGGGAAACGATAAAATACAGGGCCGCCGCGTGGTGTCGTGAAGCACTAACGGACCTTAGAACCTTAGTTGAACAAACTTGGCCATTAGAAAGTAGTGAGATAGCCGACCTCGATATAAAGTTGAGAATTGGTTGATACTCGATGCTACATTCATTGAGATCAGACTTTCGAGATATTTCGGCGGCAAGAAAAGATTGCTTGAGCTAAAATAATGCCCGATAAAGGATGATCAGTGATATTGAGAATCTTTAGAACCCGGTTACTTTTCTAAGACAGGTTTGAAACCAACTAAACTTCAAGAGGGTACTTACCTTTAACCTCATGCAAGCCTTTGAACCTAAGGTCTATTGTGTGTTTTGCTTATATGTGATTTATTCTGTTTGAACATGACATCATGCATCATAACATCATGCCTTAACATTTCCTTAACCATTTCAAGGATCTCGAGGGCCTGTGATGCAGGTTATGATAAATCAGACGTCTAGCAAGGGGCAAGGGGATTTATTTTCCTCTAACCAATGTCGTCAGAAGATCAAAACTCAACAACTTGAGTCAGGTGCTATGACCCACTTGATATGGTGAGCTTGACACTCGTAGAAGGACTCTCAACGATACAAAGTTCTTCAATCAAAGCTGCAAAATTCAACTTCTGGCATTTTCTTGTTTACCCCCCGAGATCCTTGAAAACATTGCATACATATATAATACATATCATTACATAAGCAGGTTTTAAAGCAGGTCTCTCATGTTCTCGCTGTTTATTTCAGCAATGGCTCTCCAACAAGACAACAGAGATCTCCGAGCTCAAGATGCCCAGTTCAAGGAATTTCTCCTAAATCTATCCAAGGGGCAAGAAGACCTGAAAACACTTTTCGTCGGGAATCTGACCAAGGAACGTCTTGACAATAACAAGGATGGACAATTGGAACAACTGCAAGCTGAGGTAGAAGCAATGAGAATCCAGATGCTGGGGCAAATGACTCTTTTCCAAAACTTAGCTCGAGGACAAGAAGGGCTAAGAGCCTTCCTCAACAAGCTTCACCAAGATGGATGCAGATCCATGAAACAAACAGTTAAAATTGTGGATCAAGGAATTAATCATCCCCCAGTGAGAGAAGAGGTTGGGAACAGACCTTTCCAGATTGCTACTACATCACAAACCCAACCACAACTTTGCCAACGACAACGGGGCAATTGGCATAAGAAGAATACATCTGAAAGACGCTTCACCGAAATCAACATGTCATTGGCTCAAGCATTGCAACGCTTGTTGAAGGCCAAGTTGGTTATATTAAAGGACCCTCCTCAGAATCCCAACATAGCCTCCCCAAGGTACAATCCAAATGCAAGATGTGCGTACCACTCCAACAGTCCTGGACATGACACCAACAGCTGTTGGGCATTGAGAAATAAAATTCAAGACCTGATTGATGAAGGAGCGCTATAATTTGCACAAGACGGTCAGGTTGAGTTCTTCTGCCATCCCTCTAAGGCATACCGTACGAAGTGACAAGTTCTCACAAGAAGACTTTTCGTTCATTAGAATTTTCAATGTGTAATTTTCTTTTGATTTGTTTGAACATTTATTCATATCAAACCTCGTTATTTCATCAATGCATTGCACATGTTTGTCTTGAATCAATTCATTCGTATTCACTATTTCAAAAATGCGTTCTTATTTCCTTTTGTGATATTCAACTCTCGATTAAAATGATACCACAATCTCTACAGTATGCTTTTGAACAAACCCTACTGACGATGTACAGGCGTTGTTTCCAATCCTAAATAGTGGAGTTATAAGGAAGATAATCCCTAGTCAACCCCTTCGAGCCAAAGAAGTAGGAGTTTTTCTCTTCACACAAATTAAAACCCTTAATCATAACCTTGGGCAGGGTAGTTTTCTCAGTTAATTCAGAGGCACATTCATTCAGAATCTGCCGCTTCGTACACAATGAAGGGCATCGAAGACGTCCTTCCAAAACAAAAGACAGTAATGGTTCCATATAATTGTTAAGACAGACAATCATTATCTCTCGAAATAAAAGCCCATTAAGTCAAAACCTATGAAAGATACTTAAGAGAAAAATCGGGGCATCCCGCTGACTGTAATCACAAAAGAAACAGTTCAGGCAATAGAAGGAATAACAAAAACAAAAAAAAAAGAGGTTACTACAAATCCTCAACAAAAAGAAGATTACAAAAATGACCGCCTTTTTCAAAAAAAATGTTCAATTTATGAATCATCACCAAGTATCAGAGCAAAGATTCCAAACTCAATCGGGATCTAAACGCGTAATTAACTGAGCATAGGACTGAAGAACATCACGAAGAGCAGGTTGGGTACAAATAAAATTTGAGCCTTTATCCTTTGTTTCTTGAACCGTGAACCAGGCCACGTTATAACCCTTAAAAGTCCTATCTGAAGCATGGGTTAGTTTGAAAGCATACTGTTACAAAGGTATCCTGACTCCTGTAGGCTTTGCTACGAATCCAAAGTTGATATCACATTCTTGCAAATTTCGTTTTACTACACAAAACACATTTTCAAAAAAATTTCAAGACAACCATGAGTTTTGCATTCTTTAAATGACATTGTTTGCATATGACTAATTATTTGACAACACCGCACAATGGATATTCAATGAACAGACATCCTCTCAATGGACATAATCACCTCAGCGGGAAAGACACTTCCAATAATAGGTCTTCCATAAGCAAGGGGCATGACATGATGTCTAAACACACCTGGGGCCGTCTCTCTAAAAATGCCAAATAACCAGGGGAAGGTCTCCATCTGAATCGCTTGGGGCATTATGCACGCATTCCTGTAACGAATCATGTGCCATCAAGAAAACTTTTTTGACAGTACTACAACACAACACTATAGACAATGACAACTCTCTACATCCTGAAAGCATGGACAAAGTCGAAAAATATTACGCATGAAAAAAGACCCGCTAGGTTGACACACCTAGGCAAAAATAAGGGAATCCCGACGAACCAAAAGGGTTCGGGAAAAAAGTAGGGATAAAAAATGAAAATTTGTACACCCGGCAAGTCAAAAACCCGAAAGAGCAGCTTGGGCAAAAAAGAGTATCCCGGTGGACTGAAAACCCGAAAGGGCGGTCTAGGCAAAAGTTAGGGATTTAAAACGTACGACTATGTCCCATCACCTGTCTATCAGTGGAAGACTTATACCTTGATTAGAATTCAGCAAGAGCACCAGAATCGAGAAACGGTTCAGATACGCTCTAGATACGGATTCTATTCTGATACTCATTTAGATTCAGCTCTCCGATATAGTTCAGATACGCTCCAGATACGGATGCCATTCTGATACTCATTTAGATTCAGCTTTCAGATACAATTCAGATATGCTCCAGATACAGATGCCATTCTGATACTCATTCAGATTCAGCTTTCAGATACAGTTCACATACGCTCCAGATACGGATGCCATTCTGATACTCATTCAAATTCAGATTTGTTTAGAATGTTTCCGCTGTGGACTCCAGTTTTATTAATCGAGGAAATTTTGCAGGGAGTGTTGATTTATGCTTGGGGAATAGAGTTCAGAAATCTTGGTTATCTATTACTCTACTGGGAAATTATAACTTGATTGGAGAGAAGTAAAGTTAATTGGTATCTGGTCAAATTTCAGGCTTTGCAGCAACTTCCTAGTCTGAGAGGAAGACTTGTATTGGGGAATTTGGTAGTTTGTTGGGGAAATAAACCCTGGTGAGAAGAATATTTTGGTGAACTTATTGGAGATATGAATTCTTTTAGAGACGAACTCCGCAAGGTTTCTTTTGTAGTTTAGGACCCACTCAGCTGGGGAAATGATTGTCAGGAGATTGGAACTCCAGATGGATACTGTATGAATTCAAATCTGTGGGGATGATTTTGTTGAAGTAACTATGTGGGGATATCCCGAATCCTTTTTAAACATACATTTGTTAACAATTAATCATGTTCATATGCATATGTTCATTAAATTTTAGTCATTGGACGTTTTTGCACTCAAAATAGAAAAAACAAAAAGTTTGTACTTCAAAGTATACAAAGTGGAAAAAAATAATAGCCATGTGGAAGTGATCTCATTGTGTTCCAACTCTGCTATTGCCCCTATCTCTTCGAACATCATCCATTATTGTTGAAAGAAGTTGATTGAATTGATCTTACACCCAAGAACTTGGACCTTGTTAATAAAGTTAGTTGTAGTGATTTCACTGGACGTAGTCATACACCCTAATCCTTAACTTTTGCTTGGACCGCCCTTTTAGGTTTTCAGTCCACAAGGATACCCTTTTTTCCCAAGCCGCCCTTTCGGGTTTTTGACTTGCCGGGTGTACAATCTTTTGTATATATCCCTAATTTTTGCTCGAACCTCTTTGGTTCGTCAGGATGCCCTTGTTTTTTCCTAGGCGTGTCAACCTAGCGGGTCATTTTTATGCGTAGTATTTTTTAACTATGTCACCGTCCATAGTAGTTAGTATCATGGCACTGCCATAGAATACTTTCTTAACAAAAATTGGCCCTTCGTAAGTGGGAGTCCATTTTCCCCTGGGATCTCCTTGAGGAAGAATGATGCGCTTTTGATACATTTGACCACAAGAAACAGCAACCAGTCTCTTCTCATCTATCAAGTTTAATTGATCCAATCTAGTTAGAATCCATTTGTCTTCACCTAAATTTGCTTCTTTCATAATCCTTAAGGAAGGAATCTGAACTTCAACAGGAAAAACAACTTCCATGCCATATACTAAGGAGAATGGGGTTGGCCCAGTTGTAGTTCGAGTCGAAGTACGATAACCATGAAGAGCAAACGGTAGCATATCGTGCCAATATTTGTATGTTACCACCATCTTTTGCACAATCTTCTTAATGTTATTATTGGTAGCTTCCATTGTGCCATTCATCTTAGGTCTGTACGAAGAAGAATTGTGATGCTTGACTTTGAATTAAGGGCAGAGTTCCATAATCATAGCATTGTTGATATTGGTTCTGTTGTCAATGATGATCCTTTCAGGGATACCGTAATGACAAATGAAATTATGCTTGATAAACCGGGCTACAACATTCTTGGTTACTAAGGAAAATGAGGCAACTTCGACCCATTTGGTGAATTAGTCAATGGCAATAAGGATGAAACGATATCCATTAGAAGTTGTGAGCTTGATCTCTCCAATAATGTATATGCCCCACATTGCAAATGGCTACGGAGCAGTCGTGACATTCAAAGGAATTGGAGGCACACGGACCTTGTCGGCGTAGATTTGACACTTATAGCAAGTCTTCGAGTGATGGTGACAATCAGTTTCCATAGTCGACCAATAGTAGCCAGCCCTCAAGATCTTCTTAGCCATAGTGTGTGTGATATGGTGGGAAGAACTGACTGTTTTTGGAATGCTGGTTTGCGTTTTGCGTTTGTTTTTGCAAAATGTCACGGTAAGCAATAGTCGCCACCGACTTTTATTTTATCCAACAAGGAAAGGAAAAAAGCATAGAAAAATTCCTTTTTCGAGATGTTTCTGAGTACGGGGGGTAGATTATAGAAAGGGAAGGTATTAGTATCCTTTCTATCCGTAGTTATCTACGGGCTCTTAGGTACTTGCTCAATTGTTTTCAAAATTGCTTTCTTTGTGCTTGTGGGTTTTGAAAAAGTTTTTTATTTGAAACTTCAATTTAACTCTTGCTTCTGTCCTCAAGAGTGTATGAAGTGTTTTTGAAAACTTTGTTCGAAAAGTGTAAGTGCGAAAAGTTTTTGTTTTTTGAAAGAGCAAGTATCTAAGAACCATCTACCTACTCGAAAAAGGAATCGTTCTATGCTAATATCCTTTAGACAATGTTATCCTACTATTGATGAGTAGGTAGTACCGTCATTGGAGTTTAAGGGTCAATTCGAATAAGGAACTTACGGTCACCAAAGTAATGTTAGGATGCCTTAATGGTAACCCTAATGTCTTAGATCATTTGTTTGAGGCAATTATATATGAGGCAACCGTTTCAAGGCGACTATGATCTTTTAGATAAGAGGGCGACCTCTAAAGTGACCTATACTTAATGACCGTGTACGAAGGCAACCAAGTGGGGTGTACCCTAAGAGTGTGCATATGCGAGTGTATTGTTTTCAGTTATTTTTGTCTTTTGTACATGTCAATGGTGATCTAAATTGATTTTAGTTTAAAACATTCAGTCTTGTCATGCCATCCTATTATCAAACATCTAACAGTTATATTTTACGGAAATAAAATGCGGAATTTAAATTACAAGGCGTCGGGTATTTACATCGCCAAAGACAAACCCTTTAAAAATAAATAAAGCGATAAAAGATAAATAAAAGTCCTATTAAGCTATTATAATCCGGAATCAGATACATAAATGGATAAAAGAAAATAAATCGCGTGCGGGAAATTAAATCGAGCGCAAATTTAGGGTTTTGACCCTTTAAAGAAAACATCTTTTTTTGGTTTTTATTTTAAGAAAGAAATTAACCTAAATTAGTTACTAAATTAAATTAAATAAATTAATTAATGAAAATAAATTATTTTTGGTCTTTTTGTTATTTTAAGAAAGAAATAAAATTAATTGAATTAGTAAAAAACCTAATTAAATCTAATTTAATTTTAATTATTTACAAAAAAAAAGATTAAAGTTATTCTAATTAAACCTAAATTAATTCAATTAGTGTTTATTAATAAAATGAAAATGAAAATTTGATTTGATAAAGAAAATATTTTTGTGTTTTTTATTTTATAAAGAAAAGAATTTTTTAATTGGTTAGTCAATTAAATAAAACAATAAAAACAATTAATAAAACTAAATAAAAAAATAGAAAAGAAAGGGGTTTGGGCCTGATTTTGGAGTGCTAGATAGCAATGCTGACGCCCAATTGTGTTGGCCCTTGTTGACTTCTGGTGATCCAATGTGCACGCTTGGACTTGGTCTTTGGTGGTCCTTCAGCCTTGGCCACCAGATTTGGCCTTTGGTGCACATGATCACCTGAAGCCTGGATATGGTACACTGCAAGCCTGGATATGCACATGATCACCTGAAGAAGAAAAATATCAAAGAAGTGGAGGACCTGGGATTCGAACCCAGGTCCTGATGATGATTGCCAATGCACGCTTGCCACTAGGCTGATTTTCTTTGTTTGTTAACAATATCCAAAGGAAATATAATAAAATAAAACAAGTTAATGTGCCAGCAAAACAAAAATGCGCTAAAATCATTTGAATTGGCCAATCAGAGAAGGACACGATCTCGTCCCTGTCCTCAGACCTGTAACAATATTACCTGCGGATTTGAATCCGTAGCTAAAAGCGTAGGCCAATCCTAAAATCCATCTCAGGCTACATAAATCCATTCCAAGGCCATGGTTGTATTCGTCCTTCCCTCTCGGTCACAACCATACCTCTCTTGATGGTCAATTTTTCCTGAAACAAAAACGCCCAAAAAAGCTCCAAGAACCCTAGCTATGGTGATTCTTGGTACATGTCATATAAACGAAATTCAATAATACAAAAAGTTTGCAAATGTCTTTGTGATCACAAACATGTAATCACTTTGTCCAAATGATGCCAGAATGATGATTTACGAATTCAAGAAAGAAGCGGATCCGCGTGGTACTTACAGTGCTTTAGAGTGCTTGAAAACACGTGGTCTGGATTGCAAAAGCCTCTGGAGATGATCAGCAGTTGATTGAGACAACCCCCAAGTCCTGAAAACCCCTCTAGCTATGGATTCGATTCCACACTTTTTAGTGAATTTTTCAACTTTTGTATTGCCTCTTTCTGCAGCCTCCAACCCTTGTCTCGAATCCTCTGGCTTCTTTATGTATGATACAATGTGCTAGGGTAAAAAACTTGCCTCAAATCTCCCCCATCAATGCTTGCCAATTTGATTTGATTCACTCTTTAAACCTTTCCAATTTTGCCAAATCTCAATCTTTTTGCACATGGTTTTCCTTGATACGGATTTGATGATGTTAATGATGATAATTACAACTTGAAACAGCCAAAAAATCTCATGTAATCAAAGCTTTGGATTTTTTATGATTTAATTTGATTAAAAATGAATAAATTTAATGAAATATCAAATAAAATAATAAAAATGAAATATGGGCTCATGGCTGAAGCTAGGACACATGGACAATGATGCAATCTCAAATCAAGTGGAAAAGAATGGGCCCATTTGACAAAATTTGAATTTTTGGGGATAGTTGACTTTTGGCAATTTTGCAAAAATGTCCAACTTCAACAATGCATAATTTCTTCAATTTTGAACTTTTTGAGGTGTTTTTTGACTTTTTAGAAATCTTGAGATGTCCTCTAATCAACCCTTTTGGTATCATCTCATTTTGATATTCCATGCTCAAGTTATAAGCTTTGGTAAAAAATGTGTTTTTGTTGACTTTCAAAATCGACCTATAATGTCCAAATTTACAACTTCTTGTGAGTGCATTTTTTGATTTTGGGGTATGAAGATGGATTGTAGGAAATTTCAGCCTCTTAAAAATGATCTTTGTATGGGTCATTTCTCATAAAGCATGAGAAAGTTATTTTTGGTCAAATTTGAGTTGACTTTTCCTATAAAACCCTAATTTAGCAACTTTTGAGTCTTGATGAATTTTGAGCAATCCTTGATGAATCATGATCAACCCTTGATCAAATGATGAAATATCCTTCAAAATGAGAATATTGACAAAAAATATTGAAGTTTGACTGTATTTGGGTCACAGTTGACTTTTGCCCTAGCACAGTCGATTTTTGGACCTTTTGAGCAATTGACTGAGCAAACTTCCTCTACAAGGCTTGAAATTTGACATGGATGATCTTGAGAACATATTAGGACATTGGGGAGAACTTGAGGTCATTTGGAGTCAAGGATCTTGATGTAACACAAAACCCTAATTTGGCGTTGACTACCTTAGGAGATAACTTGTATGTCCAACTCTTGAGCAACTTGGAGATTTTTCATGCAATGTTTTGAGAAATATGAGAGGGAAAATTTTGGGGTACAACAGTGTGTCCACTAGAGTGAGTTCCAAAGATACCATCATGCATGTCCTCCATGATTTTCTCAGCCTCCTTCTTGTCCACACAGCGGAGTAGAGTAGAATCATGGTTGCGTTTATACAAGATCCCATTACTTAGGATGAACTTGGCTGAGAACCTCTGCAAGAATTTCTTAGCATTGCTGGAAGCTCCTTCAGGATACTCTTGCGCTTCAAGATATCTTCTCACTTCATGATACCATGGTTTCTCCTCGTCAGTGTCGATCTCACAATAGTGTGCAGGTTCGTCAAATCTTTCAATCATAACTCTAGGAGCTTCGTTGTTCCACTTGACCTTGAACATGGATGACATTGTTGCTAAGGCATCCACCAACTGATTTTCTTCTCTTAGAAAGTGTTCGAAGGTAACCTCCTCAAAGTATGGGATCAGGGTTAACACAAGCTCTTTGTAGGGGATCATATTAGGATGTTTGGTATTGCACTCTCCTTTAACTTGACTGATTACTATAGCCGAATCTCCATATACGTTTAATAATTTGATTCTTAGGTCAATGGCAGCCCTAAGACCCAAGATGCATGCCTCATACTTAGCCATGTTGTTTGTACAGTTGAAGCATAGTCTGGTAGTGAAAGGTGCATGGAAACCTTTGGGAGAAATAATTACAGCACCAACTCCATTACCCAAAGCATTGGAAGCCCCATCAAAAACCATATTCCATCAGGATCCTTGTTCAGGTTCGTCATACGATTCAGGATTTTCACAATCGATTATCAGCATGATATTCTTGTCTAGGAATTCAAAGTTCATGGATTGGTAATCATCAACAGCTTGATGGGCCAAGTGATCTGCCAGTACACTTCCTTTGATGGCCTTTTGTGTAGCATATAGGATATCATATTCAGTCAAGATCATTTTCCATCTAGCTATTCGTCCAGAGAGAGTTGGCTTCTCAAAGATGTACTTGATAGGGTCCATCTTAGAAATCAACAAAGTGGTGTGAGTCAACATATACTGTCTTAGTCGGCGAGCAGCCCATGCTAGAGTGCAACAAGTTTTCTCGACCAATGAATATCTTGTTTCACAGTCGGTAAACTTTTTGCTCAGGTAGCATATTGCATGCTCTTTTTGTCCAGACTCCTCATGTTGGCCCAACACATACCCCGTTGAGTTCTATAATACAATCAAGTACATAATCAAAGGTCTTCCTTCAATTGGAGGCATCAGGATGAGATATTCTTGTAAATATTCCTTGATCTTGTCAAAGGCTTCTTGACAATCTTTGTTCCATCTGATTACTTAATCTTTATTCAAGAGTTTGATGATTAGACCACAAGTAGCAGTTAGGTGACATATGAAGCGGGCGATGTAGTTAAGTCGGCCCAAGAAGCCTCTAACATCCTTCTCAGAACAGGGAGTTGGCATTTCTTGAATGGCTTTTACCTTTGCGTGATCCACTTCAATACCTTTGCCACTAACTACAAAACATAGGATCTTTCCAGATCTTACTCCGAAGGTGCACTTGTTAGGGTTCAATCTTAGCTTATACTTCTTCAACCTTTCAAACAACTTGTGTAAGTGATCAAGGTGTTCTTCCTTAGTTTGTGACCTCGCAATCATATCATCCACATAGACTTCTATTTCATGATGAATCATATCATGAAATAGGGCTACCATAGCTCATTGATAGGTTTCCCCTGCATTCTTCAAACCGAAAGGCATGGCCTTGTAACAAAAAGTTCTCCATTGTGTAACAAAAGTGGTTTTCTCCATGTCCTCAGGAGCCATTTTGATTTGATTATAGCCAGAGAAACTATCCATGAAGGAGAAGACTTTATGTTGAGCAGTGTTGTCGACCAAGATGTCAATATGCGGTAGTGGGAAAATCATCTTTGGGGCTTGCTCTATTCAATTCTCTATAGTCTACGCACATACAGACCTTTCCATCCTTCTTTGGCACGGGGACCACATTTTCCACCCCTTGAGGATATGATGTCACTGCTAGAAAACCTGCATTGAATTGCTTCATTACTTCAGCTTTTATCATTTTGGACATGTCTGGCCGCATACGACGAACTTTTTGCTTGACTGAAGGATAATCTTCCTTCGTTGATAGACGATAAACCACAATGTCAGTATTGAGCCCCGACATATCTTCACATGACCAAGAAAACACTTTAACATAGTCATGTAACATCTGGATCAATCTGTCTTTGACAACATCTTCCAAGTTGGTGCCGATCTTGGCCTCTTTCCTGTCTTCCTCAGTACCTATGTTGATCAATTCATTTGGATCTTCATACGGTTGAACGGATTTTTCTTCTTGCATCAGAAGTCTGGCTAATTCTCCAGATATTTCACAATCTTCTTCGCCTTCGTCTTCAGCTTGGTATATTGGATGTTCAAAGTCATAGGTAGAAATAATAGAGTCATTGTCAATGAGACCCGGAGTGGATGAGGATCTGCAAATGTGTGTGTGTGTGATTGTAAGATACATGGATATTTTGAAAATGCAATAAAGTGAAAGAAAGACAATGAGCGCAAAATTTGAATGCAAAAGAGTACAATGTTTTTTTCATTAAATGATCATATGGCATATGAAAATGAACAAACCCTTAACAAATGGACCATGGTTCCCTGGGTATGGCACATGGCTTAAAGTCATTGTTTCAATAAAATTACAGACAGAGTTCTTAAATTGATAAAACAGTAAATGGTAATTATTCCTTGTTGAAGGAGATGGGAATGAAACCCTTGGCACGCTAGTTGTTGAGTCCTTCACCAGCAGTCTGGTAGATATAGTCATCAAAATCATAGTTGTTGTCAGATTCTTCAAGAGAATTCACTTCATGATTACTGATGTGAAGATGAAGTTTTCCTATGTGAGCACGTCTAAACCTCCCTTTGAGCTTTGGCAGTGAAGCCCAAACCATATTTGTCTGACTTGAAAGGGATGTCAGTGAGTTGTCCCCAAATGGTACAACCTTCGTCTTTAATCACAGCACGAGCATATTTGAGGGAATCCATCCTAGGCACATCTTTAACAGCTTTTGGAACCTCAGGAGTATCCTTTGCAGCAGCAACCATGGTAAAAACCACTTCGAAGGCTTAACAAGGAGTTTCTGTGAACTCACCATGCATCTCAACATATTTAAATGAATTCAGATGGATAACCATAAACTCTTTTTCACCACAGGCAGTAACAATCTTTCCCTTGACCGGATATTTCATATTTTGATAAAGTGTTAAAGTCACTGCTCCTGCCCCATGTATCCAGGGGCATCCAAGTAGGCAAGAGTAGACAGGACGGATGTCCATCACATAGAGAGTCGAGTTGAAAGTTTGAGAACCAACTTTGATAGGGAGGTAAACCTATCCATGTACCATCCTTTTTGATCCATCGAAAGCCCTTACCACTATGTCACTTGGCTTCAACATTAAACCCTCACAATCCAACCGATCTAGGGCACCCTTGGGTAATAAATTTAAAGAGGACCCAGTATCCACCAACACATGGGCTAGAGTGGTTCCTTTGCATTCAATAGATGCATGCAAAGCCTTGTTGTGATTTCTTCCGACTGAAGTTAAATCAGTATCTGAGAATCCTAATCCATTATCGACAGTCAAGCTCGCTACATAATTTTCAAACTGATCGACTTTAGTCTCTTGAGGAACATGAGTTTTCTTCAAAAAATTTATCAAGGCTTGAGCATGCGCATCAGAATAAAGTAATAAAGATAACATAGAAACCTTAGAGGGGGTTTTCCCCAACTGCTCTACTATCTTATAATCACTTTTCCTTGTAATCTTCAAAATCTCCTCCATGTCTTGAGTAGAGGGTTCCTCAGTAATAATGTCTCTGGAAGACGCCTCCATCCTGACAGGCTCACTCATATTTTCTTTGCCCCTAGCATCAATACTAGGTTTGTCAACAATAATGTGAATAAGTGTAGTTGTGGTGGTTGGAGGTGAAATGTTAGGAGATAAGATTTTCCCATCCTCGTCACCTTGCTAGAGCCAACAATGTTGGTAATATTAGCAGTCTTGTCTTCATCAATCCAGGAGTATTGTCTAATACCATGGTAGTATACTTCAGCGCCATAATTCTAGGGTACCGCTTTATCGGAAGAATAAGGGACTGGATCAGGAGTAGTAATTATCAATGGAGCTATCTTCCGTTCATTGGAAATGCTAATAGGACCCTTTGAAGTGACCCTAATAGGCTTGTTGGAGATAGTGATGATGGATATGTCTTCAATTTCTTGAGGTATAACTTCGGTCAAACTTCTTACGGGTGGATTTCTTTCGAACAAGATCTCATGGCTGTCCATTAGGTGTTGGACACCTCTTTTCAGACATTCACATCCATTGATTTGCACAGCACAATAACAACAATCTTCAAGGCAACCAGGGAAACGCCAACTTTCAACAAATTGTTTTTGACAAACTTTAGTGGAGTGCTTAAGTCATTAACAGAGGAAACAAAAGCAATATCTTCAATAGCGTTGACACCTTTGCCATGGTTTGGCATAAGTGCGATGATTACATTCGGAGTTGGATGAGGATCAAATTGAATGGTCATGTTGTCAATAAGGTCTTGGATCTTGCATTTTAATGCCCAACAATGATCAGTGTCATGTCCGGGACTACTGGAGTGGTAAACACATTTGGCGTTCGTGTTGTACTTTGGAGATGAAACATTGGGATTTGAAGGGGGATCATGCAATGTTACCAAATTAGCCTTCAACAAGTGTTGTAGAGCTAGAGATAGTGACATGTTGATACTTGTAAATTGTCTTCTTGGAATATCGGGTCTTTGGTATCCAGCTTGTTGTTGTGGTCTTTGAGTAGAGGTTCGATTGGAGATTAGAACTGCATTTACATATTGACGACGATCCCTCTTGATATGGCCCCTTGACCCATACACGACATTAGTTTCTTTTTTACCGGTAAAAGGTTTCTTCACAGTATTTGATGTAGTGGCAGAGGTCATGGGAATCTTTCCACTTTTGATACCGCTCTCGACCCTTTCACCAGTCAAGATTAACTTAGTGAAAGCAGACGATGAGCTCTTAATTAAAAAGTTGAAAAATGGTCCAGTCAATGTTACTATGAACATATCCACCAACTCCCTATCGGTCAATGGTGGTTGTACCCTACCTGTCAGGTCTCTCCATTTCTGCGTGTACTCTTTGAAGCCTTCATTGGAACCCATGGTCATTCCTTGTAACTGCACTCTAGTTGGCGCCAGATCGACATTATACTGATATTGACGATAGAAGGTGGTGGCCAAGTCTTCCCAGGTATGGATGTTTGAACCCTTTAATTGGTAAAACAACTCCAATTGAGTCCCAGATAGACTCTCTTGAAAAAAATGCACCCATAACTTCTTATCAGTGGCATGTGGTTGAGTTTTACGGACGTAAGATCTTAAGTGAAGCTTCTGGCATGAAACGCCATCGTACTTGGCAAAAACTAGAATCTTTAATTTGTAGGGGATTGCTACCTCAGGAACCAAACCCAAATCACCAAAATATAGGCCCGACACATCCTGAATTTCGATAGCCTTTAACCTGTTCTCCAGTTGCTTATACTTGTCTTCAGCCGACGAATATTGTTCGTAAAAAATTCCTCATCCTCAGAGGTTGGATTGTTACCACCCCAGCACGGGTACTCCTTGCATCTTCGTCCTGATTCTCATCCTCCTCGAATGATTCTTCTACCACTTGCACTCATCGAACGGGGCCCTTGAATCTCTTCCCCATGTTGATCAAAGCCTTCTTCTTGGTCTTCTTCTTTTCAACCATAAGTGACATCAGTTCTTGTTTCCCTTTGGCCAAGGTGAGCAAGGTTTCTTGAAATTGAGAATTTTGTGTCTGCAAGTTCTTCTTACTAAAATAAATAGTAGAAAGATGAGGAAACCTATGTTGGAAAACCTTCTTATGTTATGATGCATGTAATGTTAATGCAAATATTTTCAAGGACCTTTAAGATTTTAATTTGTTTAAACAAAGAAGGAACAAACATTAATTGTATTAATAAGTTCAAACAGTTACAACAAATGCCTCTTGGGCTTATAATGGAAGAAAAAAATAATACAGAATAAACTATTAAAACAAAAGGACTCAAGTTTCCCATGAGGGCATCCTCTTTGATGCAATGTAGGCGTTCAAACTTTACTCTTCATGAAGCTGTATCGTGAGCTCCAAAACCTTCTTCTCCCTTGCGTAGAATTGGGTTTCAAAGGTATCTTGCTCGACTTTGAGTTGAATCCACGATCTTTGTAACTCCTCGAGAGTAGTAGGCATGTCAGATGAAGAATATTGTAGGGAACATCTCCTTCGACAATAGGTTCCATGATGATAGGTAGGATGGCCTCATATGGCATTATGAGGTTTTGAGCGCAAGCTCGCACCCACTTAAGATAAGGCCCCAAAGGAACGGAGTTCTTATTCCCCAACCTCTTGCTATCAACTTTATTCACCATGCCCCAAGCTCGTATGAATATTTGATGATAACCTTGGACATCATCCTCATAGTCGAATATAATTCCTTGAACAAGCGCGTCATGAGGGTCATCCCTTCGAGCATATCCAAACTGTCATAGAGTCAATCAAGGATTATAGGTGATACCTCCCCTAATGCCAAAGATAGAGACATTAGGGAATTCCCCACAATGATCAATAATGATAACATACTCCAAAGATCGAGAACACTAATGAATATCCGAATGCAAAAGTGACATCAACCTACTAGACCATCTCATGCCTTGCTCATTCTTCAAGACAGATTGAAGAAGGTGCAAAATAAACCACCTAGCCAACGAAGGAGTGCAACACATAAGAACTCCCCTTCTCTTCATGGTGCGAGTGTGAAGAGAGTGCAAAGTTTCTCCAAGTAAGGTAGGCACCGGGTTACGAGATAGAAAAACTTTGACCGTATTCACATCTATGAGTTGGTCCGAGTTTGGAAATAGAACCATCCCATAGATTATAAGAGCCAAAATCTCTTCAAAAGCTTGCAAATCCATAGAATCCCAAAAGAGTTGAGCCTTCTCAAATAGAAACTTGGCTAGAAAACCCTTAACACAACGTCTTGTTTCCCAATTTGCCATAACATCGGACCGTTGCGAATGTAAAGCTCGAGCAATCTCCTCAGGTCTTGGGTCTTTCTCAATACCGGTAAAGGGTAGTTGATCAAGAATGATCACTCCTAATAACTGATAAAACTCCTCTATGGTAGGCACTAATTGGTATCAAGAAATGTAAAGCAATGGTGCTTAGGGTCAAAGAATTGGAAAAACACATGTACCATGTCCTCTTCAAAGTTTGAGGTAACCAAGTTTATGAGACGATCATACTTCTTGGTGAATGGAGAACCATTTGGAACCATTGATGCTAACTCTTTGAGTTGAGGAGGAATTTTCACAAGGTTGATTCAGATGGAATTTCTTTTCATGAAAGCCATGTCCTACAAAATAGCACAAAGTAAAATCCCAAAATTCCTTGAAATGGTTAGTGCAAAGTGCCATGGTATGATGTTATGATGTTACGTACACATAAACATATACAAGCAAAGCAAACAAATCCTTAGGTTTAGGCTTGCATGAAGTTCATAGGTAAGTACCCTCTTTAGTTGGTTCAACCTGTCCTAGAAGTAAACGGGTTCTAGGGGATCTCAATATAATTGATCTTTCTTCATTAGGCATTGTTTCAGCGCAAGCCTCTATTTTGGTGACCGAAATATCCCAAAAGTCTGATCTCAATGAGCGTAGTATAGAGTATCAACAAACATCGGACTACACCAAAGCCAGATATCTCACTACTTCCTAATGGCCAAGTTGTTCAACAAAAGGTTCTAAGGTCAGTTAGTGCTTCATGACACCATACAGCGGCCCCGTATTCTCCTCAATTCTCCATAAGGGATACTGGTACCCATAAATGTGTCACATTAACGTAGCTATTGTCTCAACCATATCAGTCTATACCGTACAGTCTCCATAATCTTTGCTACTTACCTAATAATGTTCCCAGGTCTAGGTAGGGGATCAATACAAAACCCAAACAAGGAACCAAAATGTAAAACAAACAAATCAAACAATGAAAGCATTTAAAGGTGATCTAGTCTCTAAGGTAACCCCACTTTTCACTGTCCCCAATAGAGTCGCCAGTTTTGTAATACGGTGGGAGAACTGACTTGGATGTTATGTGTTTGATCGCAACTATTGCGGATAGCAAGAGTCCCCACCAACTTTTATTTTATCCAATAAAGGAAGGGTGAAAAGAATAGGAAAGACCTTTTGAGATATTTTCTTGAGTTCGGGGGGTAGGTTATGAAAAGGGAATGTGTTAGCCCCCTTTTCATCTGTAGTTACCTATGTGCTCTTAGTTGCTAGATCACTTTGAAATTCTTTGTTTGAAATTTTTTTGTGATGGGTTTGAAAGTATTTTTGAAAAGTGTCTTCGTTTAGGCAAACTTTGTAATAATTCTCGTCTCTATCAGAATGCATATAATGTGTTTGAATTTTGAAAATATTTCATTTGAAAGTGTTGGTGTGTTTTGAAGATGTTTTGAAAATGGTTGTGAGCAAGCAATTATGAACGTTCTACCTACTCAAAAAGTCTTTGCTCATTTCCTCCTCCTTTAGATATTGCTATCTTACCATTGATTGATAAGAAACTCTATCATTGGATGTTAAGGAATGGGCATGGGTCATCGTATAGTCATAGAAAACAATATTGTAGGATACTTTAGCAAGTTTTATAGGGGTCTAAGATCATTTATGAAGGCAAAATTTAAAGGGTCATGAAGGGACTATGATCTTGTTTTTGATCTAAAGTATCCCACGTTTGCGTAACATGACTATTTATATCTCAAGGCAACAAGTGAGGTTAAGCCTAGAGGTGCAAGTGTGTGAAGTGTTTGTTTTCATGATTTTGTTCTTGAATTAGGATTTGCTATTTGTTGATTTTAGTCTGGCCATACAAACCCTAGTTACTAGCATTTATATTGAAAGTGATAAATTGCGGAAATATAAAATTCTACGCTATTACATCATTTGGGGATAGGGGTATAAATTTAAAAATAGGGATGAGAGAAATTAAACCCTAATTACTATTACAACCATATTGAATGAATAAATTATGTACAAGAATGTAAAGACAAGGTATAAAGAAAGAAGAAATTGTTTTGTTTTGAGTTTTTATTACAAAAAAAGTTTTTCAAACCTAATTAGATTAAGAAGAAAGTAGTTAATTGATTAAGTTATCTTAAGAGAACTATACCTAATTTAATTAAGAAAAGAAAATGGGTTAATTAGGAAAACAAATATATTTTAGAGTTTTTATGAAGAAAATGTTTTAATCTTAAATAAACTAGTATGAAAAGTTAATTAATAAAAAAATTTAAGTTCTAAATTAATTCTAATTTAAAAAAGGGAAATAAACCTAAGTCTAATATGTGATTAAAATTAAGAAAAGGAAATTAAATTTAAATAGAAAATGGTTTTGGTCTTTTTAGTTTAAAAAGAAATAAAATAAAATATATACTAAGTATATAAAAATAAATAAATAAAATATTTTTGTTTGGATACTTTTAATTAATAAATAATAATAATATTAATAATAAAAATAAAATGGAAAAAGAAAAAGGAAATAAAAACATAAAAGTTTAAGTCAAGGGGTGTCAAAATAATTTGAGGTCTAAGTGTGAAGAAACAGATTTGTTTGAGTGTTAGGCCCATCAGCAATTTTTGTAATAAAAAAAACCAAAAATAAAAATAATGAATGGGCTGCGTTGTTAAAAAGTGAATGGGGGGTTAGCCAGAGTAAAAATGCAAGGCCCATTGATCTTTGGCCCAAGCGCGCTTGTTGTGACAAAAAGGGAGAAAACAAAGAAAATGTTGGGAAAAAGGACAGCACTGGGGCTCGAACCCAGGCCCTTGGCAATAACGCGTGCGCTCTCTACCACTGGGGTGGCTATACATCTGGTGTCTTATATCAAACCATAAATATATATTACAAAACCAGTTCTAATGATAAACTTCATCTTTTTCCTCGCGCCATCCAGAGCCTCTGCAACTCATTCATTTCTCAACCATTCTCAAAAGTATAAGCATCAAACTTGTTAGAAATTTCACCACGACTCCATAAATGTAAATAACTTAAAAATGGCTCAAAGATGAGCATAAATTTTGACTAGAATCAATTCTAACCTAATTTTTTCAGAAAGTTCAAACTTAAGATTCTCACTACTCAAGCAATATAAATGAATTCTAAGGACATGGTCAGCTTCAGGGCAATGATGTCTATATTTTATCTTTGAAAGTGGAAAGCTAACAATGCCTATATGAAGAGATTGAAAATCAGAAAACTTACCTCAAAACTGGATTTCGTGTTTTGAGTTTGAGCTTGGTTTAAGGTGTTTTAATGGCTTGGTTAGCTTCCTTGAACCTCCAGGAAGCTATTCCAATGATGACCTTGAGCTGAGAGTGCTTGAACTGTTCTAGAGAAGTCCAAGTGCAGACCTCTGTTTTTGAAAATGGAGGATAGTGTAAATGGTGTAACAATTGAGAAACAAGGATAAGGATGAGTTGTATTTTATGTAAGGAAGCTTTTAAAATGATTTTGAGGGAAAACACACAATGGAAATGGAAGATACAAGTCCAGGGTCAGAAACTGCACAAAAATGGAGTTTGTGTGCAATTTTTAGCTAGAGGGAGTTTGGGAGAGTTTTAGGGATTGTTCCTTCGTGTCTTAGCTTGTAAATGATGTCTCAATTTATAGAGAAAAAGTTTAGGAGCTTGAGATGATCAGAAGTACAAGATCACATGTTTTGGCTTCTTGACTTGTTTTTATAAGGTTGACAAGTATGGTTTCAATGCACAAGTACATGGTTTATAGGGTGGCTTAGAAGTTTTAAGCATGTTGCTTCTGAGCATGCATGTTTTGTGTGTTCAGAACAACAAGTTAGAGGCTCAAGAAGAGCGGACTTTGTGATTAAAGCCAATTTTCCAAAATGGCAATGTTGCCTTTCTTCTTAAAATGGTATTAAGCATGGACAATGCATTGAATGCTTGGATTAGGGTATAAAATTTGTGTAATCATCTGACTAAAGGTAGATTTAGGGGTTAATGGACTTATAGAACTAGATTATGCAGCATGTTTAACATTGGATCAAAGATTCTTCATGAAAAAATGACTTTAAAATCAAGATTGGATGCATAACTTCTCCTCTTATATTCTCTTAGCTCAAAATTGATCTCTACAAGTTCTTGGACATTTTGGAAAGCTTGAAATATCTTCTACAACTTTCATGTTGGCTATTTTGACAAAATCATCTTGGAGCTTGGTGAAATTTTCACTAAGTGTTTTATGAAAAAGTGCATGTCTTCATGAATTTATAACTCAAAATCCAAGCATTTATAGGACTTGATCAGTAAAGCAAAGTAGTAGATCACATCAAGATCTACAACTTTCATTTTTAAATTTTTCCTTGAATCATTTTACATCATGGTGAAAAATTGGCATGAAGTTATGAAATTATCATGCTTAAATTACTTAGAAATTTTTATGCCTTATACCTCCATTTAATATTTATTTGATTAATTTGCATTTAAATGAATAAAAATTCAAATAAAAGAAATAAAAATCATAAAAAATATGTGAATGGTTTTGACGGATCCCCTAACATGTCATAAACACGTTTGAACTTCAAAAGTTAGGCCCATTAGTCCAAAAGGCCAAAATTCTTCAATTGAGGTTTCATGCAATTTCACAAAATAACCCAACTTGTTCAACTCATGAATTTCTCAATTTTTGTCATATGAAGGTGATCTTTGACTTTTTAGAAAGCTCAAGATGTCTTCTATAACTCTCGTGTTGGTCATTTTTCCATTTAAAAATTTTAACTTGATGTAAATTTCTTTGACAAAAAGTGTTTTTTTTTTGTTGACTTTTAAAGTGACCTGTAATGTTTTGGCTCATATCTCTCAAATGAAGGATTGTTGGCCTTGAGCTTAGAGATACAAAGATGTATAGAATTGAATTTTATTTAAAATGAGCTTTGGTTGAGAATTTTCTAATGAAGCATGTGAAAGTTATGCTTGGTCAAAGTTCCGTTGACTTCTCCTAAAGAAAACCCTAATTGAGTAACTTTTGACTTTTGATGAATCTTGAGTTTACTTTATGATCATGATCAAAACTTGATAAAATGATGAATGTGACCTCAAAATATTTATGTTGACAAAAAATCTTGAAGTTTGACTGTATGTTGACTACAATTGACTTTTTGTCCAATATAGTTGAATTTCACTCATTTGAGCAATTGATTGAGCAAATTTGTGATGTAAGGCTTGAAATTTGATATGGGGATTATTTGAATCATATGAGGAACCATGAAGTCCACTTGAGGCATTAGAAGCTCAATTTTCCTTGAGAAAACTAAAACCCTAATTGTAGGCCACTACTTAGGAGGAGGATTCATCTGATCAATTCTTGAGTAGTCTTGAGTATTTGAGAAACCTTAGGAGCATGAGAATATATCTTGAATCATATTGTCTTGAAAATGGGAGGGTAAATTTTAGGGTACAACAATGTGAAATATAGATGGATGTGTTACCTTGAGGTAAACAAGAGAAAGTTTCTCTAAATTGGTGTTGAAGAGACATGATGTCAAAAAGGATGTCATGACATTTCATAGTGAAGATTTGAGTTATTTCAGATATCTCATTTAACAATACTGGAATAAGGACCTTGGTGGTTGTAATTAACTGATCAAGAATTTTGTTTAAGGGAAGGTTGTGACTTTGGAGCATATGTACAACAAGGAACAACTTGTTATTATAAAAAACAGTGGGATTGGAACTTGTACTATTAAGGAGTTATAGCAATTACAAATATGGTGGAATGCAACTAATGTTTCATCTTTCCTATATACTCTGAGGCATAACATGCATGGACAAATTTCTACTAAGAAGGGTTGGAAGCAAGGTGTTCTGCAAGATAGTGGGGCTGGTTACAACACTAAGGAATGCAAAATGCTCTTTGATAGGGGCAGGAGGATATTTGACAAAGGCAAGAGTTGGATGACCACCTAAAGTTTGGTGAATTTTGTGTTTGTATATGTTGTATTTCTTTTGTGCAATATGTTTGTCTCTAATGCTTTGCATGTTTCTATGTGTGTTATTGCCTGGGTGCAATATGTTTTCTTGTGCTATTTGTATTTTCACTACTTGTGTATATTTACTCTATTTATTTTTGTCAATATTTTGGCTAAAGAGGGGGAGTAAAATGTTGTGTCCTGATGTTACATCGCATGTCTTGACATATTTATTTAGCATTGTGATAGGTCTGTGTGCTACTGCTTATGGGAGAGTAGTTGTGTATTGTGTTCATGCTTGCTTGTGCTTCTACTTCTCTAATGTGTCTTCTGCTGCATGTGCTTTGATTTGGGGTTTTTTTCCCTTAAAGGGGATAAGTATTTATGTATGATAGGGGGAGTAATATATGTGTCTGATTGTATAAGCTTCTCAGCTGTGTTTTTTTTACCGAGTTTACATGGTTTCATGTAACTTGTGTTTGTGGTTTTATTCCTCTCTCCAGATTTTGTGCAAAGGCTGTTTTAGCCAAAAATTGCCAATAGGGGAAGATTTTTCGGTTTGTGATTTATGGTTGACAAAATTTTTATCAAAACATGTTTCTTTGGGAAAAATATGTATTGTGGCCTAATGTTGAACAAGATGTCATAACATATTGACCAGCTGGTATAATAGAGTTTCCTGGTACTTATTTGACAGATGTTTTATTAGATGTTGTAACATGTTGCAACAGAACATCATGACAGTACAACTAGATTATTTCCTTGAATATTTTATTGAAAAATATGAGATTATGGAGGTTTCTAGTACTCATAACAAGCGCCTGAAATCAAGGAATTTTAGGAACAATTGCAGATTTGATTTGTTTCGTGAAAATGATCTTTGATACTTTTTAGGAAATATTTGTTTTTTCTTTCTATTTTTATGGATAAGATTTTGCGGGAATTTAGAGTTGAAGATTTGATTTGATTGAAGAGTCCAAGCCCGACTGCAGAAGTCTATATAAGGAGACATCCAAGACATTTTTTTTATGAAGCATAGTTTTATTGTAAAACCTTGTGAAAAATAAGGGTTTAAGGTTTGAGAGTTCCTTAGTTTCTCCATGTGATTTTGTATGTCCTCATGTATCTTTTGATGCATTTGAGTTGACTGATTGTTACTTGTTTATCAAGTTATTCTTCTCCTCAAAACTTTTAAGTAAAGAGTTGAGTATTGTTCATAGTGAAGCTTTTAAGCAAACTAAGTATTTTTTGTATTGGAATAATGTTCTTCTTTTTTGTTTCTTGAGATATTCCCTGGTACTGGGATTTTTTGATATCATTTCGGTGATGGGAGTGAGAGGGGTTCTCACATCTAGAAGGTTCCTAGGTAGAAATTGCATTGGGTGTGGATTAAGTGAGAAGTGTAAATTGTGGATGTTTAGATTCGAATTGATACTTCTGATAGGGGATTTCCTTCTTGGCTTGGTAGCCCTAAAAGTAGGTGAGTTACACTGAATTGTGTTAATAATTGATTATTTTCTTTAAGTTTCTGCAATTTAATTTTCTGCACAATCTTTCTTTTTTAGCAAGTCTCTTTTCTATCAGTAGATGTTATAACATCTGTCGTGACATTGTGTGTTATTGAGACTTTCATCTTGAATTATGATATTGTGTGTGCCATAACTTCACAATGGTTTGTTTAGCTTTGAACTAATACTATCATAGTGAATTTCCTTCATGACTTGGTAGCCCCCAGAGTAGGTGACGTTGCACCGAAATGGGTTAACAATTGATTGTGTTATTTAAATTTCCGCAATTTACTTTAAGCACAATCTTCTGGTTTATCAAGTATTTTTCTATCAGTGGGTGATGTTATAACATCTGTCCTGACATTGTGTTTTATGTTGAGACATCAGTTTTAAGACTTGTTTAAAGTGCTATAATTTCAATTGGCATCGGAGCATGCACCCTATTCTATCTATTGGCTGAGCTCAAGGGAAGATATTTTTTGGTACTAAAGAAGGAGGAGCTGTTAACAGTCTACTTATTTTGGATGGCACCAACTGTGATTATTGGAAGGCTCGTATGATGGCTTTTCTAAAATCTATAGATAGCAAAACTTGGAAAGCAGTTATCAAAGGTTGGGAACACCCTGTGGTGGAGGGTACAACTGAATTGAAGCTAGAAGAGGACTGGTCTAAGGTAGAAGATGAATGTTCTCTTGGAAACTCCAAAACTTTGAATGACACATTCAATGGAGTTAATAAAAATATGTTCAGACTGATAAATACATGTACAATGGCCAAAAATGCTTGGGAAATTCTCAGAATCACTCATGAAGCGACATCAAAAGTTAAAATGTCAAGACTTCAAATTCTCACCACCAAATTTGAGAATCTTAGGATTAAGGATGATGAGTGTATTCGTGATTTCCTGATCAGAAAAATAACAACTGTACTATTTTGTCTCTGTAGTAATAATAGGAAAATTCCCTGAATATCGATCTCGAGGACTATGTATAAGTACCGAGTTAAATTCGTGGTTCAATTAAACAAAAACTTAAATTGGGGTATAGTTTGGAATTTTTTACTTAAAAATAAGCAGAATTATAAATTGCCTTTTTCACAGATATGAGTAACATGCTAGGGTAAAGTATAATTTTCCCTGTAATAAACTTGAATCTTGATTTCTTCAACAAGTTCATGACATTCATTTACCATATCTCAAGTTTATTTTCCCCTAAGTCCTTATTGTAAAAACCTTTAAACATTCATCCTAAACACTAAGTCCTTAGAGAATTATGATGAAATCAAGCAATGGTGCTATCAAGAATTAACTGGTAACTATATGGTATCCCTAGTCCTAGATGATATCTACTATAGTCTAATACCACAAAAACCTTAGCAGTCGCAGTCCAGCTGGTTGTTAACTGTAAGTCAATCCTTGTTGGTCTGAAAAGGAAAGCATTAAAAATATTGAACGATCAAATTGAATATGAAAAACTATTACATTAAAGAAATTAAAACTATAAATCGTTTAAATAATCAAATCAGGGGCGCCACTAGCATTTGGTGGTTTAGCTACTCATAGTATTCAAATAAAACAAAAAATAAAATTGAGAAATTACAATTATTTGGATGAATTTGAATCTTCAATCCTTTCCGTTCATGAAGATTTGCATCCACCAAAACTCTTGAGTCCTCTAATCTTCTCAAAGGTATTCTTTTCTCCAGTTGTCAAAAGTCCACTAATTCATTGTGAAAACTCATCTAAATAGAAAAAAAATCATTTAGGTCGGTTGGAACTACCCAAAACACTATCGCAGGCTAACTATTAAGCAAAATAACACAAAATACTGAAATCAACATCGCAGCCCAACACGGGCTGTGTCAGGTGACACAGGAACCCGTGTTGCACCTTTGGTATTTTAATTGTTGAATTCTTGGTTCAGGCACCCTGATACGGGTTGTGTTAGGTGACATGGGAGCCCGTGTTATCCCTCTGACTTCCCACTAGGCTAAGCTCCCATCCTGACATGACCCGTGTCAGGCCTTCTATAATTCGATTTTGTGACTTCCTTTGAAACTCTGAATTTGCACTTTTTTGCACTAATTTGTCCCGATTTATTCCTCTGAGCCTATAAACAGTAAAACACAAAACCAAAACAAAATGAATAAGAACAAAGACAAACCCTTGACAATATAAAGAAAAGATAACTAAAATCAACTGTAAAAAACAGTGTAGAAACCACTGATCAAACTCCTTCAAACTTAAACCATTATATTGTACCCCAAAATTTTCCCTCCCACATTCTCCCAAGTTTTTTCCCTCACATGGTGGTTACAAACACTTGGTTAAAGAAAGAGGAAAATTTTGAATATTAGCAAAGTGCCTTTCGATTGGCAGTTCAACAATGTCCTTTGATTTCCAGTTAAACAGTGCCCTTCGATTGGCATAACAGCAAGTTTCAACTGAGCCCTTAAAAACCTTCCATACAAGCTTGACTCACTAGTCTTCGATTGGGAATTTAACACCCTTCGATCAAGATTTGGACTGCAAGTCTTCGATTGAGCTTTGTTTTCCTTTGAAATGGCTCCCTTCGATCCAGAAAGAATGGGAGCTCCTTTTGGCTTCCTTCGTTTCAAGCACCTCTGGTTTCTTTCGTTTGGAGCATCTCTGAGCCTCCTTTGTTTTAAGCACCTTTGTTTTCTTTCACAAGGCCCCATTTGGACAAATGGCCTGCATGTCTGCCTGCACAAGGCAGGAATTTTCTTCACGCCTATAAGGCAAACACCTGCTACATGCCTGCCTGTACAAGGCAGGAACTTCCCTGATGCTAAGTTTTGACAACCCAATTTCTACACTATGGCATTCCAAAAGTCCATTCGAAGGACACATATTGCTGACCATTCGAAGGAGCTGAATCCGAGCCATTTGAAGGAGCATGCAGAAGGCCTATTCGAAGGCTACACAAGGGGCCCAGTCGAAAAGAGACAAAATGAGGTCCATTTGAAAAGAGACAACATGAGGTCCATTCGAAAAAAGGCAACATGAGGTCCATTCGAAAAAAGGCAACATGATGTCCATTCAAAAAAAGGAAACTTGAGGTCTAATTGAAGGATGAAAACTGAAGGCATTCGAAGGAGCCAAAATGTCCACGTACATTCAAATTTCAAAAGAGGACAAGATCCCATGTTTTTGGCCACAGTTACAAAACTTCATTCCTGGCCTTGAAAACGTTTGTTTATGGCAGTTTAAACTATTGTATTCTTGTCCCCTCCCTTCTACACTATATAAGCAGCATGCTTGCAAGCTAAAAGGGACTGACACACTTATACAGAAAGATTAGACGAAAGGGAGAAGCACATAAAAAAGTCTCAAAACTCAACAAGATAACACCACACTTGCCTCTCTCTTTTAGAATCCAAGAGTATCCAAACAACTCTAGTCCTCACACAAGTTCAATTTTCTAGCAAGGTAAGTCCCCTTGACATTGCACCTTTTGTATCAGCATGGCATGTACATAACATCTATTCGCTGTTTATTTCTGTCCTGTTCGATTGCATGTTTTTTCTTGTCTAAATATACATGTTAGAACTAACCCTTGTGTAGACTCAAATGAAAAGAAAAGGATCAGTGTGAAACGAAGCCTTAGGCTTCGCCCCTCATTGCATGCCTGCCCCAAACGAAAGAGACACCTTCATATTGTTTTCCAGGTCCACATCCTTTCACAGTCCAAACGAAGGAGCCAGAAGGGATAAACGAAGGACCCTCATGCTGACTTCCAGACCTCAATTGAAGGAGGCATAAAAGAGTCCAAACGAAGGATCCTCATACTACTTCCCAGCACAATCGAAGAAGGCCAGGAAAGTCCAATCAAAGGCTGCTCACATCATTCCCCCTTGAATCGAAAGACTCACACCCCCTTATTTTCTTTTAGTATTCCAGCCCATTTGGGCATTTTTGTTTTGTTTGTATTTTTCTATTTATTTTGTTTTTCTTTATTAGGCTTAGATTTTTTTAATTAAACAATTAACTTCTTTAATTAATTAATTAAATAAATTTTAACTTTTTCTTAATTTAAAATGAATTAGAACTTAGATTTTAATTTAATCATTTTTTTTTCATAATATAAATTTCAAAAAAAAAAATTAGGATTAGTTTTTCTTTTATAACCAAGAATAATTTTCCATTTAATATTTATTTTTCTTAACTAAATTTAGAATTAATTTTTCTTTAACAAAATCCAAAAACAAAAAAGTTTTTTCTTTACTTAGAATTTTTCATAGGTTCTTAGACGTATTGTTTTATCTTACGTGCGTATATTTTACTTTCATATTTTTATAATAATGTAACTGTATATTGGCATGTAATAGATTAAATAGGGCTTTTTTACAGTTTCCTTTATTTTTTTTCCATTTGTACAGTGTAAATCCCCCTCCCCGAAAGCCATGTAATAGTCTAGATTTATGCTTTCCGCACTTTATTTTCTGTACATTTTAACTGTTAGTAACTAGGCGTGTATGGAAAGACTAATAATCAAACGTTAGCAAACTTAACAAAAAGACAAAAATAACTGAATCAAACACAATTGCACAAGAGCACCTCTAGGGTATCCCACTTTGGTTATCTTTAAAAAATAAAACATTCATGAGGCATAAATGTTTTAGCAAAGACCCATAAATAAAAAAAGATCATAGTCCCTCGATGACCCTACAGTTGCCTTTCGGTAAATGATCTAGTCCCTAAAAGAAAATTGCTAAAGCGTCTCCACAAGTTTCCTTCATGACTGTAAAACGTCCCTTCGATTTTCCGTCAAACATTTGACGAGAAAGCTACCTACTCACTAATAGTAGGATAGCATTGTCTAAAGGAAAATAGGAAAATAACGACCTTTTTCGAGTAACAAAGTAGATAGTTGTTAGAAGTTTGTTCAAACATTTTGCACTTACACAAATTCTACTTTTCAAAAACAATTTCAAAACACTTTGTATACTTTCTCCACTATCCCGAGAAACATGACAAAGTTCTCTGTACTAAGGCGTTTTCAAAACATTTTCAAACACAAAGCACAAAGGTATTTTTAACATGAGCAAACCTCTAAGAGCCCGTGGAAAACCACAGATGGAAAGGGTGCTAACACCTTTCCTTTCCATAATCTACCCCCTTACTCAAAAATTCTCGAAAAGTTCTTTTTCTATTCTTTTCACCCTTTTCTTTGTTGGATAAAAGAAAAGATGGTGGCGACTCTTGCTTACCACGATATTTGAGAATACAAAATGCAAAACCAGTATTTAAACAGTCGGTTCTGCCACCATATCACAGAACTGGCGACTCTGCTGGGGACAAATAATAAAAGTGGGGTTACCTTAGAGTTTAGTTCATCACTTTAAATTGATTTTGTATGCTTTATCCTTGGAGGGTTGTTTTGGGTTGTTACTATAGATCCTACACCTGGAACTAGGGGTATCTTTTTAGGTAAACAACAATAGATCATGGAGAATGTACAGTGTAGACCGATATTGTTGAAGTGATATCTATATTGGTGTGACACTTTGGTTGGTACCGGTATCCCTTGTGTTGAATCGAGGAGAATACGGGGCCGCCACGTGGTATCGTGAAGCACTAACGGATCTTATAACCTTAGTTGAACAAACTTGGCCATTAGAAAGTAGTGAGATAGCCGACCTCGGTGTAAAGCTGGGAATCGGTTGATACTCGATACTACACTCATTAAGATTGGACTTTCGGTATGTTTAGGCTGCAAGAAAAGATTGCTAAGCTGAAATAGTACTGATAAAGAAAGATCAGTGATATTGAGATTCCTTAGAATCCGGTTACTATTTCTAAGACAGGTTGAACCAACTAAACTTCAATAGGGTATTTACCTATAAACCCCATGCAAGCCTAAACCTAAGGTCTTGTGTGCTTTCCTTGTGTGTGATTAATTTGCTTTAAAAATGACATCATGCATCATAAACATTCATACTTAATTACACTAACCATTTCAAGGATTGGGGGAATTAATCTTTATTCTATTTTACAGATCACGACAGTGATCGGTGGAAATAGAACTGACTGTTTTTAAGCTGGTTTCGCGAAATGTCACGGTAAGCAAGAGTCGCCACCGTCTTTTATTTTATCCAACAAGGAAAGGACAAAAGCACAAAAAAATTCCTTTCGAGATGTTTCTCGGGTTCGGGAGGTAGATTATAGAAAGGGAAGGTGTTAGCACCCTTTCTATCCGTGGTTATCCACGGGCTCTTAGGTACTTGCTCTTATGTTTTCAAAAATTGTTTGCTTTTTAAGTGTGTGTGGGTTTTGAAAAAGTTTGTTTGGAAAACTTCTAAGTAACTCTTGTATCAGTCCTCAAGAGTGTATGAAGTGTTTTGTTTGAAAACTTTTTTGAAGGTGTGGGGTGCGAAAAGTTGTTTTTGTTTGTTTTTGAAAAGAGCAAGTACTTAAGAGAAACCTAACTACTCTAAGGAATTAGGCTGTGTAAGAGTCCTTTAGATAGTGCTATCCCACCATTGAGGGGTAGGTAGCACCATCGTTGGAGGTATTCAGGTCAATTCGATTATCGGGACAGTGTGGTCACCGAAGCAATGGTAGGACACCTTAGCGGTAACCCTAATGTCCTAGATCCTTTTTTATCCGAGGCAACCGTTTCGAGGCAACTGGATCTTTTGGACAGAAGGGCGACCTCTAAGACACCCTATACTTGACGACCACGTTTCGAGGCAACGAGTGAAGCGTACCCTAGAAGTGGCATGTGCTTTGTGTGTTGTTTTCATGTTAATTGTCTTTGTACATGTTATTTGTGAGCTACAAATTAATTTTATTTACATACATTCTTTCATGCGTTGTTAACAGTTAGGAGTGCGAAAAATTAAAGTGCGGGAATGTAAAGCTACGCTATTACAAGGCGCAGGTCTATACATCACCAAAAAACAAAGACCCGTTTTGATAAAGTGCGGAAAGTAAAGAAAGCGGTAAACCTAATTACTATTACATTCTTGGAAGCAGTTACATAATAATCAAAATATAAAAATAACGCGCGAATAGAAATTAAATTGGAACGTCATGAGGGTTTTGACCCTTTTTTGAATAAGAATTGAATTTTGTCTTTTTTTTTGTAATTAATGAAACTAAAATTAATAACTAATTAATTAATTAATTAAGAAAATATTTTTTGTGTTTTTATGTTTTTAATGAAAATAAAACAAAAGGGATTAAGATTAAAAGAAGAAAAAAAACCTAGTTCTAAATTTATTTTAGTTGTTAAAAAAAGATTAAAGTTGCCTATTTAAACTAATTAATTAATTATAGTTTATTTACAAGATAAGTTGATAAATAATAAAACGTTTTCTTTTTTTGATTTTTTTATGAAAAATATTAATTATGTTAGGTTAATTAACAATAATGATAGTAATTAAAAAATTAGTTAAAAGAAAATAAAAAAGGAAAAGAAAACAAAAGAAAATAAAATAGAACCATAAGGGTGTTGGGCCAAAATTGAGGGTTTGTTTAGCATTGTTGTGGCCCATTTGCACAAAGTCACGTTGACTCCTGGAATCATGTGCGTATGGTTGACTGGAAAGCATGGTGCTCATCATTTCCTGGCCACTGGATTGTTGTTTGTAGACACTTGGCATACTGAAGCGTCAGGGCACATGGTGTACCACTTTTAGAAACCTGCACAGGAATACATTGAGAAAAAATGGAAACAAGGAAATTGGGGGACCTGGGAATACTTACAGTGCTTGATAATGGACCTTAGGACGTGGCAAGGGCTGCTTTAGCTTCAGGGTATGGCAAATAAGAGAGTCACGTTCTCCTCTTGGCCTGAAAATGCTTGCAAAAACTCCTTTTGATCTCACACTTTTTTTGAAAAATTTTAAACTTTGCTCTGGCCGTTTGTGCACTTTTTCTCGGTTGTGAATGAGGCTTGCAAGGCTTGTATATATAGTAATGAGTGAGAATCAGTCACTATTATGAGCTCTTAACCATTGCAATTAAACTTTGGATTTCTCCATAACCACCATTAAAGCAACTTGCCAATTTTGTTCAAATTTGAATTTTATGCTTAAAATGGACCTTACACGAATTTGGTAGGTGAATTATGCTTCATCAAGGTCATTCAAACCACAAGATATCATTGAATTAATTTTTTTGATTTTTATTTGAATTTTATGGATTTAAAATGAATTAAATCAATAAAATTAAATAGAAAATAGAAAAATTAATGTTTAATCTTGAAATTAATCATGGGACACGTGGGTGGCATGACAAGGCTGAACCAAGTGGAAAAAAGTGGGCCCTTTTGTCAAAAATTGAAGTTTCAAGGATAGTTGACTTTGGCCATTTCACAAAAATTTCCCAACTTCTCCAATGCATATCTTGCTCAATTTTGATCATATGAACATGTTCTTGGACATTTTGGAAAGGTCTTGAAGTCCTCTAACCAATGCCTTTGGTCCCATGTCATTTTGATTTAACAATCTCAAGTTATGGTCTTTGACTTAAAGTGCCTTTTTGTTGACTTTTGGAAATGACCTATAATGTTGAAATTGATAACTTTTTGTGAGAGCATTTCTTGGACTTGGAATGTGAAGATGAGTTGTAGGAAATGTCATCCCCTTCAAAATTAGCATTGGATGGGATTTTTCTGATGAACTATGAAAAAGTTATGCTTTGGTCAAGTTATAGTTGACTTTTCAGCTGTCCAAAAATGGAAACTTTTGCATCTTGATGATTTTTGAGCCATTCTTGTAGAATCATGATCAAGACTTGATCAAATGATGATTGTGGATTCAAAATAAGATGTTGACCAAAATTTTTGACTTTTGACTGCCAAATGACCATTTTACACCTACAGTTGATTGTGAAGCAATTAGGGTTTTTGACTGTGCAACTTGACCTTGTGAGCCTTGAAACTTGGCATGTAGATGCTTGACAATGTGTATAGGCATATGTGACTTGATTGAGCCCTTGAAAACCTCAACTTCCTTGCAAGAACCAAAACCCTAATTTGACTGGCTTAGGAGGGTGTTTGAGCTGTGCAACCCTTGAGTAGACTTGAGCAAATTGAGATGATGCTTGTCAAAACTTTGAAGAATATGGGAGGGCAAATTTTGGGGTACAACAGTTGCCCTTGTTCAATATTCTTAGACCTGAGGATGTAGATTGGCTTGTGTGCCTTTCGTGATCCGAAGGTGGAAGATGATTGAACACTAGAGTGCCCAGAAATTTGCACTCACATAGTAGAGTATCAGCAGTGTGATGGCGGGAATGGGCTTACAGATGCCATTTGGAAAGATGATGGATAGGAGGATGGGCTTATAGATGCCATCTGGAGGTGTGACAGAACCTTGTCGGGAATGGGCTTATAGATGCCATTTGGAGCTGTAATGGGAGGATGGGCTTATAGATGCCATCTAGGTGTCGATCGCGTAAGAGATTCCTTAGCGAGAACTTGCGTACCTGAGAAAGAAAGATAATTACCTGGCCTGTTACAGGGGTTGATCTTCAAACTCTTCATGCAGACATGCCCTGGCTGGATACATGTATCGAATCTGGAACTTCAAAAGGTTGATGGGTTGTCTCTACTGACAGGTTATCTCAGAAAAATCTTTAGGATTTAACTGAACCAGAGGAGGTTTTGTCTTTCTTGACGAGTTGTCTCTTTGGACGGGTTGTCTTCAACGACGAGTGATCTTCAATGACGAGATGTCTTCAATGACGGGTGTCTATACTGACGGGATGTCTTTAATAACGAGTTGTCTTCAATGACGAGTTGTCTTCAATGACGAGTTGTCTTCAATGACGAGTTGTCTTCAATGACGGGTTATCTTCAATGACGGGTTATCTTCAATGACGAGTTGTCTTCAACGACGAGTTGTCTTCAATGACGAGTTGTCTTCAATGACGAGTTGTCTTCAATTATGAGTTGTCTTCAATGACGGGTGTCTATACTGACGGGTGTCTATACTGAAGGGTTGTCTTTAATGACGAGTGTTTATACTGACGGGTTGTCTTCAACAACGAGTTGTCTTCAATGACGAGTTGTCTTCAATTACGAGTTGTCTTCAATGACGAGTTGTCTTCAATGACGAGTTATCTTCAATGACGAGTTGTCTTCAATGACGAGATGTCTTCAATGACGAGTTGTCTTCAATGACGAGTTGTCTTTAATGACGAGTGTCTATAATGACGAGTGTCTATAATGACGGGATGTCTTCAATGACGGGTGTCTATACTGACGGGTTGTCTTCAATGACGGGTGTCTATAACGACGGGTTGTCTTCAATGACGGGTGTCTATACTGACGGGTTGTCTTCAATGACGGGTTGTCTTCAATGACGAGTTGTCTTCAATGACGAGTTGTCTTCAATGACGAGTTGTCTTTAATGACGAGTTGTCTTCAATGACGGGTAGTCTTCAATGACGAGATGTCTTCAATGACGAGTTGTCTTCAATGACGGGTTGTCTTAAATGACGAGTTGTCTTCAATGACGGGTAGTCTTCAACGACGAGGTGTCTTCAATGACGGGTGTCTATACTGACGGGTTGTCTTCAATGACGAGTTGTCTTCAATGACGAGATGTCTTCAAGGACGAGTTGTCTTCAATGACGAGTTGTCTTCAATGACGGGTTGTCTTAAATGACGAGTTGTCTTCAATGACGAGTAGTCTTCAATGATGAGATGTCTTCAATGACGAGTTGTCTTCAATGACGAGTGTCTATACTGACGGGTTGTCTTAAATAACGAGTTGTCTTCAATGACGAGATGTCTTCAATGACGAGGTTTTCTTAAATGACGAGTTTTCTTCAATGACGAGTTGTCTTCAATGACGAGTTGTCTTCAATGACGAGTTGTCTTCAATGACGAGTTGTCTTAAATGACGGGTTGTCTTCAATGACGGGATGTCTTAAATGACGGGATGTCTTCAGTGACGGGTTGTCTTCAATGACGGGATGTCTTCAATGACGGGATGTCTTCAATGACGGGTGTCTATACTGACGGGTTATCTTCAATGACGAGTTGTCTTTAATGACGAGTTGTCTTCAATGACGGGTGTCTATAACGACAGGTGTCTATAATGACGGGATGTCTTCAATGACGGGATGTCTTCAATGACGGGTTGTCTTCAATGACGGGATGTCTTCAATGACGGGATGTCTTCAATGACGGGATGTCTTCAATGACGGGTGTCTATACTGACGGGTTGTCTTCAATGACGAGTTGTCTTTACTGACGAGTTGTCTTCAATGACGAGTGTCTATACTGACGGGTGTCTATAACGATGGGTGTCTATACTGACGGATTGTTTTCTTTGACTTTAGGAAGTAATTTAACTGGACCTGTCTTCTTTGACCGGATGAGCATCAGAAAAACCTTTGGGATTTAACTGGACTTGTCTTCTTTGACTGGATTTGTCTTCTTTGACTGGATTGGTCTCTTTTGACTGTATTTGTCTTTTTTGACATAGCTGATCATTTAACTGTATCCTTCCTGAAAGGTAAGGTCAGTCACATGCAATGCATGACATGGATCACGCGATGATGTTCTCAACATAAAATGAGATTGTATGATGTGTATATGCATGTATCATGACGATGCGATGTTTATGAATGTATTCTCGTCTAGGAAAATAAATCCTTGACGGATGCCGGGAGTTTGAATCCTGGGCTGACGTTGAAGAGTAGAATTCTTCGTTTCCGCTGGGGATGATGGTTGCAAGAATAAACCGGTAGGAGAGGATGACTCCGTTGGGGAATAAACTTGATGAAGATATTACTCTGTGGGGAATTACTCTGTGGGGAGAGATACTTCACTGAGATTTTAATGATAACTCCGTTGGGGATTCTGTTGATAAGTTATGTTGGGGAATCTTGATGAACTCCGCTGGGGGATAGGAAGAACCTCGCCGAGGACAATCTTTCCGTGGTAATTGGCTGAGGATAACCCAGTTATAAGCTCTGGTGGAGAATAACCTTTGAATAAAGCCGGGGAGACGCATTCGTATTCTGCAGGGGACAAGCTTCCAGAATCTACTGGGGATAAGCTTCCAGAATCTACTGGGGAAATTGATTCAACTCTCCTGGGGAAACTTTTGAACTGTACTGGGGGAAGTGGCTCCACTGGATGTCTGTATTCCGTCGGGGAACAATCTTAGATCAAGACTGTCGGGGATGCTTGCTTAGGAACATCTGTATACTCCGCTGGGGAATATTGAGATTTTCTGGGGATTCCCAACTTCCTTAAGGCTGACAGTAGACTAACTCTGCTTGGGGAGAGTGTTGCTGACTTGATGGAGATACAGTGCCTTGTTAGGGCTGACGGGAGACCAACTCTGCTTGGGGAGAGTATTTATGATTCTGGTCTTACTCAACGGGGAGTGAAAGTATCTTGGTCAAATTCTTCAACTGAATCTACCTTGTACCTGGAGGAAAGCAGCTGTACAGTTTGGGCAACCCTTATTGCCCCAACTTCTGTGGGAGAAGGTACCTGTAGAGGTGCTTGAGGACTGCCGATTTGACAAATCTTCTTCTGGTAGGCAAGTGACAAGATGACGAGACATAGCCGTACGTTTTTGATCCCTAACTTTTTCCTGGACCGCCCTTTCGGGTTTTTAGTCCACCGGGATACCCATTTTTGCCCAAGCCGCCTTTGCAGGTTTTCGACTTGCCGGGTGTACAGATTTTTTTCATTTTTATCCCTTATTCTTGCCCGAACCTTTTTGGTTCACCGGGAAGCCCTTATTTTTGCCTAGGTGTGTCAACCTAGCGGGTCTTTGATTATGCGTAGTATTTTTTTGACTATGTCCACGCCCTCAGGATGTAGGGTGGTGCCCCTGTTGTTGTGTTTGCCATGTGACCAGAAGATCTTCGTTTGATCAGACAAGATTCGTTGCTGGAATTCATGTCCCATCCCCCAAGTGATTCGAACGGAGATTTTCCCCAAGCTGGTTGGCCTTTTGAGAGATTCTCCGAATCTTGACTTAACTGCCTCAGATGATGGACAATGATCATGCCATGTCCCTTGATTGGAGGTGCTTTTATTCATTAGACATTCGTCGTGCGAACTTCTATGTTGTTCAAACAAATAGTCATATGCAAACAATGTTATATCAGGAATGCAAAGCTTATGTCTCTCTTGACGTTTTTGAAAATGCATTTTTTCATAAAAACAAGTGAAATTTTTTGTAAACTGTGACGTCAACTCGTTATTTTACCGCAAGCCTTAAGGAGTCAGGATACCTTTGGTAACAGTATGCTTTCAAACTAACCCATGCTTCAGCTAGGGCTTTTAAGGGTTGTAGCGTGGCCTGGTTCACGGTTTAAGAAACAAAGGATAAAGGCTCAAAATATTTGTACCCACCCATTCTTCATGATGTTCTTCAAACCTAAACTCAGCTGATCCTGCGTTAGACCTTGTTTGAGTCTTTGCTTTGATATTCCAGTCATGGTTCGGATGTTGACAATTTATTTTGGCTAGGCAGTCATTTTTTGTCGAGGGTTTGTAGGACCTCTTTCTTTTTTTGATTTCGTTATCCCTGTTTTTTGCCCGAACTGTTTCTTTTGTGATCACAGTCAGCGGGATGCCCCAGTTTTGTAAGTCTCCTTCATAGGTTTTGACTTAATGGGCTTTTATTTTTGGGAGATAATGACTGCCTATCTTTATGATTATTCAGAACCATCACTGTCTTTTGTTTTGTAAGGACTTTTTGGTGCCATTCGTTATGCACTTGGATCAACTGAGAGAACTACCCTGTCCCAGGTTATGATTAAGGGTTTTAATTTTCGAAAAGAAAAACTCATACTTCTTTAGTTCAGAGGGGTTGACGAGGGATTATCTTCCTTATAACTCCAGTGTTTAGGAATTGAAACAATGCCTGTACCTCATCAGCAGGGTTCGTTGGAAAGCATACTGTAAATGTCGTGGTATCGTTTTTGTCATCCTCCCTCAAGAGGCTTAGAATTATTAATTGAGAGTTGACATCAAAAAATGAAAGCAGTTTGAATATAGCGAATGCGAATATATTGATTCAAAACAGACACATGCGATGCATTGATAACGTAAAAGAGTTTGACATGAACAAATGTTTGAACAATCAAAGAAAAATACAACTTGAACATTCGAATAAAAAAAAGCTTCTTAGTTTGCACTAGTCATCTCAGATGGAAGATTCTCAGCAGAAGATTTTCATTTTGCCACCCGGCATGAACTTCAGCACCCTTCCGTCGATCAAGTCCTGGATCTTGTTCCTCAAGCTCCAACAGTTGTCAGTGTCATGTCCAGGACTGTCAGAATGGTAGGCACACCTTTCATCCGGATTGTACTTTAGGGAGGTTATGTTGAGATTCTTAGGAGGATCCTTTAAAGCAATCAGCTTGACCTCCAACAAGCGTCTCAGTATCAGTGATGATGGGATACCAGTCTCCGAGAAATGTCTTCCAGATGTATTTCGCTTACGCCGATTACCCTGTTGACGCTGGTGAGGTTGATGCTGGGCTTGTGACCCTGAAGCAAACTGAGGAGCTTTTCCCTTGTCTTCTTGCCCCACAGGTGGTTGAATGATGGCTTGCTCTTCAACCTTAGATGTTTGCCCCAGATGGTTATCTTGAAGCAGTTGGTTGATGAGAACCCTGAGCTCCCCTTGTCTTTGAGATAAGTCTTGGATAAGAGCCATTTGCCCCAGCATCTGGGTTCTCATTGTATCCACCTCAGCTTGTAGACGTTTCAGCCGTTCGTCCTTATCGTCTTCAAGACTGTTCCTGACAAAAGTCCCCATGAGGAGTGTTCTCAGCTCTTCCTGCCCCTTGGATAAATTTAGGAGGATTTCCCCGAACTGAGTCTCTTGAATATGAAGGTCCTGGTTGTCTTGTTGGGAAGCCATTGCTGAAATAAACAGCAAAGAAGGTAAGTGACCTGTACAAAGGGTACCTGTAATACAATGATATGTATGTATGCATGCAATGTTTTCAAGGATCTCGTGGGGTAAACAAGAAAAGTTGTTAGGATTTGAATTTCGTAGCTTGATTGAAGGAACTTCGTGTTGTTGAGAGTCCTTCTTCAAGAGTCAAGGCTCACCATATCTAGTGGGTCATAGCCCCTGACTCAAGTTATCAACCTTGGCTAGGGGAAAATAAATCCCCTTTGCCCCTTGCTAGACATTTGATTCATCATGACCTGCATCACAAACCCTTGAGATCCTTGAAATGGATTAGTCCTTATGTAGGATGTATGCAATGGTATGATGTTATGCTATGCATGGAGTGATGTAAGTAGACCCTGTAATGAGTCCCAATTAAGGACTGTAAACAAAACCTGCAAGGAACTCGTGTTGTTAGATAACAAGGTGCAAGTAGTCAAGTTTGAAGGCACACAAGTCACACAGAGAACCCTTAGAGTTTAGGCCAGCATGAAGTTTGGGGTACTACCCTCTTGAAGTTGGTGGGCTCAAACCTGTCCTATCAAAAGTAACCGGGTTCTAAGGAGCTCAATATCATTGGGTTGTTTTCTATGTTCATTGTTTTAATTTAGCCACTGAACTGGCAATCAAAATATTCCAAGAAAGCAACCCTCAATGAGTGTAGTATCGAGTATCTACCAACTTCGGACTGCACCAAAGTCGATCATCTCACTACCCCTAAAGAGGCCAGGATGGTCAAATAAGGTTCCTAAGGTCAGTTGATGCTTCACGACACCACGCGGCGGCCCCGTACTCTCCTTGACTTGACTCAAGGGTTACCGGTACTCACCAAAGTGCCACATCAACGTAGCAAACTGCTTCAACCGTGTCGGTATACCCCGCACAGTTCCCTCACAATTTGTTGCTACTTTCTAAGAGGTATCCCCCAGATCCGGGTTAGGATCTATGAAACTCCCAAAGCAGGCCCACAATGTTAAAGCAATCAAAGCAAGCAATTGAAAACATGATGATGAACTATTCCTAAGGTACACCTCACTTTTAAACTCCCCAGCAGAGTCGCCAGTTCAGTGATCGGTGGAAATAGAACTGACTGTTTTTAAGCTGGTTTCACAAAATGTCACGGTAAGCAAGAGTCGCCACCATCTTTTATTTTATCCAACAAGGAAAGGACAAAAGCACAGAAAAATTCCTTTCGAGATGTTTCTCGGGTTCGGGAGGTAGATTATAGAAAGGGAAGGTGTTAGCACCCTTTCTATCCGTGGTTATCCACGGGCTCTTAGGTACTTGCTCTTATGTTTTCAAAAATTGTTTGCTTTTTAAGTGTGTGTGGGTTTTGAAAAAGTTCGTTTGGAAAACTTCTAAGTAACTCTTGTATCAGTCCTCAAGAGTGTATGAAGTGTTTTGTTTGAAAACTTTTTTGAAGGTGTGGGGTGCGAAAAGTTGTTTTTGTTTGTTTTTGAAAAGAGCAAGTACTTAAGAGAAACCTACCTACTCTAAGGAATTAGGCTGTGTAAGAGTCCTTTAGATAGTGCTATCCCACCATTGAGGGGTAGGTATCACCATCGTTGGAGGTATTCGGGTCAATTTGATTATCGGGACAGTGTGGTCACCGAAGCAATGGTAGGACACCTTAGCGGTAACCCTAATGTCCTAGATCCTTTTTTATCCGAGGCAACCGTTTCGAAGCAACTGGATCTTTTGGACAGAAGGGCGACCTCTAAGACACCCTATACTTGACGACCACGTTTCGAGGCAACGAGTGAAGCGTACCCTAGAAGTGGCATGTGCTTTGTGTGTTGTTTTCATGTTAATTGTCTTTGTACATGTTATTTGTGAGCTACGGATTAATTTTATTTACATACATTCTTTCATGCGTTGTTAACAGTTAGGAGTGCGGAAAATTAAAGTGCGGGAATGTAAAGCTACGCTATTACAAGGCGCGGGTCTATACATCGCCAAAAAACAAAGACCCGTTTTGATAAAGTGCGGAAAGTAAAGAAAGCAGTAAACTTAATTACTATTACATTCTTGGAAGCAGTTACATAATAATCAAAATATAAAAATAACGCGTGAATAGAAATTAAATTGGAACGTCATGAGGGTTTTGACCCTTTTTTGAATAAGAATTGAATTTTGTCTTTTTTTTGTAATTAATGAAACTAAAATTATTAACTAATTAATTAAGAAAATATTTTTTTGTGTTTTTATGTTTTTAATGAAAATAAAACAAAAGGGATTAAGATTAAAAGAAGAAAAAAAACCTAGTTCTAAATTTATTTTAGTTGTTAAAAAAAAAGATTAAAGTTGCCTATTTAAACTAATTAATTAATTATAGTTTATTTACAAGATAAGTTGATAAATAATAAAATGTTTTCTTTTTTTGATTTTTTTATGAAAAATATTAATTATGTTAGGTTAATTAACAATAATGATAGTAATTAAAAAATTAGTTAAAAGAAAATAAAAAAGGAAAAGAAAACAAAAGAAAACAAAAGAAAATAAAATAGAACCATAGGGGTGTTGGGCCAAAATTGAGGGTTTGTTTAGCATTGTTGTGGCCCATTTGCACAAAGTCACATTGACTCCTGGAATCATGTGCGTATGGTTGACTGGAAAGCATGGTGCTCATCATTTCCTGGCCACTGGATTGTTGTTTGTAGACACTTGGCATACTGAAGCGTCAGGGCACAGGTATACCACTTTTAGAAACCTGCACTGGAATACATTGAGAAAAAATGGAAACAAGGAAATTGGGGGACCTGGGAATACTTACAGTGCTTGATAATGGACCTTAGGACGTGGCAAGGGCTGCTTTAGCTTCAGGGTATGGCAAAGAAGAGAGTCACGTTCTCCTCTTGGCCTGAAAATGCTTGCAAAAACTCCTTTTGATCTCACACTTTTTTTGAAAAATTTTAAACTTTGCTCTGGCCGTTTGTGCACTTTTTCTCGGTTGTGAATGAGGCTTGCAAGGCTTGTATATATAGTAATGAGTGAGAATCAGTCACTATTATGAGCTCTTAACCATTGCAATTAAACTTTGGATTTCTCCATAACCACCATTAAAGCAACTTGCCAATTTTGTTCAAATTTGAATTTTATGCTTAAAATGGACCTTACACAAATTTGGTAGGTGAATTATGCTTCATCAAGGTCATTCAAACCACAAGATATCATTGAATTAATTTTTTTTTATTTTTATTTGAATTTTATGGATTTAAAATGAATTAAATCAATAAAATTAAATAGAAAATAGAAAAATTAATGTTTAATCTTGAAATTAATCATGGGACACGTGGGTGGCATGACAAGGCTGAACCAAGTGGAAAAAAGTGGGGCCTTTTGTCAAAAATTGAAGTTTCAAGGATAGTTGACTTTGGCCATTTCACAAAAATTTCCCAACTTCTCCAATGCATATCTTGCTCAATTTTGATCATATGAACATGTTCTTGGACATTTTGGAAAGGTCTTGAAGTCCTCTAACCAATGCCTTTGGTCCCATGTCATTTTGATTTACCAATCTCAAGTTATGGTCTTTGACTTAAAGTGCCTTTTTGTTGACTTTTGGAAATGACCTATAATGTTGAAATTGATAACTTTTTGTGAGAGCATTTCTTGGACTTGGAATGTGAAGATGAGTTGTAGGAAATGTCATCCCCTTCAAAATGAGCATTGGATGGTATTTTTCTGATGAACCATGAAAAAGTTATGCTTTGGTCAATTTACAGTTGACTTTTCAACTGTCCAAAAATGGAAACTTTTGCATCTTGATGATTTTTGAGCCATTCTTGTAGAATCATGATCAAGACTTGATCAAATGATGATTGTGGCTTCAAAATAATATGTTGACCAAAAATTTTGACTTTTGACTGCCAAATGACCATTTTACCCCTACAGTTGATTGTGAAGTAATTAGGGTTTTTGACTGTGCAACTTGACCATGTGAGCCTTGAAACTTGGCATGTAGATGCTTGACAATGTGTATAGGCATATGTGACTTGATTGAGCCCTTGAAAACCTCAACTTCCTTGCAAGAACCAAAACCCTAATTTGACTGGCTTAGGAGGGTGTTTGAACTGTGCAACCCTTGAGTAGACTTGAGCAAATTGAGATGATGCTTGTCAAAACTTTGAAGAATATGGGAGGGCAAATTTTGGGGTACAACAATGGCTTCCGCTTGTAGAAATACTATATGGGTCATCTTCGTGAGAATACCTCTCTAACTCAAAGAGCTAGTATCAAGGGCTCTAGAGACTTCCTCATTCACCAAGAACTATGGTCGACTTCTCAATCTAGTTACCTCGGGTTTTGATGAGAAGATGATGAGTGTGCTATTTCAATTCTTTGACCCTAAACACCATTGCTTCACCTTTCCAGACTATCAGTTGGTGCCCACCATGGAAGAGTTCTCTCAGATATTGGGTATACCTATTCTTGATCAGGTACCTTTCACCGGTTTAGAAGAAGTTCCTAAGCCAGAAGTCATTGCCTCAGCTTTACATTTGAACGGTCCGACATTATGTCCAACTGGGAAACAAGAAGCAGAGTTAAGGGTTTTCTAGCCAAGCTCCTAATAAAGAAGGCTCGACTGTTTTGGGGTGATTTGGACTTCCAGGCTTTCGAGGAGGTCTTGGCCCTTCTAATCTATGGGTTAGTACCGAGGCCATTTATAAACACCTGCATTTATTCAGTTTGATCCATATTATGAGTTGGACAAGCTGCCAATAACCTCTTGAACCTCTTATACACATCACCTAGTGACTCTCATTCTTTCTACTTAAAATTCACAATATCTTATATTTTGCGAATGTAAATAGTAGTAGGAAAGTATTCGTCAAGAAATGTATTCTCCATCTCCTCCCAAGTGGTAATACCCCCAGTAGGCAATGAGTAAAACCACTCTTAAGCATCTCCAGAAAGCGTGAGTGGAAACATTCGTAATTTCTTTGCTTCTTCAGAGTGTCCCTCAATCTTCAAAGTAGTGCTCATAGTAAGAAACCTTTGAAAATTCTTATTTTCATTTTCATTTATCTTCATGGTGAAATATCTGCTCTCAAGCTGTCGGATTGTTGAAGGGTGTAGTTGAAAAATTGCAACAGTTACTGGTTGATTCATAATAGTTAACCGACTTGCTGCAGCATTTGCTCCTCCATAGTCCCCAATACGTCTCTCTGGTGGTGGGGAGTTTTCACCCATAGTTTCTTCTTCCTTTTCGGACTCTGAACCTGAATGATCTAAGATGACTTCTTCTTCTTATTCCAGTTTATCTAATCGAGCTTGTCTGCGCCTTGCATAAAAAGTTCTTTCAATTTCTGCGTCAAAAGGAAATTCATATAAGGGCTTTTCTCACATACAAATGTTAGACACAAACCAGTGATAACAAAATAAAAAATAAAAAATAACAGAAAATAAAATTTTAGTCGTAGAGCAACAAAATTCTAATTGAACTCAAATTAAACTCTATATTTTGGAAGTCCCCGACAACGGCATAAAAAACTAGATTGGAGAAATTGAAAGTGTACTATTTTTCCTTTATAGTAATAATAGGGAAATTCCCTAAATATCGATCTTGAGGACTACGTATAAGTACAAAGTTAAATTCATGGTTCAATTAAATAAAAACTAAAACTGGGTATGGTTTGGAATTTATCACGTAAAAATAAGCAGAATCATAAACTGGCTTTTTCACATATATGAGTAACATTCTAGGATAAAGTGTATAATTTACCCTATAATAAACTTGAATCCTTATTTATTCAACAATTTAATGACATTAAATTACTAGATCTTAAGTTTATTTTTCACTAAGTCCTTAGTGGGAAAACCTTTGAACATTCATCATACACCCTAAGTCCTTAGAGAATTATGATGAAATCAAGTATTGGTGTTATCAAGAATTAACGGTAACTATAGGTTATCCCTAATCCTATATGATATCTACTATAGTCTAATCGCACAAAAAACTTAACAAATGCAGTCCAACTAGTTGTTAACCGTAAATCAATCCTTGTTGGTCCGACATGGAAAGCATTACAAATATTCAAAGAAAACAAAATACAAAATTGAGACATTATAAGTATTTGGATGAATTTGAATCTTCAATCCTTTCAGTTCATGAATATTTCATCCACAAAAACTCTCGAATACTTTAATCTTCTCTTTGGTATTCTCTTTTCTAATTGTCAAAAGTTCGCTAATTCATCGTGAAAACTCATATATATAGCAAACATTCACTTAGGTCGGTTAGAAATATCCAAAACACCCTCGCAAGCCAACTATTGAGTAAAATAACACAAAATGCTGAAATCAGCATCGCAACCTAATACAGGCCGTGTCAGGTGACACGGGCACCCGTGTTGCACTTCTGGCATTTTAATTGTTGAATTCTTGGTTCAGGCACCCTGTCACGGGCACCCGTGTCAGCCCCCCTGACTTCCCACTTGGCTAAGATCTCATCCTGATACGGCCCGTGATAGGTGACACGGGTGCTTGTGTTAGATGACACGGGTGCCTATGTCAGGACTTATGTAACTTGGTTTTTGTGACTTCCTTTGAAACTCTAAATTTGCACTTTTTCACACCGATTTTTCCTGATTTATTCCCTTGAGCCTATAAACAGTAAAACATACAACCAACACATAAAATGAAGAAGAACAAAGACTAATGCTTGACAATATAAAGAAAAGATAACTAAAATCAACATTAAATAACTGTGTAAAAACCACTGATCATTTTCACATAAATATTCTTGATATTGCTAATTCATCTAGTGCCTTAGGAGAGAAGATGTCAGAAGAAAAATTGGTTAGAAAAATTATCAGGTCTCTACCTAAGAGATTTGACATTTAGGTAAGAGCCATTGAAGAAGCCCAAGATATCATCAACATGAGAGTAGATGAACTTTTTGGGTCACCTCAAACATTTAAATTAGCTATTAATGAAAGATCTGAAAAGAAGAACAAGAGCATAACTTTTGTATTCAACATTGAAGATAAATAGGGTCAATGTGACCTGGATACTGATGAAGAAATTTCTAATGTCATTTTGCTTCTTGGGAGGCAATTCAATAAGGTATTGAAGAGTTATGATTAACCAAGGGGTGTACTTGATTAATCTCATGAGAGTAGGTGCTCCTACCCTCAATCATGAGACCCTTTGTGCATGGAAACACTTGGTGTATGGACCCAAGTGGTTAATTTGGGTTATGGTTAACCAAGGGCAAGACTTGATTAACCTCGTGAGGATGGCCATGCCCAAACTCAACTATGAGACCCTTTAAGAAAATGCTTGGTATGTAAACCAAGGGGATAGGAGTTGCTTCAATGGATAAGATAAAAATCAAAATCCCATACAAGGTTTCTATGTGCATGCTCCTAAAAAGTGGGAATAGTGTGGAGCTAGTATTCTAAACGACCGATTGGAACAACCGATCTAATAGTTGTCACTGTAGGAAAGCCCAGGACCAAGCTATAAAATGTGTGCAAATGTGAATTTGTAAGTGGATACCTTTTCATTGATGATGAGTCCAATAGGAGGTCATGTGTTCTAATTGAATGACATATGCATGTTTAAGAAATAACTAAAACACACAAAAAAAAGTAAACCCTAAGCCATTACAATCATATGGGATGGGGGTACAAATTTACAAATGGGGATGAAGTAAAAAACTTAATTAAATTATTACAACCATATTGAATAAATGAACAACAATGAAAAAAAATATATAAAAAAAACATAAAGATAGTGTAAAAAGAAAGGAAAATTGTTTTTTTTTAAACTTTTATGTATCAAAACATGCATTTATGCGCCGCTACATAACATTTCTTGTTTCTGGAAAATCAAGATCAACTTAGTATGAGTCGATACATAATGGTATGTGTTGACTCATTTCTTGTTTGTTTTGACACATTCATGTTTTGTGTCGACTCATACACCTTTTATCTCTCTGTATTGTGCCTGGATAACAATATGCATCAATGCGTAATATCTTGTGTCGACTCATACCCTATTTTGCCACTAATATGAGTCAGCTCATGTGAGTATGCATCGACTCATGCTACAGTTTTTTGCCTTTAGCATTGTTCTATTATGTGTACAGGTCAGTTCTCAACATATGATTGACAAAAATGAAAAGTAAGTAAATGGTTAGCTTCAAGGGCATGATATCTACATTTATCTTCAAAAATGAATCACTAATGATGCTTGAAATGAAGAGCTCAAAGTCAAGAAGACTTACCTTGAAACTGAAATATATTTTGAGTTTGAACACCTTTCAAGATGCTGTGATGATCAAAATGGCTTCAGTGAATCTCCAAGAAGTATCTCCAGTCCTTACTTTGTATTGAGAGCTGTTAAATCATTCCAACCCAGTCAAGTTGTACAATACTGTTTTTTTTTTTTGTGTTTGGAAGGTGGTGAGAATGGTATCATAGAAACTGTTTTGTGTTTGAACAATCTCTATGTGATGTATATGAAGTGTTTGTATAGTTGGTTTAGGGGAAATCTTGCAAGGTTGAACAGTAGGTTGAGGGATTTTCTGTTTCTCAGTTTTGGTTTTGTTTACTGCTGGTTTTTTTTCTGGTTCAAAACAGATTTGTAGTTGCTGCTATTTTATGGTTTTTTACATTGTTTTTCTTCCCTCTCCTTCACATTGTTTTTCTCTCTCTGTCTCTGCTGTTTTTTTCTCTCTTTTTCTCTGCTGTTTTTTTATTATTTATTTTCTCTCAATATTGCTATTGTGTCCCCTCCTTTCTCTGCCCATTCTATTGTTTGTATATGAGCTGAGAGGTGGAAATTGGGGGGAAAGGTTGGTGAAATTTTAAAAAATTTTGACATGCTGTTTCACTACTTTTTCATTACAGATTTGGGTGACTTCTATTTTTTGTAATGTTTGGAATTTGTTGGCAGCAATTTTGACAGTTTTAGCAGGCTGTCTTTGCAGGTTTTTGGACTGTCATGCATGGACTGTTTTGGTGTAGGAACAACAGGTTTTGGACTGATATGTTTGGACTGTTTTTGTGTAAGTTTTAGAGTGGAGTGGGCAAGTTTATGGACTGGTATGCAGTAGAATGGACAACAGCAATTTGGACAATTTTGTGGGGCTGGTTGGTGCAAACTTTGGGTTTTATACAACAGCAAATTGGTCAACATTATTATGCAGGTTTTGATAGTTTGGAAAGGTTTTTTTGGCATGTTATATTTGGACTGGTTTTGGACCTGTTATATTTGGACAATTTGGACTTGTAATGAGAAATTCCTTTGTATGGTTTCAAATGGTCATGACATGAATTCAAAAATAATTGCAAGATAATCAATAATGACTTTAATAGTAACTTGTGATGTAAGGAATTGGTGACTTGTGAACCAAAGACATTGTATGAAATACCAATTTCCATTATTTCCAATTTTCAATCCAAATCCAAGTTTTCTTTCTCTTTCAATTTCAATCTTCATGACAAATTCAAACCACTTTGAAAATAATAGATGCCATCTTAGTTCAAAATTTAGTCCCTCAAAAAACTCCTCAGATTAAATTTTAATCCATATGAGAAGAATTCCTTGGTTTCACCTCTTAAATCTCTTGATAAGAAATTGACTTGTAGAAGGAGTTAAAGCTCAATGTGACCTTGAAGAAAAAATCCTAGTTTCCTCAAAACACTGTGAAACTCTAAAATTGCACAACCCCTAAACTCTTGGACCTCAAGTACCTTTATTCAATGAGATGCATGATATGCAAATGAACTAGTGAAGATGATGTAGATGAAATGCGAAGCCTAAGCCTGACAAAAGTAAAAGGTAGGACAAATTTGGGGTATGATAACTTCCTGTTGCACCCCAAAATTTGCCCTCTCATTTTCTCAAGATTTCTCTCGCATGTGTAATTATAAAAACCTGTTTAAAGAAATAAAGAAAATGTAAAATTTTGAAGATGTTAATGTGCATTTATATTAGGTCAAAAGAGAAACAAATTGGCTTCGATTTAGAAAAGCTCGATTGGACAATGTAGTCTCCATTCATTCACAAGCTTTGATTTGGGCATTGGCTTCCTTCGAAGTGACCCCCTTTGATCCACAAGCTAGGCATATGGCTTCCTTCGAAGTGACCCCCTTCGATCCACAAACTAGGCATATGGCTTCCTTCGAAGTGACCCCCTTCAATCCACAAACGGGGTATATGGCTTCCTTCGAAGTGACCCCCTTTGATCCACAAACTGGGCATATGGCTTCCTTCAAAGTGATCCCCTTCAACCCACAAACTGGGCATATGGATTCCTTCGAAGTGACCCCCTTCGATCAAAAAAACTGGGCATATGGATTCCTTCAAAGTGACTCCCTTCGATCCACAAGTCGGACATGTGATTTCCTTCAAGGTAACCTCCTTCGATCCACAAGTTGGGCAATTAAACCCTTCGAAGCAACGTACTTAGATTACACCTTTAAACTCTTCAGCACTATGGATCATAATTGGTGGATTCAAAGGACATATATTGGGTCCATTCGAAGAACACACATTGTTGGAAATGAACGTTGTTGTTTGATGACGAGTCTGGTCGAAGTGATCAAAACGAAAGGGTGAAGTATTCAAGATATTTGTTGACCAAAGTCCTATATACTGCCAAACCCAGGCCAGTTGTACTGCTATGCGACAATCCTGCACCAAGCTGCCACAACACTCCAAAATACTGTTGAGCATGCATTGTCTCAGTCCTATACTTACACTAAAAAGGGTACATAAGAGCTGTATCGAAGAAAACAAGGGGGCAGTATACCCAAACAGTTCAAATGTTATTTGTTTTTCCCCCCAAAACCACAACAAAGCTCCTCTATAAATAAACTATTCTTCACAACATCAAGGGGGTGGAGACGCTTGGAGGAGAGAAAAGAGAGTTGTGAAACAAAACCTTTGAAATTTTTGCTCAAAAATCAACTCTACTTTCACATACAAACACAGAATCAAAATCCATTATTTCATCTTTCCAACTCTTATAAATCAACTATCCAGAACCCCCCACACATAGAAGTTTATTCAAACTCAAGGAAAATCTTCTGTGACAACTCTTCGAACCAAAAGCAAACCCCCTGTGACAACTCTTCAAATTCCAGAACTGTCCAGGCACAGTTCAATTTTGAAGCCCACACACCAGCTTTGAGGTAAGTCCTTCTAACATTAACTCTTTCATTCCAAGCATATTTATTGATTCATCTTCGAGGCCAACATGTAATAACCATGGCCTTCGATGTTAATCTTTTGTGTTTTCCTTTAAGAACTAATCTGTACAGACCCTAAAAATGTTGGAGTAAAAAATATGCATACTTTGATACAAAGCCTTTAGGCTTCGATAGGCTCAAGAAGAAAGAAAAAGAGTATGTGTTTCGACACACACATGTTCGTTGCACACACATGTTTCGATGCACACTTGGTTCGAACACGCTGGCTTGAAGGAAAGCAGAAGGAATGTGTGAATCGAAGGACCTACACTTCGAATCACGCTGGTTTTGATTTGTGGAAACAAGGTCAAAGGAGAGCATGTTTCGACGCACACATTCATGATTCAAAATATGCCTCAACACTGGAAATCGAAGGATTTGTTCTCCTTTGTTTTTCGTTATTCTTTTCACATGTTTTCATATTTTTTTCACTTCATAGCTTATTTTGATATGGTTGTAATATTTAGACATCCGCTCCATCCCACTTATGAGTTATACCCCCACTCCCCTACTAATGTAATAGCGTAGGATTTAATTTTTCTGCAAACTTACCGCTTTTCATTGCTAGTAAAATAGGATGTGGCAAGATAAAAACAACAAGTAGACAACCCCTAATCAAAGACTAAATGCATGCAAAATCAAACACACTATTCACACATGCACCCTTAGGGTAACGCCACTTGTTGCCTCGGAAAAATAGTCATGTCCCTCGAAGATGGGCGTTTTAGCAAAGACCCTTGATAAAAGACTGTAGTCCCTCGATGACCCTCAATGTTGCCTTCGGTAAACGATCTAGTCCATAAAAGACATTGCTATAACGTCCCATAGGTTTCCTTCAATGACTATACAAACGTCTCACGCTCGTCCTTTCACATCCAACGATGAGACTTCTTACCAAATCAATGGTAAGATGACAACATCTAAAGGAAGAGGAAAAGAACGCTAAAGACCTTTTGAGTAGGTGTCATACCCCAAATTTTCCCGCCTTAGTGCTACCGTCAAATTTATTTTCGAATTTGGGTCTTACAGATATAAAATTCATTTATATTAACATTTTGAGTTTTTTTTAATAAAAATTTGCTTTCAAGTATGTTTGAAAATATAATAATTATTGGTATTTTTGTAAAAATAGAAAATAATTGTTCGCTGTCATATACTTTCAATTTGTTTTTTACTTTCGAATAAGTAACATAACACAATTGGTAAGGAAGAAAGACTGACAAGTAAAAGGTCACAGGTTCGAATTTCACTTGGTGCACTTTGGATATTTTTGTTGTTACTAACTTTATTTTCATTATCTAAACCACAAAAAATCATATTTTTTATTATTAAATTATTATTTTCGTATTTATTTATTTATTATATTTTGGAAATATTATTTTTTATTAAAATATTTATTTTATTTTAAAAAATGGTCAAAATAGGTTATAAATAGATAAATTAAATTTGAGCCTTTTATTCACTTTGAGCTAGCTTTTTCTCCAAGATTTTAACCTAATTTTATTCTATAAATAAGACTCATTATTGTCCTAATTTTTCATCAAGAATTCATCTAGAAATATCCACGAATTCCACAATTTCACTCACACACAAACGTCCATAATCTTTCACAATGTCAACCACTAAGAGACACTCTCATCCAATTTCTTTTCAAAGCTTTCTTTCAAAACTCTTTTATCCAATTATTTTTCAAAGCTTTCTTTCAAAACTCTTTTTTTTTTCATTTATTTTAATCAATGATTAAAACTTTGATATGAGATCCCTTTTTATTTACAATTTTATATTTTTTCTTAATTTTAATTTATTTTATTGTTTACACCGATGATGATGATTCTGATGGTGGTTATGTTTTTCCCAAAAAAATATTATCATGTTAACAAATTGCATAGGCCAATTTTTCCATACTCATTCTTATACATAGAGGCTACTTTTTTCACTACACCAAATTCACTCACGGATCACCAACTTTTCTTGCATATTTTACAGCTTAGTACATAATTTCATACTTTATCCACAAAATAGCATGAGAATTCTTGTATTTTAGGGTCAGTTTCTTACCATTAAAAAACTCTCATTTTTGGGTCTTTTCGTACATCCGATTACATACCAATTTCTAAACCTTTTTCAATCACAAACCTGTAACTTGTTTTACTATTTTCTTTATAACTAAGAATTACAGAAAACTTAAAAAAAAACAAAGATTTTTCTTACTTGCATCAAATTAATATTTGAATACTATGATGGAAAGAGTGTCAAAGGTGCACCGATGAGATCAGAGTACAATTAATATTTGAATACTATTGGGCCTCAGGTTCTTAAGTTCTTGTACTCTCCTTTTGAACAATACACATCTCCCTTTCTTATTAGGTCATTATAATAAAAATACAAAAAAAAGACTATAGTTTTTGATTTAGGATTAATTATTTAGTTAAGCCAAATAGATCATTAACTTTTACATAATTTAACCTTTTTTCTAAATTAAATTAATTCAATATTTACTAAAATAATAGTTAAAATTCACACAACTACCAAATTCACCACCCGCAAGCGACACATGGTCAATATCTGATCACGTGGTGAGGAAGACTATATCATACTTCCTCCGGATCCTTCATAAAAAGCAGCACAAAGTCAATATCTGACCACGTGGTGAGGAGACTATATCAGACTCCCCACCTTACGTCTTAAAACAACTCACCAACAATAAATCCTTTTCCACTAACCTAACAAAAGCTATAAGATATTTTCGAAAAAAGGTTAACGAGAATTAATTTCCAGTTTAACTACGAATTGCGTCTACAATCACCCAATTTACAACTCGCACAAAGTTCAAGGATAATTCGAAAACAATTCTACGCAACCCTGTAAAAAACACCAACCAACATACGTACTACGAATTGGGACTCTGATTCCTCTTAAGAGGATACGTAGGCATACGATCAAAAATCGTAGCGAGTTCTCCTATTAAAAATTCACCCTTTCTTTCTAATTAAAACTTAAAATCCAGTTTACCCCAAACCTAAACCTAGAGTCTAATATCCTTGTGAAAAAGGTGGATGAAAAGTTCATAACACCTTATTTTCGTCTAATTGCTCTTACCTTGTCTAGATCTATTTCAATCCCTCGCTGACTTACGATAAAACCAAGTAACTTGCCCGATCGAACCACAAAGGTGCACTTGTTGGGATTAAGCCTTAACCTAAACTTTCGTAGACGATCAAAAAATTTCTACAAATGGACCAAATGTTCTTCCTCAGTTTTTGATTTTATGATCATATGTCCACATACACCTCGATCTCTTTATGAATCATGTCGTGAAAGACAGTCACCATGGCACACTGATATGTTGCACCAGCATTTTTGAGACCAAACGGCGTGACCCTGTAGCAAAAGGTACCCCAAGGAGTCATGAAATCTATTTTATCCATATCTTCAAGAGCCATCTTTATCTAATTGTAACCCGAGAATCCATCCATGAAAGAGAACACTAAAGACTAAGAAGTATTATCAACCAATACATCAATATGAGGCAACATGAAATCATCCTTTGGGCTTGCTCTATTCAAGTCTCGGTAGTTAACACACATACGTACCTTACCATATTTCTTAAGTATAGGCACAATGTTAGCAATCCAAGGCGGATAATTTATCACAGATAGGAAGCCTGGATCAAGCTATTTCTGAACTTATTCTTTGATCTTCAAAGCCATGTCGAGTATGGTCCTTCGCGGCTTTTTCTTTACAGGAGGACATTCTGGCTTGAGTGGCAATCTGTGCATTACTATATCAGTGTCTAAATCGGGCATGTCTTCATACGACCAGGCAAAGATGTCAGCATACTCTCGAAGCAATTAAATCAACCCATTCTTTTCTTCACTTTGCAAGGCAACACCTATCTTGACCTTTCTCTTTACCTCTTCAATACTAAGATTGATAACTTATGTTTCTTTCTGATATGGCTGGATGACCTTCTCTTCCTGTCTTAAGAGTCTTGCTAGTTCTTCAGGGACTTCACAATCTTCCCCACTATCTTCGTCAACATGGTCAACTGAATTCTCAAGGATATTAGGAACCATAGCACTACCATTTTCTATGGAGTTTGAGACGGATCTGCATGATTGATAATTTTATGTTTTATTTAAGAAAGTGCAAGAAAATATTTAGAATATGAAAAGAAAAGCATTTCCATTTTATTTTGAAAAGTAAAAGCAAAAGGAAAGACATGTAACAAAATTGTATGCGAAAGTGTAATTTTCATTCAATTTTAAACGGAGATTGAAACATAAGGGGCCCCTTCTACAAATTGTCTCTATGCCTTTGGCTGGGTATATGACTTAATGGAAACAGAAAATTACACATCAAGGAAAACAACTTCAGGGATATCCACAGCAGTCCAATTGCTGAGCTCCTGGTCTGGCGCAATCTGATAGATAAATTTGGAAACATCTTCATCGTCACCTTCATCATCTATCGAGAGAACTTGTCCTTCTTTGTTTGTACTAGCACTGATGAACACTTCAGAAATTGGGGGAACCTATTTTCCTTTGAGAGGAACCAAGCTAGCTTACATGGAAGACGATGGCTGATACCCAAGACCATAATGATCTTTCTTCTTAGGTACTTCAATTAATTTTCCCCAACCGTCATGGGGGGATCTAGCTTCTATGATGGCTTTGGCATCATTCAAAGAAGCCATGGGTGCTTCAGACTTCTTACCTTCCACGACGGGGAACTTGTCGATAGAAACAATCTCCAGAGCTTAAAAGGGAAACTTCTGCACCTCACCTTCCACTTCGATGTAACGGTAGGTTGTCAGATTGTTAATCACTACATCTTCTTCTCCACAAACGAAAACAACTTTGTCATTCACAATGAACTTCAGGCATTAATGAAGAGTAGATGTCACCGCTTCTACTACATGGATCCATGGGAGAACCAAAAGGAAAGTATAAGACGGACGAATGTCTATAATATAGAATGGCAGATAGAAAGTGTGGGGACCAATATTGACATGCAAGTCCATTTCTCCCTCCACAGATCTCCTTGAACCATCAAATGCTCGAACACTTAGGATGGAAGGCCTCATCATTACCCCGTCCATATTCAGCTTAAACAGAGTAGCCTTGGGCATCACATTGAGCGAAGAACCCATATCTACCAAAACTCGAGATAAAACCATATCCAAACACTTCATGGAAACGTGCAACGCTTTGTTGTGGGCTCTGCCTTTAACTGGGAGCTCATCTTCGCAAAAACCCAAACAATTTCCTACAACAATATTGGTTACGATACCTTCAAATTGGGACACAAAAATGTCTTGTGTAACATGGGCAGAGCATAAAATCTTTAGTAAAGCATTGTGGTGGGTCTCCGAACACAAGAGGAGAGACAATATGGAGATCTTGGGTGGCGTTTGGTTGAGTTGATCCACCACTTTGTAATCAATTCACTTAATAATCCTCAAAAGCTACTCCGCTTTTGGTTCTATAGAAGGTTTAGGCTGACCATCAATCACTTTCTTACCCCTAGCCTTAGCAAGAGCATCACTGTTAGTTTCTTTGGGAGGCGGTGGAAGGGGAGAAAAGATCCTACCACTACAAGTCATGTTACCAGTTCTTGTAATGTTGGTAATACTCTTGTCAGCCACTGGAGGACACTCGTATTTCTTCCCAAGAATATAGACCATATTATACTCCCTCAGAACTGTCTTCGAGTTGTTACACAGAGAAGGAATAGGAGTTTGAGTATTCACGTGGGTAGCAGGAGCTTGAATCATTAATGGGGTAGTAGGATCCTGAATTGTCAACGGGTTACCTGGTGTTACTGAGATGCTTCTCAGATGATAAGGAATTTCCAAGACATCAATCTCTTCATCTCGAAATATCTTCTCTATCTGTAGGACATCTTCATCCATTAGTTGTTGGATAGTCGTCTTCAAACTAGTACACTCTTCAGGTTTAGAGAAACATGTTAAGCAAAAATCATGGAGTTCTTGCAGCACCTCGTGCTCCAACAAATGTTCTCTAACAGTTCCTAACGACATCCTGATCTCGTCAACCTTGTTTACAAGAGTCTATTCACTAGCATTGACTGCTGCCCCTGGGTGAGGAGGCATTGGATTATTCTGAGTATTGGGACCAGCAAGGTTGACATTTATAGCCTCCGCATCGAAGAGGTATTAAACTTTACATTTAAATTCTCTACAATTCTCAATCGTGTGGCCTTGGGCTCCATAATGAAATTCATAATGAGAATTAATGTCATATCCCCTGGGGAGAGGATTTGGTGGTGGACCAAGTTCACGCATTTGAACCAACTGATTGGCAAGTAACTGAGGGAGAAGTTGAGCATATGACATAGGAATGGGATCAAATCTTCTTTCGGGCACCCTTTGTCTTTGTGGAACTCTCGTACCTTGAGGTTGTTGATTCTGTTGTTGATAATTCGGAGGTGGTGCAAATTGTTGCTGTGGGAGAGACTGTGGTTGAGGAGTGAAAATCGTTGTTGGGCCATCCATAGTGTTGGAGTTGTAGCAGCATACACTTTAGGAACATATTGATTAGGAACAACAGCGGGTGTTGGGAAATAAGGAAATCGAACTTGAGGATACGCAGGAGCTTTCCCTTGGTTGATGGTGACAACACTAGTCTCACCCTCTTTTTTCTTGACGAAAACAGAAAACGGCTTCCTACCAATCCCAGTATTGTTGATGGTATTGTTAGGGATACCTTGGATCGTTCCAGCCTTAATACAAGTTTCAACGCGTTCTCCAATAATGACCATATCATAGAAAGAAGTAGAGGTACTGCTGAGCATGTGTTGGAGATAAGGACCTCATAAAGTACCCATGAACAAATCAATCAGTTTACGATCCAAGAGAGGAGGTTGGACCCTTGCAACTAGTTCATGCCACCTTTGAGCGTACTTCTTGAACGACTATTCAGATTTCTGTATCATCCCTTAAAGTTGAGTACGACTAGGAGCCATGGCATTATTATAATGGTAATGTTTCAAAAAGGCGTCAGCAAGTTCTCCCCACTTACTGACATGAGTTCTTTCTAGTTTCATATACCAGTCCAACGGTGCCCCGGTCAAGCTATCTTGGAAGAAGTGCATGAGTAACAGTTAATTTTCAGCATAAGCCACCATTTTGCGATAGTAGGAACGAAGATGAGTCTCTGGATAGAAGGTGCATTTGTATTTGTCAAAATTAGGAACATTGAACTTGGGAAGGATAACTACCCCAGGCACGAGACACATTGCAGCAGTATTGAATCCCGAAGTCATGATACCCTCCATGGCTTTGATGCTCCTCGAGAGCATGGTACATCTTTGCAGTTTCAGCAACTCCAGCAACGAGATTCACGTAGTGCTCATTAATATCAATGACATCGTGATGATCATCAACATCGTCCTGAGGAACTCCAGTAGGGGTCTCAACATTTGCATTATTATTTTCTCCATTTACAGAAGTGAAGGGGGCAACAACGGCAAGCTTGACAATGCTTTGATTTAAATCTTCTTGAACCTTGATGACATCATGAAGGATTTCCATAAGTTGATCCATATGAGTGCCCATGGTGTCCATATCTTGACGGATAACATTCTGATTCTCTTCAAAAAGATCCATAAGTCTTCGTTGGTCGCTTCTTGTACGGTAGGGATGTAGAGAAGTCGTCTTTATTGTTCACTGAAGTCTGATGGAAAAGGGACCCTAATAAGTTTTTGTTGTGAATAATGAATGCATGATAGTATGAATGAATGTTCTATCTTCATTTCTGAGGAAATCCAAAGACTCGTTTGTCCTTTTAAAAAAAATGTTTTCATTTTTGAAGAGCTCGACCAACGAGACTTGTCTTTGGAATTCCTTAGATATGAGATGTATATACATGATGGTATGATGTCATGGTATGCTATGGCATGAGTTTTCAGCTCCACATATTCTGGATAACCACTATGTAGTCCCTTGCATAAACTGAAAGTAACAAGAACAAAAGTATGACGTCACAGGCATGGAGTCAAATTAGCCACCCATAAGGTATGTACTAGGGGTTTATCACCTTCCGAACAAGGTTCTAGGGAAACCTCATAGTCTACGCTCTTCCTTTGGATATTACCGATGTCCCAATTACTTAGTAATCAGTAATATTCGCAGGATAAACTCGTCTGAGTGTAGCATCGCATGACAACTATTTTCGGATTACTCCGTTATAGTCTCCGCACTACACATAAAGAAAATAAAGTAAATAAATGAACACCCAAAGAAACATATAAACTAAACTAGGATAAACTCGCAAAAGAAATATTCCCCAGCAGAGTCGCCAGCTGAAGCTACCGGCAGAAAAAACAGAGCCGCCATCGAACTTTATTTATCCCGAAGGAATGGGAAATATCGAGAAAACCAAAAGAGGATGGATAAGATGGTCTTGCAGCCAAGAGAAAGGGTAAGGGAGTCGGTTATGCAAGGGGAAGGTATTAGCACCCCTCACATCCGTTGTACTCAATAGGATCCATTTTGTTTGTTTGCTTCTAAGGGTGCGTTTATCTATAATTATATTTGCTAAGGGGAAAGAAAATGGTTTTTTATTAGTGCGTTCGTGAGGGTCTCGCAACCCTTTGCCTATGTATCCAGTGAAGGAATCAGAACATCATAGTTCCTCTAAAAAAGAGTAGGTTTGTTGGTGTTTTTTAATGGGTGACATTAACACACACATTCTAGCAATAGGCACGGCATGTATCGCGGTAGAATGGAGATAACATGCCCTTTTGGGGAGTTTTGATTGGTTGAGTGTTTTGTGAGTTTTAGAATGAATTTAAGTAATGATTAAATATTTTTGGATTTTTTATTTATGAATGATAAGTTTTAATCTTAATTTCAAAAGAAAAGTCGAAGGGGAAAGTCTACCCTAATGTTGTCATGCATGGGTTCCAACCTAAGGTCTAATTAGTTTGTATCTTAAAGAAGAGGAAACTATCATCCTAAGGGAGCATGTTATAAACATAAAGTAAAGGGAGACGGTGTTTGTGAAGAGTGATCTTGCATGGTGATCATGGAAAAAGTGACGACAAAATGAGGACTATCATGAAAGGCGTAAATGGAATGCTTGGTGTATGGGAATTGAATCAGATTATGATTAACCAAGGGGTGTACTTGATTAATCTCGTGAGAGTAGGTGCTCTTACCCTTAACCATGAGACCCTTTGTGCATGGAAACACTTGGTGTATGGACTAAAGTGGTTGATTTTGGTTATGGTTAACCAAGGGCAAGACTTGATTAACCTCGTGAGAATGGCCATGCCCAAACTCAACTATGAGACCATTTAAGAAGATTCTTGGTATGTAAACCAAGGGGAGAGGAGTTGGTTCAATGGATAAGATAAAAATCAAAAGCATGCTCCTAGAAAGTGGGACTAGCGTGGCGCTAGTATTCTAAACGATCGATTGGAACAATCGATCGAATAGTTGTCACTGTAGGAAATCCCAGGACCAAGCTATGAAATGTGTGCAAGTGTGCATTTATAAGTGGATACCTTTTCATTGATGATGAACCCAAGAGGAGGCCATGTGTTCTAATTGAATGACATGTGCATATTTAAGCAACAACTAAAATACACAAAAAAGTAAACCCCAAGCTATTACAATCATATGGGATGGGGGTAAAAATTTACAAATGGGGATGAAGTAAAAACCTAATTAAATTATTACAACCATATTGAATAAATGAACAGCAATGAAAAAATCATATAAAAAAACATAAAGATAGTGTAAAGAGAAAGGAAAATTGTTTTTTTAACTTTTATGTATCGACACATGCATTTATGCATCGATACATAACGTTTCTTGTTTTAGGAAAATCAAGATCAACTCAATATAAGTCGATACATAATGGTATATGTCGACTCATTTCTTGTTTGTGTCGACACATTCGTGTTTTGTGTTAACTCATACACCTTTTGTATCTCTATATTGTGTCTGGATAACAATATGTATCAATGCATAATGTCTTATGTTGACTCATACCCTATTCTGCCACTAATATGAGTCGACTCATGTGAGTATGCATCAACTCATGCGGCCGTTTTTTGCCTTTAGCATTGTTCTATTGTGTGTACAGGTCATTTCTCAACATATGATTGACAAAAATGAAAAGAAAGCAAATGGTTAGCTTCAAGGGTATGATATCTACATTTATCTTCAAAAATGAATCACTAATGATGCTTGAAATGAAGAGCTCAAAGTCAAGAAGACTTACCTTGAAACTGAAATTTGTGTTTTGAGTTTGAACATCTTTCAAGATGTTGTGATGATCATAATGGCTTCAGTGAACCTCCAGGAAGTTGCTCCAGACCGTACTTTGTATTAAGAGTTGTTGAATCACTCCAACCCAGTCAAGTTGTACAATACTGTTTTTTTGTGTGTTTGGAAGGTGGTGAGAATGGTATCAGAGAAACTGTTTTTGCGTTAAAACAATCTCTATGTGATGTTTATGAAGTGTTTGCATAGTTGGTTTAGGGGAAAGCTTTCAAGTTTGAACAATAGGTTTAAGGTTTTTATGTTTCTCAATTTTGGTTATGTTTACTGCTTGTTTTTTTGTTCAAAACAGATTTGTATTTGCTGCTGTTTTATGGTTTTTTACAGTGTTTTTCTTCCCTCTCCTTCACAGTGTTTTTCTCTGCTATTTTTCTCTCTCTTTTTCTCTGTTGTTTTTTTTCTTTCTTTTCTCTCAATATTGCTATTGTGTCCCCTCCTTTCTCTTCCCATTCTATTGCTTGTATATCAGCTGAGAGGTGGAAATTGGGGAGAAAGGTTGGTGAGATTTTAAACAATTTTGACATGTTGTTTCACTACTTTTCCATTATAGATTTGGGTGACTTCTATTTTGTGTAATGTTTGGCATTTGTCGGCAGCATTTTTGACAGTTTTAGCAGGCTGTCTTTGCAGGTTTTTGGACTGTCATGCATGGACTGTTTTGGTGTAGGAACAACAGGTTTTGGCCTGATATGCTTGGACTATTTTTCTGCAGGTTTTGATAGTTTCGACAGGTTTTTTGGGCATTTTATATTTGGACTAGTTTTGGGCCTGTTATATTTGGACAGTTTGGACTAGTAATGAGAAATTCCCTTGTATGGTTTCAAATGCTCATGACATGAATTCAAAAATAATTGCAAGATAATCAATAGTGACTTGAATAGTAACTTGTGATGTAAGGAATTGGTGACTTGTGAACCAAAGACATTGTATGAAATACCAATTTCCATCATTTCCAATTTGCAATCCAAATCCAAGTTTTCTTTCTCTTTCAATTTCAAATCATCATGACAAATTCAAACCACTTTGAAAATGATAGATGCCATCTTAGTTCAAAATTTTGTCCCTCAAGAAACTCCTCAAATAAAATTTTAATCCATATGAGAAGAATTCCTTGGTTTCACCCCTTAAACCTCTTGATAAGCAATTGACTTGTAGAAGGAGATAAAGCTCAATGTGACCTTGAAGCAAAAATCCTAGTTTCCTCAAAACACTGTGAAACTCTAAAATTGCACAACCCATGTACTCTTGGACCTCAGGTACCTTTATTCAATAAGATGCATAATATGCAAATGAACTGGTGAAGATGGTGTAGATAAAATGCGAAGTCTAATCCAGACAAAACTAAAAGGTATGACAAATTTGGGGTATGACACTATTGTCTTTGATCTTCAAGAAGAGGTAACCTTATTAAATTCTAAACTTGAAAACATGACCAAATCCATAAGAATGTTGAACAATGGATCTGATGTGTTGGATGAAATTCTTAAAGTTGGGAAAAGAGGTAAAATATTTATTGGTATAAGGTTTAATTATCATTCTTTAAATAATCAAAGAAAAACCCATGTGATAAAATTTGTTCCTGCTGAAGTGAAGGATAAGCTCATATTGTTTGACAAAATGTTACAATATCCTGCCAAACATCAAAAAACTCACACTAAATCCATGCTCCATCCATGGAATTATTATGGTAAATATGGTCACATAAAACCATTCTTCTACAAATTGTATGGTTATCCAAAACATTCACCTCAACCTGGGGCTAATCATGTAAGGATTAAAACTAGAAAGGAGTGGAAACCTAAGGTTGTTGATACTAGTCCTATAGCCCATACCTCTTTTATGTTTGATGACTTGATCATTAAGAAGGGGACTGATGTCGACAAATATGATGGAACATCATCTCAGCAGACTAATGCTCTAGAAAATGAGGTAGACTATGAGTCTAACAATGAGTCTGTGCCTATTGAGTCCCCTGAAAAATCTCAAGAGGTTGCGTATGAAGGTAAATCTCTTGGTGATGAAGAAGATGATTCTGATAATACTGCTTTCAAGGAGATCATGGCTAAACAGGTCAAACAATGTCCAAAGAAGGACAAATTGTCTGCTAGTAAGTTGAGTGTGAAGTATACTATGCTCCACAAGATTGGGACTACCAATTGAGTTCCTGCTAATCATACCTCTACCATTGTTGCAGGTTTGAGTTGTTTTTAAGAACATATGTCCCAGACATTGTTGTGACATATGGTAAAGAAGCTTCCAGCTCAACTTCAAGGAAAGGATTCATTGTTGAGCTAAAGCATACCTGCAAAGATTTAGATAAGTGGAAAGCTTTATTTGCTTATGCATCTCTTTCATTTGTTGGATATGCTCTGAGTTTTGTTTGTTTCTATCTGCTATTGTGTGTTTCCATCAACTATTGTTTGTTTGTAATGTGTGTTTCCATATGTGTTTATGATTTTGCATTGTGTGCTTCCATTTTGTGTCTACATTTACTCTATTTTTGTCAATTTTTGGCTAAAAAATGGGAGTAAAGTGTTAGTGTTTTATGTGTGCCCTGATGTTATTAAACATATCTTGACATGTTAAGTAGCATGCTGATAGGACTGTGCTACTACTAAGAAGAGAGTAGTGATTGTGGTTGCTTAGTAGATGCAACTATTCAGGGTAAGCATGATAGTCTATCACGCTTGTTGTTATTGCTACTAATGGTGGAGTTTGAGTGTATGATGTCTTATATGATGTTCTGACATCTTACCTGATGTGAGGAAATCCTGATGTGATGTTGTTTTATCTTCTGCTGCTACTGCTGCCTCAAATGTGTGAACATGGGTAGTTCATATTGGGTTTACTGTATTTTATGGTGATTTGAGTTTTCCCTTGAGGGGGAGTCTTCATCATGTGTGACAGGGGGAGTATGGACATGTCTGATCTATCTAGCTCCTGTGTTATGGAGGAGTTGCGTTATGTGATGTCAGACCATATGTTTGGACATTTGTTCTTCTGAAGTTTTGAAGATAGTGATCTTTAACTGCATGAAGTCTATGATACATTCTTATGGATTTAATTTGTACAAAGTTTACATGTTTACATGTAGATTGCGTTATGGTGTTATTCCTCTCACCAGGTTTATCATGCTTTGGTTGTTTTAGCCAAAATTTTCCAAAGGGGGAGATTTTTAGTTCCATGGTTTTATGATTGGCTAAACTTTGGTAAAACATGGTTCTATACTAATGTTTAGAAAGATGTTGTAACATCTTCATCAACTGTCATGACAAATCAGTTGTTATGAGTTTATCATCTAGACATCGAAGAAAAATATCGTGACATCCTAGTTTGTGTACAATAGGTCCTGCTGTTGGTTATCTCTTGATAGATTAGATTGGATTTGATTTGATTTGATAAGATCCTTTTGGATATTCCTCATAATTATGTGTAGGTAAAGGATATTATTTAGGAACAAAGTGCAAATTTAATTGGATTTCTTAAAAAGGATCTTGGGGAATTTTTAGGAAGATTTAAAAAGATTTGTTCCTATTTTTATGAGAAGATCATGCAACTGTTTTTAAATGTGAAGATTGGATCTATTTGAAGAGTCCAAACCCATACTGCAAGATTCTATAAATAAGGACTTTCTATGACCTAAAATAGCAAGCATTCACATTGAAGAAACTGTGGGTGCAACATAAGGATTAGGGTTTTGGGAGTCTTTTAGGTTTTTAGTATTTGTGTTCTTTGTATGTCACTCATGTATCTTTGATACATTGAGTTGACTGATTGTTGCTTGTTTTTTAGGCTATTGTTCTCACTCATGAGCTTTTAAGAAAAGAGTTGATTATTGTTCTTAGTTGAAGATTTTAAGAAAAACTAAGTATTGTTTATTGGAAGTGTAATCTTATTTTGGGTTCTTCAATTATAGTCACAAGGTTTGTGGTTGTAGGTATCACTGCGGTGATTTGAAGTGAGAGGGGGATCTCATATCTATTGGTCTCTAGGTAGAAGTTGCATAAGATAGTGATTAAGCGAGAATTTGTAACATAGGGTTGGTTTAACTTTGAACGGATACTATCGTAGTGAATTTCCTTTATGACTTGGTATCCCTGAGAGTAGGTGACATTGCACCGAATTGGTTAACAATTGATTATGCTCTTTAAATTTCTGCAATTTACTTTCAGCATAATCTTCTAGTTTATCAAGTATTTTTCTGTTAGCAAGTGATGTTATAACATTTGTCATGACATCGCCTTTTGTGTTGAGACATCGGTTTTAACACTTGTTTAAAGTGCCAGAATTTCAACTCATAATTGGGTGTAGGATGGAAATTGGTTCGGATTAAATGAGGGTTAGGTTGGGTGGAGTAGGGTTTAGAAATTCTATCAGATAAAATAAGTAACTTAACAAAGTTAGATTTACCAATGATAGGAGGGATGAATAAAGGGAATGATCTAACAACTTATATGTCTCAATTAGAGTCCTCTAACATAGTCACAAGTACCCAATGCTTTATGAAAACTCTCCCAGAATCTAGAAATGAATATCAAATCTCTATCTGACACAATACTCGAAGGAGTACATGCAAACTAACAATATTCTCAATATACAACTCAACCAACCTTTGCAAAAGATAACTGATCTTAATCAGAATGAAATGAGCCAATTTAGCCAGCTTATCCATAATCACCCAAATGGAGTCACATCCCTTCATCGTCTTAGGCATACCCATCACAAAATTCATAGAAATTCTATTCCATTTCCACTCAGGAATGCTTAATGGTTGCATCAGACCCAGCAAATTCTGATGTTCAATCTTTGACTTCTCTTAAATCAAACAAGCATAAAAAACTCGGTTACCTCCATGTTCATACCTAGCCACCAAAACAATTTCTTCGAGTCTTGATATATCTTGGTAGAACCAGGATGAATACTCAAATCACTTCTATGGCCTTCTTCAAGAATACTCTTTTTAAGTTTTGGCACATCTAGAACGTAAAATCTATCTCTAAATTTAATCACACTATTCTCATTGATTCTGAATTCACCATTTTTACCCTGATTGATCGACACTAATTTGTCCATCAATCTCAAGTAAATTTGTTGGCCTTCTCTGATCTCTTCCAGAATACCACTAGTGATTTTCAATAGACCTAACTTAACATTGTTAAGAGTTCCTTCACACACCAAGCTCATATCTTTGAGTTGCTTGATCAACTATAATTCTTGTAACATAAGCATTGACATGTGAAAAGACTTCCTGCTTAATGCATCAGCTACCATATTCGCTTTATTGGATGGTAATTTAAACCCAAATCATAATCTTTCAGGAATTCGAGCCATCTTCTCTACCTTATATTTAGTTCTTTCTGATCGAAAATTACTTCAAACTCTTGTGATCACTGAACAATTCAAATCTAGAACCAAAGAAATAATGCCTCCAAATTTAAACAGAAACACAACAACTTCTAACTCTATGTCATGCGTAGGGAAATTCATTTCATGAACTTTCAACTATCTATAAGCGTAAGCAACAACCTAACCATTCTGTACCAACGCACATCCTAGACCCATCTTTAAAGCATGACAATATACCACAAAAGGTTCATTAAGATTCGGCAAAATAAAAACTGGAGCAGTCATCAACTTCTTCTTGAGATCTACAAAGCTCTTTTCACACGCAACATCCCACACATAAACTTGACCCTTTTGAGTCAACTAAGTCAGAGGCATTTCCAACTTTGAGAAGCCTTCTATAATCCTCTGATAATAACCAGCAAAATCAAGGAAACTTCTAATCTCAGAACATCAACCTCCGGTGGATCAACAACAATACCACCACTAGAAATCACATGCCCAAGGAAACTCACTTCTTTCATCCAGAATTCAACGTCTGCAACACATCCTTCAGATGTTCTTTATGCTCTTATTCGGGCTTCCAATATATAAGGAAATCATCGATAAACACAACAACAAAGTGATCTAAGTATGGATGGAATATCCTATTCATATACTCCATGAACATTCCAGGAACATTAGACACTTCAAACGACATTACAGAATATTATAGTTACCATACCTTGCTTTGAATGTAGTCTTCAGAATATCTTTTGGTTTCACTCGAATCTAATGATCACCTGACCGTAAGCCAATCTTAATGAACACATGAGCACCGACTAATTAATTCATCAAATCATCAATTCTTGGAAGAGGATACATATTCTTGATTTTTACCTTGTTTAGTTGTCGATAGTCAACACACACACTGATACCACCATATTTCTTCTTTACTAACAATATCGATGCACCCAGAGGAGAAACACTGTAAGAACAAGATTTGGTTGTGCATCTGGCCTTTAGTTTTGATGATAATAATACATGGGTGACTAGATAAAAATTTAGTACCCTAATGGTTTTATCTAATGTTAACTTTTGCTAACAGGTTCTGACATTGAAGATATGGTGTGTGACATCATCAAACTCTGGACTCAACACACTAAGTGATACAAGTGCGTGTTACAAGGCTCAGAATACTTCTAAAGTAAAGGTTATGAGGAACGTTAACTTCTAGAGCTTTTGTGTGTAACTTTGATGTAGAGCTTATGAAGGCTTCTCAAGCTTTGGAGATTCCAGGCTCTCTTGCTCCAAGGTTCTGAAGATTCTAAAGACAAGGTTATGATGAACAAGTTCTGAAGACTATAAAGACCAACAGTTCCAAAGACCAACATGCTGAAGACTTTGAAGACAAGATTCTGTTAAACAAGTTCTGAAGACTAATGTTATGAAGACTTGGAAGAATTGGAAAAGAACGAATCTGTGCTGAATCATTATGCTAAAATGCTGCTGAAATTTCATTATAAATATTTTATAAAGTTTTGTAAAGCAAGAAAATTTTGTTCTTTAACTTTCTAGGAAGGAACTATTGTTTGCTAACGTGCTCTTAAGACTATTGTGTTATTTTTGTGTATTTCAACTTGTGTAATCTGCTTTTTTAGAAGCATATTGTAAATACACAATCTTGTATTTCAACCTTGGGTTGATTGTTCCTTGAGAGACTAGGGCTTTAGTCAAAATTCTCAAGAAGACATTGTCGGGTAGTCTTTGTAGTTATAAACATTGACAATTAGTCTTTGTTTGTGTCTGTAATTAGTTTGGATCAAGTCCTTGTTGAGAAAGTAAAATCACCTTTGTGGGTGGACTAGATTAACTTAGTTAACAGTGAATCAGGGTAAAAATAATCGTGTTTATTTATTTTTGTTCTTGTGTTAACTTCAAGTGATAGGTTTCAAACAATTTTTTTTCTTAGAAACCCAATTGAAACCCCCTCTTTCTTGGGTTTCTCTCACCTTCAATTGGCATCAGAGCTTTGCTTCTGGTATTGATTGTTATTAAACATTTCATTGTGTTACATAAAGATCTAGAGTTTTTAGAAACACTATGGCTGAAATCCATCCACCTGCTGTGCATATTGTTGAAAGAGATAACTACAGTGCCACACCTCTAATCTTTGATAGAGATAAGTTTGACTACTGAAAGATAGAATTGAAAGCTTCTTTATCGGTCACAACATAGATCTATGGGATATGGTAGTCGACGGCAATACACATCCATTAGAAGCTAGTTGTAACAAACTAGAAACAAGAGTGATGACAGAACAGCAAAAGAAAGATTATAAAGATCATACAAGGCTAGAATCATCTTACTGAACATTATCTCCTATAATGAGAATGAAAAGATCACTAATAAAGATACTGCAAAATCTATTTTTGATTCTTTGAGAATAACTCACGATGGAAGTGCGCAAGTCAAAGAAACCATGGCACTTACCTTGATTCAAAAGTATGAGGTGTTCAAGATGGAAGATGATGAAACTCTTGAGAACATGTTCTCAATGTTTCAAACTCTTATTGCCAGACTTAAGATTCTGAGCAAGGGTTATTCTACTTCAAATCACGTGAAGAAGATTATAATAAGCTTGCCAAAGAAATGGAGGCCTTTGGTAACTGCACTCAAAGTTTCCAAAGATTTAAACAACACTTCTCTTGAGGAACTTATTAGTTCTTTGAGAAGACACAAGATTGATATCAATGAGGATGAGCCTTAACGAAAAGGAAAATTTGTAGCTCTCAAATCAAGTGGTAAATCTGAGAAGACTAGAGCTCTTCAAGCTGAAGAGGAAGAAGAATCTGAAGAAGATTCTGACAAAGACGAAGATGAGTTCTCGCTTCTGTCTATAAGGGTTAACCAACTCTATAAGAGAAATCAAGGCAATGTGTTTAGAGGATCTAGAAGGACAAATAGTCGCTTCGAATCTACTTCTAGATAAAGAAAATATGATGACATCAAAAATGTCTCTTACTACGAGCGCAAAGAAATAGGTCACTACAAAAACGAGTGTCCTAAGCAGGGCTGATGGAGAGGTTATGTAGTTTGGGCTACTGCACATGGCCTCTATTAAAGGAGGACCTCAATTCTTCTAATAACTAGCCTAATGTGATTGATTACAATAAAGAAAAAGAATTGCTTAGCTTACATAATTACATAAAGATGCTTAAAGCACCGACCAAATTTAAGTACAATTAAATAGAATATAAATAATAATAGATTTTCAAATCAATTAAATAAAATTTAATTGTTAATTTATATTTGTTATTCTTTTATAAATTCAAAAGATTTCTTTCTTTTTTAATTGTTAATGCTATAAAATTTTCTTTTAATAGTTAACTTCTTTTTCTTTTATGTTGTTAATTTATTAATTTATAATTCTATTTTCTAATTCTTAATTATCTCTTAATTTAAAGGCAAATTGTCTATTTACGTCAAATTTAATACTTCAAGTTTGATAGAATAAAATTTCAAACCTTATTTTTATTAATAGTCCTCTATGTCTCATTAACTGTCTCATATGATTAAAAAATTAGCAAGTTTAATTTTAAAATATGAAAAGCTTAAAACAAAATTCATTTTAATTAATGCATTGCATTATGAAGTTTCTGATTAAAATATATCTCTTATTTATGTTCTTAAATCTTATTTATGTTATTAATAAGAATGACTATTTTTATATGATTTACAATTTAAATAATTAAAATTTTTTTTACACTTTTTTAATATTAGAACAGGGCCTCCAAATTGATTGAGACGGCCCTGGTCCTAAGCTCAGAAAGAATAAGTTCCAGAAGAAAGCTTTCAAAAGAAAGAAGAAAGGGCTGATGGCAACCTAGGATGATTCTCATTCTTCAGAAGATGGTTCCAAAGAAGAATAAGCTAACTTAGCGTTGATGGCTAGCGTTAAGGCTTATATGAGAAGATTTATCCAGAAGTTGATGCAGATTTTGATTCAGACATATAAGAGGTATTTTCTGACCTTTCTCATTCTGAATTAACATTTTCATTACTTGAATTCTGGAAACATGAGTTGCTTAAGAAAGAATTCAAGGAACTTAAAAAGGTCCATGAATCTATTTCTAAAGAACACAGTAACGTTAAGGAATAGTTTTCATCTTTGAATGAAGAAAATTATATTCTTAAGATTGATAAATCTGTTCTCAAAATAAAGAGTCCCAAACTTGAGAAGGAAATTCTTTAGAAGATTTTGTGAGCACTGATGATGTCATAAAGAAATATGACAAATGTTTTCAGAAGTTTCTTGCTAGAAGTCTAGGTAGAAGTGTCATGGCTTCAATTATTATGGCGTAAGCAGAAACGGTACAAGAGGTATTGGTTATGTTTCTTATGAAGAATTTGGTTCTGAAAAAGAAGATAAACCAAATACTCTATATTCTCATTTTGTCTCTGTTAAATTTTGTGCCTAAAGAAAAAGAAAAAGAAAAAGAAAAACCTCTTTCAAAACCTAAGGCAAAACCAAAAGCAAAATCTCATTTCAACTATTCATATAGATATGACTATCCTGTATCCAAGTCCGAGGTTGTGAACAACTCTGAGAAGACTAACAAAAAAGGACCCAAGAAGTTGTGGGTACCTAAGAAGTAGATTACACAAGTGTTTTAAGCACATATTGTTTAAAACTTCTTCGAGCAATAACTCAAGTGTTAAAATTATTTGCATGAAGAGATTCGAACAAAAACACTATACAAGCAACAACTCTAGTGTTCATTACAATGTTCTACAAATATGTATATGATCAAAAGTTGAGTAGCATCTTGTAGTATTCTTCTTCATCTTCTTGTTGAGCAAGTTCTGAGGAACAACTCCTTGCTTCTTCTGAGATCTACTGAGATGTATGTGATTGGAAGTTGAATAGCGATCTTACCAATTGATCAGAACCTGCAAGGTGGCCGGGTGATAATCTGCAGTCGGGCTGTGATATTGAGGAGGAAAAATGGGGTTGTACCTGTAAGGCACTCCGACGATCAAGTAAGAGTGGGAGCAAAGAGATACAAGAAAAGTGTTAAGGTATTGGTGGTGAATAGTGAATATTTGATACCTGTCCCTCACAAGTGTGAGGGTTTATATAATTTCCCCGATGCATGGCCATTGGTTACTGTTTTTGGGCCTGGATATGCGGGTCCGCAAAAATAGGTAACTACCAGGACTTGGTCAAATCGACCAGATGCGCCTGTAACTAGCTGTTGGTTCCGAGGAGGAGGTAAGTTACAGGCAGCGGTCTGGTCGATTCCTGGTTGTCTTTACAACTTGAGGTCGGGCAGACTGAGAGATGCTCGTTGATCATCTTAGGCCAGTGCCAGTTTGGAAGGGAAAATGGTCGATATTTCCCTACAGAGAATGGGGGAGGTTCGGGCCATGGACATATTGACCATACTGAAAGAAAGGGCTAGACTGGGCCTATTCTAGTTATCGGGTCAGTCTAGAACAATAGCCCACAAGTCGTTGCTTATGGGCACATGAGTAATGACTTTAACACCTGCTCGTGGAACAGGGCGCGTCTTACAAGGAGAATGAGTGCCTCCCGTTGCGCCTTTCTCGCGGGGAGATGAGGAGTTGGTCGTTAAGAGCCTTGAACTTGAAGAGGTAGCGTGTTTTGGGTACCGTACTAGAGAAGTGGCACAGTAAGGGCCTAGGGACTAGGGTGTAATGATGACGACCCTAGTGTTTCCCAGGCGCGTTTCTCACACACGCAGATGGTGCCAGCTATAAATACGAGAGGAGTAGGGAGTTTAGTGTTTTTCGCTCTCTCTCCCAACTGCTCTTAATCGCTCGCCTGTCAACCACCGTTGTTTCTTGAGATTCGTTGCTCACTACTGCTATTTCTAGCCTTCCTTCTTCTTTAACTGGTAAGATTTCAGTTTTTCGTTGTCGTTTGCTTTCAGCCTTCCTGGTCGGATTTTCTTTTGATCCTTTATTTTTATTTCCCGCATCCCCTGTGGTATCCTATGTCACCTTTGGATTTGTTAGTCTGCATGCATGATCATAAGCATTTCATGGCATCTTAGGGCCAAAAATAGGGTTTGTTTTATATTTAAGTATCTTCAATCGCGTCGAGACGAAGATTTTAACCTTCGTATCTCCGGATAGAAGATTCTTAAATAAGGGCAGCTAATATACCCCAATTTTTGTCCCTAAGATTTCTCATCATCTCATATCATCAATACACCAAGATCACACATAAGGGTTGGGTCTCTCTTTCTACTTTATCCCATCTTTAAGTTTTCTGTTGAGGGATCACCAAGCACCTTTAATAGTATATCTTGTACATGTGTTCTATTAATTAACAACTATATGTTTATATATGTTTCTTTGAATGTTCATCTTGTAGGTGACCATAATTGCATTCATCACACTACCTAACCTAGGGTTTTAAGAGGGTGGGTTCTTAATTATATGATGTTTCAATGAGTTGCAAGAGCTTGAGCTTCAAGGACATGTCTATGACATCAAATATTTTTGGATCAAATAATTGCTCTCACTTTATTTATGTCAAACTTTCCTCAAAGTTGGTGGTGGCATTCATCAAGAATATCCATAGGTTCATGTGTTTATTTCCATGCCTTCTCCAACAAGATTCATTGAGATTTAAGCTCTATCTTTGAGTCTGTTTCAAGACAACATCATTTCAAGACCTATTATGTTTCATCATGCTTTATTTTTCCAAGAAAGATCAAAAGATTCAAGGTTGGTGATGCAATTGGTTTTTAAATCAGAGTCGCCACCCTTAATTTTTATCCTAAAGGAAGGGATTATAAAGGAATAACCATAAAAGGTTCAGAGATTCTAGGCCTGACTTGATTCTAGACAAAGAGAAGGTGTTAGGCACCCATCATCTACCTTGTTCGCAAGGATACTAGGTTTAGAAGCGCGTTTTAAGAAATAGGGTTTTTTATGTTTATTAGGGGAAAAAAGGTTTAATTATTATTAGGGGAACTCAGCGCGATTTTAATCGTATGCCTATGTTTCCTCTTAGGAGGAATCAGAATCTCATTTTGTAGTTCGCAGTTGGTTTGTGTTTTTTATAGATTGCAAAGATATTCGCATTTTCCGCACGTTTAGTCTAGGTGTCGTGAATAGCAAGAATTATTAGACTAAACGTGCAGTCGATTCAAATGTATTCGCAATCCTTTCGGAAAGTTGTTTATTGAATTAATTTGATTTAAGAAAATAAGTTATAGTTGGTTAAATATTTTTTAGCATATTAATTATTGAAAATACTATATTTAAATGCATGATAAAAAATAAAATTTAATGCAATAAATAGAATGATATTTTGGATGTGTTTGGAAAATAATATATTTATGTGATAAAACTAAGTAATGGAATATTAATAATTATAAAAATATAAATATATAAATATTTTAATATTATAAATAATGAAAATATAAAAAAAATAAAAATAATAAAATAAAAAAAATAAAATACTAAAATAAAATGCAGGGGGTGTGAAATATATTGAGGTAGTAAAATATGGAGTGTCAATAGCATGGGCCTGGATTCAGATATTGAATTCAGGCCCAAAAGGCGGAGAGGGTGCAGGTTTAGATTACACAGTAAATTGGGGGGTGCAATGGGTATGGGTCCAAGTCTAAATATTGAACTTGGCCCATTTGGCCAGAAGGGTGTAAAAGCAGTGCGTTAGTAAAAGCAGAAAGAAAGGGGGTTTAAATAGCTGATGGGCCAGGCCCAAGATAGCTCAAGGAGGAATCCGCATGGACTCCGTGTGGGAAGGTATAAGGTTATACGTTAGGCACACACATTTCTAATCACTTGATAGGGATCATACGGACATAAGATATGGTGCATGGTAGGTGATACAGGGTGGCATACATGGGATCTCTGAATACAATATATTCGTCTTTTGTAAAACAATTTTTATTTTGTTTATTCATTTCTCTCTCTTTCTATTCTCGTTCTCCCTCGTTCTCTCTTTCACCGCACAACACAAAAAACCCTATCTCAAACAAAACATCCTTGGCGGTGCTACCTCCCTTCTTTGAAATTCAAATCCCCAACGGGCATTGTCCTTCCCAGAAAGTAAAGTCACGACACAAACAAAAAAAGCTAAGTTTTAGTTGTATTACCTCTGATCGTAGTTTTCTGCTTCTCGATTTCGTCTTGCTTGCTAACCCTCTCTCTGTCTGGCAGGTTACGGTGATGAAAGTGGTGTTGATGGCTGAGAATTTCGAGATGGTGGCAGATGAATATCTAGGGTTTCAGATATTGAAACCCTAAGCTAACGTGGTGATCAAGGATTTGTAAACAGCGACAAGATGAAGATGTTCCCAAAACTTTTCTCCCTTCGGTTTCTGTAAATTTCTCCTTTTTCTTCTCATCCAACTTCATCTATAATTTTTTTCTTCCATTTATGTTCTTTGATTCAGTTTTTTATAGCATTTTAGGATTTAGGTTTTTAAGAAACAATTAGATTTAAGAATAGGAAATAAGTTAATTTGTCTATAAATTTTAATTTGATTTATTTAGGTTTAAATTAGGGATTTGATACTTGTTGTAAATTGTATTGATCGCTTTTAATCTGTTTCTGTTTTTAGTCGATTTTGTCTGTAAATTGATGAAACCTTTAATGTAGTTTCTATTTTTTACTCTGCTTCTGCTCAATATCGATGAAAAATATTCGTTTTGTTTTATTTTATTTGAACAACACTCATTTAGGAAAATGAATCATGTATTTCCTTTGTTTGATCCAAATAGTAGTAGTTTGCGTTTTAGGTGCCACAATGTTTTTGTTATTCGCAACAAAGTTTTAAAAATAGGCCCATTTGTTTTTTTCTTAAAATGAAACAACATTTTTCATTTTTCTCTGGTGGATAGGGTCCGCAGTTTTTGACTGGGCCTGACAATAAAAAAATGAATTGCTTATACAGCCTTATTATTGTAAACTAACTAAAAAACTTTAACGGGCCATCAAGTTTAATCCCTTTGGGCTTCAAACAAAATTGTTTTAATACATCATTCTGCCTAAATGTGCCTCATTGCCTTATTGGACTTCTTAACTATTTTTTTTATAGAAAAATTGATAATAATATTTAACTAAATGACTTCAAAAAAATAAAGTTCTTAACAACCAAAACTGAAATGGCCCTGTTATGTAATTGGGTTTTAACAAAAAACAAATTATTTTATACACCCTTCCCAAAAAGAATGAGATCTTAATGGGACTTAATAAAAAACATATTGCTTCACACATTCTTTAAAGCAATACATCTCCCTTAGCTTGAAATGGATATCTATTTTGAAACCCTAATGGGCCATCAGATATTGATGGTCCATTTTAAATATATACACCCCTTTTCATATTTTACTCCCTCTATAGAAACATGAATTAAATAATACTACTTATTTAAAAGAAACCTAAATATAATTGTAAGGGTAGGGAAATTTTGGGGTATGAAAGTTTCCCCTATTTAATCATCTTTCAATTGGATAGTGCGAGAATGCCCAGGTCTCTCGCGTTCTGATCAGAAGCTTATTAAATATTGGAAGACCCCGAGATTTGTCCGAAAGATCATTAGAATACGTTGTACAACGTTCTTATGAAAGTTGAGAGTAGGCATAAATGATGATGTGTCATCTTACCAGTGTTTTGATTTAATTTAGACAGGATGACACAGATAATTCGTCAATATCTAAAAGAAAAATTAAATTTTTCATATTTACCATAACCTAGGAGGTAAATGATACAAGTTTGAAAAAATTTACTTACTAATGCCTGGACACTAATGTAGCAAGTTTTGGTTTGATTTGATTTTTTTTATTCATCGCAACCTAGGGGATGGATAAAACAAAGTTTGACAACACATTGCTGCATGGAGACTGATGGAAAGCTATATCGCAAAAAACTGATAACAACATTGATGTATGGAGACTGATGCAATGAATTAAATCGAGGAAGAAACTCTAATGATGACATTGCTTCCTAGAGACTGACGCAATGTATTATATCATAGAAAAAGTTTGATAAAAAAATATTGCGGCATGGAGATTGATGCAATAGACAAAGTCTGGTAAAAGCATTATTGCATGGAGACTGATGCAATAGAAGGAGTTTGATAACATCTCCGCATGGAGACTGGCGCAATGGGTCGAATTGAAGATTTCACAAAATTGATGCACGGTTCCTGACACAATGAGATATATCTCAAATAATAAAACATACTTTTGCATGGAGACTGACGCAATAAATGATATTATAGGTAAGGAAACCACATTGTTGCATGGAGATTGACACAATGGAGAAAGTTTGAGGATAACATTGTTATGTGGAGACTGATTTAATGGGCCAAATTTCTTATTTCACAACATTGTTGCATGGAGTCTGGCGCAATGAGTTATATCATAAAGAAGGAAAACACATTTCTGCGTGGAGACTGGCGCAATGAGTTGAATTGCAGATTTCACACATTGTCGCATGGAGACTGAAACAATGAGCTATATCGCAAAGTAGAAAACATATTGCTGTGTGGAGGCTGATGCAATGTGTTGAATATAGAGGAAGTTATTTTTGAACGATCCAAATCTTATATAATTAAGTTCAGAGATGGGATCAGAATTTTATCGGTTGCATCCAAGGTAAAAACTGATGGAGGGTCCTGAGATATTGGCTTCGTACTAAGTATGTTTCGAGAAATGCCATGTGTGATGTATATGTATGATGTCTTAGATCAATTTGGAACCCATAGTGTATATGTAATGAGTGTGCATATGCCCCAAATATATATGTGTGCAAAATATGTGTATATACTCCAAAATGTTGTTGAGAATGTTTTTTTGTATTCTTTCCTTTCAAACCATTGGCTTTGAGTTACCAACTCCCTGAAACTGTGAGTTTCATCATCGTGGTAACTTTGGTTTGAACGTGATGGAAAGTATCAGTGAGATCTTGATGTTTGTATCATAGGCGTAGGTGTAACATAGGTGTGGACATAGGCATAGTCGTGGAAATAAGCGTAGATATGGATGCAAGCGTGGATTTTCTTTCGATGTTTTCTAACTTAAATTATTTTCAATGTTTTATCAAGTTCTTTTACTTGTCAAATCCTCGAAATGATTTCAACATAATGTTCAAAAGAAATAATCGTAGTATTTTACAAACAATTCTGAAAAAGAAAAACACAACTCGCAAGATATAAAAAAATTAAAGGTTTTATTTATATGCCTTTGAATAGGTGTAAGTACAAGATGCAATTCTTGAAAGGAGGTAATTACAGAAAAATTTTAAAACTGTAAATGGAAATGAAAATAATAATTGCTACTGTTGTTTCCCCAATGTCCTTTTGATAGCTTCCAATCTTCTTTGCTTCTGAGGTGGATGATTTGGATCTTAACTTTTTTCGTGGTTTTTGGTTACGGTTCTCAGATTGCAGTCTTTTTGTTCTTTATTTCTTTTGGATAAGATCCCTAATTTTTGCCTGGATCTCCCTTTCGGGTTTTCAATCCACCGGGATAAATTTTTGTGTGTGTATGTCCCTAATTTTTGCCTGGATTTCCCTTTCATGTTTTCAATCCACCGGGACACTCCTTTTTGCCTAAGTCACCTATTTAAGGTTCAATCTTAGCGAGCTTTCTTATACATAGTATTTTTTATTGCGTATGAATTTTTTGGATGCAGTAGTTCTTCCCCATCCATTGTTGTGAGGATGGGACCACCACCAGAGAATGTTGTTTTTACCACATATGGACCTTCGTAGTTGGGTGTCCATTTACCACGTGAATCGAGGCGAGGTAGCAGAATATTTTTAAACACTAAATTCACTTCTTTGTACATTCGAGGACAGACTTTTTGTCGAAGGCTTTCTTCATCCATTTCTGATATAATTGACTGTGGCACAAAGCTGTCAGGCGTTTCTCTTCAACGAGGTTGAGCTGATCAAGCTACGTTTGAACCCACTCGACTTCTTCAAGCTTTGTTTCTATTAGCACTCGGAGTGATGGAATTTCTATTTCAACTGGGAGTACTTCCTCCATGCCATATACTAGAGAAAAAGGAGTTTCACATGTTAATGTGCAAACGGGGGTACGATATCCATGTAGAGTAAAGGGAAGCATTTCATGCCAATATTTGTATGTCTTCACCATTATCTGAATGATTTTCTTGATATTTTTGTTGGCAGCTTCGAAGGCCCCATTCATCTTGGGTCGATATGGAGAAGAATTATGATGCTCTATCTTGAAATCGTTGCATAATTCTTTCATCATTTTATTGTTCAGATTATACCAGTTATCAGTTATGATCCTATTTGGAATCCCATATCTGCATATGAGATTTTACTTGATGAATCGAGTGACCACTTGGCTTGTCACATTTGCATATGATGATGCTCCTACCCATTTGGTGAAATAATTAATGGCGACTAGTATGAATCGGTGTCCGTTAGATGCTTTTGGTTCGATCATACCTATCATATCATTTCCCCACATTAAGAACGGTGAAGGAGAACTCATGACATTTAGAGGACTAGGTGGCACATTCATTTTATCAGCGTAGATTTGGCACTTATGATAGGTTTTTCTGTAATGATAACAATCTACTTCCATTGTTAGCCAATAATAACCTGCTCGTAGAATTTTTCTTGCCATAGCATACCCCTTTGCATGGGTTCCGAAAGTACCTTCATGGATTTCTCTCATAAGCGTATTTGCCTCTTGACTCATTACACACTTGAGTAGCATCATATCATAGTTTCTTTTGTATAATACATTACCACTCAGAAAGAATTTCGAGGCTAGCCTTCTCAGAGTTTGTTTATCGATGATAGAGGCATTTTATGGATATTCTTATTTCTCAAGGTACCTCTTAATGTCATAGAACTAGGGCTTGTTATCCGGTCCTTCTTCAATAGCGAAGCAATGTGCATGCGCTTAAAAATGTCTTATAGTAATGTGTAGCTCATGGTTAGGCTAGGTCGCCTTAAACATGGATGATAAGGTTGCTAAAGCGTCTGCCATATGATTTTCCTCTTGTGGGATATGTTTGAAGGTAATCCCGGTGAATTCCGTAGCTAGCTTTAAGACATGATCCCGATATGGAATCAAATTGGGGGTATTTAGTGTCTCATTATCCTTTTACTTGGTATATGAATAACACAGAGTCTCCAAATACTTCAAGATATTTGATTCTTAGATCAATGGCAACTTCCAGACCTAGGATGCAAGCTTCATATTCGGTGATATTGTTGGTGCAGTCAAAACATAACCTTCCAGTATAAGGTTTGTGATAGTTCTTTGGAGAAGTCAAAACTTCCCTGATACCGTGCCCCAGTGCATTCAGAGCTCCATCAAACATGAGTGTCCAACGTGCCCCTGGTTCAGGTCCTTCGTTGGGCCCTGGTATTTCATAGTCATCTATAGCCATCACATCTTCATCTAGAAAGCCGTACTTCATTGTTGATATTCCGGAAATGGTTGATGAGATTGATGGTCAGCTAGTACACCATCCCTGATGGCCTTTTGAGTAACATATTGTATGTCGTACTCTGATAGTAACATCTGCCATCGAGCAATCCTTTCCGTAAGAGCCGGTTTTTCGAACACATACTTTAAAGGGTCCATTCTTGCTATTAACCATGTGGTGTGTGTTAACATGTATTTCCTCAATATTTTAGTAGCCCAAGCTAATGCACAACAAGTCTTCTCGAGGAGTGAGTACCTGGTTTCACAATCAATGAATTTCTTGCTGAGGTAGTAGATTGCATGCTCTTTTCTACCAGTTTTGACTTGTTGGCCCAATACACATCCAATTGATCCTTCAAGTACGATTAGATACATGATAAGTGGTCTTCCTGGAATTGGCGGCATTAAGGTCGGTGGTTCTTGTAGATATTGCTTTATCGTCTCAAAAGCTGTCTGGAAATCATCATTCCATGTCACTGTTTGATCTTTTCGCAGTAGTTTGAATATAGGCTCTCACATAGTAGTTAGGTGTGATATGAACCTTGAAATATAGTTCAATCATACTAAGAAACCACAAACCTCTTTCTCTGTCTTTGGAGCTGGTATTTCTTGTATGGATTTTACTTTGTTGGGGTTCACCTCAATACCACGTTAACTTACAATAAAACTTAGTAACTTTCCTGATCTGACACCAAATATACATTTGTTTGGGTTCAACCTTAGTTTGAACATTCGCAAACGATCAAACAACTTTTGTAAATGTATGATGTGGTCCTCCTCCGTATGAGATTTGGCAATCATATCATCTACGTACACCTCAACTTCTTTGTGAATCATATCATGGAATACTATGACTATTGCCCATTGATAGGTTTCCTCTATGTTCTTCAAACCGAATGACATTACCTTGTAGCAGAAAGTGCCCCAAGGTGTCATGAAAGTAGTCTTTTCCATATCTTCGGGTGCCATTTTGATTTGATTATAGCCTAAGAAACTGTCCATGAATGAGAATACTGAAACTTGAGTTGTATTATCCACTAGAACATCTATGTGAGGTAGCGGGAAATCTTCTTTAGGGCTTTCTTTGTTTGGATCCCGATAATCCTCACACATACGTAGTTTTCCATCTTTCTTGGGTACTGGCATGATGTTATCTATCCAAGGTGGATAATCTACCACCGCTAATAACCCTGTGTTAAATTGCTTAAGGACTTCTTCTCGAATTTCGCTCGATATGTCTGGACGAGTTCTCCTGAGCTTTTGCATGACTGGGGAGAAACCTTCTTTAAGAGGTAGTATGTGCACCACAATGTCTGTATCCAACCCTGGCATATCTTTGTAAGACCAGGCGAATATATCCATGTACTCATGTAACAACTTGATCCGCCTTTCTTTGACGCTTTTCTCTAATTTTGCCCCCAACTTGATCTCTCTCGGATCATCCACTGTGCCAAGGTTAATGGTCTCAATAGATTCCTGGTATGGTTGTATGATGTCAACTTTTTGCTCTATACTTCTTGCCAATTCTTTAGAAAGTTCAAGATCCTCATCATCTTCCTCTTCATCTTGGTTTACGGGGCATCAAAATCATATCAAATAGCAGTAGTAACACTATCGCTGATTTTGGGCATGGATTTGCACATTTATCATGTTTTGGTGCAGTTTTTATTTAGTACATGAATTTGGAAAATGCATATGAGAGGAAGTATTACCCTTTTAAATATGAAGTGTAAATGCAAAAAGAAAAAACAAGGATCTTAATTGAATACAAAATATATTTTTATTAATCATGAATATTGGTTAAAACAAATGGGGAACCCTTACAAGCAACCCCTATGCCACGGGATTAACATAGGTTCTTTTCAAAAACAAAGAAAATTACTTTGGAAAGAAAATCTCCAGAATGTCCACAACTATCCAGTTCTTGAGTTCTTCGCCTGGGGCGCACTAACGAATGAGATCTGATGCTTTTTTGATGTTGTCTTTATTGGATATCATTGTCACTTTTCCTCCATGCTCTACCCCTTTTCCGATGAAGGTTTACTGGATTGGTGGAAACCGTGCTTTTCCTTTCAGAGTAGCCTTTGATGATTCGTAACCCAAACCAAAATGATTCTTCTTCTCAGATATTTCTGGGAGCTTTCCCCAAGCCTTTGAGTTACCACTCTCCACTGCAATTTACAAACCCCTCCACGAAGTTACAGCAGGTTTCTTGACCTTTTCCACTGGTAGGGTTATCATTAAAGAAACCTCCAAGACTTGAAATGGTGTGGCTATGCAGTCTTCATCAGCACTGATATATCTGTAGGACTCAATGTGACTTACAAAGATGTCATATTCGCCATCGATTATGACCAATCTTCCTTCAACAAAGAACTTCGGTTTCTGATGTAAAGTTGAAGTGATTGTCCCTGCTTCATGAATCTAAGGTCGTGCAAGTAAACATGTATATGCTGGTTCTATATCCATGACTTGAAAAGTGATATAGAACATATATGGGCCGATGTTGATAGGAAGGTCTACTTTTCTGTATAATGTACTTTGAGAACCATCAAAAGCTTTAACTATCACGGAACTCGGTCTTATCACAACACCCTCTAGTGTTAGCCTCATCATACTAGATTTTGTTAACACATTAAGGGAAGAACCAGTATCGGTAAGCACCCTGGATAGGTTCGTAGTACCTATCTGAATCGAGATGTGCAACGCTTTGTTATGAGCTCAGACTCGTGGAGGTAACTCACTATCATTGAAACCTATATAGGACCCCGACGTCAGATTTACCACGACATTATCAAATTGGTTCACAATAATCTCTTATGCAACATGAGCAGGACTTAAAACTTTCATTAGTGAATCCCGATGCGCCTCTGAATTGATGAGCAACGAGAGTATGGAAATTTTAGTTGGGGTTTGGTGAAGTTGATCCACCACCCTATAGTCGCTTCTCTTAATTATTTTTAGAAATTCTTCAGCCTCTTGACTAGTAAAGTTTTTGTTTGGAGGATCTTGATTCACCTCCAATGCCGTTTTTCCTTTTTCTTTTGTTAATGTGTCATTTTTACTCTTCAACATATTATCATTTTTCTTCGATGGTTCAGATCCAAATACTTGGCCACTGCGGGTCATGCCCTATGTCCCTGCTATATTTGAGATTGCAGGTCCTTAACTTGATGATGGTTCACATTCTTGTTTTGAACCATTGATATATACGGTCAGATCATAATTCCATGGTACTGCTTTGTCAGTTTCATAAGGGGTAGGAGATGGCCCCTTAATTACCATTGTAGTCTTTGGTGCTACTAGTATCCTCAGAGTTTTCTTTATTGTGGGAGTTTTTGTTGAATCTCCCTACGGGATCACAAGAGTCTTCTTATTATGGTTCGGCCCTTGGCAAGGGATTACCAATGGCTTCTTCGCACCCCCTTCTATTGCTTATATATACCCATCTTTAGGGTATGGTCCTAATTGGACTATCCCCTGGTCCACAAATTGTTGTAATGTCCTTTCGAAAGCTTAGTTATGTCCCAAAAGCAACCCATATTACAACAGATACTCTGTGTGAAGTTAGGAATCAATCTTTTTGCATTATAAGGGGCATTTGATGACCCCCTTGAATATTTCCATTTTTTATTCCAGTTTCAATCCTTTCTCCAATAGTTACCAGGTCAGAAAATCCTGAAGAGATGCTTCCTACCATATTTTCATAGTATACCCCTTGCAAGGTTCCCATGAACATGTCGACTAGTTCTTTCTCCATAATTGGTGGTTGCACACGGGATGCCATCTCTCTCCACCTTTGAGTGTACTCCTTGAAGGACTCCTCTTTCTTATGAGATAGGTTCCGGAGTTGTATGCAGGTAGGCACCATGTCCAGATTGTATTTGAATTGCTTCAAGAAAGCATTATCAAGATCTATCCATGTCTGGATGTGCATTCTCTCTAACTGCATGTACCAATCCAGAGACGCCCCACTCAGACTGTCTTAAAAGCAGTGAATCATTAATTTCTGGTCTTGAGCATAAGCATGCATCTTCCTACAATACACGCGCAAGTGGTTTCTTGGACATGTGAGCCCTTTGTATCTTCCAAAGTTAGGTACTTTGAATTTTGGCGGAATTATTACGTCCGGGACAAGGCCTATTTCGAGAGTGTCCATGTTAAAAGCATCGTATCCCTCCACAGCTTTCAACATTTCCTCTAAAGCTTTGTATTGATTCAGCACTAGCGGATTCTCTATAACAAGAGTATTGGTTATTTTCTAAGGTGCTTGATTGACATCCTTCAGGTCTTGATCCTCATATTATAAGTGCAAATAGTTGTCAGCGTTGTTGATCATTATCTGCAGGGTATGCGATGCCCCTGCCCTTGATGGAGGTGGGACAAACCCTTCAGTTTCTTGTCTTGTCTTATGCTGAGCCATGACAAACTTTTGTGGTCATGTCTTTGGTCCTCTTCTCAGTTGGTGACCACTTGATACACCGATGGTCTGGGTTATTTCCTCAAAGGCTACCTTGGGGATTTATTCTTTCCTATCAATGATGTTCTTCAAAGCTAGAAGAACTTGACTCATATCTCCTCTAATTGAGTCGACGTTACTTTTGACTTGTTCTAGATCCACCTTGAAAGCTGATTGATTTTCTTTGATTTTTTCTATGGCTCTTAGTTGGTGAGCTCTTGTTTGATACGGTGGCCAGGGAGGTGGTGGTTTTCTTTTACCAATGGTTCAACTGGAGAAGATTTTGAAAAATGAGTTTTTGAGTTGTTAGTTTATGATATGTAAATGTTTTTATGAATGTATGAATATGTATGAACGATGTTGAGAATTACATTTCGAATGTCATATATATATATATATATATATATATATATATATATATATATATATATATATATATATATATATATATATATATATATATATATATATATATATATATATATATATATATATATATATATATATATATATATATATATATATATATATATATATATGCTTTTTATATTATATGTATTTTTTTAGGTTTGCCTTTTTTTTATTGGCGAGTATCCGGAAAACGAATACGCAAACAGAAATAAGAAAAACAATGCTTTTTATTGAAGGTGCCAATTATCTTTAAAAGAGAATATAATTCACATACTGAAAGATATTACAATTCTAAAATAATAAATTACAAAGGGAAACATTATCCTAAGCCCGCTTGCGGATGTCTTCTCTAAAACGATCGACCATTGTCCTACACAGCTTGAGGAAATCGTCAACGTCCTTTTGGAGAGGGACCATTACACTTTCTGTATCTTTCAAACTTCTAGGGATGTCTTCAATGAGATTGTTAGCGAAGAAGGCGAGTCTCTCATGATTGTCCTTGTTGTATCGGTACTCTCAATAGAGGTTGGGAATTATCTTGTGGTTATCCCTTCCTGCCTGGGCTATCTTTGTATATTGCTCCTCCCAACATATCTTTCCAGCCCTCAGCTCCGTATAAAGTCTCCGTTGTATCAGGAAATCTTTTCAGAGGCCTTCCAGCTCAAGGCATACCTGTTTGTACTTTTCAATTTTCTGGGCAAAAAGTATTTCTTCCATCATCTTTGCAAGGCATTCCCTTACCTATGATTCTTGGCTATTCTGAAGTCTGGTAGTGAGATACGTCAACTGCTCTTCTTGATCTAGAAAGGCTTGGACCAAGCTTTGTATTTGATCGCTTAGATATTCCTCCAATACTTTCTTTTCTTGCACGGCCTTTTCATACCATTTGGTTAACCTTCTAATTTCACTTGTAGTGTCTTCCAATCTTTGGTTGTGGGAATCCAGATTAAAGGTAGCACTCAACAACCCTTCAGTCAAATGTTTCCTTTTCATACTCTCCTTTTCAAATGATTCGCGGTCTCTTTTAATTAGTTGGTCTTTTTATTCAAGTATACATTGCATTTGTCTTTTCTCTTTGGTTAAGTTAAGGAGATTCAACTCTAGTTCTTATTTTTCCCTCTGAGCCTGTTTCAAGGCTTTCTTCAGATCATCTATTTCTTCCAAAGAAATAGGTGGAGTTAGGGACCTCTTGCTTGTATTCAGAGTCTATGTAAAAAGGCAGCTTAATAATTTGCACCTTGTCTAGAACCCATCGAGTGTAAAGTTTCTTTTTCCACAACGTTCTTCTTTTTAGCTTTTCTTTTGTTAACCCTGCTCCAAGCCCGGATAACCTTGTTGAGTAGCTCTCGGTCATTTGTTCGCATGCCATGAACGATCAACTGTTGAAGTTTTTTATGTTAAGGTTTATCTTCCAAGGGATACCCTAGTTGTCGTAGGGCTAAGGTAGGGTTGTAATTAATGCAACCTTGTGACCAAATTAATGGAACATTAGGAAAATCCCCACAACTGTAAACAATATCACCAATATCTAGCTTTCTTGTATACCATAACACAAAACTAGCAGTAAGAGACCTTAATTTTTGAGGCCACCCATACCTTATCAGCTTTGGGACCATGTAATCTTCCTTGTAAAGGTGAGTCATGAACCAGGAATACAACAACGAAATACAGCAATTTATAGTACCTCTTTTCTTTTCATATCGTGTATGAATCGTGTAATAGATGTCAGCAAGCAAAGCAGTAGTTGAATATGTATTGAAAGTTTTTGTACCCCAGAACACACTGATGGCTGGAGGATCAATATAATCTACAGTTCGTGGAAACAAGAAAAGACCAAATATAAGCAGCCCCAGGAAGTCGACACAAGACTCCCATTCTTTGTTATTAGCCAAATCAAGAGCCTTATTTTCTAAATAACATCTCTTAATTCCTCGTATGTCTCCCTCTTTCTTGTAATTAAGAGCAAATTCTAGATAAGGGATTTTTAAACCTTCTGCTGGTATTTTGATGTCGATGGTTTGTCTTATACCCACATAAGCCTTCTCTTTAGAAAAATTTCAAAATTTTGTCTAATTCTTCCAAAGTTGGTGCCAGTTGGAAATCTTGAAAGGTGAAACATCTCAGCGGAGGGTCATAAAATTGAATCAGAGCAGAAACATCATCCAACTTTACTTCGAAGTTGTTCAAGTCCAAAATATCCCCATAGTGACGAGTGAATGTTTTTAGGGCCCTTTCAGATAATCTTTCTTTTACAGTCTTGATTTTGGTCACATCTGGTCTGATAGCATTGACACGGATGAATTTCTTCCCTTTAGTACTCATTCTCAGATACTCACTAAAAAACCTTTGATTTATATATATATATATATATATATATATATATATATATATATATATATATATATATATATATATATATATATATATATATATATATATATATATATATATATATATATATATATATATATATATATATATATATATATATATATATATATATATATATATATATATATATATATATATATATATATATATATATATATATATATATATATATATATATATATATATATATATATATATTTACTTTTACCCTGAGAATAAGACAAAGAAAAGAAAACAAAGGATAATGAATATATGAAATGTAAAGATGTATGAATGCATGAATGTAGAGCTAAATGACATGATTTGATGGATAATACCCCTAGAAGGTAGGCTCTTAGCTTGGGTTTACAGATATTCTACCCTCCTTGTAAGGTAGTTTCCTTTAGTGTATCATAAATAACACTAGAGGTAAAGGCACAAGGGCCTCCCTTAAGTGGAGTCTCTTTGCAGACCGAAACTTTCATCTCTAAGTCGTGAAAGGTCTCATCATGAGAATTTGGTTAAGGGTTTTACAAAGAGCCATAGGCGTCATTCCAAAGCCCTACTTACCAAGAAGATGTCTCTTGAGGTGTATTTCTTTTGTGGAATTCCACCGACTCTAGGCGAAGTCGTCACATAAACTCATAGGGATGATGTACCCCCTTGCTAATAGACAAACCTTCTTTCTAAGGGTTTTTGAAAATATTTTTGTAAAACTTTAAATCCCTCCACAAATATGATAATATGATAAGATATAGTGAGCAGAATAAATGAATAACTATAGCAGAATAAAAGAAAAACCAAAAAAAAGCAAAACCCTAAAACCTAAAGGAAATGCTTCTAAACCTGGGGTTGAGTCCCCAGTAGAGTCGCCAGCTATTGTAACTGGTTTTTAAATCAGAGTCGCCACCCTTAATTTTTATCCTAAAGGAAGGGAGTATAAAAGAATAACCCTAAAAGGTTCAGAGATTCTAGGCCTGACTCGGTTCTAGACGAAGGGATGGTGTTAGGCACCCCTCATCTACCTTGTTCGCATGGATACTAGGTTTAGAAGCGCGTTTTAAGAAATAGGGTTTTTTTAATGTTTATTAGGGGGAAAAGGGGGTTTAATTATTATTAGGGGAACTCTCCACGATTTTAATCGTATGCCTATGTATCCTCTTAGGAGGAATCAGAGTCTCATTTCATAGTTCGCAGTTGGTTTGTGTTTTTTATGGATTGCAAAGATATTTTCATTTTCCGCACGTTTAGTCTAGGTGTCCTGATAGCGGAGATTGTTAGACAAAATGCACAGTCGATTCAAATGTATTCGCAATCCTTTTTGAAAGTTGTTTATTGAATTAATTTTATTTAAGAAAATAAGTTGTAGTTGGTTAAATATTTCTTTAGCATATTAATTATTGAAAATACTCTATTTAAATGCATGGTAAAAAATAAAATTTAATGCAACAAATAGAATAACATTTTGGATGTGTTTGGAAAATAATATATTTATGTGATAAAAATAAGTAATAGAATATTAATAATTATAAAAATATAAATATATAAATAATGAAAATATAAAAAAAAAAATAAAAAAAAAAAAAAGAAAACAGAGATGGTGTGAAATATATTGAGGTAGTAAAATATGGGGTGTCAATAGCATGGGCCTAAATTCAGATATTGAATTCAGCCATAAAAGGCGAAGGGGGTGCAGGTTTAAATTACATCGTAATTGGGGGTGCAGTGAGTATGGGTCCAAGTCCAGTCATTGGACTTGGCCCATTTGGCCAGAGGGGTGTGAAAGCAGTGCGTTAGTAAAAGCAGAAAGAAAGGGGGGGTCTGAATAGCTGATGGGCCAGGCCCAAGATGGCTCAAGGAGCAGTTTGCATTGATTCCGTGTGGAAAGGTATAAGGTTATACGGTAGGCACACACATTTCTAATCACTTGATAGGGATCATACAGACATAAGATAGGGTGCATGTGAGGTGATACAAGGTGGCATACATGGGATCTCAGAATACAATATATTCGTCTTTTGTAAATCAAATTTTATTTTGTTTATTCATTTCTCTCTTTTTCCATCCTCGCTCTCCCTCATTCTCTCTTTCACCGCACAACACAAAAAACCCTATCTCAAATAAAATGTACTTGGTGGTGCTACCTCCCTTCTCCGAAATTCAAATCCCCAACGCCATTGTCCCTCCCATAAAGTCAAGTCACAACACAAAAAAAAACAAATAAGCTAAGTTTTAGTTTTATTACCTCCTATCATAGTTTTCTACTTCTCGATTTCGTCTTGCTTGCTTACCCTCTCTCTGTCTGGCAGGTTACAGCGATGAAAGTGGTGGTGATGGTTGAGAATTTTGATTGAAGAAACCCTTAATGTAGTTTTTGTTTTTGATTATGCTTTTGCTCAATATCGATGAAAAATATTCTTTTTGTTATTTTTTTATTTGAACAGTACCCGTTTAGGAAAATGAATCACGTATTTCCTTTGTTTGATCCAAACAGTAGTATTTTACGCTTTAGGCCACAACGTTTCTGTTATTCGCAACAACATTTTAAAAATAGGCCCATTTGCTTTTTTTGTTAAAATGAAACAACATTTTTCTTTTTGCTTTGGTGATAGGGTCCGCAGTTTTTGATTGTGCCTTGTGTAATACGGTGGGAGTACTGACTTGAGTGTTTTGCGTTTGATCGTAATTGTTGCGGATAACAAGAGTCGCCACCGACTTTTCTTTTATCCAATACAGGAAAGGGTAAAAAGAACAGGAAATACATTTTGAGAATTTTCTTGAGTTCGGGGGGTAGGTTATGAAAAGGGAAGGTGTTAGAACCCTTTTCATCTATAGTTATCTACGGGCTCTTACTTGCTAGCTCACTTTGAAATGCTTTGTTTGAAATGTGTTTGTGATGGTTTTGAAAGTATTATTGAAAATTGCCTTCGTTTAGGCGAACTTTTTAATGATTCTTGTCTCTATAAGAATGCATACAAAGTGTTTGAGTTTTGAAAATATTTCATTTGAACATGTTGGTGTGTTTGAATGATGTTTTGAAAATGGTTGTGAGCAAGAAACTATGAACGTTTTACCTACTCAAAAAGTCTTTGTTCATTTCCTCCTTCTTTAGATATTGCTATCTTACCATTGATTGATAAAAATCTTTATCATTGGATATGAAGGGACGGGCATGGTCATTGTATAGTCTTAGAAAGAAATATTGTAGGATACTTTAGCAAGTTTTTTAGGGGTCTAAGATCATTTATGAATGCAAAATTTGAAGGGTCATCGAGGGACTATGATCTTGTTTTTGATCTAAAGTATCCCACATTTGCGTTACATGGCTATTTATATCTCAAGACAACAAGTGAGGTTAACCCTAGAGGTGCAAGTGTGCAAAGTGTTTGTTTTCATGCTTTTGTTCTTGAATTAGGGTTTGCTATTTATTGATTTTAGTCTTGCCATACAAACCCTAGTTACTAACATTTATATTGAAAGCGATAAATTGCGGAAATGTAAAATTCTACGCTATTACATCATTTGGGAATGGGGGTATAAATTTACAAATGGGGATCATAGAAATTAAGCCTTAATTACTATTACAACCATATTGAATGAATAAATAATGTACAAGAATGTAAAGGCAAGGTATAAAGAAAGAAAAAATTGTTTTGTTTTGAGTTTTTATTATGAAAAAGTTTTTCAAACCTAATTAGACTAAGAAGAAAGTAGTTAATTGATTAAGTTATCTTAAGAGAACTAGACCTAATTTAATTAAGAAAAGAAAATGGATTAATTAGGAAAACTAATATTTTTTAGAGTTTTTAAAAGGAAAAGGTTTTAATCTTAAATAAACTAGTATGAAAAGTTAATTAATAAAAAATCTAAGTTCTAAATTAATTCTAATTTAAAAAAGGAAAATAAACCTAAGTATAATATTTGTTTAAATTTAAGAAAAAGAAATTAAATTTAAATAGAAAATGTTTTTAGTCTTTTTAGTTTAAAAAGAAATATAATATAATATATACTAAGTATATAAATAATTAAATAGAAATATTTTTGTTTGGATAATTTTAATTAATAAATAATAATAATAATAATAATAATATTAATAATAAAAATAAAATGTAAAAAGAAAAAGAAAATAAAAACATAAAAGTTTAAGTCAAGGGGTGTGAAAATAATTTGAGGTGTAAGTGTGAAGAAACAGCTTTGTTTGAGTGTTAGGCCCATCAGCAATTTTCGTAGTCAAAAAACAGAAAATAAAAACAATGAATGAGATGCATTGTTAAAAAGTGAATAAGGGGTTAGCCAGAGTAAAAATGCAAGGCCCATTGATCTTTGGCCCAGGCGCACTTGCTGTGACAAAAAGGGAGAAAACAAAGAAAATGTTGGGAAAAAGGGCAGCATTGGGGCTCGAACCCAGGCCCTTGGCAATAACACGCGCACTCTCTACCATTGGGGTGTCGATACATCTGGTATCTTATATCAAACCATAAATATGTATATATTACAAAACCTATTCTAATGATAAACTTCATCTTCTTCCTCGCGCCAACCAGAGCCTCTACAACTCATTCATTTCTGAACCATTCTCAAAAGTATAATGATCAACTTGTTATAAATTTCATCACGATTCCAGAAATGTAAATAACTTAAAAAATGGCTCAAAGATGAGCACGGATTTTTACTAGTACAAATTCTAACCTATTTTTTTCAGAAAGTTCAAACTTAAAATTATCACTACTCAAGCAATATAAATGAACTCTAAGGACATGGTCAGCTTCAGGGCAATGATGTCTACATTTTATCTTTGAAAATGGAAAGCTAACAATTCCTATATGAAGAGATTGAAAATCAGAAAAGTTGCCTCAAAAATAGATTTCGTGTTTTGAGTTTTAGCTTGCTTCAAGGTGTTTTAATGGCCTGGTTAGCTTCCTTGAACCTCCAGGAAGTTATTCCAATGGTTACCTTGAGTGAGAGTACTTGAACTATTCTAGAGAAGTCCAAGTTCAGACCTTAGCTTTTGAAAATGGAGGATAGTGTAAATGGTGTTACAGTTGAGAAACAAAGACAGGGATGAATTGTATTTGATGTAAGGAAGCTTTTAAAATGATTTTGAGGGAAAACGCACGACAGAAATGGAAGATACAAGTTCAAGGTCAGAAACTGAACAAAAATGAAGTTTGTGTGCAATTTCTGATTAGAGGGAGTTTGGGAGAGTTTTAGGGCTTGTTCCTTCGTGTGTTGGCTTGCAAATGATGTCTTAATTTATAGATAAAAAGTTTGAGAGCTTGAGACGATCAGAAGTACAAGATCACATGTTTTGGCTTCTTGACTTACTTTTGAAGTAAGGTTGACAAGTATGGTTTCAATGCACAAGTACATGGTTTATAGGGTGGCTTATAAGCTTTAAACATGTTATTTCTGAGCAAACATGTTGTGTGTGTTCAGAACAACAAGTTAGAGCCTCAAGAAGAGTGGACTTTGTGATTAAAGCCACTTTTCTAAAATGGCAATGTTGCCTTTCTTCCTAAAATGGTATTAAGCATGGACAATGCATTGAATGCTTAGATTAGGGCATCAAACTTTATGTAATCATCTCACTAAAGGAGATTTATGGGTTAATAGACTTATAGAACAAGATTATGCAGCATGTTTAACATTGGATCAAAGATTCTTCATGAAGAAATGACTTGAAAATCAAGATTAGATGCCTAACTTCTCCTCTTCGATTCTCTTTGCTCAAAAATGATTTCTTCAAGTTCTTGGACATTTTGGAAAGCTTTAAACATCCTCTACAACTTTCATGTTGTATATTTTGATAAAATCATCTTGGAGCTTGGTGAAAATTGGCCAAGAAGTTAGGTAAAAAATCTGCCTAAACTAGGTCAAATTTTCACTAAGTGTTTCATGAAAAGTGCATGTCTTCATGAATTTATAACTCAAAATCCAAAAATTTCCAGGACTTGATCAGTAAAGAAAAGTTGTAGGTCTCATCAAGATCTACAACTTTCATGTTGAAAGTTTTCCTTGAAACATTTTGCATCATAGTGAAAAACTGGCATGAAGTTATGAAATTATCATGCTTAAAACACTTAGAAATATTTCCAAGTCTTGAAAAAGTTTGACTTTTCAAAAATGACTTTTGACTTTTTTGATTTCCTAATGATCAAGTTTCATATTTTTGAATGTCTTGATGATTTGTGATTTTTGAAACAATTTTGACCAAAAGGTCGAAGTTTGACTTTTGGTGTATTAGTTAACTTTTCATTAGTTGACTGAATTTCAACTATCAATCAATTGAACTTGAGAAATGTTTTGGGTCATGATATTAGGTCAACATGTTGTATTTGAATCCTTGAGATTTTGATTCAAACCATTGGATCATGTATTAGGTCAAAAATCCTTGATCAGTCAAATACAATCAAAACCCTAATTTTGACCATTTTGCCCTTTTGGTGATTTGAACAATTTTCTTGGGGAATTGTGATCCAAACTTGATAAATTTATACATGTGACATCAAAATGTTGATATTGGTCCAAAATCTTAAAGTTTGACTGTAGGTTGACCACAGTCGACTTTTTACCCAATACAGCTGATTTTAGGTCATCTGATCAATTGACTGAGCAATCTTGTGATCCCAGACTTGAAACTTGATATGAGAAATCTAAAGGTCTATAATGATACATGAAAGTCATTTGAAGTATTAGAAGTCCAATTGTCCTTGTGCAAACTCAAACCCTAATTTGAGGTATCTGTGCTGAGGAGATGGCTTGACCTAGTCAATACTTGTGTAAGCTTGAACCATTGAAGATCTTTGTGATAAATATTTTGAGAAAAGAGAGGGAAAATTTTGGGGTACAAAGCTTCCCCTGTTCAATCTTCTTAAATCTGAAGAGTTAGATTGGCGAGCCCGCCATTCGTGACTTGAAGGTGGAAGATGATTGAACACTAAAGTGCCCAGAAATTTGCACTCGACTATGCGTTAGTTAGTTGTGTCGGCAATCGGCTTAAAAATATCATTTAGAGGAGTGATGAAGAGTTTGTTAGAGATTGGCTTACAAATGCCATCCAGAGTGACCGTCGAGGGAGAAGTATCACAATAAATCTTTGGTTGATTTATACTGAAACTACATATGTCTTTTGCCTATTTTTAACTGGAAGAGATAAATCTAACCATAAGAGGTCTGTTGTTTGGTGATTCATTGGGAAAATAATCCTAACTAGAAGAGGTCCATTGATTTCCTATCATTAACTGGAAGAACTAAATCTAACCAAAAGAGGTCTGTTGATTGCTTGTCTTTAATTTGGAAGAAATAAATCCTAACCAGAAGAGGTTTGTTGATTACCTGTCTTTAATCTGAAAGAAATAAATCCTAACCAGAAGAGGTCTGTTGATTTCCTATCAATAACTAGAAGAAATAGATCTAACCATAAGAGGTTTGTTGATTGTTTGTCTTTAATCTAGAAGGAATAAATCTAACCAGAAGAGGTCTTCGTTTGATTTTTTCCTGAAAGGAAGAGGGTTAGCTGCATGCAAATGTATGCATGGTGTAATGATGTTCTCAAAATAAATGAGATTATGTTATATGCATTTGTCATGTAAGTGCTATGATGTATGAGTGTGAAACATTGAAGTTCATCTTTGTCTGGAAAATAAATCCTTGACAAATCGCTGGGGAGTAATGGGAAGTTGAATCCCAGACTACTGCTGGAGATGAAGAGTATGTGTATCTTAAACTTTGTTTAGAATGTTTCCGCTGTGGATTCCTGTTTTGTTGTTTGAGGAAATTTTGTAGGGCGTGTTGATTTTTGCTTTGGGAATAGAGTTCAGGAATCCTGGTTGTCCATTACTCTACTGGGGAATTATAACTTGACTGGAGAGAAGGAAAGTTAACTGGTATCTGGTCGAATTCTAGACTTTGCAGCAACTTACTGGGGAGAGTATCGACTCTGTTGGGGATTGTGATGACTTTGCTGGGGACAAAGGGGTTTTGTCCGTTTGATTTGTAATGGTCTGAGAGGAAGACTTGTACCGGGGAATTTGGTAGTTTGTTGGGGCAATAAACCCAATTAAGAAGAATATTTTGGTGACCTTATTGGAGAGATGAATTCTTTTGGAGACGAACTCCACAAAGTTTCTTTTGTAGTTTAGGACCCACTCAGCTAGGGAAATGGATATTGTATGAATTTAAATTTGTGGGGATAAATTTTTTGAAGTAACTCTATGGGGATATCCCGAATCCTTTTTAAACATACATTTGTTAACAGTTAATCATGTTTATATGCATATGTTCATTCAATTTTAGTCATTGGACGTTTTTCCACTCAAAACAAAAAAAATAAAAAGTTTTCACTTCAAAGTATATTTATATTGATGTTTTTCCTATAAATAGGCATTTTTATACAAGGAGAAAGAGATCCTAGTAAGAATAAATTATCGAAACAATACAAAACGAAAACAAAAATAATAGCCATGTGGAAGTGATCTCATTGTGTTCCAACTCTGCTATTGCCCCTATGTATTCGAACATCATCCCTTGTCATTGAAAGAAGTTGATTGAATTGATCTTACACCCAAGAACTTGGACCTTGTTAATAAATTTAGTTGTAGTGAATTCACTGGACGTAGTCATAGGTTTTAATCCTTAACTTTTGCCTGGACCACCCTTTCAGGTTTTCAGCCCACCAGGATATCCTTTTTCCCCAAGCCGACCTTTCGGGTTTTCGACTTGTCGGGTGTACAATCTTTTGTATATATACCTAATTTTTGCTCAAACCTCTTTGGTTCGCCGGGATGCCCTTGTTTTTTCTTAGGTGTGTCAACCTAGCGGGTCATTTTTATGCGTAGTCTTTTTTGACTATGTCCGAGTTCACAGGATGCGGGAAATCTTCATCGTTCATAGTAGTTAGCATCATAGCACCGCCAGAGAATACTTTCTTAACAACAAATGACCCTTCGTAAGTGGGAGTCCATTTGCGCATGGGATCGCCTTGAGGAAGAATGATGTACTTTATTACCAAATCTCCAGTCTAATACACTCAAGGTTTGATCTTTTTGTTGAAAGCCTTGATCATACGCTTTTGATACATTTGACCATGACAAACAGCAGCCGGTATCTTCTCATCAATCAAGCTTAACTAATCAAATCTAGTTTGAATCCATTCGTCTTCACCTAAACCTGCTTCTTTCATAATCCTTAAGGAAGGAATCTGAACTTCCACAGGCAAAACAGCTTCCATGCCATAGACTAAGGAGAATGGGGTTGCCCCAGTTGAAGTTCGATCCGAAGTACGGTAACCATGAAGAGAAAACAGTAGCATCTCGTGCCAATCTTTGTAGGTTACCACCATCTTTTTCACAATCTACTTAATGTTCTTATTGGCATCTTCCACTGTGCTATTCATCTTAGGTCTGTACGGAGAAGAATTATGATGCTTGACTTTTAATTGAGTGCAGAGTTCTGTAATCATAGCATTGTTGAGATTGGTTCTGTTGTCAGTGATGATCCTTTCTGGGATACCATAACAGAAAATGAGATAATGCTTGATAAACCGGGCTACAACATTCTTGGTTACAAAGGAAAATGAGGCAGCTTCGACCCATTTTGTGAAGTAGTCAATGGCAACAAGGATGAAACGATGTCCATTAGAAGTTGTGGGCTTGATCTCTCTGATCATGTCTATGCCCCACATTGCAAATAGCCACGGAGCAGTCATGACATTCAAAGGAATTAGAGGCACATGGACCTTGTCGGTGTAGATTTGACACTTATAGCAAGTCTTCGAGTGATGGTGACAATCATTTTCCATAGTCGACAAATTATAGCCATCCCTTAAGATCTTCTTAGCTATAGTGTGTCCACTAGAGTGAGTTCAAAGATACCATCATGCATATCCACCGTGATTTTCTCAGCCTCCTTCTTCTCCATACAACAGAGTAGAGTAGAATCATGGTTGCGTTTATACAAGATCCCATTACTTAGGAAGAAATTGGCTGAGAACCTCCATAAGAATTTATTATCATTGATGGAAGCTCCTTCAGAATACTCTTGCGCTTCAAGATATCTTCTCACTTCATAATACCATGGTTTCTCCTTGTCAGTGTCGATCTCACAACAGTGTGCAGTTTCGTCGAATCTTTCAATCGTAATTCTAGGAGCTTTATTGTCCCACTTGACCTTGAACATGGTGTTTACTTTGGAAATGGTAAACAACCGCTGGTCCTCCCAAAGTCCTAAAACTAAGGGTAACTTGCAAGATCAATCGGTTGATCTTAAGACGTGTGCTAAGAGTTTTATTATTATACTTATTCTATCGAAATCCTTGTCAAGGAAACGGTTTTCCGTGACTAAGGGAACAAGTATAACAGCTTTCCACACTATGAATTGATCGACTGACTGGTGACTCGTGACCGACATAAGGTATTCATATGAAAATAAGATTCAATAAACTAACTGACTGGAGACTCGTGACCGACAGAGAACATTGATTTGTTTACACAAAGTAGAAAATAACGTAAAGACTTTGTTTGACAGTACATGGAAAGCAATAAAGTATTCAAAAGAGATAATTGAAAAATAAAGGATTCACATTGAAATAAAAGTGGTGATTCACGTACGTTAAGCACTTCTTCACTCTTTGTTTCCTGACGCTCTAAATGACAGGGTTTTGACAAGTGATTTGAGCATACAAGTGAACACACCAAAAAAATACACTAAATCTGCTTATTTATAATATTTACAATGTAACTGCCTAGATGAAATCTACGGACAATATTAAAATCTTGAGACAACTGCTTCACTGGATGGCACCACCTATTTAGCGCTTAAACAAATTATAAACCACTGGTAACTGCTGATGACTTTGAAATTTAAATCTTCCCACTCCTAGCTTCTGAAAGTAAATCGCTTCTGACTCGCTTCAACACTTTCCCTTTGGCAAGATTCAAAAATCAACAATAATTCCTCTAAGTCCAAAAACCCTTTTGGTTGACAAAAACCAATTTTGACCATTTTCCTTGTCTTTCACCCGTTGGTCGACTAAACCAATTTCTACCAATTTGTTTACATATATTCTTTTATTTCCTTTTGGTCGACATGGCTCAATTTCGACAGTTTGGCATGACATTTCCTTTAAACAATAAATCTAGTTTATTAAAGCCAAATTTTTAACCACTTTGGCTCCAATTTCCCAAAAACCCCTACTTTAAAGGATGGCCCTTAGCTTATGAGAATATCCTCATTTAATACACGTGCTTGAATACCTTAAGATTTTTTAAGGTAACAAAATGCCCCCCAGAGATTCCATTTTCGAATTTCGACTTATATGAGATAATGGCATCTTTGAAGTGTCGGTTTTACCATTTGACCAAACCGTTTCCATCCCTCCAAAAGTGAACGTTATTGTTTCGCATTTTTCGTGACGTCATGTAATCATGGTAACACATCACTATTTGACAGGGTTTTTTCTGTCGAAATGGGGCTTGAAACACTTAGGACTCAAGCAGAAAATTTTGAATATCAGGCTGCAAACCTCCATGGTGAACTGTGATCATTCCAAAATAGATTTAAACACTTTTAATCATTGTATCAACGATCTTGTGATTTCTTTATGGATTTAAGCCAAATTTTAATGGCACCTTTCTTTATCTGTCTTATATATATCTTCCTCTATTGTACACATTTTATGCATGTTTTGAATTTGTTGGTTTCGAACATAATTTTACCAGCTTGTTGATTCGACGAATATTCATTCTGTCGAAATTATGACTTCTTGAAGAATGGGCTTATACTTTTTTAAGTACTTACCATTTACCCTTAAGATCCGTCGATCTGGGGCTAACTCATCAAGTTCATAGGCATTATTTCAAAAAACTTGCATCACCTTAAAAGGCCCTTCCCAATTTGAGGACCATTTCCCTAAGACTCTATCATTTTTGTCCATAGGTAATATTACTTTCCATACTAAATTGTCGACAACAAATACTTTATCTTTTACTTTTTTATTATAAGCTCTGGCAACTCTTTCTTTCTGTCTTATTAACAAATCAAGGGCCAACATCCTTTCTTCATCTAAGTCGACAAGATCGTCCGCCATGATATTCCAATAATCCTTAGATGGTATTTTGTGTTGTCTTTGGATTCTTATTGATTGAACATGTATCTCCACTGGTAACATTGCATCATGCCCATATGCAAGTCAAAATGGAGTAGTTCTTGTTGCTTCCTTAGGGGAAGTTCTACATGCCCATAAAGCTTAATCTAGTGTTTTATGCCAATTCCTTGGCTTCTTTCCTACATGCTTCTTAATTAGGATAATTATTACTTTATTGGTAGCTTCGACTTGGCCATTTTCCTGAGCATAGTAAGGAGTAGAAGTTAACAATTTAATTCCAACTTCTTGCGTAAATTCTTGCATTTTTCATCCAGTAAACACTGATCCTTGGTCAGTTGTAATTATTTCTGGAATTCCAAACCGACATATGATGTGATTTTGTATAAAATAAATAACAGCTTCTTGATCGACATTTGTTAAGGCTATTGCCTCAACCCATTTTGTAAAATAATCAATACCAACTAAAATATACCTTTGTTGTTTTGATGACGCTGGTTTTATTTCTCCAATCAAATCTAAATACCATCCTCTGAATGGCCAGGCTTTTATAATTGCATGTAATTCACTTGCTGGAACATGTTGTATGCCCCCATGCACTTGGCATTCTTGACAATCTTTAGCAAATTCGATTCAATCGTTTAACATTGAAGGCCCATAGACACCAGAACGCACCAAAAGCCATTTCATTTTGTGTCCTGCTTGATGTGCGCCACATGCTCCACTATGCACATTTGACACTGCTACATATGCCTCACTTTCTCCAAGGCATTAAAGCAATATTCCTTCAACAGTTTTCTTAAATAATTTGTTCTCTATCAAAACATAACTGAGGGCGCGATACTTGATCTTATGATCTGTCGACCCCGTTGGGATGCGCAGATAGTCGGTCAATGGCTTTCACCAATCATTCTCTTGCCCATTGTCAACAGTTAAAATCTGAAATTTTTTGGCATCTACAACCCCTAACTTTATTATTGACAAATCTGAAGGAGATAACCAAGTTGCTCGAACTTTCTCTCTTACCTGAATAAGTTCTTCATTTTGGTCTTTCTTGTATCCTGAAGCTTCTTGTGCTAGGTCATTAGCTTCTTCATTCTCTCGTCGAGGTATGTGTCAAATACTCACTTGTTCAAATTGCTTTAACAATCTAATAGTAATCACAAAATACATGATTAAATTTTCTTTACCACATTTGTATTCCTTTGATACTTGTTTAATTACTAATTCAGAGTCTCCCATAATTTCGATGTTCCTTGCCCCCAATTCTAGCAGTAATTCAAATCCTGTTATTAAAGACTCGTATTCTGCTTCATTATTTGTACATATACCGTCGATTCTATACTTGAACTCTACTGGAATTCCACTGGGGGAAATTATAATTCCTCTTATTCCAACTCCATTTTTATGGATACAACCATCAAAGTATAATTTCCATGGCACTAGATCTACATGATTCTGAGGCATACCAACCATTGAATGGTCGACCAAGAAATCTGCCACCACTTGTCCCTTCATTTCTTTTAAGGGCACATAAGTCAGAGAATATTGTGTTAATGCTAAAGCCCATTTACCAATTCGACTATGTAAAATCAGTTTGGATAACATGTGCTTGATAATATCAAAATGAGAAGATACATAAACATCAACATGTTTTATATATTTCTTTAATTTAATACAAGAGAAATACAAGCAAAGGCATAGTTTTTCTATATCATTATACCTAGTTTCAGGATCATTAAGCATTCAACTAAGATAATATATAGGTCTCTCGACACCTTTTTCGTCCGATTGGACTAACATACTTCCTATAGTCGAATCTGAGGCTGCAATATATAACCTCATAGGTATATGTCTAACAGGAGGTGCCAATATTGGAGGCTTCACTAAGTAGTCTTTAATTTTGTCGAAAGCCTCTTGATGCTCCTCTTGCCAAACGAGATCTTCATTCTTCAGTCAATGTAGCGGTGGTAATGCTTTGGTTTTTCCACTTAAGTTGGATATGAACCTCCTTAGGAAATTTATCTTGCCCAACAAAGACTGAAGTTCCTTTTTGGTCGACGGAGGTTTGACATCCATGATGGCTTTGGTCTTGCTTTATTCACTTCTATGCCTTTTTTATGCACCACAAAGCCAAGAAAATCACCTGCCTGCACACAAGAAGCATATTTTAATGGATTCATTTTTAATCCATATTTCCTCATCCTTTCAAAAGATTCTCAAAGGTGTTGAAGATGAATCAATTTACTATTCAACATTATTACAATATCATCAATATAAACTTGTATGAAATCTTCAATGAAATCATGTAACATAGAATTCATTACCCTTTGATATGTCGCTCTGACATTTTTCAAACCGAATGGCATGACAACCCATTCATAGGTTCCCATTGCCCCTGGGCAGCGAAACACCATCTTCGGCATATCTTCATCTGCAATCAAAATTTGGTTATAACCAGAATAACCATCAAGCATACTTAAATATTCAAAACCGGCAGCAGAGTCGACCAACATTTCTGCCATATGCATAGCATATTCATCTTTAGGAGTGGACACATTTAAATCTCTAAAATCGATGCATACTCTTAATTTTCCATTTTTCTTAATTACTGGCACTATGTTTGCCAACCAGTCGACATACCTTGCAGTTCTTATGAATCTGCTTTTGAGCAGTCTTTCTATCTCCTCTTTGATTTTCCACATTATTGTTGGAGCGAAGCGTCTGGGAGTCTGCTTCACTGGTTTCTTTCCAGCTTTTATTGGTAACTTTAGTTTGACCAAATCCCTACTTAAACCTGGGATTTCGTTATAGTCCCAAGCAAAACAATCTTTAATTTCTTTTAATAAAGATATTACCTCAGACTTTAACTTTTGGTCGATGTTGGCGCTGATATAAGTTGTTCTTTTATCCCCCTTTTCGCCAAGATCTATTCCTTCTAAAGGATCTTGTGGCTGCATTCTTTCTGGTGCCATCAGTTCCTTTTCGAAGCCTAAGGGTTCTTCTTCATATATGCAGTCCAGACGCTGCTTATCAACGTTTTCTTCGACCACTTCTTTTTATCTGGTGTCTTTGGCTCGATTGCCAAATTAGCTCCTTCATTCAGAATTTGTGTCTTATTGGCTTTGACATCCATATTTTCTTCAGCCTCTAGCACCAAATTTATTTTACATTCGGCAATATACACCAAAATCCTTTTCAGAGCGACTAGCTCAGACATCATCACTGATGTCTCCCCAGCCTGTCGGTCGATTTTCACAGTATGCATCCTCAAGACGTTCCACATCCCATATAAAACCATGGGTCTCATGTAACTTCAACGAAACAAATTCCTCATCAAGGTTGGCATACACATCTTCAGCAGGTTGACATGGGGAAATGTTAGCTAATTTCCTGTCAAATTGCTTCTTGTCGAAATTGTTCACGTCTGCCCTGAAATATTCTTGATCAGCTTCAATGTTCTCGACAATACCATCTTCCCTCCAAATCACCAAACGTTGGTGCATAGAAGATGGTACAACCCCTACATCGTGTAGCCATTCCCTCCCTACTAAGAGGTTGTAACTTGGTTACCTTGAATCACCATGAATATAGTCGGCCTAGTAACAGAGTCGATAGTAATATCAACTTGGATCACACCCATAGTGTTTCTAGGCCTTCCTTCGTAGTCTGATAAGACCACATTATGAGATTTAACATCGGTTTCCTATTTACCAATTTTATGCAATAGGTGGTGTGGCATAATGTTTACCGTAGCACCACAGTCTACTACCACCTTGTTGATAACCACTCCTTCTAGCTTAGCCCTTATTAAAAGAGGCTTCAAATGGCTCCTCATGGCTCCTCATGGCCATATTTGGTCTTTCAAAGAACGGATATTGGTTCTCAATCAAACCATTATTCATCATAAAGTAACATGTTGGCTTATGTAAAGCCATCTCCTCAGCATCAACGTCTGCTGAATCTTCCACTTCAGTTAAGTAATCATATTCTGCTGGCAGAACTGATACCATATTAACTAAGATATTCAAACTCTCTTCAGACTCGAACTCAAAATTGTCAGTAACTTCTTCAGAACACTTAGCAACTTGTCGACTCACGAACTCTTTGATTCGTTCTTTTGCATAGGAATCGACCTTCACTTTATATTGCTTCTGATTTCCAGCTTTGTTTGCAGCAATCTGGCCAACAGATGCTTGCCTCTCAGCCTGCTTTTGACGCTGGAAGCGTCTCCATTGGGTTTGAGTCATGAGATTCTTCCCCATGTAATTTTCAGAAATATGACTTTTCCTCTCATACTTAAACTCATGTTGGTAGTTAATACCCGACTTTCCTTTGTTTGGGTCTCTAGCAATAGCACTATCAATTGGTGCCTCCTTCCCCCTTGAGGCTTAATCCAAGTACTGTTAGGAGCTTTTGCTGAAGAAATATAACTTCTTGGTTTGGAATGGGAGTTTCCCACAGTTCTTCTTGGGTCCCTTAGTGTAGGGAACCTTTGATTGTACGGCTTGCCCTTGTTCTTTTCTAACTGCAGCTTCTGGAAATTTTCAGCAGCTATTTTGTCAGTCATGGCGCCACACCTAGGACATAAGCAAGCTTGCAAACCTTTATTCTTACAGTGGTAAAGGAAGTCTAGCAAGTCCTCCTCAGGCCTTGGGTACACATCAACTAAGTCAATATTAGGACTTTCTCCAGTACTCTCCTTGAATAAATCATCATCAGGAAACTCAGTAATTTCTACAATGTTGATATCAACAGGGTCAAGAAATAAAGCCTCCTCTTGCCTAAGAGGATCAGTATCAATCTTCGTTTTCCGTGCAGAAAATTTCAATCTAACCTCCTGCAGTGATTTTTGTACGATATCCTTGAAAAGATAACATTGAGAGGTTGTGTGACCAAGATAATTATGAAATTTACAAAAACCTCTTTTCCGTTGTTGTTCTAATGGTGGTAACTTAGCACCTGGGGTACTAAAATTTGACCATCTTTAACTAACAAATCAAAAATTTCTTCACGTTTAGTGACATAAAACTATAAGTTTTCGTTGGAAATTTTGGATTGTTTTCAACTGTATTTTTTCCTTTAGCAGGAAATAGTGATTTACATTCATATGTTGGCCCTGGCTTCATTTCAGCCACGTCGACCACTGCCTCTGTTGGTGAGGTATATTCGGCTTCACAAATGGGATATGTGTCATCATAATCTATGAAGGCTACTTTTTCTTTCATAGTCCTAGCCTTAGTATGTCTGACCTTTTCTAGTCGCAGACGTTCTAGATGTCGAACTCTATCAGCTAACTGTGACATACTCTTTACGAAGGTCGGATCTATTTTCTTCCAAATGGAATAATCTAAACCTCCAGCAGCCATTAGAACAAGCTCATGTTCTGGCACTTGAGTAAAGCATCTTGCTTTCAATGACCTAAATCTATTTAGATAATCATCAATGGTTTCAGCAAACCTTCTTTTAATGTTTTACAATTCAACCAAACTAATTTTTGAATGACCCTCATAAAACTATTCATGGAAATTTTTTTCCAACTTAGTCCATGAGTCAATCGAATTTGGAGGCAAAGTGGTAAACCAGGTGAAACCTGCCTTAGTAAGGGAAGAAGGAAAATGTTTTACCCTTAATTTTTCATTATTCGACATATCCCCAGATTCAGTCAAATACCTAGCAATATGTTCCACTGTCGACTCTCCAAATTCTCCCCCGAATTTTATATAATTAGGAATTTTCCATCCTCTAGGGTTTTCGGTCTATAAGATATATTTAGACAAAGGGGAAGAATATGTTGGCCTCTGAAGGGTGTTATTCATACCATTCCTAGCCATAATTCTTTCGACAATGGTGGTCAGATTAATTCCTACGGCTAAATCATGTTGTCAAATTTGTTCAACAATTTGATCAGCCTCTTGATGTCGATGTACTAATGCCCTAGGTGGATCGACAATCAAATTCCTTAGAGGTACTAGCATTGGTCCATGGTGGACAGTTTCATCCTGTATTTCCCCCATGTCCATTTGTCCAGGGGAATCTAGTCGAACAAGTGGCGCCTTTCGAATAGGTGTTAGGGGAGCACCTAAAAAATTACACAAACGTGTTAATTGGGCAATCACCTGTCGATTTGTTTCAGCGGACTTCCTATTAGTCTCAGCCGACTCTTGTACTATAGGATTAAATACATTACCCATTTGGTTAGTTAACATATTAACCAAGTCATGGTTACTATCATCCATTTGTTACCTTAACACTGCTACTGGAGTGTTAGTGAGAGGAGGTACTATTGGTTGAGAAGGCATTCCTCTAATTTGGTTTCCTCTATTATTTCCTCCTAGTGCAGATCCTTGTAAAGGGGAGTTCAAATATTGAACATTATCTGACACCACTGCTGCATTCAATGTTGACTGGTATCCTGGCATCATGGAATATGGAATTCCATAAGCAAGATCCACATTACCAAAACTAGTTACATTAGGTATGGTGGTCGTAGTCATTACAAGCCTAGGGCTTCTGGGTGGAGCCTGAGAAATTTGTGTGGAACCTGATGCAGTTGACCCGACTGGAGGAAAAGGTGCAACTTGAGAAACTATTGGATCAATAGTAGTTAAAGTTTGTGACGGTATTTCGTCTATGTTTGGATTATCAGGAATTTCCATTCTTGATATATGCTTCCTAGATGATGGTTTATTATACTCTTTAGTTAACTTTCCATTTCAAAGCCACATACACTTAAGACAAATTCTTAGCATTGTGTCCCACTGGGCGTGCCAATTTGTTTACTGTGGAAAATGGTAAACAACTGATGGTCCTCCCAAAGTCCTAAAACTAAGGGTAAATCACAAGGTCGGCCAGTTGATCTTAAGACGTGTGCTAAGAGTTTTATTATTATACTTATTCTATTGAAATCCTTGTCAAGGGAAACAGTTTTCTATGATGAAGGGAACAATTATAACGGCTTTCCACACTATTAATCGATCGACTGGCTGGTGACTCGTGACCGACAAAAGGTATTCATATGAAAATAAGATTCAATAAACTAGCTGACTGGTGACTCGTGACCGATAGAGAGTATTGAATTGTTTACACAAAGTAGAAAATAACGTAAAGACTTTGTTCGACAGTACATGTAAAGCTAATAAAGTATTCAAAAGAGATAATTGAAAAATAAAGGATTTGCATTGAAATAAAAGTGGTGATTCACGCACGTCAAGCACTTCTTCACTCTTTGTTTCCTGACGCTCAGAATGACAGATTTTTGACAAGTGATTTAAGCTTACAAGTGAACACACCAAAAAATACACTAAATCTGCTTATTTATAATATTTACAATGTAATTGCCTAGATGAAATCTACGGACAATATTAAAATCTTGAGACAACTGCTTCACTTGATGTCGCCACCTATTTGACGCTTAAACAAATTGTAAACCGCTGGCAACTGCTGATGACTTTGAAATTCAAATCTTCCTGCTCATAGCTTCGGAAAGTAAATCGCTTCTGACTTGCTTCGACACTTTCCCTTTGGAAAGATTTAAAAATCAACAACAATTCCTCTAAGTCCAGAAACCCTTTTTGTTACAAAAACCAATTTCGACCATTTTCCTTGTCTTTCACCCTTTGGTTGACTAAACCAATTTTAACCAATTTGTTTACATATATTATTTTATTTCCTTTTGTCGACCTGGCTCAGTTTTGACAGTTTGGCGTGACATTCCCTTTAAACAATAAATCTAGTTTAATAAAACCAAATTTTCAAACACTTTGGCTCCAATTTCCCAAAAACCCCTACTTTAAAGGATGACCCTTAGCTTATGAGAAAATCCTCATTTAATACACGTGCTTGAATACCTTAAGATTTTTCAAGGTAAAACATGGATGACATTGTTGCTAAGGCATCCGCCAATTGATTTTCTTCTCTTGGAAAGTGTTCGAAGGTAACCTCCTCAAAGTATGGGATCAAGGTTAACACAAGCTCTTTGTAGGGGATCAAATTAGGATTTTTGGTATCCCACTCTCCTTTAACATGACTGATTACTAAATCTGAATCTCCATATATGCTTAAGAATTTTATTCTTAGGTTAATGGCAGCCCTAAGACCCAAGATGCATGCTTCATACTCAGCCATGTTGTTTGTACAGTTGAAACATAGTCTGGCAGTGAATGGTGTATGGGAACCTTTGGGAGAAATAATCACAACACCAACTCCATTACCTAAAGCATTAGAAGCCCCATCAAAACCATAGTCCATCGGGATCCTTGTTCAGGTCTGTCATATGGATCAGGCATTTCACAATCGGTTATCAGCATGATATTCTCGTCTGAGAATTCAAAGTTCATGGATTGGTAATCATCAACAACTTGATGGGCCAAGTGATCTGCCAGTACACTTCCTTTGACGGCCTTTTGTGTATTATATATGATATCATATTCAGTCAAGATCATTTGCCATCTAGCTATTCATCCAGAGAGAGTTGGCTTCTCGAAGATGTACTTGATATGGTCCATCTTAGAAATCAACAAAGTGGTGTGAGTCAACATATACTGTCTTAGCTGGCAAGCATCTCATGACAGAGCACAACAAGTTTTCTCTAGAAATGAATATCTTGTTTCACAGTCAGTAAACTTTTTGCTTAGGTAGTATATTGCATGCTCTTTTCGGCCAGACTCGTCATGTTGGCCTAACACACGCCCCATTGAGTTCTCTAATATAGTCAAGTACATAATCATAGGTCTTCCTTCAACTGGAGGCATCAGGATGAGAGGTTCTTGTAAATATTCCTTGATCTTGTCAAATGCTGCTTGACAGTCGTTGCTCCATCTGATTACTTGATCTTTCTTCAAGAGTTTGAAGATTGGCTCACAAGTAGTAGTTAGGTGAGATATGAAGCGGGCAATGTAGTTAAGTCGACCCAAGAAGCCTCTAACCTACTTCTCAGAACAGGGAGCTGACATTTCTTAAATGGCTTTTACCTTCTCAGGATCCATTTCAATATCTTTGCCACTGACTACAAAACCTAGGAGCTTTCTAGATCTTACTCCGAAGGTGCACTTGTTAGGGTTCAATCTTAGCTTGTACTTATTCAACCTTTCAAACAACTTGTGTAAGTGATCAAGGTGTTCTTCCTCGGTCTGTGACCTCGTAATTATATCATCCACATAGACTTCTATTTCTTGATGAATCATATCATGAAATAGGGCTACCATAGCTTGTTGATAGGTTACCCCTGCATTCTTCAAACCGAAAGGCATGCCCTTGTAACAAAAAGTGTCTCGCTGTGTAACAAAATTAGTTTTCTCCATGTCCTCGGGAGCCATTTTGATTTTATTATAGCCAGAGAAACCATCCATGAAGGAGAAGACTTTATGTTGAGTAGTGTTGTCGACCAAGACGTTAATATGTGGTAGTGGTAAATCATCTTTGGGGCTTACTCTATTAAAATCTCTATAGTCTACGCACATACGGACCATTCCATACTTCTTTGGAACGGGGAAAAAATTTGCCACCCATTGGGGATATGACGTCACTTCTAGAAAACATGCATTGAATTTCTTCATTACTTTAGCTTTTATGTTTTCGGACATGTCTAGCCGCATACGACGAACTTTTTGCTTGACTGGAGGACAATCTTCCTTTGTTGGTAGACGATGAACCACAATGTCAGTATCGAGCCCCATCAAATATTTATATGACCAAGCAAACACTTCAACATAGTAATGTAACATCTGGATCGATCTGTCTTTGACACCGTCTTCCAAGTTGGCTCTGATCTTGACCTCTTTCTTGTCTTTCTCACTACCTAGGTTGATCACTTCAATTGGCTCTTCATGCGGTTAAATGGCTTTTTCTTCTTGCATCAGAAGTCTGGATAATTCCCCAAGTATTTTACAGTCTCCTTCGCCTTCGTCTTCAACTTGGTATATTGGATGTTCAAAGTCATAGGTGGTGTGATACGGTGGGAGAATTGACTTGGGTGTTTTTGCATTTTATCGCAAATGTTGCGGTTAGCAAGAGTCGCCACCGACTTTTCTTTTATCCAAAAGGAAAGGTGAAAAAGCACAGGTGTTTACCTTGGGTTTTGGTAAACAACCGCTGATCCTCCAAATGGTTACTTATTTGGTTACTCGCAGGATCGATCAGATTGATCCTAGGACATAGGTTGATTTTGAAGTTTGATTGAATTGGATAAGGCTTTAAATAAATTGGCTTTAAATGAATTGCATAAAGGAAAGACTTGGTAAAATAAACAAGGCTTTAAAGTAAAAGGTTCGACAAGAATGTAAAGGAGAAAGCAAGTAAATTTCTGGAAAAGTAAATGACTTTAATTGATAAAATTGGTGTTTCACACATACATTTCTCAACAATTCTTTCTCACACGCTGGGTACTCGAATCTATATGAGTGACTTTGTATAGAATTGTGAACACCCGCGAGAAACTACATGTCTACTACTATTTATACTAAAGCATCCCAAGTAACCGTCGGGCAGTTACACTGCTTCGAGATCAATCCACTTGGCACGTTCTCCATGCTCGACGCTCCAGATCCTTGCACGTTTGCACGTGGTAACTGCTGGAAACCGTTTTCCCTCCAAAAGCTTGAATTTCAAACTGCTCCACTCTGAATCATCGAACACTTTCGTCAAGAGACATCTTCGACGAGAAACTCCTTCGACGTCGAAGGCAACCAGCCTTCTTCCTTGGAAGAAATCTTCTAAGTACTTTGCCATCTTTCGACGGGCACTTCGACAAACTTAACCAGTCGAAGACATCCTTCAGCTTTAATGGCTAACATCAATCAAAACAAAGGTGTCGAATTTAGGAGCCAACAAATTGCCCCCCAAGAATGCCTTATTTCGACTCTGAAAGAAAAAGGCATTCTTTGAAACGCCATTCGACACCTGTCTTTCCACGCTTAGTCACAAATTAACTTGTGCACTTTTTGTTGCTTTTTACCAACTATTGGCAATCCCAAGAAAACCATCATTGATTTGATCCTAGGACGTCACTTTCAGTACGGCGTGCAGTACCAAACGTCATTTCAGAATTTGTCATTATGACAATTCTCAAAAACGAGGACGCACGCTGCGTCCCTCTATTTCTGCAGAAACGGCCAAAACAACAGGGGGCTGCCACGCGTCCCACTAACTCCTGCAGCATTAAATGGCATTTAATGTCCTCGTTATTGGGGATTTTTCCCACTACTATAAATAGTAGTAAGTACCCCATTGTGGGACTTTTTACGCCATCTAGCCTTTCCAACTTCTCTGTTTTCATACAAGCTTGTTATCTTTGCAGAAACTCTTCCTCTTTCACTTCGTCTTCAACCTTATTTCAAACTCAACACTAATCCATGGCATCTGGTTCTACTGCTCCTAGTGCTAACGCACCAACTGAGCATGCTAAACCCAAGGTTTTCGTCACTGCTCCGGTAGTAAATTCTACAGGCAAACGAAGGGTTCCTGAACCTTCTGACATCGCCGTTCGCGATGCTTACTCGCGCCACTTGATGATCCCGGTTGGATATTCCAACCAGATCTTTGCAATGTCTGGCCCCATGAATCCAAGTATCTCTGAGGCTCTGAAGATCAAGAGCTATTTCCCGATAGTCGAGAAACTCAAACCAGTCGCATGCGCCAAGAAAGACGCAGAAGACAATGAAGACCCTGCACGTGAAAAAATCGACCTCCGCTTCTTCAACAGAGGTGTTAGGGTCTTCAGGTCTTGCCCTAACCTTACCTCCGATTATGTTGCTTGGCTAACAAAGTTGGAGAAGCACCAAACTTCGATCTGGAAGGATATGGGAATCTTCGACCTAGTGATGCTGTCGAAGACGGGTTTGAACTACTCCCCGGAGATGCTGATAGCTTCACTGTTGTTCTGGGACTACTCCCACTTCACTTTTCATCTTCCCTGTGGGATGCTAACCCCCACACTCTTCGATGTGGCCGCTATTACTGGCCTTCGACCCACCGGGGATTACTTCGATCCGGAGGAGATGTCGGAGGACCAAATTGGCTTCTCTGAGACCAAACCAACATACACCACTTTCATCAACCATTATCACGACAGGTCGACAGATGTTGTGTCGGATGTCGAACACATAGCGTTTCTAGCCTTATGGCTGACTCGCTTTGTGTTTTGCTCGAAGTCTCTACAAGTGACCAAAAAGATGGTCACTCTTGCTACTCAACTGCATCACCACCAAAACATCTGTTTGGCAGAACTGATTCTGGCTAGCCTCTATGATTCGATCAGCAATGGGGCAACTCTTCTGAAACATATCGAGGACAGGGCCAGTTTGCTACTTGCTGGGCCCTTTTGGCTGCTCCAACTGTGGCTCAACGCCACTTTCGAATCTTTCTTGCCCAAGAAGGTTCAGATAAATGAACAGGCTCCAGCGATAGCGAATAGACGCATCGAAGGAACTAGGCTGGCTCTGCTGACACCTATGGAAGATGGACTGGAGTTTCAGCAAACCTTCACCAACTTCGTTCTAATGTTTGCTCGAAGGAAGGAGTTTGTTTCAACTATGGCCCCATTTGCTCGACGGAAGGTAGGCCCAGCATGGTTCACAAGGCCACATCCAAGGGCGTCGAGTGGTCCCAATGTCGATGAGCATACAATACTTTGGGAGGCGTTCCTTACACCAAGGATCATGCCTCTTCGATTCAAGAGCTCAAAGACTCATTTGAGTCTGATTGCATACCAATCAAACCTGGTATCTCGCCAGTTTGGTATTATCCAAACCCTACCTTCTTTGATTTTTCAAAGAGAGAAGTCAATGTTGTACTTCTGCAATGATTATACAGAAGAAGCTGCCATCAAGCATATCGGAAGATATGCTGGTCGAACAGTCCTCTCGCTGTTTGACTACCAGCTCAATTTCCTTTGCTCACCATCCTTCGAGGAGTGGTGGAAAAGCTATTATGCTGAGTACTTCTTTGATGAGAAGGACTTCATGGATGAGCTGCAGAAGTCTTTTGTCCTTGTGTTGGACAAAATAAAGAAATGTAAGTTCATGCTCTCACATTACTTTTTGTTTTTCTCTTCGACTGCTAGTCTGTTAACTTTTATTTGTTTTCAGTTGTTCGAAAGCCTGTAGCCAAGAAGGCTACAGAAGGTCAACAGGGAGGAGGCCCTTCAACAAAACCTCCACCGCCGGCGAAAACTACAGCGCCGGCGAAGACCACAAGCAACCAACAGGGGGAAGGCCCTTCGAAGAAGCCTTCTATATCGGTAACCAGACTTCCTTCATTTTCCTTCTGGCTTTCGATTTTTGATTTTCGATGCAATTATTCAATCGAATTCCTATTGGTTTTCTAGGCACCTTCGCCCAAGAAACGGCCAGGACTGGTGGTCGAATCTGGGAGTGATGAAGAAAGTGATTCCCCTCCTGCCCCTCTGAAGAGGCGAAAGTTGACGAAGGATGCTTCTGTTCCTGCTCCTGCTCCTGAAGGTCGAACTGTCAGAATAAAGGTTGCTGTGAGAAAGCCTAGGCCACCTCCAGTGATCATCGAGGAGCCAACTAAGGAGGAACTAAACATTCTTCTTAACAAGCCTGTCGAAAGCGACAATTCCAGCCCTGGGGCTGAAGCTAATCCACAGGTAATCTCTTAGACCTTTTTATAATTTAGGTATAGATACCCATATTCGATTGTGTCTCTTTCGATCTCTGAAGATTTGTCTTCTTTCCCTTTTCAGGACACTACTGAAAGTTCTCCGCCAAGGACCTCAGAAACGCTGGAATCTGCTGAACTTAGCAGGCCTCAGGAAAAAGGCTTGGGCAATGACGAAGCCCATACTGAGAATGAGGCCAATGCTGAAACGGTAGAGAAACCAACAGAGGAACCTCTGGTGGAGGAACAACAGCCAGAAACGGTTCAGGTGGTGGATCTGTCAGAAGAGAATCATGAAGAAAGGGACCAAGGCAATGATGGCGAAGAAAATCAAAATGCTGCCGACGAAGAGAACCAAGGTGGCACTGGCGAAGGGCACCAGGGTGACGCTAGCGAAGAACACCAAGATGACGCTGGCGAAAGGCCCCAGGGTGATGCTAGCGAAGAACCACAAGTCGACGCTGGTACTGCCCCAGTCCGAGTCGAAGAGCCACCAGTCGAGGCACCTAACACTCAAGAACCTCAAACCCAAGACAATGCTGTTGCAAGGGTTACCTCAACGAAGCACAGGTCGAAAGAGGACTTGGAACTCTTGAAACAAACTGACCCTGTTAGCTACCTCAACGCAATCATCGAGAGCAAGAGTTCGTCTGACGCTAGTCAGGAAGTTCCTACCCTGTCGGGGAAGTCTACTGAAACTTCTCCCCTTGATGATGCTTTGGCGAAGGTTAAGGCCCAGTTCTTCAAGAGGGACTTGATGAAGGCTTTAGAGGGGGACCCCACTGCTCCATCATGCTTGAAAGAGGTCTTGAATGCTGTCGACTTTGAAGCTGTAGCCCCAGAAGTCTCAGGCTTGATCATGGAGTTACACTCTATGATTGATCAAGTCTCAGCAGATTACAGGCGCCAAAGGGGGTTTAACAGTCAGCTTGAGGTGTTGTATGGCAAAAGCTCCTCTGCGTGGACTGCTGTCTCAGATTCGACTTCTCGAATTGCGGAGTTGTCGAAACAAAAAGCGTCTGCGCAAGAAGAAGTCGATGCCATTGATCGAGAGAATGTTTCCTTCCGGGCACAAATCGCAGAAATAGAGGCGAAGATAAACGCCAACACTGTACGCAAGGAGGAACTTCTTTCGACCATCTCAGACACCGAGAGCCAAACTGAGATCAAACAAGGCCTGGAATTCGCTGAGAGGGCCCAAAGCCTCGACGCTCAGATTGCCAAACTAGTGCAGGAGAACTCCTGGTGTAAGAAGAGGTTGGAGCTGCAGCAAGCCAAGTATCTTCGACTCAAGAACTCTCTTACCTTTTAATTGATTCTCTTTTGTAACCATATTCTGTAATCGTTATTCGACAACAATTGCCATCTTGGCTGAAATTTATAAAATTTCTATTTTGGCATTTTTATGGTTAATTTAGTCTTGTTCTTTTATTATTTTATTTTTATCTCTTGAAGTATAGGTTTGTATTTTTTCAAATATTTACCATTTACTCTCAAGAGCCTTTTATCTCCACTTAACTCTTCGACTTCATAGGCTCCACCAGAAAAAGTTTGGATAACTCTGAAGGGTCCTTCCCATTTGGGTGACCATTTCCCCATGCTTCGATCTCTCCGATCCATGGGAAGAATTACCTTCCAAACTAGTTCTTCAGGCAAAAATACCTTAGGTTTTACCTTTTTATTATAAGAGTCTTCTACTCTTTTCTTCTGAAGCCTGAGTAGGTCGAGAGCGTGTAATCTCTCTTCGTCTAAATCCACCAGTTCATCTAACATCATGTTCCAATAAACTTCAGAAGGAATATCATAATGCCTCTGAACCCTTGCAGATTGAAGACAAATTTCTGCTGGCAACACTGCATCATGGCCAAAAGTTAGCCTATACGGTGTTGTACCAGTGGCTTCTTTTGGGGACGTTCGACAAGCCCATAAAATCTGGTCTAACGTCTTATGCCAATTCTTTGGTTTCTTCCCAACATGTTTCTTTATCAAGCCAATCACCACTTTGTTAGCTGCTTCGACTTGACCATTCGCCTGTGCATAATAAGGCGTGGATGTTAGGAGTTTGAAACCTGTTTCCTGAGCAAATTCCTGCATCTTTCGACCAGTGAAAACTGACCCTTGATCAGTTGTTATTGTCTCAGGAATTCCATATCTAAAGATAATGTTCTTTTGAATAAATTCAATGACATTTTCTTGGTCCACATTGACTAAAGGGACAGCTTCGATCCACTTAGTAAAATAATCAATGCCTACCAATATGTATTTCTGACTCTTTGATGATGCTGGTCGAATCTCTCCAATGAGGTCCAACGCCCATCCTCTAAAAGGCCAAGGCTTCACTATCGAGTGAAGTTCGCTTGCTGGTACATGTTGGATGCCTGTATGAACTTGACACTCTTGACAACCTTTGGCGAACTCAACACAATCTTTCAGCATTGTGGGCCAATATAGTCCTTGTCGAAACAACAACCATTTCATCTTATGGCCTGCTTGGTGAGCCCCACATGCCCCAGCATGCGTCGTCGAAAGGGCTATGTATGCTTCAGTTTCACTTAAACATTTCAGCAACACCCCTTCAGGCGTCTTCTTGAATAACTCATTACCCATGAGTACAAAACTCAACGCCCTGTATTTTGTTTTTCGTTCTGTCGAAGCTCCTGGATTTTGAAGATAGTCCACAATAGGTTTCCTCCAATCTCGCTCTGACAAATTATCAATGAACGAAATCTCGAAGTTACTGTGATCAGCATATCCTAGTCTCGTCGATTCCAAGTCTGATGGTGATAGATAAGTTGCCTTTATCTTTTCTCGAACTTCGATTGCTCTTTGTAGTTTCGTTTTTGAAATCTTATACCCAGATGCAATTTGTGCCAAGTCGTTAGCTATTTGATTCTCGACTCTGGGTATGTGTCGAATATTGATCGTTTCAAATTGTTTCAATAAACGATTTGCTATCACAAAGTACATAATGAGATTCTATCTTATGCATTTATATTCCTTTGTGACTTGCTTAATGACTAACTCTGAGTCTCCCATTATTTCGACTCGAGTTGCCCCCAATTCCAACAATATCTCAAGGCCAGTAATTAGAGCTTCATACTCAGCCTCATTGTTCGAACAAGAACCTGCTATTTTGTACTTGAATGTTGTTGGAATTTTATCTGGAGAAATAATCAAGACTCCTACTCCTGTTCCATCTTTATGGCTGGAACCATCGAAGTAGAATTTCCAAGGCTCTATCTCCACATAATTAATATCCTCGACTTGAATTGAGTGGTCGACTATGAAATCTGCAACCACTTGTCCTTTTACTGCCTTAAGAGGCATAAAGGTCAAGGAGTATTCAGTTAATGCTAATGCCCATTTGCCAATTCGACTATGCAAGATAGGTTTCGACAACATATATTTGAAAACATCAAAATGAGACGAAACATAAACATCAACTGGTTTTATATATTGCTTGAGTTTTGTACAAGAAAAATACAGACATAGACACAATTTTTCAACTTTGCTATATCTAGTTTCTGCATCATTCAAAACTCGACTGAGATAGTAAATGGGTCTTTCGACTCCATTCTCATCCTCTTGGGCTAACATACTTCCCAGAGTTTTGTCAGATGCAGCTATGTACAATCTCATACTCCTATTGCTACAAGGAGGCACCAAAATAGGTGGCTTAGTGAGGTACCCTTTGATTTTGTCGAAGGCTTCTTGTTGCTCCTGCCCCCATTCGAACCCCTCTTTATTCAGTCGAAGTAAGGGTGAAAAGGCCTGAGCTTTCCCACTTAGATTAGATATAAACCTCCTTAAGAAATTTATCTTGCCTAAGAGAGATTGCAATTCCTTCTTATTCGATGGCGCTTTCGCTTCCAGAATTGCCTTCGTCTTGTTCTGGTTGATTTCGATTCCTTTCTTGTGGACAACGAAGCCCAAGAAATCTCCAGCTTTCACACAGAACGCACACTTCAAAGGGTTCATCTTCAGACCATGTTCTCTCATTCTTTCGAATGATTGTCGAAGGTGGTCAATATGGTTCTTCCTGGAAACAGATTTTATAACAATATCATCAATATATACTTGCATAAAAGTGTTAATAAAATCATAAAAGATAGTATTCATTGCTCGCTGGTATGTTGCCCCAGCGTTCTTTAGGCCAAAAGGCATCACTACCCATTCGTAAGTGCCCAAGGCCCCAGGGCATCGAAAAGCTGTTTTCGACACATCCTCTTCAGCAATGAATATTTGATTATATCCTGAATAACCATCGAGCATACTCAGGTATTCATAACCAGCGGCAGAATCGACTAGCATTTCCGCCACAGGCATAGGATATTCATCTTTGGGGGTGGCAGCATTCAAATCTCTGAAATCTATGCACACCCTTAATGTGCCATTTTTCTTAATTACTGGCACAATATTTGCAATCCATTCGACATACCTTGTAACACGGATGAATTTGCATTTCAGAAGTCTTTCGACCTCCGTTTTGATCTTCGACAGTATTTCTGGAGCGAAGCGCCTTGGATTTTGCTTGATTGGCTTCTTCCCAGGTTTGATTGGCAACTGAAGTTCTACCAATCCTCTGTCGAGACCAGGAATTTCGTCATAATCCCATGCAAAACAGTCTTTAAACTCTTTCAGCAATTGGATTACTTCCAACCTAAGTTCTGGATCGATTTTGGCGCTGATGTAAGTTGGCCTTTTCTCTGATCCTTCGCCTAAGTTGATTTCTTCTAAAGGGTCTTGCGCTAACATTTTAATGTTGTTCGCCAAGGGATCCTTTTCGAAGCCCAAAGGCTCATCGTCATAGATGGCGTCGAGCCTCTGTTCCTGCATTTCTTCTGGCATGATATCAGGAGGTTTTGGATCGAAATCCTTTCCTGGGCCTACAGCAGATAATTATTGATCATTGGCCTGTGTGGCCATGTACTTTACTTCGGCTTCGAGAGCCGTCATCATCTTGGTCTCGGCCACATAAGCCGAAATTCGCTTCAAAGATTGTGACTCAGTCATTATCACTGAAATCAATTCCCCAACCAGTTGGTTGGATATCAGTTAACCCACTGAAGTCTATGTGGGACAAGTCTTCTCTGTCCCATTGGAAACCATGCTCAGGATGCAGGTATAGGGAACAAAAAGTGTTTGGCGCTGGCGCCATGTCGAAGTCAGGTGTTGGACATGGCCCTATGTGAGCCAAGTTCTTGTCGAAATCTGCCAAACCCAGGTGATTCACTTCGCCAAGGTAGTAGCTTTGATCTGCCTCTATGTTTTCGACCATCCCATCTGGACGCCATAGCAGCAGCCTTTGGTGCATCGATGAAGGCACAGCGCCAACACCATGAATCCATTCACGGCCCAACAAAAGATTGTAGTTAGGTTTGGCCGATATGACCATAAACATCGTTGGTCGAAGGATAGACCCTACTTTGATATCTAGCTGGATCACTCCCATGGTGGTCCCAATGCCGCCCTCATAGTTCGACAGGACCATGTTGTGAGGTTTAATGTCCTCATCTCTTTTGCCAATCTTCCTTAGCATAGAGTGAGGGATAATATTGATGGTTGCCCCACAATCGACCAATATTTTGTTCACAGTAGTTTCTTCGAGTTTAGCCCTTATGAATAAAGGCTTGAGGTGATTTTTCATCGCCTCAGTAGGTGGCTCGAAGAAGCCATTTTGTTCCTCAGTAGTGCCATTGTCCATGACAAAATAGCACACTGGCCTATGTTTGGCCATTTCTTGCTCCCCTTCCCAGTCACTTGCTTCGACTTCTACCTGTCGATTGAATTCTCTGGGCAGCACTGAAACTATATTCACCATTATATCCAAAGTATCATCAGACTCAGCATCGTCTTCGTCTTTGACTTCACTTTGGTTAGGCCAAACTAGCCTGTTGGTAACTGGCTCTCTCTCTAGAGGCTTCCTTTGTTTCCTTTGAGGGACATTCGAACTAGTTTCTGCCTTAGGTTCGTTGGCAGCCTCCCTTTCAGCTTTTCGTCTCCTTTGATATCTCCTCCATTGAGATCGAGACATGGGATTTTTACCCTTGTAGTTGCTGGACACTTGAGCAACCTTAGGTGCAGCAACTTGAGGCTCTTTCTTTTGAGTCAAAGAGGAACCTCTTGGCACATCGAAAGAGTTCCATTTCTCCTCACTTGGCCTTTTCCGACCAGAGGTTTTGTACCAAGTGTCTATTGGCACATTTGTCGGAGGCCTAAAAGTCAATGGCCTCTTGTCTTGGTTAGAACCCCTTCTGGGATCATGTCGAAGGTCAGCATTCTCCCTTCTCTTATTCGCTGCTCTTACGCCCTGAATGTGCTCAGCAGCTTTTTTATCAAAGATCGAACTGCATCTTGGACACAGCATCACCTCTGATTTCTTTTTCTGGCATCTTTGTAGAAAATCTGCCAAGTTTTCATTTTCCCGAGGGAAAGCAGTCTTATTAGCCTGTTCTTGCCTCATGGCCTCTTCTGATGCTTTTGGGTCAGAGAGTTCGACCATGTTGATATTTATTGTATCTTTGTTAGCAAGAGTTAACTGCTTCATTTGTATCTCCAGATTCTCCGTCTGGCCTTGAACGGTGGCCAAGTGGGAACTGGGCTTTGATCCAGTTTTTTGTGCTTCAGCAGTCTCCGACTTCGGGTTTTCGACCGCTTTCTGGACAGCTTCAATTGTCTTCCTGGATAAATTTCCAGAAAAACTGCCAAAGATTGGCATGTTGATGTGGTCCTTTGAGACTTCGACCATGGTAATTCCTGGCTTCTTCGACTGGATCCTGGTTGCCTCTATCATGTTCACCTCAGAGGGTTCAGCATAGTGGGCTTCAGCCTTCAGTGGATTGGAGTCGATAGCCATGGGGGATTTGTCTGCAAACTTTAATCTCCCTTCCTCAATAGCGTCTTGCACAAGATTCCTGAAAAGAAAACATTGAGAAGTTTTATGGCCCAAAAAATTATGATATTTGCAAAAACCTCTCTTCTTTCTTTGATCAAGAGGAGGCACTTTCACCCCTGGGGGTACTATCATTTGGCCATATTTAACTAGCAAGTCGAATATTTCATCACACTTTGTGATGTCAAAACTATAAGTCTTTTTTGGGAACCTATCGTTGGTCCTTTCTGGACCAATGGGATTTTTCCCATTTGAGGGGACTAACAGTTTACAAGAGTATGGTGGCTCTTGTTTTAGTTCTGCTAAATCGACTTCTCCTTCTTCGACAGTTAAAGTATCGTCGAAGGATTCTAGATCTTCGTCATCCATCTCAACGTACGCTATTCTCTCTCTCTTGTGAGTTTTCGTTGCCTTAGCTTTTTCAGCTTTGATACATTCTACCTGTCGAACTCTATCGGCCAGTTGGGCCATGTCTCTTAGGTATTGGGTGTCTAGCTTCTTCCTAATGGAATAATCTAAACCGCCTGCGGCTATTTCGACCAACTCATGTTCTGGCACTTGTGTAAAACATCTCGCCTTGAGCAACCTAAACCTATTTAGATATTCGTCTATAGGTTCGGTGAAACGTCTCTTCACACTGGCCAGTTCTTTCAGGCTTATCTTGGTCTGCCCCATGTAGAATTGTTCATGGAACAATCTTTCCAACTGGGTCCAATGATGGATCGAATTGGGGGGAAGAGTTGTAAACCAAGTAAAAGCGTTCTTGGTTAAAGAACTTGGGAAGTACTTGATCCTTAGGTTTTCGTTATTCGAAATGTCTCCTGCTTCGATCAAATATCTCGCCACATGCTCGACAGTAGATTCTGTCGTGTCCCCAGAGAACTTAGTAAATTTGGGGACTTTGCATCTAGGAGGTAAGTCCGTTTGTAACACGTATTCTGACAATGGAGATGTAAAGTTGGGCCTTCGAAAGCCCATGTTCATCCCATTCTGAGTCATGATCCGTTCGATCATGGTTGCCAGATTGTTTTCCAAACCCATGTTTTGGTATTGGATATGCTGAACCACTTCGTCAGCATTTTGGTTTCTGTTAACTAACCTTACCTCTGGGGCTATTACCCTAGGTTCTTCGACAGGTTGTTCCACTCGTGCCCTAAGGTTTTCTTCGACAGGCTGTTGAGCCTGGTTAATGGTGCTTTCTTCCTCTAAAAATATCCCCTGATTTCCCCTTATTTGCGCCCTTTGGGGCTGTCGAACAGGTTGGGGTACTCCAAAGAAGTCAGCCAAACGCGTCATTTGCGCTGTCACTTGCTGATTCGATTGAGTAGTGTTTTGTATTAGAGGGTTTAGCACTGTACTCAAAGTTTGTGCCAACATTTGCACCATATCATGGTTGCTTTCGTCCATCTGTTGCCTCAAGACTGCTGTCGAGGCATTTGTAAGGCCATGGGCTACTTGGGACGTTCCTCCTAAGAGTTGGGTCCTATTTCTATTCGCCATGCCTACTCCAGAGCCTTGGAGTGGCGAAGAGGCACTCACGAAAGGGTCTGAAAAAGTGGACGCAGCATTCGTCAGGCTTGCCACTTCAGAAGTTGGCATACCATAGAATGGAATGAATCCTGGGGGAACCAAAGGCCTTGTGCCTAAATTTCCCCTTGGTGGGGGAGTTCCCAAAGGTATCCTGGGGCCTGTTGACGAAGGTATTGGCCCCGTGGTTGTGACCGACACTGCTGGTGTCGAACCAACGTTTGTCGCTTCACTTACGGTCATACTAACCGTTGCTCCCACACTCGTTTGTGGGATTTCGTTATTGTTTGGCGGATTCGCCATCTCTTTCCTCCTTCTGGCAGTATTGTTATCGTTAGTGTATATTCTACCACTTCTCAATAACATACAACTCGGAAAGATGAGATTATTTTCAACAATCAACACACAGTCCCACCAGGTGTGCCAATTTGTTTACCTTGGGTTTTGGTAAACAACCGCTGATCCTCCAAATGGTTACTTATTTGGTTACTCGCAGGATCGATCAGATTGATCCTAGGACATAGGTTGATTTTGAAGTTTGATTGAATTGGATAAGGCTTTAAATAAATTGGCTTTAAATGAATTGCATAAAGGAAAGACTTGGTAAAATAAACAAGGCTTTAAAGTAAAAGGTTCGACAAGAATGTAAAGGAGAAAGCAAGTAAATTTCTGGAAAAGTAAATGACTTTAATTGATAAAATTGGTGTTTCACACATACATTTCTCAACAATTCTTTCTCACACGTTGGGTACTCGAATCTATATGAGTGACTTTGTATAGAATTGTGAACACCCGCGAGAAACTACATGTCTACTACTATTTATACTAAAGCATCCCAAGTAACCGTCGGGCAGTTACACTGCTTCGAGATCAATCCACTTGGCACGTTCTCCATGCTCGACGCTCCAGATCCTTGCACGTTTGCACGTGGTAACTGCTGGAAACCGTTTTCCCTCCAAAAGCTTGAATTTCAAACTGCTCCACTCTGAATCATCGAACACTTTCGTCAAGAGACATCTTCGACGAGAAACTCCTTCGACGTCGAAGGCAACCAGCCTTCTTCCTTGGAAGAAATCTTCTAAGTACTTTGCCATCTTTCGACGGGCACTTCGACAAACTTAACCAGTCGAAGACATCCTTCAGCTTTAATGGCTGACATCAATCAAAACAAAGGTGTCGAATTTAGGAGCCAACAACAGGAAAGACCTTTGAGATTGTTTCTTGGGTTCGGGGGGTAGATTATGGAAAGGGAAGGTATTAGCACCCTTTTCATCCATGGTTTTCCATGGGCTCTTAGTTACTTGCTAGATCACTTGCTTTTTGTTTGAAATTGTGCTTTGTGTGGTTTTTGAAAGTATTTTGAAAAGGCGTCATCGTTTAGGAAATTTTTTTAATGATTCTCATTCGTAAGAATGTATACAAAGTGTATATCTTTTGAAAATGTTTTTCATGTTTGAAAGATGTTTTGAAAGTATTGGTGTTTGTTTTTAAAAATAGCAAGGATGTTTTGTTTTGAAATTGAGCAAGTAACTAGGAGCATTCTACCTACTCAAAAGTCTTTCATGTTCATTTCCTTTCTCCTTTGACATTGTTATCTTACCATTGGTTTGGTAAGTAACCCTATCTTTGGATGTAAACGGAATGGGTGTGGGTCATCGTATAACCATGATTAGCAATGTTGCAAAGTATCCTATCATCTTTCCTTAGGGACTAAGATCATTTTGAAAAGGCAACATAGATAGCGTCATCGAGGGACTATGATCTTGTGTTTGTTTGTTTTTGCTAAGATACCTCACATGCATAACATGGCCATTTTGTAAGGCAACCAAGTGGATTTTACCCTAGGGGTGCTTGTGTGCAAGTGTGTTGATTTTTCATACTTGATTTGTCTTTGATTAGGGTTTGCTAATTGATTGGTTTTAGTCTTTCCATACAAACCCTAATTACTAGCATTTATATAAAGCGATAAATTGAGAAAAGTAAAATTACTATGCTATTACATCATTAGGGGAAGGGGTGTACAAATTTACAAATGGGGATTGCAATAAAATTAAACCTAATTATCTTATTACAACCATATTGGATATTGTACAAAATTGAAAATAAAATGCAAGAATATAAATGGAAAAAAGGAGATGATTTTTGTTGTTTTTATGAAATGGGTTTTTTTGTCTTAACCTAATTAAAGAAAAAGATTAATTAAAATTAAATTAAATTAAATTAAACTAATTAAGAAAATAAATTAATTTGAAAAGGATTTTTAGGGTTTTTTATGAGAAAAGGTTTTAAATTAATGAAAATAAAATTAAGATTATTTATAAAAATAACCTAAATTCTAAATTGATTTTAACTAAAAAAAATAAAAAAATAAAAAAAATTTATCCTAAGTCTAAGAATTTATTTAAGGAGAAAAGAAATTAATTTGTCTTTAAGAAAATATTTTTGGTCTTTTGTTTTACGGAAAATAAAATACATGAGTATAAAAAATAAATAAAAATAAATTTGGATTTTTTTATGATTTTTATGAAAATAATAATAATGATAATAATAATAAAAATATTAATATTAATAATAATAATAATAAAAATGAAGAAAAATAAATAAAGATAAAAATATAAAGAAAAAGTAAGAGGGGTGAATTAGTCAGGCAAGAGGTATTGTGAGAATAAAAATACTCAGGCCCACATGAAAAGCCCAAATGCTGCCAAAAAACACAAAAAAGTCAGAAATTTGTGAAAAAATGCAAAAGGTCACGCTGGGGCTTGAACCCAGGACCTAATGGTGAACAGGCGCGTGCTTTACCACTGGGGTGGCTATACATCCGTTAATATAAGCAAAACAACAAATACATAACATCAATCCAGTCCTGAAAATGGCTTCATCTTCAACCTCTAGCCAAAGGACATGTATCTTCTTCATCTCTCAACAAAAATGAAAAGTTCAAACATGAAAGTTGTGGCACTTCTTCCCACAAATCCAACCATGTAAATAACTTAAGCTAATAATCAAAGATGAAGGAGAATTTCTCTGGCCCTAATTTAAAACCTAAAAATTTTAGAAAACTTTAACTCTAAAATTCTCTAAGCTCATGCCATATAAATGCAAACTATGGATATGTACAGTTTCGTGGAAAAGTTATATACATTTTATCTTCACAAATCAAGACCTAACAATGCATAAATAATGAGATGAAAAGTCAGAAAACTCACCTTGCAGCTGGAGATCGTGTTTTGAGTTAGAGCTACTTTCAAAGTGTTTTGAGGATTGGGTGAGCATCCTTGCACCTCCAGGAAGCTATTGCAAAGCTTACTTTGTGCTGAGAGTTCTTGAATCAAGCTAAAGAAGTCAATGTGAAATGCCCTATTTTTTAAAATAGAGGATGGTGTAAATGGTATTACAGTTTGAAAACAGGGGTTGGGATAGCTTCTATATGTGTATTAGAAGCTTTGTGGATGGTTTGGCCAAGAAACGCACGAGGAGATTTGGAGATTGGATTCAAAAATCAGAAATGACAAGTTTTTGTGCTTGTATGGCAATCTATGGTTTTGGGGATTTTGAGGGCTTCTTTAATCGTGTGTCAGATTGCAATACATTTTTATAATTATATGGAAAGGTTTGTGCACTTGAGGAGGTCAGAAAAGCAAGATATAGACTTATGGCTATGTTACTTGATTTTGAAGAAAAGTGACAATATGGTTCCAAGATGAAGTACAAGCATGGGATGAGTTTATGGGAGGCTCTACACATGTTGCTTTTGTATTTTGACATTTCTTGTGATCAGAAGGAACAAGTTAGGAGCTCTATACATTGACCTTGTGATGAAAGTCACTTTTCCAAAATGGAAATGTGAACTTTGTTCCATTAATGGAAAATTTACTTAGACAAAGCTTGAATCAAGTGGATAATAGCTCAAAATAAAGTGTAATATTCTGATTATGGAGAGATCTTGAGGTTTAGAGGCCTGCAAAACAAGATTGTGCAGCATAGGTTTGAAATTGAATTCTTGTTCATCACAAAATGACTTGTAATTCAAGTGTGAAAACCCTAACTTCATCTCTTCGATTCTCCCTACTCAAGAATGGCCTTAATGAGTTCTTGGAAATTTTGGAAAGCTTGTAATGTTCTCTAAAACCTAACTTTGAATCACTTTTGAAAATTCCCCTTGGAACTATATGAAAAAGTGCCATGAAGTTAGGTCAAAATCCTGACCAAAACTAGGGCAAAATTTCACTAAGTGTCCAATTTCAAGACCATGGATTTGTGAATTAATAACTTGAGATCCAAGAATTTTTAGAAGAAGTTGTGTAAATAAATGTTGTAGATATCATGGACATCTACAACTTTCATGTTGAAAGTTTCTTCTGAATCATCTTGCATCATGGTGAAAAATTGGCTCAAAGTTATGAAAAAACATGAAGTTTTAAACACTTAGAAAAATTTCTAAGTTAGAAAACTTTGACTTTTCAAAATGAAATCTTGACTTTTTGATTTCTTGATGAATAAATTTCATATTTTGACATGTTTTGATGAATTGTGATCTTTGACATTGAATTTTGACCAAAAAGTCAAAGTTGACTTTTCAGTGTACAGTTGACTTTTGATCAATTGACTAAAAATTCACTATCAATCTAATTGATCTTGAGAAATGTTTTAGGTCATGCCATTAGGTAAAAAATATGCAATTGAACTCTTGAAACCATGGTTTAAACCAATTGACCATTTGCTAGGTCAAAAATCAGAAATTGCCCTTTCTCAGTCAAAACCCTAATTTTGACCATTTTGCCCTTTTGATGATTTGATCAAATTTCTTGAGGAATTATGGTCAAAACTTGATAAAATGTTACATATGAGTTTATAATGTTTATGTGGATCAAAAATTATGAAGTTTGACTGTAAATTGGCCATAGTTGACTTTTTCCTTAATATAGCTGATTTTTAGGTCAACTGCTCAATTGACTGAGCAAAAGTGTGATTCGAGGCTTGAAACTTGACATGAGTAATCTTGGGGGTCCATAATGATCCATGAAATTCAAATGAAGCATTGAAAGTTAAATTATCCTTGTGCAATCTCAAACCCTAATTTTGGTCATCAATGCTTAAGGAGGTGTCTTGAGCTGATCAACCCTAGTGCAGTCTTGAACTAAGAGAGATCTTTGTGAGAAAATATTTGATAAATGAGAGGGAAAATTTTGGGGTACAACAACTTCCCCTGTTCAATCTTCTTAAACCTGAAGAGTTAGATTGGCGGATCCGCCATTCGTGACTTGAAGGTAAAAGATGATTGAATACTAGAGTGCCCATAAATTTAAACTCGAAGATGGATGGTGAATGGGATTATAGATTCCATTTGGAGGAATGTTGGTAAACACTGGAAGAAGTATCAGCACAAATCTCTTGTTGATTTATGCTAAAACTTGATGTTTTACCTGTGAGAAAAAGAGTTAGTAAAAATGCAGATGCCTGCATGATGTTCACCAGATGTGGTATTATGTTAAATGCATATGGTGTGTACATGCTATGATGTATGAATGTGAGATGTATGTTTTTGTCCGAGAAAATAAATCCCTGGTTGCTACTGAGGATGTTCTGGGAGATTGAATGCCTGATTACCGTTGGGGATGGAGAATATGCATATCTTTAAACTTTGTTGAAAGGATGCTTTCACTGGAGAATATTCTTTGAATGCCAGTTGTCATCTAGTCGGATCCGGGCTTCACCATTTGCTGAGGATGAATTAGTCGCCTGCTATCTGGTCGGATCCAGGCTTCACGGAAACTTACTGAGGGAAGAGAAAAATTAATTGTTATCTGATTGGATTCCAGGCTTTGTAGAAAATTTTCTTGAAATTGAATAGTTATCTTGTCGGATCCAGGCAACACACCAATTTGCTAGGAATACGGAAGTTAACTATTATCTGGTCGGATCCCGGTTTCACCGTAACTCGAAGTGGTAACTACTATCTGGTCGGGTCCAGGCTTCATGGTTTTTTAGAAAGTTATACTATTATCTGGTCGAATCCAGGCTTCATAGTGTCTCTTTGGGGATCATAGTTAATTGTTATCTGGTCGGGCTCCAAGTTTCACAATAAACTATTTGAAAAACTATTATCTGGTCGGGTCCAGGCTTTGTAGATTTCTGAGATTGATGAGGTCAATTGCTATCTGGTCGGGTCCAGGTTTCACAATAAACTATTTGGGGATATAGTTATTATTTGGTCGATTTCCAAGTTTCACAATGAATTTCAGAGGGTGATTGATATCTGGTCAGATCCAGGCTTCACAACGACTTGCTTGAGAAGATGGAATTGAAAACTAATATCTGGTCGGGTCTAGGTTTCTCAGTAATTTGTTGGGGCAGAGGAAAACTCTACTGGGGAAAAGAAGTTAAACCTTGGTCGGATTGAGTCCAGGTTCTTATATATCTTTGAAGAGTTAGACTATTATCTGGTCGGGTCCAGGTTTCATAGCATCTTTAAATTGAGATCAACTGTTATCTGGTCGGATCCAGGTTTCAGGTATTCAAACTGTTATCTGGTCGGGTCCAGGTTTCAGTAATTACTTGAAAGTTGTGCTAATATCTGGTCGGGTCCATGCTTCATAGTTTTTTTTTGGAAATAGTAAAGGCTTTGCTGATGGCTTTACTGGGGATCAGGGGTTGTGGCCCTATGATTTGCAATAATCTGAAAGGAAAATTCAAACTGGAGAGTGTGGACTCAGTTGGGTAAGACAGACTCAGCTTGGGAAGGACACACTTTACTTGGGAGAATAGACTCTGTTTGGGGATAATAGCCTTGGCTGGGGAAGATATACTCAGCTGGGGAAGACAGGTTCAACTGAGGAACTTCGCGGTGTCTTGATTGTTGTATGTTGAGGAAATTTGAACTCGACTGGGGTGTTTTATGGTTCCTCGATTATTGTTTGGGAAATAAAACCTGTTGGGGAAAGGTTTGTTGCAGCCGTCCTCGTGGGGATAATGATAATGAGATTACTCTGTAGGGATATTTCATATACATTAAAGAGGTGCTCGCCGCTGCTTAGCAGGACACATGTGCCAAATAGTTTTAATTTTGTTCATATGAATATGTTCATTCAATTTTAGTCATTAGACAAATTTGCATTCAAAACAAAGACAAAAAATTTGCACTTCAAAGTATATTTGTATTGATATTTTGCCCATGAATAGGCATTTTTTTGTACATAGAGACGGAGATCCTAGTAAGAGGAAATCGTTGAAAGGAAAACAAAATTGATAATGAAAACAAATAGTCATGTGAAATGATCTTATTGCCTTCCAACTCTACTATTTCCCCAATGTCTTCAAATGTCCCTTGTCGTTTAATAGAAGTTGATTGGATTGATCTTGGACCATTTGAACTTGGACCTTGGTGATAAAATTGACTGTGTTGATTCCACGGGACATAGTCATACGCTTTTAATCCTTAACTTTTGTCTGGACCGCCCTTTCGGATTTTCACCCACCAGGATACCCTTTTTTGCCCAAGTCGCCCTTTCGGGTTTTCAACTTGTCGGGTGTACAATCTTTTGCATATATCCCTAATTTTTTCCCAAACTTTTTGGTTTGCTGGGATGCCCTTGTTTTGCTTAGGTGTGTCAACCTAACGGGTCTCTTATGCATAGCATTTTTTAACTATGTCCACGTTTATAGGATATGAGAAATCTTCACCATCCATGGTAGTCAGCATCATGGCATCGCCAGAGAAAACTCTCTTGACAACAAATGGCCCTTCATAGGTGGGAATCCGGGGTCGCCTTGTGGTAAAATGATGCGCTTTATCACCAAATCACCAAATTGATATACTCGAGGCTTGACCTTTTTGTTGAAAGCCTTGATCATCCATTTTTGGTACGTCTGACCATGGCAAACAACAGCTAATCGTTTTTCGTTGATCAAGTTTAGCTGATCCAATCTCGTTTGAACCCACTCGTCTTTGCCTAGGCCTGCCTCATTCATAATTCTTAGAGAGGGAATCTGAACTTCCACTGGTAAAACAACTTCCATGCCATAGACTAGAGAAAAGGGAGTTTCCCTAGTTGATGTTCTAGATGAAGTACGGTAGCCATGTAGAGCAAACAACAACATCTCATGCCAATCCTTATAGGTTACTACCATTTTCTGCACAATCTTGATATTTTTGTTGGCCGCTTCGACTGTGCCATTCATTTTCGATCTATACGGGGAAGAATTGTGATGCTTGATCTTAAACTGAGTGCAAAGCTCAATGATCATAGCATTGTTGAGGTTAGTCCCATTGTCGGTGATGATCCTTTCGGGGATACCATATCAACAGATAAGGTTGTGTCTGATGAATCTGGCTACCATATTCTTGGTGACTGAGGAAAACGAGACGGCTTCGACCCATTTGGTAAAATAGTCGATAGCAACAAGAATGAAGCGATGTCCGTTGGAAGCTGTGGGCTTGATCTCTCCAATCATGTTAATGCCCCACTATGCAAATGGCCACGACGTGGTCATGACATTCAGAGGGATGGGAGGCACATGGACCTTGTCAGCATAGATTTGGCATTTGTGACAAGTTCTTGAATGCTGATGGCAATCAGTCTCCAATGTTGACCAATAGTAACCGACTCTTAAGATTTTCTTAGCCATCACATGTCCACTTGAATGAGTACCAAAGAGTCCATCGTTCATGTCTTCCATAATTTCCTCTTCCTCCTTCTCGTCCACACACCGGAGAAGAGTTGAATCATGGTTGCGCTTGTACAATATCCCGTTACTTAGGAAGAACTTGGATGCAAATCTTCGCAAGAACTTTCTGTCATTGATAGATGCCCCTCTGGATACTCTTGTGCTTCAAGGTATCTCATCACCTCATGGTGCCATGGTTTTTCCGCATCGGTGTCAAGCTCATAGCAATGTGCAGGCTCATAGAATCTTTCAATTGTTATCATAGGGGCTTCGTTGTCCCGTCTGACCTTGAACATTGAAGACATGGTTTCTAAAGTGTCAGCCAACTGGTTTTCTTCCCTAGGGAAGTGCTCGAAAGTGATCTCTTCAAAGTAAGGAATTAGGGATAGCACAAGTTCCTTGTAAGGGATAAGATTAAGGTGTTTAGTGTCCCAATCTCCTTTTACTTGGCTGATTACTAGGGCGGAATCCTCAAACACATCCAAATGCTCGATCCTTGAGTCAATAGCAGCTTTCAGGCCTAAGATGCATGCTTCATACTCGGCCATATTGTTTGTGCAATCGAAAGAAAAGTCTGGCAGTGAAAGGAGTGTGGAAACCTTTAAGAGAGATGACCACAACACCAATTCTGTTACCTAAGGCATTGGAAGCCCCATCGAATACCATAGTCCATCGGGATCCTTGTTCAGGCCCGTCATATGGTCCAGGTTTTGCATAGTCGGTTACCAGCATGATGTTTTCATCAGGGAAGTCGAAATTCATTGACTGATAATTATCCACAACTTGGTGGGCCAAATGATCTGCTAGTACACTTCCTTTGATGGCCTTTTGGGTCGTGTATTGAATTTCGTACTCAGTCAAGATCATTTTCCATCTGGCTATCCGTCTGGAAAGGGCAGGTTTCTCGAAGATGTACTTGATTGGGTCCATCTTAGAAATCAACAGAGTGGTATGAGTCAACATATACTGTCTTAGCCAGCGAGCAGCCCATGCCAGAGCACAACAAGTTTTCTTGAGCAGTGAATATCGGGTTTCACAGTCGGTAAACTTTTTGCTCAGGTAATAAATAGCATGCTCTTTTCGGCCAGACTCATCATGTTGGCCCAAAACACACCCCATAGAGTTCTCTAGTACTGTCAAGTACATGATCAAGGGTCTTCCTTCAACTGGAGGCATGAGAATAAGAGGTTCTTGTAGGTATTCTTTGATTTTGTCAAAGGCAATCTGGCATTCATCGTTCCAACTGACTACTTGATCTTTCGTCAAGAGTTTGAAGAGTGGCTCACAAGTAGCAGTTAAGTGTGATATGAAACGGGCAATGTAATTGAGATGACCCAAGAATCCTCTAACTTCCTTTTCAGAATGAGGGACTGGCATTTCTTTGATGGCCTTTACCTTGGCAGGATCAACTTCAATGCCTTTATTGCTGACAACAAAACCTAGAAGCTTTCCAGAGCATACTCCAAACGTGCACTTGTTAGGGTTTAACCTCAGCTTGTACTTCTTCAGCCTCTCGAATAATTTGTGTAGGTGATCGAGATGTTCTTCCTTGGTTTGTGATATGGAAATCATATGATCCATATATACCTTTATCTCATGATGAATCATATCATGAAACAAAGCTACCATAGCTCTTTGATATGTTGCCCCTGCATTTTTTAGTCCGAACGACATGTCCTTGTAGCAGAAGGTGCCCCATTGCGTAACGAAAGTAGTCTTCTCCATGTCTTCAAGATCCATTCTTATTTTATTATAGCCTGAGAAGCCATCCATGAAAGAGAAGACTTTATGTTGAGCAGTATTATCAACTAAGACGTCAATGTGTGGTAGAGGGAAGTCATCCTTGGGGCTCGCCCTATTCAGATCCCTATAGTCTACGCACATGCGAACTTTGCCATATTTCTTTGGTACCGGCACCACATTGGAAACCCATTGAGGATATGATGTCACAACTAGGAACCCTACATCAAACTGTTTCATCACCTCAACTTTGATCTTTTCAGACATATCAGGCCTCATGCGATGAACCTTTTGCTTGACAGGCAAACAATCTTCTTTTGTCGGCAGACGATGAATTACGATGTCGGTATCCAACCCAGTCATATATTCATAAAACCAAGCAAATACTTCCACATAATCATTCAACATCTGAACTAACATGCTATTGACACTGCTTTCCAAGTTAGCATCGATCTTGATTTCCTTCTTATCTGCCTCAGTACCCAGGTTGATTACTTCAACTGACTCCTTGTGCGGTTGAATAGCTTTTTCCCCTTGTAATAGAAGTCTGGCTAGTTCTCCCGGTATGTCACAATCTTCCTCGCCTTCGTCTTTGGCTTGGTTGATAGGACATTCGAAGTCAGAGTCGGCAATAGTAGAGTCATTGGTAATAGGATCCATAGTGGATGTGGACCTGCAAGAGTGTGTGTGTGTGCATGTAAGATACATGGCTATTTTTTTTGAAAATGTATTTGAAAGAAAGGAAAGACAATGAACACAAATATTTGAATGCAAAAGAGTCCAATGTACTAAATGATCATATGATTAGATGAATACAAATAAAACCCTTGACAAATGGACCAAAATGCCCCGGGCCAGGCACATGGCTTAAAAGTCATTGTTTGAATATTACAGACAATAAGTTCTTGAATTGAAAGAAAAACAATAACAAGTAGATTACTCCTCAATAAAGGAGACTGGTACAAAGTCCTATGTATGCCAATTCTTCAGCTCCATCGTAGTTGGATACACCCATTCTTCAAATGCAGCTTCTTCTTCAGAATCACCCACGGTGTTGACTCCATGGCTTCAAATGCGGAGAGGTGGCTTTCCAGCACGAGCACGCCTCACTTCTTTATGAGCTTTGACGGTGAAGCCCAAACCAAATTTGTCTGCTTTAAAAGGGATATCGAGGATTTGCCCCCAAGTATCACAGTTTCCTTCTTCAATTGTCGTGCGGGTATCCTTGACTGAAACCATCTTTGGCATCGCCTTGACAGCTTTGGACTCATTAGAAGAACATTTAGTAGCAGTAATCATCGATGGTACAACCTCAAAGGCTTGACATAGGGTTTCAATGAATTCTCCGTCCATCTCTACATACTTGAAAGAGTTAAGGTGGCTCACCATAAACTCTTCTTCCCCACAGACGGTGACTATTCTGCCCTTGACTGGATATTTGAGTTTCTGATGGAGGGCTGAGGTCACTTGCCCAGCTTTATGAATCTACGGGCGACCTAACAAACAAGAATAGGCAGGGCGAATATCCATAATATAGAAGGTGGAGTTGAAGATTTGGGAGCCCACTTTGATTTGAAGATCTACTTCCCCATGAGCAGTCCTCTTTGATCCATCAAATGCCCTTATAATGATATCACTTGGCTTCAAGATTAAATCTTCACAGTCAAGACGGTCTAATTCCCCCTTGGGTAATACATTCAGAGAAGAACCAGTGTCGACTAGAACATGTGCTAAGGTAGTCCCTTTGCACTCGACGGAAACATGTAAAGCTTTATTGTGATTCATCCCAAGAGGCGTTAAGTCAGCATTTGAAAACCCCAAGCCATTATCAGCTGTCAGGCTAGCCAAGCAATTCTCAAATTGGTCTGTTGTTGTCTCATGGGGGACATGAGCCTTTTTCAGGAACTTCATTAATGTTCGAGCATGGGCATCAGAGCAAAGTAGTAATGACAACATTGAAATCTTAGAGGGGGTTTGCCCCAACTGTTCTACAATCTTGAAGTCGCTTCTTTTTATGATCTTCAAAATCTCGTCCATCTCGCGAGTGAAGGGTTCTTCATTAGCTACGTCCTTGGAGGGTACTTCAATCACATCAGGCTCAACAACCTTCTCTTTCCCTCTTGTCTCGAGACTTGGCTTGGCAACCATAATGCGGATGGGCGTCTTTATAATAACTGGTGGTGAGATATTGGGTGAGAATATTATCCAAGTTCTAGTTACTTTGCTTGAGCCAGCTATGTTGCCAACATTGTCATCTTTTTCTTCTTCGATCCAGGCATCTTGTTTAATCCCATGATAGAACACATCAGCACCATAATTCCATGGTACCTCTTTGTTTGAAGAGTATGGAATTGGTCTGGGACTGGTAATTATTAAGGGAGCAACAATGGGTTCATTTTAAATCCTAATAGGACCTTTGGAGGTGATCCTAATAGGCTTGTTTGAGATGGTAATAATGGAGAGGTCTTCACATTTGTTAATCAAACTCTAGGCAAGTGGAGTCTTTTCAAATAAAATTTTGTGGCTATCCATCAGGCGTTGTATGCCTTTCTTAAGCCCTTCACATCCATTGAGTTGTCTTGTACAACACACACAGTCTTTTTCACATCCAGGGAAGATCCCAGCTTTCAACAGATTGTTCTTGATTATATTCAACGGAGTAGTCAAATCTTCAGCAGAGGTAACAAAAATTGTCTTCGACAACATTAACACCTTTGCCATGCTTCGGAATTGGAGCGGCAATTACATTCGGCGTTGGAGGAGGATCAAATTCAATAGTTTTTTTATCAATCAAATCCTGGATTTTGTTCTTCAAAGCCCAGCACTGGTCAATCTCGTGCCCGGGGCTGTTTGAATGGTAAGCACACTTAGCGTTCGGATTATACTTTGGTGACGAGGTGTCAGGGTTGGCGGGAGGATCGCGCAATGTCACTAAATTAGCCTTGAGTAAATGTTGAAGGGCTTGAGATGGTGACATGCCTAACCTCGTAAATGGTCTTGGAGTAGGAGTTGGATTGGATATTCGGACATCATTTACAGACGGATGATCATTCTTCTTGGTATGGGCCCTTTCTCCATACACGGTATTGACTTCCTTCTATGCAGCAAAAGGTTTCTCAATAAGATTGGGAGTGGAGGTAGATGCCATAGTGATCTTCCCACTTTTGATGCCACTTTCAACTGTTTCACCGGTTAAGATCAATTTGGTGAAACCAGAAGAAGAGCAGCCAACCAATAGATTAAAGAAAGGACCAGATAGGGTGCCCATGAACATGTCGATGTGCTCCCTATCAGTCAAGGGAGGTTGGACCCTACTAGCAAGGTCTCTACACTTTTTTGCATATTCCTTAAATCCTTCATTCTTTCCCATGGTCATACCTTGCAACTGAACCCTTGTTGGCGCCAAGTCGATGTTGTACTGATACTGATGGTAGAAGGAAGTAGCTAAATCCTCCCAAGTATTGATACGAGAACCATCTAACTGATAAAACCATTCAAGTTGTGTTCCAGTCAAGCTCTCTTGGAAAAAGTGAACCCAGAGCTTCTTATCAGCAGTGTGCGGCTGTATCTTGTGCACATAAGATTTCAAATGGGGTTTTGGACAAGAAAACCCATCGTACTTTGCAAAGATTGGTATTTTAAATTTGTGGGGAATGACTTCCCCAAAGATCAAACCCAAATCATCAAAATCTAAGCCGGGGACGACTTGGATTTCAACAGCTTTCAATCTGTCTTTTAACTGCTTGTATTTGATATCAGCGGGTGGGTACTGCTCATTGAAATAATCATCATTGGATACTTGATCGTTGATACAGTCAACCTGAGTACTCTTGACTTCACCAATCTGGTTTTCGTCCTCTTCGGATGAATCTTCTTCTACTGGAATTTGACGGATTGTCTCCTTGAACCTTCTACCCATGTTGAGTAGAGCTTTCTTCTTTGGCTTCTTCTTAACGGCCAACAAAGCCATCATATCTTGCTGCCCCTTGGCTAGGGCTAGTAGAGCTTCCTGAAACTGGGAATTCTGGGCTTGGAGTTCCGTCACAGTTTTCTCTAGATCCATCTTGCTGAAATAAACAGCAGAAAGATAAGGAACCCTGTTATGCGAGAACCTGTCATGTTATGATGCATGGAATATGTATATGCAAATGATTTCAAGGATTAATGAAATTTAAATTTGTATAGACAAAAGAATGAACAAACGTTAATTTTCATTAGTCAAAACAAGAAAGATTACATTATGCCCCTTGGGCTTACAAAATAGCTTTCTAAGATAAAAAGACCGAATGCATCCTCTTTGGTGCGAGATAAGCGTTCACATTTTTCTCTTCTTGTAGCTGCTTCGTAAGCTCCAAAACCCTCTTTTCACTAGCATAGAACTGAGCCTTGAAGGTATCCCGTTCTTCCTCCAACTGGATCCAACCATTTTGTAAGTCTTCGAGAGGGGTAGGCATGTCGGGATGGAGGATAGTGTAGGGAACATCTCCTTCAACCACGGGCTCCATGATGACTGGTAAGATGGAAGGATAAGGCATCACAAGTTTCTGAGCACGAGCTCACACCCATTTAAGGTAAGGCTCGAGGGGAATGGAATTCTTGTGTCCTAGTGTCTTGCTATCCACCTTGTTCAACATCCTCTAAGCTCGGATAAACCTCTGGAGGTAACCTTGATCATCATTCTCATAGTCAAATACCAAACCTTGAATAAGCATCTCATGGGGACCATCCCTCCGAGCATAACCAAATTGTCTTAAGGCTAAGCAAGGGTTGTAAGTGATACCTCCTCTAATTCCAAGCAAAGGGACATTAGGGAACTCTCAACAACGGTCGACGATAGTAACATTCTCCAAAGAGCGGGAACACCAATGAATATCTGAGCATCATCAACCTATGTGGCTACCTTGAACCTTGCTCGTTCTTCAATACAGATTGGGGAAGATGCGAAATAAACCATATTGCCAAGAGAGGAGTGCAACACATGAGGATACCTCTTTTTCTCATGGTACGAGTGTGAAAGGAATGTAGGATGTCCCCTAGAAAAGTAGGCACCGGGTTACGAGACATGAAGATTTTGACGGTGTTCACATCTATGAGTTGGTCAGGATTTGAAAAAAAAAACCATCCCATAGATGAGGAGAGCCACAATTTCCTCAAAGGCTTGCAAATCCAAAGAGTTCCAACAGTTTTGGGCTTTCTCAAACAAGAACTTTGCTAGGAAACCCTTGACACCACTCCTTGTTTCCCAATTAGTTGTGACATCAGATGGTTGCAAGTGTAGAGCTTGAGCAATCTCTTCTGGCTTTGGATCTCTTTTCGTACCGTTGAAAGGTAGTTGATTAAGAATGGGAAACCTTAAGAGTTGGGAGAATTCTTCCAAAGTTGGCACAAGTTGGTAATCGGGAAATGTGAAGCAATGGTGTAAAGGATCAAAGAATTGAAAGACCACCTTCATCATGTCTTCATCAGTGTTGGAGGTAACCAAATTTAGTAGGCGACCATGTCTTTCGGTAAATGGAGAATTTTTAGGAATCCTTGATGCTAGCTCTTTGAGTTGAGGAGGGATCCTTACAAGACTGACTTGAATGGTTTTCCTGCGAATAGAATCCATATCCTACAAAGCAGAACAAAGATAAATCCCAAAAATCCTTGAAACGGTTAGTGAGTATGAGTATGATGTTATGATGTTTATGATGTTATGTATAAGTAAACATATACAAACAAAGCAAACAAATCCTTAGGTTTAGGCTTGCATGGAGTCTCATAGGTAAGTACCCTCTTGAAGTTTAGTTGGCTCAAACCTGTCCTAGCAATAGTAATCGGGTTCTAAGGAGCTCAATATCACTGGTTTGTTTCTTTGGTTATTATTTCAGCACAAGCCTCTTTAATGGCGACCGAAATATCCCAAACCTCAATGAGTGTAGTATCGAGTATCTACAAACTTTGGACTTCACCAAAGCCAGTCATCTCACAACGTCCTAAAGGCCAAGTTGGTCAAGTAAACGTTCTAAAAGTTCATTAGTGCTTCATGACATCACTCAGCGGCCCCGTATTCTCCTTGACTACTCAAGGGCTACCGGTACCCACAAATATGTCACACTAACGTAGCTATTGCTTAGACCGTTTCGGTATACCCTACACAATTTCCACAATGTATTGCTACTTACCTATAAGGTATCCCAAATTCGGGTAGAGGATTAAAACCCAAACAAAGAACCAAAATGTAAAGCATACAAGTCAAATAATGAAAGCAAGTAAATGTGATCTAACCCTAATATAACCCCACTTTTAGTCTCTTCCCCAGTAGAGTCGCCAGTTCTGTGATACGGTGGGAGAACTGACTTGGGTGTTTTTGCGTTTTATCGCAAATGTTGCGGTTAGCAAGAGTCGCCACCAACTTTTATTTTATCCAAAAGGAAAGGTGAAAAAGCACAGGAAAGACCTTTGAGATTGTTTCTTGGGTTCGGGGGGTAGATTATGGAAAGGGAAGGTATTAGCACCCTTTTCATCCATGATTTTCCATGGGCTCTTAGTTACTTGCTAGATCACTTGCTTTTTGTTTGAAATTGTGCTTTGTGTGGTTTTTGAAAGTATTTTGAAAATGCGCCATCGTTTAGGAAAACTTTGTAATGATTCTTGTTCGTAAGAATGTATACAAAGTGTTGATCTTTTGAAAATGTTTTTCAAGTTTGAAAGATGTTTTGAAAGTATTGGTGTTTGTTTTGAAAATAGCAAGGATGTTTTGTTTTGAAATTGAGCAAGTAACTAGGAGCATTCTACCTACTCAAAAGTCTTTCATGTTCATTCACTTTCTCCTTTGACATTGTTATCTTACCATTAGTTTGGTAAGTAACACTATCTTTGGATGTAAACGGGACGGGGGTGGGTCATCGTATAACCATGATTAGCAATGTTGCAAAGTATCCTAGCATATTTCCTTAGGGACTAAGATCATTTTGAAAAGGCAACATAGATAACGTCATCGAGGGACTATGATCTTGTGTTTGTTTGTTTTTGCTAAGATACCTCACATGCATAACATGGCCATTTTGTAAGGCAACCAAGTGGATTTTACCCTAGGGGTGCTTGTGTGCAAGTGTGTTGATTTTTCATGCTTGATTTGTCTTTGATTAGGGTTTGCTAATTGATTGGCTTTAGTCTTTCCATACAAACCCTAATTACTAGCATTTACATAAAGCGATAAATTGCGAAAAGTAAAATTACTATGCTATTACATCATTAGGGGAGGGGTTGTACAAATTTACAAATGGGGATTGCAAGAAAATTAAACTTAATTATCTTATTACAACCATATTGAATATTGTACAAAATTGAAAATAAAATGCAAGAATATAAATGGAAAAAAGAGATGATTTTTGTAGTTTTTATGAAAGGGGTTTTTTGTCTTGACCTAATTAAAGAAAAATATTAATTAAAATTAATTAAAATTAAATTAAACTAATTAAGAAAAGAAATTAATTTGAAAAGGATTTTTACGGTTTTTTTATGAAAAAAAGGGTTTTAAATTAATGAAAATAAAATGAAGATTAATTATAAAAATAACCTAAATTCTAAATTGATTTTAACTAAAAAAAATAAAATAATATATTAATTTATCCTAAGTCTAAGAATTTATTTAAGGAGAAAAGAAATTAATTCGTCTTTAAGAAAATATTTTTGGTCTTTTGTTTTATGGAAATTAAAATACATGAGTATACAAAATAAATAAAAATAAACTTGGATTTTTTTATGATTTTTATGAAAATAATAATAATGATAATAATAATAAAAATATTAATATTAATAATAATAATAATAATAATAATAATGAAGAGAAATAAATAAAGATAAAAATATAAAGAAAAAGTCAGGGGGTGAATTAGTCAGGCAAGAGTTATTGTGAGAAAAAAAATACTCAGGCCCACATGAAAAGCCCAAATGCTGCCAAAAAACACAAAAAAGGCAGAAAATTGTGAAAAAATGCAAAAGGTCACGCTTGGGCTTGAACCCAGGACCGAAGGGTGAACAGGCGTGCGCTTTACCACTGGGGTGGCTATACATCCATTAATATAAGCAAAACAACAAATATATAACATCAACCCATTCCTGAAAATGACTTCATCTTCAACCTCCAGCCAAAGGACCTGTATCTTCTTCATCTCTCAACAAAAATGATAAGTTCAAACATGAAAGTTATGGCATTTCTTCCCATGAATCCAACCATGTAAATATCTTAAGCTAACAATCAAAGATGAAGGAGAATTTCTCTAGCCCTAATTTAAAACCTAAAATTTTTAGAAAACTTCAACTCTAAAATTCTCTAAGCTCATGCCATATAAATGCCAACTATGGATATGTACAGTTTCGTGGCAAAGTTATCTACATTTTATCTTCACAAATCAAGACCTAATAATACCTAAATAATGAGATGAAAAGTCAAAAAATTCACCTTGCAACTGGAGATCGGGTTTTGAGTTAGAGTTACTTTCAAAGTGTTTTGATGATTGGGTGAGCTTCCTTGCACCTCCATGAAGCTATTACAAAGCTTACTTTGTGCTGAGAGTTCTTGAATCAAGCTGAATAAGTGAATGTGAAATGCCATGTTTTTGAAAATGGAGGATGGTGTAAATGGTATTACAGTTTGAAAACAGGGGTTGGGATAGCTTTTATATGTGTATTAGAAGCTTTGTGGATGGTTTGGCCAAGAAACGCACGAGGGGATTTGGAGATTGGATTCAAAAATGACAAGTTTTTGTGCTTGTATGGAAATCTATGGTTTTGGGGAATTTGAGGGCTTCTTTAATCGTGTGTCAGCTTGCAATAGATTTGTATAATTATATGGAAAGGTTTGTGCACTTGAGGAGGTCAGAAAAGCAAGATATAGACTTATGGCTATGTTACTTGATTTTGAAGAAAAGTGACAATATGGTTCCAAGATGAAGTACAAGCATGAGCTAAGTTTATGAGAGACTCTAGACATGTTGCTTTTGTCTTTGATATTTCTTGTGATCAGAAGGAACAAGTTAGGAGCTCTATACATTGACTTTATGATTAAAGTCACTTTTCCAAAATGGAAGTGTGAACTTTGTTCCATTAGTGGAAAATTTACTTGGACAAAGCTTGAATCAAGTGGATAATAGCTAAAAAGTAAGTGTAATCTTATGATTATGGAGAGATATTGAGGTTTAGAGGCCTGCATAAACAAGATTGTGCAGCATAGGTTTGAAATTGATTTCTTGTTCATCACAAAATGACTTGTAATTCAAGTGTGAAAACCCTAACTTCATCTCTTCAATTCTCCCTACTCAAGAATGATCTCAAGAAGTTCTTGGAAATTTTGTAAAGCTTGTAATATTCTCTACAATCCCTATTTGAACCACTTTTTAAAATTCCCCTTGGAACTATATGAAAAAGTTCCATGAAGTTAGGTCAAAATCCTGACCAAAACTAGGGCAAAATTTCACTAAGTGTCCAATTTCAAGACCATGACTTTGTGAATTAATAACTTGAGATCCAATAATTTTCAAAAGAAGTTGTGTAAATAAATGTTGTATATATCATGGAGATCTACAACTTTCATGTTGAAAGTTTCTTCTGAATCATCTTGCATCATGGTGAAAAATTGGCTCAAAGTTATGAAAAAACATGAAGTTTTAAACACTTGGAAAAATTTCTAACTTAGAAAACTTTGACTTTTCAAAATGGAATCTTGACTTTTTGATTTCTTGATGAATAAATTTCATATTTTGACATGTTTTGATGAATTGTGATCTTTGACATTGAATTTTGACCAAAAAGTCAAAGTTTGACTTTTCAGTGTATAGTTGATTTTTGATCAGTTGACTGAAAATTCACTATCAATCCAATTGATCTTGAGCAATGTTTTAGGTCATGCCATTAGGTCAAAAAGATGCCATTGAACTCTTGAAACCATGTTTCAAACCAATTGACCATTTGCTAGATCAAAAATCAGAAATTGCCCTTTCTCAGTCAAAACCCTAATTTTGACCATTTTGCCCTTTTGATGATTTGATCAAATTTATTGAGGAATTATGGTCCAAACTTGATCATATGATACATATGAGTTTATAATATTTATGTGGATAAAAAATTATGAAGTTTGACTGTAAATTGGCCATAGTTGACTTTTTCCCCGATACAGTTGATTTTTAGGTCAACTGCTCCATTGACTAAGCAAATGTGTGATCTAAGGCTTGAAACTTGACATGAGTAATCTTGGGGGTACATGATTATCCATGAAATTCAAATTAAGCATTGAAAATTCAATTATCCTTGTGCAATCTCAAACCCTAATTTTGGTCATCGGTGTTTAATGAGGTGTCTTGAGCTGATCAATCGTAGTGCAATCTTGAACCAAGAGAGATCTTTGTGAGAAAATATTTGATAAATGAGAGGGAAAATTTTGGGGTACAACAGGTGGAAATAGAAAAGTCATTTTCAATGAGACCTAGAGTGGATGAGGATCTGCAAATGTGTGTGTGTGTGTGTGTGTGTGTGTGTGTGTGTGTGTGTGTGTGCATGTAAGATACATGGCTATTTTGAAAATGAAATAAAGTGAAAGAAAGACAATGAGTACAAAATTTGAATGCAAAAGAGTCCAATGTTTTTTCATTAAATGATCATATGGCATATGAAAATGAAAAAACCCTTAACAAATGGACCATGGTTCCCTGGGTATGGCACATGGCTTAAAGTCATTGTTCCAATAAAATTACAGACAGAGTTCTTAAATTGATAAAATAGTAAATGGTAATTACTCCTTTTGAAGGAGATGAGAATGAAATCCTTGGCACGCCAGCTGTTGAGTCCTTCACCGGCAGTCGGGTAGATCCAGTCATCAAAATCACAGTTTTTGTTGGAGTCTTCAAAAGCATTCACTTCATGATTACTGATGCGAAGAGACGGTTTTCCTATGCAAGCACGACTAACCTCATTTTGAGTTTTGGAAGTGAAGCCCAAACCACATTTTTCTCACTTGAAGGGGATTCCATGGAGTTGTCCCCAAATGGTACAACTTTTGTCTTCAATTACAGCACGAGCATCTTTGAGGGAAGCCATCCTAGGTACATCTTTAACAGCTTTTGGAACCTCAGGAGTAGCCTTGGAAGCAGCAACCATGGGAGAAACCACTTCGAGGGCTTGACAAGGAGTTTCTATGAACTCACCATCCATCTCAACATATTTAAATGAATTCAGATAGCTAACCATAAACTCTTCCTCACCACAAGCGGTAACGATCTTTCCCTTGACCGGATATTTCAGCTTTTGATGAAGTGTAGAAGTCACTACTCCTGCCCCATGTATCCAGGGGTGTCCAAGTAGGCAAGAGTAGGCAGGATGGATGCCCATCACATAGAAAGTCGAGATGAAAGTTTGAGAACCAACTTTTATGGGGAGGTCAACCTCTCAATGTACCATCCTTTTTGATCCATCGAAATCCTTTACCACTATGTCACTTGGCTTCAACATTAAACCCTCGCAATCCAACCGATCTAGGGCACCCTTGGGTAAGAAATTTAAAGAGGACCCAATATCCACCAACACATGGGCTAGAGTGGTTCATTTGCATTCAATGGAGACATGCAAAGCCTTGTTGTGATTTCTTCTGGCTGGAGTTAAATCAGTATCTGAGAATCCCAATCCATTATCGGCAGTCAAACTCGCTACACAATTTTCTAACTGATCGACTGTAGTCTCTTGAGGAACATGAGCTTTCTTTATAAATTTTATCAAGGCTTGAGCATGTGCATCAGAACAAAGTAATAAAGATAGCATAAAAATCATAGTTGGGGTTTTCCCTACCTGCTCTACTATCTTATAATCACCTTTCCTTATAATCTTCAAAATCTCCTTCATCTCTTGAGTAGAGGGTTCCTTAGTAATAATGACTTTGGCAAGCGCCTCTATCCTAGAAGGATCACTCATCTTTTCTTTGCCTCTAGCATCAGTACTATATTTGTCAACAATAATGCAAATAGATGTAGTTGTGGTGGTTGGAGGTGAAATGTTAGGAGAGAAGATTCTCCCCGTCCTTTTCACCTTGCTAGAGCCAGCAATGTTGGTAATATCAGCAGTCTTGTCTTCATTAATCCAGGAGTCTTGTCTAATACCATGGTAGTATACTTCAGCGCCATAATTCCAGGGTACCACTTCAAGAATAAGGGACTGGCCGAGGAGTAGTAATTATCAATGGAGCTATCTCTGGTTCATTGAAAATCTGAATAGGACCCTTTGAAGTGATCCTAATAGGCTTGTTGGAGATAATGATGATAGATATGTCTTCAATTTCTTGAGGTACAACTTCGGTCAAACTTTTACTAATGGAGTTCTTCCGAATAGGATCTCATGGTTGTCCATTAGGTGTTGGACACCTCTTTTCAGCCATTCACATCCATTGATTTTCACAGCATAATAACAACAATCTTCAAGGCAACCAGGGAAAACCCCAGCTTTCAACAAATTATTTTTGACAAACTTTAGTGGAGTGGTTAATTCATTAACAGAGGAAACAAAAGCAGTATCTTCAATAGCGTTGACACCTTTGCCATGGTTTGGCATAGGTGCGGTGATTACATTCAAAGTTGGAGGAGGATCAAAATAAATGGTCTTCTTGTCAATGAGGTCTTGGATCTTGCATTTTAATGCCCAACAATGATCAGTGTCATGTCCGGGACTACTGGAATGGTAAACACATTTGGTGTTCGGGTTGTACTTTAGAGATGAAACATTGGGATTTGAAGTGGGATCACGCAATGTTACCAAATTAGCCTTCAACAGGTGTTGTAGGGCTTGATATGGTGACATGTTGATCCTTGTAAATTGTCTTCTTAGAATATTGGGTCTTTGATAGCCAGCTTATTGTGTGGTCTTTGAGTAGAGGTTGGATTCGAGATTAGAACTACATTTACAGATTGACGATGATCGTTCTTGATATGGCCCCTTGACCCATACACGTCATTAGTTTCTTTTTTACTGATAAGAGGTTTCTTCATAGTATTTGATGTAGAGGCAAAGGTCATGGGAATCTTTCCACTTTTGATACCGCTCTCGACCCTTTCACCAGTCAAGATTAAATCAGTGAAACCAGATGATGAGCTCCCAATTAACAAATTGAAAAATGGTCCAGTCAATGTTCCCATGAACATATCCACCAACTCCCTATCGGTCAATGGTGGCTTCACCCTACCCGCCAGGCCTCTCCATTTCTGCGCGTACTCTTTGAAGCCTTCATTGGAACCCATGGTCATTCCTTGTAACTGCACTCTAGTTGGTGCCAGATCGACATTGTACTGATATTAACAATAGAAGGCGGTGGCCAAGTATTCCCAGTTATGGATGTTGGAACCCTCTAATTGGAAAAACCACTCCAATTGAGTCCCAGACAGACTCTCTTGAAAGAAATGCACCCACAAATTCTTATCAGTGGTATGTGGTTGAATTTTACGGACGTAAGATCTCAAGTGAAGCTTCGGGCATGAAACGCCATCGTACTTGGCAAAAACTGGAATCTTGAATTTATGGGGGAATGCTACCCCAGGAACCAAACCTAAATCACCAAAATCTAGGCCAGGCATAGCTTGAACTTCCATAGCCTTCAACCTGTCCTCTAGTTGCTTATACTTGTCTTCAGCCGACGGATATTGTTCATTAAAAAAGTCCTCATCCTTAGAGGCTAGATTGTTACCACCCCCAGCACGGGTGCTCCTTGCATCTTTATCATGATTCTCATCCTCCTCGGATGACTCTTCTACCACTTGCACTTGTCAAACGGGGCCCTTTAATCTCTTCCCCATGTTGATCAAAGCCTTGTTCTTGGTCTTCTTCTTTGAAATCAGAAGTGACATCATTTCTTGCTGCCCTTTGACCAAGGTGAGCAAGGTTTCTTGAAATTGAGAATTTTGTGTCTGCAAGTCCTTCACAGTCTGCTCAAGATCCATATTACTAAAATAAACAGTAGAAAGATAAGGAAACCTATGTCAAAAAACATGCTTATGTTATGATGCATGTAATGTGAATGCAAATATTTTCAAGGACCTTTAAGATTTAAATTTGGTTAAACGAAGAAGGAACAAACATTAATTGTATTAATAAGTTCAAACGATTACAAAAAATGCCTCTTAGTCTTACAATGGAAGAAACAAAATTTATACAAAATAAACTCCTAAAACAAAAGGACTCAAATTTCCCATGGATGCATCCTCTTTGGCGTAATGTAGGCGTTCAAACTTTGCTCTTAATGAAGCTGTACCGTGAGCTCTAAAACCTTTCTTGCTTGCGTAGAATTGGGTTTCAAAGGTGTCTTGTTCCACTTTGAGTTGAATCCACGATCTTTGTAACTTCTCGAGAGTAGGCATGTCAGGATGAAGACTAGTGTAGGGAACATCTCTTTCGGCAATAGGTTCCATGATGATAGGTAGGACGGCCTCATATGGCATCATGAGGTTTTGAGCGCGATCTTGCACCCACTTGAGATAAGGCCCCAAAGGAATGGAGTTCTTATGTCCCAACATCTTGCTATCAACTTTGTTCACCATACCCCAAGCTCGTACAATTCTTTGATGATAACCTTGGACATCGTCCTTATAGTCGAATAAAATTCCTTGAACAAGCGCGTCGTGAGGGTCATCCCTCCGAGCATACCCAAACTGTCGTACGGCCAAGCAAGGATTATAGGTGATACCTCCCCTAATGTCAAAGAGAGGGACATTAGGTAATTCCCCATAATTATCAATAATGATAACATCCTCCAAAGATCGAGAACTCCAACGAATGTCCAAATGCGAAAGTGACATCAACCTACTAGACCATCTCATGCCTTGCTCATTCTTAAAAACAGATCGAGGAAGGTACGAAATAAACCACCTAGCCAACAAAGGAGTGGAACACATAAGAATTCCCTTTCTCTTCATGGTGCGAGTGTGAAGAGAGTGCAAAATGTCTCCAAGTAAGGTAGGCACCGGGTTACGAGATAGAAAACTTTGTCCGCATTCACATCTATGAGTTGGTCCGGGTTTGGAAATAGCACCGTCCCATAGATTAGAAGAGCCAAAATCTCTTCAAAAGTTTTCAAATCTATAGAATCCCAAAAGAGTTGAGCCTTCTCAAACAGAAACTTGGCTAGAAAACCCTTAACACCACTTCTTGTTTCCCAATTTGCCACAACGTCGAACCATTGCAAATGTAAAGCTCGAGCAATCTCCTCAGGTCTTGGGTCTTTCTCAATATCGGTGAAGGGTAGTTGATCAAGAATGGGCACTCCCAATAACTGATAAAACTCATCCATGGTAGGAACTAATTTGTAATCAGGAAATGTAAAGAAATGGTGCTTAGGGTCAAAGGATTGGAAAAGCACATGTACCATGTCCTCTTCAAAGTTTGGGGTAACCAACTTGATGAGACGACCATACTTCTTGGTGAATGGAGAATCATTTGGAACCATTGACGCTAACTCCTTGAGTTAAGAAGGCATTTTCACAAGGTTGATTTGGATGGTATTTCTTCGCATATAAGTCGTGTCCTACAAAATAGCACAAAGTAAAATTCCAAAAGTTCTTGAAATGGTTAGTACAAAATGCCATGGTATGATGTTATGGTGTTATGTACAAGTAAACATATACAAGAAAAGCAAACAAATCCTTAGGTTTAGGCTTGCATGAGGTTCATAGGTAAGTACCCTCTTTAGTTAGTTCAACCTGTCCTAGAAAGTAAACGGGTTCTAGGGGATCTCAATATCATTGATCTTTCTTCATTGGGCATTGTTTCAGTGCAAGCCTCTGTTTTAGCGACCTAAATATCCCAAAAGTCTGATCTCAATGAGCGTAGTATCGAGTATCAACCAAATTTGGACTGCACCAAAGTCGGCTATCTCACTACTTCCTAATGGCTAAGTTGTTCAACAAAAGGTTCTAAGGTCAGTTAGTGCTTCATGATACCGCATAGCGGCCCCGTATTCTCCTCAATTCTCCATAAGGGATACCGGTACATACAAATGTGTCACACTAACGTAGCTATTATCTCAACCATATCGGTCTATGTCGTACAATCTCCACAATCTTACCTAATAATGTTCCCAGATCCGGGTAGGGGATCAATACAAAACCCAAACATGGACCCAAAATGTAAAACAAACAAATCAAACAATGAAAGCATTTAAAGGTGATCTAGTCTCTAAGGTAACCCCAATTTTCACTATCCCCAGCAGAGTCTCCAGTTCTGTAATATGGTGGGAGAAATGACTTGGGTGTTTTGTTTTTGATCGCAATTGTTGCGGATAGCAAGAGTCGCCACCGACTTTTCTTTTATCTAATAAAGGAAAGGGTGAAAAGAATAGGAAAGAACTTTTGAGAATTTTCTTGAGTTCGGGGGGTAGGTTATGAAAAGGGAAGGTGTTAGCATCCTTTTCACCCGTAGTTATCTACGGACTCTTAGTTGCTAGCTCACTTTGAAATGCTTTGCTTGAAATGTCTTTGTGATGGTTTTGAAAGTATTTTTGAAAAGTGCCTTTCTTTAGGCGAACTTTGTAATGATTCTCGTCTCTATAAGAATGCATACAAAGTGTTTGACTTTTGAAAATATTTCATTTGAAAGTGTTGTTGTGTTTGAAATATGTTTTGAAAATGGTTGTGAGCAAGCAACTATGAACGTTCTTCCTACTCAAAAAGTCTTTATTCATTTCCTCCTCATTTAGATATTGCTATCTTACCATTGATTGATAAGAAGCTCTATCATTGGATGTGAAGGGACGGGCATGCGTCATTGTATAGTCATAGAAAGCAAGATTATAGGATACTTTAGTAAGTTTTATAGGGGTCTAAGATCATTTATGAAGGCAAACTTTAAAGGGTCATCAAGGAACTATGATCTTGTTTTTGATCTAAAGTATCTCACGTTTGAGTAACATGACTATTTATATCACAAGGAAACAAGTGAGGTTAACCCTAGAGGTGCAAGTGTGCGAAATGTTTGTTTTCATGCTTTTGTTCTTGAATTAGGGTTTGCTATTGGTTGATTTTAGTCTTTCCATATAAACCCTAGTTACTAGCATTTATATTGAAAGTGATAAATTATGGACATGTAAAATTCTACGCTATTACATCATTTGGGGATGAGGGTATAAATTCACAAATGGGGATGAGAGAAATTAAACCCTAATTACTATTACAATCATATTGAATGAATAAATAATGTACAAGAATGTAAATGCAAGGTATAAAGAAAGAAGAAATTGTTTTATTTTGAGTTTTTATTATGAAAAAGTTTTTCAAACCTAATTAAACTAAGAAGAAAGTAGTTAATTGACTAAGTTATCTTAAGAGAACTAGACCTAATTTAATTAAGAAAATAAAATGGATTAGTTAGGAAAACAATTTTTTTTAGAGTTTTTATGAAGAAAAGGTTTTAATGTTAAGTAAACTAGTATGAAAAGTTAATTAATAAAAAATATAAATTCTAAATTAATTCTAATTTAGAAAAGGAAAGTAAACCTAAGTCTAATATTTGTTTAAATTTTAAAAAAATAAATTAAATTTAAATAGAATTTTTTTTTGGTTTTTTTAGTTTAAAAAGAAATAAAATATTATATATACTAAGTATATAAATAAATAAATAAAAATATTTTTGTTTGAATATTTTTAATTAATAAATAATAATAATAATAATAATATTAATAATAAAAATAAAATGGAAAAATAAAAATAAAATAAAAACATAAAAGTTTAAGTCAATGGGTGTGAAAATCTTTTGAGGTGTAAGTGTGAAGAAACAGATTTGTTTGAGTGTTAGGCCCATCAGCAATTTTCGTAATAAAAAAAACTGAAAATACAAATTATGAATGGGATGCGTTGTTAAAAAGTGAATGCGGGGTTAGCTAGATTAAAAATGCAAGGCCCGTTGATCTTTTACCCAGGCGCGCTTGCTGTGACAAAAAGGGAGAAAACAAAGAAAATATTTGGAAAAAGGGGAGCATTGGGGCTCAAACCCATGCCCTTGGCAATAACACGCGCGCTCTCTACCACTAGGGTGGCTATACATCCAGTGTTATATATCAAACCATAAATATATATATTACAAAATCATTTCTAATGATAAACTTCATCTTCTTCCTCGCGCCATCCAGAGCCTCTACAACTCATTCATTTCTCAACCATTCTCAAAAGTATAAACATCAAACTTGTTAGAAATTTCACGACGATTCCAGAAATGTAAATAACTTAAACAATGGCTCAAATATGAGCACGAATTTTGACTAGTACCAATTCTAACCTAATTTTTTCAGAAAGTTCAAACTTAAAATTCTCACTACTCAAGCAATAGAAATGAATTCTAAGGACATGGTCAGCTTCAGCGCAATCATGTCTACATTTTATCTTTGAAATGGAAAGCTAACAATTGTAATATCAAGCTTCTCAAATGATTCTCAATGAACTTTGTTTTGATGAAGACAAACTATATTGGCAAGAAGGCAAAGATGTTGATCAAGCTAAAAACATCAATGGATAAAAGTCTTGGTTCAAGCTCTTGGAAAATTTCATAAGGTATAATAACAATTCTTGCTATGAACTTAAGTCTTAGATGCTCAATGAACAAAAGAAGTGTTTTATCTTGTCCAACCTTTTTCTCAAGTTTTCTAAGCAAAAAAATAAATTTTCTATTATGTGCAATCGATTTGTATGTTGGTGCAATCGATTCCATGCTTCACATTTTCAAAATGTTAGCTACTGTTTCTAAGTGAAATCGATTTTCATGTTTGTGTAATCGATTGCTCTCTATCAAACTTTGCTATTATTTTAAAGTGCAATTGATTTACACACATGTGCAATCGATTTCTCACTGAAAATATTTGAATTTTTAGCTGTTAAAACTCGTGCAATCGATTTACACAAGGGTGCAATCGATTGAATGCTGAACCTTTTTAAAAATCAGCAACTTTGAACATACCTTTTCATAATACCGTTTCATAGAAACTTTTCATTGAATCTTGGAAATTGTTCATGATTCATTTGCAGAAATTTATGTTGTTTCAAAGGGGTTCTATGAACATATAAATACTGAATTTTCAAAATCATTTTGCACCTCTTTCAATCAATAGTTTCTGAATTTTAAAATATTAAAACTCAAGTTTTCTCTTCACTTCCATACACAAAGTTTTTCTGCACATTTTCATATATTGTTAAACAGAAAACTTTGAGCATTCTATAGTCTTGAGTCATTGTATATTATTTTTATTGAAATAGAAGATCAAGTCATTGATAAAATCACTCAAAATGATTATGGCACTACAAACTCTATCAATCAAATATTGCTATACACTTTCTTATTTTTCAGGATTGTTGAAAATAAGTTCAAGTGGTTTTATAATCTTGTTTTTCCAGGATTTTTGGATACAAGTAAGGTCACCTTGAGGGGATTGTTCTCATTGTTGAAATAGTGAAAATCCAAGAGGATTGTTCTTGGTGGTTTTACTGGTTAAAGTCTTGTATAGAAGGACTAGGGTGTCTTGTTTATAGATCTAACAATAAGGAAATATCTTTCATGTTGAAAGGTGATTGGAGTACTCTCGGACTGTGAGGGGAACCAGGATACATCTTTGTGTTCTTTATTTTTCCTCATTTACCGCTTTCATCACTAGTCATAAACCAGAAAAGAAAGAAACACATTTGTAAACTCATGCACTAAACAAGAAAAATTATATCCATCATCACTAAAACGGTAAAAATTTTAAAGTACCTAATTCACCCCCCCTCTTAGGCGCACTCTTATACTTACAATTGGCATCATAGCAGGTTATAAGTAACCTGTTCCTAAAAGATCTAGAATGACTTCTGCAAATCAAAATCCCATTTTCAGAGATGGTGGTAGTAACAACAAGCCTCCTCTATTTTGTGGTGAATATTTTGAATTCTGGAAAATACGCATGAAGGCACATCTAGAAGCACAAGGAGAAGAAATATGGGATGCCGTCGAGAATGGTCCATTTATTCCTATAACGGTGATCAACGGTGTTGGTTCATCAAAGCCTAAAACTGCATGGGATGAAGATGATAAGAAAAAGGTTTTCTATGATAAAAAGGCAATCAATCTTCTTCAAGGTGCATTTAGCATGGATGAATTCTTTCGTGTCTTGGCATGCAAAACAACGAAAGAAATATGGAATACCTTGGTAGAAACTCATGAAGGAACCGCTGAAGTTAAAAGATCGAGATTAAATACATTGAGTCAAGAATACGAACTATTCAGAATGTAGCCCCGAGAATCAATCCTCGACTTGCATAAAAGATTCGTGCACTTGACAAATAATTTGAAAGCACTCGATAAGACTTTAAATAATGATGAAATTAATATTAAAGTGCTTATATATTTATCTAGGGAATGGCAACCAAAAGTAACGACAATTTTGGAAAAGAAAAGTCTTTCTTCAATGACGTCCGCAACGTTGTTTGGAAAACTTCAAGAATATGAGACAGAACTTGCAAGACTTGAAAAGAATGAAATACAAGTAAAAGATTCAAAAGACATTGCTTTAAATACAAGGATAAAAAATCATGATAGCAATCAAGAGGATGAATCCACTAGTAGTGAAGATGATGATCTCATCAAGAAGATTGAAAAGGTTCTACGAAAAGAAAGAAAAAGGGAAGCACCAACAAGGAAGGTTATATGCTTTGAATGTGGATAAAAGGGAAATATTAAAAGTGAATGTCCTACCCTTGAAAAGAAGAAGAAATATTTCAAGAGAAATAAAGATAAGAAGTCAAAGAAAGCATATATAGCATGGGAAAGTTCATCTTTCGATTCCGAAATAAATGAACGTGTTAACCTTGCATTAATGGCTTCACATCATTCAAATGATGGAAATGATGAGGTTAGTAATGAATTTTATCTTTATGATAATGATGTACAAGGTGAAATAGATGAACTATTAAATGAATGCAAAATTATGTACAAAAATATTTCATCTCAAAAGAAACAAATTTCATCTTTAGAAGAAAAATGTGAGTCTATGGAAAAAGATCACAAAGATGAAAAATAAAAATTTAGTGAGTAAAAACAGAATTTTGTATGCAAAAATTGTGAATCACTCTCTTTCCAAAATTTTCAATTAAAAATAGTTATCGAGAGATATAAAAAAGTTAAAATTTGATTGGAAGGTGTTCTTAGCCAACAAAGATATTCCAATGATAAAAGTGGACTTGGATATTCAAAGTTTTCAAAACCAAGTTCTAATAAAACTATCTTTGTTAAGGCTAGTGATCAATCATCCAAAGATAAAGTGAACAAACCTAAAATGGTTCATCAATATCCTAAAAGGAAAAGATTTGTTAAGAATAAATCTTATCCTCCTAGATATATAAGTAATTTTGAACCTACTTGTTTTTATTGTGGTATTGTTGACCATACACCTAATGCTTGCTATGTTAGAAACTTTAGTGTAGCAAGTGGGAATTATGTGTGGGTTAAGTGGGAATTATTTATAGGTTTTCTTGAGGACCACTTTAAATCTATGATGTTTTGATAAATGGTGGCTCTAAGTATTTGATGGAAGACATACACTAACTTTCAAATCTAGTTCAAGTCCAAGGATTATTTCACATATGGTAAATACCTTAAAGGAAGAATTCTTGGCATTGGCAAAATTCATACACTACCTTTCATATCCATTGAAGATGTACTTTATGTTGAAGAAAAAAAGACAACTTTGTCGAAAAGGCTTCAAATTCATCAAGGATGAATGGTTTATGAAGTCACTCTTGAGGTAAAACTCATAGGTAAAAATTGTTTTTATGTTTATAATTTCATTATATATTTTAAGTTTTTCCCCATTCCTTTTTCGCTAATGACAAAGGGGGAGAAGGTTTAGTATATGTATGTATGTATGTATAATTTTATGCATCTTTCCCTTCTTTTTGATAATGTCAAAGGGGGAGAAGGATGTTACACTTTATGCTTGTGTATTTCCTTATCTTAAACTTTTAAGGTACGAAGAATCCTTCAAGATGAGCAAATCCAAATGATTTCAAAGCTTCTCATACAAAGGGGGAGTTATACATCTTAGGGGGGGAAGTATCTTTCCGGAAATAATAAAGCTTCAAGAAAGATTGTTTTTCATCATCAAAAAGGGGGAGAATGTAATATCAAGCTTCTCAAATGATTCTCAGTGCACTTTGTTTTGATGAAGATAAACTATATTGGCAAGAAGGAAAAGATATTGATCAAGCTAAAAGCATCAATGGATAAAAGTCTTTGGTTCAAGCTCTTGGCAAATTTCATAAGGTATAATAACAATTCTTGCTATGAACTTAAGTCTTAGATGCTCAATGATTAAAATAAGTATTTTATCTTGTCCAAACTTTTTCTCAAGTTTTCTAAGCAAAAAAATCAATTTTCACTTATGTGCAATCGATTTGCATGTTGGTGCAATCGATTGCATGCTTCACGTTTTCAAAATGTTAGCTATTATTTCTAAGTGCAATCGATTTGCATGTTTGTGCAATCGATTGCTCTCTATCAAAATTTTCTACTGTTTTAAAGTGCAATCGATTTACACACATGTGCAATCGATTGCTCACTGAAAAAATTTGAATTTTTTAGCTGTTAAAACCCGTGCAATCAATTTACACAAGGGTGCAATCAATTACATGCTGAACTTTTTTGAAAATCAACAACTTTGAACATACCTTTTCATAACACCATTTCATGAAAACTTTTCATTGAATCTTGGAAATTGTTCATGATTCATTTGCAAAAATTTATGTTGTTTCAAAGAGGTTCTATGAACATATAAATACTGAATTTTCAAAATCATTTTACACCTCTTCCAATCAATAGTTTCTGAACTTTAAAATATTGAAACTCAAGCTTTCTCTTCACTTTCATACACAAAGTTTGTGTGCACATTTTCATATATTGTTAAACAGAAAACTTTGAGCACTCTATAGTCTTAAGTCATTGTATATTATTGTTATTTAAAGAGAAGATCAAGTCATTGATAAAATCACTCAAAGTGATTATTGCACTACAAACTCTATCAATCAAATATTGCTATACACTTTCTTATTTTTTAGGATTGTTGAAAATAAGTTCAAGTGGTTTTGTGATCTTGTTTTTCCAGGATTGTTAGATACAAGTAAGGTCACCTTGAGAGGATTGTTCTCATTGTTGAAATAGTGAAAATCCAAGAGGATTATTCTTGGTCCAAGAGGATTGTTCTTTTTGGTTTTATTGGTTAGACTCTTGTATAGAAGGACTAGGGTGTCTTATCTAGAGATCTAATAATAAGGAAATCTCTTCCATGTTGAAATGGGGCTGGAGTACTCTTGGACTGTAAGGGGAACCAGGATACATATTTGTGTTCTTTGCTTTTCCATATTTACTGCTTTCATCACTAGTGATAAACCAGAAAAGAAAGAAACACATTTGTAAACTAATGCACTAAACCAGAAAAATAATATCCATCATCACTAAAACCGTAAATATTTTAAAGTACCTAATTCACCCCCCTCTTAGGCGCACTCTTATACTTACAACAATGCTTATATGAAGATATTGAAAATCAGAAAACTTACCTCAAAACTGGATTTCGTGTTTTGATTTTGAGCTTGCTTCAAGGTGTTTTAATGGCCTAGTTAGCTTCCTTGAACTTTTAGGAAGCTATTCCAATGGTTACCTTGAGCTGAGAGTGCTTGAACTGTTCTAGAGAAGTCCAAGTGCAGACCTCTATTTTTGGAAATGGAGGATAGTGTAAATGGTGTTACAGTTGGGAACAAGGATAGGGATGAGTTTTATTTGATGTAAGGAATATTTTAAAATGATTTTGAGGGAAAACTCACGATGGAAATGGAAGATACAAGTTCAAGGTTAGAAACTGCACAAAAATGGAGTTTGTGTGAAATTTCTAGCTAGAGGGAGTTTGGGATAGTTTTAGGGCTTGTTCCTTCGTGTCTTAGTTGCAAATGATGTCTCAATTTATAGAGAAAAAGTTTGGGAGGTTGACATGATCAGAAGTACAAGATCACATATTTTGGCTTCTTGACTTGTTTTTAAAGTAAGGTTGACAAGTATGGTTTCAATGCACAAGTACATGGTTTATAGGGTGGCTTAGAAGCTTTAAACATGTTGCTTTTGAGAATATATGTTGTGTGTGTTCATAGCAACAAGTTAGAGGCTCAAGAAGAGTGGACTTTGTGATTAAAGCCACTTTTCCAAAATGGCAATGTTGCCTTTATTCCTAAAATGGTATTAAGCATGGACAATGCATTGAATGCTTGGATTAGGGCAAAAAGTTTTGTGTAATCATCTGACTAAAGGTAGTTTTAGGGGTTAATGGACTTATAGAACAAGATTATGCATCATGTTTGACATTGGATCAAAGATTCTTCAAGAAGAAATGACTTGAAAATCAAGATTGGATGCCTAACTTCTCATATTCAATTTTCTTAGCTCAAAAATGATTTCTTCAAGTTCTTTGACATTTTGGAAAGCTTGAAGCATCCTCTACAACTTTAATTTTGGCCATTTTGACAAAATCATCTTGGAGCTTGGTGAAAATTGGTCAAGAAGTTAGGTCAAAAATCTGGCTAAACTAGGTTAAATTTTCACTAAGTGTTTTATGAAAAAATGCATGTCTTCATGAATTTATAAATAAAAATACAAGAATTTATAGGACCTGATCAGTAAATCAAAGTTGCAGATCTCATCAAGATCTACAACTTTCATGTTGAAATTTTTCCTTGAATCATTTTGCATCATGGTGAAAAATTGGCATGAAGTTATGAAATTATCATGCTTAAAAACACTTAGAAATTTTTCTAAGTCTTGAAAAAGTTTGACTTTTCAAAAATGACTTTTGACTTTATTGATTTCTTGATGATCAAGTTTAATATTTTTGAATGTCTTGAAGAATTGTGATTTTTTGAAACTCAATTTTGATCAAAAGGTCGAAGTTTAACTTTTGGTGTATCTGTTGACTTTTCACTAGTTGAATGAATTTCAACTATCAATCAATTGAACTTGAGAAATGTTTTGGGTCATGAAATTAGGTCAACATGTTGTATTTTAATCCTTGAGATTGTGCCTCAAACCACTGGATCATGTATTAGGTCAAAAACCCTTGATCAGTCAAATACAGTCAAAACCCTAATTTTGACCATTTTGCCCTTTTGGTGATTTGAACAATTTTCTTGGGGAATTATGATTCAAACTTTATCCATTGATACACGTAACTTCAAAATGTTGATATTGGTCCAAAATCTTGAAGTTTGACTGTAGGTTGACCACATTTGACTTTTTGCCCAATACAACTGATTTTATGTCATCTGATCAATTGACTGAGCAATCTTGTGATCCCATACTTGAAACTTGATATGAGCAATCTTGAAGGTACATAATGATCCATGAAAGTCATTTTAAGTATTAGAAGTCCAATTGTCCTTGTGCAAACTAAAACCCTAATTTGAGGTATCAGTGCTGAGGAGATGGCTTGACCTAGTCAATACTTGTGTAAGTTTGAACCATTGAAGATCTTTGTGAGAAATATATTGAGAAAAGAGAGGGAAAATTTTCAGGTACAACACCTTGCAATAAACAAAATGAATTTCTTATACACCTTCATTATTGTAAACTAACTAAAAAACCTTAATGGGCCATCAAATTTAATCCCTTTGGGCTTCAAACAAAATTGTTTTAATACATCATTCTGCCTAAATGGGCCTCATTGCCTTATTGGACTTCTTAGCCACTGTTTTTTTTATAAAAACTGATAATAATATTTAACTAAATGACTTTAAAAAAATAAAGTTCTTAACAACCAAAACTGAAATGGACCTGTTATGTAATTGGGTTTTAACAAAAAACAAATTGTTTTATACACCCTTTCCAAAAAGAATGAGATCTTAATGGGCCTTAATAAAGAACATATTGCTTCACACATTCTTTAAAGAAATACACTTCCCTTATCTTGAAATGGACTTCTATTTTGAAACCCTAATGGGCCGTCAGATATTGATGGTCCATTTTAAATCTATACACCCTTTTTCATGTTTTACTCCCCCCCATAGAAACAAGAATTAAATAATATGACTTATTTAAAAGAAACCTAAATATAATTGTAAGGGTAGGGTAAATTTGGGGTATGATAGTTGGTTCAACAAGTTTGACCTAATTGAGCAAATGCTTGATTCAATGATCACAAGTGCATAACTCTCTCAATTTTTAACATTTTGAGTTGGTTCTTTTTGCTATGGATTATTATCCTCATCTACAACAACCTCTCTTCATACTACAAGGTCCAATTGTGCAAGAAAAATCATCAAAAGTGAAAAGGGGCTTCAAGTCATTTTTGACATTCTCTAAACTAGATTTATTGACTTCTAAGGACCATATCTTGCATATTTTTTGAGATTTTTGAGTGGCTCCAATGCCATGTTTCTCTTTAAAGAGTAATTAACAAGCTCTCTTCATAAATCTAAGGTTAATTTTGCATGGAGGAATAATAATGGTTGAGAAATATTACAAGTCTCCTTGAAAGGTCTTTGAATTTTAGGGTTTGACTTCAAATGATCATAACTTGGTCAATTTTATCTCCTTGAGCCCATTATTTTTCCATAACAATTTTATGGATATCTACTTTAACTCTTATTTTATGTGCAAAGCTTGAAAATGGTTAGAAGATACCTTAAGAGCTCAAGATATTATAAGTCACCTCATGGATTTTCATCAACTTCACAAGGTCATAACTCTTTCAATTTTTGGAGTTTTTGGATGATTCAAGTTTCACAATGGTCTTTAAGAAGTCTACTTCATGTCATCTTCATTGACCAAAACCTAATTTTGAGTGTAAGGCCATGTAAGAAGGCAATAGATTATGGGTCACTTTTGAACTCAAAAACTTGAATTTTTTCTAAGTTCACAAGTCAGTGTGTTTTACACAATTTCAATTGATCACAAATTTTTGATCAAGCATCCAAATGAAGTCTTTCTTTGCATATTGTAAAGATTGTAACCTTTTCTTTCAAATGCTTCAAAAATTATGCCCTAAAACCCTTTGAACTGAGTGCACCATGGATTCAAAGTTGGTATCATGAAACTGATTTTGTCACAACAGTTTGATTGCAAATTGGTTAGTGTGACCTCTAATCACAAAATTGTTGCACGTTTTCCATTCTAATCTTGTTTAGCAACCTTCCAAGATCAATTAACATATTGAAACACATGTTTTGTCTGAGTTTTGAGAAAAGATGAGTCACACTTTTCATGTTTGCAACTTCACACGATTTCTTTCAAAATCTCATCATATCACACGCTTGAGCATCCCATTCACTTTCCTATAAATAGAGGGAGCTATTGCACTCATTTCCTCAAGCTTGGATAGCCAAAACCACTCTGCCAAGATCCCACATGAACTCTTGAGCTTGATTTCTGTTTTTTCATTTCCTCGCCTTAATTCACAAAAACTTCCATTCAGTTAGCTTCCTCGACATTTATTGAAGCTAACCAGATCCTTAGCAAGAAGAATTGTGCATAGAATTGAGTTACAAAAGTGCAGTTTCAGAGCAATTTACTGCTACTTTGTTCCGGTAGAATTCTCAACCAAATTGAAACAAATAAATCCCTATTCTACTCTACTCATCCTTCTTATTCTCATACTTCTTACAATTTTCATTTCATTAAGAATTGACAGAGATACTTGGAAATTTCATGCTCACTATTTTTTTTTGCTTTTTTTCCAAGTAGAGCCTTGCTCAGTTCATATAAATTTGGCATGGGGGTACCATTAGAATCGTCTTGAAGAGACGAATCTAATGGTACCGATCTGGTTTGCTAATTTTACAGTGTGAGGAACTCCAATCTAGGATGTCTGGAGGTTGAAGACGACCTACATGTCGTGCTTCAACCAATGATAGTGTGACATGTAATTTTTTTTAATTTAATCCAGTGTGCTTGCCTTACCACATGCGCGTTTTGAGAGCCCTTGGATCTGATTACTTTCATTAGTCAGACTCCATCCAACGTGCCAGATTATTTGTTACTTTTAATTTTTTTAAAAACTATTTAGTGTGATTTCCAAAGATGACCATATTATGCACAACGTGTCACACCCCTTGGATCTGCTTACTAACACGTTTTGAAATTAATCTAATGGTCCATTTTTTTTGGCTTTATTTATATTTTCATATTTTATATATTTAATTGTTTTGAACTTCAAAAAATCATAGAAAATTCATTTCTGAATAAAAAATAATGAAAAAAATTTACAATTTTTTTTCAAATATTCTCTTGCTGATTTTTATTTTCCATAATTTTATTTTCAGATTTGATATTTTTTATGATTTTTCTTTTTGTTTTGACTTGTTTTTAATTGTTTAAAAATACTTTTTGGTATTTTTAAATTCCGGGAAAATTCATAAAAATCATTTTCTTTATTTCACTTTTTGGAATTTTTTATAGAATTTTATTCTGATTTTTACTATTTTCAATCATTTTTTCACTTACTTAAGTGATTTTAAATAATTTAAAAATACTTTTCTGTTTTACAAAAAATTACCAAAATTTTTGCAAAAAATACTTGAGATCATCTCTGACTTTTCTATGATTTCTTTTAACTTTTAATTGATAGTTTGAATATAGTTTGTTATTGGCAAAATACTCATTTTGGTCCCTTAACTATACCCTTGAGTTCACGTTGGTCCCTTAACTTTTTTTCGTGTCATTTTGATCCATTAACTTTCAAAAAGTTTCATTTCAGTCCTTTTTGTCTAATTAGCGACGAAAAAACTTTGAAATTCGTCGCTAAATTCGTCGCTAACTAGACAAAAAGGACTTAAATGAAACGTTTTGAAAGTTAAGGGACCAAAATGACACGAAACAAAGTTAAGGGACCAATGTGAACCCAAGGTTATAGTTAAAGGACAAAAATGAGTATTTTGCCTTTGTTATTTATCCTTTTATTTTCACTTAAAAAACAATTTAAAAATCATTCTCTTATTCTATTTTTCTTATTAAATGCAATTTTATTTTTGAATATATTCTGGCTGAGCTTGAAGAATGTGATTTTTAATCATGAGCTTCATTAACATCATTGGATCTTGGGTGTTGAGTTTAACTTCACCAAAATGGATGAATGATTTTAATGATAGTTTGATTAAATTCTTTGGTTCAAATATCTTTTCTCCATCTTATTTCTTCTTTGACTTTTTCTTGTGCTATAAGTTTCATGAGTGTGGTTTCTATCACATATCAAGACTTGTGTAGTACATACATTTCTATTGATCGACCTCAAAATAGGTGTGGATTCTATATAAGTCCACTTACGATTGCTTAACATAGCACTAAATTTTGTCCCGATTAGAGAAATAATCATTTGTGACCCAAACCTATGTTTGCAAGTCCAAGTATGTTTAATTTGAAACCTTTGATCCAATAACCTTGAGGTTTATTGTTAGGAGGCTTTGGTCTTATCAATCCTCTAATGAACCTTCATAAACTTTGGTCTAAGTGAATGATTTAAACATCGTTGATCATATATTATCGCCTCGAGAATTTGAAATGAATGATATACTAGACAAAAAGCAAATGAAACTTGTTGTTAAGAGGCTTTGATTTTACCAATCTTCTAATGAGTTTTCAAATGCAAGTTTCAAGATGGTCATCCAGCTAACCTCTAATTTCTAATTCACTAACAATTGACTTTTACTTTGAGTTTTTTTACTTTATGTCGTTTACTTTATGTCTTTACTTTTATGTACCATTTATTTTGGCATTTATATTTCATGCCATTTTTATCTTTGCTCGCTTGAGAATTTATCTTTATGTCTTTCTCATCTTTGCTCACTTGAGCTTTCATTTTCTTTTTGAAGACACTTAATAACCAACTTGAACAATGAAAAACTTTAAGGTTACTTGGACTATTTGGTTACTATCCTTGGCATTATGGAGTTATGGACTTCTTGGACTTAGGATTAGAAGCCTTGACAATCCTTAAGATCTTGAGGCTCTGATTGTTATTTTGTCTGGAGTTCTTAGGGTTTACCCCAAGACATTGGGTTGATCGTCTTTATGTGCAGGTTATTTTGATTATATGATTTGCCTGTGAATGGGAATTCATCTGTATACAGCTATTACTCTGACCAATTTTTATGAAGACTTAATGCATCTAAAGCTTGGTATTCTCAAGAGGTTTAGTATCCTTGCTTGCTTGGTTTCAATCTAAAAGATGAAAATTTTACATTGACTCTATGTGTCAAGTGTTGGTTTCTTGATGGTTAGACGATTCTTTTCCCTATCTTTTTACCTTATGCTTTAGGGTAGTCCTTTCATCTCCTCCCATCTTCTTTAATTTAAAAAATATTCTCCCTCCTTTTTCAAAACTCTTCTTTTTTTTTTAACTTGAACCACTTTCACAATAAACTTGGACTTAGATCCATGCATTTTCAAAAATATTTTCTTAATCAAACTTTAACCAACTTAATCATACTTTGACATTTTTTGTAAGAAGACTAAAAGTAAATTAATCTCATTCAAACCATTTTTTCCACTTTGGCTTTTACTTTAAATTTTTCTCAAAAGATTAGACTCTTGTCAATCCTTGTAGTGATGTGAGCTACTATACTTCTATGATATGTAGTGAAGTGAGATATTATCCACTTGGGTGTTGAGTGAGGCTTTGTTGATTTTAAAATCCAAGCTATATCCTCCACTTCGAGATGATGCAATTTCTCTTTTCTCATAATCATGGGTAGTAAGTATGTTTTCCACTCGGATATGATGATTATGTCTCTTCTCTTAAAATTAACCAACACACATGTGTTTTAAAATTTTTAAAGGTAAACTACGAGTACCCTGATCCCCTATTGCACGGAAAATGGTACATAGGCACTAAAGGTTCGCAACCGCGGCGGGTGCAAAAATTGTAAAAATACTTCTCTTCTCATCTCTACCATCTATTTCGTATACAACATTTATAGCCAAAATACATGAATTTTCAAAGAGGTTCCTGCGGAGTACCGTAGATGTTTAGGATTCTAATACCTTCCCTTTTCATAACCAACCCCCGTACATATATTATCTCCCCCTCTTTTTCGGGTTATTCGCTTTTTTTGCCATTCCTATAGAAACAATAAAGTGTGGTGGCAATTTTTATTTGATATGTGCGAGTCAAGTCAATACAATGGATTTGTATCAACATTTCTACCGCTACAACTACATAACCGAGAAAGTGTATGTACACCAACCTCCTGGTTTTGAAAATCATAAAAATTCATATTTTTTTTCAAACTAAAGAAATCATTGTATGGTCTGAAATAAGCTCTCAGAGCTTTTTATGAAAGATTAAGCAAATTTCTTTTCGAAAATGATTTCACCAGAGGAAAGGTTGATACCACCTTGTTTTATAAGTCCTTCAAAAACGACGTTATGTTGGTTCAAATATATGTTGATGATATTGTATTTGATTCTGCTAATGCCCCTTTGAGCAAGGAATTTGCTAAGTCTATGCAGGCTGAATTTGAGATGCGTTTAATGGGAGAACTCAAATTATTTTATTGGAATCCAAATCAATCAAGGAACATAAGTGTGATACGGTGGGAGAACTGACTAGAGGTTTGCGTTCGTATTCGCACTTGTGCGGTTAGCAAGAGTCGCCACCGACTTTTTATTTTATCCTAAAGGAAAGGTTAAAAAAGCACAGCAAAAACCTTTTGAGATATTTCGTGGGTTCGGGGGGTAGATTATGAAAAGGGAAGGTATTAGCACCCTTTTCATCCATGGTTATCCATGGGCTCTTAGTTACTTGGCTTTTTAGATCACTTGCCTTGTTTTTCGATTGCTCTGAAAATAGTGCGTGTGTGGGTTGTTTTGAAAATGTTTTGGAAAAAGATGCCTTGTCTTAGGCCAACCTTGTAATAATTCTTTACTCGAATGTTTTACAAAGGTGCATATCTTTTCGAAAAGATGTTTCAAAAGTTTGAAAAGTTTGATTTTTTGAAAGTGTTGTGGGTTGTGGTTTTTGAAAAGAAGGCAAGTGTTTTTGCAAGTTTGATCTCAAGTAACTAAGAGTTTTGTCTACCCTATTGTACTCAAAGGTTTTTTGTCATGTTTTAACCCCTTTTAACAATTTTGTTCCACCATTGAAATTGATGGGCAATCTTGCGTTTAGGAAGTTTATTCGGGACGGGCGTGGGTCATCGTATGGACCACGAATGCAATGGTGCCAAGTGTCTTTGGCAGTTTGCTTGAAGGGACTTGATCATTTTGATAGGCGACTTTCGAAAGCGTCATCGAGGGACTTATGATTATTTGATTTTGTTTTGCCAAAGACATTCGACGTGCAAGCATGGCCCATCTGGAAGGCAACATGTGGGATTACCCTAGGGGGTGCAAGTGTGATGGTGTATTGATTACATACATTTGTCTTGTATTAGGTCATCTAGCGTTTGATTTTATGTACATACAAACCCTAGGTCTAACCATGGTATAATTGAAAAAGCTGTAAATTGCGGAATGTAAATCTACGCTATTACAAAATAATGTCCGGGAGTGGGGGTATAAATGTACAAGGGGATGGGACTTATAGTATTTACCACCAAATCGAATGTCGCAATCAAAATATAAATGTCACATGTATAAATGTAAGATAAAATGTGTGTAGGGCAATATATTGTGTAAGTGCAAATGTATGTGTAAGTGTGAATATGTACAAATGCGAATTATGAAATTGAGTCGTATTAGGGTTTTGACTTAGATAATGTTTTAATCTGTATCTTTGATTTATATGAATTATGTACAAATGAAGGGTTTTGATTAAGTGTTAAGTTTTAATAAAAAAAAAGAGTATTTTCGTCAAAATGTTTGTGAATTTAATATTAGAGAAAAATGAATGTATTGAATTATTATGTATGAAAAAATGTTAATTAAAAAGTTTAATTTTAATTATGTATGAGAATGTATAATATGTACAAAAATGATATTAACTAAAAAAGTTCCTTCAATTTAATCATGTATAAAAAAGAAAAGATAATTATATACAAATGTTTTTTTCAAAAAATGTTTTTAAGTTTAATTTGTGTATAAAAAGTATTTAAATTAAGTTAGTGTGTTTAATTAAATTAAGAAATAAATTGTATATGTTTTAGAAACAATGGATTAATTGGGTTAGTATATAAAAAAGAAAATATTGTTTTTTATTATAAAAATGGAAAGAGTTAGTATCTTTATCAAGAAGCAAAAAATATAAAATAAATAATAAAGAACAAAGGGTTAGCTGATTAATGAATATTGGATAAAAATGAGAAGAGATTGATGTTTAATGGGCTTAGGAAGTTAGACACGGGTTAAGCCCAAATCAAAGCCTGAAACAAAGTTTAGGGTTAAGCGTTGTTTGTTCAATTGGGAGTGGAATTAGGGTTCGTCAGCAGCGGCGCCGTGTTCTCTTGAATTTCGTCTTCTTCGTTCTAGTCTTTCCTGAGCTTCCTCCGGCCACCAGCGCGCTTCAACGCTCTCTTCCCTCCAAGGCAAGGATTTCGCGTCTCTTGAAGCAAGGTTAGTCTTAAAATGATATATCTTCGTCTTTCTTTTTCTGGATTCGCGTGGTTCGGACTTGTCTTTAAACTGAGTTTTATATTTTCGTTTTATGAGGTGAAAGGGAAGATATTGCTACCTGTTCTTGGGAGACGGAGGAGAGGCGGAGAAATAGCGTTCAGGCGGCCGGAGCGTCGTGATGGACTTGATGAGGCTTTGCTTCTGATGACCCCTTCCTGGTAACTTCGTTCCCTGTTTATGCTTAAGGTTTTGATGATGATGCTCGATTTTGCCTGAAAAACCTTTCTTGAAATTCACTTTTTATCTTCTTCTTCTTGATGTTACTGATGCTTATGATTCTGAACTGGTCTTGAATGTTCTTGAGTTGCTTCTTTCTTTCTTCTTCTTGAGAGGTTATACGCTTGCTTATGTGCTTGATGCTATGTGACTTGTTTTGAACAATTATTGTCTTGAGTAATTCTGAACAAATATTGCCTTGAGTGGTTTTGAACAAATATTGCCTTGAGTGGTTTTTGAGTTGGATGTCATGTTTTTTATTGCCTATGATGAAGAAATTCTGAGGCTAGGTGTTGGTTTTCATAAGATGGCGAGGCTTGAGTTTGGATATGAAGTTTTTCGCTAATGCTGGTTTGATAGTCTTTGGCAAGTTCTGAGTAATGTTAGCTTGGCTTGGTTTTGATCAGTTTGTAGGTATGGGTTATGTTTCGTGACTGATGCTTGGCTTTAGACTGGTTTTGCAAGGTTTTTGACAGGGAGTTTTGGGTTATGAGGATTACTGTTGTTTGGTTATGGCAGTAGTGGTTTGATGCTTGAGTTTGGATATCAGGTTTTTGTGTTTGGCATAAAGGTTGAGTTTCTGAGTTTGGATATCAGGTTTTTTTGTTTGTATAAAGGTTGAGACAGGTTTTGGGTGTTTTTTTGAGTTTTTAGGGTTATGGTTATACTGGTGCAGGTTTGGGTATGTGAGGGTTGGGGTGTTGTTGAAGGTTGCAAGTTGTTTGAAACTTTTGCTTGTATGTGCTTGGTTCAGTATGTTATGGTAGTAGTGGTTTGGATATCGTACCCCTGCTTATGCTGGCTCAGTCTTGTATATATCTTTTTTTTCTCTCACTTGCTGCTACTTCTGAACTAGGCTTGGATAATCTTTTTTTTTTCTTTTTACCTTGGCGCCCAATCCCTTTTTTAAAGTTGTGGTCTTCCCTTTGACCCAAGTCTGTTGGACAATTTCACAAGATTTCATGGCATCTTTCCATTTCAGTGATTGGCTATACTGTGTAATTTTTTGAATAATGCTGCATTAGCCTCTTTGTTGTATATCTCTTCTGCCTCTACTGTCTATGCCTGCTGTCTATGTTATTGAACTGAGTTGGCTCTTTTCTGATTTTGTGTATCTTTCTCTTCCTGCTATTGTCTGCTGTGAACTGTTATAGTGCAGAATTGATGAAATTGGCACACATTCCTCTCTCTTCCTTTTGCCTGCTGTGCAGATGCCTATGCCTAACCTGAACTGAGTTTGCTTTATCTCTCTTTACTTCTCTCTTAAAGTACAGCTTAGGATTTTTTTATGATTTTACTGTACTTGCTTCTGAAGGGGCTTTTGTGGGAAATGATGAGAAGATCACTTGCATAATACACTACTGCATCTCCTTTATCTCTCTTTTGACAATTTGTGTGGCTTTGCCTTTGGATATCTTTTCCAAAAATCTTTCCATGACAGCTTGTATGCTTTTATTGATTTTCTTTGGTATCTTTGTTTTGGATTTGAAAGTTTTGGATTGGACTTTTTCAGTTTAGTTTGGATTTTGAATCTATGCAGCTTGCAAATTTTTTAGAAACTATGCATTTTGACATTTGCATTTCATGAGACAAAATAATCTTCCCTCTCTGTGAACCGGGAGAAATCCCGTGATTTGCAGAGAGGGTAACTGATCCCAGTCAGTGGCCCCTAATGATGAGCATTTTTTATCTGTCTTCTAATTAAATGCTTTCTGACTTTTCTCATTTCTTTTTGCAGATGAAAAAGAGGAATACCGGAGCGGAGTGAAGAATGAAGAATGTTTAGAAAATAGGATAATTTTAATTCTATGTAATATTTAGATTAAATGTAAATTATTGTTTGTAATAAACAACAATTTGTAAATAATTCAAATATCAAATAAAAATCCAAATTATCCAATTGGTTCCATTTTTCTTTATTGTTTATTTATTTATTTAAAATTCTTAGAATTAAACAATTGAAAAATAAATTCAATCATTTAATTTCAGAGTAATAAATAACTTAAATAAAACAACATTGATCAAATTAAATCCGTCTTATCCAACATCCAAAGCAAAGCAGCCATTAACTTAAATGGACTGATCAAATGCAAAAGCACTGTGAATTCAAAACTGCATCTTGCATCTGACTGGCCCAATCAAAACGTACTGAATTCAAAACCACTGTCCCTTTTGCTGATTAAACCCAAATAACGCGAATTTTAATCTGAATCTTGAAATAAACCGCGAAGTGCTGTGGAATTTAAATTCTTCTGAGAATATGCCCATGAAACCCTAATTCCTGATTAAATGCCAAATCACGCTCGCTTGATCAATAATTGAACCAAAAATCAATCAAACCCTAAGCCCACTGTATGAAATAACTCAGAGTTCTGAAAATCAGTAAAAACCCTAATTTTGCTTGACTGTCAAGAAAAGTTTGTTTGCCCGATTCTTGAGCCAGTTTGAGAAGTCAGGAAATGCTTGAAGCTGAGATTTCTTGTGGAAAAGCGCGAGGGCAAATTTTGGGGTACAACAGTTGCCCCTGTTCAATCTTCTTTGACCTGAAGAGTTAGATTGGCAGGCTTGCCTTTCGCGACCTGAAGGTAAAAGGAGATTGAACACTAATGTGCCCAGAAAATTTGCACTTATCATAGTACTGGATGCGGGAATGGGCTTAGAGATGCCATTTGGAGATGGGCTTAACGATGCCATCTAGGGGATTGACAGAAACTTGTCGGGGATGGGCTTAGAGATGCCATCTGGACGGGAGCTTTAGGAAAGTGTCCGAGCCTTAGACCCTTTCTGAATTGGGGGGTCTGAACAGGCAATAGGTTGACATCCGTGGTTGGGGGAACCTACAAGCCGTTTTCAGGAAGTCGTATCTAAATAAGTTGATAGATTAACATCCGTTACTTGGGAAGAATCCATGAACTGTTTTCAGAAGTCTTGAGGTTGAATCTGAACAAGTGATAGGTTAACATCCGTTTACTTGGAGAACCCGTGAACTGTTTTCAGAAGTCTTGAAGTTAAATTAGCAATAGAGCAGCATCCGTTGTTGGGAGGCTTCCGTAAGCTAATTTCAAAGGTTGAGAAGAGTCTGAACAAGTGATAGGTTAACATCCGTTTACTTGGAGAACCCGTGAACTGTTTTCAGAAGTCTTGAAGTTAAATTAGCAATAGAGCAGCATCCGTTGTTGGGAAGCTTCCGTAAACTAAATTCGAAGGTGCATCTGAACAAGCTGATAGATTAACATCCGTTACTTGGGAAGAATCCATGAACTGTTTTCAGAAGTCTTTGAGAAGAATCCGAACAAGTGATAGGTTAACATCCGTTTACTTGGAGAACCCGTGAACTGTTTTCAGAAGTCTTGAAGTTAAATTAGCAATAGAGCAGCATCCGTTGTTGGGAAGCTTCCGTAAACTAAATTCGAAGGTGCATCTGAACAAGCTGATAGATTAACATCCGTTACTTGGGAAGAATCCATGAACTGTTTTCAGAAGTCTTTGAGAAGAATCCGAACAAGTGATAGGTTAACATCCGTTTACTTGGAGAACCCGTGAACTGTTTTCAGAAGTCTTGAAGTTAAATTAGCAATAGAGCAGCATCCGTTGTTGGGAAGCTTCCGTAAACTAAATTCGAAGGTGCATCTGAACAAGCTGATAGATTAACATCCGTTACTTGGGAAGAATCCATGAACTGTTTTCAGAAGTCTTTGAGAAGAATCCGAACAAGTGATAGGTTAACATCCGTTTACTTGGAGAACCCATGAACTGTTTTCAGAAGTCTTGAAGTTAAATTAGCAATAGAGCAGCATCCGTTGTTGGGAAGCTTCCGTAAACTAAATTCGAAGGTGCATCTGAACAAGCTGATAGATTAACATCCGTTACTTGGGAAGAATCCATGAACTGTTTTCAGAAGTCTTTGAGAAGAATCCGAACAAGTGATAGGTTAACATCCGTTTACTTGGAGAACCCGTGAACTGTTTTCAGAAGTCTTGAAGTTAAATTAGCAATAGAGCAGCATCCGTTGTTGGGAAGCTTCCGTAAACTAAATTCGAAGGTGCATCTGAACAAGCTGATAGATTAACATCCGTTACTTGGGAAGAATCCATGAACTGTTTTCAGAAGTCTTTGAGAAGAATTCGAACAAGTGATAGGTTAACATCCGTTTACTTGGAGAACCCGTGAACTGTTTTCAGAAGTCTTGAAGTTAAATTAGCAATAGAGCAGCATCCGTTGTTGGGAAGCTTCCGTAAACTAAATTCGAAGGTGCATCTGAACAAGCTGATAGATTAACATCCGTTACTTGGGAAGAATCCATGAACTGTTTTCAGAAGTCTTTGAGAAGAATCCGAACAAGTGATAGGTTAACATCCGTTTACTTGGAGAACCCGTGAACTGTTTTCAGAAGTCTTGAAGTTAAATTAGCAATAGAGCAGCATCCGTTGTTGGGAAGCTTCCGTAAACTAAATTCGAAGGTGCATCTGAACAAGCTGATAGATTAACATCCGTTACTTGGGAAGAATCCATGAACTGTTTTCAGAAGTCTTTGAGAAGAATCCGAACAAGTGATAGGTTAACATCCGTTTACTTGGAGAACCCGTGAACTGTTTTCAGAAGTCTTGAAGTTAAATTAGCAATAGAGCAGCATCCGTTGTTGGGAGGCTTCCGTAAGCTAATTTCAAAGGTTGAGAAGAGTCTGAACAAGTTGGTAGATTAACATCCGTTGTTGGGAAGAATCCACGGACTGTTTTCAGAAGTCTTGAAGTTGAATTGTTTTATTCTGTCGATTGATCTTGCCTGAAAAAGGCTAAAAGTTAGTTGGATGCAATGCTATGATGCATGATACAATGTACATCATAGTTTTATGAATGCAAATGGATGTGCATGTAAGCTGGAGAGCTGTCTTGCGTAGGATAGATGAATCCAGGCCATCGAGAGATAGGGGCATCTTGACCGCGGCTGGGGAAAATAAATCCTGGGTCATTGCTGGGGAGTGTTAAACTAGTAGACTTAATGCTGGGGAGGCCAGATTGAGAATCTTCAACTGGGAGAGATGTATCTCTGAAGACTGACTCTACCGGGGAATGCTAGATTTTCCTCTGAAAAACCTGTGGGGAGAAGATTTAAAAGTCTGACTTCGCTGGGGATTGACCCGTTGAAGCTTTTGATCTGCTGGGGATACCGAATCTTGAACTCTGAGGAAAAATGATCTCCGGAAGATTCTTTGGCTGGGGATAAACTTCTCCGGGGATAGTACTGATGAGTTGTTATTGGGGGAATTCTGAGGAACTCCGCTGGGGATGGGAAGAATTCTGGCGAGTGACCTCTCCTGACGGTTAGTCGAGAATAAACCAGTTATACGCCTTTGTGAGAATGACTTTGAATAAAACTTGGAAGGGACGTCCGTACTCTATGGGGAATACCTTGCGGAATCTTACGGGGATAAGCTCCGAGGGTCTGCTGGAGATGGACCTCAAGGTTTGTTAGGGACGTGGATTACAGATCTCGAGGGATTCCCTTTGGAAGGGTGTTGAAATACTCGTTTGTACTTTCATCCTATCAGTAATCCTTTTCTCAGGTTCAATTAGGAAGTGATCATGTTTCAAATGCATATGCCTATTTAACAAAACATTGGACGTTTCTCAAAATAAAACAAATAGTGCAAGGAAAAAAAGAAAAGGGAAATGACACAAATTTTGGGAAGAGTATTTGTATTGATTTTCTTTGAGTATATTTATACAAGGGAAACAATCATCCTAGTAAGAGGATCTTGTCGTAAATATTTGAAAATTTTAAAACAAAGATGGCTATGTGAAATAATTCCATGAGATCCCACTCTGCTGTAGCTTTCACAACTCCGAACATCTGTCCATTCCATGCTTCATTTGACGATGACTGGATTGATCAGAAACCTGGGACCGGTTGATGAAGAGACTGTCTTTGAAGTAATCTGACGAGACATAGTCATACGCTTAAATTCCCTAACTTTTGCCTGAATCGCCCTTTCGGGTTTTCGATCCACCGGGAAACCCCTTTTTGCCCAAGCCGCCCTTTCGGGTTTTCGACTTGCCGGGTGTACAGATTTTTTTTGTTTTTATCCCTAATTTTTGCCTGAACCGCCCTTTCGGGTTTTCGGTTCACCGGGATGCCCATTTTTGCCCAAGCCGCCCTTTCGGGTTTTCGACTTGTCGGGTTATTTTATGCGTAGTATCTTTTGACTATGTCTGCGTTCGCAGGGTGCGGCAAATCGTCGCCGTCCATGGTGGTTAGAATCATCGCACCACCCGAAAATACGCTCTTGATTACAAACGGTCCTTCGTATGTAGGAGTCCATTTGCCCCTGGGATCACTTTGCGGTAGGATAATCCGCTTGACTACTAGATCTCCAACTTGATATACCTGACGTCTGACTTTCTTATTGAAGGCCTTGATCATTCGTTTTTGATACGTCTGACCATGGCATACAGCGGCAAGTCGCTTTTCGTCGATCAGATTGAGTTGATCAAGTCGGGTCTGAATCCACTCATCTTCATTCAAACCTGCATCTTTCATAATTCTCAGAGACGGGATCTGAACTTCCATAGGCAAAACGGCTTCCATGCCATAAACCAAAGAGAACGGGGTTGCCCCGGTTGAGGTACGTATTGTCGTACGGTATCCATGCAGCGCAAACGGCAACATCTCATGCCAGTCTTTGTAAGAGACTGTCATTTTCTGAATGATCTTCTTGATATTTTTGTTCGCGGCTTCAACAGCACCGTTCATCTTCGGTCTATAGGGAGATGAATTGTGATGATAAATCTTGAACTGTTCGCATAACGCAGTGATCATTGTATTATTCAGATTGGTACCGTTGTCTGTGATGATTCTGTCTGGAACACCATACCGACATATGAGATTTTGCTTGATAAAGCGGGCAACCACATTTTTGGTGACGGAAGCGAAGGAAGCTGCTTCGACCCATTTAGTGAAGTAGTCAATGGCAACCAGGATGAAGCGATGTCCGTTGGAAGCCGTGGGTTTGATCTCTCCAATCATATCAATGCCCCACATTGCAAAGGGCCATGGAGCGGTTAGAACGTTGAGAGGAACCGGAGGGATATGAACTTTGTCGGCATAGACTTGACATTTATGACAAGTACGGGAATGTTGATGGCAATCAGCCTCCATGGTAGACCAATAATAACCTGCCCTTAGGATCTTCTTGGCCATTGTATGTCCGCTCAGGTGAGTGCCAAATGGGCCGCTGTGTATATCAGTCATGATTAACTCTGCTTCAGCCTTATCAACACATCGGAGTAATACACAATCATGACTTCGTTTGTAGAGGATGCCGTTGCTCAGGAAGAACTTAGCGGCGAATTTCCTTAAGAACTTCTTGTCATTCGCGGAAGCTCCCTCAGGATAATCTTGGGTCTCGAGATACCTTTTGATCTCATGGAACCAAGGTTGTTCCACTACTTCTTCGGTGTTAATCTCGTGACAATGCGCCGGTTCATCCATTCGCTCGATGGTGATTTGGGGAGCCTCGTTATCCCAGTTGAGTTTAAACATGGAGGACATTGTGGCTAGAGCATCTGCTAGCTGATTCTCTTCTCGCGGAAAGTGCTCGAAGGTAATTTGCTCGAAATGAGGCAACAACGTCAGAACATGTTCTTTGTATGGAATAAGATTGGGATGCTTGGTATCCCAGTCTCCTTTGATTTGACTAATGACCAAAGCCGAGTCCCCGAATACAATTAGAGATTTGATCCCCAAGTCTATGGCAGCCTTGAGGCCAAAGATGCAGGCTTCATACTCCGCCATATTGTTTGTGCAGCTGAAACAAAGTCGGGCCGTGAAAGGAGTGTGGCATCCTTCCGGAGAAATAAGTACCGCGCCAATGCCGTTTCCAAGTGCATTTGAGGCACCATCAAAGTACAGGGTCCATCGGGATCCCTTTTCGGGTCCGTCATACGGTCCGTCATCTTTAATGTTGTCCAAACTCATGATGTCCTCGTCCGGGAAATCAAATTTCATGGGTTGATAGTCTTCGATAGCTTGATGAGCCAGATGGTCCGCTAGCACACTCCCTTTTATAGCCTTTTGGGTGGTGTATTGGATGTCATACTCGGTCAAGATCATTTGCCATCTGGCTATCCTTCCTGATAAAGCGGGCTTTTCGAAGACATATTTGATAGGATCCATTTTGGATATCAACAAGGTAGTATGAGTCAACATATACTGTCTTAGTCGGCGAGCAGCCCATACCAAAGCGCAGCAAGTTTTCTCGAGCAGCGAGTAGCGAGTCTCACAGTCGGTAAACTTTTTGCTAAGGTAATAAATGGCATGCTCTTTTCGACCAGACTCGTCATGCTGGCCCAAAACACACCCCATTGAATTGTCCAAAACGGTCAAATACATGATCAATGGTCTTCCTTCGACGGGTGGCATCAAAATAGGAGGTTCTAGCAAATATTCCTTGATTCTATCGAAAGCAGCTTGGCAGTCGTCGTTCCATTCAATTATCTGATCTTTCTTCAAGAGTTTGAAAATTGGCTCACAGGTAGAAGTCAGATGTGAAATGAATCTGGCAATATAGTTTATGCGCCCCAAGAAACCTCTAACTTCCTTTTCAGTACGAGGCGTAGGCATCTCTTGTATTGCTTTTACTTTTGCCGGGTCGACTTCAATGCCTTTGTTGCTTACAATGAATCCCAGGAGTTTACCGGACCTAACTCCAAAAGTGCATTTACTTGGATTTAGCCTGAGTTTGTATTCTTTCAATCTGGCAAACAGCTTTTCTAGATGTTCGAGGTGCTCTTCCTCTGTCTGTGACCGAGCTATCATATCGTCTACGTAAACTTCAATCTCATGATGTATCATGTCATGAAATAGAGCTACCATGGCGCGTTGATAGGTTGCTCCTGCGTTCTTCAACCCGAACGGCATCACTTTGTAACAGAAAGTGCCCCATTGCGTGACAAAAGTTGTTTTCTCCATGTCCTCGGGGGCCATTTTGATTTGATTGTAGCCTGAGAATCCATCCATGAAAGAAAACACTTTATGCTGAGCTGTATTGTCAATTAGGATGTCAATATGAGGTAGCGGAAAATCATCCTTAGGGCTGGCCCTATTCAAATCCCTGTAGTCCACACACATTCTGACTTTGCCGTCCTTCTTAGGTACTGGCACAATATTAGCGACCCATTGAGGATAGGACGTGACAGCCAGAAAGCCAGCATTGAACTGCTTCACTACTTCTGCTTTGATTTTTTCGGACATGTCAGGCCTCATTCGGCGAACTTTTTGTTTGATCGGTGGACAGTCTTCTCTTGTGGGGAGACGGTGAACCACGATGTCGGTGTCTAGGCCCGGCATGTCTTCATAGGACCAAGCGAAGATTTCAACATACTCATTCAATAACTGTACCAAGCGTTTCTTGACTTCTGGTTTCAGATTGGCACCCATTTGTACCTCCTTCCGATTTTCCTCGGTCCCCAAGTTGATAGTTTCCAACGGCTCTTTATGCGGTAAGATGGCCCTCTCCTCTTGTTGCAGGAGCCTGGCTAGTTCCCCTGGTACCTCACAACCCTCGTCGTCCTCATACTCGGCTAGATTGACCAGGTTTTCAGAGTTATTAAAAGATACAGCAGAATAGTCACCCATGGAATCCGGAGTGGATGGGTACCTGCATTGGTGAGTGTGGGTGTGTGTAAGGGATAGCCATCCTTAAACAAAAATGCAGAAGGAAAGAAAATGAACACAAGCAGTTTACCAAATGAAAAACGTCCAATGAATCATTAAACATGGCATATGAATATGAAAAACAGTCAAAACCCTTACAAGTGGACCTACATGCCCCGGGTAAGGCAGGAGGCGGAAAGATAGTGTACTGATTGTTTGAATGTAAAAATATTACAGACCAAAATAGAGAATGTTTGATAGATAAATTACTGAGGAATAAAAGTGACAGGGACAAAGTCTTTAGCCTCCCAGTTGTTCAGCCCTCCTCTGACCGTCGGGTGAATCCATTCTTCAAAGTTGCTTTCTTCATCTTCATCTTCCAGGGCGTTGACTTGGTAAGGGGAAATCTTGACTGGCGCTCTCTCAATCTTTGATCGGCGCATGGCCTTCTGACCAGCGGTGGTGAAGCCTAAACCAAGCTTATCAACCTTATGCGGAAAATCGGGTAGCTGCCCCCATGCCGAATTCTTTCCTTCTTTAACTGCAGCCCTTGCATCCTCCAGAGATGCCATCCTGGCCATCTGCCTTGGTGTCTCAGCTGCCAACCTCGCCACTGCTATCTGAGGGAGCACTTCTTCGAAATGTTGAAATGGTGTCTCGATGAACTCCCCTTCGACTTCCACGTACCGGAAAGAATTTAAATGGCTAACCATGTACTCTTCCTCGCCATGGACAGTAATGATTTTACCCTTTACAGGATATTTCAGCATTTGGTGCAAGGAGGAGGTGACTGCCCCAGCATGGTGTATCCAAGGTCTACCCAGCAGGCAGGAGTATGATGGACGGATGTCCATTACATAGAAAGTGGATTTGAACACCTCGGTACCTATCTTGACAGGAATTTCAACTTCTCCATGGACCATTCTTTTCGACCCATCGAAGGCTCTGACGACGATATCACTTGGCTTTAATTCCAATCCTTCGCAATCTAAACGGTCCAGGGCCTTCTTAGGCAAAACATTCAGTGATGAACCGGTATCAACCAAAACATGTGCAAGGGTGGTTCCGCGACACTCGATTGAAATATGTAACGCATCGTTGTGATTTCGGCCCTTAGGGGTCAGGTCGGCATCAGAAAAACCTAATCCATTGTCTGCGGTCAGGCTAGCCACGCAATGTTGAAATTGATCTGCGGAGGTTTCTTGAGGCACATGAGCTGCCTTTAGAAACTTAATCAAAGCTTGAGCGTGCGCTTCTGAGCAAAGCAACAGTGCCAACATGGAGATCTTGGAGGGGGTTTGCCCCAACTGTTCCACCACATCATAGTCACTTTTCTTGATTATCCTCAAAATTTCGTCCATCTCTTTCTTGGAAGCTTCCGGAATCATCAAGGGTTGAGCCCTCGTCCTGACGGGCTCATCTTGTATTCCTTTTCCTTTATCGGCGATGGTAGGAGAGACGGTACTAGGAACGAAAATTTCTTTGATCAAAGGAGTTCTGGCAGAGAGTCTTGCTGGTGCAGGGATGACTTCTTTTACTAATGAGGGTCCAAAGACTGCTTTTGGAGGAGCAATCTCTGGAGAAAATATCCTCCCACTTCTGGTGATTTTGCTGGTGCCCGCAATGTTACTGATGCTGGCTTCATCATCATCTGAATCCTCTTCAATTATTTCAACTTGCTTGATACCATGGTAGTAGATGTCACCACCATAGTTCCACGGTATCGACTTCTCGGAGACATAGGGAACCGGTCCCGGCCTCGTTATCTTCAATGGTATGGACTTTGCAACTGGCGTAATCTTAACTGGCTTTCTGACGGCCTCGGGAAGATTGGCGTGGATGGTTATGATTGAGATACTTTCAACGTGAACTGGAACAACAGGAACTTTCTCGAACAGAATTTGTCGGCTATCTATGAGGCCTTGGATGCCTTCCTTTAGTAGCGGACAACCCAACGGCAGAGAGTGACAACAGTAACAGTCTTCATTACATCCCGGGAAGATCCCGGCCCTTAACAAATTTAGCTTAACGGTTAACAGTGGAGTAGTTAGATCACTAACGTCAGTAACATACCGATCCTCTTCAATGGCGTTGACGTTCCGACCGTGCTTCGGCATAGGTGCAGAGATCACATTGGGTTTTTCTGGAGCGTCAAACTCGACCTCCTTGGCGTCTATTAAGTCCTGGATCTTATGCTTGAGGGCCCAACAATCGTTGGTGTCATGCCCAACGCTGTCTGAATGATAGGCGCACTTAGCATTGGCATGGTAGTGTGGAGAGGATGTGTTGACGTTCTTTGGCGCTTCTTTGATAGAGGCTAGATTCAATTTCAACAGGTGGGGAAGTACCTGTGCTGGGGTCATATTGATACGAGTGAACTGCCGTTGTGGCCTTTCCACCCGTTGCTGGTTTGGTCTAGATGGGTTGTAGCGAGGCTGCTCGCTTGGAGCATTTTGGATCATCACGGCCCCCACAGTCGGCCGACGCTCCGTCTTCCCTGCTCTCCTTTGAGAATATACCATAGCTGTCTCCTTCTTAAACGGCTTCTTCTCCATACTTGCGGCGACACCCTTCTGAATTTTTCCCGACTTGATGCCAGCCTCGATTCTCTCACCTGTTAAGATCAAATCAGTAAATCCCGCGGAAGAGTTACCGATTAAATGATTGAAAAATGGCCCAGATAGGGTCCCAAGAAACATATCAACGAGCTCACGATCGGTTAAAGGAGGCTGCACCCTGCCAGCCAAATCCCTCCACTTTTGTGCGTATTCCTTGAATCCCTCACTTGTTCCTAGCGACATACCCTGAAGTTGGGTACGGGTAGGAGCAAGATCGGAATTATACTGGTATTGTTTATAGAAAGCGGTGGCCAAATCTTCCCAATTCCTGACACTGGTTCCCTCTAACTGATAAAACCATTCCAACTGGGCTCCCGCCAGACTGTCTTGAAAGAAATGAATCCAGAGATTTTTATCAGCTGTATAGGGCTGAATCTTCCTCACATAGGACCTGAGGTGCATCTTGGGGCAAGACAGCCCGTCATACCTTACAAATGCCGGCACCTTGAACTTTGGAGGAATCACAATTCCGGCGACCAAGCCCATGTCTTCAAAATCCAGACCCGGCACCCTCTGTAATTCCATTGCAGCCAATCTGTCCTCCAAGCCCTTGTACTTGTCATCAGCGGGAGGATACTGCTGGTCCGAATAATCCTCGTCTTCTTCTACGTCTTCCTCTTCCGCATCAGACTCGGAAGGCACTGCAACCCGATCTCTTTTACTAGTCCCCTCGTCAGAAGTAGGAGGAAATTCGAGCACCCTCCGAGCTTCTCTGTCAAACCTTCTCCCCAAAGTAGCCACTCCGACCCTCTTTTTCTTCTTCACTGGGTCTTTGCTCTCCATATGAGCCTTGATATCCTCTTGACTCTTGACCAAGGTCATCAAGAGTTGCTGGAATTGTGCATTCTGGGTTTGTAGATCTTTGACCGTTTGCTCGAGATCCATCCTACTGAAATAAACAGCAAGTAGATAAGGAAACCTGGAGCGAGACCTGCTTATGCATATGATGAATGGTATGCTGATGTATGCAATGCATTCAAGGATTTAGGACATTCAAAATCGTTTCAGACAAAGAAGAACGCACGTCATATTAAGAAGAAATCTGTTAATACATAGATGCCCCATGGGTCAGATGTTACAACATAAACCTCTTAAGGCAGAAAGACATTGCGCATCCTCTTCGGTGCGATGTAGGCGTTGAGGGCCTCTTGCTCGTGGAGTCGGCGGGTAAGCTCCAGGACCTTCTTTTCACTGGCGTAGTAGCTAGCTTCAAAAGTGTTTCGTTCCTCCTTGAGCTGAATCCAACTCCTCTGCATTTCCTCCCACGACGTAGGCATGTCTGGATGTAGGATGGTGTAGGGGACCTCTCCTTCATTGACGGGCTCCTTAATCACTGGGAGTACGTGGGGATAAGGCATCATCAGACTTTGAGCTCGGGCTCGTACCCACTTGAGGTAGGGCTCAAGAGGGATGGAGTTCTTGTGTCCCAGAGTCTTGCTATCAATCTTGTTGAGTTTTCCCCAAGCTCTGATGAACCTTTGGCGAAGTCCTTGCGCATCGTCGTCGAAGTCAAAAACTAGGCTAGGAATCAGCATGTCATGAGGGCCATCCCTCCGTGCGTACCCAAATTGCCTCAAAGCTAGGCAAGGGTTGTAGGTGATTCCTCCCCTAATTCCAAGTAAAGGGACATTGGGAAATTCTCCGCAACGATCGACGATGATGATATTTTCTCTCGACCGAGAACACCAATGTATATCAGCATGAGTGAGAGTCATCAATCGCTGGGACCATCTTACACCCTGATCATTTTTCAGGACAGATTGTGGAAGGTGCGAAGTAAACCACCTTGCGAGGATAGGAGTGCAGCACATGAGAACACCCCTCCTTCTCATTGTTCGTGTGTAAAATGAGTGAAGGATGTCCCCAAGCAATGTTGGTATTGGGTTCCTAGACAAAAAGATTTTGACGGCGTTGACATCCACCAGTTGGTCAGGATTTGGGAACAAGACCAACCCATAGATAAGGAGTGCCACAATTTCTTCAAATGCTTGTAGGTCCAATGAGTTCCAACATTCTTGCGCCTTCTCAAATAAGAATTTTGCTAGGAATCCTTTGACACCGCTTCTGGTTTCCCAATGCCCCTTGATTTCAGACGGTTGTAGATGTAATGCTCGAGCAACATCTTCAGGCTTTGGTTCCTTCTCCGTACCGTTGAAGGGTAGTTGATTAAGGATAGGGATTCTTAGGAGTTGAGAAAACTCCTCCAAAGTGGGCACCAACTGATAATCCGGGAAAGTGAAGCAATGGTGAAGGGGGTCAAAGAACTGAAATAGCACTTTCATCATGTCTTCTTCGACGTTGGTGTTGACTAGGTTGAGCAGTCTACCATGTCTTTCACTGAAGGATGAATTTTCCGGAATTCTCGAAGTGATCTCCTTGAGTTGAGGAGAGATTCTCACAAGGTTGACCTGAATGGTGTTTCGGCGAGGTATTTCCATGACCTACAAAACAAGAACAATGATGAAGGTCCAAACCCTTGAAATGGTTAGTAAATGCATATGATGTTTTATGATGTTTATGATGTATGCACAAAACATATGTACAAGCAAATCACACCAAACCCTAATTTCAGGCTTGCATGGGGTTTCATAGGTAATTACCCTCTTAAGTGTAGTTGGCTTAAAAACCTGTCCTATAAATAGTAACCGGGTTCTAAGGAGCTCAATATCACTGGATTGTTTTCATTGTTCATTGTTTTGGTTTAGCCACTTAACTAGCGACCAAAATATTCCAAGAAAACAATCCTCAATGAGTGTAGTATCGAGTATCTACCAACTTCGGACTGCACCAAAGCCGGTCATCTCACTACCCCTAATAAAAGGCCAAGATGGTCAAGTAAGGTTCTAGGTCATTAGTGCTTAGTGACATCACTCAGCGGCCCCGTACTCTCCTTGATTGAACTCAAGGGTTACCGGTACTCACAAATATGTCGCACTAATATAGCTATTGCTTAGACCGTGTCGGTATACCCCGCACAGTTTCCACAACGTATTGCTATCTATGAATGTTTCCCAAAATCCGGGTGGAGGATTATAAACCCAAACAATAGAGCCAAGGTATAAAGCAAGCAAATCAATCAATTAGTCATGCAAGAAGGTGATCTAGACCCTAAGGTAACCCCACTTTTAAATGGTCTCCCCAGCAGAGTCGCCAGTTCTGTGATACGGTGGGAGAACTGACTAGAGGTTTGCGTTCGTATTCGCACTTGTGCGGTTAGCAAGAGTCGCCACCGACTTTTTATTTTATCCTAAAGGAAAGGTTAAAAAAGCACAGCAAAAACCTTTTGAGATATTTCGTGGGTTCGGGGGGTAGATTATGAAAAGGGAAGGTATTAGCACCCTTTTCATCCATGGTTATCCATGGGCTCTTAGTTACTTGGCTTTTTAGATCACTTGCCTTGTTTTTCGATTGCTCTGAAAATAGTGCGTGTGTGGGTTGTTTTGAAAATGTTTTGGAAAAAGATGCCTTGTCTTAGGCCAACCTTGTAATAATTCTTTACTCGAATGTTTTACAAAGGTGCATATCTTTTCGAAAAGATGTTTCAAAAGTTTGATTTTTTGAAAGTGTTGTGGGTTGTGGTTTTTGAAAAGAAGGCAAGTGTTTTTGCAAGTTTGATCTCAAGTAACTAAGAGTTTTGTCTACCCTATTGTACTCAAAGGTTTTTTGTCATGTTTTAACCCCTTTTAACAATTTTGTTCCACCATTGAAATTGATGGGCAATCTTGCGTTTAGGAAGTTTATTCGGGACGGGCGTGGGTCATCGTATGGACCACGAATGCAATGGTGCCAAGTGTCTTTGGCAGTTTGCTTGAAGGGACTTGATCATTTTGATAGGCGACTTTCGAAAGCGTCATCGAGGGACTTATGATTATTTGATTTTGTTTTGCCAAAGACATTCGACGTGCAAGCATGGCCCATCTGGAAGGCAACATGTGGGATTACCCTAGGGGGTGCAAGTGTGATGGTGTATTGATTACATACATTTGTCTTGTATTAGGTCATCTAGCGTTTGATTTTATGTACATACAAACCCTAGGTCTAACCATGGTATAATTGAAAAAGCTGTAAATTGCGGAATGTAAATCTACGCTATTACAAAATAATGTCCGGGAGTGGGGGTATAAATGTACAAGGGGATGGGACTTATAGTATTTACCACCAAATCGAATGTCGCAATCAAAATATAAATGTCACATGTATAAATGTAAGATAAAATGTGTGTAGGGCAATATATTGTGTAAGTGCAAATGTATGTGTAAGTGTGAATATGTACAAATGCGAATTATGAAATTGAGTCGTATTAGGGTTTTGACTTAGATAATGTTTTAATCTGTATCTTTGATTTATATGAATTATGTACAAATGAAGGGTTTTGATTAAGTGTTAAGTTTTAATAAAAAAAAAGAGTATTTTCGTCAAAATGTTTGTGAATTTAATATTAGAGAAAAATGAATGTATTGAATTATTATGTATGAAAAAATGTTAATTAAAAAGTTTAATTTTAATTATGTATGAGAATGTATAATATGTACAAAAATGATATTAACTAAAAAAGTTCCTTCAATTTAATCATGTATAAAAAAGAAAAGATAATTATATACAAATGTTTTTTTCAAAAAATGTTTTTAAGTTTAATTTGTGTATAAAAAGTATTTAAATTAAGTTAGTGTGTTTAATTAAATTAAGAAATAAATTGTATATGTTTTAGAAACAATGGATTAATTGGGTTAGTATATAAAAAAGAAAATATTGTTTTTTATTATAAAAATGGAAAGAGTTAGTATCTTTATCAAGAAGCAAAAAATATAAAATAAATAATAAAGAACAAAGGGTTAGCTGATTAATGAATATTGGATAAAAATGAGAAGAGATTGATGTTTAATGGGCTTAGGAAGTTAGACACGGGTTAAGCCCAAATCAAAGCCTGAAACAAAGTTTAGGGTTAAGCGTTGTTTGTTCAATTGGGAGTGGAATTAGGGTTCGTCAGCAGCGGCGCCGTGTTCTCTTGAATTTCGTCTTCTTCGTTCTAGTCTTTCCTGAGCTTCCTCCGGCCACCAGCGCGCTTCAACGCTCTCTTCCCTCCAAGGCAAGGATTTCGCGTCTCTTGAAGCAAGGTTAGTCTTAAAATGATATATCTTCGTCTTTCTTTTTCTGGATTCGCGTGGTTCGGACTTGTCTTTAAACTGAGTTTTATATTTTCGTTTTATGAGGTGAAAGGGAAGATATTGCTACCTGTTCTTGGGAGACGGAGGAGAGGCGGAGAAATAGCGTTCAGGCGGCCGGAGCGTCGTGATGGACTTGATGAGGCTTTGCTTCTGATGACCCCTTCCTGGTAACTTCGTTCCCTGTTTATGCTTAAGGTTTTGATGATGATGCTCGATTTTGCCTGAAAAACCTTTCTTGAAATTCACTTTTTATCTTCTTCTTCTTGATGTTACTGATGCTTATGATTCTGAACTGGTCTTGAATGTTCTTGAGTTGCTTCTTTCTTTCTTCTTCTTGAGAGGTTATACGCTTGCTTATGTGCTTGATGCTATGTGACTTGTTTTGAACAATTATTGTCTTGAGTAATTCTGAACAAATATTGCCTTGAGTGGTTTTGAACAAATATTGCCTTGAGTGGTTTTTGAGTTGGATGTCATGTTTTTTATTGCCTATGATGAAGAAATTCTGAGGCTAGGTGTTGGTTTTCATAAGATGGCGAGGCTTGAGTTTGGATATGAAGTTTTTCGCTAATGCTGGTTTGATAGTCTTTGGCAAGTTCTGAGTAATGTTAGCTTGGCTTGGTTTTGATCAGTTTGTAGGTATGGGTTATGTTTCGTGACTGATGCTTGGCTTTAGACTGGTTTTGCAAGGTTTTTGACAGGGAGTTTTGGGTTATGAGGATTACTGTTGTTTGGTTATGGCAGTAGTGGTTTGATGCTTGAGTTTGGATATCAGGTTTTTGTGTTTGGCATAAAGGTTGAGTTTCTGAGTTTGGATATCAGGTTTTTTTGTTTGTATAAAGGTTGAGACAGGTTTTGGGTGTTTTTTTGAGTTTTTAGGGTTATGGTTATACTGGTGCAGGTTTGGGTATGTGAGGGTTGGGGTGTTGTTGAAGGTTGCAAGTTGTTTGAAACTTTTGCTTGTATGTGCTTGGTTCAGTATGTTATGGTAGTAGTGGTTTGGATATCGTACCCCTGCTTATGCTGGCTCAGTCTTGTATATATCTTTTTTTTCTCTCACTTGCTGCTACTTCTGAACTAGGCTTGGATAATCTTTTTTTTTTCTTTTTACCTTGGCGCCCAATCCCTTTTTTAAAGTTGTGGTCTTCCCTTTGACCCAAGTCTGTTGGACAATTTCACAAGATTTCATGGCATCTTTCCATTTCAGTGATTGGCTATACTGTGTAATTTTTTGAATAATGCTGCATTAGCCTCTTTGTTGTATATCTCTTCTGCCTCTACTGTCTATGCCTGCTGTCTATGTTATTGAACTGAGTTGGCTCTTTTCTGATTTTGTGTATCTTTCTCTTCCTGCTATTGTCTGCTGTGAACTGTTATAGTGCAGAATTGATGAAATTGGCACACATTCCTCTCTCTTCCTTTTGCCTGCTGTGCAGATGCCTATGCCTAACCTGAACTGAGTTTGCTTTATCTCTCTTTACTTCTCTCTTAAAGTACAGCTTAGGATTTTTTTATGATTTTACTGTACTTGCTTCTGAAGGGGCTTTTGTGGGAAATGATGAGAAGATCACTTGCATAATACACTACTGCATCTCCTTTATCTCTCTTTTGACAATTTGTGTGGCTTTGCCTTTGGATATCTTTTCCAAAAATCTTTCCATGACAGCTTGTATGCTTTTATTGATTTTCTTTGGTATCTTTGTTTTGGATTTGAAAGTTTTGGATTGGACTTTTTCAGTTTAGTTTGGATTTTGAATCTATGCAGCTTGCAAATTTTTTAGAAACTATGCATTTTGACATTTGCATTTCATGAGACAAAATAATCTTCCCTCTCTGTGAACCGGGAGAAATCCCGTGATTTGCAGAGAGGGTAACTGATCCCAGTCAGTGGCCCCTAATGATGAGCATTTTTTATCTGTCTTCTAATTAAATGCTTTCTGACTTTTCTCATTTCTTTTTGCAGATGAAAAAGAGGAATACCGGAGCGGAGTGAAGAATGAAGAATGTTTAGAAAATAGGATAATTTTAATTCTATGTAATATTTAGATTAAATGTAAATTATTGTTTGTAATAAACAACAATTTGTAAATAATTCAAATATCAAATAAAAATCCAAATTATCCAATTGGTTCCATTTTTCTTTATTGTTTATTTATTTATTTAAAATTCTTAGAATTAAACAATTGAAAAATAAATTCAATCATTTAATTTCAGAGTAATAAATAACTTAAATAAAACAACATTGATCAAATTAAATCCGTCTTATCCAACATCCAAAGCAAAGCAGCCATTAACTTAAATGGACTGATCAAATGCAAAAGCACTGTGAATTCAAAACTGCATCTTGCATCTGACTGGCCCAATCAAAACGTACTGAATTCAAAACCACTGTCCCTTTTGCTGATTAAACCCAAATAACGCGAATTTTAATCTGAATCTTGAAATAAACCGCGAAGTGCTGTGGAATTTAAATTCTTCTGAGAATATGCCCATGAAACCCTAATTCCTGATTAAATGCCAAATCACGCTCGCTTGATCAATAATTGAACCAAAAATCAATCAAACCCTAAGCCCACTGTATGAAATAACTCAGAGTTCTGAAAATCAGTAAAAACCCTAATTTTGCTTGACTGTCAAGAAAAGTTTGTTTGCCCGATTCTTGAGCCAGTTTGAGAAGTCAGGAAATGCTTGAAGCTGAGATTTCTTGTGGAAAAGCGCGAGGGCAAATTTTGGGGTACAACAATAAGATACTTTCATTCATCAGAGAAAGTGCACTAAAGAACTTCTGAAGAAGTTTGACTTATCGGATTGAAAGACAGTAAAGACGCTGATGCTTCTCACCTTCATCCTAGAAAAGGATGAGGTAAATGGTAACATTGATTAGAAGTTGTACAGAGGTATGATAGGTCCTCTATTATATTTTACTTCTTCTAGACCTGATATTTTACTCAATGTCTGTTTGTGTGCTCGTTTCCAATAAGATCTTAGAGAATCTCACTTAACAATTGTTAAGAGGATTTTTAGGTATCTGAGAGGTACTACTACCCTTAGTTTGTGCTATAGAAAATCATGTGAATACAAGATAGTAGGCTATTGTGATTCTGGTTATGCTAGAGATAAACTAGAGAGGAAAACCACTTATGGAAGCTGCCAATTTTGGGGATACAGTTTAATCTCATGGTCTTGCAAAAGGAAATCAACAATAGCTCTCTCAACTGCAGAAGCCGGGTATATTTCTACTTCTGGATGCAGCACCCAGATCCTCTGGATGAAAATCCAGCCATAAGACTATAAAATATATGAGAGTAACACTTTTATCCTTTGTGACAATACTTCTGCAATTTGTTTGTCCAAGAATCCAATTTTACATTCAAAGGCTAAACATATTGAGATTAAGCATCATTTTATCAAAGATTGTGTCCATAAGGGAATTTTATCTTTAAAATTCATAGATACAGACCATTAATGGGCTGATATCTTTACAAAACCCCTTGCTGAAGATAAGTTTGTTTTCATTCTGAAGCCTTTAAAAATGGTTTCGTATCTAGAATGAAAATGATGTAATAAAATGTTGGCTTCCAGAATGGAAAAGTGAGACTCTGAGGCCTGTTATTTTTTGTTTCGGTTCTGTAATGTAAGGCTTCTTTAAAGTGAAGTTATCATACATCAGGAGTGTCCTAGGTCAGAATCTTTTCTTTTTGAAAGATTTTGTCCTTGGAAACTGAAGAGTTTACTTCATTAATGAGGTGTCAAGATAGTTAAAGTTAGTGATTCAATTTAAGACATCTATATTTTCTGAAGCACACCTAGTATTTGATGTGACATATTGGGAGAAGAGAGCTTATTGGGATTAGGTAAAAAAATATCTACGCTTTACCCCTTGTCAGAATTTTTTCACTTTTCAAAACCTTTTTAATGATTGCAAATACTCTATTTAAACTCACTCACTCTCACTTCACACACTCTCGCTACTACTATCCCACACTTTCTCCCTTTTAAGCCCCAAAGTTTCTCAAAACCCTATAGATGAGTTACTATATGTTTTTGAACATAATGCTCTGGACACACTATGTTATGTTGTGAAAAGCACTTATGATAGCACAGATCCTGCATAAACCACTACTATCTAGTTTGGTTTCAGAAGATGGATGAATGTTAATTCAAACATCATTGAATTATTTTGTACCAAGGAAGAAAATAAGAAGCATGATGTTATGCTTGCATTTAAAGCACCTCGTCTTATTTCTCTCTACTTTCCTACTGCGGAAGTAGTCGTTCTAGAAGAAGATCTTACTTTTGCAATAGATGAACAACCTACAGATGATGTTGCTTCTGAGATGGTTATATATGAGAAGTCATTTGTTGAAGAAGGTACTCCTTTTGGGGTTGTGAAGTTTGTTGTTGTTGCAGTAATGCCACCTAGGCTAATGGATACTTTGGAAGAGTTGAAGAAGACAAATGTTGTCATTCTATAACGTCTAGATAAGAAAGACCAAAGGACTGGAAAACTTTTCTCCTCTTGAACTTAATGAAGGAATTCATAGTAAGGATGTCTCCTCCTTCCCCTCCAAACCACTAGACCATTTTTTTGCCTTTGCTTTTAGAACTTAAGTGATTTTTCCTTTTGTTTCTAAAATCGTGTTTATCTTGGTCTTTGGTTAATGAAATTTTTTTCTTTGTCTCTTTAAATATTTTTTATTTCTGAAAAAGGGGGAGAAAATATATGATTTTGATATATCTTATCTCAGAATCTGTTTCGAAACCTGTTTCGAATTTTATTGCCTCTAAAATTGTTTGACTCGGGAACTTTGAGAAAGTTCACTGAATTTTTCTTCACATGCAAGTTGTGAAGCTCTGAAGGAGATTCAGAAGCTAGAATATCAGAAGTCATGGGTTATCAAACCTTTTCTCAAAGGAAATTCAACCAAACTTTGATGAAGTGGCATATTTATCAAGTTATGTTACTTGATAATCTAGCTTTGGCTTTTCACAACCATGCTCCTAGATTTCACCAAACTCTGATCAGATACCTCACCATATTCTGATAGTAAGCCAGAATCTGAGATGAAGATTTCTACATCGCTAGTCAGACTCTTGACGTTAATTCGATCAGGGAAGTATTCCTTCATATTGATTTATTCACGGTATATCTCAAAAATTTTGTAAGTGTTGAACTTAGGGGGAGACTCTGAACAAGACTAAATAAGTTTTGAGAGTATAGAACTCAAGGGGGAGTTTTTTAGCTAACTCTAAATTGTTTTATGTGATTAAACCTAGTATAATTTTATTAATTAAAATACATGGTTTTATCATTATCAAAAAGGGTGAGATTGTAAGAACAAGATTTGGTTCTGCATACGGCCTTTAGTTTTGATGATAATAATATATGGGTGAATAAATAACAATTTAGTACCCAAATGGTTTTATCTAGTGTATCTCTTTTTCTAATAGGTTCTGAATATAAAGATATGGTGTGTGACACCATCAGACTCTAGACTTAACACACTAAGTGATACAAGTGTGTGTTACAAGGCTCGGAATGCTTCTAAAATAACGGTTTTGAGGAACGTTAAGTTCTAAAGCTTTTGTGTGTGACTTTAAGGGTGGAGCTTTTGAAGGCTTCTTAAGATCTAAAGATTCTAGGATCTCTTACTTCAAGATTCTGAAGATAAGGTTCTGATGAACAAGTTCTGAAGACCAACAGTTCTAAAGGCCAACATGCTGAAGACTCTGAAGACAAGGTTTTGTTGAACAAGTTTGGAAGACTTTGAAGAGTAAGGTTTTGAAGACTCGTTTTGATCCTTCTAAACATGCTTCAACTGATACACGCTCTAAAGCCTCTAAAGGTTAAAATATAAGATCAAAAGTTTTTACGTGATAAATATTACAAGATCACCTCCTCCCACTACTTTGATTTTGGAGTAAAAGGACTGTACAATTGGTATTATGTTGTCTACCATTCACACTGACCGTTATGCAAGAAGACAACTAGAAATATGGTATTTATATTCTACCCTCCAACGGATTTTTTTTGGCTATAAAAGGAAGACTTGTAAGAATTGGAAAAGAACAAATTTTTGTTGAATCATTCTGCAAAAACACTTCTGCAATTTCATTGTAAATATTTTATAAAGTCTTGTAAAGCAAGGAACTTTTATTCGTTAACTTTCTAGCAAGGAACTATTGTTTATTAACTTCCTCTTAACAGTATTGTGTTATTTTTGTGTATTTAAACTTGTGTAATATGCTTTCTTAGAAGCATCTTGTAAGCACACAATATTTTATTTCAACCTTGGGTTAACTGTTCCTTGAGAGATGTTGGAGCGGTAAAGCGGTAAGCAACAAAAGTTTTGGAAATATTTATCCAGGAATTTATCGTGTCCACAGAGATTGCTTATTGAATTGTCGTTTGACAAATATCTCGTTAATGAGTTTGGGGGTAAATGGGTTTGTAAATAAAATGTTATCAACAGAAAAAAAATGTAAGCAAAATTAAAAACTAAGGAAGAACTTATCAAGCCTGCATATAATCTACTCATCACAGACTTAAATCTATCGACCAGTTACATTCAACCTAACAATATTCATCAATGTCACTACGTATCACTCAAAACCTTAGTCGTTTTTAACCCAACTTAAGAGACCGGCTGTATCACCAAGGAAATAATATCTCTACCTCCTCAACAACACATAAGACAACTATATAATCATACTGACAATCTCTCAGTACAACATAACCACACAGAGGCATTAAGCTCTGATACCCAAGTAGATGTCAGCTCTAGATCTATCTCTAGAGTTCAGAAACTAACAGATAATCATCCTAAATAAGAATATAAGCAGTATATGTCTATAATAACTCAAATCCCTAGCACAGTGAAGAAATCTAAGACAACAATCCACAAAGATTTGTAAGGAAAGTTTAATATAATGCCATGGGCGATAAATACACATGTGTTCAGAGTAAAATACATACAAAACCCAACAAAAGAGAAATACATACAGAGGAGAAGAGATAAACCATAAATCTACTGGTTTGTCAATGTCGATTGATGAGAAATCCACCCCGGATCATCTGTATGCAAGCTTCAGTGTTGTTTTCTAAGCTAATCCTATCAAAAAATGAAGGTTGATGGAGTTGGGATCAAAAATACCCAAAACCATCCCCAAAAAATATGTTTTTACAGCTAAATATGCATTTCTGACTGTCCAGCATCGCCCGGCGACCAAAAAGCATCGCTCAGCGACCAAAACATCGTTTTTCCCATGCTACAGCTTGCCTAGCGTCGCCCAGCAACCAAAAAGCATCACTCGGTGACGGATGACAGAAAGTTGAAAAAACCAGCACATCATTCTGCATTATTTAGGCCATAACTTTTGAATCGTAACTCCGATTCGCGCCCAATTCGAAGCGTTGGAAAGCTTATTCAATGCTCTTTCTAACAATGGCTAAATATCAAAGATTTAATACCTACAAAAATGAGATAAAATCAGTTAAACTCAATGATATTTACATAATAACGCAATAAATACACTATAACGTAAACTATACCGAATATATACAAAAGTTGAGGTTTATTGATAAAAAGAAAACAAATTAAGCCGATGAGTGCTAATTATTCACACTCAAATTCATAATAATTTAGAACTCATCAAACTCTCCCCAACTTAAAATATTGTTTATCCTTAAACAAAGGCAAATAAACTTAAAGAAGAAAAAGACGATAATCAAAGAATCACGAACCAACAGGTTTTGAAAACAGAAAACAAATGCAATGGTTCAAATAAAAAACGGTGCACACAAAGTAAACACTTACCACTAAATTACGACTATAACATAAACACGAAACAAATGCTAAATACAAAAATTATGCCAAACATTCTAAAAAAATAGTAGTTAACAAATGAATCACACCTAGCAAACACAATCATCAGTAGATGAAAAACACACAAAAATGGGGTATTTTCACTCATCCAACAATCTTTCAAACGATAGACTAAATTATGCATTCATCCAAAATTTTACATTGAAAATATAAAAGCAAGAATCTCGAGAACTTTTCAAGGTTGTAATGTGGCTTGGTTAACAAACAAGTGATAAGTCCAAAAGCTAATCAAAACAAAAACTTTCCTAAACCTAAGGGAGTAATTAGTTCCACAAAGTTTCAAACAATAGAATTTCAATCAAACTTCTTCTTCATCCCGAATTTCAAACCAACACACATCACTTATTCAACACAACATTATTCCATACTCTTTTTCTTTTTCAAAGTTTTTCTATTTTTTCCCTCTCTTTTTCTATCACTTCTTTTTTTTAATTTCTTTTCTCTCTTTTTTTTCTTTTTCTTTTCAACCTCATAGAAATCAACCAATAAATACACATTCATTTTTCTTCCTAACTTGAATTCAACTAATATGACAGTGAATACTCCCTACTTTATAAGGCAAGGTAAAAATTCAAACCAAAATAATGGTTGAGGGTTCAAGAAAACAATGAATCAACATCCATGCAAAAAGGGGAACTAAACACTCATAGACAAGCATTTAGCAAATACAATATGGATATCGACAAAAAGATCAAAGGTATTACTAATGATCACACCTCACAAGGTAAATTGACTTATTTGGCCAAGGTAGTTATGCTCAAAATGAAACAAAAAATACCTTGATCACGTTCAAGCTTTCATACTGTCATACCCCAAATTTGTCCTACCGCGACGATTTTATTTTTCGAAAGAAAAATAGAAGAAATATTTAATTGAAGACGGTACAACAATATCTGATGGCCCATCTTTATCCAACTAGGGGATTATTCTAATCCAGGAGAGTGGGGGCTTTCTAAATCAGAAAGACTCATAAACCCATTCGCGAAGCATGTTGGCCAATGGCCCATGCGAGTCGAAAATGGAGGATTAATTCAAGAGAATAATAATTAAATTCTTATAGTATGACCCGGTTAGGGATTGTTATTGTTAGTAAAAAGGGGGTGCGACTTCAAATTAACTGAACACATTAAGCTTCTGCAGTTGGCCCATTTCCATTTTATTATCCAAACAAGGGTGTGTTTATCAATATAAGACCCATCTAGTTATTAGAGAAGGAAACTGTTTGTTTATTTTAAAATAATATTTGGTAATGTTCTTTTGCTTTTACAGTAATGTTTAGTTATTAAAAAAGAAAATACATTATTATGGGATAGGGCGCAAGCCCAATAGAATATGGAAAATTGTTGTGGGCTAGATAAATAGTGCAAGGCCCATTATGTTAGGAATAGGGCGTTGCTGTTTAGGAAAAGGAAAAGAATATCTATTTTTTTAAGTTCTGTTTTACTGTTTTATTAATTGGATAGTTGCAGGTAAAAACCATTTAGGCCCAACTGAATCAAAATGTTTGTAACGTGCTTGAGCTAATGATAATGGCGCTGGTCCATAAAAAGACCGTAGCTTTGCAGTAGAGTAGCGTTTGGAACAAATTACCTAAAAAAACATTTACTGTACAAATCTTTTTTTTTTTAAAATCAGATCTTTTTAGCATAAATCTAAAAGTGTAAATCAGAAATTCAATTACTCAGAGGATATTCATACAAGCAATATCAGGACAATTAACAAATCAAATCTCCACTAAATTAGAAACGCATACTGTACAAATAATACATTGCAAAAACCAAATCTTCATTTTTCTTTTCCTGCAGCAGTAAATACAGCCAATCCAATGTATCTTTACAGAAGCAATTAACCTATTATAGAAGACTAATCCCAATATTTGGCAGACCTAAGAATCTAAAACAAAATCTGGAAATAGTCTCAAACCGAATTACAGCAAGCTCAATCCACAAGTTAGCAAATCACGACAGAGATTCAGAAGATGTTCATACAAGCAAAATCAGGATAACTGACGGATCCAATCTTCACCAAATCTTCAATTTGAGTTTTGTTGTTACAAGAATAAAGGATAGAATCAAATCATAACATAAATAAATCTTTCAATATTGCAAAAAATCCAAAATGGCACTCAAATCCGCAAACCTGCAGCAGGAAAATCCTTTATAAAACCGGAAAGATTCGATTACAGTAGACACAACAAAATCAATTGTTACTGCAAAATCGCATATCACGGAAATTTGGTTACAATCTAAGATAATAACAGATCGAATCTCAGGAAAAAAAAGAAGGAATCAATTACATTAATTGCTAAATCCCTAATTGATCTAAATAAAACTCTAAATCTAAGTAATTGAACTAATACAGTAAAAACCCTAGATCTAAATGAACCTATAAGTACAAAAGGAGAAGAATAGAGAAGGGCTAGAAGAAATTGGGATCAAAGAACATACGTTGCAATTCGTGGAAGAGAAGAAAAAACAAATTAGGGTTTCAAGATCTGAAACCCTAATCGTATCCCCGCCGTTTATCCTTCAAACATCCTTGGAACTTCCATCGCCACCTTCTCTGCATAATACTGGGACCTGCGAATCAGAGGAACAAGGGGAAATTAGCTTCAGATCGCATACACACTTGAAGTGAGAATACAAAACGAAAGGGGTAAAACAAAAACTTAGCTTTCTTTGCGTTTTGATTTTGATTTGGAGTATCGGTTTGGGTTGGCAATAGGAAAGGAGTTTTGTTCTGGCGCCGCCATGGTTTGGTCTTAGGGTTTGGATAAAGGTTGGAACAGAGAGGAAGAGGGGAACGATGAAAGGGATGGTGAGCGAAAATGAGATAAAAAGAAATGTGAAAGAAACAAAAACTTGTATTCTGTAGCGATTTAATACACACGCGTTCACTGTAAGGTAGATGCACTCTCCATTAGGACCATCAGATCAATATCAGACGGCCATAGGCCAAGTCACCACCGTAACTGCCATACACCTCGCTTGCACACAATCAGTCCAACCCTTCCCAAGCGCGTAGTGGGCCTGAGCCCAATGCTATACACACCTCCATTTGACACAATTATTGAACAAAGGTTAGCAGCGCACCCCCCCTTGTCCAGACTTGTTTTGGGCTTAGCCAGTCAACTTTTCACACCCCCTGCTTTTGCTATTGAACTAAAACTGCACCCCCCTTTAGAAAATCATATTACTTTTCTATTTTTCTTTTGTTTCTTTTTATATTCTCTTTTATATTATTTATTTATTATTATTATAATTATTGTTATAATATTTTTTAATTATTTATTTAATACTTTATTATAATTTATAGTATTATTATTATTTATTATCACATATAAATTATTTTATTTAAACTCATTAATATATTTTTGATATTGCATTAAGTTTTTTAATCATGCATTAACTAAGACGTTTTTGCAATTAATACAGTAAAAAACACAAACAAATATCAAACTATTTTCGCGAACAAATTAAGTTAATTAACAATTCCTTTTTGCAAATGGGTTTCGAACTAATTTTGGCTTACTTTGACTCAGTCAAAATTTCTGCAATCACTACTCTCGACCGAGTGCAAAGTGATGCAAAATATGTTCGTAAACCTCTAAAAGACACCAACCCATACGAACTACGAATTGGGACTCTGATTCCTCCTAAGAGGATACGTAGGCACGCGATCTAAAATCGTGGCGAGTCTTGCTAATTAAAACTTAAAACCCTATTTACCCTAAACCTAGAGCTTAATATCCTTGTGAACAAGGTGGATGAAAGGTGCCTAACACCTTCCTTTCGTCTAATTGAGTCCGTAACCTAGAATCTATGTCTGCGAATTAGGGTTTCCTATTAGATGTCCTTCCTTAGAATAGAAACTAATAGTGGCGACTCTTGATTAAAAAATCGGTCGCAATAGCTGGAGACTCTGCTGGGGAATTCTCCTTAAACCCTAGGTTCTAGGTCTCTTTTGGGTTTTATTTTTGTTTATTTATTTGCATTAATTTATTTATTCCATTTTATATTTCATTGTCTATTTTTTATTTATTATATATTTGCTATATGGCGGGTTTTTATCTCAAAAAATATATATATATCCAATAAACCTTAAAAAGAAGGTTCGTCTATTATCTTAGGGGGTATATCATCCCTGCGAGTTTATGTGACGACTTCGCTTAGAGTCGGCGGACTTCCGAAAAAGGAATACTTGTCAAGAGATATCCTCTTGACGAGTAGGACTTTGGAAGGTCACCCGTGACTCTTTGTAACGACCTTAACCTAAAATATCATGATGAGACCTTTCACGACTTTGAGACGAAAGTTTCAGTCAGTAAAGAGGCTCCACCTAAGGGAGGCCCTTGTGCCTTTACCCTATGGTGTTATTCATGATACCCTTAAGGAAACCACCTTCTGGGAAGGTAGACTAAACCACAGGTGAAAATTAAGGAACCTACCTTCTAAGGGTACTTATCACAAAATCCCGTTACTCAGTCCAACACTTATACATTCATTGCATTCATGTATATTTCATGTTCATCATTTGTTCCTTTTATTTGTCTTATTCATAGGGTAGAAAATAAAAGATAACAAAATCAATATTTTTGGTGACTGTGTTAAAAATGGATGCCAAAGGGAAACAACTTATCCGCGTCAATGCTTGCAAGCATGACCTTTCTAAAATCAAAACTATAAAAGGTAAATTGTCCGAGAGAGCTCTGAAGATGTACACTCATTGTTATGGGGATACCCTGGATCTGACTAAAGTAGAAGTACATATGGATGCAGTCTCAGCCCTAATTCAGTTTTATGACCCTCCACTGAGATATTTCACTTTCCAAGACTTCCAGCTAGCACCGACTCTGGAAGAATTTGACAGAATCCTGAATTTCTTCAAAGAAAAGGCCTATGTAGGTATTGGACAAACTATTGAAGTCAAAGCTTTGGCAAAAGGCCTAGGGATCCTCTATTCTGAGGTAATGCAGAATTATCCAAAAGAAGGTCTGATACAAGGAATCAAAAGAATATACCTGGAATCTAAGGCACTAGAGTTTGCTAATTATAAAGAGTGGGAATCTTGTGTTGACTGTTTAGGGCTGTTGGTATTTGGTGTAATCTTATATCCTCGGATTGTGGATTATATTGACCCCGTAGCCATTAGCATATTTTTGGGAGCGAAAGTCTTTAACACGGATCCTACTCCCACCTTGCCTGCCGACATTTATTACACTTTGCATATGATGTATGAAAAAAGAAGAGGTATGCTGAGTTGTTGTATCCCGCTTCTATATACTTAGTTCATGACTCACCTCTACAAGGAAGACTATATGATCCCAGAACTGACCAGATGTGAGTGGCCACGGAAATTAAGGTCCCTCACTGCAAACTCAATATTATGGTATGCAAGAAAGTTGGATATTTGTGACATCACTATTAGCTGTGGGGATTTTCCTAACGTCCCTTTGATTGGATCGCGAGGTTGTATTAACTACAACCCTACTCTAGCCCTACGACAGCTAGGGTATCCTTTGGTAGACAAACCTTCGGACAAACAACTCCGACCATTTATCATCCACCATATGGGTATAGAAGACCAAGGGTTGCTCAACAAGGTTGTTCGGGCCTGGAATAAGGTTAACAAAAGGAAGGCTGAAAGAAAGAATGCCATAGCAAGAGAACCCTACACCAAATGGGTCCAAGATAGCGTATGAATTATCAAGCTGCCATTCGAGAAAGATCTAGAGTACAAGTCATAGGTCCCAGAGATAACACCTATATCTTTGGAAGAAGTCGACAATCTGAAAAATGCCTTAAAGCAAGCTCAAAGAGAAAAAAGAAGCACTGGAAGTCGACCTCCTCAATCTGACCAAAGAAAAGAAACAGATGCAGCTTATACTTGGGTCAAAGGACGAGCAAATTGATAAAAGTCAAAAGGACCTGGAGAACAAAAGTCTCAAACGAAAGCGTACAACTGAAGGGTTGTTAAGTGCAACATCCAACCTAGATTCTCACAACCAAAGGTTAGAAGAAGCCGCTGCTGAAACTGGGAGGTTAACTAGGTGGTATGAAAAGGCGACACATGACAAAAAGGTGCTAGAGGAAAGTTTGAAAGCCCAAATTCAAAGTCTGGAACAAGCTTCCTTAGATCAAGAGGAGCAAATAAAGTATCTCGCCACCGAACTCCAAGACAGCCACAAATCAGAGGTCAAGGCACACCTTGAGAGGATAGAAGCAGAGAAACTTTTAACTCAGAGGACTCGAGAATATGAATATGAATGTTTAGAGTTGCAGGGTCTTCAAAAGGACTTTCTCATCCAACAAAGACTTTACACAGAAATGAGGGGTGAAAAGATGTATTGGAAAGAGCAGTACACTAAGATCGCCCAAGCGGGGAGGGATAACCACAAAATAATCCCACATCTTTACCAGGAATACAGGCACTACAAAGACAAACATGAAATGCTAGTCTTCTTAGCCAACAATCTCATCGAGGACATCCCTAGAATTTTAAAACATGCATAGAATGTAATGGTTCCTCTTCCGAAGGACCTCAAAGACTTTCTACAGCTCTGTCGAGCAATGGTTGATGGATTCAGAGCACACATCTGCAGGCGCACTTAGGAAATTTAGCTCCTTTTTTAATTATGTTTACGCAAGCAAGTTTTGATTTCAATTTGTAATATTTTTCAATATCTGGATTATGTTACTCTAAATAAAGGCGTTTGTTTCACTATCTCGAAGGCGTATCTATTTTTAAGCTGGGCACTAAATAAAATAATAAGTGGATATAAATATGTACCCTAATAAATAAGACAGTTAAAATAAGAATCATTTCATAATCATGCATCTCCATCTGCACGCATGCATTTATAAAACACTTGCATGTCATTTTAAAGGAAAAAAACTCATTTGTTTTAAAAATCTCTCTAGTTAAGCCATTGGTAAAAGAAGACCTCCACCTCTTTGGCCCTCATATAAAACAAGGGCCCATCAACAGAAAACAATGGAATAGATCGAGGAGATTCAAGCTATTTTCAAAGAGGGTCTTGATCAGGTGAAGGGTGATGTAAGCTCAATGAAAGGAGATTTGAGCCAGGTTCTTCTAGCTTTAAAGAACATTATCGATAGCCGGGATCAAATCCCCAAGGTATCCTTTGAATAGGTAGCCCAAACCATTGGTGCATAGAGCAGTCACCAACTGAAGAAAGAGCCGGAAGCAGGACCCCAAAAGTCTGCCATGGCCTAACAAGAGGTTGATACTGAAGGATTCATCCCACCATCGTCAAAAGTAGGGACATCACACATCCTACAAATTCTAACCAATAACGCTGATAATTACCTAGACTTGCAATACGGAGATCATGACCGAGAGGATGCTCCCAGGCACCTTTGAAAGCAACGAGTGCTCAAGCTGCGGACAACCCACTGGGAATGAATCAGTATAGAGCCTTGGAAGAAAGACTGAAGGCTTTGGAGGGCTTCGATGCTTTTGAAGTAGACGCTTTGGAAATGGGTTTAGTCCCTGATGTTGTGATACCACCAAAATTCGAAGTACCCGAATTTAGCAAGTATAAAGGGCTCACTTGTCTGAGGAATCACCTTCGTATGTACTGTAGAAAGATGCATTCCCATGCCCATGATCAGAAACTGATGATTCACTGTTTCCAAGACAGTCTAAGTGGGGCATCTTTGGACTGGTACATGCAGTTGGAACGAACACATATTAAAACTTGGGTGGATCTCGCTAATGCTTTCTTAAAGCATTACAAGTATAACTTGGACATGGCGCCTACACGGATGAAACTCCAAAACCTGTCCCAAAAGAAGGAAGAGTTCTTCAAAGAGTATTCTCAAAGGTGGGGGGAAATGGTATCACGTGTGCAACCCCCATTGCTGGAAAAGGAACTCATAGATATGTTCATGGGAACCCTACAAGGGCTTTATTATGATAAAATGGTGGGAAGCGTCACGTCAGGATTTTCAGACTTAGTGACTATTGGTGAAAAAATTAAAACTGGTTTGAAGAGCGGAAAGATATCAGGGGGATCGTCAAGCACCCCTTACAATTCAAAAAGACCAGCTTCAAAATTTCCAAGAAAGAAGGAGGGAGAAGTCAACGCTGTGTCCTTACAACAAAGGACAACACAACCATTTGTAATCCCGCAAGGACAAAGACAAGACAGGTTTAAAAGGCCGCCTAGAAATTTTGATCCACTGCCCATGCCACCAAGCCAATTATTACAACACTTGGTTAAGGCATCCCTGGTGGAAATCAAGCCTTTAGCACCTCCGGTCGGGCCACTCCCGCAAAGATACAATGCTGACGCTAGGTGTGAGTATCATGAAAATTCTCCCGGGCATACCATAGATCAATGTTGGGCCTTCAAGCATAAGGTTCAAGATTTGCTAGAGTCTCAGGACATCACCTTCGACAAGCCTAATATCAAGTCAAACCCTATACCTCTGCACGGTGGACCGACAATAAATGCAATCGAGGTTGTCACCGACTTTGGGGAAACCATAAAGACAAAAAACCCTATCAAATTGTTGAAGGAATATATATTCGAATGTGGATTCCTGTTAGAGCATAATAAAGATTTTGAAACAACTTTGGAAAATCTGGTGGATCAGGGGATAGTCCGATTCAGACTGTACCCTGAAGAAAAATATGTAGCCACAATCAGAGGGAAAAGGCCACTGGTAATCTCTTGTCAAGCTCCAAGCACTACCAAGAAAACTCTAGTCATTCCATGGCGAGAATCAGCAGAGGTCACCAAAGGGGTACCTAAGAAGACCCTCTTAATACCCACTACTCCAAAAGATACGATGGTAATTAAGAGACCGTCACCTATCCCTTACGAGAATGATAAAGCGGTACCTTGGAGTTATGACTCAGTTGTATACATCAACAGAGTAAAGCAAGAGAGCAGGCCATCCATAAGTCAAAGACCTGCAATTTCGAACGTAGCAGGAACATGAGGTATGACCCGAAGTGGGCGAATCTATGGAGTTGAACCAACAAAAAAGACCGATTTAATTCCAACGAAGGATAAAGGAAAGACAGTGGTAGATACAAATCAGGAAACAAAAATTCTAAACAAAGACTTTACTGATCAAGAGGAAGAGGAGTTTCTAAAAATAATCAAAAATAGTGACTATAGAGTGGTGGATCAGCTCCATCAGACTCCGGCGAAAACCTCCGTACTCTCATTACTAATCAATTCTGAAGCGCTACGGGATTCTTTGATGAAGGTGTTAAGTTCAGCTCATGTCGCAAAAGAAATTTCAGTAAAGCAATTTGATAATGTCGTAGCCAATCTCACATCTGGATCCTACCTGGGTTTCAGCAACAATGAATTACCACCACAGGGCCGGACCCATAACAAGGCACTCCATATTACTATGTAGATAGGCACTACCCATCTGTCCAGGGTTCTCACTGACACTGGTTCCGCTCTTAATGTGTTGCCAAAGTCAAGTATGGTAAAGTTAACAATATACGACGTGACAATGAGACCAAGTTCTACGATATTAAAGGCATTTGACAGTTCTCGAAGCTCGGTACTAGGGGAGGTGGACCTTCTAGTCAAGATTGGGCCGCATATCTTCAACATCACTTTTTAGGTCATAGACATCGAACCAACATACACTTGTCTACTGGGGAGACCTTGGATCCATGCGGCAGGGGCAGTAACCTCGACCCTGCACCAAAAGTTGAAGTTCCTAGTAGAAGGGAAATTGATCATAATTGACGGCGAAGAAGACATTTTTGTAAGCCATATTGAATCATACAAATATATCAGTGGTGATGAAGATTGCATAGCTACCCCATTCCAGGCTTTGGAAATTGCTTCAATGATAACATTACCGGTTGAGAAGTGTAACAAAACTAAAGTGACATCATGGAGAGATATGCAAATGACTATGGGGGTGATGCCTCAAAACACTGGGGAAAACTCCTAGAAATTTCTGAGAAAAAGAATCGCTTTGGTTTGGGTTACGAATCGTCAAAAGCCACTCCAAGAGGAAAAACATGTTTTCCTCCGATCCGGGAGACGTTCATCAGCAAAGGAACGAAGCATGCCAGACATGTGGCAATGATAGCAAGCAAGACCAGTACTAAAAGGGCAACTGACTTCATCAGAGAGGGTGCCCCAAGAGAAGAGCTTAAAGGATGGAGTGCTGTTGAGACTCCTGAGATATCTTTCTTTTCTAAGTAATTTTTCTTGTTTTGAAAGAACCTATGTTGAACCCAATGCATAGGGGTTGCTTGTAAGGGTTTTTTTGTTTCTTACTTCATACAATATTTATAATTAATAAAGTTATATTCTATTTTCAATTAAGATCCTTATCTTTCTTTTGCATTTATCTATTAAATATAAAAATGCCAATACTTTCTTTGCATATACATTTTTCAAATTCCAAGCGCTAAAATATGCACCAAAACATGATAAATGTGTAGATCCATGCCCAAAATTACCGATAACACTACTGCTATGACCCGGTATGATTATGATGTTCCTATCCACCAAGCCGAAGAGGAAGATGATGAAGATATTGAACTCTCCGAGGAAATGACGAGGGAAATAGAGTGAAAGGCTAATAGCATACAACCGTATCAAGAGCATATTGAGACCATTAACCCGGGCACGAAAGGATATCCAAAAGAAATCAAGCTAGGGGCAATGTTGGAGCAGAGCGTCAAAGACGGGATAATCAAGTTGTTGCACGAGTATGTGTATATATTTGCTTGGTTCTACAGGGACATGCCAGGGTTGGATACAGACATCGTGGTGCATAGATTACCTCTCAAGGAAGGTTGTTCTCCAGTATGGCAAAAGCTCAGAAGAACCCGTCCAGATATGTCCAGTAAAATCAGGGAAGAGGTTCTCAAACAGTTTGATGCAGGGTTCCTAGCGGTGGTAGACTATCCACCCTGGATAGCTAACATTGTACCAGTACCCAAGAAGGACGGAAAAGTACGCATGTGCGTAGATTACCGGGACCTAAACAAGGCAAGCCCCAAAGACGATTTTCCGCTACCTCACATAGATGTCTTAGTGGACAATACAGCTCAAGCCTCGGTATTCTCATTTATGGATGGTTTCTCGGGCTATAACCAAATCAAAATGGCACCTGAGGATATGGAAAAGACTACCTTCATGACACCTTGGGGAACCTTCTGTTACAAAGTAATGTCATTCGGTCTTAAGAACGCAGGGGCAACTTATCAGAGGGCAATGGTCATGTTATTCCATGATATGATCCACAAGGAAGTTAAAGTATATGTCGATGATATGATTGCCAAATCACATACGGAGGAGGAACATATCACACATCTGCAAAAGTTATTCGAGCGGCTACGTAAGTTCATACTAAGGTTGAACCCATTGAAATGCACCTTCGGTGTCAGATTAGGCAAATTACTAGGTTTTATCGTAAGCTAACGAGGCATCGAGGTGGATCCTGACAAGGTAAAAGCCATACAAGAAATGCCCGTTCCCAGGACAGAAAAAGAAGTGCGTGGTTTCTTAGGGCGATTGAACTATATCTCAAGGCTCATATCGCATCTAACAACTACGTGCGAACCAATATTCAAGTTGTTGCAGAAGGATCAGACGGTAGTATGGAATGACAATTGTCAAAATGCCTTCGAAACAATAAAACAGTATCTGCAAGAGCCCCCAGTCTTAATACCACCAGTCTCCGGAAGTCCACTCAGCATGTACTTGATAGTGCTCGAAGGGTCAATGGATTGTGTTTTGGGACAATAGGATGAAACTGGTAGAAAGGAGCATGCAATCTATTACCTCAGTAAGAAATTCACCGATTACGAGACCAGATACTCACTCCTAGAGAAGACTTGTTACGCATTAGCTTGGGCTACCAAAAGGTTGAAGCAATATATGTTAACCCATACTACATGGTTAATAGCAAGAGTGGATCCTCTAAAATACGTGTTTGAAAAGCCAACCCTCACCGGAAGAATTGCACGATGGCAGATGTTACTATCGGAACATGACATCCAATATGTCACACAGAAAGCCATCAAAGGTAATGTACTAGCTGATCATCTAGCTCACCGACCTCTATCGGAATATCAGCCCATGAAGTTCGAATTTCTCGACGAAGATGTCATATTTATAGCTGACTACAAAATACCAGGACCAGATGAAGGGCCCGAGCCAGGGCACGTTGGACACTCACGTTCGACAGGGCTTCAAATGCACTAGGTCACGGTGTAGGGGCAGTGTTAACATCTCCCAAGAATCACCACCACCCCTATACGGCCAGGTTATGTTTTGATTGCACCAACAACATTGCTGAATACGAAGCCTGTATACTAGGGCTAGAAGCTGCCATCGATTTAAGAATAAAGCACATGGAAGTGTTCGGGGATTCTGTGTTAGTCATATACCAGGTTAATGGCGAATGGGATACTAAACACCCTAAACTGATTCCTTATCGGGATCATGTTTTAAAGTTAGCCGCGGAATTTACAGAAATCACTTTCAGTCATATCCCACGAGAAGAAAATCAAATGGAAGACGCCCTGGCAACCCTATCAGCTATGTTCAAAGTGACTTGGCCGAATCACGAACCGCGTATTACGATTAAACATTTCAAAGAACCGGCACATTGCCTAGCTATTGAGGAAGGACCCGACACTAAACCTTGGTTTTATGACATCAAGAAGTACTTAGAAAGGCAGGAATACCCGGAAAATGCCTTTATCATTGACAAGCGAACCTTGCGCAGGTTAGCTTCCAAGTTCTTTCTAAGCAATGGAGTTGTATACAAAAGAAATTACGATATGGTATTACTCAGATGTGTGGAAAATCAAGAGGCAGATACACTCATGAGAGAAATCCACGAGGGCACCTTCGGGACCCATACAAACGGGCACGCCATGGCTAGAAAGATTCTGCGAGCAGGGTATTACGGTTAACAATGGAAGTTGATTTCTATCACTACACAAAGACGTGTCATAAGTGTCAGATCTACGCTGACAGGATAAATGTACCATCGACTCTTTTAAACGTCATGAGTTCCCCTTGGCCATTTTTGATGCGGGGAATCGACATGATTGGTATGATCGAGCCGAAAGCATCAAACGGACACCGCTTTATATTGGTATCCATCGACTACTTCACCAAGTGGGTGGAGGCAGCATCCTACGCCAACATAACCATCCAAGTGGTTGTGCGCTTTATCAAACAAAATATCATATGTAGATATGGCGTCCTAAGCCAGATAATTATAGATAATGGGTCTAATTTAAACAGCAAGATGATGAAGGAATTATGCGACGACTTCAAAATCGAGCATCATAATTATTCACCATACAGGCCAAAGATAAATGGAGCCGTTGAAGCAGCCAACAAAAATATTAAGAAAATCATCCAGAAAATGGTGAACACATACAGAGATTGGCACAAAATGCTTCCCTTCGCTCTGCACGGCTATCGTACTTCTGTACGCACATCAACAGGCGCAACTCCTTTTGCACTTGTGTACAGCATAGAGGCAGTACTCCCGATGGAAATTGAGATATCATCACTCCGAGTCCTGAGAGAAAAAAAACTGGAAGAGGCAGAATGGGCACAAGTTCGACTCGATCAGCTCAAACTCATTGAAGAAAAACAATTAACGGCTTGTTTCATAGTCAATTGCATAAGAAGATAATGAAGAGGGCCTTCGACAAGAAAGTACGCCCTCGAATATTCAAAGAATGGGATCTTTTGCTCAAAAAGATTTTACTACCCCGCCTTGATTCACGTGGTAAATGGACACCTAACTACGAAGGTCCATTCGTAGTCAAAACAAAATTCTCTGGAGGTGGTCTCATCCTCACAACAATGGATGGGGAAGAACTACCGCATCCAACCAACGCGGACACAGTCAAAAAATACTATGTATAAAAAGATCACTAAGATCGAACCTCTAAAAGGTACGACTTAAGCAAAAAAAGGAGCATCCAGGTGGATCGAAAACCCTAAAGGATCCAGGAAAAAATTAGGGGCATACAGAAAATTTTTATCCCGGTGGATTGAAAACCCGAAAGGGCAATCCAGGAAAAAGTTAGGGATTTCATATAAAGAAATAAAGAACTAAAAGAATGCGATCTAGGAGCTACGACTACAAACCACAAAGGCAGGGATAGATTGAAATCATACAACTCAGTAGCCAAGGGGATAAGAACATCAAAGAATATGGGGGAACAACAGTAGCAATTATCATTTTTCGTTGCCATTTACTGTTTTAAGACTTTCTGTAATTACCTCTTTCTAGGAATTACACCTTGTATCCTCGCCCACTCTGGGACGCATCAATAAAACATTTGTGTTCACTATATCTATCAAATCATGTTATTACTTTCTCAGATTTGGTTACAGAATACTACGATTATTACTCATGAATATTTTCTTGAAATAATTTCTGGGAATTAATAGAATAAAAGCATCTGACAAATATTAAGAAGTACTTGGGTTAGAAAAATAATGAAGGAAGATCCACATATACATCCATGCACATAGACACTCTTACGTCTTGCAACACAAAAATCTATCTACACTTGTATCTACGCATACCTACACCCACGTCCATATACATGTCTGTGCCTATAATTACATTTGATAATACAAAGTCTATGCATACATCTACGCGTCCCTATGCAACGGCTGCGTCCATGTTAGAACCTATGCATAACTTGCAACACAAGGTAGACGCTCGCATGCGTCAACGCACATATGTATTCCTACCAATTCTACACACGTTCACCTACGTCTACGCCCACAATACAAAATCAATGCTCAACTTTGGCTAAATTTTGTTCCCCGCATTTGAATTCAACAATGCTACGATGACACAACATACAACGCATGAGATTGGTAACTCTAAACCAATGGCTAAAAGGAGAGAATGCTGAAATAGATTGTGTTGTACCCCAATTTTTTCCCCTAAGATCCCTTCAGCATACCATGTTGATTCACTCACAACAATATCACACTAGGATTCTTGGTTCCCCTCCCTACATTTAGTTTTTCCCTTTTTGAGGGATTACCAAGAACCTTGACTTATGTTCCTTTTGTGATCATGAATATTGTTTTGATTTCTTCATTTAACTAATAAAATTCAATGTTGTTTTGTCTTGCTTGTTATCCATGTAGGTGAAGGCAATGAGATTTAACAAGCTACCCCATGGGTTCATGAGTTTATTTTCATGCCCTAGTTGTGATCGGTGGATCTGGAACTGACTGTTTAACGCTGGTTCGCGAAATGTCGCGGAAGCAAGAGTCGCCACCGTCTTTTATTTTCTCCAAATGGAAAGGACAAAAGCACAGAAAAATTCCTTAAAGAGATTGCTCTCGGTTCGGGAGGTAGGTTATAGAAAGGGAAGGTGTTAGCACCCTTTCTATCCATGGTTATCCATGGGCTCTTAGATACTTGCTCATTTGTGTTTTCAAAAATGGTTTGTTCGCTTTTCAACTGTGGGTTTTAAAAAGTTTCTTTGAAAATTTCAGTTCGACTCTTGTATCAGTCCTCAAGAGTGTTTGAAAAATTGCTTTCGAAAGCTTTGTGTCGGTGTGAAAAGTATTTTTGATTTGTTTTGAAATTAGATCAAGTATCTAGAGTCGTCTACCTACCCTAAGGAATTCGTCTGTGTATATGTCCTTTAAAGTAGTGCCATCCCACCATTGAGAGGTAGGTAGCACCACCGTTGGAGGTGTTCGGGTCAATTCGAAGGTTCGGGACATGGTGATCACCAGAGCAATGGGAAGACACCTTAGAAGCTACCCTCATGCCAGGTTCCCGGATCATGAGGACTTACTAAGACATCCTCTACTCGACGATCACCTTTCGAGGCAAGGCAACAGTGAGGCGTACCCTAGGGGTGGTGTGTGAATTTGTGTGTCGTTTTCAGATATTTTTGTCTTTTGTCATGGTATAGGTGATCTAGCGTTTGTTTTTATTTTTGTCCATTCATTCTTGCATGCATTTGTTAACAGTTAAAAAGTTGCGAAAAGTAAAAGATTCTAAGCTATTACAAAAGGCGCGGGTCCACATCGCCAAAATTTCCTGAACCCGATTTGACAGAAAATAAAGAAAGTAAAGAAAAGTAAAGTGCGAGAAATTAATTACACGGCTTTGGGAGAGATACATAAATATTAAACGAAATAAAATAAACATGCGAATTGAAATTTAAATCGAAACGAGGGCGTTGGACCCTTTTTAACTAAATTAAATTAAAAGATTATTAAATTAATTAAAATGAAAAGAGATTGTTTTTTTGTATTTTTTGGTATTTTATGATTTTGATGGGAAAAAGAATTAAATGCGAGTAAACCTAATTCTACAATTTTTATTTGTTAAGAAAAGCATTAAATTTTAACCTAAAATTAACCCTAATTAATTTACATGCAATTTAATTATAAAAATAAATATTTAATATTTAATTATTATGGAATAAAAATAAAAAGGAATAAAATTATCATAAACCCTAATTCTATATTTTTTAGATTTTTATTATGAAAATATTATAATTAACCCTAATTTAATAACTAAACTTGATTATATGCAATTTATTTACAAAAGTACTTAAAATAAAAATATTTATTATTTTTCTTGGCTTTTCTGATTTTTTGATGTTTTTTATATATTCTGAAAATATGAAATTAATTAATAAACAATAATTAAAAGAAAGTATGAATAATAAAAAAACAATAAAGAAAAATATAAATTTTGCAAACCTAGGGGGTCTGCCCCTTAATATGGAGGTTAAGCCCATCAACTTTGAGCCCAAATCAGCATGGCCTCGCTGACTTTTCCATGCCACGTGTGGGACCTTTGACTAGGGCTTATGGTACGCTTCAGATTGTGGCCTTCTGATTAATCCCCTTGGGCACGTGGACGTTGGATTTTGAAGGTGCATCATGGACCACAACATTGAACCTGCATGCGAATACTAATTGGAAAAATATATGGAAAGGGGGGTGAGGACCTGGGGCTCGAACCCAGGTCCCAAGGGTTACCAGCCAACGCGCTTGCCAACCCTGCTATTTGTTTTCTTTGTATATATAATAACAAATAATGAATATAAAATAAACCAACGCGTTAGTGGATCTTTGGCGCGCGATTTTGAACGGACCAACCAGAACCGGCCACCGAGTCTTCTTCTTCCTCGTTCCTGAAACATAAAACATAGGCCACGGTTTTCATAGTGTTCCCTTAGGCATGCTTTTGGAAAATAGCGAATAGCCCAGGGATCATCATAAATTAGGCGCGAGGGCTTATTTCTGTTCGTCCAGACATGCTCGATTCAATGGTGTGAGTCTTGAAGGCCAATTTTTCCTTATTTTAAAACCCCTAATTCCAAGCTTCACAAACCCTAAATATTGTTAATGGCAAATCTTCATATAGGGCACGAAAACAAAATCAAACTATTGGGTTAGCATCAGAATTGCATAAGGAATATAAATCACATGTTAAAATTTGCAAAAAGCACATGAATTGAGATGCACGAGTATGAAAATTTTTCGGTACAGATGAGATTGTCCTCACGTTTCTGGGCACGAAAGCTTGTGGTTTTTGATGCAAAATCCTTCTATGAAGCCTTAGCAAGCTAATGAGATCAAAATCTGGCCTTGAATCGCCCTAGAATTAGGTTTTCAGAATTGAGTTTTCTTGCTAATTTTTCAAGTTTGTGTAAGGGTTTCTGGCGCAGCTTCTTGGTTAAATGCATTAGGTCTTGCTTGCTTGTATATGTAGGAATGATTAGGGTTAGAAAACTTGATCCAAATCTCTTGCATTCATGAATATGATATTTGATTTTTAAACATGATTTTCAAATCTTTTTCACATGCTTTTTTATACAAATCATGACCAATCCAATTGATTCTTTCCATATTTGGCTAGGCACGAAATCTTGAGGATATAACATGCATAAAAAGATTGAAAATGGTCGTGCAATTTTATGGAAGAAAAAGATTGCACATGCCTTGGATGATGAATTATGGAAGAAAAATAGGCCCATTAGCAATTTTAGGTCATTTGAACCAATGTTGACTTTTCAAAATATCCAAATATTTCCCAACTTCCACAAGGCATAACTTGCTCAATTTTAAAGCTTTGCTCATGTTCTTGGACATTTTGGAAAGTTCTTTGAGTCCTCTAACCAATGTCTTTGGTCCCATGTCATTTTGATTTACCAATCTCAAGTTATGGCCTTTGACTTAAAGTCTCTTTTTGTTGACTTTTGAAAATGACCTATAATGTTGAAATTGATAACTTTTGGTGAGAGCATTTCTTGGACTTGAAGTATGAAGAGGAGTTGTAGGAAATGTCTTTCTCTTCAAAATGAGCTTTTCATGGAATTTTTCTGATAATCCATGTGGAAGTTATGCCCTGGTCAATTTACAGTTGACTTTTTCAACTGTCCAAATAAGGAAACTTTTGCATCTTGATGATTTTTGAGCCAAGCTTTGGGAATCATGATCAAGCATTGATCAAATGATGTTTGTGGCTTAAAAATGATATGTTGACCAAAAATTTGAACTTTTGAATGTCAAATGACCATTTTGCCCCTACAGTTGACTGTAGTGCAATTAGGGTTTTGACTGTGCAATTTTGTGCTGAATGTCTTGAAACTTGGTATGAGGATGCTTGACCATATTTGTAGGCATGTGAGACTTGATTGGGTCCTTGGAAACTTCATTTGCTTGACCAGAATCAAAACCCTAATTTTGACTGTTTAGGAGGCCCTTACACTGTGCAACCCTTGGGGAATTTTGACGCTTGACTTGGTAATTTCTTTGAAGAATATGGGAGGGCAAATTTTGGGGTACAACACTAGTCAATAAAGCTTTAGAAGTTCAAACCTCACCATTGGATTGGTTTTGGAAGAATTGGCATGACAAGGTTGTTTTGGTTCATCACATTTCAAGGTTATTAGATTTGACTCAAAAGTACAAGGGGTTGATTGAAGAAGTTGTCATGTTTGGACAAGGCCTTGTTCCTATTGGTCACAAGAGCACATTTCTATCAAATTTCAAGATATGGAAGTGGTTTTAGTGGCTATGAATCCTCATTATCATCCTCAACAACTTCTATTCACAAAGCAATAATGTTGGTACAAGAATTTTGTTCAAGCTTGTCAAAGTTCCTCAAAGCATTTCTTGACCTAGGAGCTAGGGTTTTGAACTTCAAAGGAGTACATCTTGCTCACCTTTTAGTATTTTTGAGTGATTCCAAAGACATCATTCTCTTCAAATGGTTATCAAAAAATCACTTCAAAAGTTCCAAGGAGTTTTCATGTGGAAGAAACTTGGTGAAGAAGAAAGATTACAAGTCCTCTAGATGAATCCACAATTTTACATGAGTGACTTCAAATGATCATAACTTGGTCAATTTTCATCACCTTAAGTCCATTCTTTTTCCATAATGATCTTGAAGATATGAACTTTATGCCTTCTTTTATGTGCAAAGTGGGAAAATGGATGGAAGTTGCCTTAAAGATGCAAAAGATTATAGGTCATTTCATGATTTTTTGCCAACTTCAACAAGTCATAACTTGCTCAAATTTTGGAGATTTTGAATTATTCAAGTTTCAAAATGTCATTCAAGATATTTACTTCATGCCATCTTTTTTGGTCAAGAGCAAATTCCAAGTGGAAGGCCATGTTTGGATGCAAGACATTATAGGTCATTTTTGAAGAAGAATTTGAAATATTTCTAAGTATGGAAAGTCAACCCTTTTTCTCCAAGTTTGACTCAATATAAATTTTAGCTCAAGAATCCATTTAACTCCATTATTTTTCCATTGCAAAGCTTGTAACCTCATCTTTCTAAAGCATCAAGAATCATGCCTTAAGATCCCTTGAGCTGAGAATGCCATTGTTTCAAAAATGGTAACTTGGAATTGAAGTTTCCTTGCAAGTCAGAATTTGAATTTCATGTTACAACCTCTAAACCTCAAATTAACACGCGTTTTGGGTCTAAACATGATTAGCCAACTTTCCCAAGTGGATTAGTGCATCAAAACACAAGAATTGGATGAGTTTTGGTAAATTTTGGATCACACTTCACTCGTGCATCAGGTTTGCACGAATTACCTCCAAAACGCATCATTCACCCTTACTTTTGATCCCCTTCGCTTCTCCTATAAATACATGAACTATCCCATTCAATTTCCCAAGCTTGGATAGCCAGAATCACCCTGCCAAACTTGTTCCATAACTCAGAATTCAACAACCTCAAAATCTATTCTCGAGCCTTTTTCAATCCAATTCTTTCATCAATTCACCTTCCTTGATCTTCCCTGAAGCTAACCACATAATTACATTCAAGAATCGTGCCCTATAGTGCTCCATAGAAGTCTAGTTTCAGAGCTCTGCAACTAAACTTTAATAGGTAGATTCCTTCATCAATTCTTCAAAACTCTAATATCATTGTGCTGCTCTCATTGCCCTGGTTCTAGTCGCAACACTTACCTTTCACTGGAAACACGTTTTGACCATGAAATTTCAAATCCCTTTTCAAAACTTTCCTTCCAAATTGCTTGAGCTAAAGTTTATATAAATTTGGCACGAGGGAGTGGTTGTCTTCGTCTTGAAGAGACGAAGCGAATGGCATAAGTCTAAGCTTCTGATTTTAAAGTTTGAGAGACCTGCAATTCGTGATGGCTGGAGGTTGAAGATGACCAACGTGTCATCTTCCAACCAATGAAGGTGCGTCATCTGTATTTTTCAAATTCTGATTTAATTAACGATTCTGTACAATATTCACTAATGACCATGATATGCACAACGCGCCAGATCCCTTGGATTTGATTACTAACGCATTTTGACTCTCATACAATGGTCCACATATTTTACTTTTATTTTATTTTTCTGATTTTTATATTTTAATTGTTTTAAACTCAAAAAATCATAGAAAATTCATTTTTAGTCTAAAAAATCTGAAAAAATTATGAAAAATATTTTTGATTATTCTCTTTTTGATTTTTATTTTTTCACAATTTAATTTTGTATTTTGGTTTTTTTTTTAATAAATTTTACACTTATTTGATTTGTTTTAAATGTTTAAAAACACTTTTATACATTTTTAAATTCTGGAAAAATTATGGAATGATCCAATGATATTGTGACAAATATTGGTGACCTTATTTTATTTTTGTTTGACTTTACTATTTTTTTACCATTTTTTGTTTATTTTACCCATTTATTTTAATTTTAAAAATAGTTTCTGATTTTAAAAATTACCAAAAAATTTGTAAAATTATTTGAGCCTTTTTCTGATTTTTCTATGGTTTTACTTTTCATTTCTTGATTAATTTGAATATAGTTGATATTTTTCTCATTATTTTCTATTTTAAAACATTTTTATACCCTTTTTTGTGTATATTAAATGTGATATTATTGTGACTATTTTCTGGCTGATCTTGGGTTAGATTTTGGACCATGAACTTTATTAACATCATTGGATTCATGGTGTTGAGTTTGGCTCCATAAAAACGGCTGAATGATTTTAATAATAGTTTGATTAAAATTTAATTCAAATGTGGTTTGTATATTTCTTCCCCATCCCTCTTCTTCTCATCCCTTTCTTATTGCACTAAATGTTGTTGGAGCATGACCCCTATATCATGTCTCAAAACAAATGGTGCATAGATTGCTATTCACCAGCGTCAAAATAGGTGCGACTTCTATATAAGTCCACTTACGATTGCTTAACATAGCGCTAAATTTTGTCCCGATTCTAATAAATGATCATTCGTGGCCCAAACTTATGATTGCAAGCCCAAGTATGTTAATTTGATCTCTTTGATCCAATAACCTTGAGATTCATTGTGTGGAGGCTTTGGTTCTACCAATCCTCTAATGGATCTACAACACCTTTGGTCAACGCGGATCACTTAAACATCGTTGATAATTAAATGGTACTTATGAGAATTCCAAATGGATGATATACTTGACAAAAAGCAAATGCAACTTGTTGTGTGGAGGCTTTGGTTCTACCAATCCTCTAATGAGTTCCAAATGCAAGCTTCTAGATGGTCATCCAACTAACCACTAATTATTGACTTGTTTACCTTATACTTTTATTCTTTTTTTTATGCTTTACGTACTATTTACTTTTAGCATTTACATTTCATGCCATTTTCATCTTTGCTCATTTGAGCATTTACTTTCTTGCCATTTTTACTTTTCTCACTTGAGCTTTTCTTTTCCTTTCTTAAGATACTTAATAATCAACATAAACCCTAAAAAATATTTAATGGTACTTGGACTATTTGGTTACTATCCTTGGCATTATGGAGCATGGGACTTTTCTTGGACTAAGGATTAGAAACCTTGACCTATCTTGGAGACCTTGTGATCTTATCTGATTATTTTGTCTGGAGTTCTTGAGGTTTACCTCAAGACATTGGGTTTCTTGTTTGTTTTTGTGTGCAGGTTATTGTGATTACACCCTTTGTTTGTAATCTGGAATTCTCCCGTATACAGCCGTTACTCTGCCCAATTTTTTGTGAAGACTTAATACACTTGAAGTTTGGTTATCTCAAGAGGTCTAGTATTTTTTTTGCTTGATTGGTTTCAATCCAAGGAATGGGAATTCTATCTTGGCGCATAATTTCAAGTATTGGCTTCTTGTTGGTTAGACGGTTCTTATCCCTAGCTTTTATATTATGCTTTAGGATAGTCTCTTCTTCTCTTCCCATCTTCTCTAATTTCAAAAATCTTCTTCCCCTTTTTGAAAACTCTTCTTGTTTTTGAACTTGAACCACTTTCATAATAAACTTGGACTTATGTCCATGCATCTTCAATTTTTTTTTTATAAATAAACTCAAATCAACTTAATAATACCTTGACATTTTTTGTGAGAAGACTAAAAATCGATCAATCTCATTTCAAACCATTTTGCCACTTTGGCTTTCTTATCTTTAAACTTTTCTCAAAAAAGGATGAACTCTTGTCAATCTTTGTAGTGATGCAAACAACTATACTTCTACAATATATAGTGAAGAGAGATATTTTCCACTTGGGTGTTGAGAGAGGCATTGTTGATTTTGAAATCCAAGCCATATCCTCCACTTTGAGATGATGTAAATTCTCCTTTCTCATGATTGTGGGTAGTAGGTATGTTTTCCACACGGACAATGATGATGATGTTTTATCTCATAAAATTAACTAACACATTTGTGTTTTAAATTTTCAAAAGAGGAACTACGTGTACCCTGATCCCCTATTGCATGAAAAGGTGGTACATAGGCACTAAAGGTTCACAACCGCGGAGGGTGCAAAAATTATAAAATAAACATATTTATTTTCTCACCTCCACCATCCATTTTTATACAACATTTTTATATAGCCAAAATATACAGATTTTTTACAAAGAGGCTCCTGCAGAGTACCGTAGATGTTTAGGGTGCTAATACCTTCCCTTTGCATAACCAACCCCCTTACCTTTAATATTTCCCCCTCTTTTTTGGGTTATTCTCCCTTTTCCCATTCCTTTGGAAACAATAAAGCGTGGTGGCGATTCTTATTTTGATTTGTATAAAGTCTAGTCAATCCAATGGCTTAGTCTTAAACATTTCTACCGCTACAGAAAAATGGCGATTTCACTGGGGAAAGATTGACCTCTTGTTCGTCCATCCCTAAGTGGGTTAAGTCTATATTTGTTTATATCTGTATATGTGTTATTACTGTTTTTTGTGTTATATGTTGTATATATGTTTGTCTGGATTTTCCTAGTTTTCAGGGTGCTTGGTGATTACTCATAAGTCCTATACCCGGACTTGGGCAAACTTTAAGATAGGACGGGCGGTATAGTCATGTTAACTTTGAGGGAGTAATCCCAAAAAAGGAGGCATGAGATCCCCCACTCAGTGGAGGCCCCTTTGACTGTAGTGTCGTTTACCGAGTAATCGGGAAGACGTACTGCTTTCGACCTGGGAGCCTGCTCAAACTGAGGACCGTAGAATACCAAACCCATCTTAGCCTTTTAGGTGTAGTGCGGAAGCTATGACGGAGTAATCCGGAAATAGTTGTCACGCGATACTATGCTCGGACGAGTCTTTCTTGAGAATGTTACTAATTACCGAGTTAATTGGGAAGTTAGTAATATCCGAAGGAAGGATGTAGACTCTAGGAACCTCTAAAACCTTATTCGGCAGGTGATAACTTTTAGACCAATACATTATGGGTAGTACCTTCGACCTCATGCTCGTGACATTGAACCTATGAACCCTATATGTGTGATCTTGTGTGTGATTGCTGCATCATGCATCCATGCACTCATAAGCATCTTTTGAAGAAACCATATTTCAAGGGATTTAAAGGTTGATTATTTGTGAATATCTCAGGTACTTTCTAACCATGGATTCTGGAAAGAGAAAGATCGGGAAATACAGTTTCAAGGATCCCAAGATAGATGAGTTGATCAGTCTAATTCCCGAGATCGAGTGTTCCGCAGACTTTCGAAAGAAGTATGGATCCATTATTCCTCTCATGAAGCTGAAGATGAAGGAGGGTATTCTCTCGACCTTGATCCAGTTCTATGATCCGATGTATCATTGCTTTACTTTTACCGACTATCATTTGATGCCTACACTGGAGGAGTATTCTTATCTATTGGATTTACCTGTTACCGATCGTGTTCCTTTTACTGGTTTGGAGGGTGAGCCAAAACCACATGAGATTGCTGCTTTGATTCACTTGGGGAAGTCTGAGGTGGAAGCCCGTATGACTAATAAAGGAGGAATTAGAGGATTACCAGCTCAGTTCTTATTGGAGAAAGATCGTTACTTTTCCAGAATGAAGAGTACAGTTCTTTTTGAGGCCACCTTTGCTCTACTTGCTTACGGATTGTTCTTATTTCCTAATGTGGATAAGTTTGTCGACATTAACGCTATCAGGATTTTCATGATTGGAAACCTAGTTCCTACCTTATTGGGTGATGCTTATTACTCTATTCATCTTCGGATTTCTTATCATGGAGGGATGATTATCTGTTGCACGCCTCTGTTGTACCAGTGGTTTATCTCTCATATGTCTCAGTCTGATGCTTTTTGGGATGTCAAGAAGGAACCCCGTTGGGCTCCTAAGATCATGGCACTTACTCACTCAGACATTGATTGGTATCATCGAGCTTACCAGGATGTAGAGATTATTGACAGTTGTGGTAGTTTCCCCAATGTACCTCTTCTTGGTACAAAGGGAGGAGTTAACTATAACCCTGTTCTTGCACGACAATAACTTGGTTATCCGATGAGGGATAAACCTAATAGTATTCATTTGAGTAGTTTCTTTCTAAAGGAAGGATAAGATCATAGGGAAGCTAGGGAGAAGATTGTGAAAGCCTGGCGTCACATTCATAAGAAGAGTAGGAAGGATTTGGGACCTAGGGGTGTTGTTTCTTTGGAGCCATATCTTCAATGGATCCGATCGAGAGCCATTCAGTTAAAGATGTCGTATACCCGGGAGACACCCATGTATGATCTATTTGTGAAGACCACTCCTCCCTTATTAGATGATCTAGAAGAGCTGCAACTTGCTTTGGTTAGGATGCAACAGGAAAGGTATGCTTGGAAGAACAAGTTCCAAACTTTAGAGAGTTCCTACAGAGCAGACCTGAAGGAGAAAGACGACTTGATTGAGATACTTGAGAGTCGAGTGGTAGAGTCTATGGAGAGGCAAGGGGATTTATTTTCTCCTAAGCCTCAATCAGGTGTTGATCACTCACTTCCTGATTCAGATGATTGGAAGGAGGTTGCCATCAGACAAGTGGAAGAAAACCAGAGGTTAAAGGCTCAGATTGCCAGGCTCACAGGGAAGCGCCAGCGTATAGAGTGATCTCCATCAGTTCTTTTTCTCAGGATTTTAGATTTTATTTTCATCTTGTACTTGGGATCATTGAAACTTGTAATCCATTTTTGGAGTTATTATAATAATTTTTTTCCAGTATTTCAAAAGCGTTATTACTTTGATGTTTGCAATATGTCTATAAACTTTAAATCCATTGAAATATTAAATAACAATGTAAAAATAATCATGTGCATTACATGTCATGCATCATATTGCACATATTTCTTGCATTTGGTATGCATATCCAGGTGTCTTACCAAGCTTCTTTACTTCATTCAACAAGCTGACTCATCACTACAACACCCAGACTAATTTCAAAAAGAAGATGGACAACTTAGAACAAGAGAATCGCGAGCTGTGCAAGGAAGTTTCTTCTTTGAAAGCCGGCATGGCCAATCTAACTACTCTGATGGAAGCTCTGGTGGCTGGTCAGAATCAGCCACCGAGTGTTCAACCTCAACCAACAAAGGCAACTACTGAAGTTCCGACTGTTCCCGTATCTACTACTCTGGCTGTGGTTCAGAATCGCATGCCTCAAGGTTATCCATGGGGAATGCCAGAGAATTTTGCACCTAAAGGTTTCAATCTTGGTCCTCAAGATACTCCAGTGGTTCAGACTATTGTTACTCTGGAACCTCTTGTGGTGCATGTTTTTCTTGTTGCACCTCCTTCGGTAAATATAGTTCCGTTTTTTAATGATGATGTGTTTCGTCCTTTCCCTCCACCGAGTGAAGACTTGGGTCTTTATGATAGAATGGATGATTTTCAAGAGCAGTTTGACAAGATGCAAAGAGAGATTAAGGCCCTTAGGGGAAAAGAGCTATTTGGGCAGAATGTGAATGAGCTATGTTTGGTCCCGAATGTTAAGATACCTGCTAAGTTTAAGGTCCCGGATTTTGAGAAGTATAAGGGAAATACTTGCCCTCCTGCTCATCTGGTGATGTACGTGAGGAGAATGTCTACCCATACTGATGATCGGCGCCAGCTGATTCACTTCTTTCATGATAGTTTGACTGGTGCTGCGCTAAAGTGGTATATGAGTTTAGACAGCGCCAATATCCATACTTTTAATTATTTGGGAGAAGCATTCATCAAACAATACAAGTACAACGTGGACATGGCGCCTTATCATGATCAACTTAGGGCCATGGTTCAGAAAGACAGGGAATCGTTCAAAGAGTATACGCAGAGATGGCGTGAGGCATCTGCCCAAGTGATTCCTCCCATGGAAGAGAAGGAGATGACTAAGATTTTCTTGAAAATGCTGGGTGCTTTCTACTATGAGAGGATGGTAGCAAGTGCGCCAAGTGACTTTACTGAGATGGTAGGAATGTGTATCCGCTTAGAAGAGGCTGTAAGAGAAGGCCGTTTGACAAAGAGTGAAGGATCCTGAGGTGTGAAGAATTCATCTTATGGGTTTACCAAGAAGAAAGAAGGAGATGAAAATGTTGTTATACAAGAGAGGAGGGTAAACACTCCTAGAAGGAATTATCAGCATCATCAGCAAGTCGCCTCAGTTACTCCTGTTATAAATGTCGCTCCAACTACCGTTGCTTATCAGAGACCATCCAAGTAGGGGAATCAAGGGTATAATTAGAGAAGAGAGAGTTATGACCCTATTCCCATGAGCTATACAGAGCTACTACCGGCATTGATTCAGAAGAAGTTGGTTCAAACACGACCACCTCCCGCCATACCATCACCATTGCCTTGGTATTACAAGGCAGACCAAACATGTGCTTTTCATCAAGGAGCACCAGGGCATAATGTTGAGAATTGTTATCCTTTGAATACTGAGGTACCGAAATTGGTAAAGTCTAGTGTTCTATCTTTCAAGGACGTGGGACCTAATGTGAAAGATAACCCTCTACCCAAGCACAGGGGTTGTCCAGGCGACTTCCGGATTTTTTATATTAATCTGGTTAGAGGAGATTTGGTGAAAATGCACACATACCTCTGTGAATTTAGCTACTATACGCATGACCATTCCGGTTGTGCTATTTGTAGTACAAGCATACAGGGTTGCGAGAAGATAAAGGTTAATTTACAGGAGATGATGGATGAGGGCCTCATCCACATAATCAGGCCTAGAGCAGAGTGTGAAGAGGAAGTGAACATGGTTTCTGGATGTCCTGGTGAATTCAGAATTTTTGATGTGGAGTATATGAATGAGGACCTCGTACAGTTGCATGCTACCTTCTGCCATACGGCTAGTCAGATGGAACACCAATATGGATCTTGCCTAGTTTGTTGTCGAGATCCCCAAGGATGTTCAATCGTGAAGAAGGGTGTTCAGTTGTTGTTAGACAATTGAACTATCAAGATCACAGGTCAGAGGGATGATTACCATGAAGTTGATATGGTTGAGGTTTGTTTAACGGAAGAAGAGTCAGATGAAGAGTATGCCTCCATAGATGAGTATTTCTCTTCAGACAGAGATTTGTTTTCCATAAATGACTTATTAATGACTGATTGCGTGGAAGAAGGGGTGAACATTATTGTGCCCTGTTTTGGTGCACCCGTCCATCTTGAAGTGGAATATCATAGCAAGCCAGTTGTTACCCCATTGGTGATTAGTTTGTCAGAGCCTGTTCCCTATAAATCAGATAAGGTTGTGCCTTACAAATACAACGCTACAATCTTAGAAGATGGAGTGGAAGTTCCCATCCAGCCAATGCCTGATGTTGGAAATATAGCTGAAAATAGCAGGGTGACCCGTAGCGGTCGTGTGTTTGCGCCAGTTATTCGAAGAGATGTTGATGCTGGAAAGAAAGTTGTTGAGAATGATGAACCTAAGAAGGCTACGGGTGAGACTAGTGGAGCTACGTTAGAGAAAGAAGTGGATGATATTTTGAATATAATTAAGATCAGCGACTACAGAATTGTAGATCAGCTACTGCAGACTCCTTCAAAAATATCTATCTTGGCTTTATTGATGAACTCATCTCCTCACAGAGAATCCTTGATGAGGGTACTAGACCAAGCTTTTGTGGAGAGTGATATGCCAATAGATCAATTCAGCAGCGTAATAGGAAACATTACGTCATGTAATAACTTGAGTTTCTGCGATGATGAATTGCCAGATGAAGGGAGGAATCACAACTTGGCCCTCCACATCTCTATGAACTGCAAGAATGATTCACTATCCAATATGCTAATTGATAATGGATCCGCATTGAATGTTATACCGAGGAGTACTCTCAGGAAGTTGAAATATCAAGGAACGCCTATGCACCCTAGTGGCATAATTGTGAAAGCGTTTGATGGGTCAAGGAAATCTGTCATCGGTGAAGTGGACTTACCTATCCATATAGGACCACATTTGTTTCAGATAACCTTACAGGTCATGGACATCGTTCCCGCTTATAGTTGTTTTCTAGGACGGCCGTGGATACATGAAGCAGGGGTTGTCACTTCAACTTTACACCAGAAGCTAAAGTTTATGCGTGAATGGAAGGTAGTGATCATAAATGGGGAGCACGCATTGTTGATATCTCATTTGTCCTCTTTCAGCATTGTAGAAGCGGACGAAGCTGCTATTGGAACCCAGTTCCAAGCCTTATATGTTTACAACATAAGGAGAAATGAGAGTTCCATGGTTTCGATGAAGAACGCGCAACAGGTTGTGCGTAATGGTCATAATGAAATTTGGGGACGAATTGTGGATCCACCCGTGAACAAGAACAGAACTGGCTTGGGGTTCTCTTCAAAGAATGCCAAAGGCAAAAGTTTGAAGTCAAAGTCTACTATGAGCAGCTATCATGATGTTTTCTGCAGTGGAGGTTACCTCCATCCAACTGTTTCTGGAGTTAATGTTGTTGAGGAGGATGAAGCATAGCAGGAAATGTCAAATTATGTGACGCACGGAGTCAGGGTTCAGAACTAGATCACCATTGATGTTCCCTCTTGCATACATGTTTCAAAGTAATTTGATTTGTTAATCTTTTTTTTCTTGAAAAGCTTTCACTCTGCCCAAGGTGGAAGTATTAATGTTGTAGGGCTTATATGTTTGCTGTGACTTTTAAAATCAATAATAAAAGTTGTCTTTGCTTCCCAAATTATGTATTTATTTTTTGCTTTTTCTTGGAAAATGGTAATCAGAAAAAAAAAACCTTTCAAAATAAATAATAACTGAAATTCAATTTGCATGATCACTTGTTATATGTGTCAGTTTCTAAAAGCAATCATAAATCATATGTGCAAATTAATTAAAAAACCCATTGAATACAATGACCCTGCACCCTCTCCCAACTTTGAATGTCATGTGTTTGGGGATGAAGAAGAAGTTTATGATGAGATTCCAGAAGAGGTCTCACGGTTGCTTGAGCACGAGGAAAATACCATTTAGCCATATAAAGAGCCATTGGAAGTGATCAATTTAAGTTCAGAAGAAGATCCAAAGGAAGTCAAGATTGGAGCATCGCTGCATCTCGATGTGAAGAGAAGGTTGATTGAGTTGTTGAAGGAGTATGTGGATATTTTTGCTTGGTCTTACCAAGATATGCCTGGTCTAGATACAGATATTGTTGAGCACCATTTGCCGTTGAAGCCGGAGTGTCCGCCAATCAAACAAAAGTTGAGAAGAACTCACCCAGATATGGCAGTAAAGATCAAAGAGGAGGTTCTAAAGCAGATTAATGCTGGTTTTCTTGTGACGACAGTGTATCCTCAATGGATTGCCAATATTGTCCCAGTACCAAAAAATACGGAAAAGTCCGCATGTGCGTAGATCACAGAGATCTAAATAAATCTAGTCCAAAAGATGATTTTATGTTGCCACACATCGATATGTTAGTGGATAGCACAACAAAATTCAAAGTATTCTCGTTCATGGACGAATATTCCGGGTGTAATCAAATAAGAATGGCTCTAGAGGACATGGAAAAACAACGTTTATCAAACCCTGGAGAACATTCTATTACAAAGTGATTCCCTTCGGGTTGAAGAACGCTAGTGCAACGTACCAGAGGGCTATGACAACCCTATTCAATGATTTGATGCACAAGGAAATTGAAGTATATGTTGATGATATGATTGCCAAATCCCAGACTGAAGAAGGGCATATAGAAGATTTGTTGAAGTTGTTTCAGCATTTGAGGAAGTATCGTCTCTGCTTGAATCCAAATAAATGCACCTTCGGTGTTCGATCGAGGAAGTTGTTGGGTTTCATTGTTAGCCAGAAAAGAATCGAAGTTGTCCCTGATAAAGTCAAAGCAATTCAAGAAATGCCAACACCGAGAACTGAAAAGCAAGTCAAAGGTTTCCTCATGCGTTTGAATTATATTTCCAGATTCATTTCCCACATGACTGCAACATGTGAACCGATCTTTAAGTTGTTAAAGAAAGATCAAGGTTGTGTGTGGACGGATGACTGCTAAAGGGCATTTGAGAGTATTAAGGAATATCTGCTTGAACCTCCTATCTTGCTCCCTTCCGTAGAAGGAAGATTGTTGATTATGTATCTGACAGTGTTAGATAAATCCATGGGTTGTATTCTGGGACAACAGGATGAAACAAGGAAGAAGGAATTCGCCATTTACTATCTCAGTAAAAAATTCACTGATTATGAGTCGCGGTATTCCATGCTGGAAAAAATATGTTGTGCTTTGGCGTGGGCAGCAAAGCGTTTGCGGCAGTATATGTTGAATCACACCACTTGGTTGATCTCCAAAATGGATCCAATCAAGTACATTTTTGAAAAACTTGCTCTTACTGGGAGAATTTCCCGCTGGCAGATGTTGTAATCTAAATATGATATCGAATACCGCACTCAAAAGGCCATTAAAAGCAGTGTGTTGGCAGATTATCTTGCTCACCAACCAGTGGAGGATCACCTGTCTGTAGAATATGAATTCCCCGATGAGGATGTGATGTTCCTGAAAGTGAAGGATTGTGATGAACCATTACCTGAGGAAGGTCCTGACCCTGAATCTTGTTGGAGTATGATATTTAATGGAGCTGTGAATGCTTATGGTAAAGGAATTGGTGTTGTGATTGTCACTCCTCATGGATTGCACATTCCTTTTACTGCAAGGTTAACATTTGATTGCACTAATAATATGGCAGAACATGAGGCTTGCATCATGGGTCTCGAGGAAGCTATTGATCTCAGAATCAAATTTCTAGATGTATATGGTGATTCAGCTTTGGTAATAAATCAGATTAAAGGAGAATGGGATACTCGTCACCCTGGCTTGATCCCTTACAAAGATTATGCTAGAAGATTATTACCATACTTCAATAAAGTTGAATTCCATCACATCCCTAGAGATGAAAATCAAATGGCGGATACTCTGGCAACTCTGGCTTCTATGTACCAAGTGAATACTTGGAATGATATACCTCGAATTACGGTTCGACGGCTGGATATGCCCGCTCATGTGTTTACAACAGAAGAGGTAGCAGATGAAAAACATTGGTATTATGATATCAAGCATTTTCTTCAAACTCAGGAATACCCGATTGGTGCGTCGAAGAAAGATAGAAAAACATTGAGAAGATTGGCAGGCAGTTTCTTCCTCAGTGAAAATGTGTTATACAAGAGAAATTATGACATGGTCTTGCTCAGATGCGTGGATAGACACGAAGAAGACATGTTGATGCATGATATTCATGAAGGTTCATTTGGCACTCATGCCAATGGACAGTCGATGGCTAAAAAGATGCTAAGGACAGGTTATTATTGGCTGACAATGGAATCTGACTGTTATAAATTTGCAAAGAAGTGCCATAAATGCCAGATTTATGCAGACAAGGTCCATGTGCCTCTGAAACTTCTCAATGTGATTTCCTCCCCGTGGCCTTTCTCTATGTGGGGGTATTGACATGATTGGGATGATAGAACCCAAAGCTTCGAATGGGCACTGTTTTATCTTGGTAGTAATTGATTACTTCACCAAATGGGTGGAGGCTACTTCATATGCCAATGTTACTAAGCAAGTGGTTGTGTGCTTCATTAAGAATAACCTTATATGTTAGTATGGTGTGCCGAGCAGAATTATCACTGACAATGGCTCGAATTTGAACAACAAGATGATGACAGAACTGTGTGAAGAATTCAAGATTGTCCATCATAATTCATCTCCATAAAGGCCAAAGATGAATGGGGATGTTGAAGCTTCTAATAAAAATATCAAGAGAATTATCCAGAAAATGGTTATTACTTATAAGGATTGGCATGAAATGCTCCCTTTTGCTCTGCATGGATATCGAACATCTGTCTGCACTTCAACAGGAGCAACCCCGTTCTCCCTATGGAATGGAAGTTGTACTCCCAGTCGAGGTAGAGATTCCCTCGTTACGTGTGATAATGGAAACCAAGTTGACAGAGGCTGAATGGGTCCAGAACAAGTTTGACCAATTGAATTTGATTGAGGAGAAGAGAATGACATCTTTGTGTCATGGCTAGTTATATCAAAGAAGAATGAAGAAAGCTTTTTATAAAAAGGCCAAACCTCGTGAATTCAGAGAAGACGACCTCGTGCTCAGGAAGATCATGTCTTACAACACTGATTCTAGGGGCAAGTGGACTCCCAATTTTGAAGGCTCATATGTTGTCAAGAAAGCCTTCTATGGCGGTGCATTAATTCTTGAAACTATGGATGGCGAGGAGTTCCCACGTCCCATGAATGCTGACACGGTCAAGAAATACTTCTCCTAAAGAAATAAAAGAACAACTCGCTAAGTTGAAAACTCGAAAGGGCGACTTAGGCAATAAAAAGAGCATCTCGGTAGGCTGAAAACCCGAAAGGGCGGTCTAGGCAAAAATTAGAGACCTAAACAGAATAAATTTCCCACTAAGTTGAAAACCCGCAAGGGCAGCTTAGGAAAAAGTTAGGGATTTTCTTGGCAAGTAGCTACGTCAGACAAGACTTGATCGTTGAAGCAACAATCTTCTCAGATCCTCACCATACTTCAACAGAAGTTGCTGCTCAGGTGTTGTACCCCAAAATTTTCCCTCTCTTTTCTTAAGGGATCACCCTGGATCCCAGGTTTGCTTCTATCAAGTTTCCAAGCCTTGAATTATAAATTTTTCCAAGAAAACCACTCACAAGGGCAAAATGGTCATTTGCACACTGAAAAGTCAAACTTTGACTTTTGGATCAAAATCAAGTTTCAAGAATAATATTTCATCAAGACACGTTGAAAAATGAAGTTTTGTTTCATCAAAATCTAAAAAGTCAAAATTCTAAATACTTAGAATTTTTTTCTAAGTGTTTAAGAAAATATGACAATTTCAGAACTTCTGACCAAGTTATCACCATAAACACTCAGCAGATTCTGGATATTCTCAAGACAGAGTTTGGTCAGAACTTCTGGGCAAGCCATTCACAAAATCTCACTCAGAGTTTGCCAAGATAATTCAAAGAAGGTTAAGGAGCGTGCTGCAAGCTTTCTAGAAAGTCTGAAAGCTCCTTCAGAACATGCTGGAGCCAGAAGATAAGAGGATCAGAAGGTTGGATGCTACGCTGCAGCAGAACTTCTGATCTAGAACAAGGCCTTGGTGTAGAGTTTTACGTTGCAGGATTTCTGGTTGTGATAAGTCTCATCATTATTTAATGCTCACAACTACCTTCTGAGTCTTTATCCAAAGGATTTTCACCACGTGTACCTCTACTGTCTTGGGATAGCAACTTTGTTACTAAGCCCATGCTTTTCTTTTTGATTTTCCTTAATTCCTGCTGACAAACACCATGCTTGCTTCAAAAACAAGGCAGCGCTTCAACACATGAAGGCTATATTCAACGCTTTGGTCAGAACATGACCAAATCCCAAAACCTTGTTTATACAACTTGCTGCAGACCTATGACCAATAGCTGGTTCAGCATACGCCTTAATCCCATGATTACCCCAAACTAGCATACGAAAACTATGATTAAAAAGCAAAGGAACATGATGCCAAAACAGGTTCAAAATCCCATTTGTTTATTTCCCCCCAATATCACAGCAAATTCATCTATAAATACTTGGCTCTATCACACGTTCAAGGGGCTGGCTAGATTTTGGAAAGAGATAACTATCAAGGGAGAGAAGGAAGTTGTGAAACTTTCATAAAAATCCAGATTTCTCATACATAAAAACAAACCTTTGTTCTACCCTTTGAATCAAAGAACTTGGCATTTCCTGTTCCGTCACCCTTGCAGACTCAGAACATCCAAAGGCAGCCACTCAAAGCTCCAAGCACGCCCCAGGTAAGTCTTTCTGACTTTACTTTCTTTTCATTCTGAACATCATTAACATGTAAATATCATAGTATTAATGTTGTACATATCATTGTATGAATAGAAAAACTATGGATCAGAACTTCTAGAATAATGATAGGCTCAGACTTAGGATTGGAACTTCTATGATTTGTTGTGTTGTGGTCATTCTGATTTGCTGAACTCAATAAATTATTGATGTGCTGATTAAGAGTTGAAACGTAACACAAAACTTATGTTTTTCGCTCACTATTAGCACACACTGAACTTCTGATGCTTACATACTGTTAACACAACACATAACTTCTGAGTTCTCCTCACATGTCAAATACACTGAACTTCTGATTGTTTCCATTAGCTATTTTCAAACACTCAGAGTTTGTGACTTTCACATGCTGACAATGTATAAAACTGCTGACGTTTGCTCACTGTTTTAGTGTAATACAGAACTTCTGACTTTTGGTTCACTGGTTGCATACCACCCAGAACCTCTGTGTTTGTCCTCTAACATTTCTTGCAGGACCTTAGAGTTTACTAATTCATAACTTCTGATGCCAACTGACGTCTCCTACTGGGTCACAACGCTCTTAGCTTCAGAACTTCTGATCCTAGTTGTTCTTCTTGCAGCAGCACGTTGTTTCTATTTTTGCATTTATTTTCCTTTTCATCATTTTTTTTATTAACATAAAAAACATAAAAATATTTTATTTTATTTTATTTCCTTAAGACAAAAACATTTTCTAAACAAGTCCAATTTACATTTCTTGTACATTATTTCAATATGTTTGTAATAGTAACCTAGGACTTATTTTTACTTGCAATCCCCATTCGTACATATGTACCCCCATCCCCTAAATATTGTAATAGCGTAGAATTTCATTTTCCATAATTTACTGTTTTTCTTATACTGTATAGTAATTAGGCGTGTATGGCAAGATAAAACCAACAAGTAGACCACCAAAAAATCAAAGACAAATGCATGCAATCAAACACACTTGCACACATGCACCCTTAGGGTAATCTCACTTGTTGCCTAAAAATGGCCATGTTATGCATGTGGGATGTTTTAGCACAAACAAATCAAAAATACAAGATCATAGTCCCTCGATGACGCTATCAAAATTTCCTTTCAAAATGATCTTAGTCCCTAAACAAAAAGTGCTAAGTCATCTCACAACATTTTTATCATGGTCATATAATGACCCAACGCCCGTCCCTTCACATCCAACGATGGGGCTTCTTACCAAAACAATGGTAAGATAGCAACGTCTAAAGGAGGAGGAAAATCACATCTAAGACCTTTTGAGTAGGTAGGTTCGCTATCAGTTACTCGCTTTCTCACAACAAAAACATTTTTTACACCAACACTCTCACTTTGAAACATTTTCAAAAGACAACACTTTGTACGCGTTCTTATAGAGATGAGAGCCATTACAAAGGAAACCCTTTTCAAAAATCACTTTCAAAAACATATCTCACAAACACCTCTTTGAACTATTTTCGAAACAACACTTTGTACGCGTTCTTATAGAAACGAGAACCATTACAAAGTTAGATTTTTAAAATACTTTCAAAAACCAAACAACAAGCACACATTCAAACAAAATCAAGTGATCTAGCGAGTTACTAAGAGCCCATGGAAAACCATGGATGAAAAGGGTGCTAATACCTTCCCTTTTCATAATCAACCCCCCGAACTCAAGAAAACATCTCTAAAGGTCTTTCCTGTGCTTTTTAACCTTTCCTTTTTGGATAAAAGAAAAGTCGGTGGCGACTCTTGCTAAACCGCAACATCTACAAACACAAACGCAAAAACCTCAAGTCAGTTCTCCCACCGTATCACAGAACTGGCGACTCTGCTGGGGAAATACTTAAAAGTGGGGTTACCTTAGGGATAGATCACATTTACTTGCTTACATTGCTTGATTTGTTTGCTTTACATTTTGGTTTCTTGTTTGGGTTTATTTTAAATCCTACCCGGATTTGGGGATACATTTTAGGTAAGTAGCAATAAACTGTGAGTGAACTGTGCAGGGTATACCAACACGGTTGAAGCAGTAGCTATGTTGATATGGAACTTTGGTTGGTACCGGTAACCCTTGAGTCAGTCAAGGAGAGTACGGGGCCGCCACGTGGTGTCGTGAAGCATCAACTGACCTTAGAACCTTACTTGACCAACTTGGCCATTAGAAAGTGGTGAGATAACCGGCTTTGGTGCAGTCCGAAGTTGGTTGATACTCGATGCTACACTCATTGAGGTTTGACTCTTGAGTTTTGTTTGGTTGCGAGTCAATCGCTTACTGAACGAAACCTGGGGGAAAGATCAGTGATATTGAGATCCCTTAGAACCCGGTTACTATTAACTAGGACAGGTTGAGCCAACTAAAATTCAAGAGGGTACTTACCTACAAACTCCATGCAAGCCTAAACCTAAGGACTTGTCTACTTTATGTGAATATGATTATTTGTATATACACTTGCTTACCTCGCATATTTGTACATAACATCATAACATCATACCATAGCATTTTCAATAACCATTTCAAGGATCTCGAGGGTCTTTGATGCAGGTTTTGATAAACCAAACGTCTAGCAAGGGGCAAGAGGATTTATTTTCCTCTAACCAAACGCCGTCAAAAAATCAAGTACAACAAACTTGAGTCAAGGGCTATGACCCACTTGAGAGGGTGAGCTTAATTCTCGTGGAAAGACATCCACCGATACAAAGTTCTCCAACCAAAAAGTTGTAAGTGACTACTAACATTTACCCCGCGAGATCCTTGAAAACATGCATCCACATATCATGCATCATATCATGACAGGTTTTCTCCCACACGGGTTTCCTTATCTTCCTACTGTTTATTTCAGTAGAGATGCCGCTAGAACAGACCATCAAGAGCATTCAGATTCAAAACGCTCAACTTCAAGAGATGTTCTTGAACCTGTCCAAGGGGAAAGAAGAGGTGAAAGCTCTCATCACAAGGGGCATGGTCATAGGGAATCCGGAAGGCACCAAGGATGATCAGTTGGAAAGGCTACAAACTGAAATAGCCATAATGAGAGTCCAAATGATGGGACAGCTGGTGGGCCAGATGGCTCTTATACAAAATCTGGCTCAAGGATAAGAAGAGCTGAAAGTTCTTGTCAACAAGCTTCGTCAAGACGGATGTAAACAAATGGGGAAAACATCCAGAATTGGAGATCGAGTCATTGATCAGCCTCCCATGAGACAGGAAGCCGGGAGACCATCCCAATTTGCTTCCACGTCACGAGCCCAACAACGACTTCATCAACATCAATCGGAAAATCATCAAAGGAAAAGCAAGCCCAAAAGACAGTTTACTAAGATCAACATGTCACCGGCTCAAGCACTACAACACATGTTGAAAGCAGAATTGATTACATTAAGGGATCCTCCTCGGAATCCAAATACCTCTTCTCCTAGCTATCATCCCAATGCATTATGTGCATACCACTCCAATAATCCTGGGCATGATACAAATGACTGTTGGGCTTTGAAAAATAAGATCCAAGACTTGATTGACGGAGGAATGCTGGAGTTCACACAAGATGGCCAGACTGAATTCTTTTTCCGTCCCTCAAAGGCTCACCACCTAAAGTGACAAGTTCAGACAAAGAGGCTTTTGTTCATTTGAATTTTCAAGTTGTAATCTCTTTTGTTATTCAAACAATTATCTATTAATGTCAAACTTTGTTTCATTAATGCATTGCATATGTTTGTCTTGATTTGATCCACTCCTTTTCATTACATTTAACCTATACTTTTTACTCACTTTATGACATTCAACTCTTGCTAAAAGTTACAAGCCTTTAGAGGGAGGATGACGAAAACAAATCCATAATCTAATACAATATGCTTTTGGACAGACCTTGCTGATGATGTACAGGCATTCTTTCAAATCGTAAACATTGGAGTTATAAGGAAGACAATCCCTAGTCAACCCCTTCGAGTCAAAGAAGTAGAAGTTTTCTGTTTTAACACAAATTGAAACCTTTAATCAAAACCAGGGGCAGGGTAGTCTCTTAGTTAATTCAAATGCACGTTCAAATCGCAAACTTTCATTTCGTAATACAATGAATGACATCAAAAAACATTCCTCTGGGATCAAAAGACAGTAATGGTTCCCTACCACATAGGCAGTCATTATCACTCAAAAAGAAAAACCCACTAAGTCAAAACCTACGAAGGAGACTAGGGCATCCCGTTGACTGTAATCACAAAACAAGAACAGTCAGGCAAAAATCATGGATAACAAATAAAAAAGAGGTCAATACAAATCCTCAACAACACGAAAAATGTTGCAAAAATGACTGCCTTCAGACAAACCTAACTTGTCTGAACCGTCAATAAAACGTCATTCCAGACTCAATTGGAATTCAAACGTACAAATAACTGAGCTTAGGACTGAGGAATATCACGAAGAACTGGTGGGTACAAATACACTTTGAGCCTTTATCCTTTGCTTCTCAAACCGTGAACCAAGCCACGTTACAACCCTTCAAAAGTCCTAATTGAAGCATGGGTTAGTTCGAAAGCATATCGTTACAAAAGGTATCATGACTCCTGTAAGGCTTTACTCAAAATCCTGAGTTGAATTACAAAATTTCTTTACTCGCAAAAACGCATTTTTTAAAACTTCAAGACAAGCATAAATTTTGCATTACATGAACATCATTGTTTGCATATGGCTATTTGTTTGACAGCGGAGAAATTCACACAATATCTAGTGAATGAAAGCTCTCTCAGTGGACAAAATCAATTCAAGAAGGATGACACTTCCATTTACAAATCTCCTATCAACAGGGGGACATGACATGTCACTATCCAGCACACCTGGGGCAGTCCAGTCAAGATTTCAAGAAATCTCTCAAAGAATTGCAGAGTAACCAGGGGCAAGTATCGATCTCCGTCATTGGGGCATTGAACGTCAATCCCGACAAAGGGTTACGTACAGTCAAACATTTCCAGGAAGTGCCACAAACACTCGCTACTAGGGGCAGTGACAAATCTCCCCAAAATCCTTCTCATAGGATGATTCCCCATCCAGATTTTAATCTATGAAAACCTTTCCCCAGCTGAGACAACTTCAAGAATCCTCGAGGACTTCCCCAACGACGTCGTCACCTCTCTAACAGACCGACAATAGGGTTTATTTCCCCAACAAATTACAAATTCCCCAGCTTGAGTTTGCCTCTCCAACTTCTACAAATCAAAGGACTACAACTCCTCTTCCCTAGTAGACTACTCTACAATTCCCAACAAGTTACTATGAAACCTGGACCCGACCAGATATTAGTTCAACTTTGACCCCAGTAGAGCAACGGACAACCGAGACTCCTGAACTCATTCCTCAAAGAATCAACACTCCCCACAGAGTTTTCAATATCCCCCAGCGGAGTTCTCCTCAAGAATCCTCGAGGACTTTCCCCAACAAACTACAAATTCCCCGACATTTGTTAAGGATTTATTTTCCCCGACAAAAATACATTCATAAACATATCACATTTCATACATCCTATCTACATACATGATAAAGTTCATACGACACAATCTCATTTATTTTGAGAACATCATGACATCATGTATATCATACATCATGACATTGCATACAGCTAACGTTGTACCTTTTCAGGAAAAGGTCAAATCAACAGATGGCTACCAACAACCTTTTCAAGTTCCAGATTAATACCTGTTACAAGCCAGGAAAACTATCTTTGGACGACTGATTGTAGATTAATACCTGTAACAAGCCAGGAAAACTACCTACATGAAGAGATTGAAGATTAACACTTGCAACAAGCCAGGAAAACTATCTTTCTTTCTCAGGTCAAAGATGAAAATCAGACAGGACAAATATATACTCGACTAGCTAAGGAAACCTTACACATGTTCCTCCTTCCCAGATGAAGTTTTACACAGGCTCATCATCAGGTAACCCTACACCGGTTCCTTCCATTTCCAAGATGTAGTTTTACACGGACTCATCATGAAGTAACCCTACATAGGTTCCTTCTTAGGAAATTCCAAGATGCAGTTTTACACTGACTCATCATGAGGCAACCCTACACAGGTTCCTTCTTTCCAAGATGAAGTTTTACACGGACTCATCATCAGGCAACCCTATACAGGTTCCTCCTTTCCAGATGATGTTTTACACGGACTCATCATGAAGTAACCCTACACAGGTTCCTTCTCAGGAAATTCCAAGTTGCAGTTTTACACTGACTCATCGTGAAGTAACCCTACACAGGTTCCTTCTCATGAAATTCCAAGATGGAGTTTTACACGGACTCATCATGAGGCAACCCTACACAGGTTCCTTCTTTCGAAGATGAAGTTTTACACGAACTCATCATCAGGAAACCCTACACAGGTTCCTCCTTTCCAGATGAAGTTTTACACGAACTCATCATGAAGCAACCCTACACAGGTTCCTTCTCAGGAAATTCCAAGATGCAGTTTTACACGGACTCATCATTAGGCAACCCTACACAGGTTCCTTCTTTCCAAGATGAAGTTTTACACTGACTCATCATTAGGCAACCCTACACAGGTTCCTCTTTTCCAGATGAAGTTTTACACTGACTCATCATGAAGAAATCCTACACAGGTTCCTTCTCAGGAAATTCCAAGATGCAGTTTTACACGGACTCATCATCAGGCAACCCTACACAGGTTCCTTCTTTCCAGGATGAAGTTTTACATGGACTCATCATCAGGCTACCCTACACAGGTTCCTCCTTTCCAGATGAAGTTTTACACAGACTCATCATGAAGCAACCCTACACAGGTTCCTTCTCAGGAAATTTCAGATGCAGTTTTACACGGACTTATCATGAAGTAACCCTACACCGGTTCCTTCTCTTTCAGGTGTAGTTTTAAACAGACTCATCATGAAGCAACACTACACCGGTTCCCTCTCTTTCAAAGATGCAGTTTTACACGGACTCATCATGAAGCAACCATACACCGGTTCCTTCTCTTTCAGATGAAGTTTTACACAAACTCATCATGAAGTAACCCTACACTGGTTCCTTCTCTTTCAGATGTAGTTTTACACGGACTCATCATCGGGCAACCCTACACAGGTTCCTTCTCAGGAAATTTCAGATGAAGTTTTACACGAACTCATCATCAAACAACCCAACTTTCCAATACAGTTCAGATACGCTCCACACACGGATGCCATGCTGGCAATCATCCAGTTCCAGCTTATAGATACGGTCCAAAAATCATTTATGGATGGCATCTTTAAGCCCATCTCCAACAACTATCCATTACCTCTCCAAATGGCATCTTTAACCCCATTTCCCATATAATTAACTAACACATCTTCGAGTGCAAATTTTCTGGGCACTCTAGTGTTCAATCATCTTACACCTTCAAGTCATGAATGGCATAAATACCAATCTAACTGCTTAGGTGTAAGAAGATTGAATAGGGGCAGCTGTTGTACCCAAAAATTTGCCCTCTCTTTTCTCAAGGGATCACCCTGGATCCCAGGTTTGCTTCTATCAAGTTTCCAAGCCTTGAATTATCAATTTTTCAAAGCAAACCATTCACAAGAGAAAAATGATCATTTGCACACTGAAAAGTCAAAATTTGACTTTTGGATCAAAATCAAGCTTCAAGAATCATATTTCATCAAGAAACATTGAAATATGAAGTTTTGTTTCATTAAATTCAAAAAAGTCAAAATTCTAAATACTTAGAATTTTTTTCTAAGTGTTTAAGAAAATATGACAATTTCAGAACTTCTGACCAGGTTATCACAATAAGCACTCAGCAGATTATGGATATTCTCAAGACAGAGTTTGGTCAGAACTTCTGGGTAAGCCATTCATAAAGTCTCAGTCAGAGTTTGCCAAGGTAATTCAAAGAAGGTTAAGGAGCGTGCTGCAAGCTTTCTAGAAAGTCTGAAAGCTCCTTCAGAACATGCTGGAGCCAGAAGATAAGAGGATCAGAAGGTTGGATGCTACGCTGCAGCAGAACTTCTGATCCATAATAAAGCCATGGTGTAGAGTTTCACGTTGCAGGATTTCTGGTTGTGATAAGTCTCATAATTATTTAATGCTTATTTAATGCTCATAACTACCTTCTGAGTCTTTATCCAAAGGATTTTCACCACGTGTACCTCTACTGTCTTGAGATAGCAACTTTGCTACTAAGCCCATGTTTTGCTTTTTTCTTTTCCTTAATTCCTGCTGACAACCACCATGCTTGCTTCAAAAACAATGCAGCGCTTCAGCACATGAAGGCTATATTCAACGCTTCGGTCAGAACATGACCAAATCCCAAAACCTTGTTTATACAATTTGCAGCAGACCTATGACCAACAACTGGTTCAGCCTATGCCTGCATCCCATGATTACACCAAACTAGCATACGAAAACTGTGATGAAAAAGCAAAGGAACAGGATGCCAAAACAGGTTCAAAATCCCATTTGTTTTTTTGCCCCCAATATCACAGCAAATTCATCTATAAATACTTGGATCCATCACACGTTCAAGGGGCTGGCTGGATTTTGGAAAGAGAGAACTATCAAGGGAGAGAAGGAAGTTGTGAAACTTTCATAAAAAATCCAGATTTCTCATACATAAAAACAAACCTTTGTTCTACCCTTTGAATCAAAGAACTTGGCATTTCCTGTTCCGTCACCCTTGCTGACTCAAAACATCCAAAGGCAGACACTAAAAGCTCCAAGCACGCCCCAGGTAAGTCTTTCTGACTTTACTTGCTTTTCATTCTGAACATCATTAACATGTAAATATCATAGTATTAATGTTGTACATATCATTGTATGAATAGAAAAACTATGGATCAAAACTTCTAGAATAATGCTAGGCTCAGACTTAGGATTGGAACTTCTATGATTTATTGTGCTGTGGTCAATCTGATTTGTTGAACTGAATAAATTGCTGATGTGATGATTAAGAGTTGAAACGCAACACAGAACTTCTGTTTTTCGCTCACTGTTAGCACACACTGAACTTCTGATGCTTACATACTGTTAACATAATACAAAACTTCTGAGTTTTTCTCACATGTCAAATACACTGAACTTCTGATTGTTTCCATCAGCTGTTTTCAAACACTCAGAGTTTGTGAATTTCACATGCTGACAATGTATTGAACTGCTGACGTTTGCTCACTATTTTAAGGTAAAAAAGAACTTCTGACTTTTTGTTCACTGGCTGCATACCACCCAGAACCTCTATGTTTGTCCTCTAACATTTCTTGCAGGACCTCAGAGTTTACCAATTCAGAACTTCTGATGTCCATTGACGTCTCCTGCTGAGTCACAATGCTTTTAGCTTCAGAACATCTGATCCTAGTTGTTCTTCTTGCAGCAGCACGTTGTTTCTATTTTTGCATTTATTTTCCTTTTCATCTTTTTTTTTATTAACATAAAAAACATAAAAATATTTTCTTTTATTTTATTTCCTTAAGACAAAAACATTTTCTAAACAAGTCCATTTTACATTTCTTGTACATTATTTCAATATGGTTGTAATAGTAACTTAGGACTTATTTTTACTTGCAATCCCCATTCGTACATATGTACCCCCATCCCCTAAATATTATAATAGCATAGAATTTCATTTTCCGCAATTTACTGTTTTTCTTATACTTTATAGTAATTAGGCGTGTATGGCAAGATAAAACCAACAAGTAGACCACCAAAAAATCAAAGACAAATGCATGCAATCAAACACACTTGCACACATGCACCCTTAGAGTAATCTCACTTGTTACCTAAAAATGGCCATGTTATGCATGTGGGATGTTTTAGCACAAACAAATCGAAAATACAAGATCATAGTCCCTCGATGACGCTATCAAAATTGCCTTTCAAAATGATCTTAGTCCCTAAAGAAAAAGTGCTAAGTCATTTCACAACATTGTTATCATGGTCTTACAATGACCCAACGCTCGTCCCTTCACATCCAACGATGGGTATTATTACCAAAACAATGGTAAGATAGCAATGTCTAAAGAAGGAGGAAAAGCACATCTAAGACCTTTTGAGTAGGTAGGTTCGCTCTCAGTTACTCGCTTGCTCATAACAAAAACATTTTTTACACCAACACTCTCACTTTGAAACATTTTCAAAAGACAACACTTTGTACGCATTCTTTTAGAGACGAGAGCCATTACAAAGGAAACCCTTTTCAAAAATCACTTTCAAAAACATATCTCACAAACACCTCTTTGAACTATTTTTGAAACAACACTTTGTGCGCGTTCTTATAGAAACGAGAACCATTACAAAGTTACATTTTCAAAATGCTTTCAAAAACCACACCACAAGCACACATTCAAACAAAAGTAAGTGATCTAGTGAGTAACTAAGAGCCCATGGAAAACCATGGATGAAAAGGGTGCTAATACCTTCCCTTTTCATAATCTACCCCCCGAACTCAAGAAAACATCTCTAAAGGTCTTTCCTGTGCTTTTTCACCTTTCCTTTTTGGATAAAAGAAAAGTCGGTGGCGACTCTTGCTAAACCGCAACATTTACGAACACAAACGCAAAAACCTCAAGTCAGTTCTCCCACCGTATCATAGAACTGGAGACTCTGCTAGGGAAATACTTAAAAGTGGGGTTACCTTAGGGATATATCACATCTACTTACTTACATTTCTTGATTTGTTTGATTTACATTTTGGTTTCTTGTTTGGGTTTGTTTTAAATCCTACACCCGGATTTGGGGATACCTTTTAGGTAAGTAGAAATAAACTGTGAGGGAACTGTGTGGGGTATACCGACACGGTTGAAGCAGTAGCTACGTTGATGTGGCACTTTGGTTGGTACTTGTAACCCTTGAGTTAGTCAAGGAGAGTATGGGGCCGCCACGTGGTGTCGTGAAGCATCAACTTACCTTAGAACCTTACTTGACCAACTTGGCCATTAGAAAGTGGCGAGATAATCGACTTTGGTGCAGTCCGAAGTTGGTTGATACTCGATGCTACACTCATTGAGGTTTGACTCTTGAGTTTTGTTTGGTTGCGAGTCAATCGCTTACTAAATGAAACTTGGGGGAAAGATCAGTGATATTGAGATCCCTTAGAACCCGGTTACTATTAACTAGGACAGGTTGAGCCAACTAAACTTCAAGAGGGTACTTACCTACAAACTCCATGCAAGCCTAAACCTAAGGACTTGTCTGCTTTATGTGAATATTATTATTTGTATATACACTTGCTTACCTCGCATATTTGTACATAACATCATAACATCATACCATAGCATTTTCAATAACCATTTCAAGGATCTCGAGGGTCTTTGATGCAGGTTGTGATGAACCAAACGTCTAGCAAGGGGCAAGAAGATTTATATTCCTCTAATCAAACACCGTCAAAAAATCAAGTACAACAAACTTGAGTCAAGGGCTATGACCCATTTGATATGGTGAGCTTAATTCTCGTGGAAAGACATCCACCGATACAAAGTTCTCCAACCAAAAAGTTGTAAGTGACTACTAACATTTACCCCACGAGATCCTTGAAAACATGCATCCATATATCATGCATCATATCATGATAGGTTTTCTGCCACACGGGTTTCCTTATCTTCCTATTGTTTATTTCAGTAGAGATGGTGCTAGAACAGACCATCAAGAGCATTCATATTCAAAATGCTCAACTTCAAGAGATGTTCTTGAACCTGTCCAAGGGGCAAGAAGAGGTGAAAGCTCTCCTCATAAGGGGCATGGTCATAGGGTATCCGGAAGGCACCAAGGATGATCAGTTAGAAAGGCTACAAACTGAAATAGCCATAATGAGAGTCCAAATGATGGGACAACTGGTGGGCCAGATGGCTCTTATACAAAATATGGCTCAAGGACAAGAAGAGCTGAAAGTTCTTGTCAACAAGCTTCGTTAAGAAGGATGTAACCAAATGGGGCAAACATCCAAAATTGGAGATCGAGTCATTGATCAGCCTCCCATGAGACAGGAAGCCGGGAGACCATCCTAATTTGCTTCCACGTCACGAGCCCAACAACGACTTCATCAACATCAACCGGAAAATCAGCAAAGATAAAGCAAGCCCAAAAGACAGTTTAATAAGATCAACATGTCACCGACTCAAGCGCTACAACACATGTTGAAAGCAAAATTGATTACGTTAAAGGATCCTCCTCGTAATCCCAATACCTCTGCTCCTAGCTATCATCCCAATGCATTATGTGTATACCACTCCAGTAATCATGGGAATGATACAAATGACTGTTGGGCTTTGAAAAATAAGATCCAAGACTTGATTGACGGAGGAATGTTAGAGTTCACACAAGATGGCCAGACTGAATTCTTCTACCGTCCCTCAAAGGCTCACCACCTAAAGTGACAAGTTCAGACAAAGAGGCTTCTGTTCATTTGAATTTTCAAGTTGTAATCTATTTTGTTATTCAAACAACTATCTATTAATGTCAAACTTTGTTTCATTAATGCATTTCATATGTTTGTCTTGATTTGATCCACTCATTTTCATTACATTTAAACTATGCTTTTTACACACTTTATGACATTCAACTCTTGCTAAAAGTTACAAGTCTTTAGAGGAAGGATGATGAAAACAATGCCATAATCTCATACAGTATGCTTTTGGACAGACCTTGTTGACGATGTGTAGGCATTCTTTCAAATCCTAAACACTGGAGTTATAAGGAAGATAATCCTTAGTCAAACCCTTCAAGTCAAAAAGTAGAAGTTTTATGTTTTAACATAAATTAAAACCTTTAATCAAAACCAGGGGCAGGGTAGTCTCTCAGTTAATTCAAATGCGCGTTCAAATCGCAAACTTTCATTTTGTAATACAACGAATGACATCAAAAAACATTCCTCTGGGATCTAAAGACAGTGATGGTTCCCTACCACATAGGAAGTCATTATCTCTCAAAAAGAAAGACCCACTAAGTCAAAACCTATGAAGGAGACTGGGGCATTCCGCTGACTGTAATGACAAAACAAGAACAGTCAGGCAAAAATCAGGGATAACAAATAAAAAAGAGGTCAATACAAATCCTGAACAACACGAAAAATGTTGCAAAAATGACTGCCTTCAGACAAACCTAACTTGTATGAACCATCACTAAAACGTCATTCCAGACTCAATTGGAGTTCAAACGTACAATTAACCGAGCTTAGGACTGAGGAATATCACGAAGAACGGGTGGGTACAAATACACTTTGAGCCTTTATCCTTTTCTTCTTAAACCATGAACCAAGCCATGTTACAACCCTTCAAAAGTCCTAATTAAAGCATGGGTTAGTTCGAAAGCATACCGTTACAAAAGGTATCCTGACTCCTGTAAGGCTTTACTCAAAATGCTGAGTTGAATTACAAAATTTCTTTACTCACAAAAACGCATTTTTCAAAACTTCAAGACAAGCATAAATTTTGCATTACTTGAATATCACTGTTTGCATATGGCTTTTTGTTTGACAGCGGAGAAATTCACACAATATCAAGTGAATGAAAGCTCTCTCAGTGGACAAAATCAATTCAAGAAGGATGACACTTACATTTACAAATCTCCTATCAACAGGGGGACATGACACTATCCAGCACACCTGGGGCAGTCCAGTCAAGATTTCAAGAAATCTCTCAAAGAATTGCAGAGTAACCAGGGGCAAGTATCGATCTCTGTCACTTAGGGAATTGAACGTCAATCCCGACAAAGGGTTACATACAGTCAAACATTTCCAGGCAGTGCCACAAACACTCGCTACTAGGGGAAGTGACAAATCTCCCCAAAATCCTTCTCATAGGATGATTCCCCAGCCAGAGTTTAATCTCTGAAAACCTTTCCTAAGCTGAGACAACTTCAAGAATCCTCGAGGACTTCCCCAACGAGGTCGTCACCTCTCTAACAGACCGACAACAAGGTTTATTTCCCCAAAAAATTACAAATTCCCCAGCTTGAGTTTGCCTCTCCAACTGCTACAAATCAAAGGACTACAACTCGTCTTCCCCAGTAGACTACTCTACAATTCCCAGCAAGTTACTGTGAAATCTGGACCCGACCAGATATCAATACAACTTCGACCCCAGTAGAGCAACGGACAACCGAGACTCCTGAACTCATTCCTCAAAGAATCAACACTCCCCACAGAGTTTTCAATATCCCCCAACAGAGTTCTCCTCAAGAATCCTCGTGGACTTTCCCCAACAAACTACAAATTCCCCGACATTTGTCAAGGATTTATTTTCCCTGACAAAAATACATTCATAAACATATCACATTTCATACATCCTATCTACATACATGATAAAGTGCATACGACACAATCTCATTTATTTTGAGAACATCATGACATCATGTATTTCATACATCATGACATTGCATACAACTAACGTTTTACCTTTTCAGGAAAAGGTCAAATCAACAGATGGCTACCAACAACCTTTTCAAGTTCCAGATTAATACCTGTAATAAGCCAGCAAAACTATCTGTGGATGACTGATTGTAGATTAATACCTGTAACAAGCCAGGAAAACTATCTACATGAAGAGATTGAAGATTAACACCTGTAACAAGCCAGGAAAACTATCTTTCTTTCTCAGGTCAAAGATGAAAATCAGACAGGACAACTATCTACTCGACCAGCTCTTCCAACCCTACACAGGTTCCTCCTTCCCATATGAAGTTTTACACGAACTCATCATCAGGAAACCCTACACCGGTTCCTTCCATTTCCAAGATGTAGTTTTACACGGACTCATCATGAAGTAACCCTACACAGGTTCCTTCTCAGGAAATTCCAAGATGCAATTTTACACAGACTCATCATGAGGCAACCCTACACAGGTTCCTTCTTTCCAAGATGAAGTTTTACATGGACTCATCATCAGGCAACCCTATACAGGTTCCTCCTTTCCAGATGAAGTTTTACACGGACTCATCATAAAGTAACCCTACACAGGTTCTTTCTCAGGAAAATCCAAGATGCAGTTTTACGCGGACTCATCATGAAGTAACCCTACACAGGTTCCTTATCAGGAAATTCCAAGATGCAGTTTTACACGGACTCATCATGAAATAACCCTACACAGGTTCCTTCTCAAGAAATTCCAAGATGCATTTTTACACGACTCATCATGAGGCAACCCTACACAGGTTCCTTCTTTCCAAGATGAAGTTTTACACTGACTCATCATCAGGCAACCCTACACAGGTTCCTCCTTTCCAGATGAAGTTTTACACGGACTCATCATGAAGCAACCCTACACAGGTTCCTTCTCAGGAAATTCCAAGATGCAGTTTTACACAGACTCATCATCAGGCAACCCTACACAGGTTCCTTCTTTCCGAGATGAAGTTTTACACAGACTCATCATCAGGCAACCCTACACAGGTTCCTCCTTTCCAGATGAAGTTTTACACTGACTCATCATGAAGCAACCCTACACAGGTTGCTTCACAGGAAATTCCATGATGCAGTTTTACACTGACTCATCATGAAGCAACCCTACACAGGTTCCTTCTTTCCAAGATTAAGTTTTACACAGACTCATCATCAGGAAACCCTACACAGGTTCCTCCTTTCTAGATGAAGTTTTACACGGACTCATCATGAAGCAACCCTACACAGGTTCCTTCTAAGGAAATTTCAGATGCAGTTTTATACTGACTCATCATGAAGTAACCCTACACCGGTTCCTTCTCTTTCAGGTGTAGTTTTACACGGACTCATCATGAAGCAACCCTGCATCGGTTCCCTCTCTTCCCAAGATGCAGTTTTACACTGACTCATCATGAAGCAACCCTACACAGGTTCCTTCTCTTTTAGATGAAGTTTTACACGGACTTATCATTAAGTAACCCTACACCGGTTCCTTCTCTTTCAGATGTAGTTTTACACTGACTCATCATCGGGCAACCCTACACAGGTTCCTTCTCAGGAAATTTCAGATTAAGTTTTACACTGACTCATCATCAAACAACCCAGCTTTCCAATACAGTTCGGATGCGCTCCAGACACGAACGCCGTGATGGATATCATCCAGTTCCAACTTATAGATATGGTCCAACAATCATTTTTGGATGGCATCTTTAAGCCCATCTCAAATAACTATCCATTACCTCTCCAAATGGCATCTTTAAGCCCATTCCCCACCTAATCAACTAACACATCTTCGAGTGCAAATTTTTTGGGCACTCTAGTGTTCAATCATCTTCCACCTTCAAGTCACGAATGGCAGAATTACCAATCTAACTCCTCGGGTGTAAGAAGATTGAACAGGGGAAGCTGTTGTACCTCAAAATTTGCCCTCTCTTTTCTCAAGGGATCACCCTGGATCCCAGGTTTGCTTCTATCAAGTTTCCAAGCTTTGAATTATCAAATTTTCCAAGCAAACCATTCATAAGGGTAAAATGGTCATTTGTACACTGAAAAGTCAAACTTTGACTTTTGAATCAAAATCAAGCTTTAAGAATCATATTTCATCAATACACGTTGAAATATGAAGTTTTGTTTCATCAAAATCCAAAAAGTCAAAATTCTAAATACTTAGAATTTTTTTTCTAAGTGTTTAAGAAAATATGACAATTTCAGAACTTCTGACCAGGTTATCACCATAAGCACTCAGCAGATTCTGGATATTCTCAAGACAGAGTTTGGTCAGAACTTCTGGGCAAGCCATTCACAAAAGCTCAGTCAGAATTTTGCAAGGTAATTCAAAGAAGGTTAAGGAGCGTGCTGCAAGCTTTCTAGAAAGTCTGAAAGCTCCTTCAGAACATGCTGGAGCCAGAAGATAAGAGGATCAGAAGGTTGGATGCTACGCTGCAGTAGAACTTCTGATCCAGAACAATGCCTTGGTGTAGAGTTTCACGTTGCAGGATTTCTGGTTGTGATAAGTCTCATCATCATTTAATGCTCATTTAATGCTCACAACTACCTTCTGAGTCTTTATCCAAAGGATTTTCACCACGTGTACCTCTACTTTCTTAGGATAGCAACTTTGCTACTAAGCCCATGCTTTGCTTTTTGCTTTTCTTTAATTCCTGCTGACAACCACGTTCCTTCAAAAACAAGGCAGCGCTTTAGCACATGAAGGCTATATTCAACGCTTTGGTCAGAACATGACCAAATCCCAAACCTTGTTTATACAACTTGCAGCAGACCTATGACCAATAGCTGGTTCAGCCTACTCCTGCATCCCATGATTACACCAAACTAGCATACGAAAACTGTGATGAAAAAGCAAAGGAACAGGATGTCAAAACAGGTTCAAAATCCCATTTGTTTTTTTTCCCAATATCACAGCAAATTCATCTATAAATACGTGGCTCCATCACACGTTCAAGGGGCTGGCTGGCTTTTTGAAAGAGAGAACTATCAAGGGAGAGAAGGAAGTTATGAAACTTTCATAAAAATTCAGATTTCTCATACATCAAAACAAATCTTTGTTCTACCCTTTGAATCAAAGAACTTGGCATTTCCTGTTCCGTCACCCTTGCTGACTCAGAACATCCAAAGGAAGCCACTCAAAGCTCCAAGCACGCCCCAGGTAAGTCTTTCTGACTTTACTTGCTTTTCATTCTGAACATCATTAACATGTAAATATCATAGTATTAATGTTGTACATATCATTGTATGAATAGAAAAACTATGGATCAAAACTTCTAGAATAATGCCAGGCTCAGACTTAGGATTGGAACTTCTATGATTTGTTGTGTTGTGGTCATTCTGATTTTTTGAACTGAATAAATTGTTGATGTGTTGATTAAGAGTTGAAACGTAACACAGAACTTCTGTTTTTCGCTCACTGTTAGCACACACTGAACTTCTGATGCTTACATACTGTTAACACAACACAGAACTTTTGAGTTCTCCTCACATGTCAAATACACTGAACTTCTGATTGTTTCCATCAGCTGTTTTCAAACACTCAGAGTTTGTGACTTTCACATGCTGACAATGTACTGAACTGCTAACGTTTGCTCACTGTTTTAGTGTAATACAGAACTTCTGACTTTTGGTTCACTGGCTGCATACCCCCCAGAACCTTTGTGTCTGTCCTCTAACATTTCTTGCAGGACCTCAGAGTTTACCAATTCAGAACTCATGATGCCCACTGACGTCTCCTACTGAGTCACAACACTCTTAGCTTCAGAACTTATGATACTAGTTGTTCTTCTTGCAGCAGCACGCTGTTTCTATTTTTGCATTTATTTTCCTTTTCATCTTTTTTTTTGTTAACATAAAAATATTTTATTTTATTTTATTTCCTTAAGACAAAAACATTTTCTAAACAAGTCCATTTTACATTTCTTGTACATTATTTCAATATGGTTGTAATAGTAACTTATGACTTATTTTTACTTGCAATCCCCATTCGTACATATGTACCCCCATCCCTTAAATATTGTAATAGCGTAGAATTTCATTTTCTGCAATTTACTGTTTTTCTTATACTGTATAGTAATTAGGCGTGTATGGCAAGATAAAACCAACAAGTAGACCACCAAAAAATCAAAGACAAATGCATGTAATCAAACACACTTGCACACATGCACCCTTAGGGTAATCTCACTTGTTTCCTAAAAATGGCCATGTTATGCATGTGGGATGTTTTAGCACAAACAAATCGAAAATACAAGATCATAGTCCCTCGATGACGCTATCAAAATTGTCTTTCAAAATGATCTTAGTCCCTAAAGAAAAAGTGCTAAGTCATCTCACAACATTGCTATCATGGTCATACAATGACCCAACGCTCGTCCCTTCATATCCAACGACGGGGCTTCTTACCAAAACAATGGTAAGATAGCAACGTCTAAAGGAGGAGGAAAAGCACATCTAAGACCTTTTGAGTAGGTAGGTTCGCTCTCAGTTACTCGCTTGCTCACAACAAAAACATGTTTTACACCAACACTCTCACTTTGAAACATTTTCAAAAGACAACACTTTATACGCGTTCTTATAGAGACGAAAGCCATTACAAAGGAAACCCTTTTCAAAAATCACTTTCAAAAACATATCTCACAAACACCTCTTTGAACTATTTTTGAAACAACACTTTGTACGCGTTCTTATAGAAACGAGAACTATTACAAAGTTACATTTTCAAAATACTTTCAAAAACCACACCACAAGCACACATTCAAACAAAAGCAAGTGATCTAGCGAGTAACTAAGAGCCCAGGAAAACCATGGATAAAAAGGGTGCTAATACCTTCCCTTTTCATAATCTACCCCCCAAACTCAAGAAAACATCTCTAAAGGTCTTTCCTGTGCTTTTTCACCTTTCGTTTTTGGATAAAAGAAAAGTCGGTGGCGACTCTTGCTAAACCTCAACATTTACAAACATAAACGCAAAAACCTCAAGTCAGTTCTCCCACCGTATCACATCAGGATTTCAAAAGTTGTTAGGGGGGATAGTGGTCATTGTATCTCAATGTATCTTTTCCATTATGTATTACCATTTCTCAAACTTTGTAATCATCTATGGAGTCTCGCCATTCGCGGACTACCATTCTATTAATGATGTAGAACATATTTTCTATTAAATAAAAATTAGGGTTTCCCCTTTAAAAAATAATAATATAATCTTTTCTTATTTTTAGGAATTAGATAATGTTATTTTCTCATACATAAAACAATTACAAAACATCTTTTTGCATATTTACATTTTATTGCATATTTAAATAATTGTTTATTTATTTATTGTACAATAAATTCAATTGGGTTGTAATAGTAAATTAGGGTTTTATTTTGTGCAAATATCCCCATTCAAAACTTGTATCCCCCTTCCCATAATATTGTTGTAATAGTTTAGATTTACTTTACGCAATTTATCGCATTATATACATGTTTAGTAAATTAGGGTTTGTATGATAAGACAAAAATCAAACAAATAGTATGACCTAATACAAGACAAAATGCATGAAAAATGAAAACACCTTGCACACAAGCATCTCTAGGGTTTCACCCACTTGGTTGCCTTGCAAAATGGCCATGGTATGCATGCTAGGTATCTTGGCAAAACAAAACAAACAAAAGATCATAGTCCCTCGATGACGCTATCAAAAAAGGTTGCCTACAAACAAAATGATCTTGGTCCCTCAAACTTGCTAAGATACTTGGCAATATTGCTATCATGGTCATACGATAACCCATGCCCATCCCGTTTAACATCCAAAGATAGGGTTATCTACCAAAACAGTGGTAGGTTAACAATGTCAAAGGAATAAAAATGTATAGGAAAGACTTTTGAGTAGGTAGAATGCTTCTAGTTACTTGATCAATCTGCAAACAATCCTTGCTATTTTCAAACTATCACACACATATTTCAAAACCTTTCCAAACAAACTTTCAAAACATTGAAACATTTTTCAAAAGACAAACATCTTTGTATACATTCTTACAAACAAGAATCATTACAAAGATTGCCTAAACGATGGCCTCTTTTCAAAATACTTTCAAAACCACACAAAGCACCATTTCAAACAATTTCAAAAGCAAAGCAAGTGATCTAAAACAAGTAACTAAGAGCCCATGGAAAACCATGGATAAAAAGGGTGCTAATACCTTCCCTTTTCATAATCTACCCCCCGAACTCAAGAAAACATCTCTAAAGGTCTTTCCTGTGCTTTTTCACCTTTCCTTTTTGGATAAAAGAAAAGTCAGTGGCGACTCTTGCTAAACCTCAACATTTACAAACATAAACGCAAAAACCTCAAGTCAGTTCTCCCACCGTATCACATCAGGATTTCAAAAGTTGTTAGGGGGGATAGTGGTCATTGTATCTCAATGTATCTTTTCCATTATGTATTACCATTTCTCAAACTTTGTAATCATTTATGGAGTCTCGCCATTCGCGGACTACCATTCTATTAATGAAATTCGAGCTTTTACTCAATTCTTTGTATTTCTTATTTTATTTAGCTTGCAAAGACTCCATTTATTACTGATAATAACTTTCAAAGCAAAGAGATTAAATAACAAAATTGATTTTTTCAAAAAAAAAAATATTTTTACAATTTACTTTTACTTTGAGATTTGTAATGAAACAATGACAACAAAAGTGGTGATCCCAGGAATGGACAAACTCCAGTTGTTTTGAGAATTTTTTGTTCTCCTCGAGAAGGTCTACTCGGGATGTTCTCGCCGTATTGGGTTTATGATTCCCGTATCCGCGGTCAAGTTTGGATTCATTTCTCCTCTTTTCTGATTTTTCATGATGTGAAGTTTCAATCCGCATTTTCTCTAGTGAATCAGGCCTGACTTCCCCAGCGAATGTTTGGATGTTTGGATGCTTGGATATTTCATTGTTTGGATGTTTCGTTGTCAGTCTGCTTTATTTGAGACTGGTCTTGCAATCTCCAGTAGGCATGTTACTTTTGAAAAAACACTGGTTTCCCCGATGAAGCCTTTAAGAAGGATGTTCTATCTCGGTATCCGTTTATTTCATCACTTTGATTTGTCTACCTCCGGATTATGTTTCTCCTCAATAAAGTTAAAGCAGGAAGTAGGTTTTGTTTCCTCAGCTGGCATTTACTTTTCTTGGAATGATCATCTTGGATGAAGTTTATTCGAGCGTTCTTAGTTCCCGAGGCGGTTTTGATTGGTTGTTCCCAAATGTTGTGTATCTGTTTTGTCAGCATGTGCATGATAACACTCATACTTTCATGCATACATCGTGCATAGATAAAATTGGAAAATCATTGTTCATTAATATTTGTTAATATTTTTGTTGATAGATTACCCTGTTTTGCAGATTTACATTGCCCTCTTTTCAATAGAGTGTTGTTCTTAAGCAGAAAACATATATTCTTTCAATTTCCCTACTGAGTTGTCCCTCATAGAAGATTTTTGCTTTAGCCCTCTGGTACAACTCCTTTTTTGGATGGATTTGGTTTTCCCTCTTGAGTTTATTTATCAAAGGATGTATTCTGGTTGACTGTTTCATTCCAGTTTATTTCTGGCTTGGATCTGTGGTTCCCCAGCAATGTTATTCACCTTGGATTGCTGAAAACTTCAAGCTTTGTTTGGTGCATTTATTTTGCATAAGAAAACTTTATTCCCTCAGCAAGAATATCATGGCATCTCCCCAGGAAGTCATACCTCCTTCCAAAAAAGTCATTTCTTTTTACAATCCTCTGTGACAACAACTAGCAGGTCTCTTTATTTGAGTAACTTGTGATTCCCTGTAAAAGTCGACGTAACTTTTTTTTTCTATCTCCTCTATGAGTGAATAGTTCGTAGTTTGTCATCAGATCACACCAACGGATAGCAAGACATTCAATATCACAGAAACAGTTCGTTGTGAAATCTTTGCAAGTGGAAGTCTCTTTATTTGAGACAGCTTATATATTATCCTTTCTAGGCGGAGTGCCTTGGTTAAAGAAGAAGTTGAGACCCGTTCTAGGTGAAACACCAGAATCTTGAGGAAACTTGTTATCTTTTTGCTATCCTCAGTGAACATCGGTAGTTCATCGTCAGTGAACGGCGGTGATATGATATTTTCTCTTTCTACCTTCAGTGAAAGTTGGTAGGACATCGGAAGTGAACGTCAATGTTTGTTATCTTTTTACTACCCTCAGTGAACGTTAGCAGTTCATCATCAGTGAACGGCGATATGATATATTCTCTTTCTACCTTCAGTGAAAGTTGGTAGACCATCGGCAGTGAACGTCGGTGTTTGTTATCTTTTTGCTACCCTCAGTGAATGTTGGTAGTTCATCGTCAGTGAACGGCAATGCTATGATATATTCTCTTTCTACCTTAAGTGAAAGTTGGTAGACCATCAGCAGTGAACGTCAGTGTTTGTTATTTTTTTTCTACCCTCAGTGAACGTTGGTAGTTCATCGTCAGTGAATGGCGGTGATATGATATTTTCTCCTTCTACCTTCAGTGAAAGTTGGTAGACCATCGGTAGTGAATGTCGGTGTTTGTTATCTTTTTGCTACCCTCAGTGAACGTTGGTAGTTCATTGTCAGTGAATGGCGGTGATATGATATATTCTCTTTCTACCTTCAGTGAAAGTTGGAAGACCATCGGCAGTGAACGTCATTGTTTGTTATCTTTTTGCTATCCTCAGTGAACGTTGGTAGTTCATCATCAGTGAACGACAGTGATATAATATATTCTCTTTCTACCTTTAGTGGAAGTTGGTAGACCATCGGCAGTGAACGTCGGTGTTTGTTATCTTTTTGCTACCCTCAGTTAACGTTGATAGTTCATCATCAGTGAACGACGGTGATATGATATATTCTCTTTCTACCTCCAGTAAAAGTTGGTAGGACATTGGCAGCGAACGTCGATGTTTGTTATCTTTCTCTCTGCCTTCAGTAAACGTCGGTAGCTTCACCTTTGGTAGAAGTTGGTGTATCCTTTGACCATTCTACCATCCTCTTTGATTCAGGTCTTTTGATCCACTAGTGATTTATTTTCCTGGTGGGGTTGCTCCCTTATTTCTTTATTAAATCGCGTTTTGGGTCTAAACATGATTAGCCAACTTTCCCAAGTGGATTAGTGCATCAAAACACAAGAATTGGATGAGTTTTGGTAAAGTTTGGATCACACTTCACTCGTGCATCAGGTTTGCACAAATTCCCTACAAAACGCATCATTCACCCTTCCTTTTGATCCCATTCGCTTCTACTATAAATACATGAACTATCCCATTCAATTTCCCAAGCTTGGATAGCCAGAATCACCCTGCCAAACTTGTTCCATAACTCAGAATTCAGCAACCTCAAAATCCATTCTCGAGCCTTTTTCAATCCAATTCTTTCATCAATTCACCTTCCTTGATCTTCCCTGAAGCTAACCACATAATTACATTCAAGAATCGTGCCCTATACTGCTCCATATAAGCCCAGTTTCAGAGCTCTGCAACTAAACTTCAATAGGTATATTCCTTCATCAATTCTTCAAAACACTGATATCATTGTGTTGCTCTCATTTCCCTGGTTCTAGTCGTAACACTTACCTTTCACTGGAAACACGTTTTGACCATGAAATTTCAAATCCCTTTTCAAAACTTTCCTTCCAAATTGCTTGAGCTACAGTTGATATAAATCTAGCGCGAGGGAGTGGTTGTCTTCGTCTTGAAGAGACGAAGCGAATGGCATAGGTCTGAGCTTCTGATTTTACAGTTTGAGAGACATGCAATTCGTGATGGCTGGAGGTTGAAGATACCCAATGTGTCATCTTCCAATCAATGAAGGCGCGCCATCTGTATTTTTCAAATTCTGATTTAATTAATGATTCTGTACAATATTCACTAATGACCATGATATGCACAGCGTGCCAGATCCCTTGGATTTGATTACTAACACATTTTGACTCTCATCCAATGGTCCACATATTTTACTTTTATTTTTTTTCTTCTGATTTTTATATTTTAATTGTTTTAAATTTCAAAAAATCATAGAAAATTCATTTTTAGTCCAAAAAATCTGAAAAAATTATGAAAAATATTTTTGATTATTCTCTTCTTTTTTTTTCACAATTTAATTTTGTGTTTTGGTATTTTTTATAAATTTTACACTTATTTGATTTGTTTTAAATGTTTAAAAATACTTTTATACATTTTTAAATTCTGGAAAAATTATGGAATGATCCAATGATATTGTGACAAATATTGGTGACCTTATTTTATTTTTGTTTCTGAATTTACTATTTTTTTACCAATTTTTGTTTATTTTACCCATTCATTTTAATTATAAAAATAGTTTCTGACTTAAAAAAATTACCAAAAAATTTGTAAAATTATTTAAGCCTTTTTCGGATTTTTCTATGGTTTTACTTTTCATTTATTGATTAATTTGAACATAGTTGATATTTTTCTCATTATTTTCTATTTTTAAAACATTTTTAAACCCATTTTTGTGTATATTAAATGTGATATTATTTTGTGACTATTTTCTGGCTGATCTTGGGTTAGATTTTGGATCATGAACTTTATTAACATCATTGGATTCATGGTGTTGAGTTTGACTCCACAAAAACGGATGAATGATTTTACTAATAGTTTTATTAAAATTTAATTCAAATGTGGTTTGTATATTTTTCCCCATCCATCTTCATCTCATCCCTTTCTTATTGAACTAAATGTTGTTGGAGCATGATCCCTATATCATGTCTCAAAACAAATGGTGCATAGATTGCTATTGACCGACCTCAAAATAGGTGCGACTTCTATATAAGTCCACTTACGATTGCTTAACATGGCGCTAAATTTTGTCCCGATTCGAATAAATGATCATTCGTGGCCCAAACTTATGATTGCAAGCCCAAGTATGTTAGTTTGATCTCTTTGATCCAATAACCTTGAGATTCATTGTGTGGAGGATTTGGTTCTACCAATCCTCTAATGGATCTACAACACCTTTGGTCAACGCGAATCACTTAAACATCGTTGATCATTAAATGGTACTTATGAGAATTCCAAATGGATGATATACTTGACAAAAAGCAAATGCAACTTGTTGTGTGGAGGCTTTGGTTCTACCAATCCTCTAATGAGTTCCAAATGCAAGCTTCAAGATGGTCATCCAACTAACCACTAATTATTGACTTGTTTACCTTATACTTTTATTCTTTTTTTATGCTTTACGTGCTATTTACTTTTAGCATTTACATTTCATGCCATTTTCATCTTTGCTCATTTGAGCATTTACTTTCTTGCCATTTTTACTTTGCTCACTTGAGCTTTTCTTTTCCTTTCTTAAGATACTTAATAATCAACATAAACCCTAAAAAATATTTAATGGTGTTTGGACTATTTGGTTACTATCCTTGGCATTATGGAGCATGGGACTTTTCTTGGACTTAGGATTAGAAGAAACCTTGACCTATCTTGGAGACATTGTGATCTTATCTGATTATTTTGTCTGGAGTTCTTGAGGTTTACCTCAAGACATTGGGTTGCTTGTTTGTTTTTGTGTGCAGGTTATTGTGATTACACCCTTTGTTTATAATCTGGAATTCTCCTGTATACAGTCGTTACTCTGCCCAATTTTTTGTGAAGACTTAATACACTTGAAGTTTGGTTATCTCAAGAGGTCTAGTATTTTTTTGCTTGATTGGTTTCAATCCAAGGAATGGGAATTCTATCTTGGCGCATAATGTCAAGTATTAGCTTCTTGTTGGTTAGATGGTTCTTATCCCTAGCTTTTATCTAATGCTTTAGGATAGTCTCTTCTTCTCTTCCCATCTTATTTAATTTCAAAAATATTCTTCCCCTTTTTGAAAACTCTTCTTGTTTTTGAACTTGAACCACTTTCGTAATAAACTTGGACTTATGTCCATGCATCTTCAATTTTTTTTTATAAATAAACTCAAATCAACTTAATAATACCTTGACATTTTTTGTGAGAAGACTAAAAGTCGATCAATCTCATTTCAAACTATTTTTCCACTTTGGCTTTCTTATCTTTAAACTTTTCTCAAAAAAAGGATGAACTCTTGTCAATCCTTGTAGTGATGCAAACAACTATACTTCTACAATATGTAGTGAAGAGAGATATTTTCCACTTGGGTGTTGAGAGAGGCATTGTTGATTTTGAAATCCAAGCCATATCCTCCACTTTGAGATGATTCAAATTCTCCTTTCTCATGATTGCGGGTAGTAGGTATGTTTTCCACACGGACAATGACGATGATGTTTTATCTCATAAAATTAACCAACGCATTTGTGTTTTAAATTTTCAAAAGAGGAACTACGTGTACCCTGATCCCCTATTGCACGAAAAGGTGGTACGTAGGCACTAAAGGTTCGCAACCACGGCGGGTGCAAAATTATAAAATAAACATATTTCTTTTCTCACCTCCACCATCCATTTTTATACAAAAAATTGTATATAGCCAAAATATACAGATTTTTTACAAAGAGGCTCTTGCGGAGTACCGTAGATGTTTAGGGTGCTAATACCTTCCCTTTGTATAACCAACCCCCTTACCAAGAATCTTTCCCCCTCTTTTTTGGTTATTAGATCTTTTCCCATTCCTTTGGAAACAATAAAGCGCGATGGCGATTCTTATTTTGATTTGTATAAAGTCTAGTCAATCCAATGGCTTAGTCTTGAACATTTCTACCGCTACAGACTGCATAACATTTCGAGGCATACGCGCATCTTACACACATTTCTCACGTACATTTTGTATATCTAAAGCATACATATAACATCCTTGCATACATCCAGGATTCCATGTCGATGTCAAAACACCATACATTTCGCATACCTACAACATGCAATACGCATGTATACACATGCATCACATAACAAGCGGACGAACGACTTCATCCTCGATTCAACTATCCAAGGATCGACCAACGCAATACTTCCCCTACGATTCAACTCATCACCTCAGTCTTCACACTGTGACGCATTCAACCCATCACCCAGGCCTTCCCGTGGTGGTGAGGTCCTTACAAGTCTCACTACATTGCCTCTAAGCCGCAGTGTATCTCTCCAGATCAGTATATTGCCTCTAAGCCGCAATATATCTCTGGATTCAAACCCATTAATGCTAAACCGCAATGAATTCCCGACTCAGCATGTCTCCTCTAAGTCGTAACATATTCTCAAAGGCCCATTACGTTGCCTCTAAGCTGCGACGCATGCCCGAAAACCCATCGCATTGCCCCTAAGCCGCAACGCATTTTTCAAAACTCGGTATATTGCTTCTAAATCGTAATATATCCATTCACATTGCCTCTAAGCCGCAATGTACCTCTCCAGATCAGTATATTGCTTCTAAGCCGCAATATATCTTCCAATTCAACATGTTGCCTCTAAGCCACAACATGTTCTCAAAACCCATTGCATTGCCTTTAAGCCGCAACGCATTGTCAAAGCTAAGTATATTGTTTCTAAGCCACAATATACCATCCAATTTAAAAACATTGCTTCTAAGCCGCAATGTACCTATCCAGATCAATATATTGCTTCTAAGCCGCAATATATCTTCCAATTCAACATGTTGCCTCTAAGCGCAACATGTTCTCAAAACCCATTGCATCGCCTCTAAGCCGCAACACATTGTCAAAGCTAAGTATATTGTTTCTAAGCCGCAATATACCATCCAATTCAAAAATGTTGCTTCTAAGCCGCCATGTATCTTTCCAGATCGACATATTGCCTCTAAGCCGCATTATATCATCCGAACTGGCATTGCCTCTAAGCCGCAATGCATTACCCAGATTCCGAACCATCGTCTCAGACATCAGGCAGCAATCCGCAAACATAATCCATAACATCAATCTTCAAGCAACCATGCATCATAAATCGTTGCTATACCCACCCTCCAGAAAGGTGAGTAGACCAAGACATACAGAATTGCGCTATAGGCTTCATTAAAAAAAACCTGGGTAAGCGACATATCGTCAGCTTTGCCTACTTCCTTGAGACTCGTAAGGGTATGCTGTATCAATATAACCTTATGTTTGTCAAGAAAATTTTAGGATACTTCAAGTATTCAATGAACTTCTAATCAGAATGCGTGAGACTAGAGTTCTCACGCTATTCGATAGAAAGATAATTGAATAGGAGCAGCTGTCATACCCCAAATTTGTCTTACCGCAACGATTTTTTTTCCGAAAGAAATATTTAATTGAAGACGGTAAAACAATATCTGATGGCCCGTCTTTATCCAACTAGGGGATTATTCTAATCCAGGAGAGTGGGGGATTTCTAAATCAGAAAGACTCATAAACCCATTCGCGAAGCATGTTGGCCAATGGCCCATGCGAGTCGAAAATGGAGGATTAATTCAAGAGAATAATAATTAAATTCTTATAGTATAACCTGGTTAGGGATTGTTTTTGTTAGTAAAAAGGGGGTGAGACTTCAAATTAACTAAACACATTAAGCTTCTGCAGTTGGCCCATTTCCATTTTATTATCCAAACAATGGTGTGTTTATCAATATAAGACCCATCTAGTTATTAGAGAAGGAAACTGTTTGTTTATTTTAAAATAATATTTGGTAATGTTCTTTTGCTTTTACAGTAATATTTAGTTATTAAAAAAGAAATTACATTGTTATGGGATAGGGCGCAAGCCCAATAGAATATGGAAAATTGTTGCAGGCTAGATAAATAGTGCAAGGCCCATTATGTTAAGAATAGAGCGTTGTTGTTTAGGAAAAGGAAAATAATATCTATTTTTTTAAGTGTTGTTTTACTATTTTATTAATTGGATAGTTGCAGGTAAAAACCATTTAGGCCCAATTGAATCAAAATGTTTGTAACGTTCTTGAGCTAATGATAATGGCGCTGGTCCATAAAAAGACCGTAACTTTGCAGTAGAGTAGCGTTTGGAACAAATTACCTAAAAACATTTACTGTACAAATCTTTTTTTAAAAAAAATCAGATCTTTTTAACATAAATCTAAAAGTGCAAATCAGAAATTCAATTACTCAGAGGATATTCATACAAGCAATATCAGGACAATTAACAAATCAAATCTCCACTAAATTAGAAACGCATACTGTACAAATAATACATTGCAAAAACCAAATCTTCATTTTTCTTTTCCTGCAGCAGTAAATACAGCCAATCCAATGTATCTTTACAGAAGCAATTAACCTATTACAGAAGACTAATCCCAATATTTGGTAGACCTAAGAATCTAAAACAAAATCTGGAAATAGTCTCAAACCAAATTATAGCAAGCTCAATCCACAAGTTAGCAAATCACGACAGAGATTCAGAAGATGTTCATACAAGCTAAATCAGGATAATTGAAGGATCCAATCTTCACCAAATCTTCAATTTGAGTTTTGCTGTTACAAGAATAAAGGACAGAATCAAATCATAACAGAAATAAATCTTTCAATATTGCAAAAAATCCAAAATGGAACTCAAATCCGCAAACCTGCATAAGGAAAATCCTTTATAAAACCGGAAAGCTTTGATTACAGTAGGCACAACAAAATCAATTGTTACTGCAAAACTGCATATCACAGAAATTTGGTTACAATCTAAGATAATAACAGATCAAATCTCAGAAGAAAAAAAATAAGGAATCAATTACATTAATTGCTAAATCCCTAATTGATCTAAATAAACCCTAAATCTAAGTAATTGAACTAATACAGTAAAAACCCTAGATCTAAATGAACCTATAAGTACAGAAGGAGAAGAATAGAGAAGGGATCGAAGAAATTGAGATCAAAGAACATACGTTGCAATTCGTGGAAGAGAAGAAAAAATGAATTAGGGTTTCAAGATCTGAAACCCTAATCGTATCCCCTCCGCTGATCCTTCAAACATCCTTGGAAATTCCATCGCCACCGTCTCTGCACAATACGGGGACCTACGAATCGGAGGAACAAGGGGACATTAGGTTCAGATCGGATACACGCTTGAAGTCAGAATACAACACGAAAGGGGTAAAACAAAAACTTAGATTTCTTTGCATTTTGATTTTGATTGGGAGTATCGGTTTGGGTTGGCAATAGGAAAGGAGTTTTGTTCTTGCGCCTCCATGGTTTGGTCTTAGGGTTTGGATAAAGGTTGGAACGGAGAGGAAGAGGGAACGATGAAAGGCATGGTGAGCGAAAATGAAATAAAAAGAAATGTGAAAGAAACAAAAACTTGTATTTTGTAGCGATTCAATACACACGCATTCATCGTAAGGTAGATGCACTCTCCATTAGGACCATCAGATCAACATCAGACGGCCATAGGCCAAGTCACCACTGTAACTGCCATACACCTCGCTTGCACACAATCAGCCCAACCCTTCCCAGGCGCGTAGTGGGTCTGAGCCCAATGCTATACACACCTCCTTTTGACATAATTACGGAACAAAGGTTAGCAGTGCACCCCCCTTGTCCAGACTTGTTTTGGGCTTAGCCAGTCAACTTTTCACACCCCCTGCTTTTGCTATTGAACTAAAACTGCACCCCCCTTTAGAAAATCATATTATTTTTCTATTTTTCTTTTGTTTCTTTTTATATTCTCTTTTATATTATTTATTTATTGTTATTATAATTATTGTTATAATATTTTTTATATTATTTATTTAATAATTTATTTTATTTTATAGTATTATTATTATTTATCATCACATATAATTTATTTTATTTAAAACTCGTGAATATATTTTTGATATTGCATTAAGTTTTTTAATCATGCATTAACTAAAACGTTTTTGCAATTAATACAGTAAAAAACACAAACAAATATCTAACTATTTTCGCGAAAAAATTAAGCTAATTAACAATTCCTTTTTGCAAATGGGTTTCGAACTAATTTTGGCTTACTGCGTACTCAGTCAAAATTTCCATAATCACTACTCCTGACCGAGTGCGAAGTGATGCAAAATATGTTCGTAAAAAGACACCAACCCATACGAACTACGAATTGAGACTCTAATTCCTCCTAAGAGGATACGTAGGTACGCTGTGATGCGGTGGGAGAACTGACTTGAGGTTTTGCGTTTGTGTTCGCAAATGTTTCGGTTTAGCAAGAGTCGCCACCGACTTTTTATTTATCCAAAGGAAAGGTCAAAAAGCACAGGAAAGACGTTTGAGATGTTTTCTTGGGTTCGGGGGGTAGATTATGAAAAGGGAAGGTGCTAGAACCCTTTTCATCCATGGTTTTCCATGGGCTCTTAGTTACTTGTTTCAGATCACTTGCTTTTGCTTTTCAATTGTTTGAAATGGTGCTTTTGTATGTAGTTTTGAAAGTATTTTGAAAAGTGGCCTTTGTCTAGGCAACCTTTGTAATAATTCTTGATTGAATGTATACAAAGGTGTTTGTATTTTGAAAAATGTTTCAATGTTTGAAAGTTTGTTTTGGGAAATGTTTTGAAATTGTGTTGTGTGTTTTTGAAAATAGCAAGGATGTTTGTAAGTTTGATCAAGTAACTAGGAGTTGTCTACCCTACTCAAAGATCTTTCCTATACATTTTTAACCCTTTGACATTGTTGTTTCACCATTGCATTTGGTAAACAACCTTGTGTTTGGATGTTAAACGGGACAGGCGTGGGTCATCGTATGGCCATGATAACAATTGTGCTAAGTATCTTAGCAAGTTTTTGTTTGAGGGACTAGATCATTTTTGTATAGGCAACCAAGATAGCGTCATCGAGGGACTATGATCTTTTTGTTTTGTTTTTGTTTTGCCAAGATACCTAGCATGCATACCATGGCCATTTTTAAGGCAACAAGTGGATGAAACCTAGGGGTGCTTGTGTGCATTGTGTTGTCAATTTTCATGCATTTTTGTCTTGTATTAGTCAAGCTATTTGTTTGATTTTGGTTTTTTGCATACAAACCCTAATCTTTCTATCATGCATATTTGAAAGCTATAAAGTGCGTAAAAGTAAATCTACGACTATTACAACATTGATATGGGGAGGGGGATACAAATTTGAATAGGGGGGTATTTGCAAGAAAATAAAAGCCCTAATTCAACTATTACAACCAAATTGAACTCATTGTACAAATAATAAATAAACAAATATTTAAATGGACAATTAAATATAAATATGCAAAAGAATGTTTTTTGCGTATTTATTTTTATGTATGTAAAAATAAATTATTTAATGTATCAAAAATAAAAAAATAAAAGATTGTTTTTATTAAGGGTGGAAACCCTAATTTTATTTTAAGAAAATATGTGTATTATAATTATTTATTTATGTACAAGAACATAAAATAAAATATATATACAAAGTGTTGAAAAATAAAAATGTGTGAGAAAATATTATTTTATATGTATAAATAATAAAAATAAAAATATATAATATTTTTTATAATATTTACAAGTTTTTATTTAAGAAAAATAAAAGTATATTATTTAAGAAACTATTTTTGTGCTTGAAAAAATAATAAAAATAATAAAATAAAATATGAAAACTTAAGAAAATATTTTTGGTAATTTTTAATGTTTAGAAAAATAAAATAAAGTCAGAAATGTAAATAGAAAATAAAAAAATACAAAAAATAATGAAATGGGCCAAGGGGGTGTAAAGAGCAAGCAGGGGGGTGTCAATAGCCAGCAAACAAGCCCAACCCAAGGTTTCCACTTCATCCCTGTCCTTGTGAAACAGAAAAACGCGCGCCAATGGTTTAAACTCATATCTCCTACATTTGTGCTTAAAAACAAAAACTTGCAACATGAAAGTTATAGAGCATGATCATACGATTCGAACCATATAAAAAACTTAATCTAACTCTCAAAGACCAGAGAGAATTTCTCTGGCCCTAATTTCTAACCTAGTTTTTTCAGAAAGTTCATCATTCAAATTATCCCAGCTCAGTTAACTTAAATGAATTCTATGCATATGTACAGCTCAAGGACAATGAGGACTACATTTTTTATTCACAAACCTAAGCCTAATGATTCCTAAATAGAGAGATAGAAGTTTGAACTTTACCTGTTTCAGTCAAGCTCGAGTATGGCAATGTAGGGGTTTTCAGTGAGGCCTGAGATACTTGTGAGCTTGCTTGAAGTTCCTTTGACCTTCCCCAATGCTTGGCCTGCTTTGAAATAGCTTGAATATGCTTGTAGAACTCAAGCTGCAAAGTCAAAATTTGAAAATGGTGAAGTGTGTAAATGGAGTTACAGTGACTTGGGAATGGTTGGGATAGCTTAGGTAGGTTGTATTGAGTCTGTTGGAAGTGATTGCAAGCAAAACGCACGAATGATTTTTGTTTTGGAAGTCAAACTGCAGAAGTTGCCATGTTTTGCAAGAAAATGGGGTTTTTGGTATACAAGAGTGTTTGAGAGGTTGCTAGCTCGTGTTTCTGGCTTAGTGTAATGTGAGAAACGTGTTTGAAATGTTTACAAAGCTTGGTTATAACAGATACAAGAGTTGTGTTGATTTTGCAAGTTGACTTGCTTTTGAAGAAAAGGTGATTTTGACAATGCTATGGCCTGTACAAGCTAGCTCCAAACATGCTGATAGTTGGTGTACCTTTGCCTAAGTTTATGGAGTTGGTTTTCTGCAAAGGATTGGGTTCAATGCTTAAGAGAAACAAATTTGCAAAAGTTGTGCTTTATGTAAATGGCATTGTTAACTTTTTGCTAAAAATGGATTAATTCAATGTGTAATCTTCTAAAGCTCAGAACAAAGCCTTAATCCATTGTGTTTGCATTCAATTTTTGAGTGTGGAAGGGTTTAAGGACCTGTAAACAAGTACAAACAAGGTTGGACAGAATTTGCAACTTGTAGCAACATGGAAAATGCCTTGGATGAAAGTGATATTTTTCCAATTTCAAACTTTCGATTCTCCCTAACCATGAATAATTTTGGAGAGTTCTTGGACATTTTGGAAATATTGTAACATGCTCTACAATCCATATTTGAAATGAATTTTGAGATTCCAATTATAACTAGGTGAAAAATGGCCATGAAGATATGTCAAAATCCTGCCTAAATTAAGGCAACATTTCACTAAGTTAGAAAGTTTTTGGACCCTTATTCACAAAATCATAACTTGAGATCCAAGCATATTTTGGGAAAACTTTGTGAATCAAAGTTGTAGATTTTGTGTAGGACTACAACTTTCATGTTTGAAGTTTTGTTTGAATCCAATTGCATCATGGTGAAAATGTTGGGCAAAGTTGGGAAAAAATAAGAAATTTTCATAACTTAGAAAATTTCTAAGTTATGAAAAATTTCAATCTTAAACCCTAATTTTGAAATTTAGGTTTCTTGGTGAACAAGTTTCATGTTTTGACACATCTTGATGAAAAATGACCCTTGGCACTTGATTTTGACCAAAAAGTCAAAGTTTGACTTTTCAGTGTACAGTTGATTTTTGATCAGTTGACTGGAAAATTCATCTGTCAATCCAATGCTTTTGAGATCTTTTGAACCTTGTGATTAGGTCAATATGATGCCATTGAGTCCTTGAAACCATACTTGAATCCAATTTGCCATTGGCTAGGTGAAAAATTAGAAATTGCCCTTCTGCAGTCAAAACCCTAAAAATGACCATTTTGCCCTTTTGAAGATCTGATCAAATTTCTTGAGTAGTTGTGGTACAAACTTGATCAAATGGTTCATATGAGTCTAAAATGTTGTTATGGATAAAATATTATGAGGTTTGACTGTAAATTGGCCATAGTTGACTTTTCCCCCAATACAATTGATTTCTAAGTCAACTGTCCAATTGACTGGGCAAAAATTTGATTCAAAGCTTGAAACTTGGTATGGGAAATCTTATAAGTCCAACATGAAATATGAAAGTCACATTGAGCATTGGAAGTCCAAAAATCCTTGTGCAAAATCAAACCCTAATTTCAGGTCAACAGTGCTAGGAGGTGTCTTGAGCAGAGCAAACCCTAATCCTGTCTGGAGTTCAAAGAGTCTTGTGAGGGGAAATCTTGATAAAATGAGAGGGAAAATTTTGGGGTACAACAGCTTCCCCTGTTCAATCTTCTTGAACTTGAAGAGTTAGATTGGCGAGTTTGTCGTTCGTGACTCGAAGGTAAAAGATGATTGGACACTAGAGTGCCTGTAAATTTGCACTCGTCAAAATGTGGTTGAGGGAATGGGATTAAATATGCCATTTGGAGATGTGATATAATCTTGTTGGAGATGGGCTTAAATATGCCATCCAAGAATGTTTGTTGAATTGTATGATGTAAGTCAGAAAAATGAGTGTCAGAATGGTATCTGTGTCTGGAACGTATCTGAACTCAATCTGGAGACTGAATTTGTACGAGCAAGGGTATAACTGTCGTATCTGGAGCGTATCCAAGCTGTAACTGGATCTGTAAGAGCAAGGGTATAACTGCCGTGTCGGGAGCGTATCCGAGCTGTAACTGGATCTGTAAGAACAAGGGTATAGCTGCCGTGTCTGGAGCGTATCCGAGTTGTAACTGGGGTTGAATCTATACGAGAAAGGGTATAGCTGATGTGTCTGGAGCGTATCCAAGCTGTAACTGGATCTGTAAGAGCAAGGGTATAGCTGCCGTGTCTGGAGCGTATCCGAGCTGTAACTGGGGTTGAATCTATACGAGCAAGGGTATAGCTACCGTATCTGGAGCGTATCCGAGCTAGGGAACATCAGCATGAGTGATCAGCATGGCTACCAATATTTGGAGTGTATCTGGACTGTATCTGAATATGTAAGAGCAAGGGGTATAGCTGTCGTGTCTGGAGCGTATCCAAGCTACAAATGGATCTGTAAGAGCAAGGGTATAGCTGCTGTGTCTGGAGCGTATCCGAGTTGTAACTGTATTTGATCCTGAATGAATAGCAGGATGACTTCCGTGGCTGGAGCATCTTTGGGTTGGGGAAAAAGTCAGAATAAGTGACAGCATGGTTACCGTGTCTGGAGCGTATCTGGACTGTATCTGAAGTTGAGATCTGTATGAGTAGCAGAATGACTTTCGTGTCTGGAGTGTATCCGTACTGTATCTGAATTCTTTGAATATTTGTTAAAGATAGCTTTTAATCTTATCCTGAAAAGGGTAAAATGTTAGCTGAAACACAAAGTTATGTTGCATGAAATGTATGATACAATGACATATGTTTTATCAATGTTCATGCTATATGAATTTAATGTATGCGTATATAAGCTGATTCGCTATCTTGCTGAGGAAAATAAATCCTTGATAGCTGGTGATAATAAAAACTTTGACTGCTGTCGGGGAAAATAAATCCTTGACCGTTGTTGGAGATTCAAACTCTTTGATTGCTGAGGATGAGAAATCCTTGGACCACTGCTGGGGATAGAAAATCCTTGACGACTTGTGGGGATTAACAAGACCTTGATAACTTCTGTGGATGTGAAAATCCTTCATGACTTTCCTGGGGATATAGGGTTCCTTCAAGTCTGCTTGAGAAACCTGCTTGGGGAATCCAGAGATCTTTGACGACTATGGCTGGAGATTACACAATGGGAATCCTTACTCGGCTGAGGAATAAAGAAACTTCTGATGATCTCACTGGGGATTAAACAAAGGAAGACCTTGATCTGCTGGGAGAGTAAGGAAGGTTCTGATGGCTTCTACGGAGAATTAAGAATGAGAAACTTCGATCTCCTGGGGAAATTGAAACCTTGGGGCTTCACTGGAGAAGTGAGAATGAGAATCTTCGATCTGCAGGAGATTAGAAATTCTGACAAATTCATGTTGGGAGTAATGAAGGCTCTGAGAATCTTTAATCTGCTAGGGGATGAAGAACTCTGTGGGGACTTCAAACTAGGGAGTTAAGAATGAGAATCTTCATTCTGTTGGGGATTAAGAACTCAGTGGGGAATAACTATACTGCTGGAGAGTAGCTACTCTTCTGGGGAGATCAGGACTTTGGGGGAAAAGGCTTATTCCTGTTTGGAAAAAGTTCAGGAGTTTGGGTTGTATGACAATCTACCGGGGAATTATCCGAAGGTTGGGGATGAAAGTTAACTGTTATCTGGTTGATTCTCAGATTTTAAGACAACTTGTTGGGGAATCTGGGGAAAGCTGAATGGTTTCCGCTGTAGATTGATAGTTGGAAATTTGACTTCATTTGGGAAGAAGGTTTCATCTTTACTGGGGATTTATGACCCAAGGTTTTTACTCCGCTGGGGATTGGGATTTTGAAGACTTAACCCTGGTGAGAATTAAAGGTTTGAAATATAACTCCGCTGGGGATTGGGAGTTTGAAGTTTCGACTCTGGCGAGGATTTTAAAATTTAATTCCACTGGGGATATTTATTTCAAGGCTTTAGCTCCGTTAGGGACCTAGATGATGTGCTGCAGGAGGTTTCTCTCGGAATAGCCTAAAGACGTTTTCCCATACTTTCAACCTATCAGTAATTGTTCTTTCACATTTCGTTTATTTGTAAACGGTGTTTATATTCAAATGCATATGCTCATTTAATAAACCATTGGACGTTTTCAAATAAAACACAAGTGTAAAAAAGAAGAAAAGGCAAATAGTTTTCTGCACTTTGAAGTATCTTTGTATTAACTTTGTGTAAGTATTTTGTACAAAGGAGACAAACATCCTAGTAAGAGAATGTTGTCATAAAAAATGAGAAAATTTTATACAAAGAAAGATGGCTATGTGTGAAAATTCCATGGGATTCCCATTCTGCTATAACCTTCGTAACTCTGGATATCATGTCCATTCGTTGCTTCGTCCGAAGATGATTGAGTTGATCAGAAGCCAGGAGCTTGTCTGTAAAGAGATTGTCCTTAAAGTGATCCTACGAGACATAGTCATACGCTTTAATTCCCTAACTTTTCCCTGGACCGCCCTTTCGGGTTTTCGATCCACCGGGAAACCCTTTTTTGCCCAAGTCGCCCTTTCGGGTTTTCAACTTGCCGGGTGTACATATTTTTTCTTTATTTATCCCTAATTTTTGCATGAACCGCCCTTTCGAGTTTTCGATTCACCGGGATGCCCATTTTTGCCCAAGTCGCCCTTTCGGGTTTTCGACTTGCCGGGTCGTTTATGCGTAGTATCTTTTGACTATGTCCGCGTTCGCAGGGTACGGCAGGTCGTCGTCGTCCATGGTGGTTAAGATCATTGCCCCACCAGAAAAGATGTTTCTGATCACAAATGGTCCTTCGTAGGTAGGAGTCCATTTTCCCCTGGGATCACCTTGCGGCAAGATGATCCGCTTGATTACAAGATCCCCGACTTGATATACCTGGCGTCTGACTTTCTTGTTGAATGCCTTGATCATTCGTTTCTGATACGCCTGACCATGGCAAACAGCAGTAAGTCGCTTTTCGCCAATCAAGTTAAGTTGATCAAACCGAGTCTGAATCCAATTGTCTTCACTCAAACCAGCATCTTTCATGATTCTCAAGGAGGGAATCTGAACCTCGATAGGTAAAACAGCTTCCATGTCGTATACCAAAGAATAGGGTGTTTCCCCAGTTGAAGTGCGTGCCATGGTATGGTATTCATGAAGAGAAAACGGTAGCATCTCATGCCAGTCCTTGTAGGTGACTGTCATATTTTGTATGATCTTCTTGATATTTTTATTAGCAGCTTCGACAGCACCGTTCATCTTTGGCCGATAGGGAGATGAATTGTGATGTTGAAATAGGAACTGCTCGCATAGAGCGGTGATTATAGTGTTGTCCAGGTTCGTACCGTTGTCAGTGATAATCCTGTCGGGGATACCATACCGACAAATGAGGTTCTGCTTGATGAAGCGGGCGACAACATTCTTTGTGACGGATGCGAAGGAAGCAACTTCGATCCACTTGGTGAAGTAGTCAATGGCCACCAGGATGAAGCGGTGCCCATTGGATGTTGTAGGCTTGATCTCTCCAATCATGTTGACTCCCCACATCGCGAATGGCCAAGGAGCTGTTAAGATATTGAGAGGAACTGGAGGTATATGTACCATGTCTGCATAGATTTGGCATTTGTGACAAGTACGGGAATGTTGATGGAAGTCAGCTTCCATGGTAGACCAGTAATAGCATGCCCGTAGAATCTTCTTAGCCATCGTATGTCCTCTAGAATGGGTGCCAAAGGTACCATTATGCAGTTCAGCCATGATCTGTTCAACGTCAACCTTGTCCACACAACGGAGCAGAATGCAATCATGATTGCGCTTGTATAAGATACCATTGCTCAAGAAGAACTTAGCTAAGAACCTCCTCGGAAACTTTTTGTCATTGACTAAAGCTCCTTCAGGGTATTCTTGTGCTTCGAGATACCTTTTGACGTCACGAAACCATGTTCGGTCCACTACTTCTTCGGTATTAATCTCGTGACAATGTGCAGGTTCGTCCATCCGCTCAATGGTGATCTTGGGAGCCTCATTATCCCAGTTAAGTTTAAACATGGAGGACATTGTAGCTAGAGCCTCTGCTAGCTGATTTTCTTCTTGCGGGAAGTGCTCGAAGGTAATCTACTCGAAATGAGGTAGCAATGTCAGGACATCTTCTTTGTAAGGGATGAGGTTTGAATGTTTAGTATCCCACTCTCCTTTGATCTGACTGATGACCAAAGCTGAGTCCCCAAATACAATCAAAGATTTGATTCCCAAGTCAACAGCAACCTTGAGACCAAAGATGCAAGCTTCATACTCGTCCATGTTGTTGGTGCAGCTGAAGCAGAGTTTGGCGGTGAAAGGTGTATGGCAACCTTCTGGAGAGATAAGTACAGCGATAATACCGTTGCCAAGTGTGTTGGAGGCACCATCAAAGTACAAGGTCCATCGAGATCCTTGTTCAGGTTCGTCATACGGTCTGTTCTCTTCAATGTTTCTCAAAGTCATGATATCCTCGTCGGGGAAGTCGAACCTCATAGATTGGTAATCTTCGACAGCTTGATGGGCCAGATGATCGGCTAGCACACTCCCCTTTATAGCTTTTTGGGTCGTGTACTGTATATCATACTCTGTGAGGATCATCTGCCATCTAGCGATTCTTCCAGATAAAGCAGGCTTTTCAAAGATGTACTTGATCGGATCCATCTTAGAGATCAGCAAAGTGGTATGAGTCAACATATACTGCCTTAGCCGGCGAGCAGCCCATACCAAAGCGCAACATTTTTTCTCGAACAGTGAGTAGCGAGTCTCACAGTCGGTAAACTTTTTTCTAAGGTAATAAATGGCATGCTCTTTTCGGCCAGATTTGTCATGTTGGCCCAATACGCACCCCATTGAATTCTCTAGGACAGTCAGATACATAATTAGAGGTCTTCCTTCGACGGGAGGCATCAAGATAGGAGGTTCTAGCAAATACTCCTTGATTCTATCAAAAGCAACTTGACAATCATCATTCCATTTAACCACCTGATCTTTCTTCAAGAGCTTGAAGATTGGTTCACAGGTAGATGTTAGGTGAGAAATGAACCTTGCAATGTAGTTTAGGCGTCCCAAGAAACCTCTGACCTCCTTCTCAGTGCGAGGGGAAGGCATTTCTTGTATAGCTTTGACTTTGGCAGGATCAACCTCGATGCCTTTGTTACTGACAATGAAACCCAAGAGTTTACCGGACCTGACTCCGAAAGTGCACTTGTTAGGGTTCAGTCTGAGCTTGTACTCTTTCAACCTGACAAACAGCTTTTGCAGATGGTCGAGGTGTTCTTCTTTTGTCTGTGAACGGGATATCATGTCGTCTACGTAGACCTCTATCTCATGATGTATCATATCATGAAACAAAGCCACCATGGCGTATTGATAGGTTGCCCCGGCATTCTTCAGTCCGAATGGCATCACTTTATAGCAGAACGTACCCCACTGCGTAACAAAAGTAGTTTTCTCCATGTCTTCAGGGGCCATTTTGATCTGGTTGTACCCTGAAAATCCATCCATGAAAGAAAATACCTTGTGCTGAGCTGTATTGTCAACCAAGATGTCAATGTGCGGTAGTGGAAAGTCATCTTTAGGGATAGCCCTGTTTAAGTCTCTGTAATCCATGCACATTCTGACTTTGTTGTCCTTCTTAGGCACGGGCACAATGTTAGAAACCCGTTGTGGATAGGATGTAACAGCAAGAAACCCAACATTGAATTGCTTCATCACTTCATCTTTGATCTTTTCAGACATATCGAGCCTCATGCGGCGAACTTTCTGTTTAATTGGTGGACAGTCTTCTTTTGTGGGGAGACGGTGAACCACGATATCTGTATCAAGTTCCGGCATGTCTTTGTAGGACCAGGCGAAGATCTCAACATATTCATTCAACAACTAAATTAAGCGCTCCTTGACACTTGGCTCTAGGTTGGCACCCACTCTAACTTCTTTTCTGTCTTCCTCAGTTCCCAAGTTGATTGTCTCTAACAACTCCTCATGAGGTAGAATAGCCCTTTCTTCCTGTTGTAGCAGTCTATCCAATTCTCCAGGCACTTCACAGTCTTCATCACCTTCGTATTCGGCATGGTAGACCAGATCTTCAGAGTCACTGAAGGCCATAGCAGAATTGTTACCCATGGAATCCGGAGTGGATGGGTACCTGCATTTGTAAGTGTGGGTGTGTGTAAGGGATAGCCACCTTTAAACAAAATAAAATGCAAAAGAAAGAAAATGAACACAAAAGTTTATATGTGAAAACGTTCATGATTCATTAAAATGGCATATGAAGATGAAAAATCAAACCCTTACAAATGGACCTATGTACCTCGGGTAAGGCACAAAGCTAAAAGTGTATGAATTGTTTAGGAATTATTACAAACCAACAGAAATGTTTGAAAGATAAATTATTGATTCATGAAAGTAATGGGAACAAAGTCTTTTGCCTCCCAATTGCACAATCCTCCTTCAACGGTAGGGAAAATCCAGTCTTCAAGGTTGCTCTCCTCTTCACTATCATCCAAAGCATTGACTCCATGATGGGTGATCTTCACTGGTGGCCCTCCAGGCCGGGAGCGACGCACAGCCTTTTGGGCATAAGCAGTGAAACCTAAGCCGAATTTATCAGATTTGAAAGGAAAATCAAGAAGCTGCCCCCAGATTGTGCTTCCTCTTTCTTCAATCACATCCTTTGCATCTTTGAGTGACGACATCTGAGGCGGAGGTCGGGTAATCATGGGTATAGAAGGCACTGTCTTGGTTGCTGCAATCTCTTCAGAAACTTGCTCGAAGTGTTGAAATGGGGTCTCGATGAATTCACCATCTAATTCCACATAGCGGAAAGATTTAAGATGGCATATCATGTATTCCTCTTCACCGTGAACTGTCACAATTTTCCTCTGGACAGGGTACTTGAGCTTCTGATGCAGGGTTGAAGTGACGGCTCCAACATGATGAATCCAGGGTCTTCCCAACAATCAAGAATAGGAGGGACGGATGTCCATGACATAGAATGTGGAGTTGAAGGTTTCAGTTCCCACTTTAATCGGGATGTCCACCTCCCCGTGGACCATCCTTTTAGAACCATCAAAGGCTCTGACAATGATGTTTCTGGGCTTCAAAGTTAGACCTTCAAAATCTAGCCTATCCAATGCCTTCTTTGGTAAGACGTTCATCGAAGAACCACTGTCTACCAAAACGTGTGCCAGAGTAGTCCCTCTGCATTCTACCGAGACATGTAAAGCGTCATTATGTTTTCTCCCTTTGATTGTTAGATCATCTTTGGAGAATCCTAGACCGTTGTCTGCTGTTAGGCTAGCTACACATTCCTGGAATTGGTCCGCAGAGGTTTCCTGGGGCACATGGGCCGTCTTCAAGAATTTGACCAAAGCTTTGGCACGAGCTTCTGAGCAAAGCAGCAAAGCCAGCATAGAGATTTTTGAGGGGGTTTGCCCCAGTTGCTCCACAACATTATAATCGCTTTTCTTGATTATTTTCAAAATCTCTTCCATTTCTTTTTGAAAGGTTTCAGGATGATCAACGGCTGAGCCCTTGTCCTGACGGGCTCTTCTTGGATCCCTTTCCCTCCATCATCAGCAGCAGCAGAGGGGACAACTTCATGAGTCACAACTTCTTCAATAACTGGAGTTCTCGCAGATATGTTGACCGGCACAGGGGTAACCTTAGGAGCGGCTGAGGGTCCGAAGATTGCCTTTGGAGGAGCAATCTCCGGAGAGAAAATTCTTCCACTGCGGGTGATTTTACTCGTTCCGGCGATGTTTCCAATGTCGGAAGTCTCTTCATCAGAACTCTCTTCAGTCGATTAAATTTGTTTAATACCGTGGTAAAAGATCTCTCCCCCATAGTTCCACGGTATTGATTTGTTGGACTTGTACGGGATAGGCCTCGGCATAGTTATCTTCAAAGGTGCAATCTTCGGATCGGATGTAATCTTAACAGGTCTTTTGGAGACCTTGGAAATATTGGAGGATATGGTAATTATCGAAACATCGTTGACAGGAGTCGGAGTAACAGGAGTCTTCTCAAAGAGGATTTCTTGATTATCCATTAGGCGTTGGATGCCTAACTTCAACAACGGACAATCGGTTGGTAAGGATGAACAAAGGTAGCAATTTTCTTCACAGCCTGGGAAAATCCCAGCCTTTAGCAAATTCAACTTGATTATCGGTAGCGGAGTCATCAAATCATCAACAGTAGCAACAAAAAGATCCTCTTCAACAGCATGGGAATGGTGGCCATGCTTCGGCATTGGAGCAGAGATCGCATTAGGTTTTTCAGGGGCATCGAATTCAACTTCTTTAGCGTCTATTAAATCCCGAATCTTGTTCTTGAGGGCCCAACAATTGTTGGTGTCATGCCCTATACTGTCTGAATGATAAGCGCACTTGGCATTTGCATGGTAGAAAGGAGAAGTTGTATTCGGATTCTTCGGGGCCTCTTTCAGACTAACAAGGTTTAACTTCAAAAGATGGGGTAAAACCTGAGCAGGTGTCATGTTTATCTGGGTGTATTGTCGTGCAAGCCTTTCCACCCTTGCTTGGTTGGTTCTTGGTTGATTGTTTCTAGGCTGATCAACTGCAGACTTCTGAATCATTACAGCCCCCACCGCTGGCCGGCGCTCAACTCTTCCTTGACTTCTTTGAGAGTAGACAATTGATACCTCTTTCTTTGCTGGAAAGGTCTTTTTGAAGGCAGCGGAAGCATATGTATCCTTTTGAATTTTCCCGCTCTTGATTCCGGCTTCAACTCTCTCACCAGTCAGAATTAACTCGGTGAACCCCGCAGACGAACTTCCTATCAGGTGATTGAAAAAGGGACTTGACAGTGTACCCAAGAACATATCCACAAGCTCCCTCTCAGACAGAGGTGGCTGTACTCGTCCCTCTAAGTCTCTCTATTTCTGGGCATACTCTTTGAAACCTTCATTTGATACTGTGATCGGTGGGAATGAGAACTGACTGTTTTGGAATGCTGGTTCGCATTTTGCGTTTGTTTTCGCAAAATGTCGCGGTAAGCAAGAGTCGCCACCGTCTTTTATTTTATCCAACAAGGAAAGGACAAAAGCACAGAAAAATTCCTTTTCGAGATGTTTCTCGGGTTCGGGAGGTAGATTATAGAAAGGGAAGGTGTTAGCACCCTTTCTATCCGTGGTTATCCACGGGCTCTTAGGTACTTGCTCACTATGTTTTCAAAAGTTTGCTTTTCTTTGTGTTTGTGGGTTTTGAAAAGATTTTTTGTTTTTGAAGAGAGTGTAAGTGCGAAAAGTTTTGTTTTGTTTTTAAAGGAGCAAGTACTTAAGAACCTCTACCTACTCAAAAAGGAATTAAACTGTGCAAATGTCCTTTAGACAGTGCTATCCCACTATTGAGGAGTAGGTAGCACCGTCGTTGGAGTTTTCGGGTCAATTTGATTTAAGGGACGTGTGGTCACTAAAGCAATGTTAGGATGCTTTAGCGGTAACCCTAATGTCTTAGATCATTTTTATCGAGGCAACCATTTCGAGGCAACTTTGATCTTTGGATAGGAGGGCAACCTCTAAAACATCCTATACTCAATGACCACATTCGAGGCAACCAAGTGAGGTATATCCTAAGAGTGGCATGTGCGAGTGTATTGTTTTTCAGTTATATTAACTTTGTTTATTTAGGTGTTCTACCATTTGTTTTTAGATCTTGTCATACAATCCTAGTTAGCATACATCTAAGCAGTTAATATATGTACAGGAATTTAAAGTGCGGGAATGGTAAATCCTACGCTATTACAAGGCTTCGGGGAGGGGGATTATTTACATGTCCAAAATTGGGGGAATAAAGCAGTAAAGTAAAAGTCTTAGTTAAAGCTATCACAATCCAATAGGCAGTTACAATAGAATAAACGCGCGTGAATCTTAAAAAAACCTAAGAATAAAATCTTTTTGTTGTTTTTATTTTATTTTGGGAAATGCTAAATGTTCAATTAAGTCAAATTTAATTAATTAAAAATATTGATTAAAATTAACTCTAAAACGTACCTAATATTTTTTGCATTTTTTGTTTATGAAAAGGATTGAATTCAAATAAATCCTAAGTCTACTGATTTTAAAATTGAAGAAAATAAGTTAAAATAATTAACTAAATTAAATCCTAATTCTAAGTTACTTATTTTTATGATTTTCATGTTGATTAAAAAAATAAACTAAAAGAAATAAACAAAAACAAAGTATAAATGGGCCAGGCAGCAAATCAAGAAGAAATATAATTCTGGAGGCCTGGGTCGAAAGAGGTGTGGGCTGTCTTTCGACCCAGTGAAGAGGCTTGCTCGAAGGTGCATGAGGGGCTGCACTCTGAGGGTGTTCGATCTGGATATATCACCCTTCGATCTGGAAATCCTGGGTCTAGTTCGAAGCTAAGCTGCTAAGCTTCGAAACTCTGAACAGGATTCTGAGAATCTATTTCCTGCAAAACGAAACAGATGTTAAAGGTCCAGGGGGGGTTTTACCCCCCTGATTCGAATCTCCACCTTATTCGCACCTGCTGAATTTGGGTCTGGGTTTGTTTTATCCTGGGATTCGAAGGAGAAACTCATATCGTGCCCAAGCAATGGCATAATCTCATCTCTGCGATGTAGCTTATATGTAGCACATTAAATCATTCACAAACAACAGTAATAACGTGAATATGAAATCAGAGATCGAAATGAGTTTGAGATTAGATTTCTTTTTACCAAACAGAAGTGCTTTGATCTGTGATTCTGAGTGTGGAATGGCTTGTGCACGGATTGGGTATGGCTTCCTGGAAGTGCTGATGATTTTTTGGCAGCGTATCTCCAAGTTCTCCCTGTTTCTTTTCTCTATTTTTTTGTGTGTTTTTTCGTTCTCCTTCGTGTGTTCTGCACTGCATGCTTGCCCCTGTATTTATAGGAGTGTGGGGGTCTAGTAACGGCAAGAGACAGCCAATTAAACAGGCCATTAAAGCCATGAGACAAGAATCAGACACATTAAATAATTTCCTTTTTTGAAATATTCATGTCTCTTGAATGAACCTGGACACTTTTGAATTTCGAATGCCTTCAGGCCCTGCTCTTCGATTGGTCTTGATTTGCCTTCTTCGAATGGACTTCTTATGTACCCTTCGAATGGGCCTTCTGAATGCTTCTTCGAATGGTCTTGAGTTGCACAGAATCACTCTGGTCGAATCAGCTCTTTAGGAACAGAAAAGGAAAGAATATGGCATTTAACTCAGGAATTAAATCCACAATCAGCATTTAATTATTTCTATATTTGTAAGGGAAACATGCCATTTTCTCATGTTCAGTGTACCTGGACATGTTTTTTTGAGTGCCCTCTTGGTGGCTTTGTTAACAGGCCAATCGAAAGGCTTTGTTAACAGGCCAATCGAAAGGTGTTGTTCATGCTAATCGAAGGACATGGTTCACATGCATGTCGAAGCTGCCTTGACACAATGCTAATCGAAGTGCTTGTCCATAATGCCAATCGAAAGGCTCATTCAGAATACCAATCGAAGGGTCTTTCAGAATGCCAATCGAAGGCCTTGACATAATGCCAATCAAAGTGCTTGTCCATAATGCCAATCGAAATGCTCCTTCAGAATACCAATCAAAGGGCTCCTTTAGAATACCAATCGAAGGGTCTTTCATAATGCCAATCGAAGGGTCTTTCAGAATGCCAATCGAAGTGCTTGTCCATAATGCCAATCGAAATGCTCCTTCAGAATACCAATCGAAGGGCTCCTTCAGAATACCAATCGAAGGGTATTTCAGAATGCCAATCGAAGGGTCTTTCAGAATGACAATCGAAGGGTCTTTTAGAATGCCAATCGAAAGGTACTTAAAGCACCACTCAAAAATTTTCTTTTTCCTTAGGCAAGGGTTTATGATCAACCATGCAGGGGGAAGACTTTGGAAAACATGAGAGGGCAAATTTTGGGGTGCAACAGATACCATGCCCATACTCTGTAATTGAGTACGGGTTGGTGCTAAATCCGCATTATATTGATACTGTCTGTAAAAGGCCGCCGCCAAATCCTCCCAATTATGCACATAAGACCTCTCTAGCTGGTAAAACCAATCTAAATGCGTCCCAGAAATACTGTCCTGGAAGAAATGGACCCACAGATCTTTGTCAGAAGAATGAGGTTGGATTTTTCTGACGTAAGATCGCAGATGCATCTTTGGACAAGACAAACCATCGTACTTAGAAAATATAGGCACCTTAAAATTTGGGGGAATCACAATCCCAGAAACCAACCCTAGATCTTCAAAGTCCAGCCCAGGCACTCTCTGCACCTCCATGGCAGCCAGACGTTCTTCCAGATTCTTGTACTTGTCGTCTGCAGGAGGGTACTGCTGCTCAGAATAGTCTTCATCCTCCTCCTCTTCTTCTTCTTCCTCAGACTCAGTTGGTACTGCAGCTCCTTTACCTTTTCCAACCCCTTCATCAGATGTTGAGGGAAAATCCAGGACCCTTCTAGCTTGACCTTCAAATCTTCTACCCAAAGTAGCCACACCAACTCTTTTATTTTTCTTTTTCTCCTTTTTCCTTTTCCAGCAAGGTTTTGAGATCCTCCTGATCCTTAGCCAAGGTCATGAGTAACTGCTGGAACTGTGAATTATGCGCTTGTAAGTCTTTAACCGTCTGCTCAATATCCATCTTGCTGAAATAAATAGCAGAGAGATAAGGAAACCTGGTGTGATGACCTGTTTATGCATATGATGAATGATATGTATTCATGTAATGCATTCAAGGATTCAGAAATTCAAATTTGTTTGAAACAAAAAGGAACACACGTCATATTAATAAGATAGAATTTGTTAGTACATAAATGCCCCATGGGCAAAATAATACAAAATTCTAATGTAAAAAGACGCTGCGCATCCTCTTTGGTGTAATGTAGGTGTTGAGAGTCTTCTCTTCGTGAAGTTGACGAGTAAGTTCCAAAACCTTCTTCTCACTAGCATAGAATTGGGCTTCAAAAGTATCGCGTTCTCACTTGAGTTGTATCCAACTCCTTTTTAAATCTTCAGGTGATGTTGGCATGTCAGAATGTAGGAGGGTGTATGGAACCTCTCCTTCCATAACAGGCTCTTTGATCACAGGCAGAATGTAGGGGTAAGGCATCATAATACTTTGGGTGCAGGTTCGTACCCACTTGAGGTAAGGCTCAAGGGGGATGGAATTCTTGTGTCCCAAGGTCTTACTGTCCACTTTGTTGGGCATTCTCCAAGCTCGGATAAACCTTTGTCGAAGTCCTTTCTCGTCGTTGTCGAATTCAAAAACCAAGTTTGGAATCAGCATGTCATGTGGACCATTCCTTCGGGCATACCCAAACTGTCTCAGAGCCAAACAAGGGTTGTAGGTAATGCCTCCCCTAATGCCAAGTAGAGGGACATTAGGGAATTCCCCACAATGATCAATGATGATAACATTTTCTCTAGATCGAGAATACCAATGAACATCTGAATGTGTAAGAGTCATTAATCGTTGTGACCACCTCAAACCCTGCTCATTCTTCAAAACTGATTGGGGAAGGTGAGAAATAAACCACCTTGCCAGTAGAGGAGTACATCACATGAGAAAACATCTCTTCCTCATTGTTCGAGTGTGAAATGAGTGGAGGATATCCCCAAGCAATGTAGGCACCGGGTTGCGAGCCATGAAAATTTTGACAGCACTGGCATCTATAAGCTGGTCAGGGTTTGGGAACAAGACCAAACCATAGATGAGAAGAGCTACAATCTCCTCAAAAGCTTGTAAGTCCAATGAATTCAAGCATTCTTGAGCTTTCTCAAACAGAAACTTTGCCAAGAAACCCTTGACACCACTTCTGGTTTCCCAATGACCTTTGACATCAGATGGTTGCAAGTGTAGGGCTTGAGCAACATCTTTAGGCTTTGGATTTCTTTCCGTACCGTTGTAGGGTAGTTGATGGAGAATAGTAATCCTCAAAAAATTCCTCCAAAGTAGGCACAAGCTGGTAATCAGGAAATGTGAAGCAGTGGTGTAGGGGGTCAAAGAACTGGAAGAGAACTTTCACCATGTCTTCCTCAGTGTTGGTGTTGACTAAGTTGAGAAGACGACCATGCCTCTCGGTGAATGGAGAATATTCTGGAATCTTTGAGGCTAGCTCCTTGATTTGAGGAGGAATTCTCACAAGGTTAACCTGAATTGTTTTCTTGTGAAGTGAATCCATTACCTACAAAACAGGAACAAAGATGAAGATCCAAATCCTTGAAATGGTTAGTGGATGCACATGATGCTTCATGATGTTATGATGTTATGCACAAGTATATATGTACAAACAAATCACACAAGATCCTAGTTTCAGGCTTGCATGGGGCTTCATAGGTAAGTACCCTCTTGAAGTTTAGTTGGCTCAACCTGTCCTATAAATAGTAACTGGGTTCTAAGGAGCTCAATATCACTGGATTATTTTCTGTGTTCATTGTTTCAGTTTAGCCACTTTACTGGCGACCGAAATATTCCAAGAAAACAACCCTCAATGAGTGTAGTATCGAGTATCTACCAACTTTGGACTGCACCAAAGCCGGTCATCTCACTACCCCTAAAAAGGCCAAGATGGTCAAGTAAAGGTTCTAAAAGTCCATTAGTGCTTCATGACATCACTCAGCGGCCCCGTATTCTCTTTGATTAACTCAAAGGCTACCGGTACCCACAAATATATCGCACTAATATAGCTATTGCTTCAACCATGTCGGTATACCCCGCACAGTTTCCACAATGTATTGCTATTTACCTATGAATGTTTCCCAAATCCAGGTAGAGGATTTCAAACCCAAACAATAGAACCAAAATGTAAAGCAATCAAGTCAAACAAGATAAGCATGTAAAGGTGATCTAAAACCCTAAGGTAACCCCACTTTTATTATTTTCCCCAGCAAAGTCGCCAGTTCTGTGATGCAGTGGGAGAACTGACTTGAGGTTTTGCATTTGTGTTCGCAAATTATTTGGTTTAGCGAGAGTTGCCACCGACTTTTTATTTATCCAAAGGAAAGGTCAAAAAGCACAGGAAAGACCTTTGAGATGTTTTCTTGGGTTCGGGGGGTAGATTATGAAAAGGGAAGGTGCTAGCACCCTTTTCATCCATGGTTTTCCATGGGCTCTTAGTTACTTGTTTCAGATCACTTGCTTTTGCTTTTCAATTGTTTGAAATGGTGCTTTTGTGTGTAGTTTTGAAAGTATTTTGAAAAGAGGCCTTTGTCTAGGCAACCTTTGTAATAATTCTTGTTTGAATGTATACAAAGGTGTTTGTCTTTTGAAAATGTTTCAATGTTTGAAAGTTTGTTTTGGGAAATGTTTTGAAATTGTGTTGTGTGTTTTTGAAAATAGCAAGGATGTTTGCAAGTTTGATCAAGTAACTAGGAGTTGTCTACCCTACTCAAAGATCTTTCCTATACATTTTTAACCCTTTAACATTGTTGTTTTACCATTGCATTTGGTAAACAACCTTGTGTTTGGATGTTAAACGGGATAGGTGTGGGTCATCGTATGGCCATGATAACAATTGTGCTAAGTTTCTTAGCAAGTTTTTGTTTGAGGGACTAGATCATTTTTGTATAGGCAACCAAGATAGTGTCATCGAGGGACTATGATCTTTTTGTTTTGTTTTTGTTTTGCCAAGATACCTAGCATGCATACCATGGCCATTTTTAAGGCAACAAGTGGATGAAACCCTAGGGGTGCTTGTGTGCATTGTGTTGTCAATTTTCATGCATTTTTGTCTTATATTAGTCAAGCTATTTGTTTGATTTTGTTTTTTTGCATACAAACCTTAATCTTTCTATCATGCATATTTGAAAACTATAAAGTGCGTAAAAGTAAATCTACGACTATTACGACATTGATATAGGGAGGGGGATACAAATTAGAATAGGGGGGTATTTGCAAGAAAATAAAAGCCCTAATTCAACTATTACAACCAAATTGAACTCATTGTACAAATAATAAATAAGCAAATATTTAAATGGACAATTAAATATAAATATGCAAAAGAATGTTTTTTGTGTATTTATTTTTATGTATGTAAAAATAAATTATTTAAAGTATCAAAAATAAAAAAATAAAAGATTATTTTTATTAAGGGTGGAAACCCTAATTTTATTTTAAGAAAATATGTGTATTATAATTATTTATTTATGTACAAGAACATAAAATAAAATATATACAAAATGTTGAAAAATAAAAATGTGTGAGAAAATATTATTTTATATGTATAAATAATAAAAATAAAAATATTTAATATTTTTTATAATATTTACAAGTTTTTATTTAAGAAAATAAAAGTATATTATTTAAGAAACTATTTTTATGCTAGAAAAAATAATAAAAATAATAAAATAAAATATGAAAACTTAAGAAAATATTTTTGGTAATTTTTAATGTTTAGAAAAATAAAGTCAGAAATGTAAATAGAAAATAGAAAAATAGAAAAAATAATGAAATGGGCCAAGGGGGTGTAAACAACAAGCAGGGGGGTGTCAATAGCCAGCAAACAAGCCCAACCCAAGGTTTCCACTTCATCCCTGTCCTTGTGAAACAGAAAAGTGCGCGCCAATGGTTCAAACTCGTATCTCCTGCATTTGTGCTTAAAAACAAAAACTTGAAACATGAAAGTTATAGAGCATGATCATACGATTCTAACCATATAAAAAACTTAACCTAACTCTCAAAGACCAGAGAGAATTTCTCTGGCCCTAATTTCTAACCTAGTTTTTTCAGAAAGTTCATCATTTAAATTCTCCCAGCTCAGTTAACTTAAATGAATTCTATGCATATGTACAGCTCAAGGGCAATGAGGACTACATTTTTTATTCACAAACCTAAGCCTAATGATTCCTAAATAGAGAGATAGAAGTTTGAAATTTACCTGTTTCAGTCAAGCTCGAGTATGGCAATGTAGGGGTTTTCAGTGAGGCCTGAGATACTTGTGAGCTTGCTTGAAGTTCCTTTGACTTTCCCCAATGCTTAGCCTGCTTTGAAATAGCTTGAATATGCTTGTAGAACTCAACCTGCAAAGTCAGAATTTGAAAATGGTGAAGTGTGTAAATGGAGTTACAGTGACTTGGGAATGGTTGGGATAGCTTGGGTAGGTTGTATGGAGTGTGTTGGAAGTGATTGCAAGCAAAACGCACGAATGCTTTTTGTTTTGGAAGTCAAACTGCAGAAGTTGCCCTGTTTTGCAAGAAAATGGGGTTTTTGGTATACAAGAGTGTTTGAGAGGTTGCTAGCTCGTGTTTCTGGCTTAGTGTAATGTGAGAAACTTATTTGAAATGTTTACAAAGCATGGTTATAACAGATACAAGAGTTGTGGTGATTTTGCAAGTTGACTTGCTTTTGAAGGTGATTTTGACAATGTTATGGCCTGTACAAGCTAGCTCCAAGCATGATGATAGTTGGTGTACCTTTGCCTAAGTTTATGGAGTTGGTTTTCTGCAAAGGATTGGGTTCAATGCTCAAGAGAAACAAATTTGCAAAAGTTGTGCTTTATGTAAATGGCATTGTTAACTTTTTGCCAAAAATGGATTAATTCAATGTGTAATCTTCTAAAGCTCAGAACAAAGCCTTAATCCATTGTGTTTGCATTCAATTTTTGAATGTGGAAGGGTTTAAGGACCTGTAAACAAGTACAAACAAGGTTGGACAGAATTTGCAACTTGTAGCAACATGGAAAATGCCTTGGATGAAAGTGATATTTTTCCAATTTCAAACTTTCGATTCTCCCTAACCATGAATGATTTTGGAGAGTTCTAGAACATTTTGGAAAGTTTGTAACATGCTCTACAATCCATTTTTGAAATTCATTTTGAGATTCCAATTGGAACTAGGTGAAAAATGGCCATGAAGATAGGTCAAAATCCTGCCTAAACTAGGGCAACATTTCACTAAGTTAGAAAGTTTTTGGACCCTTATTTACAAAATCATAACTTGAGATCCAAGCATCTTTTGGGAAAAGTTTGTGAATCAAAGTTGTAGATTTTGTGGAGGACTACAACTTTCATGTTGGAAGTTTTTTTTGAATCCAATTGCATCATGGTGAAAATGTTGGGCAAAGTTGGGAAAAAATAAGAAATTTTCATAACTTAGAAAATTTCCAAGTTATGAAAAATTTCAATCTTAAACCCTAATTTTGAAATTTAGGTTTCTTGGTGAACAAGTTTCATGTTTTGACACATCTTGAAGAAAAATGACCCTTGGCACTTGATTTTGACCAAAAAGTCAAAGTTTGACTTTTTAGTGTACAATTGATTTTTGATCAGTTGACTGGAAAATTCATCTGTCAATCCAATGCTTTTGAGATCTTTTGAACCTTGTGATTAGGTCAAGATGATGACATTGAGTCCTTGAAACCATACTTGAACCCAATTTGCCATTGGCTAGGTGAAAAATCAGAAATTGCCCTTCTGCAGTCAAAACCCTAAAAATGACCATTTTTTCCCTTTTGAAGATCTGATTAAATTTCTTGAGGAGTTGTGGTCAAACTTGATCAAATGGTTCATATGAGTCTAAAATGTTGTTGTGGATCAAAAATTATGAGGTTTGACTGTAAATTGGCCATAGTTGACTTTTTCCCCAATATAGCTGATTTCTAGGTCAACTGTCCAATTGACTGGCCAAAAATTTGATTCAAAGCTTGAAACTTGGTATGGGCAATCTTATAAGTCCAACATGAAATATGAAAGTCACATTGAGCATTGGAAGTCCAAAAATACCTGTGCAAACTCAAACCCTAATTTCAGGTCAATAGTGCAAAGAGGTGTCTTGAGCATAGCAAACCCTAATCCTGTCTGGAGTTCAAAGAGTCTTGTGAGGGGAAATCTTGATAAAATGAGAGGGAAAATTTTGGGGTACAACACACGCGATATAAAATCGTGGCGATTCTTTCTAATTAAAACTTAAAACCCTATTTACCCAAAACCTAGAGCTTAATATCCTTGTGAACAAGGTGGATGAAAGGTGTCTAACACCTTCCTTTCGTCTAATTGAGTCTGTAACCTAGAATCTTTGTCTGCAAATTAGGGTTTCCAATTAGCTGCCCTTCCTTAGGATAGAAACTAATAGTGGCGACTCTTAATTAAAAAACTGGTCGCAACACATACAATCAACACAAACAAGAGATTAAGAATAATAAAATCCAGTTAAAACAAGAATTGTGGTCTCCAGCATATGTGAACAATGGAAAGCTACCTCACAAAAAGGGTAGGAACTAAAGTGATTCACAAATGAACAAGTATACAAAAGAATTAATGGCATAAAAATTGTAAAAAGTCTAAGTATCATGAGTATGCTAAAGTATAGAAAGTGATAAACACATACCTCGAACGTGTACAAAACTTTAACAAAATCATTACCATACATTCGCAAGTCAAAATGATCAAACTTGGAAAATCATCTCAATATTCTACAAGTTACCGGACCAAAACTTGAGTGCAAACAACAACAAAAGAATTAGAAGAATAATAGTCCTAAAAAATTTCAATGTACAAAATTTACAATATATACAACGAACAAAAAACCTCAAGCTAAACACGACAAGCTTTCGGAAAACACAAATTGACATAACAAAACAAATACAAATAATGATATGAAAACCGGGTAAAAATGAATTAACAAGTTGAAAAGTGGAGATTTTAAATTTAGAATATTTCCTTATTTTAACTTGTTAAAGCACAAATCACCACACACATAAACTAATACAAACAAACATGCTTATTTTACGTCGTAATCTCGACGCCTTTATTGTGTGAGCTAGTAACCTCCTCTCATCATGCCATGGTATTGTCACACCGCATAAACCTAAAGAAAGTGTTCCAAAAATCACACAACAAATGTTACAAAAATGAGACAATTCACAACAATACGTGAAAACACATATATGCACAAATATCATATACAAGTTAATGTACAATTTCTATACAACATATACATTAATTACAAAACTCAAAAACAAAATAATTATCACAATACGAAGACAATAGAACCAATCCTTGACAACGATGCCATTTTGTTGGAAGCGGTATAGCGGCAAGCAACAAATGATTTAGAAATATTTATTCGAGAATTTATCGTGTCCACGGAGATTGGTTATTGAATTGCCATTTGAAAAATCTCTCGTTAATGAGTTTGGGGATAAATGGGTTTGTAAAGAAAATGTTATCAACAGAAAATAAATGTAAACAAAAGTAAAAACTAAGCAAGAACTTATCAAGTCTGCATATAATCTACTCATCACATACTTAAATCTATTGACTAGTTACATTCAACCTAACAATACTCATTAATGTCATTACGTATCACTCACAACCTAAGTCATTTCTAAACCAAATTGAGAGACCGACTGTATCACCAAGGAAATTATTTCTCTACCTCCTCAACAACACAGAAGACAACTATGTAATCGCACTAACGATCTCTCAGTATAGCACAACCACACAGAGGCATTAAGCTCTGATACCCAAGTAGATGTCAGCTCTAAATCTATCTCTAGAGTTCAGAAACTAATAGATAATCATCCTAAATAAGAATCTAAGCAGTATATATCTATAACAACTCAAATCCCTAGCACAGAGCAAAAATCTAAGATAACAATCCACAAAGATTTGTAAAGCAAGTTTAATAAAATGCCATGGGCGTCAAATATATATATGCTCAGAGTAAAATACATATAAAACCCAACATAAGATAAATACATAGAGAGGAGAAGAGATAAACCACAAATCTACCAGTTTGTCAGCGCTGATTGATGAGAAATCCAACCCGGATCCATTATATGCAAGCTTCAATGATGTTTTCTAAGCTAATCCTATCAAAAAATGAAGGTTAATGGAGTTGGGATCAAAAATACCCAAAATTATCCCCAAAAAATATGTTTTTACACCTAAATACGCATTTTTGACTGTCCAGCATTGCCCAGCGACCAAAAAGCGCCGACCAGAAACCAAAATGGTGTTTTTCCCACGCTACAGCTCGCCTAGTGTCACTCGACGAACAAAAAGCGTCTCCCGACGACGGTTGACAGAAAGTTAAAAAACCAGCACAACATTTTACATTACTTCGGCCATCACTTTTGAACCGTAACTCTGATTCGCGCCCGGTTCAAAGCATTGGAAAGCTTATTCAATGCTACTTCTAACAATGCCTAAATATCAAAGCTTGAATACCTACAAAAATGAGATAAAATCAATTAAACTTAATGATATTTACATAATAACGCAATAAATACACTATAATGTAAACTATACCGAATATACACAAAAGTTGAAGTTTATTGACAAAAAGCAAACGAATTAAGCCGATGAGTGATAATTATTCACACTCAAATTCACAACAATTTAGCACTCATCAAGAGACTAGGGCTTTAGTCATAATTCTCTAGAAGACATTGACAGATAGTCTTTGTGGTTGAAAACATTGACGATTACTCTTTGTTTGTGTCTATAATCAGTTTTGTTATAGTGGATTAAGTCCTTGTTGAGAAAGGAAAATCACCTTGGTGGGTGGATTGGATTAACTTAATTAATAGTGAACCAGGATAAAAATAATTTTGTTAATTTATTTTTGTTCTTGTGTTAACTTCAAGTGCTTCATTTTGAAAAGGTTTTATTATTAGAAGCCCAATTCAAACCCCTCTTCTTGTGTTTCTCGTACCTTTAAACACTTGGTAGAACATACTTATTCTAAAGTAACTCTTCCAATTGTTTCATTAGTTAACCCAAATCTGAAGCATATAGCCTATATGGAGCCATCAACACATGATTAATACCGAGTACCAAGTCTATGGCAAACTCAACTTCGTGCTCTAGCGGCAAGTGACTGATATCATCAGGAAAAACATCAGTAATCACACATCAGTGGTACATCACTAGTCGTCACAATTCTCTTCACTCTTCGAGAAGAAAACATCATAATACATGACTATTCTTCTTCAAATACATCCAAACTTGACCGACAGACTGAAATATCGAATCCACATCATCTTCAGTTTCAGGAAATAGTGCAACTTTGACATCACCTGAACTCTTGCAATCAATGAATTACTGAACCAACTCTTCACACTTGCAGCAACATAGAGAAGAAATATATTCTCCCCCACTTGTTTCAATCTCGCTCCTACTAACACACGGTTAGAAAAATAAGTAAGCACAATAGTATTTCCCGCACATGTCGCATACTAGGAAACAAACAAAATTGCAAAAACCTGGCCGAATGAACCGACTTGCTATGATACCACTATGTAACACTCTAAACCTTAAAACTTATATAAGCATTACACGACAATTTAAGGTGAAACCAACAACAATCCTCTAACGATACAAACATTGTAACAAATACGCAGCAGAAAATATCAACGCCGTGCAAAACCTGTTATCGCATGATCACCTTCACTTAGGGTATCATTGCGGCTGTGTCGATTTTAATTGAAAAATAAAATATTACAACTTAGACCTTTAGTCTCAAATTAAAATTGTAATAAAGTGTTTTAAAAATAAAGAGTTATCACATCCAACTCTTAACAACTTTAGCATAAAAATATTAAAATAATTAAACTCCAAAAAAACAAAACCAGCAAACAAATGTTCCCAACCCCGATGTTACAAGATCAAAGCAAGACTTATAAACAATGATAAAATTAAACGAAAAAACTCCAGGAGATAACTTCCACTTACAGCATCAAACTCTACTCTTGAGTATTTGCAAGTTGTCTATGGTGGACAACATTAAGCAAAGGTTTGAGAATCAGGATACATTCATACACTACACAGTCACACATACATCATACATGCACCATACAAAACAAATTCATATTTCACCCACATCATAATCATATACATTTATGCAATGTCACACACAAATGACATCAACTCATATGAAAGTGGTACCAATCTCAACAATGGTTCTTATCTTGAACTGTGTTCCATCTGTCAAACCCCCAAGCCCTACACCGAGCTCTAAGCCCACACTGAGTTTGGGACAGGCCACCAGTCCCCTCACTGTTGTAACTGGTTTTAAAATAAGATTCGTCACTCTTAGTTTTTATCCTAAGGAAGAGAATATAAAGGATAACCCTAAAAAGTTAGAGATTCTAGATTTTTTGACTCGATTTTTAATGAAGGGAAGATGTTAGGCACCCCTCATATACCTTGTTCACAAGGATACTAGGGTTAGAAGAACAATTTTAGGAAATAGGGTTTTAATTTTTATTAGGGGAACTCGCCACGATTTTAGTCGTATGCCTACATATCCTCTTATGAGGAATCAGAGTCTCAATTTGTAGTTCTCAGTTTGTTGGTGTTTTTTATAGGATCGCGTAGAATTGCTTTCAATTTTATCCTTGAACCTTGTTTGGATTGAAAATTGAGTGAGCGTAGACATAGTTCGCAGTTAATTTTGATAACAATTTCCCTTAATCCTTTTTTAAAAATGTTCTTGAAATTGATTATGTTAGTAAAAAAAATGTTTGAATTGTTGGTTAGGTGTTTTGAAATTTGGTTTGTTTATCGCGTATGGTTGGACATGGGGCGGGAGGAGTCTGATATAATCTCCTCATCACGTGGTCAGATATTGACTCTATGTTGCTCGTTATAAAGGATGTGGAGGGAGTCTGATATAGACTATCTCATCATGTGGTCAGATATTGGCCACGTGTTTCTTGCGGTGGAATATTTGATGACTTGTGTGAATTTTGATAATTGAATTAATTTTGAATAATAAATAGGTAGACGATGTTTCGACCGATTTAATTACTCGAATATGAACATCCTATTATTTATAGAATGTTTATATTAATTTAATTTAATAAAAATGCTTGGATTTGTGTGCAAAGTATTGATTTTATTTACAAAATAAATTTAATCAGGAGAATTTAGTAGTTTGTACAAAGAAGTTTTTTTTGTTATTATTATTTGATGTTTTTTATAACAAAAATTAAATAAATTGAATAAAGTTCCTAAAACTAAATATAAAATAAACCTAAACTAGAAAAAAAGTTAAGAAAGACTATACTAAAATATAAACGCATAACCATTTAAACCATACATATTCTTTCTATTTTGAACCTAAATTAAATCAAAAAATTAAACTAATAAACTAAATTAGTTAAAAGTTAATGACTTAATAAAATGTAACAAATTTTCTTATTATACATTCCTAATAAATTAATAGATCACCTAGATTAACCAAAACTAAAAAACTATATTAATAATAAAGAACAATTAGAATCGAGAAAAATCTGCATAATAAGTAAAGCTAATCTGGAGACAAAAAAAAACCGCTCATTTCCCATATACAGTGACAAACTTTGATCCAAACTAAAGCTATCTACCAATAAAAACCCAACACTTGGCATAGATAAATAAAAATTAAGTAGAAAAACATAACACTTATAGCTATTACCACACATATTCTCTTTGTTTCTATGTAAAAAAACAAATGTTTTGCAGGAGATTCTACTTCATCACTCAGGAATTAAAACAAAGCAAAAGAGTAAAAACCTGAGATTTCTAATCGGTTGTGTTAGTGAACAGACTGGTGCATTTTTTATTGTTTCGAGTGGCAACTAGAGGTAGTTCACGCAGAGGGTAAATCGTTGGTGACGGCCGGAGGTTGACGGTTGTGGCGGAGCGGTGGAGAAGCACGGATCTCGCCAGAGTTAGTATTGGATTTGATGGTTATTTTCCCAAATCCTTTTGCAATTTCTTATCCTGTTCTCTGCAACAAAAACTTTCATACAAATTGTATTGAGATGATATATGCACTGCTATAGAAGATTGTGAATGATAGTGTGTAGAAATTGGGTTATTTGAAAAAGAGATTATGTACATAAATAAGGAAAAACAATGGTTTTCTAATATGTTAAAAGATTGTGAAAAATAGGTATATGAGAATTTGTACGTGGGAATTGTTTTATGTATAGTGTAAATGGCCTTCGTAAATATAGTGAAAAGGGTTAATTAAATTTTTTTTATCAATAACAATCATATAATTCATCATATAATTGAGAAAAAACAAGAAAATTAAAATTAAAAAGATAGTTGAGAATATCATGGAGGCCTCAATTTAATCATCGGCCAATAATAAAACAATAATACCAAAAGTTTTTGAAAAGAAAAATTAAAAAGAAAGTGTGCGAAGAAAAAATGAAAAAAAGTTGTTGATAGAAGTGTAATTGTGAGAATTTGTTGATTTTGTTAATGAAATTGTGGATTCGGTGATTGTGAGAAATTATGGATGTGTTGGTGAAACAATAAAATTATCAGTAATTAATATCATATGGCGAAAATAAAAAATAAATTAACAAAAATTTAATAAATAACAAGGGATGCCTCATATGAAATCATCCATCAAAATAGCAAAATAACACCAAAAGTGTTGAAAAGAAATTTTAAAAGAAAGTGTGTGGAATTTTGGGAAAGTGTGAGTTTTTTGGATCTGTGGAAATTATGAATAAAAAACTAGGACAAACTAAAGTCTATTTATAGACTTGAATTAGGTTAAATAAAGACTTAGAGACTAAGTTATCCAAAAGCCCAAAAGAAAGCTCAAAGCTTGATCTCCAAAAAAGGGAAGAAAATTAGTAAAAATAAGAGAGAAAAATGTCTAAAAAATGCCACACACAAGATTACTCACGACCTCATACTTGCAAGCTTTATTCTTTACCAATTGTGCTAAGTTACTCATTTGTAAATAAACTCAATTGAAAGTATATGAATGGTTAAGCAAATATTTATTTATTCAAAAATACAAATGATCTGAAATAAATCATTATATTTTTAAGTAAGTTTGGAAGCGAATATTTATAAAAATCAAATAATATTATAAAAACAATGTTTAAAATATTTTTTACTGTAGAAATAAAGGACGGGAAAATTTGGAGTATGACAGCTACCCCTATTTAATCACTCTTCGATTGAATGGTGCAAGAATGTGCAGGTCTCGTACATTTGAATTGAAGATTTATTAAACAATGGAAGACCCCAAAATTTGAGCAATGGTTTGCTAGATAAGGATACGCTGATATAGCATACCCCTAAGAGTTTTGAAAAAATAGGCAAAGATGATGATGTATCACCTTACCAGAGTTTGATCCAAAGTTTTTGATAGAAATTTAGACACGACGACGCGGATAACTCGTCAGTATCTAAGAGAGATTGTAGATTTTTTTTTGCATATTTACAAAAATACAAGTTTTGAAAAAGTTAACTTACTAATGCTTGGAGACTAATATAGTAAGTTTGGATTTGATTTGATTTTGTCTATTCATTGCAACCTAGGGGATGAATAAAACAAAGTCTGATAACACATTGATGCCTGGAGACTGATGTAATAGATTACACAGATTTATTTGCATATCTATCGCAACCTAGGGGATAGATATTTGAAAAAAAAAACTCGATAATTACATTGCTGCATGGAGCCTGACGCAATGACTTATATTTCCGACTTCGTCATGTTTACTACAACTGAGAGAGCAAATAATTCGAGGATGAATTCACGTATTCATTAAAACCTAGAGAATGAATAATATGAACCGATGATTCGCACATCTACCACAACCTAGGGGGTAGATGATTGAAAAAGCTTGATAACAATATCGCTGCATGGAGACTGATGCAATGAGTTATATCACAGATTTCCCATATCACTGCATAAAGACTGATGCAATGGGTTATATCACAGATGAGGAAACAGTGTATTTATCACAACCTTGGGGATAAATAAAGCATTGTTTGATAATACATTGCTGCATGGAGACTGATGCAATGGATTACGCGGATTTATTTGCATATTTATCACAGCCTAGGGGATAGATAATTGGAAAAAGCTTGATAACTACATCGCTGCATGGAGACTGAGGCAATGAGTTATATTGCAGAAGAGGAAACTGTGTATTTATCACAACCTAGGGGATAAATAAAAAAACATTTGATAATACATTGTTGTATGGAGACTGACGCAATGGATTACGCGTATTTATTCGCATATCTATCGCAACCTAGGGGATATATAATTGAAGAAAGCTTGATAACTACATTGTTGCATAGAGACTGAGGTGATGAGTTATATTGTAGATTTCGCACATTGTTGCATGGAGCCTGGCGTAATAAGATATACCATAGAATTCCCATCTTGTTGTATGGAGACTGACGCAATAGGTTATATCGCAAAGGAAGGAACACATTATTGCATAGAGACTGATGCAGTGGATTAAATTGTGAATTTAGCACATTACTGCATGGAGCCTGACACAATAAGCTTGATCATAAAGAAGGAAAATACATGGTTGCATGGAGCCTAACGCAATGAGTTATATTGCGGAGTAGGAAAACACATTGTTGCATGGAGCCTCATACAATGAGTTAAAGTGCAGATTTCGCACATTGCTGCATGGAGCCTGACGCAATGAGCTATATCGCAAAGAAGGAAAACACATTGCTGCATAGAACCTGACGCAATGAGTTAAATTGCAGATTTCACACATTGTTGTATGGAGCCTAACAAAATGAGCTAGATCGCAGATGAGGAAACACATTGTTGCATGAAGCCTGACGCAATGAGTTAAATTGCGGATTTCACACATTGCTGCATGGACCTGACACAATGAGCTAGATCGCAAAGAAGGGAAACATGTTGCTTTATGGAGCCTGATGCAATGAGTTAAATTGCAGAGGAAGTTGTTTTGATGATCAAATCTTAGATAACTAGATCAAAGATGAGATCAGATTTTTATGGGTTGTGTCTGTCCTCAACCAAGGTAAATGTTTAGCATAAAAATGCTAGGTTTGAAGATTGAAACCAAAGTTTCACTGATGATGTCAGTTGTGTCTGTTCTCAACCAAGGCTATCATCATGAAGAAATAAACCCCAAATTCACTAATGAAGTCGGTCGTGTCTATTCTCAACCAAGACTATCATCGTGAAGAATTAAACCCCAATTTTGTTTTGCTAATGAAGTTGGTTGTATTTGTTCTCAACCGAGGCTTGATTAACATGATAACCAAATGAATTTGAATGTTTTGAGATGTTCGAACTTGAAAAGTTTGAATTTGATAATCGCAAGTGTAATGCCCGGAGGCTGGTGATGACTAGGCCTCGGATATGAATCATAGGTAAGCTAACTAGTGACATTTTGATAGAGTTACCTTTGATGGTTGTATCTATTCTCAACCGAGGTAGCTATAGCAAGATGAATGGATAATGTTGAGCTTGGATTTGAATTTTAATTCGTCTTAGCTGGTAGTCATGCCTTGAGATTTTTCCGCAATTTTTCATGGGCATATATGATTTGAATGTAATGCATGTATGCATATTTGATATAATTATGTTAGATGTATGCATGATGTATGGTATGTATGCTTGATATGATAATGTTATAAATTGAAATGATGCAATGATTGATAAATGCAATGACCCTGTTATTTGAACTGCAGAACCAATGCTTAAGGCAGGTGTTGTACCCCAAATTTGCCCTCTCATTTTACTCAATACATGTCCATTGAGATCCTCAATTTGCTCAAGCTTGCCCAAGAGTTAACCAGACAAACTCTTTCCTAAGGCAGTATACCTCAAATTAGGGTTTCCATTTTCATCAAGATGGGTGAACCACAAAGGCCTCATATGCTCTCCATGGGCTTAATATGTTCTCAAGACCCTACATGACAAGTTTCATGCATTTCACAAGAAGTTTGCTCAGTCAACTGCTCAGATGCTTAAGAGTCGACTATATTAGGTCAAAAGTCAATTGTGACCCACAGACAGTCAAACTTCAAGATTTTTGGCCAACATTAACATTTTGAATTAACTTTCATCATTTGATCAAGGGTTGATCATGATTCCCCAAGGAATGCTCCAAATTCATCAAAACCCAAAAGTTGCTAAGTTAGGGTTTCTCAGTAAAAGTCAACCCAACTTTGACCAAGCATAACTTCCACATGCTTTATCAGAAATTTTCCATCAAAAGCTCATTTTGAAGATGATGAAATTCCCTACAACTCATCTTCATCCCACAAGTTAAAAATATGCACTCATCAAAAGATATGGATTTCTACATTATATGTCCTTTTGAAAAGTCAACAAAAACACCTTTTGGGTGAAAGCTTCATACATGAACATGGAAGATCCAATTGAGATGAAACCAAAAGGGTTGTTTAGGGGACATCCTAAGCTTTCTAAAAAATCAAAGAACCCCATACTAGGGTTAAAATTGAGAGAGATATGCATTGTCAAAGTTGGAAATTTTTGGAAAATTATTAAAAGTCAACATTGATCAAATTTGCATTTTTTCCAAAGGGGCCCATGTTTTCTTGTTTGAAACATGTTTCTAATAGGACCCACGACCCCTGAGCTTTTCCACCCATTATTTTATTACCTTTATCATTTATTTTGATTTTTTATTCATTTAAACCAAAATAAATCAAATTAAATGGTAAAATAATGAAAACAAATCAAATCTTGGGATTTGTTTGCACATTTGGAGTCCATGTACAGCTAGCATGATGATCAATTCGTGCAAGACTCATTAGGGTTGGAAAATATTGGATTGAAGCTTGTTTTAGAAAGATATCATACATGAAGCAAATCAAATCCAATTTCCATTATTTCTCAAGATTCATACCAATTTTATTAACCTAATTCAGTCTACTATATGTATACAACAATTGCAGATCAAAAGAGGAGGTTTTGCAGTCGTAGGAAGCAAGAACAAAAACTCAAAAATTGGATAAAAAGTGCGCACTTAATTTCTGCCCTAGAGGACAATTCCAGACGATTGAAGGACTCTAATCACTTCCTGGCCATTTCCTGAAGCCAACAACATCATTTGCAGCCTTCAAAACGTCAAGAATCATCGCCTAGACACATTACGGTTTGCATCCCAAACATAAATTCGATTTCTATGTTTTACGCATGATAAATCCATTCTATCCATATATTCTTGTTCATAATCGTGTTTGCAAGCTTTCTGTATCACTTAATTGTACTAACAATGCAGGAATCCATATTTACCATTGTTAGGGTTTAAGGTCATGATTTGGGGATTTTTGGTACAGGAAAAATTGGGCCATGAATGAGGTACCATGATACTCATGAGACCAAGACGAGTTGATTGGTACCATCACAATTAATTTATCATGCTCGTATGAGATTTTTTTAAATTTTGCAGGGGCTGTAGTTACAACAAATGTCCGTAGGTATAAGTCTTTAACCTAAGATGACGGTTGCAGTGAAAAAGATGATGCGTGGCAGCCCATGACCGACTGATTTGAATTTCGCGCGTTTCTTTGGTCATCATGCGCTTTTTGTATTATATTATATTTCGTTTATATATATTAACAAAAGAACAAGTAGCACATATGGTTGAGAGACGCGCCTTAGATGCACACGTCCTGGGTTTGATCCCAAGCGTGTGCATTTTGTTTATTTTCCTATTTATTTCAGGCAAATCCAATGCTCCACTCCCTCACACGCCTTCCATGCAACCTCAACGCCCATCCACTGGATGCACCTCTAGCCAGATCTAACACTTCCTGCCTGAAGGTCCTTGGTGCACCCCAAGTCAACGCTTGCACAGAATCCAGCGTGGTTGACTGGACTCAGCTTAATGGGCTTGGAAATTCAGATTCTCACCCCCCTGAATTGCTAACAACACAGGCCCATATTCTCTTTTCTCTATTTATTTTTTTTATTTTAATTGTTTTATTTAATTATTTTTCACTAAATTAATTACTCTTTTTTTTAAAAAAAATGATAAAATCAAAAAATCACAAAATACCAAAAAAGCATTTTTATTTAATAAATTATTTAATTTAATTAGAAATATAGGTTAAGTGGATTTCTTTTATAATTAAAATCAAATAGAAATTAGGTTTAATTTTACAATTATATTTCTTTTCTCAAATAAAAAACCAAAAATACACAAAATCTCTTTGTACAAAATATTTTATTTTTCTTGAAATTATTTAATTAGAAAATTAGGTTAATTTAACTTCTTTCATAATTTAAAAACAATTAGAAATTAGGTTTAGTTAATTTGCAATTAAATGTTTTCTCAAATAAAAATCCACAAGAACAAAAATCTTTTTCTCTCAATTAGAGTTTTAGGTTATCTTTTCAACTGTCCTCGTATTTAATTCGTCGCGCGCTTGTTAATTATTTTGCCATTATTTTGTAACTGCTAAGGGTATGTAATACTTTAAACTAGGGTTTTTATTTACCGCTTTTCCCCCATTTTTGGTTATGTAATTAATCCCCCTCCCCGAAGCCTTGTAATAGCTAGGTTTATTTTCTCGCATTTTTAATTCCCGCAAATATTTAACTATCTAGATGTATGTTAATAGGATTGTATAAAAAGAATGCTTGAAATTTAAAATGGTAGATCACCTAATGTGCAAAGATTAAATAATTGAAACAAATCATATGCACATGTTTCACTCCTAGGGTTTGCCTCACTCCGGTTGCCTTCGGTAAACAGTCATTAAGCATAGGAAATTTTAAGTGGTCGCTCTCCAGTCTAAAAGATCAAAATGTTGCCTCGAAAATGTTGCCTCGGAAAGATCTTAAGACTCTAGGGTTACTACTAAAGTTTTTCTAACTTTTGCTTTAGTGATTGTACTCGTCCCTTTCGAATGTCCCTTACAACTCCAACGATGGTGCTACCTACTCCATAATAGTAGGATAGTGTTGTCTAAAGGAAATAGAACAAACAATATTTTTTTGAGTAGGTAGAATCTTAAGTACTTGCTCAATGAAAACTTTTCACACAAACACCTTTCAAAAACCAATTTTCAAAACAAACTTCATCACATCCTTGAGGACTGATACAAGGGTTATCACGAAGTAAAGTATTTTCAAGAAAAACACACACAAGCAATTTGAAAAATGAGCAAGTACCTAAGAGCCCGTAGATAACTACGGATAGAAAGGGTGCTAAAACCTCCTCTTTCTATAATCTACCCCCCGTACTCAGAATATCTCGAAAAGAGGTTTTTTCTGTTCTTTTTCCTTTTCCATGATTGGATAAAATAAAAGTCGGTGGCGACTCTTGCTTACTGCGACATTTTGCAAACAAAAAAACACAAAACCCAAACCAGTATAACAGTCGGTTCTGCCACCGTATCACAGAACTGGCGACTCTGCTGGGGATAAATAAAGTGGGGTTTACCTTAGGATCTAGGTCATCAAATTGCTTCTTTTGATTGTCTTGGTTGCTTTACTTTTAAGGGTTTGTTTGGGGTTACTATAGATCCTACACCCAGATCTGGGGGCACTCATTAGGTAAACATCAATAGATCATGGAGATTGTACGGCGTAGACCGATATGGTTTAAGTGATGGTTGTGTTAGTGTGGCACTTTGGTTGGTATTGGTATCCTTCGTAGGGAAACGAGGAGAATACGGGGCCACCGCGTGGTGTTGTGAAGCACTAACGGACCTTAGAACCTTAGTTTAACAAACTTGGCCATTAGAAAGTAGTGAGATAGTCGGCCTCGGTGTAGAGCTGAGAACTGGTTGATACTCGATGCTACACTCGTTGAGATCAGACTTTTGGGATATTTTGGCTGCAAGAAAAGATTGATTGAGCTGAAATAATGCTCGATAAAGGATGGTCAGTGATATTGAGAATATCTAGAACCCGGTTACTTTTTAGGACAGGTTTGAACCAACTAAACTTCAAAAGGGTACTACCTTTAACCTCATGCAAGCCTTAAACCTAAGGACTTGGTGTGACTTGACTGTGTTTGCTATACATGTGTTCGCTATACCTGTGGTTTATCATGACATCATGCATCATAACATGGCATCCATTCTTATTGCACTAACCATTTTAAAGACCGATGGAATTTATCTTTGTTCTGTTTTGCAGACTATGGCTTCCGTTTATAGAAACACTATCTGAATCAGCTTTGTGAAGATACCTTCCCAATTCAAAGAGCTAGCATCAAGGGTTTCTGAAACTTCTGCGTTCACTAAGAGACATGGTCAACTTCTCAACCTGGTTACTTCAAGCTTTGATGAAAAGATGATGAGTGTACTCTTTCAGTTCTTTGATCCCAAGCACCACTGCTTCACCTTTCTAGACTATCAGTTGGTGCCTACCTTGGAAGAATTCTCTCGGCTATTGGATATACCCATTCTTGAACAGGTACCCTTCACAGGTCTAGAAAAAGTTCCTAAGCCAGAAGTCATTGCCTCAGGTTTACATCTGAAACGGGCCGACGTGGTATCCAATTGGGAAACGAGAAGCGGAGTCAAGTGTTTTCTAGCTAAGTTTCTGATAGACAAAGCCCAGCTGTTTTGGGATGATATAGATTTTCAGGCTTTTGAGGAGGTCTTGGCTCTTCTTATCTATGGTTTAGTTCTCTTCCCTAATCCGGACTCATTCATAAATATGAATGCTATCAAGATCTTTCTCTCTCGCAACCCGGTGCCTACTTTGCTCGGAGATATTTTGCACACTCTCCATACTCGTACCAAGAGGAGAAGAGGGATTCTTATATGCTACATGCCATTGCTGTCAAGGTGGTTTATTCCTCACCTCCCTAAGTCCATACTGAAGAATGAGGAAGGTCTGGTTTGGTCACAAAGGATAATGTCACTCGCTCATACGAATATTCTTTGGTGTTCTCGATCTATGGAAAACATTGCTATCATTGACCGCTGCGGGGAGTACCCAAATGTCCCACTGCTTGGTATCAGAGGGGGTATAACCTACAATCCTTGTTTAGATTTGCGACAATTTGGTCACGCTCGAAGGGATGGTCCCCATGAATTTCTGATCGAGGGAATTGTATTCAACTATGAGGATGATATTCAAGAGTATCGTCGGAGGTTCATACGAGCTTGGGGCATGGTAAACAGATCTGGCGTCAAGACTTTGGGGCCAAAAACTTCCATTTCTATGGAACCTTACCTCCAATGGGTATGAGCTCGTGCCCAGAAGCTTATGATGCCCTATGTGGCCATTTTACCAGTGATTGTGGAACCCACTACTGAAGAAGGCATTCCTTACACGGTTCTCTATCCTTACATGCCCACTGATCTTGGGGAATTACAGAGGTCTTGGATTCAGTTGATGAAAGAGCGGGATCCTTACAGGGATCAATTCCATGCTCATGAGAGGAAGGTCTTAGAGCTCACAAAGCAATTGCATGAAGAAAGAGGACTGAATGACTACCTTGGCACAAAGAGGAAGCCTCCATGGGAATTTTGATGTCTTTTATAGTTTTGGATTTGTGTATTTTTAATTGTAACGCCTAAAAGGAATTTGAACTTCAAATTCAGCTAATAAAGTTTTTGTTTATTTTGGTTTGCAAATTTAAATTTCCCGAAGTCTTTGAAATCATTGCATATGCATCCCATTATCATACACATCATTACAGGTACCATTACAGGTTTCTCATCTTCTTCGTTGTTTATTTCAGCAAAAATGTCTTCCGAACAAAGCATTAAGGACCTGCAAGCACAGAACGCCCAGTTCCAACAAATGTTTATAAGTCTGGCAAAAGGGCAGGAGGATCTGAAAGCCCTTATCCTGAAAGAGAAGAAGAAAAAGAAGAAGGCTGCTGGTATTCTGAACATGGGCAGAAGGTTTGGAGAGCGGTTGAAGCGACAAGTCGACCTGGCCTCTTCATCTAAGGAAGGGGAGAACCAAGAAGAAGAGAAAGACCCCAGTCATGCAGTGTCTGACAATGATACCGATTACAATGATGAGCAATATCCTACTGTTGAGGATAGATACAAACAGCTAGAAGACCGTCTGAGTGCCATGGAAGTTCAGAGGATACCTGGACTAGATTTCGAAGAACTGGGATTGGTGTCAAGAGTAGTCATCCCGCAGAAGTTCAAAGCTCCATTTTTTTCCAAGTATGATGGGGTGTCCTGCCCAAAACTCCATCTCAGTTTGTATGTTAGGAAGATCCATCCCCACACAGCTGATAAAAATTTGTGGGTTCACTTCTTTCAAGATAGTCTGTCAGGGACTCAACTTGAATGGTTCTACCAGCTAGAGGGAGAAAATATCTGAAACTGGGAAGATCTGGCTGCTGCTTTCTACAAGAAGTATCAGTATAATGTCGGCCTTGCTCCCACTCGTACTCAACTCCAGAGTATGTCCATGGGTGCAAGTGAAGGTTTTAAATATTATGCACAAAAATGGAGAGACTTGGCTGGGAGAGTTCAACCCCCGTTGTCTGATAGGGAGTTGGTTGATATGTTTCTGGGGACGCTATTTGGTCCATTTTTCAATCATTTGATCGGCAGCTCGTCAGCTGGTTTCACCGAGATGATTTTAACTGGAGAGAGAGTAGAAGCTGGGATTCGATGCGGCAAAATACAGAAGGATGCCTCTTCAAGTTCAGTAAAGAAGCCTTTTGCTAGTAAAAAGGAAGCCAGTGCCATCTACAGCCCAAGGGGTTAGAATAGGGCTGAACAACGTCAGACAGTAAGTGTCGTGATGATACCTAGACCTGCAGTTGCTCCACAATGCAAAAATCAACAAAGGGTGGAAAGATCACAACGGCAGTTTACCCGCATCAACATAACATTGGATGAAGTTCTACCTCACCTGCTGATATCCAACTTGGAAACCTTAAGAGAGGCCCCCAAGAATCCAAACACTACATCTCCCTGATATAATCTGAATTCCCGGTGTGCCTATCATTCTGAGAGTCCTGGCCACGATACAAATGATTGCTGGGCTCTGAGGAATAAAATACAAGACTTGATTTAAGCTAAGGAATAGATTTTGATGCTCCGGAGAAGCCAAATGTCATAACTGCTCCCATGCCTAAACACGGCCGTGGAGTTAATGCTATTGATATTGATTTGTTTGTTACTTCTGCTGATGAAGTTTCTATTCCTCTCATGACTGTCAAGAAGAATTTGTTGTTGGCCGGTTTATTTCCGGGTTGTGGTGAAGGTTGCCACATGTGTTTGTTTCTACCTTCTGGTTGCCATTTTCTGAAGTTAGGTGTTCAACACCTGATAGATAGCAAAAAGATTATGTTCGAGAAAACTTTGGTTCCCGTTGTTCCAATTGAAGACGTTGCCATTATAACCATTTCCGCCAATCCTTCCAAGGTTTCCTCGAGAAGACCTGTTAGGATTACACCTGCTCCAAGAATTACTCTGCTGATAATCATTGTTCTCGGTCCTGTCCTGTATGTCTCGGACAAAGCTGTCCCATGGCATAATGGTGCCGATGTGTACTATCATGGCATCAAATAATATCTGAAAGATGAAGAGGTTGATCCTGATATTGATAACATTGTCGGAACCAGCAAAATCACCCGAAGTGGAAGGGTCTTCTCTCCCGAGATTTCCCCTAAGACTGTTAACAAGCATATTGTCATTCCATCTGTTGTTCCTGCTAGTACATCCACTACAGTTCATGTTCTTACTCCAGTCATTACCCCTGTCGGCGAATCGTCTGATACCCGCGAAAAGGAAATATAGGTGAGCCTGCCCAGACGGAGGCGCCTAAGAAAATTGTTGTGGAAGCCTATAAGCAAGAAATGGAGGAAATACTGAAAATCATTAAGAAGAGCGACTATAATATGGTCGAGCAGCTGGGGCAGACCTCGTCAAAGATATCCATGTTGTCTCTGCTATTGTGTTCTGAAGCCCATGCGAAGGCTTTGATTGCATTTCTCAAGACTGTGCGTGTGCCACAGGAAACTTCAGCTGATCAGTTCAAAGATTATGTGGCCAGCCTGACTGCTGATAACGGGCTAGCTTTTTCAGATGCAGATTTGACTCCAAAAGGAAGGAAGCATAATGATGCTCTGCATGTCTCAATTGAATGCAGGGGCACCACTATGGCTCATGTGCTGGTAGATACTGGGTCTTCACTGAATATTTTCCCAAAGAAGGCATTAAACCGGTTGGATTGTGAGGGTTTAACTCTAAAGCCTAGTAATATTGTGGTAAGGGCTTTTGATGGATCAAAGAGAACGGTGCACGGGGAGGTAGACATCCCTGTCAAAGTAAGTTCTCAGACTTTTGGGTCCATTTTCTATGTGATAGATATTAGGTCGTCGTATTCTTGTTTGATGGGTCGGCCTTGGATCCACGAGGTTGGGGCAGTCACCTCCACACTCCACCAAATGTTGAAGTATCTGGTGAAAGGAAAGATTGTCACGGTGCGGGATGAAGAAGAATATATGGTGAGTCACCTCAACTCCTTCCACTATGTAAAGATGGACGGGGAATTCATAGAAACTCCTTGTCATAATTTTGAAGAGGTCCCTCAGATCTTGGCATCAACTGAAACTACTAGCAACAAACCTCCTTTGAAGATGGCTTCTCTCAAAGACACCAGGGTCGCGGTTGAAGAAGGTGGGTGTGCCAATTGGGGTCAGCTCCCTGATTTCACTCATAAAACTGACAAATTTGGTTTGGGCTTTACTACAGGGGCTCAAAGGGCTGTTAGACACGCTCGGGATGGAGGACCTCCCCTACGCATCAGCAATCATGGGATTAACGCCATTGAAGATAGTGAAGAGGAATCAGACATTGACAACTGGATCTACCCAACTACCAACGGTGGACCGAGTAACTGGACGAATAGGGACTTCATACCCGATTCTTTTATTCTGCAGTAACTGACCTACTTGTTTTAAGATTTGTAATCAACAATTTGAAACTTTACGGCCCGGTGCCTTGCCCAAGGCACCTTAGCTTTACTTGTGAGGGCTATTATTTGTCATTTCATAATCATTAATAAAGCATTGGACGTTTTTTGCATACAAATTTTGCGCTCTCTATTTTTCTTTCCTTCTTTCACTTTATTAAAACAGCTATTCTCTTACACACACTCACATATTATAATGCAGATCCATATCCACTCTGGATCCCATTGATAACAGCTCTGCTATTTCCAGTTATGACTTCAAAAATCCGATCAACCAAGTCGAGGAAGAAGGTGAGGATGATTGTGAGGTTCCTGGAGAACTTGCTAGATTATTACAGAAGGAAGAGAGGGCCATACAGCCTCATGAAGATCCGGTTGAGACAGTGAACTTGGGTATTGAGGAAGACAGAAGAGAGGTTAAAATAGGTGCAAATCTAGAGCTTAGCGTCAAACAGAGGTTGATACAAATGTTGCACGACTATGTAGAGATCTTCGCCTGGTCCTATGAAGACATGCCTGGTTTAGACACTGATATTATGGTACATCGCCTGCCGACTAAAGAAGAGTGTCCTCCGGTTAAGCAGAAGGTCCGCCATATGCGTCCTGAAATGTCAGAGAAAATCAAGGCAGAGGTCATGAAACAGTTCGATGTAGGATTCTTAGTTGTCACTTCCTATCCACAGTGAGTTGCTAATGTCGTTCCGGTACCTAAGAAGGACGGTAAGGTACGGATGTATGTAGATTACAGAGATCTAAATATGGAAAGCCCCAAGGATGACTTCCCACTTCCTCACATTGATTTTCTAGTCGACAACACCATGCAACATAAAATCTTCTCCTTCATGGATGGTTTCTCTGGCTACAACCAGATCAAGATGGCTCCTAAAGACATGGAGAAGACAACCTTCGTCACACAGTAGGGCACCTTCTGCTACAAGGTGATGCCTTTTGGGTTGAAAAACACTAGGGCAACCTATCAGTGCACCATGGTCTCTTTGTTTCATGATATGATTCATCATGAGATCGAATTGTATGTTGATGACATGATAGCCAGGTCTCAGACTGAGGAAGAGCACCTTGATCATCTCTAAAAATTATTTGACAGGTTAAAGACATACAAGCTGAGGTTGAATCTGAATAAGTGTACCTTCGGAGTAAGATCTGGTAAGCTTATGGGTTTCATTGTCAGTGACAAGGGTACTCAGGTAGACCCTGCAAAGGTAAAGGTCGTACAAGAGATGCTGGTTCCCCGCACAGAGAAGGAAGTTAGAGGCTTTTTGGGACGTATGAATTATATCGTCAGGTTCATTTCACATCTGACCGCTACTTGTGAGCCAATCTTCAAGCTGCTGAAGAAAGATCAAGTGGTGAAGTGGAATGATGAATGTCAGACCGCTTTCGAAAGAATCAAAGAATACCTTCAAGAACCGCCAATTTTGATGCCTCCAGTTGAAGGAAGACCTTTGATATTATACTTGACAGTGCTAGACAATTCAATGGGGTGTGTGCTGGGGCAGCATGACGAGTCTAGTCGAAAAGAGCATGCAATTTACTACCTTAGCAAAAAGTTTACCGACTGTGAGACACGATACTCATTGCTTGAGAAAACTTGTTGCGCTTTGGCATGGGCTGCTCGCCGACTGAGACAGTATATGCTGACTCACACTACTTTGTTGATATCAAAGATGGATCCGATCAAGTACATTTTCGAGAAGCCCGCTCTCTCTGGAAGGATAGCAAGGTGGAAAATGATCTTAACTGAGTACGACATACAATACACAACCCAAAAAGCAATAAAGGGGAGTGTATTGGCTGATCATTTGGCTCATCAGGTCGTGGATGACTATCAGTCCATGAATTTTAAGTTCCCGGATGAGAATATTATCTTGGTGACTGACTACGAAGAACCTGGACCGGATGAAGGACTTGAGGAGGGATCCTAATGGTCTATGTATTTTTATGGAGCCTCGAACACACTAGGTAACAGCATTGACGCTGTAATCATATCTCTTGAGGGCTGTCATACTCCGTTCACTGTCCGATTATGTTTCAACTGCACCAACAACATGGCGGAGTATGAAGCATGTATCATGGGTCTTCGAGCTGCTATTGACCTGAGGATTAAGTTCTTGAGTGTATTCGGGGATTCCGCTCTGGTAATAAGTCAGATCAGAGGCGATTGGGATACGAAGCACTCGAATCTCATCCTGTACAAAGAATATGTACTGGCATTGCTCCCACACTTTGAGGAGGTAACCTTTGAACATTTCCCACGAGAGGAGAACCAGTTGAAGGACGCACTAGCTACCATGTCTTCTATGTTCAAGGTTAGGTGGGACAATGAAGCTCCCCAAATTACCATTGAGAGGTTGGATGAACCAGCACACTGTTGTGAGATCGATACCGAAGAAGTGGCGGACAAACCCTGGTTTCACGAAGTCAAAAGGTATCTCGAGGCTCGGGAATATCCCGAAGGGGCATCTGTCAATGATAAGAAGTTTCTGAGAAAGTTTGCTGCAAAGTTCTTCCTCAGTAATGGGATCCTCTATAAACACAACCATGACTCCACACTATTATGGTGTGTAGACAAGAGCGAAGCAGAGAGGATCATGACAGATCTATATGAAGGCACCTTCGGAACCTATTCTAGTGGACATACCAGGGCTAAGAAGATCCTACGGGTGGGATATTACTGGTCCACTATGGAAGCCGATTGTTATCAGCACTCTCGAACTTGTCATAAGTGCCAAATCTACGCTGATAAGGTGCATGTGCCTCCAGTCCTCTTAAATGTTCTGACAGCTCCTTGGCCCTTTGCGATGTGGGGCATCGACATGATCAGCGAGATCAGGTCCACCGCTTCTAATGGACATCACTTCATCCTAGTAGCCATTGATTACTTCACGAAGTGGGTTGAGGTAGCCTTCTTTGCTACAGTTACTAAGAACGTCGTGGAGCGGTTTATCCGACACAATCTGATATGTCGATATGGTGTACTAGAGAGAATTATTATTGACAATGGTACAAATCTCAATAACACGATGATCACCGAGCTCTGTAAACAGTTCAAGATACAACATCATAACTCTTCTCCCTATCGGCCGAAGATGAATGGCGTTGTTGAAGCATCTAACAAGAACATCAAGAAGATTGTGCAGAAGATGACGGTGACATATAAAGACTGGCACGAGATGTTACCATTCGCTCTTCATGGGTACCGTACCTCAGCACGGACATCGACAGGGGCAACACCCTACTCTCTGGTATATGGCATGGAGGCAGTCCTACCCATCAAAGTCCAGATACCTTCTCTTAGGATTATGAAGGATGCGAGTTTGAACAAAGATGACTGGATCCAAACCCGACTTGATCAACTGAATCTAATCGACGAGAAGAGACTTACTGCTATCTGCCATGGTCAGACGTATCAAAAGTGAATGATCAAGGCTTTTAACAAGAAAGCCAGGCGTCAAGAATATCAAGTCGGGGATCTGGTGATCAAACGCATCATACTGCCGCAAGGTGATCCCAGGGGCAAATGGACTCCCACGTACGAAGGGCCATTTGTGGTTAAGAACATTTTCTCAGTAGGAGCTATAATTCTAACCACCATGGATGGTGAGGGCCTTCCTCACCCTGTCAATGCAGACATAGTGAAAAGATACTACGCATAATCAAAGATCCACTAGGTTGACTGGCCTAGACAAGAATAAGGGCTTCCCGGCGAAACAAAAGGGTTCTGGAAAAAGTAAGGGATGAAAATGAAAAAATTTGTACACTCGGCAAGTCGAAAACCCGAAAGGGAGGCTTGGGCAAAAAAGGGTATCCCGGTGGATTGAAAACCCGAAAGGGCAGTCCAGGAAAATTTTAGGGATTGAAGCGTATCACTATGTCCAATTGGATCATCTTACGACCAGACTTCGGTATCAGCTATCAAGCTCGGACGGCGCCAATCAATCTGATCAACCTTCGGCCAAGTAGCAAAGTGATGAGACGCTTGAAGATATAAAGGCAATAACAGAGTTGGAACCCAATGGGATTGTTTCACATAGCTGTTTTTCTTTCTTTTACACAAATTGTATAATTTCTATCTTTCGGCGGCGTTCTCTTACTAGAACGTCAGCCTCTTTGTACAAAACGCATATTACAGGCCAATTTCAAAATCAATACAAGTCATTTTTACAAAACTTCAATTCATTTCTTTTTCTTTTTCTGTTTTGTTTTGCAAGAACGTCCAATGATTTATTTTTTATATATGCATTTGAAAATGATTGCTGCTCACAAATATTTACATAAGAAACAAAAGACAATTACTCGTAATTCTAGAAACAGGGAAAATAAGAAGTGCCAAACCCGACGGTTCCTCTTCCCAGCAGGTATCAGGATAAAGTCATGCTTGGGAACGTAATTATTGGTATACGCCCTCCCCACGGAGTAAAAGTATACAAAGACATTGATGTCAGCTTTCCCGAAACAGGACATAACTATCCCCAACCTAGGTTCATAATCGCGGGCAAGTCAATAAATTTCATTCACCAAGCAGACTTTATTTCTCCAACAGAGCTCGTCACTTCCAGAAACGGAATTTCATCCCCTGCTAAATTTGTTCCTACAGATCAGCAGGTCTACCAACAGAGTATATCTTCCCCCAAAGTCTGGTCCCCGCAAAGTTATTCTCCAACATCTCTTCCTTACAGAATATTTGCAAATCTCCAGCAATCGTCAGGGATTTATTTTCCCAGACGCGAGCATACCCCGACATCATTTCATGAACATACATCATGACATACACATACATATCATATACAGCATAATCTCGTTTATTTGGAGAACATCAACTCACCCTACATTTCATGCATCGTATATAACTAACCCTGATATCTTCTCAGGAAAAGACAATTAGCTTCAACAAATCCAGCAGTTATATACAGACAACTAATGGAAACTCAGTTCCCGAAATCAAATAGGTCAACTAATCTACATTATCATGCCGAAGTAACCTTACCCCGGTTTATTCTAAAGTTTTACACAAACTTATCTCAAAATAACCTTACCCTGGTTCCTCCTAAAGTTTTACACAAACTTATCATACCGAAGTAACCTTACCCTGGTTCCTCCTGAAGTTTTACACGAACTCATCCCAAAGTAACCTTACCCAAGTTTTACACGGATTTAGCCCAAAGTAACCTTACCCAGGTTCCTGCCGAAGTTTTACACGGACTTATCCCGAAGTAACCCTACCCAGGTTCCTTCTCACAACCCTACTATCCAGGCTTTTCATATCGAAGTAACCCTACTATCTAGGTTCCTTCTCACAGCCCTACTATCCAGGCTTTCATATCGAGTAACCCTATTATCTAGGTTCCTTCTCACACCCCTACTATCCAGTTTTTTCATATCGAAGTAACCCTACTACCCAGGTTCCTTCTCACAACCCTACTATCCAGGCTTTCATATCGAAGTAACCCTACTATCCAGGCTCCTTCTCACAGCCCTACTATCCAGGCTTTCATATCGAAGTAACCCTACTATCCAGGTTCCTTCTCACAGCCCTACTATCCAGGCTTTCATATCAAAGTAACCCTACTATCCAGGTTCCTTCTCACAGCCATACTATCCAGGCTTTCATATCGAAGTAACCCTACTATCCAGGTTCCTTCTCACAGCCCTACTATTTAGGCTTTCATATCGAAGTAACCCTACTATCCAGGTTCCTTCTCACAACCCTATTATCCAGGCTTTTATTTCAAAGTAACCCTACTATCCATGTTCCTTCTCATAACCTTACTATCCAGGTTCCTCCTCTCTTATCTCCACACGGTAGTCCACAACACTGCAAGACCTGGACCTAATCAAACACGATTAGTTTCGCATTTCCCTAGTAGAGTAATGGACAACTTAAGCTCCTAAAACTCTATTTCTCCCAAGACAGATACCAACGTTCCTCAGCAGATTCCTCGTCAATAATAGCAACAGGGACTCTCGTCAAAGGAATATCTCAGGAAATCCACATTCTCTAGATGGTATCTTTAAGCCCATCTCCGACAATTCTCCGTCACATCCAGGATGGCATCTTTAAGCTCATCTCTGGCAATCTTCCATTATCGACATCCAAATGGCATCTGTAGGCCCATTCCCAATATCACCAATCAATCTCACTTAATGCGAGTGCAAATTTCTCGGCACTCTAGTGTTCAATCATCTTCCACCTTTAGATCACGAAAGGTAGAGCAGCCAATCTACATCCTCAAGTTTAAGAAGATTGAACAGGGGCAGTTGTTGTACCCCAAAATTTGCCCTCTCATTTTACTCAATACATGTCCATTGGGATCCTCAATTTGCTCAAGCTTGCCCAAGAGTTGACCAGACAAACTCTCTCCTAAGGCAGTATACCTCAAATTAGGGTTTCCATTTTCATCAAGATGGGTGAACCACAAAGTCCTCATATGCTCTACATGGGCTTAATATGTTCTCAAGACTCTACATGACAAGTTTCATGCCTTGCACAAGAAGTTTGCTCAGTCAACTACTCAGATGCTTGAGAGTCGACTGTAATATGTCAAAAGTCAACTGTGACCCATAAACAGTCAAACTTCAAGATTTTTGGACAACATTAACATTTTGAAGTAACTTTCATTATTTGATCAAGGGTTGATCATGATTCCCCAAGGAATGCTCCAAATTCATCAAAACCCAAAAGTTGCTAAATTAGGGTTTCTTAGTAAAAGTCAACCCAACTTTGACCAAGCATAACTTCCGCATGCTTTATTAGAAATTTTCCATCCAAAGCTCATTTTGAAGAGGATGAAATTCCCTACAACTCATCTTCAGCCAATAAGTTCAAAATATGCACTCATCAAAAGATATGGATTTCTACATTATAGGTCCTTTTGAAAAGTCAACAAAAACACCTTTTGGGTCAAAGCTTCATACTTGAACATGGAAGATCCAATTGAGATGAAACCAAAAGGGTTGTTTAGGGGACATCATAAGATTTCTAAAAAGTCCAAGAACTCCCTCCTAGGATCAAAATTGAGAGAGACATGCATTGTCAAAGTTGGCAATTTTTGGAAAATTGTCAAAAGTCAACATTGATCAAATTTGCATTTTTTTTCCAAAGGGGCCCATGTTTTCTTGTTTGAAATATGTTTCTAATAGGACCCACAACCCCTGAGCTTCTCCACCCATTATTTTATTACCTTTATCATTTATTTTGATTTTTTATTCATTTAAACCAAAATAAATCAAATTAAATGGTAAAATAATGAAAACAAATCAAATCTTGGGATTTGTTTGCACATTTGGAGTCCATGTACAACTAGCATGATGATCAATTCGTGCAAGACTCATTAGGGTTGGAAAAGATTGGATTGAAGCTTGTTTTAGAAAGATATCATACATGAAGCAAATCAAATCCAATTTCTATTATTTCTCAAGATTCATACCAATTTTATTAACCTAATTCAGTCTACTATATGTATACAACAATTGAAGATCAAAAGAGGAGGTTTTGTAGTCGTAGGAAGCAAGAACAAAAACTCAAAAATTGGATAAAAAGTATGCACTTGATTTCTACCCTAGAGGATGATTCCAGGCGATTGAAGGACTCTAATCACTTCTTGGCCATCTCCTGAAGCCAATAACATCATTTGCAGCCTTTAAAACGTCAAGAGTCTTCGCCTAGACACATCACGGTTTGCATCCCAAACTCAAATTCGATTTATATATTTTATGCATGATAAATCCATTCTATCCATATATTCTTGTTCATAATCGTGTTTGCAAGCTTTCTGTATCACTTAATTGTACTAACAATGCAGGAATCCATATTTACCATTGTTAGGGTTTAAGGTCGTGACTTGGGGATTTCTGGTACAGGAAAAATTGGGCCATGAATGAGGTACCATGATACTCGTGAGACCAAGACGAGTTGATTGGTACCATCGCAATTAATTTATCATGCTCGTATGAGATTTTTTGAATTTTGCAGGGGCTGTAGTTACAGCAAACATCCGTAGGTATAAGTCTTTAACCTAAGACGACGGTTGCAGTGAAAAAGATGATGCATGGTAGCCCATGACCGACTAATTTAAATTTCGCGCGTTTCTTTGGTCATCATGCGCTTTTTGTATTATATTATATTTCATTTATATATATATTAACAAAAGAACAAGTAGAACAGATGGTTGAGAGATGTGCCTTTGATGCACACGTCCTAGGTTCGATTCCAGGCGTGTGCATTTTGTTTATTTTCCTATTTATTTCAGGAAAATCCAATGCTTCACTCCCTCACATGCCTTCCATGCAACCTCAACGCCCATCCACTGGATGCACCTCTAGCCAGATCTAACGCTTCCTGCCTGAAGGTCCTTGGTGCACCCCAAGTCAACGCTTGCACAGAATCCAACGTGGTTGACTAGACTCAGCTTAATGGGCTAGGAAATTCAGTTTCTCACCCTCCTGAATTGCTAACAACACAGGCCCATATTCTCTTTTCTCTATTTATTTCTTTCTTTTATTTTAATTATTTTGTTTAATTATTTTTCACTAAATTAATTACTCTTTTTTTTAAAAAAATCATAAAATCAACAAATCACAAAATACCAAAAAAGCATTTTTATTTAATAAATTATTTAATTTAATTAGAAATATAGGTTAAGTGGATTTCTTTTATAATTAAAATCAAATAGAAATTAGGTTTAATTTTACAATTATATTTCTTTTCTCAAATAAAAAACCAAAAATACACAAAATCTCTTTGTACAAAATATTTTATTTTTCTTGAAATTATTTAATTAGAAAAATAGGTTAATTTAATTTCTTTCATAATTTAAAAACAATTAGAAACTAGGTTTAGTTAATTTGAAATTAAATGTTTTCTCAAATAAAAATCCACAAGAACAAAAATCTTTTTCTCTCAATTAGAGTTTTAGGTTATCTTTTCAACCGTCCTCGTATTTAATTCGCCGCGCGCTTGTTAATTATTTTGCCATTATTTTGTAATTGCTAAGGGTATGTAATAGCTTTAAACTAGGGTTTTTATTTACCGTTTTTCCCCCAATTTTGGTTATGTAATTAATCCCCCTCCCTGAAGCCTTGTAATAGCTAGGTTTATTTTCTCGCATTTTTAATTCCCACAAATATTTAACTGTCTAGATGTATGCTAATAGGATTGCATGAAAAGAATGCTTGAAATTTAAAACGGTAGATCACCTAATGTGCAAAGATTAAATAATTGAAACAAATCATATGCACATGTTTCACTCCTAGGGTTTGCCTCACTCTGGTTGCCTTCGGTAAACAGTCATTAAGCATAGGAAATTTTAAGTGGTCGCTCTCCAGTCTAAAAGATCACAATGTTGACTCAAAAATGTTGCCTCGGAAATGTTGCCTCAGAAAGATCTTAAGACTCTAGGGTTACTACTAAAGTTTTTCTAACTTTTGCTTTACTGATTGTACTCGTCCCTTTCGAATGTCCCTTACAACTCCAACGATGGTGCTACCTACTCCGTAATAGTAGGATAGCGCTGTCTAAAGGAAATAGAACAAACAATCTTTTTTCGAGTAGGTAGAATCTTAAGTACTTTCTCAATGAAAACTTTTCACACAAACACCTTTCGAAAACCAATTTTCAAAACAAACTTCATCACATCCTTGAGGACTGATACAAGGGTTATCACGAAGTAAAGTATTTTCAAGACAAACACACACAAGCAATTTGAAAAATGAGCAAGTACCTAAGAGCCTGTAGATAACTACGGATAGAAAGGGTGATAACACCTTCCCTTTCTATAATCTACCCCCCGTACTCAGAATATCTCGAAAAGAGGTTTTTTTTTGTTCTTTTTTCTTTTCCATGATTGGATAAAATAAAATTCAGTGGCGACTCTTGCTTACCGCGACATTTTGCAAACAAAAAAACGCAAAACGCAAACCAGTATAACAGTCGGTTCTGCCACCATATCACAGCAGGCTATCAGCCATGAACTATTTTTTTGAGAAGCCATGCCAATTAGGGGCTGTGTTTTTGAAAAAATGTGCCAGACAGAAACTGGGCTTTGCACCAACGTTAGTAGGACTATTCATATTATATCGGCTTGGTGGCTTGGAAAGGTGAAACAGATAGAAAGCTCGCTAACATTGGTAAGGTTACCTAGAGACATTAATGCAGTGATTTAGAAAGTGTGAGGTTGCTCACGACTTTTACATAAGGCTTCTTACATATAAACAAAGAAATGAGGTTGTGTGAGGATGCTCACACCTTAGTTTGACAAAGAACGCTTGCATCATAGACTCACTGAGAGGGATAGTCGGAGAGATATTAGAGATTATAATAGTGATTCCTCTAGAAATTGACTCTAGATTTTTACGGGGTCCCAAGTCTCGGTCTATGATACGTCATGTATGCATGCAAATGGAGGCGTTAATGCGTAGAATGACTGACCAATGCATGTAATGGATGTTGAAATTTTTATGTGCTAATGAGAATTGGGCTCTTTGTTAGATCCATGCTATCGGAAGTCGCCAGTCGTCAGATGGATGTAATGCATGATTTATGCAGCCTTACGCTTTATGATTATAACTCAAATGATTTTTTTTAATGGTTCCTCTGTGATGGGTCGTGGATGATTAAAGTGTAGAGGGTTGCCTATGCAACAATGTTGCTTGTCACATGATGGTTGAAGGTTATGCTATCATGATTTCCTGATACTCGATTTGAACTTGAATATTGCCATTATAGGAGAAAGACCTACTGGATTTTATGAAAGCGCACGGAGAGCTTGTCCCTATGTGGACTGTCTTTTCCTAATTTGTTGGTAGGGTCTTTGAGGAGATTCCATTTGGTATGAGCTTGTAAATAGTTTGATCATAATGTGAGTAACCCTATTATTTTGTATTATCCCCCATCATTAAAAGACTCTTGAAAATGTTTGGCTTTGATGAACCATTTTGAATCAACTCCCTTTTGATCGAGCCTCGCAGTGGTTTTCCACACCACTCGAATTTTGAAAGAGGTTCACCCCTCAATCTCTAGGATCTAGAGGAAGTACCCTCAAAAAGAACATAGACTTCACCATGAACTTGACATAGACTTCCCCAACTATTTGAAGCTTGAAAATTTGTACTTAAAGTTGCTTGAAGGGAAATTTGGACCATACGCGCAGTAGGATGAACTTGGTACGTACTGCCCCAACATTTGAATCTTGGAGGGTTGCCCCTGATTATCAAGGCCTTTAGAGGTTTGTTAAAATGAGGAATCCGAGTCATACCCTGTTGTGATATGACTTGATTAAGGAATGCTCCTTCAAAAGGTATGCCCCTGATTAAACAACGCTTTGAAATGTGATCCAAGTTGATTGAATCTTAGAATGATCACCCCTAGTTAATAGGTTCTTATGAGATATGCCCCTGTGATCATTAGTATCGATTATGATTATAGGGTTCTTACTTATATGCTTTACCTCTAATTAGAAGCTTATTAGGAATGCCGCCTTTGATCAGATCAACTTTTGAAGTCTCCTTAATGCTAAGTATTGATTCGTAAATAAAATTGTACATTTTGAAAAAGTAATTATGTTTGATGCACATGCAAGTTCTTAAAATTGAAATTTATTATTTGAAAAGAAATGGAATATTAGAAGATGAATATTTTGAAGAAGAGAAGTAGTTAGAAATAATTTTAACAAACATAAGAGTCAGTTTAACACAAAATTTGTTGAGTTAGCTTTCATAGCGAACCTAGCTTCAATTAGGACTTTTGAAGGTTGTAATGTGGCCATGGTTCATGGTTTAAGAAACAAAAGATATAAGGCTCAAAATTTATTTAGCCCGCCCCATTCTCTTTGATGTGCTTCAATCCTAACTTCAATTAATCCAACAGATGTGTTTAATCCCCAAGAGAAGTTTCGTAGTCGCGCAAATGGTGAAAAGCATAGATAAAGATCCAAGCGCCAATGAAAAGCATTGATAATATCCAAGTGTTGATAAGATCCAAGCGTTGATGAGAATCCTTGATGATTCTTGAGGTGACAGTCACAAGATTGTTCTCCAATTTATTTGTTTTTAATCCCTTATTTTGCATGTATTAATTCTTTTGAATTTCTGGTCCGTCGGGATCCCTAACTTTTGTCTAAGTCAACAAATTTTTTATTTATGTTTTTTGACTTAGCGGGCTCTCCTTTTTTTGATTTTTTTTCTTTTGACTTTGAAAATTTATGACTATCAGATTATGATAAGCTTCATCTTCATCGTTTCCTTGATCTTGATTGATGTACTGAGGAAGAAGACTTCATGGACTTTGTCTTTGTGGATTCCTCAATCTTGGATGATGAACACGGGGAAGATGATGTGCTTGAACCTTTGCTTAGATCATTCCCTCAATGATGTATCGAGGAGAGGGATATGCTTGAATCTCTTAGATTGTTCTGATTCTTCTGGGATTTGAATGCATCGTTGAATTAATTGAAGTCTACCCTGCCCCGGGTTAAGATTAAGGTTTTTTAAGAAAATAGAAAGAACTCCAACTTCTGGCTCGAGGGGGTTAACTACGAATTAACACCTTATATCTCCACTATTTGGGAATTGAAACAATGCATTACATTGTCAGCTAAACCTTATTATTAAAAGCATACGTCAGCAAAATTTGATTATTTTATATTTTCATTATTCTCCATCAAAGTTTGTTAAAGTTATGCAATGGAAGATAGAAAAGAAGATTAGAAATTCATTGATTATTTGTGGAATGAATCAATTCAAAAAAACATGCATGCTTATTTCATTAGAATTACTGATCAAAGAGTACAAAGTTTAAAACAAATAACCCTTAGCAAGAAATAAATTTCACATGATAAAGCCTAAACATCCTAGGGATGAGCTTCTTTAGTGATCCACCAATCAGGACGAGGGATTTTCCACCATATGTGGGCCATCTTCTTCAAAAGTTAATTTCTTATTGTCAATCAGCTCTTGTACCTCTTCTTTGAATGAATTGAATTCTTCAATTCAATGCCTCGCTACTCCACCATGAAACTCACATTGAACATCTGAGTTGTACCAAAGAGGAAATGAAGACTTCATGGATCTAGTTTGTCTGGGCGTCATTGATGAATTTTGGACCAGATATGACCAAAATTGAATGTATGTCATAGGGATCGGGTCAAACTGGCGAGTTTCCCCTTCTTGGATGTTTCGACGCCTATGCTAATTCCGGAATTGATGGTGATTGTTTCGATTTTGAACCGGTCGATTTTGACATCGATGTTGAGGTGAAATCTTAGCTTGCTGGTCCTAAAGTATAGGCCATGATTGTTGGTGTTGAAGACCAGAGGGTGGTTGTTGGCATTGAGCATCTACTGCATACGGATATTGATGATAAGGCACAGGAGATGGAGTTTTGGGATCTTGTTAAGTTTCCCATATTGCATTTGTTTCATCTTCTTCTTCCCCTTGGAAATCTCTAAGGGATTCACTAGTTGGGTCACTCGAGATGCTTTGGATTTTTCTGGTTTTAATGTCGTTCTCGATGCGTTCCCCAACTATTACTAGGTCAGAAAAGCATGATGATATACTTCCCAACATTTTTTCATAGTACTAACCTCGTAGGGTTCTCATGAACATGTCTATAAAATCCTTATCCAATAAGGGCGGTTGTACTCGAGCAACCAACTCCCTCCATCTCTGTGCATATTCTTTGAAGGATCCGTTACTCCCCTGAGATAAATCTTGCAGTTGCATGCAACTTCGAGCCATGTCAGTGTTATATTGATAATGCTTCTAAAATACCACAACCAAGTCATTCTAGGTGGGAACGTGGTTTCTTTCCAATTGTGTATACCATTCTAATGATGCTCCACTAAGGCTGTCTTGAAAATAGTGGATAAGTAATTTGTCATCGCGTGGGTATGCTGCCATTTTCGTAACATATATATTCAAATGGGTCTCAGAACAACTAAACCCTTTGTACTTTTCAGAATCTGGCATCTTAAACTTCGGAGGAAATACCACATCTTCATTAAAACATAAAGCAGAAGCATCAAAGCTATGAGTTTCTTGTCCTTCTATGGTGTTGAGCCTCTTTTCCAACATGTGGTATCTTTTGGTATCCTCAGTATCTTGTGGCTCTTCGGTATTTATGGTCGGGTTTTCTTCTTGGGGTTTCGGCACAGGGAATACAAATTGATGATACTCGATAGATTCATGGGATGGAGTATACTCGTCTCAAAAAACTGTATGTTCTTGCATAACAAGGTTCTCCATTGAAGCTTGTATAGGTCGGGGTCGAGCCTGAGCATTTTCTTGAGGTGTAATGACGTTTTCAGTTGTGGCTTGTTCACCTTCATCCATTGTCATAGCTAAGGTTACGCTTGCTTCGTGAGCTGTCTCGAGTTCGTTCTAAGTATCTGGGAATCACCTTGTTGGACTATGGTTGAAAAGTTCTCTGCGAGTGGAAGAGATATGAGCCTTACGCAGATGGAATGAAAATGTATGAAAATACTTGGGTATGCAAAATATTTTTTTTATTTTAGGGTAAAAAGGTTTTATGGATATGCAATATGATGTAGACGTAGTATGAGGGTAGATGTAGGGATAACCTATACATGTTTAATGGTAGATATGGAAATGATAATGTCCTAAACTGACTCAGAGATTAAAACAGGCATGAACTCCTTAAGGACGTAGATAATGATAGACATGGATATGATGATATCCTATATTGTCTCAAAGATTGAGACATGTAGGAATTTCTTTAGGATTATGGCCTAACAAAAGACGACGAGAAATCCCTACAAGCTAGGGATTATGACATAGATGGAAGCCCTATGGGCTAAAGATAGTAGTAGAAGAAAATATAACCCTTGAGAGTTTAGGGATTATAGTGGGATTTGCGAGAGGTATCCTTAGTTGGTAGGTTCCTAGTATTTCCCTACGGATATTCTACCCTCGTCATAAGGTAATTTCCTTAAGGGTATCATAAATAACACTAGAGGGAAAGACACAAGGGCCTCCCTTAAGTGGAGCCTCTTTGCAGACCAAAACTTTCGTCTCTAGGTCATGAAAGGCCTCATCATGAGATTTTGGTTTGAAGGTTCTACAAAGAGTCATAGGTGTCATTCCAAAGTCTTACTTCCCAAGATGATGTCTCTTGAAACATATATCTTTTACGTTATTCCACCGACTCTAGGCGAAGTCGTCACATAAATTCATAGGGTTGATGTCACCCCTTGCTAATAGACGAACCTCCTTTTTAAGGATTTTTAAAAATATTTTTTGCAAAATTTAAATCCCACCACAAATATAACAATATGATAAAAATAACAATAGATAAATAAATGAATAAATAAATAATTAAATAAACAAATATAAAAAACCCAAAAAAATAAGAAAAACCCTAAAACCAAAAGACAAGGCTTCTAAACCTAGGGTTGAGTCCTTAGCAGAGTCGCCAGCGGTTGTAAATGGTTTTAAAATAAGAGTCGACACCCTTAGTTTTTATCCTAAGGAAGAGAATATAAAGGATAACCCTAAAAAGTTATAGATTCTAGGTTTTTTTGACTCGGTTTTTGATGAAGGGAAGGTGTTAGGCACCCCTCATCTATCTTGTTCATAAGGATACTAGGCTTAGAAACACAATTTTAGAAAATAGGGTTTTAATAATTGGCCACGTGTTGTTTGCGGTGGAATATTTGATGAATTGTGTGGATTTTGATAATTGAATTAATTTTTAATAATAAACAGGTAGACAATATGTCGATCAATTTAATTACTCGAATATGAAAATCTTATTATTTATAGAATTTTTAAATTAATTTAATTTAATAAAAATGCACTTTTTGTTATTATTATTTGATGTTTTTTATAACAAAAATTAAATAAATTGAATAAAGTTCCTAAAACTAAATATAAAATTAACCTAAACTAGAAAAAAAAGCTAAGGAAGACTATAACGCAGAACCATTTAAACCATACATATTCTTTCTATTTTGGACTTAAATTAAATCAAAAAATTAAACTAATAAACTAAATTAGTTAAAAGTTAATGACTTAATAAAATGCAACAAGTTTTCTTATTGTACATTCCTAATAAATTAATATATCACCTAGATTAACCAAAACTAAAAAACTATATTAATAATAAAGAACAACTAGAATCGAGAAGAATCTGCATAACAAGTAAAGCTAATAGGGAGACCAAAAAAACCACCCATCTCCCATATACAGTAACAAACTTTGACCCAAACTAAAGCTATCTACCAATCAAAACCCAATACTTGGCATAGATATTACCACATGTATTCTCTCTGTTTCTATGGAAAAAAACAAATGTTTTGCAGGAGATTCAACTTCATCACTCAGGAATCAAAACAAAGCAAAAGAGTAAAAACCTGAGATTTCTAATTGATAGTGTTAGTGAACAGACCGGTGTATTTTTTATTGTTTCGAGCGGTGACTGGAGGTAGTTCACGCAAAGGGTGAACCATCGGTGACGGTCAGAGGTTGATGGTTGTGGCGGAGCGGTGGAGAAGCACGAATCTCGCCGGAGTTAGTATTAGATTCGATGGTTATTTTCCTTGATCCTTTTGCAATTTCTTGTCATGTTCTCTACAACAAAAACTTTTATACAAATTGTATTGAGATGATATGTGCAAGATTTTGAATGTTAGTGTGTAGAAATTGGGTTATTTGGAAAAGAGATTATGTACACAAATAAGGAAAAAACAATGGTTTTCTAATATGTTAAAAGATTGTGAAAAATATGTATATGAGAATTTGTACGTGGGAATTCTTTTATGTACAGTGTGAATGGCCTCCATAAATATAGTGAAAAGCGTTAATTAAAAAAAAGTTTAACAATAACAACCATATAATTCATCATATAATTGAGAAGAAAAAACAAGAAAATTAAAACCAATAATAAAACAATAACACCCAAAGTTTTTGAAAATAAAAATTGAAAAGAAAGTGTGAGAAGAAAAAATGAAAAAAAAAGTTGTTGATAGAAGTGTAATTGTGAGAATTTGTTGATTTTGATAATGAAATTGTGGATCGGGTAATTGTGAGAAATTATGGATGTGTTGGTGAAACAATAAAACTATCAGAAATTATTATCATATGGTAAAAATAATAAATAAATTAACAAAAATTTAAGAAATAACAAGGGATGCCTCATATGAAGTCATCGGCCAAAATAACAAAATAACACTAAAAGTGTTGAAAAGAAATTTTAAAAGAAAGTGTGTGGAATTGCGGGAAAGTATGAATTTTTTGGATATGTGAAAATTGTGAATGAAAGACTAGGAAAAACTAAGGTCTATTTATAGACTTGAATTAGGTTAAACAAAGACTTTGAGACTAAGTTATCCAAAAGTCCAAAAGAAATCCCAAAGTTTGATCTCCAAAAAAGAGATGAAAATTAGTAAAAATAAGAAAAAATGTCATACACAAGATTCAAACCCGCAACCTCATACTTGCAAGTTTCATTATTTATCAATTGTGCTATGTTACTCATTTTTAAATAAACCAAATTGAAAGTATATGAATGATTAAGCAAATATTTATTTATTTAAAATACAAATGACCTGAAATAAATCATTATATTTTTAAATAGGTTTGGAAGCGAATATTTATAAAAAATCAAATAATGTTATAAAAATAATGTTTAAAATATTTTTTAATGTAGAAATAAGGGGCGGACAAATTTGGGGTATGACACTCACCAAGACTTATAACTCGCCTTTTTAGCCAACAACAACAACATAAGATGCATGAATGAGTGGATGCATCATCACAACAACTCTACAACATGAAACAGTATCACATTAAATCATATAATTCCTACAGAACAACAGCATAGTAGATTCCACATCAAGACTACACCTCTCAACTCAAACATATTATCAATACATGAATGTCACACAACATTTACTCATTTTAATTCTTGATATTCTCAACTCATCATTATAGAACCACAACGGTTCGCTAAATAACCATATATGTTGTCACAAAGATATCTATTTAGACCTATAAGTATAATTCAACTATCTTACTAAGCAATTTCCCGGGGTATTTCAGTGCGTTAGATCTCTAACTCTTTGAACGACAATTCATTTGGACTTACAGATAAATAACTATGGTAAAAACAAAATTTTAATAAAATCAGCCTAATTGGAGACAGTTGGACCGTTATCGTAGCTAACACTAACTTTTTTGCAATGCTCTAAACCGCTGCAGAATGCAGAATTATGCATTTTCCACCGTTTGAGGCCTTTCGGTCCTCCCATTTTGATTTTGTAAAAAGCCAGACGCTCAAAATTTGACACTCAATAGCTATTCAATGATTAAAACCACAAACTCACAATTTATGACAGATTAACATCAATAAAATCATGTAATTTCATACTCCAAAACACCCAATTTCAATATAATTTCATTATTGAATCAATTATTTCATGAACAACACAACCACACAAATGATTATTCGAATTTTGATACACACAATATTAGAAGTCAAGACTGGTGTCTTAACAATACACAATGTCACGATAGATTTTATAACATCTGTTGACAGAAAATAGACTTGCTAAAACAGAAAGATTATGCAGACAAGTAAATTGCAGAAACTTAAAGAACACAATCGAGTGTTAACTCAGTTCGGTGTGACTCACCTACTCTGGGGGCTACCAAGCCAGGAAGGAAATCCACTATCAGTATTATCAATTCAAAGCTAAACAGTCCTAGTTTACACTTCTCACTTAATCCATACCCAATGTAATTTCTACCTAGGAACCTCCTAGATATGAGAATCCCTCTCACTCCTAATTACCGTAGTAATATCAAATAATCCCAGTCTCAGGGAATGTCTCAAGAAACCAAAAAGAAGAACACTCTTCTAATACAAAAATACTTAGTTTGCTTAAAAGCTTCACTAAGAACAATATTCAGCTATTTGCTTAAAAGCTTCGAGGAGAACAATAACTTGATAAACAAGTAATAATTAATCAACTCAAATGCATCAAAAGATACATGAGGACATGCAAAAACACACGGAGAAAACTAAGAAACTCTCAAACCCTAAACCCTTATCTTTCACAAGGTTTTACAATAAAACTATGCTTCTTAAAAAACTAGGTCTTGAACGTCTCCTTATATAGACTTCTGCAGCTGGGCTTGGACTCTTCAATCAAATCAAATCTCCACCTCTAAATCCCTGCAGAATCTTCTCTACAAAAATAGAAACAAAAAAAAAGTCAAATCTACAATTGTTCCTAAAATTCCTTGATTGCATGCGCCTATTATAAGTACTAGAAACCTCAATAATTTCATACTTTTCAATCAAATTTTCAAAGAAATAATCCAGTTGTACTATCATGATGTTCTGTTGCAATATGTTATAACGTCTGATAGAACATCTGTCAAATAAGTACAAGCAGACTCTACTGTACCTGCTGGTTAAGATGATATAACATCTTATTCAATATTAGGCTGCAATACATGTTTTTCCCAAAGAAACATGTTTTGATAAAATTGTTTCCAACCATAAAATCTCAGACCTAACAGTCCCCCTTTTGACAAATTTTGGCTAAAACAACCTTTGAACAAAATCTAGAGAGAGGAATAAAACCACAAACACAAGTTATATGAAACCATGTAAACTCTGGAAAAAAATATAGCTCGGAAGCTTGTATAATCAGACTTGTATATTACTCCCTCTGTCATACAAAACTATCTCTCCCCCTCAAGGGAAAAACCCCCCAAATTAGAGCACATGTTTCAGAAGAAACAGAAGAGAAGCAGCGGCACAAACAAGCATGAATAATCATGATCCCCTTGAATAGTTGCATGAGAAACCACAAAAAATTACTTTCTCAAAAGCATTCGCATACAGTCCTATCACAATGCTAAATCAACATATCATGACATGTGATGTAACATCAGGACACAAAACATCAACACAACACTTTACTCCCCCTTTTTATCCAAAATATTGACAAAAACTGGAGTAAATGTACACAAGCAGTGGAAACACACAACACTTTTGAATAAATTGCACCCAGGAAATACTACAAATGGAAACAAACATATGGAAACACTGTTGTACCCCAAAATTTGCCCTCGCATTTTTCCTCAAGAAATCATAACTTCAGGCTTTTCCTGATTTTTTCAGATTGGCTCAAGAATCGGTCAAACAGACTTTTCTCGCCAGTCAGACAAAATTAGGGTTTTCATTGATTTTCATGGCTCTGAAACAATTCAAGCAGTTTGTTTAGGGTTTGGTTGATTTTGGTTCAACTTCGATCAGGCGAACGCTTCTTTGACATTAATCAAGAACTAGGGTTTTTTATGCGCGGTTCCTCAGAAAGGTTTAACTCTACAGTGTTTTTCAAGTTATGCTGAGATGTGGATTGAAACATTTGGATTGAATTTGCAGGGTTTGATTAAAGCCAGTAAAAGGAAAAGACATTTGGGCATGTGTGATTTGACAGTGCATTGCTTTGATTATTCAAGATACCAATGTTTATTTAATTGTTTATTTATTCTAAGTTAAGATAATTGGAATTTATTTCCATTTATTATAATTTTAGAGTTATAAATAATAAAGTAAATATTTGAAAAGGAATTAACTGATAAGAATTGGATTTTTATTCATCTTTTAAATATTCGTTACAATTGTTGTTTGAATACAGTATTTGCAAGGTATTCATAATAATAAATGTTTACAAATAATTAAATTTGAAATAAAAATATCCTAATTTTTCTAAGTTTTCCTAAGTCTTCATCTTTCATCCCTTGCTCCTTCTGCTTCATTTGATTTTATCTGCAAAGAATAAGAAACAAAAGAAAAAGTCAATTGCAGATAAATAATTAAAAAGCAGACAATTAATTTGGGCTCATCATTAAAGGCAACTGACTGGAATCAGTTAGCCCTCTCTGCAAATCACGGGATTTCTCTCGGTTCACAAAAAGGGATGAATGTTTGCTTGCTAAACTTGAAATGCACAAAATTGAAAAATGCACAAGTTCAAAGTTTGTCAAAAAACTGCATAGTTCAAAGCAAGACAACACTACAAAGTCCAAATCCAAATTGAACCACAAAGTCCAACTAAGTTCCAAATTCAAACTTGCCACAAGCTGCCAAAAAAGTTGTCAAAGATATCAAAGTATCAAAAGGTACAAGATGCAGCACAAAGTATGGAAAAGAGAAGACAAAATATGCAGGCTAAAACTAGTTTTGCAAGCAAGCACAGTCAAAGCATCATTTCCCAAACAGCTGCCCTTTCAGAAAAGTACACATAAACATTATTTTAATGTTTTGAATTGTACTGGAGAGAGAGAGAAGAGAGAAAAGTGATTAGGCTTACAGGTTTGGCTTTAGGCAAGAAAGGATAGAAAAACAAAACTGTCAAATATAAAAACCATCTGCTGGAACTCTAAGAAACCCCCAGCCAAAAACACCATCAACCTTAAACCAGTAAAGCTAAAACCTGTGCAAGAAACTGAAGCTGAAACCTAAAGCCAGTGAAACCAAACTCAAATAATGGTTAACCTGCAATCAAACCAACCAAACACATAACCTGCATAAACCTTCCGGTCTCCAAACCAGCGACAACCAGTAAGGCCATAAACCAGTAAACCCTTAACCTGTCAAACAACAACCAGTATGGCCTAAAAACCATAGAACCTGCTTAAACTTTGCAAGGCCAAAACCTGCTGAAACAAAAACCATGCCAAGCTGAAGCATAGCTTCATCAGGCCCAAAACCAGCATAACCTGTAACCTAAAACAAACCTTTCAAAACCAGTAAACCCTGTCAAGACCTCATATGCCCAAAACCTGCAAGCTTAAACCTATCAGGCCAAAGCATAATCAAAACAAATAACCAGCCTAACCATTCAAGGCCAAAACCTGTCAAGTTTAAACCAGTAAAACCCAACCTGCTAAGCCATAACTTTAAACCAACAGCCATATCCAAACAGAGAACCAGTATAACCTGTTCAAACCTCACATCCAAACATCAGCCATGTCAAACTGTCGAGCCTAGCATTCAAGGCAACAAAAAGCCCTCAGGAAACACCATCATTGGGCAAACACACTAACCAACAAAATTTCAGCATATCAATATTCAGAAGCATATTCAGAAACACACAGGGTCAAACATCACAAGGGCCCTCAGAAAATTTCATCATTGGGCAAAGGTTCAAATAAATCTCAAGCATACAAAGGCGACCAGAAGAAGATAAGGCAACCATAAGAAGAAGATAAAGAAGCGTACACAGGCAAAGGCAAGGCAACAGAAACGAGCAAAGGTGAAGAGGATAAAGATTTGTTTTCAGAAGCTCCTCACAAAAAAATAAAATAAAATACAAGATACCAAGGTTTCCAAAGCTCGCGCGTCCTCAAGCCACCGCGTCACATTTTCCTCCACCGTCAAAGCCGCCTACGCGCCTCCTAGATCCCTCCTCCGTCTCCGAAAGGTAGTCTTCTTATATCCTTTGCATGCATGTCAAAATAACGAAAGAAAACACATAAATCAAGACCCAATCGAAACTTAAAATCAAAGATATAAAGAAAGCCCTAAACGCGAGAAAGACAGAGTTCGAACCTTGTAAGTGTCGCCTAAACGGTCCATTGGAGGGAGAAAAGGGAACGGTGGCGCCGGTGGCTTTGGATGAAGAAGCTTTATCGGAAGTTGGCCGGAGAAGACAAAGTGAAGCAACGGCGCTGTAAACCCTAAGCCCAATCACCAAATGAACGAAACAGTTAAGCCCCTTTGCAAAACGTTTTGCTCAGAATGTGGGCCTGGCCCTTTCTAAAAAATACCATTTGCCCCTCTAACATTAAACAATGTTTTACGTTTTTAGTATATATCACATAATAAATTGTTATAGAAAATCAAAACACCAATAATAATTTTTCTTTCCCTTTTTTTAGACAATTTCTCCTTTCTTTTAATTGAGTTTGTATATACAATACCCCTTTTTCATATAACCTAATCATAATTTTATATATAATACATTGATTAAAATAGAAATATTATTTTTAGACTTAAAACATTTTTTAGTTAATAATTTGTACATAATCAATTAAAATACATTTTTTTTAATATACATAATATAATTAAAATTTAAAACATTTTCCTTTTTTTAATTAATTAAAATACTTCTTTGTACATAATTACATAATTTTTCCTTTAAAAGTTAATATTTTTCTTTCCTTAAAATTAGAACTTTTGATTTGTACATACTTAACCAAAATACAAAACAAGAGCATATGCTTAATAATACATTTAAGTTCACATCTCACAACTTGTAAATAAAATACATGTACACGTACACTTACACGATACATTTTACATTTGATGCATTATACATTTGCTATACTTTGCTATACATTGATTATATTTGATTGCAATTCAATTTGGTTGTAATTATTTAAGTCTTATCCCCATTTGTGAATTTGTACCCCCACTCCCGGATACCATTTGTAATAGCGTAGACTTTAAAATTCCCGCAATTTACCGCTTTAGAATTATACCATGGTTAGACCTAGGGTTTGCATGTACATAAAATCGAACGCTAGATAACCTAATACAAGACAAATACATGAAATCAATACACAATCACACTTGCACCCCTAGGGTAATCCCGCTTGTTTCCTTCCAAAAAGGGCCATGCTTGCACGTCGAGTTTCTTTGGCAAAACAATCAAATGATCATAAGTCCCTCGATGACGCTTTCTAAAGTCGCCTATCAAAATGATCAAGTCCCTTCAAGCAAAATTGCCAAAGACACTTGGCACCATTGCATTCATGGTCCATACGATGACCCGTGCCCGTCCCGTTTAACTTCCTAAACACAAGATTGTCCACCAAATTCAATGGTGGAACAAAATTGTTAAAAAAGGGGTTGAAAACATAGAGAAAACCTTTGAGTACAATAGGGGTAGACAAAACTCTTAGTTACTTGAGATCAACTTGCAAAAGCACTTGCCTCCTTTTCAAAAACCACACCTCACAAACACTTTCAAAACAAATTCTCAAAAACATTTTGAAACATCTTTTCGAAAAGATACACACCGTTGTATATACTCAAACACGAGTCATTACAATGGTTTCCGAAACAAAGGCGTCTATTTCAAAAACATTTTCAAAACACACACATACACCACAATTTCAAGCAATAAAAAAAAATCAAGGCAAGTGATCTAAAAAACCAAGTAACTAAGAGCCCATGGATAACCATGGATGAAAATGGTGCTAATACCTTCCATTTTCATAATCTACCCCCCGAACCCACGAAATATCCCAAAAGGTTTTTGCTGTGCTTTTTAACCTTTCCTTTAGGATAAAATAAAAAGTCGGTGGCGACTCTTGCTCAACCGAACAAGTGCGAATACAAATGCAAAACGCAAGTCAGTTCTCCCACCGTATCACAAACACAATTCACCAAACATTAGGTGGTCATCCACATCTTTCCTTTGTCAAAGATCCTCCTTCCCCTATCAAAGAGTATTCTGCATTCCTTGGTGTTGTAGTCAGCCCCAACATCTTATCAAACACCTTGCTTCCATCCCTTCTCAGTAGCAATTTGTCAAGGCATGGCATGTCTCAGAGTATAGAGGAAAGATGCAACATTAGTTGCATTCCTACATATTTGTAATTGTTATAACTCCTTAATAGTACAAGTTCCAATCCCACAGTTTTTTATAATAGCAAGTTGTTCCTTGTTGTCCAAATGCTCCAGAGTCACAACCTTCCCTTTAACAAGATTCTTGATCAATTAATTACAACTACCAAGGTCCTTGTTCTAACCCTATTGATGAGTATCTGAAAGAACTCAAATCTTTATTATGAAATGTCATGACATCCTTTTTGACATCATGTCTCTTCAACACCAATTTATAGAAAATATCTCTTGTTTCCCTCAAGGCAACACATCCATTTGTATTTGACATCTTCTGTTTAAATTCAATGATGTTACCTTTATCAGGGTGAATTTTAGTCAGATCCCTGGATTGATCTATCTATCCTTCAGTAGACAGATCTTTGTTGGATTTAGAATTCACTGAATCAGTGTTGTAAATTCACAAATATCCTTCCTCAAAGCTTCATCAGTTTTCACACAGGATGTTCCAACATTGTCTCTAACATCAACCTTCTCTTTAGAAATTGAATCATTGATTCTCACATTAATAGATTCCATTTTCATTCCAGTTATGAAGTTAAACACTCTATAAGCTATTTTGCTTAAATATTAGCCCAAAAATATCCCTTCATCCCCTAAGGAATCCTTCTTGTCCACTTGGTCTTTATCAGTAACGATCTGGCATTTACTTCCAAAGATATGAAAGTATTTAACTTTATACTTCCTTCCTTTCCATACCTCATAGAGAGTAGTAGTATTACCTCCTTTCAAAGTGACCCTGTTATGAATATAGCAAGCAGTATTCATAGCTTCAGCTCAAAACTCAAATGGCAATTGCTTAGCACCAAGCAAGACTCTAGCTGATTCCTGTATGACTCTAATCTTTTGGTCAACAATTCCATCTCCCTGAGTTTTCCAAGAATAAGAGAACTCATGGCTTATTCCTTTAGAATCACAAAATTCCGAAAATTTTGTATTCTTAAACTCCATGTCATTGTCACTTATGACCTTGGCAATCATACTTTTCTTCTCCTCTTGAATACTTTGACGCAGATCTTTGGAGACTTCAAAGGTATCTGATTTTTCTCTAAGAAAATTCATCCAAGTATATCCAGAAAAGTCATCTACAGCCACAAAGACATACCTTTTTCCTCCTAGGATGTCTATCTTTAATGCTCCCATTACATCCATATGAAGAAGTTCCAAAACTTTGGAGGTATTCTTATGTTGCAACATTGGATATGACATCATAATTTGCTTTTTAATTTCACACTTATCACAAAATTATCCTTCTTCAATTTGGAGCGTTGACATATCTCTAACGGCTCCCACATATATGATTTCCTTCATTCTTTTTAAATGAAGATGTCCAAGTTTCTGGTGCCATAGCTTTACTTCATCTTCATTGATTGTTGATCATGTGGAAGAATAAGCAATTATTTGAGATTCCCATAAATAGAAGTTATCTTTGGACCTTACCCCTTTCATTAGAACAACTTCTTTCTCATCTTTGAATAGAAATTTTTGTTTAGAGAAAATTACTAACAAAGCTTGGTCACACAATTGACTAATGCTAATAAGATTAGTAGTTAATACTTTCACAAACAACACATCTTCTAACCCAAGAGAGCCATCACACGTTAGCTTACCAACTCCTTTGATTTCTCCTTTAAACCCATCAGCAAATCTAACAGAACCTGTAGGATGAGGCTTGACATCCACAAGTATCTTCTGGACCCCTCTCATGTGTCTAGAGCATCCAATATCAAAGCACCAGTCTTCACTAGTTGGGTCTCTTAAGGAAGTATGAGTTATAAGGTTAATATCCTTATTTTCAACACTTCTCTTTTTTCTCACTATATTTGTCTTGGAACGAATTGGAGATTTTTTTTATCTCCATACAATTTTAAACAAAAAGGCTTTATATGACCATACTCACCACAATAGTGACAACTCCAAGTAGATTGAGGTTGATTTGAAGATTCATCATATTTTCCAGGATGTTGTAACATATGTTTGGACATGCTGATCTTTTTCTTTCTTTCAGAAGAAAGGAACTTTTCTTCTGACATTTTTCTTAGTTTATTATCAGATTGATAATGAACTCTGGCATCCTCATCCTTTTTCACCATCTATATAGAATTTGTCAAGTTATCAAGCTTGGAGTTTAAGCGTGTTACCTCACTTTGTAGATGAGACACATTACTTAAGAGTTCCTTCCTCTCATTCTCCAAGTTAGCAAAGATATTTTTTTTCTTCCTCTTTCTTAAGGATTTCACCACACATGTCACACGTATCCTTGTAGGACCCATCCATGTATTTATAAAGATCATTCTCATCAAAAGCTTCAACTTCATCTGCCCATATGCCAGATAGAGCTAACAAAGGTTTGTTGATCTCGAGATTATCTTCATCTTCTGACTTATCATCATCAAACCAAGATGCAGTGAAACCCTTCTGTTGTTTCTTGAGGAAGTTGGGACATTCAGGTCTAATATGATTATATCCTTCACATTCAAAACATTGAATGTCTCTACTTTTACTTGAATTCTCTTTTTTCTTGTTTTCTTCTGAGAATCAAGATTCTTACTGGTGTCATATGAGATGTTCTTGACATCTGGTCTCCCTTTTTTGTAAAATATTTTCAAGACTCTATTGAACTACTTCCTAAGTAGCACAATGGTATTAGACAGATCCTCGTTAGTGTTAAGCTCAGCTTGACCTTTATCATCTTTAGCACTAGATACAAAATTTATGCCTTTGTTCTTGTTCTCATTCTTGTCACCAATAGCCAATTCAAATGTTTGAAGTGCCTCAAAATCTCATCAACTCTTAAGTTGTTGATGTCCTGAACTTCTTCAATAGTTGTAACCTTCATGTCAAATCTCCTAGGTAAGGACCTAATAATCTTTCTAACCAGCTTTGCTTCTGACATTTAGTCTCTCAAGGCACTTTATGCACTATCAATTTCAAGAATCTTCATCTGATATTCCTGAATTGTATCATCATCATTCATCTTCAAGTTCTCAAATTTAGAAGTGAGAAGCTGAAGTCTTGAAATCTTCACTTTAAAGGTACCTTCATAACTTGTCTTAAGAATCTCTCAAGCATTCTTGGTTATAGTATATTGTGATACTGTAAGAGAACTGACTTGGTTGTTTTGCGTTTGATCGCAAATGTTGCAGATAGCAAGAGTCACCACCGACTTTTATTTTATCCAAAAGGAAAGGCTGAAAAGAACAGGAAAGACCTTTAGAGATGTTTTCTTGAGTTCGGGGGGTAGATTATGAAAAGGGAAGGTTCTAGCACCCTTTTCATCCATGGTTATCCATGGTCTCTTAGTTACTTGCTTAGATCACTTGCCTTTGCTTTTCAATTGTTTGAAATGGTGCTTTGTGTGTGTGGTTTTGAAAATGTTTTGAAAAAGATGCCTTGTCTAGGAAACCTTTGTAACAATTCTTATTTGAATGTTTTACAAAGGTGTTTGTCTTTTTGAAAAGATGTTTCAATGTTTTTGAAAGTTTGTTTTTTGAAGTTGTGTTGTGAAGTGTGTTTTGAAAAATGGCAAGGATGTTTTGCAATATTTTTGATCAAGTAACTAAGAGTTGTCTACCCTATCTTACTCAAAGATCTTTCTTATGTTTTTAACCCTTTTAACAATGTTGTTTCACCATTGTATTTGGTGAACAACCTTGCGTTAGGATGTGAACGGGACAGGCGTGGGATGTTTGTATAGTCATATAAGGCAACATATAGGACGTTTTAGCAATGTCGTTTTAGGGACTAGATCGTTTACCGAAGGCAACATCGAGGGTCATCGAGGGACTACGATCTTTTATCGAGGGTCTTTGCTAAAATGCCCATGTTCAAGGGACATGACTATTTTCCGATAGGCAACAAGTGAGATTACCCTAGAGGTGCATGTGTGAATAATGTATTTGATTGCATGCATTTGTCTTTGATTTTTTTGGTGGTCTATTTGTTGGTTTTATCTTATCATACACACCTGATTACTAGCATCTGTACAAAGTAAGTAAAATGCAGAAAGATAAAATCCTACGCTATTACAACCATATTGAAAGGCAAGAAAATGTAAAGGCAAAAATAAGATAAAAAGAAATAAAAAAGAGCTCTTTCGACCCAGGCAGTAGCACCCTTCGATTTGCATTCTGCTGGCCTCCTTCGATTGTGACTAGCAGCCTTCGATTTGAATTCTGTTGGCCTCCTTCGATTGGGGATGGCAACAGCAAAGTCACGTCTTTCGATTGGGCCTTGGCAGGGGCGAGGTCCTGTCCTTCGATTGGGCAAAGGCAGCAACAAGTTGTATCCTTCGACTGGGGCCTGGAAGTCAGTGTATGGTTTTCCTCCTGGTTGTCTCTTTCGTTCGACCTGGAGAAAGAGGATAGAAGCCAGAAGCTTCGTTTCCTATTTCCTGTTTCCTGTTTCTTTCATTTAAAGCATTAAATGGCAACATGGCCTGAGGCCATGCTAGTATTTGTTTGGTAAACAGTTTAACAGTTAAATCAAGTTCAGGTAAACAGAAAGCAAAAACGAAAGGGATAGCTCTGAAAAATATGTTAAAAGGGTGGAATCGAAAGGAACAGTAGTATGTACATGTTTCAAACGAACGTAAAGATTATTTACATGTTATGCCATGAAACAAAAAGTTCAAAGGTAAGAATAACTTACCTTGCTTCAGGACTTGAATGGATGTGGGATTCGAACTTGAACTGCTACCTGGACGTTTCTGGAATTCGAAGAGTAGTCACAGGGGGTTTGCTTTTGGTTCAAAGAGTTGTTACAGAAGGTTGTCTTTGAGTTTGAACAAACTTCTATGTGTGGGGTGTTCTTTAGAATCGAAAGAGGTGAGTGTTTGGGATTCTGTTTTTTTTTATTTCTCAAGTGTTAATGAACTTAAGAGTTTTGTTGTGTTTGAGAAAATTTGGGGGATTCGTTCCTCTGGTCCAAAAATCCTCCCTTAGCTTTGCAAAAGTTCCTGTATTTATAGAGAAAGAATGGACGTGTTCGTCCATAGCCAGCCTTGCAAAGAATAGATAAAATAATGTAACGTGACAATACAAGTGAGGGGCCTGTTGGCAGCTGGGGTGCAGAAGATGTGACTTATGCCTCTGACGTTGCTTGTGCTCAGACCAAATTCAGGTTGAAAGCAGCTTTTATGACTAAAGTACTCTCTATGAAAAGAAAGAGTATGTAGCCTTTAACCAAGAATAGTAGTATCTAAAAGACAAAGTTTAAAACCCTTGTACAAACTTCTGACTATGTAAAGATTTGGACGCAACACAGCCTGGCAAACGAGATTTGGTTTTGAGTCAAATGCAAGAATGAGATCGAAGCGCACTGGTTCGAAGGAAGCCTTTGCCTCAGTCGAAGCTTGTGGTCGAAGCAAAATTACTCGAAGGAAGCTAATGCCCAGTCGAATCTTGAAACAAACATATTGCCCAATCGAAAGCCCGTGTTCGAAGGAAGCAATGTTGCCCAATCGAAGTATGTGGATCAAAACAAACATAAAGGGAGTCATTGCCTTTGTTTTTTTAGCATGAGGGAAGTTCCTGGCTTCTTAATTGAAGGGTGTTCCTCCAAGGGGAGCAAGAACTTAATCAAATCTTGTATGAAGATATCTCTTGGCTCAAACGAAACTTATGAGAGGTAAAGTCTGCAAGAGGCCCTTGGTGCAAGTGGATTTGAAGGATGCATAGAGATGGTTACCTTGTCCCATCGAAACTTGTCCAAACAAAGCAAGCATGCAGGAAGAAAACTTGTCCAGTCGAAGCAGGCTTGTAGGCAATAAACTTGTCCAGTCGAAGCAGGCTTGTAGGCAGTAAACTTGTCCAAATCGAAGCAGGCTTGCAGGCAGCTACTTGTCCAAATCGAAGCAGGCTTGCAGCCAGCTATTTGTCCAAATCGAAGCAGGTTTGTAGGCAGTATGCTTGGTGAATCGAAAAGGGTTTCCTTGCAGGGGGCATGTGTGGCCAGTAGTTCATGGCCTTCGATTGCAACCATGTAGGCAGCACACTTGTCCAATCAAAAGGCTGAATCGAAGGAGGTTTCAAATCCAAATGAAGGATGTACCTAAGTTGCATTCGAAGGAGGTTTTAAATCCAAACGAAGGATGTACCTAAACTGGCATTCGAAGGAGGCTTTAAGTTCAAAATGAAGGATGTATCCAAGCTGCATTCGAAAGAGGCTCTTGCTAAAAACGAAGGATGTAATCCAAGTTGCATTCGAAGGAGGCTCTTGCTCAACTAAAGTTTTCATCCAGGCACATAGAAGGTGAGTGCCCAAATGAAGACTTGCCTTGCAGGGGGTACATGTGACAATTAGGTCATGGCCTTCGATTGTAAGCATGCAGGCAGCAAAAGACACAAACGAAACCTGCAACAAGAAGTCACATGCCCAGGCGAAAGAGGCACGCTAGCAGCCACTTTGAGAAATCGTAGGAGGCCAAGAGTCAATCGAAGGATGCTAAATTGAAGGAGACGTGTTTTCCTCCAAATTTGTCAAAATGTTATTTTTATCTGTTTTCTCCATTTTTGACAGTTTCCTTTTAATTTTGGTATTGGAAAATCCCAATGCACTTGTTCAAGCTTGAACCTTGAATTCCTTGTAAGAAAAGCCTTGAGGATTGAGAGGGCAAATTTTGGGGTACAACAAGAAGGTATTGGCACCCTTTTCATCCGTAGTTATCTACGGGCTCTTAGTTGCTTGCTAGATCACTTGCTTTTGTTTGAATGTGCTTGTGGTGTGAGTTTTGAAATTATTTTGAAAATGTCTTTGTAATGGTTCTCGTTTCTACAAGAACACGTACAAAGTGTTGTTTTAAAAATAGTTCAAAGAGGTGTTTGTGAAATGTGTTTTTGAAAGAGATTTTGAAAAGGGTTTTCTTTGTAAAGGCTCTCGTTTCTATAAGAATGCGTACAAATTGTTTTGTCTTTTGAAAATGTTTCAAATGAGTGTATTGTTGTATGAAATGTTTTTGTTGTGAGCAAGCGAGCAACTAGGAGCAAATCTACCTACTCAAAAGGTATATAATATTCTTTTCCTCCTCCTTTAGGTGTTGCTATCTTAACATTGATTTGGTAAGAAGCCCCATCATTGGATGTGAAGGGACGGGCGTGGGACGTTTGTATAGTCATAGAAGGCAGCCTATGGTACGTTTTAGCAATGTCATTTTAGGGACGAGATCATTTATCGAAGGTAACATTGAGGGTCATTGAGGGACTACAATCTTTTATCGAGGGTCTTTGCTAAAACACCCATATTCGAGAGACATTACTATTTTCCGAAAGGCAACAAAGCGGGATTACCCTAAGGGTGGTAGTGTGCAAGTGTGTTTGATTTTCATGCATTTAGTCTTGATTAGGGTTATCTATTTGTTGATTTCATGTATTGCCATACACACCCTAATTACTAGCATTTATACTTGAAAACAATAAATTGCAGAAAATGTAAAGGTCCTACTCTATTACATCAATTAGGGATGGGGATGCGAATTTACAAATGGGGGGTTGCAAGAATTTAAACCCTAGTTAACTATTGCAACCATATCGAAATGTACAATGCAAGAAAGGAAAAGGACTTGTTTAGAAAATGAATTTTTTTGTCTTAATGAATTAAGAGAAAAAAGAATTAAATTAATTAGTGAAAAGAAAATATTTTTATGTCTTTTTTATGTTAATAAAAAGGGTATTAATATTGTAAATGATAAAAAAAAAGGGGAAATAATGAGATATAGAATCAGCGTGCTGCTGCAAGCAAAACAAAAGGGATAAGAAGTTATGATGCCAGGAGTGCTGTGACTCAGAAAGAAACGCCAGTGGGCATCAAAAGTTCTGGATTGATACACTTTGAGGTCCTGCAAGAAAAGTTAGAGGGAAAGGAAACAGAGGTTCTGGGTGGTGTTTGGATAGTGAGCAAAATGTCAGAAGTTCTGTGTTGTGTAAGCAATGAGTAAAAATCAGAAGTTTTGTTACCGTGTCATAACTATAAAAACCTAGAAATTCTGGTGTGTTAAAACAGTGAGACAGACTCAGAAATTCAGTGTTGTGCTAAACAATGAGTGAAAATTTGAAGTTTTGTGTTATGTTAAACAGTGAGTAAAAATTATAAGCTTTGTATGTTAAAACAGTAAGGAGAACTCAGAAGTTTTGTGTTACATTTCAACTCTTTCCTCACCTTAATCAGCACATCATCAATTTATTCAGTTCTTAACAACAGCAAATCAAAAAAATAAAAAACACAGCAGTTTATAGAAATTCTAATTCTAATTCTGAACCTAGCTTTATTCAAGAAGTTCTAATCCATAGTTTCTCCTACTTATGCAATGATATGGCCAACATCAATATTATGATATTTACATATTTAAGGATGTTCTAAATGAAAATATGCAAAGTCAGAAAGACTTACCTTGAATCTGAAGTGTATGCTTGGAACTTGAGCTGCTGCCTTCAGATGTTCTGGAGTCAGTGAGAGCAACGAAATAGTGGTTATGTTCTTTGATTCAAAGAGAAGAACAAAGGTTTTGTTTAGGATTTGCAAAGGTTTTTAATTTTTCCTTTTCTCTCTTTGATAATTCTCTCTCTCTCCCAAAAGACAATCCCTTGCAAGTATGATTGAGCAACTTATTTATAGGTGAGTTTGCTATGGTTTTTTTTTTTGGGGGAGGGGGGGGGGGGGACAAATGGGATTTAAACCTTTTTGGTATACTGTTCCATTGGTTTTTAATCATAGTTTTTGTATGTTGATTTGGTGCAAATATAGGGTTTGAGAAAAATGCAGGCGTGGACTAGATCAACAGCAATTTGGAGTGTTGTGGAAGCTGGTTGCAGAAATGTGCTATAGCAGTGCAACAGGTTGCTCAAACGAGGTTTTGGGATTTGGTGATGTTCTGATCGCAGAAGACCATAGTGAGACTCGAAGGGTGATGTTCTGACCGAAGCGTTGAACATAGCCTTCATATGTTGAAGAATCATGTTCTGACCAAAGAGCATCGCTTCCACATGTTCTGATTGAAGTATCATGCTCTGAGCTGTGTTTTCAAATTCTGATTGCGCTTGCGTGGGGGCTGGCCCAGAAGTTCTAAAGTACCATATTCTCTTAACATTTAGAAAAATTTCTAAATGTTTAGAAATTTGGATTTTTTTCAAAGTAATTTTTGACTTCTGATTTTGATGAACTAATTTCATGTCTTGATGAAATATAATTGTTGAAACTTGATTTTTGATCCAAAAGTCAAAGTTTGAATTTTCAGTGTACATTTGACCATTTTTCCCTTGTGAATGACTTTCTTTAGGAAATTGTAATCTGAGACTTGAAACTTGCCAGAAGCAAACCTGAGAGTCTAGAATGACCTTTTGAGAAATGAGAGGGTAAATTTTGGGCTACAACAGCTGCCCCTGTTCAATCTTCTTAAACCTGAGGATGTAGATTGGCTTGTCTACCCTTCGTGATCTGAAGGTGGAAGATGATTGAACACTAGAGTGCCCAGAAATTTGCACTCGCATGAAGTGAGTGTCAGTCGATAATATCGGGAATGGGATTACATATGTCATTTGGAAGGCGATGGAGAGTCGTCGAAGATGGGCTTAATGATGCCATCCAGAAAATATATTGGTCGCATAAGAGATTCCTTTGCAAGGATTCCTTTAACTGCCGTTTAGGAGAACTTCACCGAGGAATGTTGATTTATATCTTGGGAAATAGAGACTAGGAGCTTCGGTTGTCCGCTACTCTACTAGGGAATTAACTCTTGATTGAGGAGGTAGAAGTAAACTGCATGTCTGGTCAGGGTCCAGGCTGCACAGCGACTTACTGGGGAAATGTGAAATCAACCGTATCTGTAAATTGTTGTCTGGAAATAAGAGAGAAAGAAACCGGATAGTAAGGTTGCTTTGAAATGAAAGCCTTGGTAGTAGGGCTGTGAGAAGGAACCTGGATAGTAGGGTTGCTTCGAAATGAAATCCTGGATAGTAGGGCTTATGGGAAGGGACCTGGATAGTAGGGTTGCTTCAAAATGAAAGCCTGGATAGTAGGGCTTATGGGAAGGAACCTGGATAGTAGGGTTGCTTCGAAATGAAAGCCTGGATAGTAGGGCTTATGGGAAGGAACCTAAATAGTAGAGTTACTTCGAGATGAAAGCCTGGATAGTATGGCTTATGGGAAGGGACCTGAATAGTAGGGTTGCTTCAAAATGAAAGCCTGGATAGTAGGGCTTAAGGGAAGGAACCTTGATAGTAGGGTTACTTCGAGATGAAAGCTTGGATAGTAGGGCTTATGGGAAGGAACCTGGGTAGTAAGGTTACTTTGAAATGAAAGCCTGGATGCTAGGGCTTTTGGGAAGGAAATTGGATAGTAGGGTTACTTCAAGATGATCACGTAAGTTAGTTGACCTGTTTGGCTTCAGGAACTTATTTTCCATTAGTTGTCTGTAGATATGACATGTATAACTACTGGGATTGTCGATGATAATTGTCTTTCCTGAAAAGATAGCAGGGTTAATTATATGCGATGCATGAAATGCTTGGTGGGATGATGTTCTCAAAATGAGTGAGATTATGTTATATGTGATATGTATATGTATGTCATGACATATGAATACGAGATGTTATTGTGCCATATTTGAGTCTGGGAAAATAAATCCCTGACTGCTGCTTGAGAGTATTGGAAATAGCATTCCAGACTGTTGTAGAAAACCGTGGTTCTTCTATTTCCATGGGGATGGTGAATGGAGATGACTATGCTGGAGATTTACTTCCTGTTTACGGATATTCTGTCGGGGGAGAGACTCTGCTTGAGAATAACTCTGCGGGGAACTAACTCTGTTGGAGGATGAACTTCCATAGCTGAAGGGATAAACTCTGTCGGGGATTGAGCTTATGTATTCAGAGAAATAAACTATGTTCGGGAGAAAACTTTATGATCCGCTTGCGATTATGAAATTCGGCTGGGGAATATAGATGTCATATTTATGAAGGAACCTGGCTGGGGAGAGTACTTCCTATTTTGGGGAAGTTGATATCTATGCTTTGATTACCTTTACTCTATGGGGAGTACAGATGTCACGGGGTCGTATGTTCTGTCTCCGCCTCGGTACCTGCTGGACAGAGTAATTATTGGTTTTGACATTTTTTAGTTTTTGCCCATATTTCTTAAGTTACGAGCAATCGCCTTTCCGTTTCTTATACAAACATTTATGAACAGCAATCATATTCAAATTCATATGTCAAGAATAAATCATTGGATATTTTTGCAAAACAAAACAGAAAGAGAAAAACAAATGGTTTTGTAAAAAATGACTTGTATTAATTTTCGAAGTTGGCCTATAACATGCGTTTTTGTACAAGGAAGCTGACGCTCTAGTAAGAGAACGTCGTCGTAAAAATAGAAGTTATACAATATTGTGTACAGCGAAAAGAAAACAGCTATGTGCAATGATCCCATTGAGTTTCAATTCTGCTATTGTCGTTATGTCTTCGAGCGTCTCATTACTTTGTTGCTTGTTTGAAGCTGATTAAATTGATCGGTGTCATTCGAGCTTGCCAGTTAATACTAAGGTCTGGTCACAAGGTGATCCGATGGGACGTAGTGATATGCTTCATATCCCTAACTTTTTCCTGGACCTGCCTTTCGGGTTTTCAGTCCACCGGGATACCCTTTTTTGCCCAAGCCGCCTTTTCAGGTTTTCGACTTGTCGGGTGTACAAATTTTTCGTTTTCATCCCTTATTTTTGCCCAAAACCCTTTTGGTTTTCCAGGAAGCCCTTATTCTTTCTTAGGCCAGTCAACCTAGCGAGTCTTTAATCATGCGTAGTATATTTTCACCATGTCCGTATTGACAGGGTGCAGAAGGTCGTCACCGTCCATGGTGGTTAAAATCATGGCTCCACCTGAGAAAATGTTTTTAATTACAAATGGTCCTTCGTATGTGGTAGTCCATTTTCCCTTGGGATCACCTTGTGGAAGTATGATGTGTTTGATTACTATATACCCAACTTGATATTCTTGGCGTCTGATCTTTTTGTTGAAAGCCTTGATCATCCGTTTTTGATACATTTGACCATGACAGACAACAGTAAGTCTCTTCTCATCAATCAGATTCAGTTGATCAAGTCGAGTCTGGATCCATTCGTCTTCATTCAAACCTATATCCTTCATAATCCTCAGAGAAGGGATTTGGGCCTCAATAGGCAGGACAACCTCCATGCCATATACTAGAGAGTAGGGTGTTGCCCTTATCGATGTTTGCACAGAGGTGCGGTACCCATGAAGAGAAAATGGTAATATCTCATGCCAGTCTTTGTATGTCACTGTCATCTTCTGTATAATCTTCTTGATATTCTTATTAGCCGCTTCGACAACGCCATTCATCTTCGGCCGGTAAGGAGAAGAGTTATGATATTGTATCTTGAATTTCTTACAGAGTTCGGTGATCATCGTGTTGTTGAGATTGGTACCATTATCCGTGATTATTCTTTCGGGGACACCGTAATGACAGATTAGGTTATGCTTGATGAACCGCACCACAACATTCTTGGTAACAGTAGCAAAGGAGGTAGCTTCAACCCACTTCGTGAAGTAATCAATGGCCACCAGGATGAAGCGATGCCTATTGGAAGCGGTAGGTATAATCTCTCTGATCATGTCGATACCCAACATTACAAAGGGCAAAGGAGCTGTCAAGACATTTAAGGGAACCAGAGGCACATGTACCTTATCAGCATAGATCTGGCATTTATGACAAGTTCGGGAGTGCTGATAACAATCTGATTCCATAGTGGACCAATAGTATCCTGCCCGTAGGATCTTATTAGCCATGGTATGTCCACTTGAATGGGTTCCGAAGGTACCTTCGTGTAGATATGTCATAATCCTCTCTGCTTCGCTCTTGTCTACACACCGCAGCAACGTAGAGTCATGGTTGCGCTTGTAGAGTATTCCATTACTGAGGAAGAATTTCGCGACAAACCTTCTCAAAAACTTTTTATCATTGACATATGCCCCCCGGGATACTCTTGAGCCTCAAGATACCTTTTTACTTCATGAAACCAAGGTTTATCTGCTACCTCCTCGGTATTAATTTCATAGCAGTATGCTGGTTCATCCGTCCTCTCAATGGTGATTCGGGGAACTTCATTGTCCCACCTAACCTTAAACATAGAAGACATGGTAGTTAACGCGTCCGCTAACTGATTCTCCTCCCATGGGAAGTGTTCAAAGGTTACCTCCTCAAAGTGTGGGAGCAATGTCAGTACATGTTCCCTGTATGGAATGAGATTTGGGTGTTTCGTGTTGCATTCTCCTTTGATCTGACTTATCACCAAGGTTGAATCCCCGAAGATGCTCAAGAATTTGATCCTTAGGTCGATAGCAACTTTGAGACCCATTGTGGTACGGTGGGAGAACTGACTTGAGGTTTTGCGTTTGTTTTCGCAAATGTTTCGGTTGAGCAAGAGTCGCCACCGACTTTTTATTTTATCCTAAGGAAAGGTTAAAAAGCACAGCAAAAACCTTTGAGATGTTTTCTTGGGTTCGGGGAGTAGATTATAGAAAGGGAAGGTATTAGCACCCTTTCTATCCATGGTTATCCATGGGCTCTTAGTTACTTGCTTAGATCACTTGCCTTGCATTTTCAATTGTTTGAAATGGTGTTTTGTGTGGGTTTGAAAATGTTTTGAAAAGAGGCCATTTGTTGTGGCAACCTTTGTAATGATCCATGTTTGAATGTATACAAAGGTGTTCTTATCTTTTGAAAAGTTTTTCAATGTTTTTGAAAGTTGTTTTGAAAGTGTGTTGTGATGTGTGTTTTGAAAAATGGCAAGGATTGTTTTGCAAGATTGATCAAGTAACTAAGAGTTGTCTACCCCTAAATTTACTCAAAGATCTTTCCTATGTTTTAACCCTTTTAACAACTTTGTTCCACCATTGTATTTGGTGGACAATCTTGTGTTAGGATGTTAACGGGACGGGCGCGGGTCATCGTTTAGACCATGATTGCAATAGTGCCAAGTGTCTTTGGCAATTTTTCCTTTAAGGGACTTGATCATTTTTAGGCAACTTTCGAAAGCGTCATCGAGGGACTATGATCATTTGATATTATTTTGTTTTGCCAAAAACACTCAACATGCAACATGACCCATTATTGAAGGCAACAAGTGGAGTAACCCTAGGGGTGCAAGTGTAATTGGTGTTGTTCATTTTCATGCTTTTTTATCTTTGAATTAGGTCAAGCTATTTGTTATTTGATTTTTGCATACAAAACCCTAAGTCTATCATGGCATATTTAGAAAGCTTTTAAATGCGAGAAATAAAATCTTAAATTATTACAACACAATTATGAGATGGGGGGTACAAATGTTCAAATGGGGATATTTAGCAAGAAATTAAAATCTAAGCTATTACAATCCAAATTGGATATACAAATTATTTAATTGTACAATAATTAAATAAAATACAATAAATATGCAAGATGCAAAAAATGATTTTTATATGTATGTAAAAGTTTTTTTTTAATGTGAAATATAAACAAAAATAAAAGAATCAATTTTTGGATATTTTGTGTTTTTAGGATAAAACCCTAATTTTCTAAATAACAATATTTATCAATTATTATATACAATATTTATTAATTATATACAAAAAATAAATAAAAGGGAAGTATATTGTAAAAAAGTGATTTTTGAGGTCAAATATTAATAAAAATAAAAATGTATTATTTTTGTATTTTTATCCTAAATATTCTAAATATATAAATATTTATATTATGTATTAAATATATTAAATATATACAAAAAAATAAAATATATTTGTTATTTACAAAAAAAGTATATTTTTTTAGAAAATGTTTTCAAAAGATAAAATAAAAATAAAATCAGAAAATAAAATGTTTTTGTGTTATTTTTTTTTAATATTTTAAATAAAAGTATATATATATATATATATATATATATATATATATATATATATATATATATTTACATATGGAATTAAATGAAACCAATAAATACCAAATAAAATGCAAAAAATGTGAGAAAAATATTTTTAGTGTTTTTTCATATTTGTATAAAAATATAAAATCAGTATTAAAAAGAAAAAAATCAAAAATAACAAATATATCTCATAATGGGCCAGGGGGTGCAAATTGAAAAAAAGGGTGCAAAAAGTAGGACTGACTCAGGCCCAGCCCAAGCCAGTCATCTTCAACCTCCAGACTTGTTTGAACAACAAAAGCGTGCGCTTCCTAACTCCTGATTCCTGGACTTTCAAGCAAAACTCATAACACCAAAAATGTAGAGCATCAAGAGACGAATCCAGACATATAAAAAACTTGACTTAACTCTAAGAAACGAGGGAGAATTTCTTCATCCCCAATTTCTGACCTAAGTTTTTTCTAATGTTCAGGTTCCAAATTCTCTTAACACACACAATATAAATGAAAAGTGAGGATATAGGTAGCTTCAGGGCCATGAGTAGAGCATGTTTCATTCATAAACCTAAGCCTAACTCTTCCTAGATTGAGAGATAGAAGTCCAAAGTTTTACTTGTTCAGCTGGAATTGTGTGCAGCAATGGAGGCACTTTCAATGCAATGTGAGGACTTGTACAGCTTGCTTGAAGTTCAGGGATGCTTCTCCAACCTCTAGCTTGCTTTGAAACTAGGTGAATCGAGCTATGGAAGTTCACCTGTAAAGTTGAAAACTGAAAATGGAAAATGATGTTAGGGATGTTACAGTTTGTGTTCAATGCTTGGGATAGCTTCAGTGGATGATATGGACATGTTTGAACTCTTTTTGGCCAAAGTGCACGAGTCGAAAGGTTTATAGAAGTCAAGTTGCAGAGGGGACTCTATTTTTTGCAGTAGGATGGTGTTTCTGGGAATGAGAAGGTATTGAAGGTGGTTTGGTCGTGCTTTAGGTCTGGTTTGATGTTTGGAAAGTGTTCAAGAAGTTTGTTTAGGCTTGTGTTCACAGGAGCTCAATCTTGGATATCTTTTGCAATGTTTCTTCCTAGATAAGAAAAGTTTGTCAAGTTGGGTTATAGGCCAAGGCAGGTCCCTCAAGCATGCTGCATAATCTCTCCTTGATCAGTGGGATTAGTCCATAATCTTGTGCCTAGAAGATATGCTTTGTACTTCTTAGATTTGTGTTTGACATAAAGTTGATCTTTACAAGAATAGATAAGTTACTTTTTCCAAATATTGCTTGATTTTGTGTGTATTGTCCAAATGCATAAAATAACACTCTAACACAAAGGATATGCATTTAATTATTGAGTGTAAGAAGGATTAGAGGCCTGTAATCTAGCTTGTGCAAGCTGAGTTTGAAGATGCATAGTGTATGAACATGAAATTGGCTCATGAACAAAGTGACTTTTGCTCATATTGACAAAATCGATTCTCCCTAACCACAAGGGTGTTTCAGAAGTTCTTGGACAATTTGGAAAGCTTGGAATGTGTACTACAATCCATCTTTGTAATGAAAGTTGAAATTCCAAGTGGAAGCATGCGAAAAGTGGCCATGAAGTTAGGAAAAAATCCTGCCTAAAATAGGTCAAAAGATTTCTAAGTTAAGAATGTTTTGCACCCTTATTCCAAAAATCATAACTTGAGCTACAAGCTTCTTTTGAGGAAACTTTGTGAATCAAAGTTGTATATTTTGCAACGTACTATAACTTTCATGTTTTGAGTTTTGTTTGAATCCAAATATATCTTGATGAAAAAATGGGACAAAGTTAGGAAAAAATTAGGAAACTTCATAACTTAGAAAATTTCTAAGTTATGAAATTTCTTCATTTCAAACTCTAATTTGTAATTTTTGGTTTCTTGATGAACAAGTTTCATAATTTGACATGTCTTGATGAAAAATAAATCTTGACACTTAATTTTGACCAAAAAGTCAAAGTTTGACTTTTCAGTATACAGTCAAATTTGGCTCAGTTGACTGGAAAATTCATCTGTCAATCTTGTGCATTTGGGATCTTTTGAACTTGTTGAATGTGTCAAGACAATTCCATTGAATCCTTGAGTCCATATGTGAGCTTGGTTTGCCATTGGCTAGGTCAAACAGTCAAAAATTGCCTTTGTGCAGTCAAAACCCTAAAAATGACCATTTTGCCCTTTTGGTGATCTGATCAAATTTCTTGTGGAATTGTGATCTAAACTTGACCAAACGGTTCATATGAGTTCATAATGTTGATGTGGGTCAAAAATCATGAGGTTTGACTGTCAATTGACCATAGTTGACTTTTTCCCCAATACAGCTGATTTCTAGGTCAACTGTCCAATTGACTGGGTAAAGATTGGAATCAAGGCTTGAAACTTGGTATGGATAAACTTGTGAGTCCAACATGAAGCATGAAAGTCACTTTGGGTCTTTTAGGTCAAAACATATTTGTGCAAACTCAAACCCTAATTTGGGTCAACAGTGCAAGGAGAAGTCTTGAGCAGAGCAAACCCTAACTGGATCTTGAGCTTCAAGGGTCTTGTGATGAGAAAATGTTGAGGAAATGGGAGGGAAAATTTTGGGGTACAAAAGTTGCCCCTGTTCAATCTTCTTAGACCTGAAGATGTAGATTGGCTTGTGTGCCTTTCGTGATCCGAAGGTGGAAGATGATTGAACACTAGAGTGCCTAGAAATTTGCACTCGCATGCTGGAGTATCAGCAATGTGATGTCGGGAATGGGCTTATAGATGCCATTTGGAGATAGGATGGATAGGAGGATGGGCTTATAGATGCCATCTGGAGACGTGACAGAACCTTGTCGGTAATGGGCTTATAGATGCCATTTGGAAGTGTTGATCGCGTAAGAGATTCCTTAGCGAGAACTTGCGTACTTTGAGAAAGGAAGATGGTTTTCTGGCCTGCTACAGGTGTTGATCTGCAGTCTCTTCATGCAGATATGCCCTGGCTAGGTACAGGTATCGAATCTACAATTAGTTCCTCACAGATGTGCCCTGGCTAGATACAGGAATCGAATCTGGAATTAGTCGTCTTCAGATATGCCCTGGCTGGGTACAGGTATCGAATCTGGAAATTGATCGTCTACAGATATGCCCTGGCTGGATACAGGAATCGAATCTGGAATTTTTCGTCTACAGATATGTCCTGGCTAGGTACAGGTATCGAATCTGGAAATTATCGTCTACATATATGCCCTGGCTGGATACAGGTATCGAATCTGGAAATTGTCGTCTACAGATATGCTCTGGCTGGATATAGGTATCGAATCTGGAAATTGATCGTCTACAGATATGCCCTGGCTGGATACAGGTATCGAATCTACAATCAATCGCTCACATATGTGCCCTGTCTAGATACAGGTATCGAATCTGGAATTGTGATAGTTGATAGTAATCATCTTTGGATTGACTTTTCCTGAAAAGGCAAAACATTAGTTGTATGCAATGCATGATGTCATGATGCTCAAAATGAGATAGTGTTGTATGCACTTTATCATGTATGTAAGCAGGATGTATGAAATGTGAAATGTCTATGAATGTATTTTTGTCTAGGAAAATAAATCCTTGACGAGTGCCGGGAATTTGTTGAATCCTGGGCTGATGTTTTGAAGAGTAGAGTTCTTCGCTTCCGTTGGGGATGATGGTTGCAAGAATAAACCGGTAGGAGAAGATGACTCCGTTGGGGAATAAACTTGTTGGAGAGATTACTCTGCGGGGAATTACTCTGTGGGAAGAGATACTTCGCTGGGGTTTTGATGAGAGCTCCGCTGGGGATTCCACAGATAAGTTATGTTGGGGAACTTGATGAATTCCGCTGGGGATAAGAAGAACTTTGCCGAGGACGATCTTTCCGTGGTAAATGCCCTGGTGGGAAATAACCTTTGAATGAAGCCGGGGAGATGCGTTCGTACTCTGCAGGGGACAAGCTTCCAGAATCTACTGGGGATAAGCTTCCAGAATCTAATGGGGATAAGCTTCCAGAATCTACTGGGGATAAGCTTCCAGAATCTACTAGGGAGGATGATTCCACTTTCCTGTGGAAACCTTGGATTGTACTGGGGAATGGTTCCACTAGGGTGTCTTGTACTCCGTCGGGGAACAATCTTATATTAAGACTGCCGGGGAATTACTCGTTGAGGAATGTCTACACTCCGCTGGGGAATGTTGAGATCTTCTGGGAATATCCAACTTTCTTAAGGCTGACAGTAGACTAACTCTGCTTGGGGAGAGTATCGCTGACTTGCTGGAGATACTGTGCCTTTTTAGGGCTGACGGGGGACCAACTCTGCCTGGGGAGAGTATTGCTGAATCTCGTCTTACTCTGTGGGGAGTTGAGGTAACTTGGTTACATTCTTCAACCGAACTTACCTTGGTACCTTGGTGGACAGAGCAACTAGATCGCTTAGACAATTCTTTATTGCCCCTGTTTCTGATGTCATATGTAATTAGTCCTTTGTTTCACATGAAAATATTCATGATTAGCAATTAATGTTAAATGCATATATCAAAAATGAACATTGGACGTTCTTTGTAAAACAAAACAGAAAAAGGACAAACGATGGGTAATTTGTCTGAAAAATTGAACTTGTATTGATTTTGAAATTTTCCTGTAAATAGGCGTTTTGTGTATAGGAGGCTGACGTCCTAGTAAAAGAACGCCGCCGAGCAAAATAGAGTTTATACAATTTTGTGAAAAGGAAACAAAACAGCTATGTGAAAAACAATCCCACTGGGTTCCAACTCTGCTATCGCCTTTATGTCTTCAAGCGTCTCATCACTTTGCTGCTTAGTTGAAGATGAAGCTGATTGATCTGAGCCTGATAGTTGATGCCGAATTCTGGATGCAAGGTGATCCAATGAGACATAGTATTACGCTTTATCCCTAACTTTTTCCTGGACCGCCCTTTCGGGTTTTCAGTCTACTGGGATACCCATTTTTGCCCAAGCCGCCTTTTTAGGTTTTCGGCTTGCCGGGTGTACAGATTTTTTTTCATTTCATCCCTTATTTTTGCCTGAACCCTTTTGGTTCGCCGGGAAGCCCTTATTTTTGCCTAGGTGTGTCAACCTATCGGGTTTCTAATTCATGCGTAGTATCTTTTTACTATGTCTGCATTGGCGGGGTGAGGAAGGTCGTCACCATCCATAGTGGTTAGAATCATCGCTCCTCCTGAGAAGATGTGTTTAACCACAAATGGCCCTTCGTACGTAGGGGTCCATTTGCCCCTGGGATCACTTTGAGGAAGAATGATGCGCTTGATTACCAGGTCTCCGACTTGATACTCTTGTCGTCTGACCTTCTTGTTAAATGCTCTGATCATCCGTTTTTGGTACGTCTGACCATGACAAATAGCAGTGAGTCTCTTTTCGTCAATTAGGTTTAATTGATCAAGCCGAGTCTGGATCCAGTCATCTTTGCTCAAACCTGCATCCTTCATTATCCGGAGAGAGGGTATCTGGACTTCAATAGGCAAGACTGCCTCCATGCCATAGACCAAGGAAAAGGGAGTTGCCCCTGTTGACATCCGTGCTGAGGTACGGTACCCATGAAGAGCAAACGGTAACATTTCATGCCAATCTTTATAGGTCACTATCATCTTCTGCACAATCTTCTTGATGTTCTTATTCGCTACTTCTACAGCCCCATTCATCTTTGGTCGATAGGGAGAAGAGTTGTGGTGTTGTATCTTGAATTGCTCGCAGAGCTCAGTGATCATCTTGTTATTAAGATTGGTACCATTGTCCGTAATGATCCTCTCAGGTACACCGTATCGACAGATCAGGTTGTGCCGAATGAATTGTGCCACGACGTTCTTGGTTACCGTAGCATAGGAAGCTGCCTCGACCCACTTTGTGAAGTAATCAATCGCTACTAGGACGAAGCAATGCCCGTTGGATGCCGTAGGTCTGATTTCGCCGATCATATCAATGCCCCACATTGCAAAAGGCCAAGGTGCTGTTAAGACATTTAGAGGGACCGGAGGAATGTGCACTTTATCAGCATAGATCTGGCATTTATGATAAGTTCGAGAATGCTGATAACAGTCGGCTTCCATTGTGGACCAGAAATATCCTGCCCGAAGGATTTTCTTTGCCATGGTATGTCCCCTGGAATGTGTTTCGAAGGTACCTTCATGCAACTCTGCCATGATCCTTTCTGCTTCAGTCTTATCCACACAACGCAGTAAGGTCGAATCATGGTTTCGCTTGTAGAGAATGCCATTGCTGAGGAAGAACTTTGCCGCAAACCTTCTCAGGAACTTCTTGTCATTAACAGATGCGCCTTCGGGGTATTCTTGAGCTTCAAGGCACCTCTTCACTTCATGATACCAGGGTTTTTCTGTTACCTCTTCGGTCTCGAGATCGCAGCAATGCGCAGGTTCATCCAACTTCCAGATAATGATCCGAGGAGCCTTGTTGTCCCATTTGACTTTGAACATAGAAGACATCGTAGCCAACGCGTCCGCTAACTGATTCTCCTCTCTTGGGAAGTGTTCAAAAGTTATCTCTTCGAAGTGGGGAATCAACGTCAATACATACTCCTTGTATGGAATAAGATTCGGGTGTTTCGTATCCCACTCGCCTTTGATCTGATTGATCACGAGAGCGGAATCTCCGAAGACACTTAGAAACTTGATCCTTAAGTCAATTGCAGCTTGAAGACCCATGATGTATGCCTCGTACTCTGCCATGTTGTTGGTGCAGTTGAAACATAGCCGGGCGGTAAGTGGAGTATGAGTGCCTTTAGGGGATATGATCACAGCGCCGATACCATTACCCAAAGCGTTCGAGGCTTCGTCAAAGTGCATAGACCATCGGGATCCTTCCTCAGGTCCTTCATCCGGTCCAGGTACTTCACAATCAGTCACTACCATGATATCCTCGTCTGGAAATTCAAAGTTCATCGACTGGTAATCGTCTATTGCCTGGTGTGCCAAATGGTCTGCCAATACACTTCCCTTGATTGCTTTTTGAGTCGTGTATTGGATGTCATATTCCGTTAAGATCATTTGCCATCTTTCTATTCTTCCGGACAAGGCGGGCTTTTCGAATATGTACTTGATTGGATCCATTTTTGAAATCAACAGAGTAGTGTGAGTCAACATATACTGTCTCAGCCGGCGAGCAGCCCATACCAAAGCGCAGCAAGTTTTCTCGAGCAGTGAGTATCGGGTCTCACAGTCGGTAAACTTTTTGCTAAGGTAATAAATGGCGTGTTCTTTTCGGCCAGACTCGTCATGCTGCCCCAACACACACCCCATTGAGTTGTCAAGTACTGTCAAGTATAGGATTAGAGGTCTTCCCTCAACCGGCGGCATAAGAATGGGTGGTTCTTGGAGATACTCTTTGATTCTTTCGAAAGCGGCCTGACAATCATCGTTCCAACGTACTACTTGATCTTTCTTCAGCAGCTTGAAGATCGGTTCACAAGTAGAAGTTAGATGCGAGATGAATCGGGAAATGTAGTTCAACCGTCCTAGGAAGCCCCTGACTTCTTCCTCTGTCTTGGGAGTTGGCATCTCTTGTATGGCTTTCACTTTGGCAGGGTCCACTTGAATGCCTTTGTCACTTACGACGAAGCCTAGCAATTTCCCAGATCTTACCCCAAAGGTGCACTTGTTCGGGTTCAACCTCAGCTTGTACAACTTCAGACGGTCAAACAGCTTCCGTAGATGGTCAAGGTGTTCCTCCTCAGTTTGGGACCTTGCAATTATATCGTCGACGTATACCTCTATCTCGTGATGGATCATGTCATGAAACAACGCAACCATGACACGTTGGTAGGTTGCCCCAGCATTTTTCAACCCAAAAGGCATGACCATGTAGCAAAAGGTGCCCCACTGAGTAACAAAAGTGGTCTTCTCCATGTCTTCAGGAGCCATCTTGATATGATTATAACTGGAGAAGCCGTCCATGAAGGAGAATATTTTATGCTGAGCAGTGTTGTTAACCAGAACGTCGATATGAGGCAGAGGGAAATCATCCTTAGGGCTTGCCCTGTTCAAATCCATGTAATCAACACACATTCGGACCTTACCATCTTTCTTCGGCACTGGAACCACGTTGGCAACCCATTGAGGGTAAGAAGTCACTGCTAGAAACCCGGCATTAAATTGTTTCATAACCTCGGCTTTGATTTTCTCGGACATTTCTGGACGCATACGGCGGACCTTCTGTTTTACCGGAGGGCAATCTTCCTTGGTAGGCAGGTGATGAACCACAATGTCGGTATCCAACCCAGGCATGTCTTCGTAAGACCAGGCAAAGATTTCCACATAGTCATGCAGCATCTGAATCAACCGTTGTTTCACACTGAGCTCTAGATTGGCACCAATCTTGACTTCCTTTCTGTCTGTCTCAATATCCAGATTTACCGTTTCCACTGGCTCTTCATGTGGCTGAATGGCCCTCTCTTCCTGGAGTAGCAGTCTTGCGAGCTCACTAGGCACTTCGCAATCATCTTCACCTTCGTCTTCGGCTAAGTTGATCGGATTTTCGAAGTCATAACTAGCAGTAGCAGAGTCGTTACCAATGATATCCAGAGTGGATTGGAACCTGTATAAGTGAGTGTGTGTAAATATAGCTGTTTTGCAATATATAATAAAGAAAGAAAAGGAGCACAAGATTTTGAAATGCAACAAACGTCCAATGTTTTTATTGATGATATATGAAAATGACACACAAAAGCCCTCACAAATGAAGCCACGGTGCCCCGGGTAAGACACCGAGCCATAAAAGTTTCAAAATATTGTCTGTTACAAATTCAAAAACAAAGGAGTTCATTACTGAGTGACAAAAGTAATAGGTGTGAAGTCTTTGGCAGTCCAGTTGCTTGGTCCACCGTCGGTTGTTGGGTAGATCCAGCTATCGAATTCAGATTCCTCCACGTCGTCTTTAATAGCATTCACTCCCGGGTTGGTGATGAACACATGAGGTTTTCCAATCCTTGCCTTACGAGCAGCCCTCTGAGCCTCTACAGTGAAACCCAAACCAAACTTGTCGGTTTTTGGAGTGAAATCAGGAAGTCGGCCCCAGTTTGCACACTCACCCTTCTCAATAACAGCCCGAGCATCCTTTAAGGAATCCATCTTCAAAGGAGGGTCTTCAATCACAGTTTCAGCTGATGCCAGTGTCTGAGGCACCTCTTCAAAGTGTTGAAATGGAGTCTCAATGAACTCCCCATCCATTTCTATGTACCGGAACGAGTTGAGGTGGCTGACCATGTATTCTTCCTCCCCCTGAACTGTAACAATTTTCCCCCTAACCGGGTACTTAAGCTTCTGATGTAGTGTGGAGGTCACAGCTCCAGCCTTGTGGATCCATGGACGACCCAGCAAACAAGAATAGGATGGTCGGATATCCATCACATAGAATGTAGAATCAAAGACCTGAGAACCAACCCTGATTGGGATGTCAACTTCCCAATGTACCATCCTTTTCGAACCGTCAAAGGCCCGAACAACAATGTTACTAGGCTTGAGCTCCAAACCCTCACAATCCAACCTGTCTAGGGCCTTCTTGGGTAAAACGTTCAATGAAGAACCGGTGTCTACCAACACATAGGCAAGAGTAGTGCCCCTGCATTCAATGGAGACATGCAGGGCGTCGTTATGGTTCTTTCCTTTGGCAGTCAGATCGGCGTCAGAGAAGCCCAATCCATTATCGGCAGTCAAGTTGGCCACACAATCGGTAAATTGATCAGCAGATGTTTCTTGTGGCACATGAGCCGTCTTCAGGAAGGAAATCAGGGCCTTGGCATGAGCCTCTGAACACAACAACAATGATAGCATAGAAATCTTTGATGGGGTGTGTCCCAACTGCTCAACTACATTGAAATCACTCTTCTTAATGATCTTGAGAATCTCTTCCATCTCTTGGTGGGAAGCTTCAACATTGGTTATCTTTGGTGCCTCCGTCAGGGCAGGCAAATCAGTAGCAATCCCTTTGCCCCGAGCGTCAGATGACTCGGCAGCAGGGGTAGAAACAGGAACTTGATCAGGAAGGGAAGCAGGCACACTTGCAGGTGTGATGATAAGAGGTCTCTGAATAGCTGGTGGCGCAATATCTGGTGAGAACAGCCTACCACTGCGAGTAACTTTGGCAGGCCCGGTGATGTTACTGATGTCGGTACTAGTATCAAACTCTTATTTAACTCCAAGCACATAAACATCTGCCCCATAGTGCCATGGGACAACTTTGTCGGATGTATAAGGGAGGGGCCCCGGAACAGTGGTGATGATAGGAGCAATTTTCTGAGTGGACATGATTTTGATAGGCTTCTTTGAAGGAGCCTTAGGAGGTTTGTTGAGAATAGTAACAATGGACACTTCTTCAGCAGGGACAGCAGGAACAACAATCTTCTCGAATAAGATTTCTTTGCTATCCATCAGGCTTTGGATACCTGATTTCAGCAAAGGACAACCAACAGGTGAAACAACACATAGAAGGCAACCTTTACCATATCCCGGAAATAAACCGGCTAGCAACAGGTTCCTTTTGACAGTCATCAACGGGGTAACAATATCATCCACAGAGGCCACATACAGGTCTTCTTCCACGGCATTCACTCCATGCTGGGGCATGGGAGCAGTCACAACATTGGGTCTTTCGGGCGCCTTGAACTGTATTTCTTTAGCATCAATAAGGTCCTGAACCTTATTCCTCAGAGCCCAGCAATCGTCCGTAGTATGCCCCGGGATATTAGAGTGATAAGCGCAATTGGCGTTGGGGTTGTACTTTGGAGAAGCTGTATTCACTACCTTTGGAGCTTCTTTGACAGTTACTAGATTGGTTAACAGTAGTTGCAGCAAGATCTGAGACAGGGTCATGCTGAGCCGAGTGTACTGCCTTTTGGGTCTCTCACCCCTTGGTTGGTTGTATTGCTGAGGAGCAGCAGCAGGCTTTGAGATTACCAACGCATTAACAGCTTGGCGGCGTTCCGGTTTAATTTTTCTTCTGGGACCATAAACAGCACTGGCTTCCTTCTTGAAAGGCTTCTTTTCAGTACTCGAGGAGTCACCTTTCTGTATCTTCCCCGACTTGATACCAGCCTCTATCCTCTCACCGGTTAAGATCAGATCTGTAAACCAAGCAGAAGAATTACCAATAAGATGGTTGAAGAATGGACCGGACAAGGTCCCCAAGAACATGTCGACAAGCTCACGGTCCATCAAAGGTGGTTGCACCCTGCCAGCCAGGTCTCTCCACTTTTGCGCATACTCCTTGAATCCTTCGCCCGTCCCTAGTGACATACCCTGGAGTTGGGTACGCGTGGGAGTAAGGTCAGAATTGTACTGATACTGTTTATAAAATGCAGTAGCCAAGTCCTCCCAGTTTCGGATACTGGCTCCATCTAGCTGATAGAACCACTCGAGTTGAGCCCCTGAAAGGCTATCCTGAAAGAAATGGATCCATAGGTTCTTGTCTACAGTGTAAGGTTGGATCTTCCTTACATATGATCTGAGATGCAGCTTAGGATAGGAAGCCCCGTCGTACTTCAAAAAAGCAGGTGCCTTGAACTTGTGTGGGATCACCACCCCAGAAGATAAACCTAGATCTCCAAAATCCAACCCCGGCACATGTTGAATCTCCATGCCACTTAAACGGTCCTCTAGTTGCTTGTACCTATTGTGATCGGTGGATCTGGAACTGACTGTTTAACGCTGGTTCGCGAAATGTCGCGGAAGCAAGAGTCGCCACCGTCTTTTATTTTCTCCAAATGGAAAGGACAAAAGCACAGAAAAATTCCTTATAGAGATTGCTCTCGGTTCGGGAGGTAGATTATAGAAAGGGAAGGTGTTAGCACCCTTTCTATCCATGGTTATCCATGGGCTCTTAGATACTTGCTCATTTGTGTTTTCAAAATGGTTTGTTTGCTTTTCAACTGTGGGTTTTAAAAAAGTTTCTTTGAAAATTCCAGTTCGACTCTTGTATCGGTCCTCAAGAGTGTTTGAAAAATTGCTTTCGAAAGCTTTTTGAAAATGTGTTGGTGTGAAAAGTACTTTTGATTTGTTTTGAAATTAGAGCAAGTATCAGGATTCGTCTACCTACCCTAAGGAATTCGTCTGTGTAAATGTCCTTTAAAGTAGTGCCATCCCACCATTGAGAGGTAGGTAGCACCACCGTTGGAGGTGTTCGGGTCAATTCGAGGTTTAGGGACATTGTGGTCACCGAGCAAAGGTAAGACACCTTAGAAGCTACCCTTATGCCATTGATCTTTTATTCCGAGGCAACTATTCCGAGGCAACTTGTTTTGAGGCAACCAGATCAATGGGACATAAGGACTCATTAAGACGTCCTATAGTCGACGGCCACGTTTCGAGGGACAAGGCAACAGTGTGATCACCGGAGTAATAGGAAGATACCTTAGAAGCTACCCTCATGCCAGGTTCCCGGATCATGAGGACTTACTAAAACATCCTCTACTCGACGATCACCTTTCGAGGCAAGGCAACAGTGAGGCGTACCCTAGGGGTGGTGTGTGAATTGTGTGTCGTTTTCATTTATTTTTGTCTTGTTTATATCAAAGTGAGCTACGCGTTTGTTTTTACTTTTGTCCATTCATTCTTGCATGCCTTGATTAACAGTTAAAATATTGCGAGAAATAAAAGTTCTAAAGCTATTACAAAAGGCGCGGGTCCACATCGCCAAAATTTCCAGAACCCGATTTGACAGAAAATAAAGAATTAAAAATGCGAAAGATAAATATTACATGGCCTTGGGAGAGATACATAAATATTAAAAGAAAAAAAAGAAATAAATACGCACATTGAGATTTTAAATTGAAACGAGGGCGTTGGACCCTTTTTAATTAAATTAAATTAAACGATTATTAAATTAATAAAATTAAAATGAAAAGAAATTTGTTTTTGGTATTTTTGTATTTAGGAGAATTTAATGCAATTAAACCTAATTCTACAATTTTTATTTTTTTATTATGAAAACATATTAAAGTTTAACCTAAAATTAACCCTAATTATTTACATGCAATTTTAATTTATAAAAATAAATAATATTTTAATAATTAATTTTTATGAAAGAAAAGAAAAAAGGATAAAAAGTTAATCAAACCCTAATTCTACCAATTTTAGATTTTTATTAAGGAAAATATTACAATTAAACCTAATTTAATAACTAAAGTTAATTAATGCAATTTATTTACAAAAAATACTAATTAAATAAAATATTTATTATTTTTATCTTTTCTGATTTTTTTTGTTTTTTGTGTTTTTTATGAAAAATTAAGTCAAAGGAATTAATTGAAAAGAATAATAATTGAAAATAAAAAGAATAAAAAAAATATTGGAGATTGCAAACCTAGGGGGGGTTCTGTCCCCAAAGTGGAGGTTGGTCTTTAGCAATTTGAGCCCAATAAGCCTTAGGCCTGGCTGACTTTTCCACTAGCGTACCCAAGCGTTGACTCACGTGTACCATGCTCTTCAGATCTGGGCCCTTGAATTGATGAGATTGAGCGCGTGGACGGCTTGATGGAGGAACGTATGATGGTCCATAGCGTTGGCACTGCATAGGATTATTAAATGAAAAATAGTATTGAAGGGGTGGGGGACCTGGGATCGAACCCAGGTCCCAGGGGTTACCAGCGCTTATGCCTGCCAATGGAGCTATTCACGTTTTCTGTACATTGAATAACAAACAAAATTTATAAAATAAAACAACGCGTTAGTGGAGAATTAGCGCAAAATTTTGAACGGAACAACCCACGCTTGCCACTTCATCGTCTTCCCCATTGTTTTTTTTTCTTAAACACAAAGAACATAGGCCACGGTTTTGTAAACGTTCCCTTATGCCCCTTTCTGAAAAATAGCGAATAGCTTGTGGAGGCTCATAAATTGAGCGCGAGGTGCGTTTTGAGACCGTCTGAGTATGCTGAATTGAGTGGCCTGGGTCTTATGTTCCAATTTTTCCTTATCCAAAAACCCCTAATTCAAAAGCTGAAGAACCCTAATATTCAACAATGGTGAAATCGCATATAGGTGATAAAAATACAATTAAATTACATAGTTAGCATCAGGAGAGTCTCATTAGTACAAATCCATGAACAAAATGCAATGGGAATGCTGGGAATTTGAAATACGATTATAGAGAAAATATGAACAAGTTTGATCTCTGTATACCGTTTCAAGGTGCTAGGGACGTGGAAATTTATTCAGGCACGTTGCTTAAGGTCTCAGGAAGGTGATGAGATGAATTTCTTGGCTTGAATCGACCTCTATCCCTGTTTTCAGTTTTCAATTTTTTTAACCAAAAACTCAAGTTTTGTTTTCTATGTATGGCGCAGCTTTCAATCTGTGAGCACGAGGGTTTCGTTCTGTACTTATGTGTGAGTGTTTTAGGTTAAGAAACTTGATCAAAATCCATGCATTGATGTGAAAAATATTTGATTTGCAAACCATAATTTTTCAATCTTTTTTCACATGTTTTTGATACAAATCATATCCAATTCCATTGGTTCTTTCCATATTTGGTTAGGCACGAAATCTTGAGGATATTACATGCATAAAAAGATTGAAAAACCTAGGTTTAGTATTTTCCATGTATTTTAATTAATTTAAATGAATTATTAATAATAAAAATCCAAATAAATAAATAAAAATGATGAAAAACTTCCCTTTGGGCCAAATGGTCGTGCACATGCCTTAGATAATGAATGGTGGAAGAAAAAGAGGCCCATTAGCAATTTTAGGTCATTTGAAGCAATGTTGACTTTTCAAAATATCCAAAAATTTCCCAACTTCTACAAGGCATAACTTGCTCAATTTTTAAGCTTTGCTCATGTTCTTGGACATTTTGGAAAGGTCTTTGAGTCCTCTAACCAATGCCTTTGGTCCCATGTCATTTTTATTTACAAATCTCAAGCTATGGCCTTTGACTTAAAGTCCCTTTTTGTTGACTTTTGAAAATGACCTATAATGTTGAAATTGATAACTTTTTGTGAGAGAATTTCTTGGACTTGAAGTATGAAGAGGAGTTGTAGGAAATGTCTTTCTCTTAAAAATGAGCTTTGGATGGAATTTTTCTAATAATCCATGTGAAAGTTATGCCCTGGTCAATTTACAGTTGACTTTTTCAACTGTCCAAATATGGAAACTTTTGCATCTTGATGATTTTTGAGCCAAGCTTTGAGAATCATGATCAAGCATTGATCAAATGATGTTTGTGGCTTCAAAATGAGATGTTGACCAAAAAGTTGAACTTTTGACTGTCAAATGACCATTTTGCCCCTACAGTTGACTGTAGTGCAATTAGGGTTTTGACTGTGCAATTTTGTGCTGAAAGTCTTGAAACTTGGTATGAGGATGCTTGACCATATTTGTAGGCATGTGGGACTTGATTGGACCCTTGGAAACTTCATTTTCTTGATCAGAACCAAAACCCTAATTTTGACTGTTTAGGAGGCTCTTACACTGTGCAACCCTTGGGGAATTTTGAAGCTTTGACTTTGCAATTCTTGAAGAATATGGGAGGGAAAATTTTGGGGTACAACAGTTGCCCCTGTTCAATCTTCTTAGACCTGAGGATGCAGATTGGCTGACATGCCTTTCGTAATCCGGGGTGGAAGATGATTGAACACTAGAGTGCCCAGAAATTTGCGCTCACATAGTAGCAGTGGGATGGTGGAATGGGCTTATAGATGCCATTTAGAGATTGCTGGATAGGATGATGGGCTTATAGATGCCATGCTAAGAGATGATGGAGGGTGGATGGGCTTATAGATGCCATTTGGGTGTCAATCGCATAAGAGATTCCTTAGCGAGAACTTGCGTACCTGCATAAGAAAAATGAGTACCTGGCATGTTGCCGGGGTGGTCTTCAAACTCTTGTGTAGATGTGTCCTGACTGGTTACAGGAGCTGAATCTGGAGCTTCAAATGGTGATGAATGAACCAGGGATGGTTACTACCTCAACAGGAACGGTGAAAGAACCTTGGGTGACTTTAACTTCAACAGCAATCGTTGAGAAAATCTTGGGATTACCACCTCAACAGCAAACATTGAGAGAATCTTGGATAACTTCAACCTCAACAGCAAACATTGAGAGAATCTTGGATAACTTCAACCTCCACATCAATCGTTGAGCGAATCTTGGGATTACCACCTCCGCAGGATCAGGGAGAGAACCATAGGCGACTACAACCTCAACAGCAAACATTGAGAGAATCTTGGTGGGAATTATCATCTCCGCAGGATTGGGGAGAGAACCATAGGCGATTACAACCTCAATAGCAGTTATTGGGAAAACCTTGGATGGAATTATCATCTCCGCGGGATCGGGGAGAGAACCATAGGCGATTACAACTCAATAGCAATCATTGAGAAAACCTGGGATGGAATTATCGTCTCCGCAGTATCAGGGAGAGAACCATAGGCGATTACAACTCAATAGCAATCATTGAGAAAACCTTGGATGGAATTATCATCTCCGCAGTATCGGGGAGAGAACCATAGGCAATTACAATCTCAATAGCAATCATTGAGAAAACCTTGGATGGAATTATCATCTCCACAGGATTGGGGAGAGAACCATAGGCAATTACAATCTCAATAGCAATCATTGAGAAAACCTTGGATGGAATTATCGTCTCCGCAGGATCGGGGAGAGAACCATAGGCAATTACAATCTCAATAGCAATCATTGAGAAAACCTTGGATAACTTCTACTGAGTCTTCATCAGAAAAATCTGTTTGGGGTCGATTTAGCTGGACTAGAGAAGGCCTTGGACTGGATAAGAAATCTTTGGAGTCGATTAACTGAACCAGTCTAGGTCTTGGAATGTCTTCAACTGGATAAGAAACAGGGAGATCTTTGGAGTCGATCTGACCGAACCAGAGAAGGCCTTTGACTGGATAATAACCAGAAAAATCTTTGGAGTCGATTTAACTGAACCAGATGAGGTCTTAGAGTCTTGAAATATGATTGAGAATTTAACTGAATCTTTCCTGAAAGGTAAAGGTCAGTCATATGCAATGCATGATATGGACCAAGCAATGATGTTCTCAACATAAATGAGATTTGTATGATGCGTCTATGCATGCGATGTTTATGAATGTATGTTTTTCGTCTAGGAAAGTAAATCCTTGACGGATGCCAGGAAGTCACTCCTGGGCTAATGTTGGAGAATATCTTTTGGTTCCGCTGGGGATAATAGTTGCAAGAATATCGGTAGGAGAAGATAACTCCGTTGGGGAATAAACTTGGCGAACGGATCACTCTGCGGGGAGAAAAGTGCTCTAACAATCTTGCTGGGAAGCAATATTCTGTGGGGAGAGAGATACTTTGCTGGACTGTTGATAATAACTTGTTGGGGATAGGAAGACTTTGTCGACGACGGTCTTTCCATGGCTTTTGGCTGAGGATAACCCAGTTATATCCTGGTAAGGAAATAACTCTTTGAATAAAGCCGGGCGACGCGTTCGTGCTCTGCGCGGATAAGCTTCCAGAATCTATTGGGGATAAGCTTACGGCTTGGGGAGATGGATTCCAACTTTCCCGGGGAAGCAAATTGGACTCTCTTGGGGAAGTTTAGAACTGCGGGGGAAGTGACTCCACTGAATGTTTGATATACCGCCGGGGAACAATCTTTAGACCAAGACTGCCGGGGATGCTTGTTAAGAACATATATGCTGCTGGGGGAATGTTGAGATCTGCTGGAGGATACTCAACTTCCTTAAGTTTGAGGAGAGTGTATTGACTTGCTGACGTACTCTCTGGGGAATTAAAGTATGTCGGTTATGTTCTTTAGCTGAACCTATCTTGACACCTTGGTGGACGGGACAATTAGATTGCTTAGTCAACTCCTTATTGCCCCTGTTTCTAATGTTACCTGTAATTAATCCTTTGTTTCGTATGCAAATATTTATGAGTTAGCAAATTATTGTCAATGCATATATCACAAATTGAACCTTGGACGTTCTTCGCAATACAAAACAGAAAAAGAAAAACAATTGGCACTTTTAACTGAAAAGTACATTTGTATTGATTTTTGAATGGCCTGTAAATAGGCGTTTTATGTACAAGAGGCTGGCGTCCTAGTAAGAGAACACCGCCGAACAAAAGAGTCTATACAAATTTTGTACAAGAGAAAATAAAACAGCTGTGTGAAATGAACGATCCCACTGGGTTTCCACTCTGCTATTGCCTTTATAATTCCGAGCGTCTCATCACTTGATGACCTTGGTTGAAGGTGAAGCTGACTGATCGATGCCGTCTGAACTTGATGTAGATACCGGATTCTGGATGTAAAGTGATCCAATGAGACATAGTATTACGCTTTTATCCCTAACTTTTGCCTGGACCGCCCTTTCGGGTTTTCAGTCCACCGGGATACCCATTTTTGCCCAAGTCGCCTTTTCAGGTTTTCGACTTGCCGGGTGTACAGATTTTTTTTCATTTCATCCCTTCATTTTTCCCGAACCCTTTTGGTTCGCCGGGAAGCCCTAATTTTTGCCTAGGCATGTCAGCCTAGCGGGTCTTTTTTATGCGTAGTATCTTTTTACTATGTCTGCATTGGCGGGGTGAGGAAGGTCGTCACCATCCATATTGGTTAAAATCATGACTCCTCCTGAGAACACATGTTTAACCACAAATGGCCCTTCGTACGTAGGGGTCCATTTGCCCCTTGGATCACTCTGAGGAAGGATGATTCGCTTGATCACCAGATCCCCAACTTGATATTCCTGTGGTCTGACCTTTTTGTTAAATGCCCTGATCATTCGTTTCTGATACGTCTGACCATGACAGATAGCAGCAAGTCTCTTTTCATCAATGAGGTTTAGCTGATCAAGTCGTGTCTGGATCCAATCATCTTCGTTCAGATCTGCATCCTTCATTATCCGGAGAGAGGGTATTTGCACTTCGATCGGTAAGACTGCCTCCATACCATAAACCAAAGAGAAAGGAGTTGCCCCGGTCGACGTCCTGGCTGAGGTACGGTACCCATGTAGAGCGAACGGTAACATCTCGTGCCAATCTTTATAAGTCACTGTCATTTTTTGCACGATTTTCTTGATATTTTTATTTGCTGCTTCTACAGCCCCATTCATCTTCGGTCTGTAAGGAGAAGAATTGTGGTGCTGTATTTTGAACTGCTCGCAGAGCTCAGTGATCATCTTGTTATTCAGATTGGTACCGTTGTCTGTAATAATTCTTTCTGGAACGCCGTACCGACAGATCAGATTATGCCGAATGAATCGTGCCACAACAGTCTTGGTTACCGTAGCATAGGATGCTGCTTCGACCCACTTCGTAAAATAATCAATCGCCACTAGGATGAAGCAATGCCCATTAGATGCCGTAGGTTTAATCTCACCGATCATGTCTATGCCCCACATTGCAAACGGCCAAGGCGCAGTCAGAACATTCAGAGGAACTGGGGGAACATGCACCTTGTCTGCATAAATCTGGCACTTATGGCATGTCCTAGAATGTTGGTAGCAGTCAGCTTCCATTGTGGACCAGTAATACCCTGCCCGAAGGATCTTCTTCGCCATGGTATGTCCACTGGAATGTGTACCAAAGGTCCCCTCATGTAGCTCTTCCATGATTCTTTCTGCTTCAGTCTTATCCACACAACACAGTAAGGTTGAATCATGGTTTCTCTTGTACAAGATGCCGTTGCTAAGGAAGAACTTTGCTGCGAACCTTCTCAGGAACTTCTTATCATTGACAGAGGCTCCCTCAGGGTATTCCTGAGCTTCCAGATATCTCTTCACCTCGTGGTACCAAGGTTTCTCAGTCACCAACTCAGTCTCGAGATCACAACAGTATGCCGGTTCGTCCAGTTTCCAGATGATGATCCGGGGAGCCTCATTATCCCATTTAACTTTGAACATAGAAGACATTGTAGCTAACGCGTCCGCCAACTGATTCTCTTCCCTTGGAAAGTGTTCAAAGGTTATCTTCGTGAAGTGGGGGATCAACGTCAACACACATTCTCTGTAAGGAATAAGGTTCGGATGTTTCGTATCCCACTCTCCTTTGATCTGATTGATCACAAGAGCGGAATCTCCGAAGACACTCAGAAACTTGATCCTTAGATCGATCACAGCTTGAAGACCCATGATGCACGCCTCATACTCTGCCATGTTATTGGTATAGTTGAAACATAGCCGGGCAGTGAGTGGAGTATGAGTGCCTTGAGGAGATATGATTATAGCGCCGATACTGTTTCCCAAAGCGTTGGAGGCTCCGTTAAAGTGCATAGACCATCGGGATCCTTCCTCAGGTCCTTCATCCGGTCCAGGTACTTCACAATCAGTCACAATCATGATACTTTCATCCGGAAACTCGAAGTTCATTGACTGATAGTCATCTACGGCCTGATGTGCCAAGTGGTCTGCCAATACACTTCCCTTGATGGCTTTCTGGGTCATGTACTGAATGTCGTATTCTGTCAAGATCATTTGCCATCTTGCAATTCTCCCAGACAGAGCAGGCTTTTCGAATATGTACTTTATAGGATCCATCTTTGAGATCAACAAGGTAGTGTGAGTCAGCATATACTGTCTCAGCCGGCGAGCAGCCCATACCAAAGCGCAGCAAGTTTTCTCGAGCAGTGAGTATCGGGTCTCACAGTCGGTAAACTTTTTGCTAAGGTAATAAATGGCATGCTCTTTTCGGCCAGACTCGTCATGCTGCCCCAGCACACACCCCATTGAGTTGTCAAGCACTGTCAGATATAATATTAGAGGTCTCTCTTCAACCGGTGGCATAAGGATGGGTGGTTCTTGGAGATACTCTTTAATTCTGTCAAACGCGGCCTGACATTCATCATTCCAACGTACTACCTGATCTTTCTTCAGCAGCTTGAAGATTGGTTCACAGGTAGCAGTCAGGTGTGAGATGAAGCGAGCAATGTAATTCAGGCGTCCTAGAAAACCTCTGACCTCTTTCTCTGTCCTAGGAACTGGCATCTCTTGAATAGCTTTGACCTTAGCAGGGTCCACTTGAATACCCTTATCACTTACCACAAAGCCTAGCAACTTCCCAGATCTTACCCCGAAGGTGCACTTGTTCGGGTTCAACCTCAGTTTGTACAGTTTCAACCGGTCAAACAACTTCTGCAGATGATCTAGGTGCTCTTCCTCAGTCTGGGACCTTGCGATCATGTCGTCAACATACACTTCTATCTCATGATGGATCATATCATGAAATAAAGCAACCATGGCAGTTGGTAGGTTGCCCCAGCGTTCTTTAGTCCAAAAGGCATGACCTTGTAGCAGAAGGTGCCCCACTGAGTAACAAAGGTAGTCTTTTCCATGTATTCAGGTGCCATCTTGATCTGATTATAACCTGAAAAACCATCCATGAAAGAAAACACCTTATGCTGAGCCGTATTATCAACAAGGACATCAATGTGAGGTAAAGGGAAGTTATCCTTGGGGCTGGCCCTGTTCAGATCCCTGTAGTCGACGCACATTCTGACCTTACCGTCTTTCTTAGGTACCGGCACCACATTAGCAACCCACTGAGGGTAAGAAGTCACTGCAAGGAACCTAGCATCAAACTGTTTCATAACCTCGGCTTTGATCTTCTCAGACATCTCTGGACGCATACGACGGACCTTTTGCTTAACCGGAGGGCAGTCTTCCTTAGTAGGCAAGTGATGGACCACAATATCGGTATCCAACCCGGGCATATCTTCGTAGGACCAGGCAAATATCTCCATATAATCGTGTAGCATCTTAGTCAACCGTTGCTTCACGCTGAGCTCTAGGTTGGCACCAATCTTTACCTCTTTCCTGTCTGCCTCAGTACCCAGGTTAATTGTTTCCACTGGCTCTTCATGTGGTTGAATTGCCCTCTCTTCCTGAAGTAACAGTCTTGCAAGCTCGCTAGGCACTTCGCAATCATCTTCACCTTCGTCTTCGGCTAAGTTGATCGGATTTTCGAAGTCATAACTGGCAGTAGCAGAGTCGTTACCAGTGAGATCCAGAGTGGATTGAAACCTGTATGAGTGAGTGTGTGTGTAAATACAGCTGTTTTGAAAAATATGTAAAGGAAAGAAAGACATAAAAGGAGCATAAAATTTGAAATGCGAGAAAACGTCCAAGATTTTCATTTATGATATATGAAATGACAATTTATATGCCCTCACAAATGAAACCACGGTGCCTCGGGTAAGACACCGGGCCATAGAGTTTATTTATTGTTTATTACAGATACCAAAAACATAGGAATTCATTACTTAGTAACAAGAGAAACAGGTAGATTGTCCTTTGCACTCCAATTGCTAGGTCCACTGTCGGTTGCCGGGTAAATCCAGCTATCAAACTCAGCTTCATCCACTTCATCCTCGTCCCCAATAGCATTTACTCCATGAGCAGGCAGGGGAGCTGTCACCACATTAGGCTTCTCAGATGCCTCAAACTGTACCTCCTTCGCATCAATAAGGTCATGCAGCTTGCTCCTTAAGGCCCAACAGTCATCAGTGGAATGCCCCGGGCTATCAGAATGGTACGCACAGCGGGCATTTGGGTTGTATTTTGGAGAGGCAGTGTTTACACCTTTGGGGGCCTCTCTGACAGTCACTAGGTTGGTGGATAGTAACTGCGGCAAGATTTGGGATAGGGTCATACTCAAACGGGTAAACTCTCTCCGGGGTCTTTCATCCCTTTGAGGATTGGTTGGCCGAGGAGCGGCAGCAGGCGTAGCAATCATTACCGCACTGACAGATTGGCGGCGCTCAGATCTCTCTGGTCTCCGGGAACCATATACAGCACTAGCCTCCTTTTTGAAGGGTTTCTTCTCAGAACTAGACGATGCACCCTTCGGAATCTTTCTAGACTTCAACCCAACCTCAATTCTTTCTCCAGTCAGAATCAGATCAGTGAACCCTGCAGACGAATTCCCGATAAGATGGTTGAAAAATGGCCCAGATAGGGTCCCCAAGAACATGTCTACCAACTCCCGATCAGTCAACGGAGGCTGCACTCTGCCAGCCAGGTCCCTCCACTTCTGAGCGTACTCTTTAAAACCTTCACTTGACCCTAACGACATACCCTGGAGTTGGGTGCGCGTAGGGGCAAGGTCGGCATTATACTGATACTGCTTATAGAAAGCAGTAGCCAACTCCTCCCAGTTATGAACCTTGGTCCCATCCAGTTGATAGAACCATTCGAGATGAGTCCCTGAAAGACTCTCCTGGAAGAATTTTCCGAACATAGGACCTGAGATGTAGCTTGGGACAAGACGCCCCGTCGTACTTAGTGAAAGATGGTGCTTTGAACTTCCGAGGAATAATCACACCAGTAGACAAACCCAGATCTCCAAAATCTAGCCCAGGTACCTGTTGTATCTCCATAGCATTCAACCTATCTTCCAACTGTTTGTAACGGTCTTCTGCAGGAGGATATTGCTCTTCATCAAAATCAGTCTCGTTGTCGGAGACTACCGGACTAGGACCTTTTTCTGCTTGAGGAGTACCCTTGCCAATGGAAGAACCAGCCTCTTCATTTTGCAGAGTATTGCCAAACCTTCGGCCTGAGCTGAACAGAACAGTCCTTCTCTTCTTCTTCTTTTCCTTCTTCAGGAGCAGAGCCTTCAGCTCTTCTTGGCCCTGAGCCAAGCCCATGATTAGTTCCTGAAATTGCGCGTTCTGCGCCTGAAGAGCCTTGATGGACATCTCAGTTGAGGACGAGTCAGGATTCATGATGCTGAAATAAACAGCGAAGAACGGTAAGCAACCTGAAAAGAGGAAAACCTGCTATGCACATGATGAATGGAATGCGTATGATTTATGTTTTCAAAGACAATCGGGAATCAACTTTGTAAACCAAAGGAACACACTTTATTAGATTCAACTTTGAAACTGAAATTATTCAACAGGTTGCTCTTAGGCGTTACATGAAAGGAAATACTGAAAAGGGCAATAAAACTGTAAAAGAACATCCGGAGCTCCTTATTGATCCCATGGTCTCTTCTTCTCAGTACGGATGTAGGCATTCAGAGCTCTCTCATTCTCCAACTGCTTTGTCAGCTTCTGGATCTTTAATTCCTGCTCGTTGAACTTTTCCCGGTAAGAATCCCGCTCTTCTCGCAGTTGCGACCAAGATCTCTTTAATGTCTCATAATCAGTAGGTATCTGAGGAGGAAGGACAGTTGGAGGAACACCATCTTTGTCAGGACACTCAAGAATGACGGGTCTGACGGCTTCATACGGCATACCTAACTTCTGAGCACGGATGCGAACCCATTTGTAGTAGGCTTCCATAGGTAAAGAAGTCTTTGGCCCCAACTCTTGTGGGTCAGCCTTATGAACTTTGTCCCAAGCCTTGATGAACCTACGACGCAGCTCGTCACTATCCACCTGAAACTCAAAGCTGATGTGAGGCACCAACATCTCATGGGGGCCTGCTCTTCTTGCTCTTCCAAACTGACGGAGCGCTAGACATGGATTGTAAGAGATCCCTCCTTGGGTACCAATCAGAGGAACATTAGGGTATTCCCCGCATCGATCAATGACAGCTATCTCATCCAAACCTCTGCAAGTCCAAATGATGTCTTTGTCGGTGAGAGACATTAACCTATGAGCCCAACCTCTTCCTTCTTGATTCTTCAGTACGAACTTGGGGAGGTGCGAAATAAACCACCTCACCAACAAAGGGATACAACACCATAGGGTTCCTCGTCTTCGGGTAGTACGAGCATGGAGTTGTTGCAAGATGTCACCCAAGAGAGTGGGCACAGGATTCTGAGACATAAAGATCCTTATGGCAGTGACATTAACGAAGTTATCAGGATTAGGAAACAAGACTAACCCATAGATTAAGAGAGCCAAGATATCTTCATATGCCCTAAAGTCCAGGTCATTCCAGAAACTGTTAGCTTTACCGATCAGAAACTTGGCCAAGAAACCCTTAACTCCGCTTCTAGTCACCCAGTTGTCCATTACCTCTTGATGTGTCAAGGGAAGAGCTGCAGCAACATCCTCAAGCCTGAGGGTCTTTTCCCAACCAGTAAAGGGAGTCTGATCCAAGATAGGGATACCAAGCAAATCAGAGAACTCTTCCAGGGTAGGGACCAGCTAGAAGTCTTGAAAGGTGAAGCACTGGTACAGAGGGTCATAGAACTGGGTCAGAACACTCATCAACTGTTGATCCCGCTTTGCAGTGACTAAACTGAGAAGAGAACCATGCCTCTGAATGAAGGAAGTGGTATTTGGAATTCTGCTAACAAACTCCTCAAGCAACTCAGGTGAATGAACAAAGTTGAACCGGATAGTATTCCTTCGCACAGGCATCATGATGTCCTACAAAACAGAGCAAAGGTGAAACCCTCTTGTCTTTGAAATGGTCAGTCCTTATGCAGGATGCATGCAATGCTCATGATGTTATGATGTTATGATAAAGCACACCACAAATAGATACAAAGGCAAACATGGTAAGGCACACAAGTCACACAAGGCAAGCCCCTAAAGTTTAGGCCAGCATGAGGTCTAGGTACTACCCTCTTTCAGTTTGTTGGTTCATACCTGTCCTATCAAAGTAACCGGGTTCTTAGAGGATCCCAATATCATTGACTACCCTCAATCGGTCATAACTCCAGCATCGCAATCTTTTCTTGCGGCCAGAACCATCACGAGAGTTTAGCCTCAATGGGCGTAGCATACTGCTACTGTTCTAATGGCCAAGTTGTGTCATTTAGGGTTCTAAGGTTGTTGGTGCTTAATGACTCCTTAGAAGACCCATATTCTCCTTGTTGCGACACAAGGGATATCGGTACAGACCAAGGTGCCACACCAACGTAGCCACTGTTTCACCCGTGTCGGTCTACGCCGGACAGGTCCCTCACAGCTTATGCTACCTAAACAGGGTATCCCCAGATCCGGGTTAGGATCTATGTAACTCCCATGCAACCCACAAAGTTAAAGCAGACAAGTCAATACAATTGAAAACACAGTTATGAACTAACCCTAAGGTACACCTCACTTTAAGTTTAAGTCCCCAGCAGAGTCTCCAGTTCTGTGATCGGTGGATCTGGAACTGACTGTTTAACGCTGGTTCGCGAAATGTCGCGGAAGTAAGAGTCGCCACCGTCTTTTATTTTCTCCAAATGGAAAGGACAAAAGCACAGAAAAATTTCTTATAGAGATTGCTCTCGGTTCGGGAGGTAGATTATAGAAAGGGAAGGTGTTAGCACCCTTTCTATCCATGGTTATCCATGGGCTCTTAGATACTTGCTCATTTGTGTTTTCAAAATGGTTTGTTTGCTTTTCAACTGTGGGTTTTAAAAAAGTTTCTTTGAAAATTCCAGTTCGACTCTTGTATCGGTCCTCAAGAGTGTTTGAAAAATTGCTTTCGAAAGCTTTTTGAAAATGTGTTGGTGTGAAAAGTACTTTTGATTTGTTTTGAAATTAGAGCAAGTATCAGGATTCGTCTACCTACCCTAAGGAATTCGTCTGTGTAAATGTCCTTTAAAGTAGTGCCATCCCACCATTGAGAGGTAGGTAGCACCACCGTTGGAGGTGTTCGGGTCAATTCGAGGTTTAGGGACATTGTGGTCACCGAGCAAAGGTAAGACACCTTAGAAGCTACCCTTATGCCATTGATCTTTTATTCCGAGGCAACTATTCCGAGGCAACTTGTTTTGAGGCAACCAGATCAATGGGACATAAGGACTCATTAAGACGTCCTATAGTCGACGGCCACGTTTCGAGGGACAAGGCAACAGTGTGATCACCGGAGTAATAGGAAGATACCTTAGAAGCTACCCTCATGCCAGGTTCCCGGATCATGAGGACTTACTAAAACATCCTCTACTCGACGATCACCTTTCGAGGCAAGGCAACAGTGAGGCGTACCCTAGGGGTGGTGTGTGAATTGTGTGTCGTTTTCATTTATTTTTGTCTTTTTCATATCAAAGTGAGCTACGCGTTTGTTTTTACTTTTGTCCATTCATTCTTGCATGCCTTGATTAACAGTTAAAATATTGCGAGAAATAAAAGTTCTAAAGCTATTACAAAAGGCGCGGGTCCACATCGCCAAAATTTCCAGAACCCGATTTGACAGAAAATAAAGAATTAAAAATGCGAAAGATAAATATTACATGGCCTTGGGAGAGATACATAAATATTAAAAGAAAAAAAAGAAATAAATACGCACATTGAGATTTTAAATTGAAACGAGGGCGTTGGACCCTTTTTAATTAAATTAAATTAAACGATTATTAAATTAATAAAATTAAAATGAAAAGAAATTTGTTTTTGGTATTTTTGTATTTAGGAGAATTTAATGCAATTAAACCTAATTCTACAATTTTTATTTTTTTATTATGAAAACATATTAAAGTTTAACCTAAAATTAACCCTAATTATTTACATGCAATTTTAATTTATAAAAATAAATAATATTTTAATAATTAATTTTTATGAAAGAAAAGAAAAAAGGATAAAAAATTAATCAAACCCTAATTCTACCAATTTTAGATTTTTATTAAGGAAAATATTACAATTAAACCTAATTTAATAACTAAAGTTAATTAATGCAATTTATTTACAAAAAATACTAATTAAATAAAATATTTATTATTTTTATCTTTTCTGATTTTTTTTTTTTTGTGTTTTTTATGAAAAATTAAGTCAAAGGAATTAATTGAAAAGAATAATAATTGAAAATAAAAAGAAAAAAAAAAATATTGGAGATTGCAAACCTAGGGGGGGTTCTGTCCCCAAAGTGGAGGTTGGTCTTTAGCAATTTGAGCCCAATAAGCCTTAGGCCTGGCTGACTTTTCCACTAGCGTACCCAAGCGTTGACTCACGTGTACCATGCTCTTCAGATCCGGGCCCTTGAATTGATGAGATTGAGCGCGTGGACGGCTTGATGGAGGAACGTATGATGGTCCATAGCGTTGGCACTGCATAGGATTATTAAATGAAAAATAGTATTGAAGGGGTGGGGGACCTGGGATCGAACCCAGGTCCCAGAGGTTACCAGCGCTTATGCCTGCCAATGGAGCTATTCACGTTTTCTGTACATTGAATAACAAACAAAATTTATAAAATAAAACAACGCGTTAGTGGAGAATTAGCGCAAAATTTTGAACGGACCAACCCACGCTTGCCACTTCATCGTCTTCCCCATTGTTTATTTTTTTTCTCCCGAAACACAAAGAACATAGGCCACGGTTTTGTAAACGTTCCCTTATGCCCCTTTCTGAAAAATAGCGAATAGCTTGTGGAGGCTCATAAATTGAGCGCGAGGTGCGTTTTGAGACCGTCTGAGTATGCTGAATTGAGTGGCCTGGGTCTTATGTTTCAATTTTTCCTTATCCAAAAACCCCTAATTCAAAAGCTGAAGAACCCTAATATTCAACAATGGTGAAATCGCATATAGGTGATAAAAATACAATTAAATTACATAGTTAGCATCAGGAGAGTCTCATTAGTACAAATCCATGAACAAAATGCAATGGGAATGCTGGGAATTTGAAACACGATTATAGAAAGAATATGAACAAGTTTGATCTCTGTATACCGTTTCAAGGTGCTAGGGACGTGGAAATTTATTCAGGCACGTTGCTTAAGGTCTCAGGAAGGTGATGAGATGAATTTCTTGGCTTGAATCGACCTCTATCCCTGTTTTCAGTTTTCAATTTTTTTAACCAAAAACTCAAGTTTTGTTTTCTATGTATGGCGCAGCTTTCAATCTGTGAGCACGAGGGTTTCGTTCTGTACTTATGTGTGAGTGTTTTAGGTTAAGAAACTTGATCAAAATCCATGCATTGATGTGAAAAATATTTGATTTGCAAACCATAATTTTTCAATCTTTTTTCACATGTTTTTGATACAAATCATATCCAATTCCATTGGTTCTTTCCATATTTGGTTAGGCACGAAATCTTGAGGATATTACATGCATAAAAAGATTGAAAAACCTAGGTTTAGTATTTTCCATGTATTTTAATTAATTTAAATGAATTATTAATAATAAAAATCCAAATAAATAAATAAAAATGATGAAAAACTTCCCTTTGGGCCAAATGGTCGTGCACATGCCTTAGATAATGAATGGTGGAAGAAAAAGAGGCCCATTAGCAATTTTAGGTCATTTGAAGCAATGTTGACTTTTCAAAATATCCAAAACTTTCCCAACTTCTACAAGGCATAACTTGCTATATTTTTAAGCTTTGCTCATGTTATTGGACATTTTGGAAAGGTCTTTGAGTCCTCTAACCAATGCCTTTGGTCCCATGTCATTTTGATTTACCAATCTCAAGCTATGGCCTTTGACTTAAAGTCCCTTTTTGTTGACTTTTGAAAATGACCTATAATGTTGAAATTGATAACTTTTTGTGAGAGCATTTCTTGGACTTGAAGTATGAAGAGGAGTTGTAGGAAATGTCTTTCTCTTCAAAATGAGCTTTGGATGGAATTTTTCTGATAATCCATGTGAAAGTTATGCCCTGGTCAATTTACAGTTGACTTTTTTAACTGTCCAAATATGGAAACTTTTGCATCTTGATGATTTTTGAGCCAAGCTTTGAGAATCATGATCAAGCATTGATCAAATGATATTTGTGTCTTCAAAATGAGATGTTGACCAAAAATTTGAACTTTTGACTGTCAAATGACCGTTTTGCCCCTACAGTTGACTGTAGTGCAATTAGGGTTTTGACTGTGCAATTTTGTGTTGAAAGTCTTGAAACTTGGTATGAGGATGCTTGACCATATTTGTAGGCATGTGGGACTTGATTGGACCCTTGGAAACTTCATTTTCTTGATCAGAACCAAAACCCTAATTTTGACTGTTTAGGAGGCTCTTACACTGTGCAACCCTTGGGGAATTTTGAAGCTTTGACTTTGCAATTCTTGAAGAATATGGGAGGGAAAATTTTGGGGTACAACACCTGTCTTCAGCAGGAGGGTACTGTTCATCATTGTAATCCGTCTCGTTGTCGGAGACCACAGGACTAGGAGCCCTTACCCCTTGGGGACTGTCTTTCTCTGCAGAGGAAGTAGCCTGATCAGCCTCATTCTGCAGTGTATTCCCAAACCTTCGTTTAGTGTTAAACAGCGCAGTCCTCTTCTTCTTCTTATTTTTCAAGAGCAGAGTCTTCAACTCCTGTTGACCCTGGGCTAAGCTCATGACCAGCTCCTGAAACTGGGCGTTCTGGGCCTGGAGAGCCTTGATAGCTTGTTCGGTAGTAGGCTCGGAAGACATGATGATTGAGTGCTGAAATAAACAGCGAAGAAGATTAAGCAACCTGTAGAAGAAGGGTACTTGTTATGCATATGATGAATGATATGCTTATTTATGCAATGCATTCAAGGATCTAGAAAATTCAAAATTGTTGCAAACAAAAAGAACGCACGTCATATTAATAAGAAGAAATTTGTCAGTACATAAATGCCCTATGGGCTAAATATTACAAAACTTCTCAAGGTAAAAAGACGTTGCGCATCCTCTTTAGTGCGATGTAGCTGTTGAGGGTCTCTTCCTCGTGGAGTGATAACGCGAAATCATATCATATATTTACCATAAAATTTATCCGTTTTATGTCATATTTACCCGATTAACTCTCGAATATTCCGAGTTCTGTATGGTTTTATGCAGGTACAACATATCTCAGCTTAAACTAAGAAGAAACGTGAAATGCGCGAGATTGCGGCCAAGACCAAAGAGAAAAGATAAATCTGTCAAGAAATCCATTTTTTGCTGATGTTACGGTCGTCACGCCCTTGCCACGACCGTAAGACGCTTCAGAAGAGTGTGACGATCGTCACACCCCTGCCACGACCGTAACGCGCTATTTCATGCAAATTGCGCGTAACGCCCCAGCCACGCCCGTAACAAGCTTTTAATTGTTAAATTTTGAACATGGTCAAGCAACAGAACATGGTAAAGCTGAATGAAGTGGTCAAGCAAAGCATGCATACGTGCCTAAATTCTCTCCAACTTCCAAGGCCACTTTCTCCTCATTTTTCTCAGTAAAACCAAGAATTTAGGAACTCAGATATTTTTCCAACCGTACTTTTATTCTCTATATATAGCTTAGACTTAGAAAGAAAACAAGGAGAGTTTAGTTCACAAAAACCTTGCGGAAGCTCTGCCAATTTTTATTCTCGATTTTATTTCCGAATTTCGTCCATTTAAGTTTTCATTTCCGACGTTCCAATCTTGCCGACTTGTGAAAGAAGGATCTCGGATTTTATTGCTTTTCAGGTTTTTATTGTATTTGATATAATTGCAATTTTATTTATGTTATATTTCTATTCTTTATTTATGATGCATGCGTTATTGTTTTCTGAATTTATTTCCTGCTTTTTAATTCCGAACATTATGAGTAGCTAAATACCCGTAGTCGGGGTGTGATGAAATGACCGAATAAATTAATGTTTTTTCTAAGCTAAAACCTTAATCAACTTAATTTCTGGCCGTTACTTTTTATAACTAAATATTAAGCTTCTTATTACGAGAGTAAAGAAAGTGAAATAGGGAGAAATCAAGACCACGAGAGTGTGAGGTTTTAACCGGATAGCTAAAGTTAGGCATTCGATTTAAATACAGCGAGAGCGCTTTAAAACGAATTAGACTTATTTAGTTTTCAAAAAGATGCTTTCTAAACACTTATGGACTAGCGAGAGCAGACATTTGGCTTTAGGAGTATGATCCGAGGTAAGACCACGAGAGTGTGAATCGAGGGTTTTTAAACTGATAAGTACTACAGAACAATTAAGTTAAATATTTTTTTTATGCTTAGGTACAACTTAATTCGCATAGGTTCAAATCATTATGCTCCGACCGCTTTAATATTAATTCCCTTAATCGAATTTAGTTTCCCTTTTTGTTTTAAACTTCTAAAAACCAAACGTGACAATTTCCGCCTTAGCTAAACAACCCTGTTCTTAACACTAGAGTGATTACGAAGTCCATGTGGGTTCGACATCCTTTTATTACTACCGCGATAGACTGTGCACTTGCAGTTAAGATACCGTTAGACACATTAGGTCGATCGCAGACACATCAAGTTTTTGGCACCGTTGCCGGGGACTTTAGTTTAGTCACTAGTGTAATCTGAAAACAACGTTGTCTAGACTAAGGCAACTTTTTATATTTCCCTCTGTTGTATGCCAAACACTCGTTCTCAAAACGAGCCTTTGCATTTACAAATTAACGATATCGAGCGTTACTTAAGATTAAGACGACGAATTCAAGAATACCGATCTCTCAACAATCTTCCTCCGACTAAAATTCCTGATATCCCGTTATCAGAATCTACTGAAGAATCGACAATGGCTGACGTACCAAATCCGCCTCGCGCTCTTAAGGACTACGCAGTTCCTTCGCAAGCGGAACCTCACAACAGCATTGCCGCCCCTGCTATCGCTCGAAACGATTTCGAGCTGAAACCTTCGCTTCTATCCGCCGTTCAGCAGAACCAATTTTCTGGATCCCCTACTGACGACCCTAACCTACATCTGTCAGTGTTTGTGTAGTACGCAGACACTGTAAAAGCGAATGGTGTAAACCCCGAGGCGATATGATTGCGCCTATTTCCTTTTTCTTTAAGAGACAGAGCCCGAGCCTGGCTCCAATCCCTTCCTTCAAATTCAATCACCACATGGGATGAATTGAAAAAAGTCTTCTTGGCTAGATATTTCCTACCAAGCAAAACTGCTATGCTTAGAGCTAACATCAACGGTTTTAGACAAAAAGATAACGAATCACTTTTCGAAGCATGGGAACGTTACAAGGATATGATTAGACTCTATCCTCATCATGGTTTAGAAGAATGGCTAATCATTCATACGTTCTATAACGGTCTGTTGTATAACACAAGAATGACTATAGACGCCGCTGCTGGTGGCGCACTGATGGATAAACCATATGCCGAAGCAAATCAACTTATCGAAAGTATAGCCCAGAACCACTATCAATGGAGAAGCGAAAGAGCTAATGTGGAGAAATCCCAAACCAAAGGTGGAATGGCTGAAGTGAATATCCTGGACCAAGTTAATGCTAAAGTGGAAGCTCTTACCCAAAAGCTAGAAAACCTTACCACTACTCTTGCAGCTACCGTAGCTGCAGTTGTCCAAACTTGCGATCTATGTGGTCTTCAATCACATCTTGCTCCAGAATGCCCACTTCTAACAGGAGTTCCAGCTGAACAAGCAAACTATGTACAAGGGAACCCTTATAGCAATACCTATAACCCTGGCTGGAAAAATCATCCGAACTTTTCATACAAAAGTAACAACGCGTTATACGCGCCTGTACAAGCTCCTGCCACACCACCCGGTTACCCAAAAGCTATCCCAAATCATCCTGGTAATGGACCTAATGCTCCTAGGAAATCTAACCTAGAAATCATGATAGAGCACTTCGTTGCTTCCCAAGCTCAGACTAATAAAGACGTTATGAATCAAAATTTACATACTAATGAGCAGATAAAACAATTAACTAGCAAGGTTGATGCTTTAGCCACCCATAACAAGATGCTTGAGACGCAAATTTCACAGGTAGCTCAACAACAAGCACCTACTGCAGCACCGGCTGGAATTTTTCCTGGTCAACCACAGCCCAACCCAAAAGGACATGCTAATGCTGTGATACTGAGAAGTGGGAAAGAACTCGACGGACCTGTTGACTCAAGACTAGAAAATCCAGCCATGTACCAAAAGCAGAGCGAGCCGACTGAACAAGCCAATGAACCTAGAGAAAAAGAAAAGGAAAGCGAAACGCAAGAGGCAGTGGAGCAAGAGAAGCCTTATGTACCTCCACCACCTTATAAACCACCAATCCCGTATCCTCAGAGACTTACAAATTCCAAAACGATGGGCCAGTTCAAGAAATTCGTTGAACTTCTGAAACAACTCAATATAACAATACCTTTTACAGAAGCCATCACTCAGATGCCCTCGTACGCTAAATTTCTTAAGGAAATCCTATCCAACAAGAAAAAGATAGAAGATAACGAAACAGTTACACTCACTGCCGAGTGTAGCGCGATCATTCAAAACAATATGCCTCCTAAGCTAAAAGACCCAGGTAGTTTCTCTATACCTTGTAATATTGGAAAATTTGTCATAGACAAAGCCCTATGTGACTTAGGAGAAAGCATTAGTGTCATGCCCTTATCTATCTGCAAAAAGATAGAGATGGGAGAACTCAGACCCACGAAAATGTCTGTCCAATTAGCCGACCGATCGGTTAAATACCCTGTAGGTATACTGGAAAATGTTCCAGTTAGAATAGGTCAATTCTATATCCCGACCGATTTCATTATCATGGACATAACCGAGGACTCATTTACCCCTATCATACTAGGAAGACCCTTCCTAGCCACCGCCGGTGCTATAATTGATGTAAAGAAGGGCAGACTAACGTTCGAAGTTGGGGAAGAAAAAGTGGAATTCATCCTTACTCAATTTTTACAAGCACCAGCCATGAACGACACATGTCATCTTATAGATGTCATAGACGAGTGTGTAAGGGAAATGGAAGCAAAACAGACAAAATATTCCGAGATAATGGAAATCCAAACCCCTCCAATATTCGAAAACGATGACAGTCTAAACGAAAGCTTAGCACTCACGCCCGATCATATGCCATGCACGAAGAAACCCAGTGTAGAATTGAAAATTTTACCTAAGAATCTAAGATACGAATTCCTTGATACCGAACACACGCGACCAGTAATAGTAAACTCCAACTTAGGGAAGCTCGAAACTGAAAAACTTTTAGGCGTCCTAAGAAGGTATCCAACCGCACTAGGGTATAACATATCTGATTTGAAAGGAATATGTCCTTCAATTTGAATGCATCGTATTTTGCTAGAAGAGGATTGTAAAACCTCTAGAGAACCTTTAAGAAGGATTAACCCGATTCTTAGCACTGTAGTCAGAGATGAAATTACAAAGCTTATGGAAGCTGGAATTATATACCCGATCTCTGATAGTAAGTGGGTGAGCCCAGTACACGTGGTGCCCAAGAAAGGAGGTATCACCGTTGTTAAGAACGCGAAAGGCGAACCAATAACTCAAAGAGTAGTCAATGAACATAGAGTGTGTATAGATTATAGAAAACTAAACAAAGCCACTCGTAAAGACCATTTTCCTCTACCCTTCATAGATCAAATGCTAGAACGGTTAGCCAAACATTCCTATTTCTGCTATCTAGACGGTTACTCCGGATTCTTCCAAATCCCCATTCACCCTGACGACCAAGAAAAGACTACTTTCACGTGTTCGTATGGAACGTTCGCATATAGACGAATGCCCTTCGGATTGTGTAATGCCCTAGCTACCTTCCAACGATGTATGATGGCAATCTTTGTAGATTTTATAGACAACATCATGGAAGTATTCATGGATGATTTCTCAGTGTGTGGGGGAAGTTTCAAAGGATGTCTGTCAAACCTAGAGAAAGTCTTAGAAAGGTGCGTAAAAGTAAACCTCGTGCTCAATTGGGAAAAATGCCATTTCATGGTCAGAGAAGGAATCGTGCTAGGACATGTCATATCCAATAAAGGGATTGAAGTTGACAAAGCCAAAATAGAAGTCATAAAAGAACTCCGACCACCTAAGAGCATTAGAGAAATACGAAGCTTTTTAGGACACGCCGGTTTTTACCGGCGATTCATTAAAGATTTCTCAAAAATCACTAAACCACTTACCGGTCTGTTAATGAAAGACGCTGAGTTCATATTCGACGATGATTGTCATAAAGCGTTTGAAACTCTAAAATCAGCCCTTATCACCGCACCAATCATGCAACCGCCCGATTGGAATTTACCCTTCGAAATCATGTGCGACGCGAGTGATTACGCCGTAGGCGCAGTTCTTGGACAGAGGAAAGACAAGAAATTACACGCTATTTACTACGCTAGCAGAACGCTAGACCAAGCCCAAATGAACTACGCCACGACTGAGAAAGAGCTATTAGCAGTCGTCTTCGCGCTTGACAAATTCTGTTCCTATCTAGTAGGAGCGAAAATCATCATCTACAAGGACCACGCTGCTATAAGATATCTATTAAATAAGAAAGATGCAAAACCAAGGCTCCTCAGATGGATCCTTCTTTTGCAAGAATTTGACTTAGAAATTAAAGATAAAAAGGGGACCGAAAATGTCGTAGCGGATCACTTGTCAAGATTGGAAGATATAAAACCCGAACAAGTGCCGATTAACAACGATTTTCCATACAAGCAATTGATAGCCCAAATAAGGAACGACCTAGCTCATTTCAACCTAACTGAACCACAACCCGAGGAAGCCGTAAAAGCAATCCATGCAACCATGGGACTGCCATGGTATGCTGACATAGTTAACTATCTAGCTGCAAACGCGCTCCCACCAGATCTTACTTACCAACAGAAAAAGAAATTCTTCCACGATCTCAAACACTACTATTAGGACGAACCCTTACTGTTTAAAAGAGGACCAGACGGAATCTTCCGTCGATGCATACCCGAGGAAGAGATAGAAGATGTCATTTCCCATTGTCATTCGTCTCCTTACGGGGGACACGCAAGCATCTCCAAAACCTGTGCAAAGATCTTACAAGCTGGCCTATTCTGGCCTAATCTATGGAAAGATGTCCACATCGCTGTTAGAAATTGCGATCGGTGTCAACGCACCGGCAATATTTCAAGACGCGATGAAATGCCTCAAAGGGGAATACTAGAGGTAGAAATCTTCGACGTATGGGGAGTCGATTTCATGGGACCCTTCCCATCTTCTTTTGGAAACAAATATATACTCGTCATGGTTGATTATGTCTCAAAATGGATCGAGGCCATAGCCTCTCCTACAAATGACACCCGAGTAGTAATCAAACTCTTTAGAAACATAATTTTTCCAAGAATCGGCGTACCGAGACTCGTCATCAGTGACGGTGGCTCCCATTTCATCTCGAAGATATTCGACAAATTACTTTTTAAGTATGGAGTAAAACATCGTATAGCGAAACCATACCACCCACAAACCAGTGGACAAGTCGAAGTATCGAACAGAGAAATTAAGCAGATCTTAGAAAAAACTGTAGCCACAACCAGGAAGGATTGGTCATCAAAGCTCAACGAAGCTTTATGGGCCTATAGGACGGCCTACAAGACCCCTATAGGAACTACACCCTTCAAGCTCGTATACGGAAAATCCTGTCACCTCCCAGTAGAATTAGAACACAAAGCGTATTGGGCAATTAAAACGCTCAACATGAACTACACTGCTGCGGGAGAAAAACGAGTCCTGGATTTAAATGAATTAGAAGAGTTGAGATTAGATGCTTACGAAAATGCCAAAATATACAAAGAAAGAACTAAAAAATGGCATGATAAGCGTTTAGCTAGGAAAGAATTTAGTGTGGGAGATGTCAGACTATTATTTAACTCAAGACTTAGGCTTTTCCCTGGTAAATTAAAATCGAGATGGTCAGGTCCATATGAAGTTACAAGAGTGTTTCCTAGCGGAGCGATAGAAATTAAGGGTAGAAATACTGACCCGTTTATAGTAAACGGACAGCGGTTAAAAATATACAACAACATTGAAAATAGAGACTATACGAATAGTCTAAGACTTTTAAAATTACCCGATATTTCACCCGAATAAATCTGCTAGGCACTATGTCAGGCTTTTGACATTAAAAACAGCGCTGAGTGGGAGGCAACCCACCTATTTGTTAATTGTTATTTTTTTTATTTAAAGTTTCATTTTCATTTTCTTTCTTATGTTATAATTTTCATGAAAACTGCTGCTAATTTCAAAAATAATCTTACTTGCCACAGGATTTCTGAAAAGTTTTTGTTTCTCTTGTACCTTCTCTTCTGACTAGTTTCCCTAACAATATCCATGGAACCAAAGCCACATAATTTCTTAGAAACCACCTTTAGGGGTATAAACCAGAAAAGAAAATTCGAGGAATTGTCTAAAAGAAACATTGGCATAACACTTTATCATGATGAACCCACTATGAATGCCCTAGGTATATTAGATAGTGTTATGTACTTGTTTAACCAGTTGGGGTGGGAAAAAGCCCTTATTAAGACTAGGTTTGCCACCTACCGTGAGCTCACCTTTGAATTTTTAAGCTCCCTAGTCCATTTACCAGAACACGTGAAAGGAACCCGTAAAGGATTCATAAGTTTCCGTCTCTTCGGCATTAATTTTGTTTACAATCATAAGGACTTAGCTGACTTGTTAGGATTTCCTAGCGGCCCTTTTGCCTTTTCCACTACCCAGGTTGAGCTGATGGACATTGAGCTAAACTACTTTTGGGGCACCTTGACTGGTAATTATCACCCTGACCCAGATAATATGGATAATGATGAAATTTATAACCCTGCTATCCGCTATTTCCATAAGATTCTAGCCCATACTGTATTTGGGAAAGAGGAGAACCAGACTGCCGTGTCTAAAGACGAGATATTTTTACTGTATTGTATGCACCAAGGCCACCCCGTTAATGCCGTACCCTTCCTGATGCAAACCTTTTACCGCATTATAGATAACCCTGATGAACCAATCATCATAGGTGGCCTGGTCACAATGATTGCACATGCCCTCGGCCTAAGACACCAGCTGAATAGGTGCCCGCATTTTGGTACGATCCGTCCCATGAATCTTGCTTTTTGCTTTAACCGCCGAATGATAGCAAACCATGCTTACCCACCTTATGATTATCTGATAAGAGATGAAGTTGTAAACTTATTTGCCCTTCCGAACCATGACAAAGTGAGCGTCCATAACCGTGACAACTGGCTTTATGAGCTAAACCCGCCCGACCAACCTCCTACACCTGAGACACCGCAAGATTACCAAATTTTTGATGATATTATGTCCGATATGGGTGACCCGGAGACTCCTCCTGGTTATTACGAAAATGTCAACATGGCGGAAGCCCATGCAGCCCCTGAAACAACAACGAAGGATTATACTGATAACCTTAACAAAATTGCCACCACACTTAATACCTACCAGACTAACATTAATGGATTAAAAGATGAAATAAAAAGCATGCGTCTGGAAATAATGGGATTAACCGACATAACAGTGGAGCAATTTTATCATATTCATAATTCACTCGAAGAAATTAAAGCAAAGCTTGGATGAAGTCACGAATGGCAGCTGCAGTTTTTATATTTCATTTTGTTTTGTTTCTAGGAAGTTTCCAATTTCTGCACACTTTCAGTTTCGTTTAAATGTAGAACAAATTTATCTTTATGTAATTTTTGAGTTTATGTTGTTGAACATGCAGTTTTACGAAATCATCGTTTCAATTGTTTAATACTGGTTTGCTAGTTTCCTCTGCACGAATTATACTGCTTTACATATATTGCAGGTTTTTACTCTAATTGCTGATGGTGTGATGTTTTGGAACATATATGCTTGCATTTTCTTGGTATACCATTGAATTTATATTGCTATTAAAATGCCTTTGTGTAGAGATAGAATGTTGCAGACTTGATACAGCACAGTCTGTTAAGAAATTGCACATTTTGTAGTCATTACGATCGTCACATCCCTCTTACGCTCGCCACACGCCTTTTAGCGTGTTACGATCGTCATCCCTGTGTTACGACCGTAACACGGGTTACATCAGTGACCCTTGTAGCAGACAATAGCGCTTCTTCTGCAACCTTCCCTCTTCTCCACTATTTCAAAACCTTCCCATTAAGTTTCATCCATTAAGTCACCTTCATTCTCCATTAAGTTTCATCCTTCCCAATATTTTTCCCTCATCATAATCTCCATCTCACAACTGATACCTCACAAACTCCATCTCACAACCCAAACCCACTATCTCTAACGCTTTAGCATTCCAAAATGGAAAACATCAACCAACAAATCCCAGGCATCTACCTACGCGATGGTGAAGCAGGTGAAACCCAGCGCACGAGGTTCCTGAAGTTCCAACGCCGAGGAATCCATCCCACGAGGTTCGTCGACATTGACTGCCTCCGAGACCTCGGGTTACTTGAAAGTGTCCAACACCTCCTACAGAATGTCAACCTTTGGACCCTATGTAGCCAGCCCCAACCAACGTACGAGAATCTCACCCTCGAGTTCCTCAGTTCATTTTGCTACATCACTCTGAATGGTCCAAGAAATCAACTTACCGGTGTGGTAAGGTTCCGCATTTTCGGCACCGAATACGACTTCTCACAGAATGCATTCGGTCGCCTACTCGACTTCTGTACTGATGAAGGCGCTCACCTACGTGTGTCTGACACCTTCCATGAGGAATCCTTCAACCTTTGCCATAGCTTGACCAATAATCGGGCTAACTCCTACGATCACCTCAATGCTACCCAAATCCACAACCCCGCCATTCGCTACTTCCACCGCATCTTATCCAACACCATTTTTGCAAGGGATAGTAACCACAAGCTTAACTCCAAAGAGCTGTTCTTCATGCAATGTGCGTTTACTAATCAGAAAATAAATGCCGCACCATTCCTCTTGGCCCATATTCATTCTATTTGCACTTGCGGCGGCAAACCCTTCTATTTCGGAGGGCTTGTCACTTCTATTGCATTGGCCCTGAATCATGGCGACACCCTTGCCCATCTGCCCTCCAGAGCACCGGTCTTGCTTACCTTAGACCATTGCAAATCGGCTCATCTCATTTACCAGCGGGACAATGGCCGGTTCCATCCAGTGATCCGCAACGTCGTTTATTCTAACATTGTTTTGCCTTGCAGGGACCGTATTGATCCGAATAACCGAGCCAATTGGCTCTTTGATGCCCCTGACGGCCATGCTCCCGTGCACGATGCCCAGCCAGCTGCTCCAACTGACGAGATCCAGGAGGAATTGGATCGCGAAACACCTGCTCCCGACATTCCTGAGTCCTCTTCTGCACCACCTCCTTTTACTATGGAGGACGTCCTCAGAGCCTTCCATCAGCAAAATCAGATGGCTGTAGCTCTTGAAAGAAAGCATCAGGAGCAGTATGACACTCTACATGCGCAAAACGTCCAAATCCTGAGCGGTCAGCGCAACGTCAACGAGAAGCTGGACGAGGTTTTCTCCGAGCTAAACGCCTTACGCATGGACGTCACCGCTCTTGGCTCGCATGATACCGACCTCGAGGCCACACCTACCCGACGATCCCGCACACGTAGCAGAGGCAGAGGCCACCAATAGTTTTCTTTTGTTTTTGTATTTCATTTATTTCCCTTTCCGTCGGTTTTCTATTTGTATTCCTTCCTTACTTATATCACGCCATTGAGACAATGTCTGATATAGTGTGGGAGAGACGTTATATTTCCTTCATGTTGCAGTAAATTTATGGTTATTCTATGATATTTTCAAGTTTTTCAAGTTTTCCCCGTATTTTAAGCCATACCAAAAATTTCTCGGCTCGCATAGCTCGACATACCTGCCTTAAAACGGAAACCTAGTTAGGTAGACGAGAACGAGTAAACAAAATCAATACGACTATGACACCGTGAACATCCTACTTATGCAACCCGTCAAAACGAGACGTTATATGTACACCTCGATTTTTAAGTTCTGAAGTAACCCCTAGTAGTTTATACTAGCAGTCAGCACCGTCTGGATACAAACCACGTGGGGAGCCGATGAATATAAGTGTTTGATGCCTAATCTTCTCATCTCGATGCTAAACAAAGAAAATCTTGTGCCAAAAGACAAAGATCGCATACGAGACATAAGTATAAGAGAAGAGGTCCATTGAAGGTTGGTTCAGAGGTATCTGGTTCTGAACTTGGTAGGGCGTGCTACGGCTCGATCCCCCGCAACCTCCAATTTGGAAAAATCCAGGGTAACCACATCCGTGTACCAGACCCTGCGACAGAAATAGGATCAAAGTCACTAACCGGCTACTCCACTACGCGCGTGAAAAGATAAAGGGCTTAATGTGATTGCGCCAGAACGAAACCGGGCGAAAAAGCACGAGAGGATCGAGGTTTAAATATGACGAAACGATTAAGCGGTTTGTTAAGATGGAAATACGCGACTCAATTGTGTCATTGCAATATCACTGACGTTTTACTCAAGTATCGACCGACTGACGATTGGTTTCCTGTGTTTTATCTTGAAAACAAAAGGTATGTCGTGCACGTGCGCCTAGCGAACACTTGTCCGATTTTTTACGACTATTTGCTTGAGGACAAGCAAAGGTTTAAGTATGGGAGGATTTGATAACGCGAAATCATATCATATATTTACCATAAAATTTATCCGTTTTATGTCATATTTACCCGATTAACTCTCGAATATTCCGAGTTCTGTATGGTTTTATGCAGGTACAACATATCTCAGCTTAAACTAAGAAGAAACGTGAAATGCGCGAGATTGCGGCCAAGACCAAAGAGAAAAGATAAATCTGTCAAGAAATCCATTTTTTGCTGATGTTACGGTCGTCACGCCCTTGCCACGACCGTAAGACGCTTCAGAAGAGTGTGACGGTCGTCACACCCCTGCCACGACCGTAACGCGCTATTTCATGCAAATTGCGCGTAACGCCCCAGCCACGCCCTTAACAAGCTTTTAATTGTTAAATTTTGAACGTGGTCAAGCAACAGAACGTGGTAAAGCTGAATGAAGTGGTCAAGCAACGCATGCATACGTGCCTAAATTCTCTCCAACTTCCAAGGCCACTTTCTCCTCATTTTTCTCAGTAAAACCAAGAATTTAGGAACTCAGATATTTTTCCAACCGTACTTTTATTCTCTATATATAGCTTAGACTTAGAAATAAAACAAGGAGAGTTTAGTTCACAAAAACCTTGCAGAAGCTCTGCCAATTTTTATTCTCGATTTTATTTCCGAATTTCGTCCATTTAAGTTTTCATTTCCGACGTTCCAATCTTGTCGGCTTGTGGAAGAAGGATCTCGGATTTTATTGCTTTTCAGGTTTTTATTGTATTTGATATAATTGCAATTTTATTTATGTTATATTTCTATTCTTTATTTATGATGCATGCGTTATTGTTTTCTGAATTTATTTCCTGCTTTTTAATTCCGAACATTATGAGTAGCTAAATACCCGTAGTCGGGGTGTGATGAAATGACCGAATAAATTAATGTTTTTTCTAAGCTAAAACCTTAATCAACTTAATTTCTGGCCGTTACTTTTTATAACTAAATATTAAGCTTCTTATTACGAGAGTAAAGAAAGTGAAATAGGGAGAAATCAAGACCACGAGAGTGTGAGGTTTTAACCGGATAGCTAAAGTTAGGCATTCAATTTAAATACAGCGAGAGCGCTTTAAAACGAATTAGACTTATTTAGTTTTCAAAAAGATGCTTTCTAAACACTTATGGACTAGCGAGAGCAGACATTTGGCTTTAGGAGTATGATCCGAGGTAAGACCACGAGAGTGTGAATCGAGGGTTTTTAAACTGATAAGTACTACAGAACAATTAAGTTAAATATTTTTTTTATGCTTAGGTACAACTTAATTCGCATAGGTTCAAATTATTACGCTCCGACCGCTTTAATATTAATTCCCTTAATCGAATTTAGTTTCCCTTTTTGTTTTAAACTTCTAAAAACCAAACGTGACAATTTCCGCCTTAGCTAAACAACCCTGTTCTTAACACTAGAGTGATTACGAAGTCCCTGTGGGTTCGACATCCTTTTATTACTACCGCGATAGACTGTGCACTTGCAGTTAAGATACCGTTAGACACATTAGGTCGATCGCAGACACATCATGGAGTCGGCGGGTAAGCTCCAAAACCTTCTTCTCACTGGCGTAGAAGCTGGCTTCAAAAGTATTTCGTTCCTCCTTGAGTTGGATCCAACTCTTCTGCATCTCCTCCCATGATGTTGGCATGTCAGGATATAGGATGGTGTAGGGAACCTCTCCTTCCTTAACGGGCTCTTTAATCACAGGGAGAACATAAGGGTAAGGCATCATTAGACTCTGGGCTCGGGTTCGTACCCACTTGAGATAAGGCTCAAGAGGGATGGAGTTCTTGTGCCCCAGTGTCTTGTTGTCTACCTTGTTAGGCATCCTCCAAGATCTGATGAATCTTTGGCGAAGTCCTTGCGCATCGTTGTCGAAGTCAAAAACTAAGTCAGGAATCAACATGTCATGAGGGCCATCCCTCCGTGCATATCCAAACTGTCTCAAAGCTAGGCAAGGGTTGTAGGTAATGCCTCCTCTAATGCCAAGCAATGGAACATTAGGGAACTCTCCACAACGATCGACGATGATGACATTTTCTCTGGACCGAGAACACCAATGTACATCAGAGTGAGTGAGGGTTATCAATCGTTGTGACCACCTTAAGCCTTGGTCATTCTTCAAAACAGATTGTGGAAGGTGCGAAATAAACCACCTTGCAAGGGGAGGAGTACAGCACATGAGAACACCCCTCTTTCTCATTGTTCGTGTGTAAAATAAGTGAAGAATGTCCCCAAGCAATGTTGGTATTGGATTTCTGGATAAGAAGATTTTGACGGCGTTGACATCTACAAGCTGGTCAGGATTTGGGAACAGGACCAACCCATAAATGAGGAGTGCCACAATTTCTTCAAAGGCTTGTAGGTCCAATGAATTCCAACACTCTTGTGCCTTCTCAAACAAGAATTTTGCCAAGAAGCCTTTGACACCACTTCTAGTTTCCCAATGCCCCTTGATGTCAGATGGTTGCAAGTGTAGTGCTTGAGCAACATCTTCAGGCTTTGGTTCTTTTTCTGTACCATTGTAGGGTAGTTGATTAAGAATAGGAATTCTCAGGAGTTGAGAAAATTCCTCCAAAGTGGGCACAAATTGGTAGTCGGGGAAAGTGAAACAGTGGTGAAGGGGGTCAAAGAACTGGAACAACACCTTTACCATGTCCTCTTCAACGCTGGTGTTGACTAGGCTGAGCAGTCTACCATGTCTTTCACTGAAGGGAGAGCTTTCCGGAATTCTGGATGTGAGCTCCTTGAGTTGAGGAGGGATTCTCACAAGGTTGACTTGGATAGTTTTCCTTCGAAGAATTTCCATGACCTACAAAACAAGAACAAAGATGAAGATCTAAACCCTTGAAATGGTTAGTGAATGCATATGATGCTTTATGATGTTTATGATGCATGCACAAACATATGTACAAGCAATTCACACAAAACCCTAGTTTCAGGCTTGTATGGGGTTTCATAGGTAAGTACCCTCTTGAGTGTAGTTGGCTTAAAAACCTGTCCTATAAATAGTAACCGGGTTCTAAGGAGCTCAATATCACTGGATTATTTTCCATGTTCATTGTTTTGGTTTAGCCACTTAACTAGCGACCAAAATATTCCAAGAAAACAACCCTCAATGAGTGTAGTATCGAGTATCTACCAACTTCGGACTGCACCAAAGCCGGTCATCTCACTACCCCTAATAAAAGGCCAAGATGGTCAAGTAAGGTTCTAGGTCATTAGTGCTTAGTGACATCACTCAGCGGACCCTGTGATCGGTGGATCTGGAACTGACTGTTTAACGCTGGTTCGCGAAATGTCGCGGAAGCAAGAGTCGCCACCGTCTTTTATTTTCTCCAAATGGAAAGGACAAAAGCACAGAAAAATTCCTTAAAGAGATTGCTCTCGGTTCGGGAGGTAGGTTATAGAAAGGGAAGGTGTTAGCACCCTTTCTATCCATGGTTATCCATGGGCTCTTAGATACTTGCTCAATGTGTTTTCAAAAATGTTTGCTTGCTTTTCAATGTGGGTTTTAAAAAAGTTTCTTTTGAAAATTTCAGTTCGACTCGTACGTCAGAGTGTTTGAAAAATTTGCTTTGAAAGCTTTTGAAAAGTGTTGGTGTGAAAAGTATTTTTGATTTGTTTTTGAAATTAGAGCAAGTATCTATAAGAACCTACCTACCCTAAGGAATTCGTCTGTGTAAATGTCCTTTAAAGTAGTGCCATCCCACCATTGAGAGGTAGGTAGCACCACCATTGGAGGTGTTCGGGTCAATTCGAGGTTCGGGACATGGTGATCACCAGAGCAATGGGAAGACACCTTAGAAGCTACCCTCATGCCAGGTTCCCGGATCATGAGGACTTACTAAGACATCCTCTACTCGACGATCACCTTTCGAGGCAAGGCAACAGTGAGGCGTACCCTAGGGGTGGTGTGTGATTTGTGTGTCGTTTTCAGATATTTTGTCTTGTCATGTCATGGGTGATCTACGCGTTTGTTTTTATTTTGTCATTCATTCTTGCATGCCATTAATTAACAGTTAAGATATTTGCGGGAAAGTAAATCTAAGGCTATTACAAATGGCGCGGGTCCACATCGCCAAAATTAAACCAGGACCCGATTTGACAGAAAATAAAGAAGTAAAGTGCGAGAAATAAAATGTCCGAGTTACATGGCTTGAGCAATTACATAATATTTGAAAGAAAATAAATGTGCGAATTGAATTGAAATTGAAAGCGAGGGCGTTGGACCCTTTTTAATGAAATTAAATTATATTGAGCAAATTAATTAAATTAAAATAAAAAAGAAATTATTTTTGAGGTTTTTTGTATTTATGGTTTTTTATGAGAATTAAATGAAATTAAAATATTAATCCTAATTCTAATTTTTTTTATTTATTAAGAAAAACATGTTAAAATTAAACCTAAAATTAATCTAATTATTTACATGCAATTTTGATTTATAAAAATAAATAATTAATTATTAGTGAAATTTATTTACAAAAAATATTAATTAAATAAATATATTTTGATTTTTATGACTTTTCTGTTTTTTACTATTTTTTATATTTTATGAAAATAAGTTAAATTAAAGGAATTAATTAAAAAAAGAAATAATTGAAATAAATAAAATAAGGAAAAGAAAGAAAATACAATACCTTGGGGGGTTTCTGTCCCCTTTTTGGAGGTGAATTGGAGTGGTTTGGTCATTTGTGTTCTGACCTCATCATGCATAAGTTGTTCTACTTTGGCCATTTGGCTTTTGGCTTTTGGCCATTTGCGTTCTGGCTTCAACATTCCTTTAATGTCTGGCTTAATGTCTGCCTCGCCATGTATTGGTGTCATGTGTAAAATGTTCTGTTTTGGCCATTTGGCTTCTGGCCTTTTGGCCATTTGGCTTTTGCCCTCAACGTTCCTTAATGAACCTGCATGGGATCCTGTCTAAATCTGCAGTGTTGAACCTCATGAACACATTAAATAAAATCATAAAAATTCAAATAAAACCAACATATTAATGTTTAGGCACAATATGGCATGTATGAATGATTATACCCTTTTGATCATGGAGATCAAATCAACCTTACCCTTACTGGAAAAGTAGTGACATGAATGCTTTTATGCCCATTGGATCATGGAGATCAAGCCAGCCTTACCCTTACTGAAGAAGTAGTGAGGTGTTGGTTTGTAACTGTGATGACTTGTTTGTAGTGAGAGAGGGATTTGTAATAAGGATTTCAAGGTTTTAGGGTTCTTGAAAGAGTTTGATATTCTAACAGTATTGTGGCCAAGTTTTTCTTTTTTTCTCCTCTCTTTTCTCTTCCTTTTTTTTCCTCCTTTTTTTGTGTGAAAAGAAGGTGATTATATAATGGAAATTAGGGTAAAGCAAATGGGCTTTGAATGTGCAATTGGGCCTCCAATATTCACTTGAATTCGTCACTTTCCAGGCTAAATCGCAGGGACTTAAGTGCATTTTTTGAAGTTGAAATGTGAAAACAAAATGTAGCCGGCATCGAGAACTAACTCCTGTCCGAAAATCGACTCAATCGGATAAACGGTGAATTAGTTATGAATTTTTGAAGTTTCAGCTCAGACAAACTTATTTTGGGCTCCAGTGTCGACTCTGACACGTTCTTCAATAAAAAACTGGTATCAATCGGTGCATAATTTGGTCTCGACTTTTGAATCAAAGTTGTAGATCTACAAGTCAGGGACCTTGTGTAAAAATATGAGTCCAATCCGATAAAAATTGACCGAGTTATGAATTTTCGAAGTTTCGACCCAGATGAAATAATATTCAGCATTCAGGATTTTCAGTGTGTCACGCACTCTGAGCAAAAAACGAAGGCCTTTTGAATACCGTTTGAACTCAATACCTTCTGTGAAAATGTAGCCAACTCAATTTGTGAGATTTTGGCACCAGAACCAGCTCGATACGATGAAAATCGACCAAGTTATGATTTTTTGAACATGACGCAAATAAACTTCTGTCACAAATTTCTGCACGAAAATACTTGATAAATCCACATTTTTGAAGACCTTCTGATCGTAATTGGCTTCCAGCCGTGAGAGATGAAAATGTAGATAATGTCAAGATGGAATTTTGGCCACCGGAACGGGTTCAAAACGAGCCACGATCTTCAAGTTATGAATTTTTTAGCGCGTAAAAACTGCACTTTCAGCACACTTTTTCACCATATTTCTTCGAGAAAACTCACACATTCAGATACCTTCTTTAAAGAATTGACTCTTGAGCCGAACCTGAATTTGAGAATACATTATCAGAGATATCTTGGCGAAAGCACACCTGAATATGATGCGCCGGGTTGGACTTGTGAATTTTTCTTGAAATGTTTTGAGAAATATGGGAGGACAAATTTTAGGGTACAACAGTTGCCCCTGTTCAATCTTCTTAGACCTGAGGATGCAGATTGGCTGACGTGCCTTTCGTAATCCGAGGGTAGAAGATGATTGAACACTAGAGTGCCCAGAAATTTGCGCTCACATAGTAGCAGTGATGATGGAAATGGGCTTACAGATGCCATTTGGAGAGATGGTGGATAGGATGATGGGCTTATAGATGCCATCTGGATGTTGATCGCATAAGAGATTCCTTAGCGAGAACCTGCATATCTGCAAAAGAAAAATGAGTACCTGACACGTTGCAGGAGTTGATTTCAGATGCTTGGCATAGATATGTCCTGACTGGTTACGGGAGCTGAATCTGGAGCTTCACAGGATGAATGAGCCAGGGATGGTTACTACCTTAGCATGAACGGTAAGAGAACCTTGGGTGATTTTAACTTCAACAACGCTCGTTGAGAAAATCTTGGTGGGAATTACCATCTTCGCAGGATCGGGAAGAGAACCAAAGGAAATTATAATCTGAAAGGGAATTATCACCTCACGCACCATCGGAGAGGGAACCATTGGAAATTCTAATTTGAAAAGGAATTATCACCTCACTCACCGTCGGAGAGGGAACCATAGGAAAAGGAATTATCACCTCACTCACCGTCGGAGAGGGAACCATCTGGAAAGGAATTATCACCTCACTCACCGTCAGAGAGGGAACCATCTGAAAAGGAATTATCACCTCACTCACCGTCGGAGAGGGAACCATCTGAAAAGGAATTATCACCTCACTCACCGTCGGAGAGGGAACCATCTGAAAAGGAATTATCACCTCACTCACCGTCGGAGAGGGAACCATAGGAAAAGGAATTATCACCTCACTCACCGTCGGAGAGGGAACCATCTAAAAAGGAATTATCACCTCACTCACCGTCGGAGAGGGAACCATAGGAAAAGGAATTATCACCTCACTCACCGTCGGAGAGGGAACCATCTGAAAAGGAATTATCACCTCACTCACCGTCGGAGAGGGAACCATAGGAAAAGGAATTATCACCTCACTCACCGTCGGAGAGGGAACCATCTGAAAAGGAATTATCACCTCACTCACCGTCGGAGAGGGAACCATAGGAAAAGGAATTATCACCTCACTCACCGTTGGAGAGGGAAACATCTGAAAAGGACTTACCACCTCACGCACTGCCGGAGAGGGAACCATGGGAGACTATCACCTCACTCACCGTTGGAGAGGGAAACATCTGAAAAGGACTTACCACCTCACGCACTGCCGGAGAGGGAACCATGGGAGACTATCACCTCACTCACCGTTGGAGAGGGAAACATCTGAAAAGGACTTACCGCCTCACGCACTGCCGGAGAGGGGACCAGGAGATTATCACCTCACTCACCGTTGGAGAGGGAAACATCTGAAAAGGAATTACCACCTCACGCACTGTTGGAGAGGGGACCATAAGAGAATATCACCTCACGCTCATGCCGGAGAGGGGAACATCTGAAGAAGGAATTACCACCTCACTCGCCGTTGGAGAGGGGACCATAAGAGAATATCACCTCACGCTCATGCCGGAGAGGGAAACATCTGAAGAAGGAATTACCACCTCACTCGCCGTTGGAGAGGGGACCATAAGAGAATATCACCTCACGCTCATGCCGGAGAGGGAAACATCTGAAGAAGGAATTACCACCTCACTCGCCGTTGGAGAGGGGACCATCTTGAAGGGATTACTACCTCACACACCTTTGGAGAGGGAATCATAGGGATTTTTTGATGAAGGAATCTGAGACGATTACTACCTCAACGGGTAAAGACTTTTATCTGTTGATCATTCTTTCCTGAAAAAGTAACGAATTAGTTGTATGCAATGTCATGATGCATGAATTGCCTGATTTTAAGACGTTCTCAAAAATAAATGAGATTGGGGTGATATGATGCGTCTATGCATGCTATAATGATGTATGTGATGATTCATGTATGTGTTTCGTCTAGGAAAATAAATCCTTGACGGGTGCCGGGAAGTCATATCCTGGGCTGATGTTTGAGGAAGAGTTTTTGCTTCCGCTGCGGATGATCGTTGCAAGAATACCGGTAGGAGAAGATAACTCCGTTGAGGAATAAACTTGGCAAATGAAATAATTCTGCGGGAGAAAAGATACTCTAGCGATCATGCTGGGGAGTGCTACTCTATGGGGATAGCGATGCTTTTGCTGCATTGTTGAGAATGACTCGCTGAGGATACCTTGCTGTATTGGAATTATGGATGGACTTCGCTGGGGATAAGAAGATTCGTCGAGGACGCTCTTTCCGTGGCTTTTGGCTGAGGATAACCCAGTTATATCCTGTTAAGGAAATAACTCTTTAAATCAAGCCGGACGACGCGTTCGTGCCCTGCTAGGGGATAAGCTTCCAGAATCTACTGGGGGTACGCTTATTGCTTGGGGAGATGTATTCCAACTTTCCTGGGGAAGCTGGGTTGGACTCTCCTGGGGAAGCTTTGATATGTTGGGATGTTCTTCAGCGGAACCTACCCTGATGCCTTGGAGAATAGAACAATCAGACTGCTCAGACCAACTTTATTGCCCCTGTTTTTGTGGGAGAAGATACTGGTGGAGTCTTGATAACTGCCTTTTGACAAACCTTCTTCTGATAGGCAAGTGACGAGGCGCCGGGACATAGTCGTACGCTTTTGATCCCTAACTTTTGCCTGGACCGCCCTTTCGGGTTTTCAGTCCACCGGGATACCCATTTTTGCCCAAGCCGCCTTTTCAGGTTTTCGACTTGTCGGGTGTGCAAATTTTTCATTTCATCCCTTATTTTTGCCCGAACCCTTTTGGTTCGCCGGGAAGCCCTTGTTTTTGCCTAGGTGTGTCAACCTAGCGGGTCTTTGATTTTGCGTATTATTTTTTTGACTATGTCCATGCTCTCTGAATGTAGGGAGTTGCCCCTGTTTAGAAGTGTTTTGTCATGCCACCAGAAAGTGTTTGATCAGGCAAGATTTGTTGCTGGAATGCCCCCAGTGACTCAGGCGGAGATTTGCCCCAGGCTATTTGGCCTTGTTGAGAGATTCTCTGAATCTTGATTGGACTTCCCCAGATGATGGACAATGATCATATCATGCCCCTTGATTGGAAGTGCTTCTGTTCATTAGGCATTCGTCGTGCGAATTTCCCTGCTGTTCAAACAAATAGTCATATGCAAACAATGTTATATCAAAAATGCAAAGCTTATGTCTGTCTTGAAGATTTTGAAAATGCATTCTTTTTTCATAAAACAAGTGAATGTTTGTAAAACGTGATGTCAACTCCGTATTCTATCGTAGGCCTTAAGGAGTCAGTATACCTTTCGTAACAGTATGCTTTCGAACTAACCCATGCTTCAGCTAGGACTTTTAAGGGTTATAACGTGGCCTGGTTCACGGTTTAAGAAACAAAGGATAAAGGCTCAAATTTTATTTGTACCCACCCGCTCTTCGTGATGTTCTCCAAACCTAAACTCAGTTGATCGTGCGTTAGATCTTGTTTGAGTCTTTGCTCTGATTTTCCAGTGATGGTTCGGATGTTTGACAATTTATTTTGAATGGGCAGTCATTCCTTTTTTGTTGAGGGTTTGTAAGACCTCTTTCTTGTCTGATTCTTGTTATCCCTTTCCTTTTTTGCCTGAACTGTTTCCTTTTTTGGAATTACAGTCAGCGGGATGCCCCAGTTTCATAAGTCTCCTTTGTAGGTTTAGACTTTTTGGGCTTTTCGTTTATGGATTTTGATGATGACTGCCTGTCTTTATGACTGTTTTGAACCGTCACTGTCTTTGTTCGTTTTGTAAAGATCTCTTCGGTGCCATTCGTTATGCACTTGGATCAACTGAGAGACTACCCTGCCCCAGGTTATGATTAAGGGTTTTGATTTTCGAAAATAAAAACTCCTACTTCTTTGGCTCTGATGGGTTGACGAGGGATTATCATCCTTATAACTCCAGTGTTTAGGGGTTGAAACAATGCCTGTACCTCATCAGCGGGGTTTGTTCAAAAGCATACTGTAATGATCGCGGTATCGTTTTCGTCATCCTCCCTCAAGAGGCTTAGAATTATTTAAGATCAAGAGTTGACATCAGAAAAAATATGAAAACAGTTTGCATATAGTGAATGCGAATATATTGATTCAAAAATAGACATAAGCGATGCATTAATGAAATAACAACGTTTGACATGAATAAATGTTTAGACAATCAAAGAAAAATGCAACTTGAACATTCGAATGAATAAAAGTTTTCTAGTTTGAATTAGTCACTTCAGATGGGAGATTCTCAGCAGAAGCATTTCATTTGGCCACCCGGCATGAACTCCAGCACCCTTCCGTCGATCAAGTCCTGGATCTTGTTCTTCAAGCTCCAACAGTCATTGGTGTCATGTCCAGGACTGTCAGAATGGTAGGCACATCTTTTATCAGGGTTATAAGTAGGAGCAGAGATGTCAGGATTCTGGGGAGGGCCCTTTAAAGTAATCAGATTGACCTCCAACAAGTGTTCCAGCATTAGAGATGGTGGTATGCCAGTCTCAGTGAAATGTCTTCCAGGCGTGTATCGCTTGCGTCGATTACCCCGTTGATACTGGGCTTGTGAAGTAGTAGCAATTTGGAGAGGTTCATTCTTCACCATACCAGACTTTGGTCCTCTTGGTGGCTGATCAAAGACTTGGTCCCTGACTTGGGCTGGTTGCTTCATATCTTGATGAAGCTGACTGATCATGGCCCTCAGCTCTCCTTGCTCCTGAGCTAAACCTTGAATGAGGGCCCTTTGCCCCAGCACCTGGGTTTTCAATGTGTCTACCTCAGCTTGTAGACGTTTCAGTTGTTCGTCCTTGTCATCTTCAGGACTCTTTCTGATCAGATTCCCCATGAGGAGTGCCCTCAACTCTTCCTGCCCCTTGGATAGACCTAGGAAGATTTCCCTGAACTGAGTCTCTTGAGTGTGAAGGTCCTGGTTATCTTGTTGGGAAGCCATTGCTGAAATAAACAGCGAATCAGGGTAAGTGACCTGCAATCAATGGTACCTGTTATGCAATGATGTGTATGACATGCATGCAATGTTTTCAAGTATCTCGCGGGATAAACAAGAAAATGTGTTAGCATTTGGATCCGGTAGCTTGATTGAAAGAACTTCATATTTGTTGAGAGTCTTTCTTCCAAGGGTCAAAGGCTCACCATATCAAGTGGGTCATAGCCCCTGACAAACTTTGGCTAGAGGAAAATAAATCCTCTTTGCCCCTGGCTAGACAATTGGTTCATCCTGACCTGCATCACAAGCCCTTGAGATCCTTGAAATGGGTTAGTATGTATGCAATGGTATGCAATGGTATGATGTCATGCTATGCATGGGGTGATGTAGGTAAACCCTGTTATGAGTTCCAATTAAGGACTATAAACAAACCCTGTAAGAAATTCAGTATACTTTGTTATGAGTCCCAGTTGAGGACTATAAACAACACCTGCAAGAAATTTGGTAAACCCTGTCATGAGTCCTGGTTAAGGACTATAAACAGGACCTGCAAGAAACTTAGTACCCTGTCATGAGTCCCAATTAAGGACTATAAACAAGACCTGCAAGTAATTTGGTAAACCCTGTCATGAGTCCTAGTTAAGGACTATAAACAAAACCTGCAAGTGGTTAGTACACCCTGTTATAAGTCCCAATTAAGGACTATGAACAACACCTGCAAGACATCAAGGGTCAGATAACAAGTATGCAAGTAGTCAAGTACGAAGGCACACAAGTCACACAAGAGAAGCCCTTAGGGTTTAGGCCAGCATGAGGTCCAGGTATTACCCTCTTGAAGTTGGTGGGTTCAACCTGTCCTAATTAAAGTAACCGGGTTCTAAGGTTCCCAATATCACGGGATTGCTTTCATTGTTCATCGTTTCGATTTAGCCACTGAACTGGCGACCGAAATATTCCAGGAAAGCAACCCTCAATTGAGTGTAGTATCGAGTATCAACCAACCTCGGACTGCACCAAAGTCAGTTATCTCACTACCCTAAAGAGGCCAAGATAGTTCGATTAAGGTTCCTAAGGTCTGTTGATGCTTCATGACACCACGCGGAGGCCCCGTACTCTCCTTGACTGAACTCAAGGGTTACCGGTACACACCAAAGTGCCACATCAACGTAGCAGACTGTTTCAACCATGTCGGTATACCCCGCACAGTTCCCTCACAGCCTTGTTGCTACTTTCTAAGAAAGGTATTCCCCAGATCCGGGTTTAGGATCTATAGAACTCCCAAGCAACCCACAATTTAAAGCATACAAGGAAAACAATTGAAAACATAGTTATAAGCTAACCCTAAGGTACACCTTACTTTATAAAGGGTCCCCAGCAGAGTCGCCAGTTCTGTGATCGGTGGATCTGGAACTGACTGTTTAACGCTGGTTCGCGAAATGTCGCGGAAGCAAGAGTCGCCACCGTCTTTTATTTTCTCCAAATGGAAAGGACAAAAGCACAGAAAAATTCCTTAAAGAGATTGCTCTCGGTTCGGGAGGTAGGTTATAGAAAGGGAAGGTGTTAGCACCCTTTCTATCCATGGTTATCCATGGGCTCTTAGATACTTGCTCAATGTGTTTTCAAAAATGTTTGCTTGCTTTTCAATGTGGGTTTTAAAAAAGTTTCTTTTGAAAATTTCAGTTCGACTCGTACGTCAGAGTGTTTGAAAAATTTGCTTTGAAAGCTTTTGAAAAGTGTTGGTGTGAAAAGTATTTTTGATTTGTTTTTGAAATTAGAGCAAGTATCTATAAGAACCTACCTACCCTAAGGAATTCGTCTGTGTAAATGTCCTTTAAAGTAGTGCCATCCCACCATTGAGAGGTAGGTAGCACCACCATTGGAGGTGTTCGGGTCAATTCGAGGTTCGGGACATGGTGATCACCAGAGCAATGGGAAGACACCTTAGAAGCTACCCTCATGCCAGGTTCCCGGATCATGAGGACTTACTAAGACATCCTCTACTCGACGATCACCTTTCGAGGCAAGGCAACAGTGAGGCGTACCCTAGGGGTGGTGTGTGATTTGTGTGTCGTTTTCAGATATTTTGTCTTGTCATGTCATGGGTGATCTACGCGTTTGTTTTTATTTTGTCATTCATTCTTGCATGCCATTAATTAACAGTTAAGATATTTGCGGGAAAGTAAATCTAAGGCTATTACAAATGGCGCGGGTCCACATCGCCAAAATTAAACCAGGACCCGATTTGACAGAAAATAAAGAAGTAAAGTGCGAGAAATAAAATGTCCGAGTTACATGGCTTGAGCAATTACATAATATTTGAAAGAAAATAAATGTGCGAATTGAATTGAAATTGAAAGCGAGGGCGTTGGACCCTTTTTAATGAAATTAAATTATATTGAGCAAATTAATTAAATTAAAATAAAAAAGAAATTATTTTTGAGGTTTTTTGTATTTATGGTTTTTTATGAGAATTAAATGAAATTAAAATATTAATCCTAATTCTAATTTTTTTTATTTATTAAGAAAAACATGTTAAAATTAAACCTAAAATTAATCTAATTATTTACATGCAATTTTGATTTATAAAAATAAATAATTAATTATTAGTGAAATTTATTTACAAAAAATATTAATTAAATAAATATATTTTGATTTTTATGACTTTTCTGTTTTTTACTATTTTTTATATTTTATGAAAATAAGTTAAATTAAAGGAATTAATTAAAAAAAGAAATAATTGAAATAAATAAAATAAGGAAAAGAAAGAAAATACAATACCTTGGGGGGTTTCTGTCCCCTTTTTGGAGGTGAATTGGAGTGGTTTGGTCATTTGTGTTCTGACCTCATCATGCATAAGTTGTTCTACTTTGGCCATTTGGCTTTTGGCTTTTGGCCATTTGCGTTCTGGCTTCAACATTCCTTTAATGTCTGGCTTAATGTCTGCCTCGCCATGTATTGGTGTCATGTGTAAAATGTTCTGTTTTGGCCATTTGGCTTCTGGCCTTTTGGCCATTTGGCTTTTGCCCTCAACGTTCCTTAATGAACCTGCATGGGATCCTGTCTAAATCTGCAGTGTTGAACCTCATGAACACATTAAATAAAATCATAAAAATTCAAATAAAACCAACATATTAATGTTTAGGCACAATATGGCATGTATGAATGATTATACCCTTTTGATCATGGAGATCAAATCAACCTTACCCTTACTGGAAAAGTAGTGACATGAATGCTTTTATGCCCATTGGATCATGGAGATCAAGCCAGCCTTACCCTTACTGAAGAAGTAGTGAGGTGTTGGTTTGTAACTGTGATGACTTGTTTGTAGTGAGAGAGGGATTTGTAATAAGGATTTCAAGGTTTTAGGGTTCTTGAAAGAGTTTGATATTCTAACAGTATTGTGGCCAAGTTTTTCTTTTTTTCTCCTCTCTTTTCTCTTCCTTTTTTTTCCTCCTTTTTTTGTGTGAAAAGAAGGTGATTATATAATGGAAATTAGGGTAAAGCAAATGGGCTTTGAATGTGCAATTGGGCCTCCAATATTCACTTGAATTCGTCACTTTCCAGGCTAAATCGCAGGGACTTAAGTGCATTTTTTGAAGTTGAAATGTGAAAACAAAATGTAGCCGGCATCGAGAACTAACTCCTGTCCGAAAATCGACTCAATCGGATAAACGGTGAATTAGTTATGAATTTTTGAAGTTTCAGCTCAGACAAACTTATTTTGGGCTCCAGTGTCGACTCTGACACGTTCTTCAATAAAAAACTGGTATCAATCGGTGCATAATTTGGTCTCGACTTTTGAATCAAAGTTGTAGATCTACAAGTCAGGGACCTTGTGTAAAAATATGAGTCCAATCCGATAAAAATTGACCGAGTTATGAATTTTCGAAGTTTCGACCCAGATGAAATAATATTCAGCATTCAGGATTTTCAGTGTGTCACGCACTCTGAGCAAAAAACGAAGGCCTTTTGAATACCGTTTGAACTCAATACCTTCTGTGAAAATGTAGCCAACTCAATTTGTGAGATTTTGGCACCAGAACCAGCTCGATACGATGAAAATCGACCAAGTTATGATTTTTTGAACATGACGCAAATAAACTTCTGTCACAAATTTCTGCACGAAAATACTTGATAAATCCACATTTTTGAAGACCTTCTGATCGTAATTGGCTTCCAGCCGTGAGAGATGAAAATGTAGATAATGTCAAGATGGAATTTTGGCCACCGGAACGGGTTCAAAACGAGCCACGATCTTCAAGTTATGAATTTTTTAGCGCGTAAAAACTGCACTTTCAGCACACTTTTTCACCATATTTCTTCGAGAAAACTCACACATTCAGATACCTTCTTTAAAGAATTGACTCTTGAGCCGAACCTGAATTTGAGAATACATTATCAGAGATATCTTGGCGAAAGCACACCTGAATATGATGCGCCGGGTTGGACTTGTGAATTTTTCTTGAAATGTTTTGAGAAATATGGGAGGACAAATTTTAGGGTACAACAGACCCGTACTCTCCTTGATTGAACTCAAGGGTTACCGGTACTCACAAATATGTCGCACTAATATAGCTATTGCTTCAACCGTGTCGGTATATCCCGCACAATTTCCACAATGTATTGCTATCTATGAATGTTTTCCCCAAATCCGGGTGTAGGATTTCAAGCCCAAACAAGAGAGCCAAGATATAAAGCAATCAAAGCAAATAATTAGTCATGCAAGAGGGTAATCTAATCCCTAAGGTTACTCCACTTTAAAATTTTCCCCAGCAGAGTCGCCAGTTCTGTGGTACGGTGGGAGAACTGACTTAAGGTTTTGCGTTTGTTTTCGCAAATGTTTCGATTGAACAAGAGTTGCCACCGACTTTTTATTTTATCCTAAGGAAAGGTTAAAAAGCATAGCAAAAACCTTTGAGATGTTTTCTTGGGTTCGGGGAGTAGATTATAGAAAGGGAATGTATTAGCACCCTTTCTATCCATGGTTATCCATGGGCTCTTAGTTACTTGCTTAGATCACTTGCCTTGCATTTTCAATTGTTTGAAATGGTGTTTTGTGTGGGTTTGAAAATGTTTTGAAAAGAGGCCATTTGTTGTGGAAACCTTTGTAGTGATCCATGTTTGAATGTATACAAAGGTGTTCTTATCTTTTGAAAAGTTTTTCAATGTTTTTGAAAGTTGTTTTGAAAGTGTGTTGTGATGTGTGTTTTGAAAAATGGCAAGGATTGTTTTGCAAGATTGATCAAGTAACTAAGAGTTGTCTACCCCTAAATTTACTCAAAGATCTTTCCTATGTTTTAACCCTTTTAACAACTTTGTTCCACCATTGTATTTGGTGGACAATCTTGTGTTAGGATGTTAACGGGACGGGCGCGGGTCATCGTTTAGACCATGATTGCAATAGTGCCAAGTGTCTTTGGCAATTTTTCCTTTAAGGGACTTGATCATTTTTAGGCAACTTTCGAAAGCGTCATCGAGGGACTATGATCATTTGATATTGTTTTGTTTTGCCAAAAACACTCAACATGCAACATGGCCCATTATTGAAGGCAACAAGTGGAGTAACCCTAGGGGTGCAAGTGTGATTGGTGTTGTTCATTTTCATGCTTTTTTGTCTTTGAATTAGGTCAAGCTATTTGTTATTTGATTTTTGCATACAAAACCCTAAGTCTATCATGGCATATTTAGAAAGCTTTTAAATGCGAGAAATAAAACCCTAAATTATTACAACACAATTATGGGATGGGGGGTACAAATGTTCAAATGGGGATATTTAGCAAGAAATTAAAATCTAAGCTATTACAATCCAAATTAGATATACAAATTATTTAATTGTACAATAATTAAATAAAATACAATAAATATGCAAGATGCAAAAAATGATTTTTATATGTATGTAAAAGTATTTTTTTATGTGAAATATAAACAAAAATAAAAGAATCAATTTTTGGATATTTTGTGTTTTTAGGGTAAAACCCTAATTTTCTAAATAACAATATTTATCAATTATTATATACAATATTTATTAATTATATACAAAAAATAAATAAAAGGGAAGTATATTGTAAAAAAGTGATTTTTGAGGTCAAATATTAATAAAAATAAAAATGTATTATTTTTGTATTTTTATCCTAAATATTCTAAATATATAAATATTTATATTATGTATTAAATATATTAAATATATACAAAAAAATAAAATATATTTGTTATTTACAAAAAAAGTATATTTTTTTAGAAAATGTTTTCAAAAGATAAAATAAAAATAAAATCATAAAATAAAATGTTTTTGTGTTATTTTTTTTTAATATTTTAAATAAAAGTATATATATATTTATTTACATATGGAATTAAATGAAACCAATAAATACCAAATAAAATGTAAAAAATGTGAGAAAAATATTTTTAGTGTTTTTTCATATTTGTATAAAAATATAAAATCAGAATTAAAAAGAAAAAATCAAAAATAACAAATATATCTCATAATGGGCCAGGGGGTGTAAATTGAAAAAAGGGGTGCAAAAAGTAGGACTGACTCAGGCCCAGCCCAAGCCAGTCATCTTCAACCTCCAGACTTGTTTGAACAACAAAAGCGCGCGCTTCCTAACTCATGATTCCTGGACTTTCAAGCAAAAATCATAACACCAAAAATGTAGAGCATCAAGAGACGAATCCAGACATATAAAAAACTTGACTTAACTCTAAGAACGAGGGAGAATTTCTTCATCCCCAATTTCTGACCTAAGTTTTTTCTAATGTTCAGGTTCCAAATTCTCTTAACACACACAATATAAATGAAAAGTGAGGATATAGGTAGCTTCAGGGCCATGAGTAGAGCATGTTTCATTCATAAACCTAAGTCTAACTCTTCCTAGATTGAGAGATAGAAGTCCAAAGTTTTACCTGTTCAGTTGGAATCGTGTGCAGCAATGGAGGCACTTTCAATGCAATGTGAGGACTTGTACAACTTGCTTGAAGTTCAGGGATGCTTCTCCAACATCTAGCTTGCTTTGAAACTAGGTGAATCGAGCTATGGAAGTTCACCTGCAAAGTTGAAAACTGAAAATGGCAAATGATGTTAGGGATGTTACAGTTTGTGTTCAATGCTTGGGATAGCTTCAGTGGGTGATATGGAACATGTTTGAACTCTTTTTGGCCAAAGTGCACGAGTGGAAAGGTTTATAGAAGTCAAGTTGCAGAGGGGACTCTGTTTTTTGCAGTAGGATGGTGTTTCTGGGAATGAGAAGGTATTGAAGGTGGTTTGGTCGTGCTTTAGGTCTGGTTTGATGTTTGGAAAGTGTTCAAGAAGTTTGTTTAGGCTTGTGTTCACAGGAGCTCAATCTTGGATATCTTTTGCAATGTTTCTTCCTAGATAAGCAAAGTTTGTCAAGTTGGGTTATAGGCCAAGGCAGGTCCCTCAAGCATGCTGCATAATCTCTCCTTGATCAGTGGGATTAGTCCATAATCTTGTGCCTAGAAGATATGCTTTGTACTTCTTAGATTTGTGTTTGACATAAAGTTGATCTTTACAAGAATAAATAAGTTACTTTTTCCAAATATGGCTTGATTTTGTGTGTATTGTCCAAATGCACAAAATAACACTCTAACACAAAGGATATGCATTTAATTATTGAGTGTAAGAAGGATTAGAGGCCTGTAATCTAGTTTGTGCAAGCTGAGTTTGAAGATGCATAGTGTATGAACATGAAATTGGCTCATGAACAAAGTGACTTTTGCTCATATTGACAAAATCGATTCTCCCTAACCACAAGGGTGTTTGAGAAGTTCTTGGACAATTTGGAAAGCTTGGAATGTGTACTACAATCCATATTTGTAATGCAAGTTGAAATTCCAAGTGGAAGCATGTGAAAAGTGGCCATGAAGTTAGGCAAAAATCCTGCCTAAAATAGGTCAAAAGATTTCTAAGTTAAGAATGTTTTGCACCCTTATTCCAAAATTCATAACTTGAGCTACAAGCTTCTTTTGAGGAAACTTTGTGAATCAAAGTTGTAGATTTTTCAATGGACTATAACTTTCATGTTTTGAGTTTTGTTTGAATCCAAATATATCTTGATGAAAAAATGGGACAAAGTTAGGAAAAAATTAGGAAATTTCATAACTTAGAAAATTTCTAAGTTATGAAATTTCTTCATTTCAAACCCTAATTTGTAATTTTTGGTTTCTTGATGAACAAGTTTCATAATTTGACATGTCTTTATGAAAAATAAATCTTGACACTTGATTTTGACCAAAAAGTCAAAGTTTGACTTTTCAGTATACAGTCAAATTTGGCTCAGTTGACTGGAAAATTCATCTGTCAATCTTGTGCATTTGGGATCTTTTGAACTTGTTGAATGTGTCAAGACAATTCCATTGAATCCTTGAGTCCATATGTGAGCTTTGTTTGCCATTGGCTAGGTCAAACAGTCAAAAATTGCCTTTGTGCAGTCAAAACCCTAAAAATGACCATTTTGCCCTTTTGGTGATCTGATCAAATTTCTTGTGGAATTGTGATCTAAACTTGACCAAATGGTTCATATGAGTTCATAATGTTGATGTGGGTCAAAAATCATGAGGTTTGACTGTCAATTGACCATAGTTGACTTTTTCCCCAATACAGATGATTTCTAGGTCAACTGTCCAATTGACTGGGTAAAGATTTGAATCAAGGCTTGAAACTTGGTATGGATAAACTTGTGAGTCCAACATGAAGCATGAAAGTCACTTTGGGCCTTTTAGGTCAAAACATCTTTGTGCAAACTCAAACCCTAATTTGGGTCAACAGTGCAAGGAGAAGTCTTGAGCAGAGCAAACCCTAACTGGATCTTGAGCTTCAAGGGTCTTGTGATGAGAAAATGTTGAGGAAATGGGAGGGAAAATTTTGGGGTAAAACACCCATGATGCAGGCCTCATACTCCGCCATGTTGTTAGTACAATTGAAGCATAGTCGGGCGGTGAAAGAAGTATGACAGCCCTCAAGAGATATGATTACAACGCCAATGCCATTACCTAGTGCGTTCAAAAAAAGCTTCGTTAAAAAACATAGTCCATCGGGATCCTTTTTCAGGTCCTTCACCCGGTCCAGGTTCTTCGTAGTTTGTCACTAGTATAATATTCTCGTTTGGGAACTCAAAATTCATGGACTGGTAGTCATCCACGGCCTGATGAGCCAAATGATCAGCCAATATACTTCCTTTAATTGCTTTTTGGGTTGTATATTGGATATCATACTCGGTTAGGATCATTTTCCATCTTGCTATTCTTCCGGAGAGAGAGGGATTTTGAAGATGTATTTGATTGGATCCATCTTAGGTATCAACAAAGTAGTGTGGGTCAACATATACTGTCTTAGTCGGCGAGCAGCCCATGCCAAAGCGCAACAAGTTTTTTCAAGCAGTGAGTATCCTTTCTCAGAGTCAGTAAAATTTTTGCTAAGGTAGTATATTGCGTGCTCTTTTGGACCAGACTCGTTATACTGCTCCAGCACACACCCCATTGAATTGTCTAACACTGTTAAGTACAATATCAAAGGTCTTTCTTCAATCAGAGGCATCAAAATTGGTGGTTCTTGAAGGTATTCCTTGATTCTTTTGAAAGCATTCTGGCATTCGTCATTCCATTTTACCACTTGATCTTTCTTCAGGAGCTTGAAGATTGGCTCACAAGTAGCAATCAGATGTGAAATGAACTTGGCGATATAATTTAGGTGTCCCAAGAAACCTCTAACCTCTTTCTCAGTATGGGGAGCCAACATCTCTTGTATGGCCTTCACCTTTGCAGGGTCTACCTGAATACCTTAGTCACTGACGATGAACCCAAGTAGTTTACCAGATCTTACCCCGAAGGTGGACTTGTTTAGGTTCAACCTCAATTTATACGTCTTCAACCTGTCAAACAGCTTTTGTAGATGATCAAGGTGTTCTTCCTCGGTTTGGGACCTGGCTATCATGTCATCAACAAAAACCTCTATCTCATGGTGGATCATATTGTGGAACAACGCTACCATGGCTCGCTGATAAGTTGCCTAAACATTCTTCAACCTAAAAGGCATCACCTTGTAACAGAAAGTTCCCCACTGCATGGCGAAGGTTGTCTTCTCTATGTCTTCGGGAGCCATTCTGATCTGATTGTACCCAGAGAAACCATCCATGAAGGAAAAGATCTTGTGTTGTGCGATGTTTTCAACCAGAACATCAATGTGGGGAAGCGGGAAGTCATCCTTGGGACTTTCCCTGTTCAGGTCTCTATAATCCATACACATCTGTACCTTGCCGTCTTTATTTGGTACCGGAACAACATTAGCAACCCACTGCGGATAGGAGGTAACAGCTAGGAATCTAGCATTGAACTATTTCATAACCTCTACTTTGATCTTCTCTAACATTTCAGGGTGCATACGACGGACTTTTTGCTTAACTGGAGGACAATCTTCTTTAGTCAGCAGACGATGTACCATAATATTAGTGTCTAAACCAGGCATGTCTTCATATGACCAGGCGAAGATTTCAACTTATTCGTGTAACAACTGTATCAGTCGCTGTTTGACTTTAGTCTCCAGATTTGCGTTGATCTTGACTTACTTTCTATCTACCTCCATGCCCAAGTTTATCGTCTCAACTGGCTTTTCATGAGGCTGTATAGCCCTCTCTTTCTGCTATAACAGCCTAGCAAGCTCTCCAGGCACCTCACGATCTTCCTCACCTTCGTCCTCGGCTTGGTTGATCGTATTTTCGAAGTTATAACTGGCAATAGCAGAACTGTTACCAATGGGATCCAGAGTGGATATGGATCTGTAGTTTGATATGTGAGTGTGTGTAAGAGCATAGCTGTATTGATAAAGTAAAAAAGCAGGAAAGAAAAACAGAGAGCGCAAAATTTGTATGCAAGAAACGTACAATGTTTTATTGATGATATATGAAAATGAAATATAATAACCCTCACAAATAAACCATTTTGCCTCGGGTAAGACACAAGGCCATAAAATTTATGTTGTTTATTACTAATTCGAAAAACAAGTAAGATAATTACTGCTGAACAAAGGAAATCGGCACAAAATCTCTGGTCGTCCAGTTACTAGGTCCACCGTTTGTAGTAGGGTAGATCCAGCTGTCAATATCAGAATCCTCATCATTGTCTTCTATAGCATTAACCCCACGATTGCTGATGCGTAGGGAAGGTCCTCCAGCCCGAACATGTCAAACCGCCTTTTGAGCTCCTGAAGTAAAGCCCAAACCGAATTTATCAATTTTATGAAGAAAATCAAGGAGTTGTCCCCAAATGGTACACCCACATTCTCCAACTACCGTTTTGGCATCCTTGAGAGAAGCCATCCTCAAAGGAGATTTGGTGATCTTCGGTGCACTAGTGATGGTCTCAGTCGATGCCATAATCTGGGGTAACTCTTCAAAGTTTAGACAAGGGTCTCTATGAATTCCCCGTCCATCTCCACATACATGAAAGAGTTCAGGTGGCTTACCATATACTCCTCTTCGCCATGCACAGTGACAATCTTCCCCTTCACTGGATACTTCAGCATTTGGTGTAGCATAGAAGTAACAGCCCCAGCTTCATAGATCCAAGGACGAACCAACAAACAAGAGTATGATGATCTAATATCCATCACGTAGAAGGTGGATTCAAAGGTCTGGGAACCCACTTTGACAGGGATGTCCACCTCCCCGTGCACCATTCTCTTTGACCCGTCGAAATCCCTCACCACAATGTTACTGGGCTTTAAGGTCAAGCCTTCATAATCTAGCCTATCAAGAGATTTCTTAGGCGGAACATTAAGTGACGCTCCAGTGTCCACTAGCACATGAGCCATAGTAGTGCCCATGCGTTCGATCGAGACATGCAGAGCATCATTGTGCTTTCTCCCTTTTGGTGTCAAATTGACATCTGAAAAATCCAACCCATTGTCAGCAGTCAAACTGGCCAAACAGTCCTTGAATTGGTCGGTGGAGGTTTCTTGCGGTACATGCGCCGTCTTGAGGAATGCAATCAAAGCCTTTGCATGGGCTTCGGAAAACAACAACAAAGACAACATTGATATCTTTGGAGGAGTCTGCCCCAGCTGTTCGACCATGTTATAGTCGCTCTTCTTGATTATTTTTAAAATCTCCTCCATTTCTTGTTTAGAGGATTCCAAAATAACTTTTCTAGGTGCCTTCGTCCGGGCAGGCTCACCTATAGCTTCTTTTCCCCGAGTCCCAGATGGCTCATCGGCAGGGGTAACGACTGGAGTAAGAATGGGAGTAGTATCAGAAGTACTAGCAGGAACAACAGATGGAATAACAATAGGCTTAGAAACAGTCTTAGGGAAGATCTTGGGAGAGAAAACCCTTCCACTTAGGGTAACTTTGCTGGTTCTGACAATGTTATTGATATTGGGATCAGCCTCTTCAATCTTCAAATCCTGTTTGACTCCATGATAGTAAACGTCGGCACCATAATTCCAAGGGACAGCTTTGTCCGAGGAGTACGGTACAGGACCAGGAAAAGTGATTATCAACGGAGAAATTCTTGGAGCAGGTGTAATCCTAACAAGTCTTTTAGAGGAGACCTTGGAAGAATTGGCAAAAATGGTTATAATAGCAATATCTTCATGTAGGACAGTCAGAATTGGAGTCTTTTCAAACAAAATCTCTCTGCTATCCACCAGGCGTTGAACACCTGCTTTCAGCAAATAACAACCAGAAGGTAGAGATAAACACATGTGGCAACCTTCACCACAGCTCGGAAATAAACCGGCTAGCAACAAATTCTTCTTGATAGTCATGAGAGGAGTGGAAACTTTATCAACAAAAGCGACAAACAGATCAATGTCAATGGCATTAATACCACGGTCGTGCTTGGGAGTGGGGGCAGTTATGACATTAGGCTTCTCTGGAGCATCAAACTCAATCTCCTTGGCTTCGATTAGATCCTGTATCATATTTCTCAGAGCCCAACATTCATTTGTATCGTGGCCTGGGCTCTCAGAATGGTAAGCACACCAAGCGTTTGGATTGTACCGAGGAGATGTGGTGTTATGATTTTTGGGAGCCTCCTTTAAGGTTGCCAAGTTAGATCTTAACATATGGGGTAAAACCTCAGTCAATGTCATATTAATCCGGGTGAACTGCCTTTGCGGCCTTTCTACCCTTTGCTGATTATTTCATTGTTGAGTATCCACAGGCCTAAGTATCATCACAGCCCCCTACCGTTGGACGGCGCTCAGTTGCGCTCTGGCCTCTTGAGTTATAAATGGAACTGACCTCCTTCTTACCCGTGAATGGCTTCCTCACTGTACTTGGCGAGGTGTCTTTCTGGATATTTCCGCTCCGGATCCCAGCTTCGACTCTTTCTCCAGTCAATATCAGCTCGGTGAAACCAACTGAGGAGCTACCAATCAAGTGATTGAAGAATGGACCTGACAATGTACCAAGAAACATGTTGACCAACTCCCTATCAGACAAAGGGGGTTGGACTCTCCCTGCCAAATCTCTCCATTTCTGCGTATACTCCTTGAACCCTTCGCTTGCACCCATGGACATACTATAGAGTTGAGTATGGGTAGGAGCAAGGTCAGCGTTATATTGATATTGTTTGTAAAAAGCAGCAGCCAAATCTTCCTAGTTGTGGACATTGGTTCCCTCCAGCTGATAGAACCAATCTAGCTAAGTCCCGGATAGACTATCCTAAAAGAAGTGGACCCATAAATCATTTTCAGCAGTGTGAGGTTGTATCTTCCTCACATAAGATCGAAGGTGCATCTTGGGACACGAAACCCCGTCGTACTTAGAAAACATTGGTGCCTTGAACTTTGGTGGAACAACAATCCCAGACACCAAACCTAGCTCTTCAAAGTCCATCCCGTTCACTTTCTGAATCTCCATTGCACTTAGACGCTCTTCCAGATGCTTGTACTTCTCATCAGCTGGAGGATACTTCTCTTCAGAGTAATCATCCTCTTCTTCCTCTTCAGATTCTGGATGATCAATCACTTCCTTGTTTTTCCCTTCTTGGTTATCCTTTTCATCGGATGATGTTACGAAGTCTAGGGTCCGTCTGGCTAGCCCTGGTAACCTTCTTCCTAGATTCAAAACACCGGTTGATTTCTTCCATTTCTTCTTCTTTTCTTTAATCAGCAAAATTTTCAAATCCTCTTGTCCTTTTGCCAAAGTCAAGAACATTTGCTGAAACTGAGCATTCTGCGCCTCGAGATCTTTTCTTGTCTGCTCAAGATCCATCTTACTGAAATAAACAGTAGAAAGATAAGGAGACCTGTTGTAAGAAACCTATTTATGTTATGATGAATGAAGATGCATATGCAAATGATTTCAAGGAAATTAGAGATTTAAATTTCTTTAGACAAAAAGGAACACACGTTATATTAATAAATCAAAGTTTGAGTACATCATGCCTCTTTGGGCTTACAATGAAAGAAATAAAATACAAAACTCTAAGATAAGAAAGTTAAACACATCCTCTTTGGTGCGATGTAGGTGTTCAGACTCCGTTCTTCATGAAGTTGTTGGGTGAGTTCCAGAACTTTCTTCTCGCTGGCGTAAAATTGGGCCTCGAAAGTGTCTTGCTCTTCCTTAAGCTATATCCAATCCCTTTGTAATTCTTCGAGAGAGGTGGACATGTTAGGAAGAAGGATAGTGTATGGGATATCTCCTTCCACAACAGGCTCTATGATAACTGGGAGAATGGAGGGGTAAGGCATCATAAGACTTTGAGCACGGGCTCATACCCATTTGAGATAAGGCTCAAGAGGGATGGAATTCTTGTTCCCCAGTGTCTTGCTATCCACCTTGTTTACCATCCTCCAAGCTTGCACAAACCTCTGACGGTAGCCTTGATCGTCGCTTTCGTAGTCGAACACCAAATCTTGGATGAGCATCTCATGAGGACCATCTCTTCGGGCATACCCAAACTATTGTAAAGCTAAGCAAGGGTTGTAAGTGATACCTCCCCTAACTCCAAGTAGAGGGACGTTAGAGAATTCCCCACAACGGTCAATGATAGAAGTATCATTCGAGGATCTTGAACACCAATGAATATCAGAGTGGGTGAGGGACATCATCCTTTGAGACCATGTCAATCTTTGTTCGTTCCTCAATGTTGATCGAGGTAGGTGTGAAATGAACCACTTGGCAAGTAGGTGAATACAACACAAGAGAGTGCCTCTTTTCTTCATGGTGCGGGTATGGAAGCAATGTAAGATGTCTCCCAACAAGGTAGGTATAGGATTACGGGAGAGAAAGACTTTGATGGCATTTACATCTATGAATTGGTCCGAGTTGGGGAAAAGAACCAGACCATAGATGAGAAGGGTTGGGACGTCTTCAAAGGCTTGAAAATCCATATCTTCCCAGAATGAACGAGCTTTCTCTAATAGAAATTTGACTAGGAACCCTTTGACTTCGCTTCTAGTCTCCCAATTTACTGTGATGTCGTCTCTCTTCAGTTGCAGAGCTTCGGCCATAACCTCAAGTTTCGGGATCCCTTCTAGACCGGTGAATGGTACCTGTTCAAGCACGGGTACTCCTAATAGTATAGAGAACTCTTCTAGTGTAGGTACCAACTGATAGTCAAGAAAAGTGAAGCAATGTTGTATGGGATCAAAGAATTGGAAGAGCACACACACCATCTCCTCTTGGAAGTTGAAGGTAGCCAAACTGAGGAGTCTTCCATATTTCTGGGTAAAAGAAGAATCTTCGGGCACCCTTGATGCTAACTCTTGGAGCTGGAGGTGTGCTTTCACGAAGCTGATTCAGATGGTGTTTCTTCGGACGGAGTTCATGGCCAACAAAATAAAAACAAAGATAAATTCCTAAATCCTTGAAATGGTTAGTGAGATTGCATATGATGTTATGATGTTCATGATGTTATGTCCAAGTAAGCATATACACACAAGGCAAAAAACAAGTCCTTAGGCTTAGGCTTGCATGGAGTTTGTAGGTAAGTACCCTCTTGAAGTTTAGTTGGCTCAAACTTGTCCTAGTTAATAGTAATCGGGTTCTAAGGGATCTCAATATCACTGACCTTTCTTTTAGGCATTGTCTCAGCACAATCAATCTTTTCTTGTGGTCGGGATATCCCAAAAGTCTAGTCTCAATGAGTGTAGTATCGAGTATCAACCAATTTTCAGCTTTCCACTAAAACCGGTTACCTCACTACGTCCTAATTGGCCAAGTTTGTTCAATTAAGGTTCTAAAGTCAGTTAGTGCTTCATGACGCCACTCAGCGGCCCCGTATTCTCCTCGATTCAACACAAGGGATACCAGTACCCACAAATGCGTCACACTAACGTAGCCATTGTTTCAACCATATCGATATATGCCGTACAGTTTCCATAACCTAATGATACTTACCTAACAAGGTGTCCCAGATCCAGGTGGAGGATCAAAGCAAGCCCAAACAAGGAACCATAAAGTAAAGCATGCAAGTCAAACAAAGAAATCAAGTAAATGTGATCTAGCCCTAAGGTAACCCCACTTTTAAGTTTATATCCCCAGCAGAGTCGCTAGTTATGTGATACAGTTGGAGAACTGACTTGGTTGTTTTGTGTTTGATCACAAATGTTGCGGATAGCAAGAGTCGCCACCGAATTTTCTTTTATCCAAAAGGAAAGGCTTGAAAGAACAGGAAAGACCTTTAGAGATGTTTTCTTGAGTTCGGGGGGTATATTATGAAAAGGGAAGGTATTAGCACCCTTTTCATCGGTAGTTATCTACGGGCTCTTAGTTGCTTGCTAGATCACTTGCTTTTGTTTGAATGTGCTTGTGGTGTGAGTTTTAAAATTATTTTGAAAATGTCTTTGTAATGGTTCTCATTTCTATAAGAACGCGTACAAAGTGTTGTTTCGAAAATAGTTCAAAGAGGTGTTTGTGGAATGTGTTTTTGAAAGAGATTTTGAAAAGGGTTTTCTTTGTAATGGCTCTCGTTTCTATAAGAACGCGTACAAAGTGTTTTGTCTTTTGAAAATGTTTCAAATGAGAGTATTGGTGTATGAAATGTTTTTGTTGTGAGCAAGTGAGCAACTAGAAGCGAATCTACCTACTCAAAAGGTCTTTAATGTTCTTTTTCTCCTCCTTTAGATGTTGCTATCTTACCATTGATTTGGTAAGAAGCCCCATCATTGGATGTGAAGGGACGGGCGTGGGACGTTTTAGCAATGTCGTTTTAGGGACGAGATCGTTTACCGAAGGCAACATTGAGAGTCATCAAGGGACTACGATCTTTTATCGAGGGTCTTTGCTAAAACGCCCATATTCGAGGGACATTAATATTTTCCGAAAAGCAACAAAGCAAGATTACCCTAAGGGTTCTAGTGTGCAAGTGTGTTTGATTTTCATGCATTTAGTCTTGATTAGGGTTATCTATTTGTTGATTTCATATCTTTCCATACACACCCTAATTACTAGCATTTATACTTGAAAACAATAAATTGCAGAAATGTAAAGGTCGCTATTACATCATTTAGGGATGCGGGTGCCAATTTACAAATGGGGGTTGCAAGAATTTAAATCCTAGTTAACTATTACAACCATATCGAAATGTACAATACAAGAAAAGAAAAGGACTTGTTTAGAAAATGTTTTTTTTTGTCTTAATGAATTAAGAAAAAAAGAAATAAATTAATTAGTGAAAAGAAAATATTTTTATGTCTTTTTTATATTAATAAAAAGGGTATTAATATTGAAAATGATAAAAAAAAAGGGGGGAAATAATGAGATATAGAATCAGCGTGTTGCTGCAAGCAAAACAAAAGGGATCAGAAGTTCTGATGCCAGGAGTGTTGTGACTCAGAAAGAAACGCCAGTGGGCATCAGAAGTTCTGGATTGATACACTTTGAGGTCCTGCAAGAAACATTAGAGGGAAAGGAAACGGAGGTTCTGGGTGGTGTTTGGACAATGAGCAAAATGTCAGAAGTTCAGTGTTGTGTAAGCAGTGAGTAAAAATCAGAAGTTTTGTTACCGTGTCATAACCGTAAAACCTAGAAATTCGGGTGTGTTAAAACAGTGAGACAAACTCAGAAGTTCCGTGTTATGCTAAACAATGAGTGAAAATCTGAAGTTCTGTGTTGTGTTAAACAGTGAGTAAAAATCAGAAGCTCTGTATGTTAAAACAGTGAGGAGAACTCAGAAGTTCTATATTACATTTCAACTCTTTCCTCACCTTAATCAGCACATCAGCAATTTATTCAGTTCTTAACAACAACAAATCAGAAAGATAAAAACACAACAGTTTATAGAAATTCTAATTCTAATTCTGAACCTAGCTTTATTCAAGAAGTTCTGATCCATAGTTTCTCCTACTTATGCAATGATATGGCCAGCATCAATACTATGATATTTACATATTTAAGGATGTTCTAAATGAAAATGTGCAAAGTCAGAAAGACTTACCTTGAATCTGAAGTGTATGCATGGAACTTGAGTTGCTGCCTTTAGATGTTCTGGATTCAGTGAGAGCAACGGAACACTGGTTATGTTCTTTGATTCAAAGAGAAGAACAAAGATTTTATTTAGGATTTGAGAAGGTTTTTACTGTTTCCTTTTCTCTCTTTGATGATTCTCTCTCTCCCAAAAGACAGCCCCTTACAAGTATGATGGAGCAACTTATTTATAGGTGAATTTGTTGTGGTTTTGAGGGGGAAAAACAAATGGGATTTAAACCTTTTTGGTATACTATTCCATTGCTTTTTAATCACAGTTTTGTATGCTAATTTGGTGCAAATATAGGGTTTGAGAAAAATGCAGGCGTGGACTAGATCAGCAGCAATTTGGAGTATTGTGGCATCTGGTTGCAGGACTATTCTATAGCAGTGCAGCAGGTTTCTCAAACGAGGTTTTGAGATTTGGTAATATTCTGATCGCAGAAGACCAGAGTGGGACTCGAAGGGTGATGTTTTGACCAAAGCATTGAACATAGCCTTCATATGTTGAAGAATCATGTTCTGACCAAAGAGCATCGCTTCCACATGTTCTGATTGAAGTATCATGCTCTGAGCCGTGTTTGCAAATTTTGATTGTGCTTGCATGGGGGCTGGCCCAGAAGTTCTGAAGTACCATATTCTCTTAACATTTATAAAAATTTCTAAATGTTTAGAAATTTGGATTTTTTTTCAAAGTAATTTCTGACTTCTGATTTTGATGAACTAAATTCATGTCTTGATAAAATATAATTGTTGAAACTTGATTTTTGATCCAAAAGTCAAAGTTTGAATTTTCAGTGTGCATTTGACCATTTTGCCCTTGTGAATGACTTTCTTTAGGAAATTGTAATCTGAGACTTGAAACTTGCCAGAAGCAAACCTGAGGGTCTAGAATGACCTTTTGAAAAATGAGAGGGCAAATTTTGGGCTACAACATACATGTATTAATCAGCCTGAAAATTTTTTTGTCTACTTTGTTGAATAGAGCATTTAAAGCCTTGGAATTTCCAATGGTTTCTTTATCATCATTTTCATCTCAGTCTTCTTCAGGTATCATAGATTCTTTTCCATCTTATTCCTTCACAATTGGATGCTCCCATCCTTTTAAAACAGCCTTCCAAGTTTTGATGTCCATAGATTTTAGAAAAGCTACCATTCTGACCTTCCACCAGTCATAGTTTGAACCATCTAACATAGGTGGTCTGTTGTTAACCCAGTTCAGTGAAACTCACCTACTCTGAGGGCTACCAAGCCAAGAAGGAAATCCACTATTAGTAGTATCAATTCAAAGCTAAAATTCCCAATTTACACTTCTTACTTAATCTCTACCCAATGTAATTTCTATCTAGGAACCTCCTAGATATGAGAACCCCTCTCACTTCCAATCACCATAGTGATATCAAACAATCCCAGTCCCAGGTAATGTCTCAAGAAACCAAAAAGAAGAACACTCTTCCAATACAAAAAAATACTTAGTTTGTTTAAAGGCTTCAGTAAGAATAATACTCAACTCTTTGCTTAAAAACTTCGAGGAGAACAATAACTTGATAATCAAGTAACAATCAGTTAACTCAAATGCATCAAAAGATACATGAGGACGTACAAAAATACACTGAGAAACTAAGGAACTCTCAAACCCTAAACCCTTATCTTTCACTAGGTTTTACAATAAAATAATGCTTCTTAAAAAACTAGGTCTTGGACGTCTCCTTATATAGAATTCAACAGTTGGGCTTGGACTCTTCAATCAAATCAAATCTTCAGCTCTAATCCCTGAAGAATATTCTCCCCAAAAATAGAAACAAAAAACAAATATTTCATATATTTTCTAAAAAGTATCAAAGATCCTTTTTATGAAACAAAACAAATCTGCAATTGTTCCTAAAATTCCTTGATTTCCCGTGCCTGTTATGAGTACTAGAAACCTCCAGAATCTCATATTTTTCAATCAAATCTTTAAGTAAATATTCCAGCTATATTGTTGTGATATTCTGTTGCAACATGTTACAACATCTGATAGAACATCTATCAAATAAGTACAAGTAGACTCTGATGTACCAGTTGGTGAAGATGTTATGACATCTTGTTCAACATTAGGCTGCAATACATATTTTTCCCAAAGAAACATGTTTTGATAAAAATGTTTCCAACTACTTATTTTACCGAAATTGTTGTCAACCATAAAATCACAGACCTAACAATTATTCACATCAATTCATGGTAAAAATAAAATTATAATTATTCATTTTTCATTTTTCATACTCATCATCAATCAAATAGAGAATACAAATCCTATTGGAGGTTAAGGGAAACCTCTCTACCCTTTGATGAATCAATTATCCTTAGATGAACAATCTCCCCCTACCTTGTAATTCTAGCAAAAGCAAATAATCTGTATGGGGTATCCTTCTTTAAGCCCAAGCTCCCTTTTCCCTTCAAAAGCTCTTTCTCTCCTTTTGCCTCTTTTCTCACAGTACACGTACTAATAATACTAGGCTAATTTCTCTTACTTCAAATACATACTTAGGATTTTCTATTCAATTATTTCCAATTACGTCATTAACCCTCAATTTTTCTTAATTCACACTATTACCCAAACTCCATAACTCTTTGCTCCCATCTATTTCTCCTAATTATCCATATTGGCCCAATTTTATCCTTTTACTATTTTATTTAATTAATTCAAATAAAATATTATTTATTCTAATAATTAATTAATTCTAAATTAATTATATTCAATTCTAATTGCTCTCTACACTCCCACCTCAAGGACATATAACCCACAATTTTAATTACTATACATAATAATCTAATATCTCACACAAAAGACATAAATAGATTAAATAAAATTATCTAACTAAAACAAGGTGTTACATATATTGTGAGGAACATGACAATGAGTTATGTGATGGATAGTTTTTAGTGATATAAAATATTCATAAAGTATGACAAGCGACTAGACTCTCCAAACAAAAATGAATGAATATATTTGTTCATTCCAACCGACTATTAATGTGGAAAGAAGGGTTATACAAAATCCCTAAAAATTAATCAAAGAAGACATGCATAATATAGGATAATTATGATATTGTGTCTTCAGATGAATCTGATAAGGATAAGGAGCACTAGTGCAGAAATGAATTTTTATATCGGGTGAAAATGACTTTTTACATCGGTTCTGGGTCCGATGTAAAGTCAGGCGATATAGTAAATCAGAGACTTTTTACATCAGTTCTGGGTCCGATGTGAAAAAGACAGTTAACACATCGGTTATAAGCTAAGACTGATCTAAAAAACAATTATAACATTATTTTTTTAAAAATTGACGCAACATTTTACATCGGGCTAACGTGAGACCGATGTAAAATATCCCCTTTTTACATCGGTTGGGATTAATACCCGATGTAAAAGATTCAGCGTTGACAGTTTTTACATCGGTTGCTATTAATGACCGATGTAAAATGTAAGTAATTTTTTTAATAAATTATTTATTTTCTGGATGATTCCCTGTAAAATTAAAATTGGTACCCATTTTTTCATATTTTTCCAATATCATACAGACTAAATTTAGGTCACTATATATATGTCATAGCTTTCCAATATCACATAGACCACACTTAAGTCGATATTTTCATATTTTTCACAACAAACTTACAAAATGAACAATTTTATTGCAAACTTGAATTGTATCACAACAAATAAACTCACAACAAACTTACAAATATATATTCATCACAAAACATACAAAAATATTCAACTATTTATAAGTCTTTTTCTAAACTTGAATTACCAATATAAAATCCACAACTAGATGAGTTATAGCTTCGGTAGACAACACCAAAATCACATTGCCTGACAATAAATAATAACAATTAACATCAACAAAAAATATCAAGAAACTCAATACATGTGCAAAAACCACATGTGATGTGCAAAAACTCAATAATAACAATCGTGTGTAAAAACCACAACTTAGACAATTCTATAAAACTCACCAGATAAAGCTTAATTTTTATATAACTCAAACAAACATTTTGTCCAACGGAGTCGCAAATCATACAAATCATTTTGTATTAATTTTGTTGGGTCATCAAATACCTATAATAGATAAATATAACAATATAGAGTTATACTTTAAAAATTCATATTAAGTTGCAAAACAAAAAATAAATAACAACGTAAAGTTATTTTTATTACTTGCATCCAATTCTCGGTTATATTGGCAGAGACAATATCCAATATATTTTGCATCACATAGTACCCACAATCATTAGAGTTATGTTGTTGTCTTGTCTACAATTGAATGACATAATTAGTGAATATTTATCATAAATTTAACTATAGAATTACAATTTACATCACACTTACATTGTGATGAAGCCATGTAGCCTTTTTTCTATTTCCATTTACCATTTGATGAATTCCAAAAGAACTAATACAGAAAGATAAACATCACATAACTAAATTTACTCGCCAATAAAAAATCACATAACAAATTAATAATTAAGCATAAGATTGGTTGTTGTCACTTTCTTTTAATCTTTTTGTTGTATACATTTTGATTTAATGAGACAAATTTAATTAAATGTTTGTTCATAAACTAAATAAATACATACTTGGAGGCCTTTGAATTTGATGAGTTCCTTCACCCTGTCAACTATGAAAATCTCATCATTGTCATCTATATAGCCAACAACATCACCGATATGAAGCCAACCCTCCTCGTCAATAGTGGTTTTTGTTGCATTCTCATCATTCAAATATCCTAAAATATTGAAGTGTATAATTTAAAAATAATTAAAAACAAATTATATCATGAAATTATCTTCTTGTTTGTTCCTAGAGATATTTGATCTATTGAAGAAATATAATATACCTTTCATGATTTGTTGGCCTCAGATGCAAATTTCACCAGGTTGATTATAACCAAGAGAAAGACCAGTTTCAGAGTCAAGAACTTTGAGTTCTGCATTTCTTACAACAGTGCCACATGAGCCTGATCTTGTTGGGAATTGATGCTTAGCAAAGCCACAATTTCTCTAATAAAAAAGAATGAAATATACACAACATGTACTATATTCTTAACTCTATACAAAATATATATTATTTATAACTAATTAGACTTAATAAACTCTCTACGAATAATAAACTGTTTAGTAATTAAAAAACAAATATAAACAAAGGAATGGATTCCCTAAGCCACTGAGTTAGTATCAAGTATAATCTTCTAATTAGTTTTATATGTACTTCCAATTATTTTATAATGTATCTCAGTAGCAAGCAAAACAACAAGAATATCTTAAAAACTTTTTTGTATATATCTCTCTTAGAAATCCATAGATATACAATGAAGTTGAACAAAATAGAAAATTTCTTACCGGAATCGTAGTTCGACGGAGGAGGGGGTTTCGGAAAAGGAGGAGGGGGTTTCTTACCGAAACTGTCTTCGTGAACGACGGGAAAGGACGGCGGAGGAGACGGACGAAGGGCGTTCGTAGACGGACGGAGACGGAGACGGAGCGGTGGACGGAGAGAATGGACGGTGTTGGCGGAGTACAAATCTCATTCGTAGGGATTATGTTTTGAAGAGAAAATAACTAAATGAACAGCAGTAGAGCTTATTTCATAAATATATATTACACTTTTTACATCGGTGGATTGAAATAACCGATGTAATAGTTATTTCGGAATAATATTTTTACATTGGTTCTAGTAAATAACTGATGTAATGGTTGTTTTTTATATCGGTGGAAGTCAATGACCGATGTAAGGATTTTCTGGTTTTTTACATCGGTGGAACGCAAGGCCCGATGTAAGGGTTTTCTGGTTTTTTATTTACCAATCTGCCACCTAGTTTTTTACATCGCTGGATAGCAAGGCCCGTAAGGGATTTCTGGTTTTTTATTTACCAATCTACCACCTAATTTTTTATTTACAATACTGCCATCGTGTTTTTTTTATAAGACATTTTACATCGATTTATTACTTGGACTGATGTAATAGCCAGCGGAAAAAAAATTTTAATATTTTTTATTTCATTGCAAATAAATATCTGATGTAAAATATTTTTAATTTTATTTTTTACATCATATATTTTAATACCTGATGTAAAGGCTTTTTCTCAAATATCATTTTTTTAGTAGTGCAGGAAGGAGCAACCATTTGTTTTTTAGGAAAATTATGAAGATAATAAGGTAAATATTTCTACTTCATACTCTATCAATAATGAAATATTTTGCATCTCTATAAAGTTAGAAAGAAAATCAAGTCAATTAAAATACCTTGTTTCTACTAAAACTATTATCTTTTTCATTAAAATAGAAAATAAAAATTTGTTGGAAGAAATATATATCCTTATAGAAAAACAGATTATTTTAATTCAAAGCTCTTCTTATCTTTATCACGAGAATATTGTTAACACTATCAAGTACGGAAAATGCAATGTTTTTAAAAATAAAATTAAGATTTGCATAACATGCTTGATAAATTTATCATAGAAAAAGACAACTTGAATCTCATTCTAGATAGTCAATAAGCCTCCTACAATAAAGTTGTTATAGGGTTTGAGCCTAAAATTAATACAAAAAGTTTAATTAATATCTACAATAAGAATAATCATCCAAATATAATATTCTTAAATGTAATTATAGTAATAAAAATGGACATGTTTCTCTATTTAATGTAGTAGTAAATCTAAGAGATTTTAGACCAGACCATAGCCCGATGTGAAAAATATAGCTACCACATTGGTTGAATGTTATTTCCGATGTGAAATATGGGTTTAACTTGAACTCTAACTTGAACTCTTTTTAGCAGAATCGAGGTGGAATCCCTGTAATTTAAGTATGTTTACATGGTGGACTACTACAACAACAAAACGGTGGACTACTACAACAACAAAACTAATGAAAACATACAAAAATATCCAACCATTTATAAGTCATTTCCCACACTTGAATTACCACCAACATGCAATCCACAATAAGATGAGTTGTAGCTTCAGTAGACAATCAAGTAGACAATCAATTTGCTGACAATAAATAATAACATGAATTAACATCAGCACACAACACCAAAATCAAGAAACTCAAATCAGATATATATATATATATATATATATATATATATATATATATATATATATATATATATAGGGGACATATCAAGTGAGAAAGGGGTCCCTTATATGAGAGTGAGAGGAGTAATTATAAGCCATTGGATCAAAATTTATGACTAAGATTAGGAGAGAGAAGAAAGAGTAAAAAAAAGTTAACGTAATAAATGAGGAGAGAGAAGTAAGATTTAGAAGAAAAAAAATAACTTCATCAATGAATCTCAACCATCCAATGTAATCTAAAGGCTAAAAAGAAACCCTCTCACTCTCACATAAGAAAGACTTTCTCATGAGATATGGCCCCTATATATATATATATATATATATATATATATATATATATATATATATATATATATATATCATCAAATAAAGCTTAATTTTTATATAACTCAAAGAACCATGTTGCCCAACTGAGTCGCAAATCATATTGTATTAATTATGTTAATATAAAATTATTTTTTGAAAATTTACATTAAGTTGCAAAATGCAAAGTAAATAACAAAGTAAAAATAAGATCACTTAGAATTAGAATGTCAGAATTATGATTCTTAGTGATAATAAATATGGATTCTAGTCCATTAGTATTTATAGTATAGTCTATGTTCTAAACACTACATAATTTTTTTTGTATGGAAGGTGGATTAACTTTTATGGAGTATCTCATTAGTTTGAACCAAATGCAGCATCAATTTAGTCTTCTGGAAAGACAAAACTTCAGAACATGTTCCTATCCAAACTATCTCCTACCTCTATCACATAGAGAATGATAGTCTATCAATCAATTATATCACTTTCAATGACATACAAATTGATTGCTACAACTTATTAATTCTAGCTCTCATTAATATGAACAATGAAATCCACTAGGAATAACATTATATGCATAACAAAAATTGTAAGCAATATAAGGATACTAACCTTCGTTGCATCTAGTTAAGAACGATAAAGATGAAAACCATCCATGGGAATCACAACAGCAAATTTAGAAGGTTGAACCCGGGAGTCAAAAGAAGAAGATTTCTCGGGCCAAAGCTTGTTTATGCGTCTGGCTACTTCATGCGCTGCTACTTCATGCGCTATTGTGCTTTTCCCAGAACCAAGAGGACCAGCCAGGCCAACAAAAACCTGTGCAACGTCATACAAATAAGAAGATTAAATTAATATATAGAGGAATAGCGCACAAAAGCACGATATATACATTTGTAACTCCAATATAACAAGAACTTACTTATAATTAGGACTCATCGACAATGACAGAAGATATAGAATTCAATTAACCAATACAGAAGATACAGAATTCGATTAACCAATGCATCATATATCTCATCAACACCACTCCATAGCCATAAAAGTAACTAAAACATTAAACAATCAAACCATAGCTACCAAATAAAATTATGGGAAAATTATATAATTTTACTTCATTTCACAGTTAGACTATACCTTCCTTCTACAACTTGAACATTATTGTTTTCAGCAGATAAAACCTAAAAGAGAGTGAAAAAAGTGAATTAGCAACACATTCAGTGCTTGTGGAATCTCAAACATGCAAATGAAGTATGAAAATTGTTGGAGTAACATGAATTTGATAAATCAATTCTGGAGATGTACCTTGAAAGAGAATTCTTGTTTGTGCGAAAGCGTGTTGGAGAAGATGAAATCTGCACGAATTTGTTACACAGCACGATGGACAGTGAAGACGAACTCCAATCGCGAGCGTCTGATTTTGTTATCAGCAATGAAGGAACTACAATGAGAAATACATATGATTGGATTGAGAAATGAAATTGAACTCATAATGGTCAGAGTTTGAGACAAGTTTACCTCTTACCGTTGTTGAGTTTAATGTTAACTCCATTTCCTTTGAATTTGAAACGACCTTTGAGAAATAAATGTAACACAAGCTCTGGTCTCTTTGAGAAATCTTAATATCAAAAGTAAAACTAAAATAGATGATTGTGAAAGAACTAGGTATGTACCATACCTATTCACCCACTTTGCATGGAGGAGGTCCGATGAAGGCTGGCCCGCGGCTGGGAGGAAGGTCCGACGAAGGGTGGCCTACGGCTAGGAGGATCGGTGGCGGTCAGACGAAGGGCATGGAGAAGCTATGCCAAGATCGTAGTGGTGAAGGTGGTTGTTTGGTTATGGAGGCGAGGAAACAAGGAAATGATTTTGGGTTTGTAACGCAGATTAGGGTTTCAGTGAAAGGCCCTTATAAAGGGCCATTTCACATCGGTTGCTACGAGGCTCAATGTAAAGGTCTCATGTTTCACATCAGGTACAAATTCAGGACCGATGTGAAATCTGTTATAACAAAATTTTATTTTATTTATGAAATGGTCACTTTGTTATTTTTTTTATTATAGGACTTTTCACAACGGTGCAAAGTTAGGTCTGATGTAAAATCCTTTAAAATAAAATTTCATTTTATTTACGAAATTGTCATCGCGTTATTTTTCACATCAGTGAAAATAAATGTCTGATGTAAAATCCTTAAATCAAATATTTTTCACTTCAAATTGTTATAAAATCTGATGTAAAATCCTTTGACAAATATTGTTCACATCATATATCTTGAAACCTGATGTATAATCATTTTACCAAATGTCTTTTTTTTTGTACTACATTAAAGTAAAAGTATATATTCTCCATCTCATTTCTATAAAGAATATATGAAAGAAAAATGAGAAATATGTATGTTTCGTCTTACTTCTATGATGAAAGCTTTAGTTGGAAATATAGAGGCAAAATGCACTCTACTAACATAAAAGAATCCAAAAATATTTGGGTGCCAAAAGTTAAAACTTAACTTTCTTTTGTCAGAATGTTTTGTAGCGCCAAAGTTTAATTTAAAATCAAAAAAGATTTTCAAAAGCATAAATCCAAATTTTTCTAATCCATGAGGAGAAATAGTTCCACTTTTAAAGAATTACTTGGAAGGATTCTCTATAAGAAAGAAATAGATTTTGTTTCATTTTAGAACTAAAATTGGATGCAATTGATGAATTAAGAAACTAGAACCACTAGTGCTAATCTCCGTTAAGGTGGCACCGGGGTGGATTTACAAGGTTAGAACTCCAACATCCAAGTCAATTCAAGATCCAAGATGAGTGTATCGAAAAGGGGAGATCACAAAAGTGTACCTTGTTTTCTGTGTGACAAGACTTCTATACCTTTGGTCAAGTGGAATGGATTTGAATTGAAATGGGCCTTAATCATTTGGGCCTTTGGACGGCCAAAAATAGTTTCCCCAAAGCTTGTCAGGCACTCATGGAATCGGGGACGCCTTCATCGTTCGAGGTCGGTATCCAAGAATGTTGTCTGATGCAAATTGGAAATGAAACGTTTGAAGTCTGTTGAAGAAGTAGTGGAGAGCAAGCAAATTAAATGCATTTCCATCACTAAAATTTTGTTCTAGTTCCTTGTGATACGTGGGGTGACGTGAATAGCTAGGACATGTTGTTGCTTATTGTGCACTTGAGTATGCTTGCATATTAAGGGAGAAATCCAATAGTTGATTATGTAACTTCTCTTCCCCGTTGATTTGGGTCGTTCAATAATATTTGACTATAAATAGGAGGAGTTGGGAACTGATGAAAATTTGCAGTCTTTGGCATTCAAGTTCATTCATAGTCACTTCATAAGTAAACACCTTTATCTCTTCCTTCCTAAGAGCATTTATCTGAGCGATTGAAGTTCTATGATTAAAGTATTTGCTTTTCTCCATTACTTTGCTTTGTCAACCTCGCATTAACCAGGTCACTTCTCAACTCAAGCTTTTACCTTCAATATTTCCTATTTTTGGTCAAGATGAGTTATATCCCTATTCGTATAATGAGTGATTATAAGAGTTGTGTTTCATTTGCTGAGGTAATGGAAGTATCCCTTGATTCTTATTTATCTTCCATTGCTCATGATCGTCTGCCCCTCTAAGTTATAACCTTGACTAATGTTTCTAATTTAGAAAGGGTGTCTAACAACTCCTTTGATGACAAAGCTTCTACATTTGACTCTTTCAAAGCTCTCTTATCAGATGAAGATGGAGAGCTCGATCGCATTGAGGTCTATGTGCCCCTTCCCGCTTTGAATGATGAAAAAATACAGGCTGCCAAATTGAGGAGAGAACATGCTGATAATTTCGTCCAGGTTTACCATAGATCCCACAATCATAAGCCTAGTGATGCTGAAATTACGACCCATCTAGGGTGTCATGGTAGGTCATATACAATTTCTTGGATATAGCCTGATAAGTACTTTAAGGTGGGCAAACTATCCTGAATAAGTGTGATGTTAGTGGATCCGGTTGATGCAATCAAGTACGTTCGTGTGAACTCATAAGTGGTGAGTACCATGTATGTTATGAATATTGAAGTTATAATAGGCGTTGTTGATATCGCGGTCGGAGACCCTTTAGATTCGTCGGTTCTTCCATTGGGTCAAGATAAGAGAATATGCAGTTCTTTTGATGACTGCTCAGTCCCGCTTTATGAATGGTTGTTTACTAGGTGTGATCGGTGGATCTGGAACTGACTGTTTTTTAGCTGGTTTCGCGAAATGTCGCGGTAAGCAAGAGTCGCCACCGTCTTTTATTTTCTCCAAATGGAAAGGACAAAAGCACAGAAAAATTCCTTAAAGAGATTGCTCTCGGTTCGGGAGGTAGATTATAGAAAGGGAAGGTGTTAGCACCCTTTCTATCCATGGTTATCCATGGGCTCTTAGATACTTGCTCATTGTGTTTTCAAAAATGGTTTGTTTGCTTTTCAAGTGTGTGTGGGTTTTGAAAAAAGTTCGTTTTGAAAACTTCTAGGTAACTCTTGTATCAGTCCTCAAGAGTGTATGAAGTATTGTTTGAAAACTTTTTGAAAGTGTAGGTGTGAAAAGTATTTTGTTTGTTTTTTAAAAGAGCAAGTATCTATGAGAATCTACCCACCCTAAGGAATTTGTCTGTGTAGATGTCCTTTAAAGTAGTGCCATCCCACCATTGAGAGGTAGGTAGCACCACCGCTGGAGGTGTTCGGGTCAATTCGAGGTTCGGGACATGGTGATCACCAGAGCAATGGGAAGACACCTTAGAAGCTACCCTCATGCCAGGTTCCCGGATCATGAGGACTTACTAAGACATCCTCTACTCGACGATCACCTTTCGAGGCAAGGCAACAGTGAGGCGTACCGTAGGGGTGGTGTGTGAATTGTGTGTCATTTTCAGATATTTTTATCTTGTCATGTATTGGTGATCTACGCTTTGATTTTATTTTTGGGCATTCATTCTTTCATGTTATTGTTTAACAGTTAAAGGTGCGGGAATTTAAAGTGCGGAAAAGGTAAAGGGTCCTACGCTATTACAAAGGCGCGGGTCTACAACGCCAAATTAATCCAGACCCGATTTAAAATAAAGTGCAGAAAATAAATGTCTAATAACTATTACAGGGCTTTGGAACAAGTACATTATATTTACAACAAAGAAATAAATAAAACGCGCGAAACAAAAATGTAATCGAATGCGAGGGCGTTGAACCCTTTGAAGGAATTAAAATAAAATTATTAAAATAATTGAGTTAAATAAAAAGGAACTTATTTTTTTGCATTTTTTAAATTAATATTAAAAAGAAACAAGAAAAAATAAAATATTTTTTTAATGACTTTTTTTTTTAAGTTATAAACAGAAATTACATTTAAATTGAAATAAACATTTTTGGTGATTTTAATTATATAAAGAAATTGGATTTTAAGAAGAAATAAATTTATTTGTAATTTTTGTTATAAAATAGAATTGTTTAGATTAAAATAAAATTGCAAAATAAAAAGTAAATAAAACTACTTTTTGTTTTTTTGGATTTATTGAGAAAGATATGTTAAGTTAAAAATGAAAGATAAAAATAACCTAAAGTCTAGTGATTGGTTTTAAAATTAAAATATTTTTAGTTGATTTTTTTATTTAATAAAGAAAAGTAAAAATTTGTTAAAAATAGAAAAGAAAATGCTGGTTATTAAAATTGGTCCCGGGGGTGTTGAACCCGGGACCTCAAGATCACAACTCTACAGACTTACCATCCGTACCAGCGCATTTATCCGATTTATAATGAAAACAAAAATATAAGAATGAAAAAAACCTGGATTCTGGAAATCTCAAAAATGAAAACGCGCGGGATAAACATTTAAATGGTCCAATGGTTATGAGCCACATATCATCCCTAACCTTTGGCCCGTCGCCTTAGGTCGAAGGGTTTTACCTACGGATTTCTTCCGTGGCTGAAAGTCCTGAAAAATCAAACATGAAAATTAAGTACAATCGAAGAAAATAAAAGATCCTTCCTCACTAATCAAAGCCTCCTGGGTTCAATGAGATGGTTTTTAGAACTTGAAACGACCTATAACCCAGAATCCGAAACTTCACCATGCTTGCCATGGTCATGGTGATTTTGATTCTAGACACAGAGTCATTCAAAAGATGGACCAGAATCAATCCCTGTACTCATATAAACATGTTAGCATTAATAAAATAGAGTAAATCATAAGACAATGTAAGAATCAAAACCAAAAAGATAAACACACGGATGTCCATGAGCATGGTGTTCTAGCATGTATTGGCCATAGAAATTGGTTCAAACATGTCACATACTACCTTATAGACACGAAAGAATAGTCAGGAGACCTTGAAGATGGCTGTATGAGATTTTGGAGTTTCAATTTTTTGACAAAAACTCAAGTGTGAGTTTATGGATTCTTTTGTTCTGGTGTAGCTTAGCCCTCAATTTCGTTTTTGTCTCCCTTGTATAAGCATTAGGCAATGTGAATCAAAAGGAATTATGGCCTCTTAATGCAACACATTCAATTTCATGATTCTCCATAAACCTCCATAACCAAATTTCCTTTTTTGACTCATTTTTGAATTCTTGCTCTTTTGGCCCTTTGCACGAATTTGGTAGGTTGCATAATGATAAATCAAAGTTAGTTAAGGCCAAATATTCCATTTAATTAAGCTTTTTGATTTTCTTTTGATTTTAAAAGATTTAAAATTAATTAAATCCAATAAAATCAATAAAAAATGAAAAAATTAATTAAAAAAATATGAAATAAAAGGTGGGACACGTGGGAAGCATGGCCAAGTTAATTCAAGTGGAAAAAGTGGGCCCCTTTTGTCAAAAAATGAAATTTCAAGGATAAATGATTTTGGCTATTTCACAAAAATTTCCCAACTTCTCCAATGCATATCTTGCTCAATTTTTAAGCTTTGATCATGTTCTTGGACATTTTAGAAAGGTCTTGAAGTCCTCTAAACAATGTCCTTGGTCCCATGTCATTTTTATTTACCAATCTCAAGTTATGGCCTTTGACTTAAAGTCCTTTTTGTTGACTTTTGAAAATGACCTATAATGTTGAAATTGATAACTTTTTGTGAGAGCATTTCTTGGACTTGAAGTGTGAAGAGGAGTTGTAGGAAATGTCTTCCCCTTCAAGATGAGCATTGGATCGAATTTTTCTGATGAACCATGAAAAAGTTATGCCTTGGTGAAGTTACAGTTGACTTTTCAGCTGTCCAAAAATAGAAACTTTTGCATCTTGATGATTTTTGAACCAAGCTTTGAGAATCATGATCAAGCATTGATAAAATGATGTTTGTGGCTTCAAAATGAGATGTTGACCAAAAATTTGAACTTTTGACTGTCAAATGACCATTTTGCCCCTACAGTTGACTGTAGTGCAATTAGGGTTTTGACTGTGCAATTTTGTGCTGAAAGTCTTGAAACTTGATATGAGGATGCTTGAACATATTTGTAGGCATGTGGGACTTGATTGGATCCTTGGAAACTTCATTTTCTTGATCAGAACCAAAACCCTAGTTTTGACTGTTTAGGAAGCCCTTGCACTGTGCAACCCTTAGGGAATTTTGAAGCTTGACTTGGCAATTCTTGAAGAATATGGGAGGGAAAATTTTGGGGTACAACAGTTGCCCCTGTTCAATCTTCTTAGACCTGAGGATGCAGATTGGCTGACGTGCCTTTCGTAATCCGAGGGTAGAAGATGATTGAACACTAGAGTGCCCAGAAATTTGCGCTCACATAGTAGCAGTGTGATGATGGAATGGGCTTATAGATGCCATTTAGAGGAGGATGGGCTTATAGATGCCATCTGGATGTTGATGAATAGGATGATGGGCTTATAGATGCCATCTGGATGTTGATCGCGTAAGAGATTCCTTAGCGAGAACTCGTGTACCTGCAAAAGAAAAATGAGTACCTGACATGTTGCAGGAGCTGGTCTTCAGATGCTTTGTATAGATATGTCCTGACTGGTTACAGGAGCTGAGTCTGGAACTTCAAACGACGATGAATGAACCAGGTATGGTTACTACCTCAACAGGAACGGTGAGAGAACCTTGAGTGACTTTAACCTCAACAGCAATCGTTGAGAAAATCTTGGGATTACCACCTCCGCAGGATCGAGAAGAGAACCATAGGCAATTATAATCTCAAAAGCGGACGTTTGAGAAAAACCTGGGATGGAATTATTATCTCCGCAACATTGGGGAGAGAACCATAGGAAATTATAATCTCAACAGCGGACGTTTGAGAAAAACCTGGAATAGAATTATCATCTCCGCAACATTGGGGAGAGAACCATAGGAAATTATAATCTCAACAGCGGACGTTTGAGAAAAACCTGGAATGGAATTATCATCTCCGCAACATTGGGGAGAGAACCATAGGAAATTATAATCTCAACAGCGGACGTTTGAGAAAAACCTGGAATGGAATTATCATCTCCGCAACATTGGGGAGAGAACCATAGGAAATTATAATCTCAAAAGCGGACGTTTGAGAAAAACCTGGAATGGAATTATCATCTCCGCAGCATCGGGGAGAGAACCATAGGAAATTATAATCTCAAAAGCGGACGTTTGAGAAAAACCTGGAATGGAATTATCGTCTCCGCAACACTGGGGAGAGAACCATAGGAAATTAAAATCTCAAAAGCGGACGTTTGAGAAAAACCTGGAATGGAATTATCGTCTCTGCAACACTGGGGAGAGAACCATAGGAAATTATAATCTCAACAGCGGACGTTTGAGAAAAACCTGGAATGGAATTATCATCTCCGCAACACTGGGGAGAGAACCATAGGAAATTATAATCTCAACAGCGGACGTTTGAGAAAAACCTGGAATGGAATTATCATCTCCGTAACATTGGGGAGAGAACCATAGGAAATTATAATCTCAACAGTGGACGTTTGAGAAAAACCTGTAATGGAATTATCATCTCCGCAACATTGGCGAGAGAACCATAGGAAATTATAATCTCAACAACATTCATTGAGAAAAACCTTTGATAACTTCTACTGAGTCTTCATCAGAAAATCTGTTTGGGGTCGATTTAGCTGGACTAGAGAAGGCCTTGGACTGGATAAGAAATCTTTGGAGTCTATTAACTGAACCGGTCTAGGTCTTGGAATGTCTTCAACTGGGTCTTTATCAGAAAAATCTGTTTGGGGTCGATTTAACTGGACCAGAGAAGGCCTTAGAGTCTTGAAATATGATTGAGAATTTAGTTGAATCTTTCCTGAAAGGTAAAGGTCAGTCATATGCAATGCATGATATGGACCAAGCAATGACGTTCTCAACATAAGTGAGATTTGTATGATGCGTCTATGCATGCTGTAATGATGTATGTGATGTTTAGGAATGTATGTTTTCGTCTAGGAAAGTAAATCCTTAACGGGTGCCGGGAAGTCATATCCTGGGCTGATGTTGAAGAATAGATTTCGCTTCCGCTGGGGATGATAGCTGCAAGAATATCGATAGGAGAAGATAACTCCGTTGGGGGATATACTTGGCGAATGGAATAACTCTGCGGGGGGAGAAGTATCCTGATGGTCTTGCTGGGAAGCGATACTCTGTGGGGAGAGAGATGCTTTGCTGAGTTGTGGATAATAACTTGCTGGGGATACCCTTGTTGTGTTGGAAGTGTTAATAGACTTCGCTGGGGATAAGAAAGAACTGTGTTGACGACGACCTTTCTGTGGCTTTTGGCTGAGGATAACCCAGTTATATCCTGGTAAGGAAATAACTCTTTGAATAAAGCTGGGCGACGCGTTCGTGCTCTGCGAGGATAAGCTTCCAGAATCTACTGGGGATAAGCTTACTGCTTGGGGAGGTAAATTCCAACTTTTCCCGGGGAAACTGGATTGGACTCTCCTGGGGGAGTTTTGATATGCTCTGGAAGTAACTCCACTGGATGTTTGATATGCCGCCGGGGAACAATCTTAGCTCAAGACTGTCGGGGATGCTTGTTAAGAATGCGTATATACTGCTGGAGACTGTTGAGATCTGCTGGAGGATACTCAACTTCCTTAAGGTTGACTGTAACTTTGCTTGGAGAGAGTGTATTGCTTGCTGACTCACTCTCTGGGGAATTAAGATATGCCGGTTATGCTCTATAGTGAACCTATCTTGGTACCTTGGAGGATGGAACAATTAGATTGCTTAGACAACTCTTTATTGCCCCTGTTTCTATGGGAGAAGGCACCTATGGGGGGCTGATAGTTGTTGATAGACCAAGCTTCTTTTGGTAGGCAGGTGACAAGATGACAGGACATAGTCGTACGCTTTGATCCCTAACTTTTGCCTGGACCGCCCTTTCGGGTTTTCAGTCCACCGGGATACCCATTTTTGCCCAAGCCGCCTTTTCAGGTTTTCGACTTGCCGGGTGTACAGATTTTTCATTTCATCCCTTATTTTTGCCCGAACCCTTTTGGTTCGTCGGGAAGCCCTTATTTTTGCCTAGGTATGTCAACCTAGCGGGTCTTTGATTACGCGTAGTATTTTTTCGACAATGTCCATGTTCAGGGAATGTGGGGAGTTGCCCCTGTTGGAAGTATTTTTCCATGCCACCAGAAGATGTTTGATCAGACAAGATTCGTTGCTGGAGTGCCCCAAGTGACCCAGGCGGAGATTTGCCCCAGGCTGTTTGGCCTTTGAGAGATTCTCCGAATCTTGACTGGACTGCCCCAGATGATAGACCATGATCATGTCATGCCCCTTGATTGGAAGTGCTTTTGTTCACTGGGTATTCATCGTGCGAATTTCCCTGCTGTTCAAACAAATAATCATATGCGCACAATGTTATACAAAAAATGCAAAGCTTATGTCTGTCTTGAAGATTTTGAAAATGCATTCTTCTTCATAAAACAAGTGAATGTTTGTAAAACGTTATGTCAACTCCGTATTTACCGTAGGCCTTAAGGAGTCAGGATACCTTTCGTAACAGTATGCTTTCGAACTAACCCATGCTTCAGCTAGGACTTTTTAAGGGTTATAATGTGGCCTGGTTCACGGTTTAAGAAACAAAGGATAAAGGCTCAAATTATTTGTACCCACCCGCTCTTCGTGATGTTCTTCAATCCTAAACTCAGCTGATCATGCGTTAGACCTTATTTGAGTTTTTGCTTTGATTTTCCGGTGATGATTCGGATGTTAATAACTTATTTTGAATAGGCAGTCATTCCTTTTTTGTTGAGGGTTTGTAGGACCTCTTTCTTTTTTGATTTTTGTTATCCCTTTCTTTTTTTGCCTGAACTGTTTCCTTTTTTGGAATCACAGTCAGCGGGATGCCCCAGTTTTGTAAGTCTCCTTCATGGGTTTTGACTTATTGGTTTTTTTATTTTTGAGATATAATGACTTCCTATCTTTATGGTTATTTAGAACCATCACTGTCTTTTGTTTCAGAAGGACTTCTTTTGATGCCATTCGTTGTGCACTTGGATCAGCTGAGAGAACTACCCTGCCCCAGGTTATGATTAAGGGTTTTAATTTTCGAAAAGAAAAACTCCTACTTCTTTGGCTCAAAGGGGTCGACGAGGGATTATCTTCCTTATAACTCCAGTGTTTAGGGATTAAAACAATTCCTGTACCTCATCAGCGGGGTCTATTCAAAAGCATACTGTAAAGATCGTGGTATCGTTTTCGTCATCCTCCCTCAAGAGGCTTAGAATTTTCAGTCAAGAGTTGATCATCACCAAAATATGAAAGCAGTTTTAAGTACAGTAAACATAATTAATTCAAGACAGACATGTGTAATGCATTCATGAAATAAAAGAGTTTAACATGATAATTGTTTGTTTGAACAAGAAAAGAAAAATACAACTTGAATTCAAATGAACAAAAATCTCTCAATCCTAGCCATGTTTTGGCAAAGGAGCAGTGGTCACAACGGGAGTCTCAGCAGGCTCGAACTCGATCTCCTTAGTGTCGATCATATTCTGGATCTTATACTTCAGCGCCCAACAGTCCTCAGTATCGTGCCCCGGGCTATCAGAATGATAAGCACACCTCGCTTCTGGATTGTAGTTTTGAGAGGAGGTCTTGGGATTTGCAGGAGGGTTGATCACCGCAATCAGGTTCATTTTCAACATGTGCTGTAATGCTTGTGACCATGGCATGTTGATGTTGGTGAATTGTCTTTTAGGCTCGTCCGGCCTTCGCTGATTTCCCTTTTGTGGTTGGCGGCGTGGTGCAGAACCAGAGATCATGACTGCCCCTGCCTGTTGGTCACGACGACTCTTTTGACCGTATGCAGCATTAGACTCTTTCTTGCCCATGTAAGGCTTTTGGTGAGTATCCGAAGGTGTGGCCTCCTGAATCTTCCCACTCTTGATACCAGCTTCGATTCTTTCCCCAGTCAGAATGAGGTCGGTAAACCCTGCAGATGAATTACCAATGAGATAATTGAAGAACGGCCCGGATAGGGTCCCTAAGAACATATCAACGAGTTCCCGGTCGGTCAAAGGTGGTTGTACCCTCCTAGCAAGGTCCCTCCATCTCTGCGCATATTCTTTGAAACCTTCTCCCGATCCTAACGACATACCCTGGAGTTGGGTACGTGTAGGAGCGAGGTCAGCATTATACTGATACTGCTTGTAAAAAGCAGTAGCCAACTCCTCCCAGTTACGAACCTTGGTCCCATCCAGCTGATAGAACCATTCGAGGTGAGTCCCTGAAAGACTCTCCTGGAAGAAGTGGATCCACAAGTTCTTGTCCACAGTGTATGGTTGAATCTTCCGCACATAAGATCTGAGATGCAGCCTGGGACAGGATGTCCCATCATACTTAGCAAAAGAAGGAACCTTGAATTTGTGTGGGATCACCACACCAGAAGATAGACCCAGGTCCCCGAAATCCAACCCAGGCACTTGTTGAATTTCCATGGCATTCAGACGATCCTCTAGTTGCTTGTACCGGTCCTCAGCAGGGGGGTACTGTTCATCATTGAAGTCTGTCTCGGTGTCAGAGACCATAGGGCTAGGAACCTCTCTCCCTTGGTGACTGCCTTCCCCCACAGATGGAGTAGTCCTCTCAGCTTCATTCTGCAGTGTGTTCCCAGATCTGCGTCTAGGGTTGAACAAAACAGTCCTCTTCTTCTTCTGAATCAGAGTTTTCAATTCCTTTTGACCCTGGGCTAGGCTCATAATCAACTCCTGGAACTGGGCATTCTGGGCCTGGAGGGCCTTGATAGCTTGTCCATCGGATGATTCAGGATTCATGATGACGGCTGTAATAAACAGCGAAGAAGGTAAGTGACCTGCAACAAGTGTACCTGTAATGAAATGATATGTATGATATGCATGCGATGTTTTCTAGGATCTCGCGGGGTAGACAAGAAAAATTGTTAGAGTTGAATTTCGTAGCTTGGTTGAAGGAACTGCATGTTGTTGAGAGTCCTTCTTCAAGGGTCAAAGGCTCACCATATCCAGTGGGTCATAGCCTCTGACAACCTTGGCTTAGAGGAAAATAAATCCCCTTTGCCCCTGGCTAGGCAGTTTGGTCCATCGTGACCTGCACCACAGACCCTTGAGATCCTTGAAATGGATTAGTCCTTATGTAGGATGCATGCAATGGCATGATGTCATGATGTTATGCTATGCGTGGGGTAATATAGGTAAACCCTGTTATGAGTCCCATTTAAGGACTGTAAACAAAACTTGCGAGAAACTTAGTAAACCCTGTTATGAGTCCCAATTAAGGACTATAAACAAAACCTGCAAGAAACTCAAATGTCAGATAACAAGCATGCAAGTAGTCAAGTTGGAAGGCACACAAGTCACACAAGAGAAGCCCTTAGAGTTTAAGGCCAGCATGAGGTCTGGGTATTACCCTCTTGAAGTTGGTGGGTTCATACCTGTCCTAATCAAAAGTAACCGGGTTCTTAGAGGATCCCAATATCATTGACTACCCTCAATCGGTCATAACTCCAGCATCGCAATCTTTTCTTGCGGCCAGAACCATCACGAGAGTTTAGCCTCAATGGGCGTAGCGTACTGCTACTGTTCTAATGGCCAAGTTGGGTCATTTAAGGTTCTAAGGTCTGTTGGTGCTTAATGACTCCTTGGAAGACCCATATTCTCCCCGTTTCAACACGAGGGATATCGGTACAGACCAAGGCGCCACACCAACGTAGCCACTGCTTCACCCATGTCGGTATACGCCGGACAGGTCCCTCACAGCTTATGCTACCTAAACAGGGTATCCCCAGATCCGGGTTAGGATCTATGTAACTCCCATGTAACCCACAATAGTAAAGCAAGCAAGTCAATACAATTGAAAACACAGTTATGAACTAGCCCTAAGGTACACCTCACTTTAAGTTTAATGTCCCCAGCAGAGTCGCCAGTTCTGTGATCGGTGGATCTGGAACTGACTGTTTTTTAGATGGTTTCGCGAAATGTCGCGGTAAGCAAGAGTCGCCACCGTCTTTTATTTTCTCCAAATGGAAAGGACAAAAGCACAGAAAAATTCCTTAAAGAGATTGCTCTCGGTTCGGGAGGTAGATTATAGAAAGAGAAGGTGTTAGCACCCTTTCTATCCATGGTTATCCATGGGCTCTTAGATACTTGCTCATTGTGTTTTCAAAAATGGTTTGTTTGCTTTTCAAGTGTGTGTGGGTTTTGAAAAAAGTTCGTTTTGAAAACTTCTAGGTAACTCTTGTATCAGTCCTCAAGAGTGTATGAAGTATTGTTTGAAAACTTTTTGAAAGTGTAGGTGTGAAAAGTATTTTGTTTGTTTTTGAAAAGAGCAAGTATCTATGAGAATCTACCCACCCTAAGGAATTCGTCTGTGTAGATGTCCTTTAAAGTAGTGTCATCCCACCATTGAGAGGTAGGTAGCACCACCGCTGGAGGTGTTCGGGTCAATTCGAGGTTCGGGACATGGTGATCACCAGAGCAATGGGAAGACACCTTAGAAGCTACCCTCATGCCAGGTTCCCGGATCATGAGGACTTACTAAGACATCCTCTACTCGACGATCACCTTTCGAGGCAAGGCAACAGTGAGGCGTACCCTAGGGGTGGTGTGTGAATTGTGTGTCATTTTCAGATATTTTTATCTTGTCATGTATTGGTGATCTACGCTTTGATTTTATTTTTAAGCATTCATTCTTTCATGTTATTGTTTAACAGTTAAAGGTGCGAGAATTTAAAGTGCGGAAAAGGTAAAGGGTCCTACGCTATTACAAAGGCGCGGGTCTACAACGCCAAATTAATCCAGACCCGATTTAAAATAAAGTGCAGAAAATAAATGTCTAATAACTATTACAGGGCTTTGGAACAAGTACATTATATTTACAACAAAGAAATAAATAAAACGCGCGAAACAAAAATGTAATCGAATGCGAGGGCGTTGAACCCTTTGAAGGAATTAAAATAAAATTATTAAAATAATTGAGTTAAATAAAAAGGAACTTATTTTTTTGCATTTTTTAAATTAATATTAAAAAGAAACAAGAAAAAATAAAATATTTTTTTAATGACTTTTTTTTTAAAGTTATAAACAGAAATTACATTTAAATTGAAATAAACATTTTTGGTGATTTTAATTATATAAAGAAATTGGATTTTAAGAAGAAATAAATTTATTTGTAATTTTTGTTATAAAATAGAATTGTTTAGATTAAAATAAAATTGCAAAATAAAAAGTAAATAAAACTACTTTTTGTTTTTTTGGATTTATTGAGAAAGATATGTTAAGTTAAAAATGAAAGATAAAAATAACCTAAAGTCTAGTGATTGGTTTTAAAATTAAAATATTTTTAGTTGATTTTTTTATTTAATAAAGAAAAGTAAAAATTTGTTAAAAATAGAAAAGAAAATGCTGGTTATTAAAATTGGTCCCGGGGGTGTTGAACCCGGGACCTCAAGATCACAACTCTACAGACTTACCATCCGTACCAGCGCATTTATCCGATTTATAATGAAAACAAAAATATAAGAATGAAAAAAACCTGGATTCTGGAAATCTCAAAAATGAAAACGCGCAGGATAAACATTTAAATGGTCCAATGGTTATGAGCCACATATCATCCCTAACCTTTGGCCCGTCGCCTTAGGTCGAAGGGTTTTACCTACGGATTTCTTCTGTGGCTGAAAGTCCTGAAAAATCAAACATGAAAATTAAGTACAATCGAAGAAAATAAAAGATCCTTCCTCACTAATCAAAGCCTCCTGGGTTCAATGAGATGGTTTTTAGAACTTGAAACGACCTATAACCCAGAATCCGAAACTTCACCATGCTTGCCATGGTCATGGTGATTTTGATTCTAGACACAGAGTCATTCAAAAGATGGACCAGAATCAATCCTTGTACTCATATAAACATGTTAGCATTAATAAAATAGAGTAAATCATAAGACAATGTAAGAATCAAAACCAAAAAGATAAACACACAGATGTCCATGAGCATGGTGTTCTAGCATGTATTGGCCATAGAAATTGGTTCAAACATGTCACATACTACCTTATAGACACGAAAGAATAGTCAGGAGACCTTGAAGATGGCTGTATGAGATTTTGGAGTTTCAATTTTTTGACAAAAACTCAAGTGTGAGTTTATGGATTCTTTTGTTCTGGTGTAGCTTAGCCCTCAATTTCGTTTTTGTCTCCCTTGTATAAGCATTAGGCAATGTGAATCAAAAGGAATTATGGCCTCTTAATGCAACACATTCAATTTCATGATTCTCCATAAACCTCCATAACCAAATTTCCTTTTTTGACTCATTTTTGAATTCTTGCTCTTTTGGCCCTTTGCACGAATTTGGTAGGTTGCATAATGATAAATCAAAGTTAGTTAAGGCCAAATATTCCATTTAATTAAGCTTTTTGTATTTCTTTTGATTTTAAAAGATTTAAAATTAATTAAATCCAATAAAATCAATAAAAAATGAAAAAATTAATTAAAAAAATATGAAATAAAAGGTGGGACACGTGGGAAGCATGGCCAAGTTAATCCAAGTGGAAAAAGTGGGCCCCTTTTGTCAAAAAATGAAATTTCAAGGATAAATGATTTTGGCCATTTCACAAAAATTTCCCAACTTCTCCAATGCATATCTTGCTCAATGTTTAAGCTTTGATCATGTTCTTGGACATTTTAGAAAGGTCTTGAAGTCCTCTAAACAATGTCCTTGGTCCCATGTCATTTTGATTTACCAATCTCAAGTTATGGCCTTTGACTTAAAGTCCTTTTTGTTGACTTTTGAAAATGACCTATAATGTTGAAATTGATAACTTTTTGTGAGAGCATTTCTTGGACTTGAAGTGTGAAGAGGAGTTGTAGGAAATGTCTTCCCCTTCAAGATGAGCATTGGATGGAATTTTTCTGATGAACCATGAAAAAGTTATGCCTTGGTCAAGTTACAGTTGACTTTTCAGCTGTCCAAAAATAGAAACTTTTGCATCTTGATGATTTTTGAACCAAGCTTTGAGAATCATGATCAAGCATTGATCAAATGATGTTTGTGGCTTCAAAATGAGATGTTGACCAAAAATTTGAACTTTTGACTGTCAAATGACCATTTTGCCCCTACAGTTGACTGTAGTGCAATTAGGGTTTTGACTGTGCAATTTTGTGCTGAAAGTCTTGAAACTTGATATGAGGATGCTTGACCATATTTGTAGGCATGTGGGACTTGATTGGATCCTTGGAAACTTCATTTTCTTGATCAGAACCAAAACCCTAGTTTTGACTGTTTAGGAAGCCCTTGCACTGTGCAACCCTTGGGGAATTTTGAAGCTTGACTTGGCAATTCTTGAAGAATATGGGAGGGAAAATTTTGGGGTACAACACTAGGATAGGGTTGCAGATACCTTTCACTGATTTTAAGGTGGATGTCTTGAAGCATTTAAATGTTGCTCCTTCACAGATTCATCTGGGGGCATGGGCTTATATGAGGGCATTCCAATTTTGTGTCGAGCATAAGTCATGGAAGTTTTCTCTCAGTTTGTTCTTCGAACTGTTCTATATGGCATTTTTAGGTTCCAAATTATGGTACATGAACACATGAATTTAGTGCAATTATTAACTTGTTTCACAAGTTAATAGTATGAAAACTCCAACTGTAATATAAATACATGTTGTATTAGGACAATAGTTTATTTAGGAATTTTTAACCCAAGTCCAACTCATTTGTAGGTATTTGATGAATGAAAGAGTTTGGTAAGAAAAACAAAGAAAAAAAGTTTCAATAGATGCGCCAAGCGACCACCAAGCTAGGAGAAACATAATGATACTTCAAGCACGCTTAAAGTGAGCAAAGCAATAAAATTATAGAAAGTTATGCTTCAATCTCGTTTCAAGCAAGAAAAGCAAGAAATTTCAGGAAATTTAGGCTTTAGGCGTGCTTCAAGCAAGCTCAAAGCATGCTTGTAGCGAGCGTTCACTTAGCCATACTTCCTGTGGCTAAGTGAGGTAAGGCGGTTTAGAATTGCGTGTCAGATTGCTTCATGGTGAAGAAATAGGGCTTCGTTGAGCGTATTAGGGCATGAATGAGCGAGAGACTGATTTCAAAACCAATATAAATACCATTCAGAATGATATTTTTTAGAATGTGTCGGGGTGCAAAAAAATACCTTAGCATACTATCGCTTGAAATAACTATAGAGCCGCCACCGAAGTTTTATTTTTAAAGGGAAATATTGAATAACCCTTTTAAGGAAGAAATTTTCATCACAACCAAATAAGATTTGGGAATCGGTTATACAAAGGGAAGATATTAGTACCCCTCACATTTGTTGTACTCAATAATCGATTTCTAGGAGAATCTATGGTAAGGGGGTTATCCTTATTTTTATGATGAATTTGATAACATGATGATTGTTATGTAATTAGTGATATTGATGTTGTAATGCTATGAAATGATGTATATGATACCTCTCATGATGTGTTGTTGTTTTCTCTGTGAAAACATGTGAATTATGTGATTTTTGGGTCTGTTATATGGTGAAATTATGAGGATTTTGGGACTGGTGCAGTGCAGAAATCTCACTATGAAATTCATGGTCACGTTGCATCACCGGGTGAGCCTTATACATCATCCGGAGAAGTGACTTTGCCCCTAATGCATGGGGAAAGCGTGAGGCGAGAAGACTTGTGATTTTGGGTGCTCTTGGAAAATGTATGTAGGGTGACACTCGCTCCTACTTCGCCAGGCGAGCGAGATGGTGAAGGCGAGCTTTGCTAGGTGAATGAGAGGTGGGGGAAATGGGAGAAAAACAGTGCTCCTGGAAATTGTATGAGGGAAGAGTTATCTCCCCAAACTCGTTGGGTGATCCTTCAACAAGCAAGTTATTTCGCCGGGTGAGCCTCAAGCGAGGGACAGCAGGCCGGATTTTTAAAATGTTATAACTTGAGTTTCAGGACTCTGTTTAACACGTCATTCAAAACGTTAGGAAGCTAACACAATGAAATATAATTATGTGTGATATACGGAACCATATGATGTATTTCCAGTACCTATTATTTTATGAATTGGATGATCATGTGATTGGTTTATTAGGATGTGTGTATAAATGATGAATTGATGTTGCTATAATGATGTTATGTTGTATTATGAAGTATTTGATGTTGTTGTGATTAATGAAGTTGATGATTTCATGTTTGATGTACATACATGTCGTGTGAAGCTAATTATATGATGACTATATGAATGATTATGCATTTTGACTAGAAGTGGTCATGTGTTATTATGTTGTTATGCATCATGCATTCATGGCATATGTCAGGGCATTGGCCCAGTGATGTTAGGATGTTGGTCTAGTGATGATTGTTAGGACGTTAGTCCAATGACGGCCTCAATCCCATGGTGTGGATTGAGTGTATTTTTGTGAAGTGCTCGGGTTCTAAGCGGAAATCGATCATATGTTGGAGATCTTTGGAGGAAGATGACTTGGTCATCAGTGATGTTTTGGTACCACGTGCATGAGTCAGTGATGTTACATTGCATTATATGTGACATTGCATAATGATTGATTAAGTGGTGTTGATGATGTTGAGATTTCTGTGGTGTTTGATGATAGATAATAATGTGATGATATAATAATATAATTGATGTGTATTGATGATGTGAAAGTGTGAGTATAATATGTGAAATATGATATGTAGAATCCATGATGATGTATTGTTATACTACTATATCTATTCCATATATCTTTTATAATAATTTGTGATTACTCGCCCTTCCCGCTTGAAAATGTTGCCTCTATACGTAGGTAACTTTCAGGTGGTTGAAGCTTAGAGGATAGCTTCGGAGTGCATTATTTATTTCCTATTGAATAAAGTGGGTTTTGCTCTGATGTAATATCGGCGTTGGGATCATTTGATTGGATTAATTATGTTCTTTTAGTTATCTTGAGATTTGAACTACCTTTCATGGTAAATGTGTTATTTGAATTATGAATGATGAGTGAGGAAGTATGGTGAAGCTTCTATGAAGTATTTTGATAAAAGTGTTTTGAAATTATGAATTCCGCAGCGAGTAGTTGAAATGTCATTGTTATTATTCATGAAGTATTTTTTATAATTGATTTTGAAAACCCGTGTTATGGAGCGAGATTGTTTTATATGATGCTTATATGAAAGTGTCACACCCTTGTTGTTGTTTTTTATTTTAATTATTTTCGTAAATTATATGTGAATTCTATGTGGATTTAGATGGGTGTTACACCTTCTACTTTTCTAAGGCCCCTAGTGGTGTGGAAAATTTTGATTTTCTCTCTATTACTTAGTATCTTCCATTTGATCCATCAACGCGTCATAAATTACCTTTCACTGTGGGATTCACGACTCTACCCATGTTCTAATCCCTAAGAATTCAACCTCGGGTAATTTTCAAAGGCTGGTGTTATGATCACCTAGCTCTTGGCTAATAACATAGATACAAACTAGGTCAATGGAGTAGTTCAACATATGTTGAACTATCGAAGGAATAGAAGCACATGGTTAACATATGGTGACTTGATTACTAAAATTTTGATGCATGTTGACTTTGATCTAGATGGGTAAGAGTTAGTTGAGAATTAAACCAAAATTGGGAAACACAATTTAAATCTGATGTTAATCAAAGACCAAGATGGAGTCTTGGTGCATAGTGATCCTCCTAAGGCTACAAAGAAACCTTCCCAACCCCAAGAATGTGTATCTCAATAAGTAGGACCTTCAAATATAGAAGATTTTGATTATGATATTTCTCCCACTCCTCTTACTGAAAATATGATCAACAATATCCTAACCAACACTCAAGAGAGCATCAGGGGGCATGACTATAACTCAAAAACTCTAAATATGATGGGTGTCCAAATTGCTTTCATTGAAAATCACATGGCCAACACCAAAGTATATAATCCTCTTGGGTTGTGTTGTGATGATAATGATAGAAATAGTTTGTAGCTCGTTTCTTATTGTTTTTTTCAATGTTAATTGCTTATTTGTGTTATTTCTTGTTATTTTCCTTCTAAATATAATCACCCCTTTCCTTAATATATATGAATGTTGATTTACCATTTATTTAATGTGATTTATATGTTCTAATGTGATCTAGTTCTTTTTCACATATGATATTTGTCGTAACCGGCAAAAAATATGAGTCGCCGCCACTACTTTTTGTCCTAAGGACGGTAAAGAACGGATAACCCTAGTATGGTTTAGAGATTCTAAGTTCGCGAGTTGGTTAAATGAAGGGAAGATGTTAGGAACCCTTCATATTCCTTGTTCTCAAGGGGAACCATTTCTAGGTTTCAGGGTAAATCAAGAATTTCCTATTTAACTGCGTTGTTTCCATGTTTTTAAGAAAATGTTTAATCATTTAGTTATGAGACTCGCCTTGGTTTTAACCTCGTGCCTATGCATCCTCTTTAGAAGAATTGGAGTCCAATTTCGTAGTTCGTATGGTTTGATTAGTTTTTCTTTTTTAGGATTGTGTAAATGCTTTCGAACGTTCCTTTGGAATCCGTCTGTGTTTGAAAATTGCATAGTCGTAGGTGTATTTCAAAGTTTAATTTGAAAGCAGGTTCGCAATCCTTTTTTTTAAATAATATTGAATTTGAATTAAGTTAGTGAAAAATGAATTTGAAGTTGGTTAGCTATATTAAATGCATGATATAATTTTGAAAATATTTAAATGAAACAAGGTTGAAATTAGTAAAAATGTTTAATGAATTGAACAAAAGAAGTATTATTTTTAGAGAAAAAAATAGTTAATAAATATTATAAATATAATTTTTATTCATAATAAACAAATTATATATTTATAATAATAAAAAAAGTTATTTTAATGCAAAAAAGTGGGAAAATGATGTAGAGAGAAAAATTCTCAAGATAAATAAATAAATGTAATGAATAAATAAATCAATTAAATAAATAAATTAAATAAATAAATTAAATAAATAAATTAAATAAATTGTTTTTATCAAACATGGAGGTGTATTTTTAGTTTATCAAGCAATACAGGGATGTGTAATTAGCAAGGGCTTAAGCCCATAATTTGTTGGAGCCCAATTCGCCATGGGGTGTTAATCATAGTTGAAGGAGTAATTTGGGGTCTGAATAGAAAGAGCTTAGGCCCAAAACAATTTGTTGGAGTTCGTTTGACGTTATGTGGGTGTATTAGGGAATTATAATGTGTCATCGTGAACCAGAGGCATTTGACTCAGATCAAAGGGCCAACAGAGGTTAACTCTAGGGCGTTGATATGACGTATACCCAACGGACGACAGAGATCTAGAATTGACTGGGGGAATATGAGATAAAACGTGTATAGAGCGACGGGGGGTATTTATTCGTTCCTTCTTCATATAATTCATTTTTCTTTTTCTCCACCCTCTCTCTACTCATTCTCACTATACAAATGTAGAGAGAGAAGCTCTGGCTTCTCTCTAGGATTTCCTTGCCAGAAATCGTCACCGCCTGCCGAAAATTGCTTTCGGCGGTGGCGCAGCCCCATACCACCCCAAACACCACCCTTGAACTCAGATCTTTGGGTGATCTTCAACCGATATGTTCATACCTTCGTCCAACCGAACCCAGGCCCCATGAACCCTAGGATGCGCCATTGTGGGTGGTCGTTAAGGTCGCTGTCTCAGGTGAGATTTTGCCTGGAACTCCACCTATTTCTGGAAATAGCACAAGAACCCTATAAGTTTAAACCTTAACCCCATGAACCCTAGATGTATTATGGAAGAACCCTAACCATAACCTGATGAACCCTAACCCCAATGAACACTAAACCTAACCCTAAGCCCCAAATTTCCCAGAAATCCAACAATTAAATCCCAATCGTTCAAAGGTTCAACAATTACCACCAAAAATATAAACCCTAAGCTAAGTCTTTCGTGTTTACCTCTCCTGCAGTGAATCTGGTTGTATAATTCCTTTTGATTTACTCTCTGATCTCCACTTTTAATATCCTTATTTCTCTGTTCAGGTATGAAGGTTTGAAGGTGATGGATTCGCAGCAACAACTTTTCAATCTATGTTCTCCAATCTCCAAGTCTTCGTCCAAAATTAGGTCTTATGGTTTAGTTTATATAGGCTTAGAAATTAGTTAAATTAGGAAATTATATTAGGTTATTTTACCGTTACAAATTTGATTGAAGAAACTAGGTTTAGATTGATTGAATCAAAAGATTTGATTGTATTTGTTTGTAAAATATATTTAGGGTTTCTGATTGATTATGTATATGGATGATTCTTATGTGTAAATCCATTATAATAAATAAAAACAAATTCAAGAAAATATTGTTTAGATTTGATTTGGTTACAATTTTGGATATGGGCTTTGTGTTTTAGCTTAGGGTTAAGGAAATTTCCCTTATGCGCAGCTTGTTCAAAAAGGGTTAGAAACCCTAGTTGACTTAGTCAACAATGCTTCACAATTAATAATAAAAAATTAAAATTAAAATTACATAACCTGTATAAAAAACGTGCTCCCTGGGTCAACACCATAACACATACATATACATTTATTACAAAAACAATAGAACCAAATAATAACATAATTATAAAACAAATATTTTTTTATAGTGTTGACTTCGGTCAACCTAACAAAAAATGATTAATAAAACTTATTATTATTATTATTATTATTATTATTATTATTATTATTATTATTATTATTATTATTATCACATTCTTTACTTAAAATTAAGCTCTCCTATAGACTCACTAAAACCTAATGGGTCATCTAATTGAGTTTATATGATAAGCCCAATTAAAGAATATGACCAACATTTTTTTTATGAATTAAACCCCAAATTAACTTCTACTATATTTAAACAAAAGTAAATTCACATGCATGAAAATATAACTTTTAAACAAATGTAACAATGCAAAGATTAGTATGAACAATGCCTAAAATAAAATAAATTGACTTTTAATACCCATGCGAACAAATTAGGGGTATGATATTATTCAATTTCTTTTACACCTATTTGAGATATTTGTTCTATGTGATGTTTATTCATTATCTCTTTGTTTCTTTAGCTTTTTGATAATGACAAATGGAGATAAGTATACTCTCAATAGGAGAATATTATATTCTATTTATCTATGGAGGGATCTTAATAACTTCAATTTGTATATCTATATTTTTCTATTTTACCACCTCCTTGGGAGATAAAGTGTCATCATCAAAAAAGGAGAGAATATAGTTATATATGTTGTGTAGATAAATGTCTTCTAAAGGTTTTGATAATTAAAATTGAACAAGGAAGAATAAATCACAAGCACCATCTATCAAGAAGCAATCATAAGATAAAGGGTTTAAAGTTTGAGTTGAAAGAGCTAAACAAAGTTCAATCAAGTAATCTAAAGAATTTGAAGTTGTGAAGTTATGAAAGTGTGACTGATCCCACGCTTAGTATTTTATCTTTTAATTTGACCAGTTGAATATAAATGAAACAAGAGTGAGTATTGCAGTACTAAGACAAGGTGTGTGCGCGCACACACTAAAATTATTTCAAATTCTTCCTCTTTTTCTTAAAACATCTTAAAAACTAATCCAGACATGTACTTAGTCAATTACGATGCTTTATAATCAATTAAAAAAGCAAAACGAAATTGTCTAACTGATTTGGCCTTTCATCTAATCGATTAAAGAAAGTGTAACACATCCTAATTTATTAGGTATCCTTGTTAATCCATTTAGTGACGTTTCAATTTATGGTTTTCTTTTATGGCTTAACCTGATTTATTTGGTTGGTGTTCTAATTGATTATGAAATGACCAAGTCCATAGATTGTTTCCTTTTTTAGACAAATTTTTTCCTATATAAAGGAGAGCTTTCCTCACTTCTAGACACATTTTTTTAATAATCAACTCTCTTATTTCAATCCTTATCCTTCTTTTATTTTATTCACTAGAAATTGCCTTAGTTCTAAGAGAGTGAAAAACTTCATTTGAGAGTTATGTTTTTCTGTTATGTTGAATTTGTTTATTAAAGAGTTTAGTTCTCTTGTGATTGTGTAATATATTTGAAGGTTGTAAGCTAAATGTGTAAAATGTTGGGTATAAGGTTGTTGTGATAAACCTATGCAATATTGTTATTAGGTTGTTGAGTTCAACCTATGTTAAACCTCAAGATGTTGTTAGTGAAAATCTCAAGAGGAAACTCTTTAAGGTAGAACCAAAATAATTTATGGTGTGTACTTTCATTTCCCTTATCTTTTTATATTTATGTTATTTAATCTTTCGCGTTTAATCTATACCTCGCCTCTTTTCTTAAAATCAATCTTTTTCTTTTTAGTTGTAAAAATATTTTTTATCACAACACACTCTCCTTTTGTATTTGAAGTCACTTGGTAAATAATTTTAATTTTATCTTCTCCAAATTATATATTGTGTATTCATCCTTTCGTTATTGTTACATAATTTAAGCAAAATAGTAATTGTTAAGTAGAATTTGAGACAATCCATGCAGATACAAACTTAGAAATATAATTACTTGACAATACAATTGTTACACTTGCAAAAGTACATCAAATGTCTTTATAGGAGATTTTTGATTAATTTCAACAAAACAATTTGTTATTTTACTTAGTTTTTATATTTAAAAAATTATTAGTTTTCTTCTAACTATTTAAGTCTACAGTGTTAGTAAGGTATTTTCCTTGTTTTTGTGTATGTGAGGTATAGGATTAGACAATCTATTATTTGATTCAGAGATTGAGAAGACCACAGAGATAAATAAAAATAATCTCGATTAGTAAAGAAATCAGCAAAAACAGAAGAAAAAATGATCATGTCAGATTCATAAATTAAGTATATATATTTAGAAAGTCACATAGAACCACCACCAGAGCAACCTAGGTGCACCTTAGAGAATTTTGGAAGAATAATCAACTGAGGTAAAATTACTCATGGATTTAGATAAGCGAAACAATGTGCTTTTGATATTGAAAATTATTTTTTATGTAAATTTACGAGACACGCAGTTTAATGAAGGATCAATTCTAGATCAATATGAAAATATGAGCAGGTTTCAAGAAATGTGTTCTTTCTATTGTCCAATTGGAGTAATTGAAGATCACAAAAAACTAAGATTATTCACTTTCACCTTGACGGGAAGTGAAAAATGTAACATCCCTATTTAATAAGAATTATTTTAATTAAATAATAAGATGATGCGGTGTAGTTATATGAGTTAGTGGATTTTATGATGTGGTGTGATGTCTTGTTGGGGATTAGATGCCTTAGAATTATAGGAGTTGAGGTTATATGGGTGTATGGCTAAATGCGTAGAAACTTGGGTGTGTGTAGAATAATATGGGTTACTATTATGTTATAATATTAGGATTATTATTATTTTATAATGATAATTAAATAATTAATTAAGTTAGAAGGGGTATAATACTAATTGAGATATATTAGAGTGAGAAGAAGAGAAATAGAGTCAGTACTTGAGAATAGAAGAAAAGAATAGAAGTTAGAAGAGGAGAAAGGCACTAGGAAACTAGGGCAAAGATTTCACAGTAGAAATCAAGAATCAACCAAAAATCTAAGGTAAGAGAGAATTCTAACTTTATAAAGGGTTGCCTAATTATGGTGTATGGTAGGATCTAGGTTGCATGATTGTATGTTTTAATTTCTCCCTATTTGGTTGTTTTGGGGTTTTTTTCCCATTGATGAATTTTTGGTGATTTTGGTGTTTTTTTTTTATGGGATTGGATAATATGAGGATTGATAGACAAATGTTGGTGAGTAATTAGCATGCTTAAAAGATAAATTTTGATGAGAAAATTATGAATTTTGGCTGTTGAAACATGGGAGGATCGTAACTGGAAACTTGCAGAATTTTTCCCTGTTATCGTAGGGTAAACAGTTACCCAGATATGGTAACCGGTTACCATATGAAAAGTTGGAAGACAGAGGCTACTGACTTGCAGTAACCGGTTACCGTAAGTGGGTGACTAGTTACCACGAGGAATTTTGGGAAAATAGGGTTACTGACTTGCAGTAACCGGTTACCATAACTGGGTAACCGGTTACCACTGCTATTGACAATATTTTTAGAAAACTTCTAAAACTCTTAACTTTTGCATCGAGTGTTCGTTTGACGCATCGTCTAGACTGTTAGAAAGATAAAATGATTTACTATCTTATAAAAATGACTTATAATACAGTAGTTATTTATTTTATCGACATTGATATCTATATGTGGGTGTGTTTTTGATTTATATGTCATGATTTATGTTGTGGTTAAGTACGATGATTGTTTTGATTGTGTGACATGATATACATGATAATGATGATGACAATGGCCTGTAATTGGAGAAATTGTGATGAGTAAGAATGATAAATGTGAAGTATGTTGTTGCATGATAGTGTCTCATGCATTCATAAAGTGAAGGCTTGTATTGGCGAGCGAAGGCCTATATTAGCGAGCAAAGTTAATTGCCATATATTGGCATTATTGCGACGAGGGTTTTACCCTGTTGGTACCCCATGCATTGAGTCAGTTTCGGTCTTTTTACATCACATTATGATTGATAATTCGATGGGTGGATATTGATGAAAGTATGTATTATATTATGATGGATGTTTTGTGTTGACTGTATACTTGAATCTCTACCTGCTCATATTATGGTTCCTCTTATATTGTTATGATATCTCACCCATTTCTGTTTGAATGTTACCTTCACATGGGTAATGTGCAGATGATCTGAAGTAGCTAGAAATCGAATTTAGCTGAGGAGTTCCTTCAGTTGCATAGATTGAGTCGGTTCTGCTCTGATACGTAATACTTGGGGGTGTGATTATTTTGTTTTGTTCAGAGTAAACTTTGTATAACTTAGTGGTTTGAGTTTTTTTTTATAACTATGTTTATTTTCAAAAGATGATAATGATGACTCTTGTTGGAGAATTGATAATGATTTGTTGTTGAGGTTTTTTTTGTTGCCAATAAATGCACTGAAGTTTCAAATTTATGAACATGTGAATTGTATTGTGTGTCCTAATTTGTGAGCATGTATGATGTATGAAGATGTGACATCCTATTTATTGGTGTTATATTTGAGAAATTAATTTACTCTGATTTTATATAAATTACCGACGATGAAATAGGGTGTTACAAAAAATATTGGTTAAATGTTCTGCCAAATGGTGTCACACGTATACAACGAGAGCTTGGAGAAATATGTTTAGAGCATTTATATTCAATAAACAAGTATGTGGACAAGATTACGGACATCACCAATTTTAAACAAGGTCATGCTAAATCTTTTTATGATGCATGAGAGAGACTAAAGTCAAAGTTAAAGAGATGTGTGACATATGGTTTGGACAAGATGACTCAAGTATAATATTTTATACAAGATTTAAGAGGCATCCCTCAAATTATTATTGATGGCTCATTTGTAGGAACTATGAGGAGAAAAGATGAAGTATAAGTTAAATAACTCATAGATAAAATAACAAATAATGAGTAATGAGCACTAACTAACAAAGGTACGGGAAGAAAATGAGTATTAGCACTTGATACGTAAAGTGGTTTGTTAGTTAGTCAAAAGAAAATGAGTTCCCAACTTGAAACCTCGACAAAATATCTCAAAAGATCCAACAAGTTAAAGTTTTACACTGTGATTTTTGTGAGGGGTCATGTAAATGACCAAAGTCATCCTAATAGTACACGTGAATAGGAGGCCACTTATATGGAAAATGTTACTTCCATAGTTTTAGGATTGGCATAATTTTGCTATAGCATAGTTCTAGACTGATGTTGATCAATATGGTGCAACATTCTTATCAACAATCATAACAGTTTTGATGTTATGAGTTTTTCAGTCACATGCCGAAATAGATGTCATAACATCTTGGTCTGGTACAACAGGTGCTACTGTTTTAAATCTTGGAAGATTTAACTTGACTCTGTTATATTCCTTTTGGATATATCTCAGTAAATTTTGCAAGCCAAGAAGATTTAATCTGGAACAGGTTTTATATCTCTAGTTGTACATTAGATACTAAATTTGGTCTTGAGACAACTTAGGAAACTTTGTATTGGTCGTTCCAATATTTAAGGAGATTTTACTACACAATTGGTGCATCACTCAGCTTATGGATCAAGAAACTTCTTGACGCGGAATTTGAAGCCCGTGGACTGTAGAGGTATATTTAAAGGATAAAACCTAAACCTAATGTATCAATTATTTTAATTAAGTTTTTCATAATTTTTAAATTAGAGGAAGCTTAGAGTCTTAGGTTTTAAGAGTCTCTTGTGTAGTTGTAAGTCACCCTTTTATCTTTTGATACTTGTGGTAAACGTAATATTCTCACTCAGAAGACTTTAGGTAATGAGTTGAGTATTGTTCTTGGTTGAAACTTTTAAGCAAAACCAAGTATTGTTCTTATTTAAGAGTTTTAACAAAGCATTGTTTATTGTAAGTGTAATCTTCTTGTTGAGTTGTTTTTGGTACAGTCATTGGGATTGGGACTGTTAGATATCACTGAGGTGATTTAGGAAGTGAGATGGAGATTTCTCATATCTAGGAGGTTCCTAGGTAAAAGTTGCATTGGATAGGGATTAAGTGAGAAGTTGTAAACTGGAACTGTTTAGGCTTTGAATTGATACTACTGATAGTGGATTTCCTATTAGACGATAGTGCCTTTCCAAGCCAAAATTCCAGAAAAAATTTGGTTTTAAAGTTGTTTAACAAAAGAGTGCAACAAAAGCTTTTCAAAGTGAGTCGTCTATACGAATCGAGTTATTGGAAGTCGGATATGAAAATATACAAAATTGAATATGGAATGAAAGCAATAAATTGGAATTAATATACTTCAATCACTTTACAACTTATTTAACGTTTATAGGAAGTTACTAGCAATACTATTCCCAATGATAATAGGCAAAAGAACAAACTGAACAATTTTTTGAACACTTGGTGTGCAACCGAATTTTCAGAACTTTCCTTTGAGTTGAACAAGCTAAATAATTTGTCAAACACTTGGTGTGCAATCAAAGTTTCAAAATTTTCCTTTGAATTATATTGATATGAAAAAGCACTTATAATCAAAAGTGATTGTAAGTAACTCAACACACAATTCAAAACAAAAACAGTCTCGGAAAATTCCTACGAGTCGATAGATTACTCAATGTTATTTGAAAAATTGATGTATGAAAATTAAAGCAAGTAAAGCAATAAAATAAAAGACACACAATGATTTGTCTTCAAAGTTCCCCACTTTCGTCCTTGCGTGTGGGTATGTTTGCGCCTAATTCCAATGAAATTGGAATAATTCTTATTATGCCAAAAGTTTGATACAAGAGAAGTATTCCAAGAGCAACACCACAAACCCTAATGTTTATTGTTGATTCAACCCCTTCTCTTCATTTGATCTTGAGAACTACCAAGACACAATAGTTGCAAATTGATTATTTGGATCATGCTACTCCTTTGTGTACTTTATCTCTAAAGCTTTCATGAACCACCAATTTAAAATATTGGAACACAAGACTTCAATTTGATTTGCCATTATCGCTCTACTACCTTTGCGTTCTTCATCTCCAAAGTATCCTTTGCATTCTTTATCTCCAAAGGCTTTCACTAGGCCGCAATCCTCTTTTGAATGTCTTGAACGAAAACCCCTAAATCAATCAATGATATTGGAGGAAAAACCTGCGGTTCTTCCTGATAAAGACCAGTGCAAATCTCAACCCAATATTCTCAACTACACAAGAACCTAATTAGACATTATTGAACCTCGTCTGGATGGCACCCCAACAAAAGATCGTTACAATGGTTTATTAGTATGTATGCATAGGTTGGAGGTTGGAGGTGAAGAGAAACTGCATGAAACTTTTATGGTATCATCAAGTTGAAATGATGCATCAAAGATGTATTTATAGTTATGGAAATATTATGGCAAAAGAGGGAAATTCGGAATTAAAAGAAAATAGAAAGTTTGGCCCTTGAAACATTATGAGTCGGCCTATAGCTTGGATGAGTCGGCTCATAGTGTTAATTTTAACAGCATGAGTCAACCTGAAATGACCTATGAGTTGACCTGACTAAGATAGAAAAGAATTGCTTATTTAGGAAAATACATGAGCCGACCTGACCAAGACAGAAGAGAACTGTTTATTTAGGACAGTACACGAGCCTGCCTGTAATGACTTATGAGTCAACTTGTAAATGTGTTTTTAGTGCAGAAAATGATTTTTTGAGATTGGGTCAGTTTTGACTATGTTTCCAATAATTCCTAAGACCTCTAAATGCGTAGCATGCCACCCAAACTCAGAGATACTGCACAATATACATATATGTTATATTCTTATAGTTTTGACATCTTGTAAAACACATCTTGAGGGAATTTATACTCATATTTCTTTCCCGGCTTGGTAGCCTCCAGAGTAGGTGAGTTTGCATCGAAATGGGTTAACAACTCTATGTGTTATTTAGCATTCTGCAATTTAATTTCAGTATCACTTGCATCTTGATAAATTTGTTCAGGAGTCATAATAGATGTTGTAACATCTGCCTTGACATTGTTCTGATGTTGGTATCAGTATTAACATGTGTTGCATGTACCAGAAAATTTCAATTGGTATCAGAGCAGGAACCCCGGTCTATTGGGTGAGCTTCATGGAGTATTTTCTGGTACTACTGTTCTCTTTGGAAGACTTTAATGATAGCATTCGGGTTATCAATGGACAATAGATCTTGAAGGATTATCAAGATAGGAGAATCCTAGTACTAAAGAGATAGAATGGAAGAGTTTGAGTTGACTTTTTTTTCCTCTGAAATTATAAACTTCATGGTCTATGGAATAGGTAGGTTCTCTGCATCACTTGTGTTGTAGCCAAAGATACTTGGAAATTTCTCAAGTCCACTAATAAAGGTACATCTAAGTGTGTTTGGAAGAAAAGAATTCAGATGTGAGGATGATCAAGAAGAAGGTTTCTTAAGTTTCTAATCAAGTGGTTTGGCATGAAAGTGACAATTCATTAAAGAATAACAAGCACATTCTTTTTGTTTCCAACTTTTGGGAATTTTTGCCCTGGTCTCTAATGTAAGGTTTCTTACTACTATTATGTTCCTTGAAAGGAAATCCAATCAGGTGTTGAAGAGATTGGACAGAATGTCTAGGCCAAATGTCCAGAATATTTGTACTGACTTTAACAAGTCTGTGATGCTAAAGAAAAAGGCTGGAACTGGAGTATAGATCAATCAATGTTAAAGCATTCATATTAGTGTGAAAACCTTGGATATTTGTGGAGCAGAATTCTCTATTTATCTCAAGAACATCTGTATGATTTTTCTATTTCTTGGCTTAATTAGGAAAGTGATTCTGGTTATGAATGTTCCAAGGATTTTACTAGTTAGATTGTAAAGTGGACTTCTGTTGAAGATTTTTGTTTTGAAGAATTATCTCGTGATGTGTTGGATGTTTTATTCAAAGATCTGTGTATCTAGAATAAAAAGTGTTATCAACCATGAAGAAATAGTAGGTGATTTATTTTTGATCTTATGTCTTAATGGAATGAAGAATTATTTACCATCTATGACTTACAAGGTGAGGTGACTATATTATTCCTAAACACATGATATCTTGATCAAATCTATAAGGATTAGTTCATAACAGTTGGAAAGGTTTCTTCTAGTGGAACGATGATTGGAAGCCTAAGGAGGATGGTGTTTTCAAGCTATAACTAGTAAAGAGAAAACTCAAAGTGATAAAAGGTTGTTTTTATCAAAAGGAAATCTGAGTCAAGGATGTCAATCTTAATGTCTCAATATTGTGCTAGATATCATAATACTCATGCTAGAAGCAGATACTTGCACTGAGGATGTATCTTTTGTGAAAAGTTGATCTTAGCGGTTTTTTTATTTTCTTTGACTTCCTTAAAGGTCAAAACCAACATAGGTTAACTAGGCAGTGGTTAATACTTAGAGAAGGTGATAATTGTCTCATCTCTCATACCTTTCTTAGAACTTCAACTAAGATGAATGGTATTTTGGCACTAACTATTCCAGACACTTGACTATAGTAAAAATGTTTTTGGTTGTGTGTTTAGTCTTATTCTATCAACTGTTTTGTGTGTTGTTGATGATGAAAGGGAAGATTAAGGGCATTGGATAACTAAATAATTCAGGATGGATTCTGTAAGTTTTGGTAATTTTTCTTCTTACTGGAGGACTGGTGATTATTGTTAGCTGTATAAGCAAGGTCAGAAGGTATATGTCATCAAGGAAAAATGTTTTGTCTCTAATGAGATGTATGAAATTCTTATAAGGATTTAAAAACAATTGTTATTTGTGGACTCCACAAGTATTTAATTGCTTATCCTTTTACTTGGTGTTCAAGGAAGACGAAGTCAAGATGTCACACCAGAAGGTGCGACATCAGACAGTTGCAAAAGCTCTAGAACATGTTCTATGAATCTGATTAGTTCAATGTAAGATGAGTGTCCTGGTGGATAGAGACATATATATGATTTTATGTTGTGATCTATAGCAAAGAAAAATCTAGTATCTGTGAAGTCTTCAAAGGTTTTTATCTACTCTTTAAATGATAACAAGGTATGTTTCTAAGTTACTCTATTGAGAGAGGCACCTTTAGTATGTTAACTTCAGGGTCAAAATCAGTGATGTGTTCATTGAGAAAGGTATTGATGTTCAACCAGATGTTGAAACATCATTACAGCAGTTTGATACTCCAGAGATTATGGAAGATTATAAATGGTTAGAAGGCAATGAATAATAAAGCTCTCAAGAAACCATTTTAAGAGGGAGTTCATTATTTGGAGTTTATTTTGGTCTACAATCATCATTTGTTTCAGAGATGAAACATGCAATGATTGTGAGTCTTGGAGTAAAAAGATGTTGGACAAGTATGAAGAAGATTGTATTATTGGAGGATATTCTTTAGAATTAATTGAATCCTGATATATCTTTAAGATTAGGTATATTGCTTAAGGAAGATGTATTTTCAATTGGGTTGATTACTAAAAGAGTAAAATGTCAAACTGGATATCATGACATTGTAGTGTGACATGCTACTGCAATCAAAGTACAAGGATTTTATTCTTCTTGCAGAATAAAGTCATTGGCTCTGTCATCATTGTGTCAAGGATCTTGCTACAGACAAATGTTGATACTCCTAAGTTTGGTATGGCTAAGAAGATATGGAAGTATTTTCATTATAACTTGAGGTGCAAGTTACATTGAGAATATGAAGGGTAATTTTGGAATTGCAATGCTGAAGAATTATAGTAGTAACTGTTTGGACGGTCTCTCAACTATATTCTTTCACCTAGTGGAGTGTGAAATCTCAGAAGAATCATTTTCAATAGCATGGAGAATTTCATTTCAAATGCTATGACATTTTCAAGTTATCAAAGCTTGGACAGAGAGAAAGATGGTCAAGAACGTGTCTCTTTCCTATTATGAGTGGTTCACTGTTACTAAAGAAGATTTTAGCTCCTTCCAATAACTCTTTCATTGACTAGATTGTCGTTACAAGCAAGATTTTGTTACAAACTAGGTAACTTTCGTTGTATTTAAAGGTCTTACTACTTCACCATCCTCACGAGTTGCGTTTCAACATGAGCAAATCTTTCAAAATTGTTGATACAAAGAAGGCTATTTTGTTCGAAATCAAGAAGAAAGTGGGTTATGGTTCAAAGAAAGTAGTGTCCAACACTGTAACAAATGTTGGAACATCTACTGGAACAACAGGACAAAGAAAACATTTGTGATCAAGGTGAAGTTCCTCAAGAAGAACTGTATGCATATACATGATTCAGACTTAGATACTGATGAAGATTGGGTCAATTTCATTTACTCATGAGGTTGTATTGGATATCTAGTGTCTTCTATCTATTTATAAAAAAAACAAAAAAAATTGTGTTTTTTTCTGTTTGTTCTTTTTGTGTTCTTTGAGTCAGTTTTTTATTTAACCCTTAGTTTGTGTCTCTTTGGGTGAGTCCTACTCTATTATTTTGTTTGTTTGTTTCCTTTGAGTCATTTTGGTTCTATTAGTCCTGCATCAAGTTATTCAATTATTTTTTTTGTCTTCTTTTGTTTATATTAAATCAATTATTGCTTCTATTGATTATGTTTTGTATTTAGTTTCTTTTCACTCTGTTTTTGTCAATTTTTGACTTAAAAAGAGGGAGAAAAGTGTCATTGAGTCTAGTCAAGTATTTTTTTCTTTATGCAACACTTTAGGGGGGCATGATTGTGTGTCTTGAGTCTGCTCTATTTTTGTTATTTCTGTTGGGGTAGTTTACAGGATGTCCTATAGGATGTTACAACATCCTGTCTGTTTTGTTGTGTCTTGTGTTCTGAGTTATGAGCATTGTTGTGTCTTGTGCTATGAGTTATGTGTGTTACTTATGTTGCATGTTCTTCTAATGTGTTGTGCTCTTGAGGGGGAGATTTATCTCTTTGTGTCAATAATTGATTTTGATTTTAGGGGGAGTAACTTGGATGATTCTAAAGATACAAATTATTTTCTTCCTCATGTACAAAGTTTACATGTGTAACTGTTGTATTTTTTATACATGTTTTGTGCAGTTTGTTTTGTAGTGTTATTTCTCTATGGTCTTATTCCTTTGTGGTATTATTCCTCTCTCCAGTTTAATTGGAATTTTGGTTGTTTTAGTCAAAAAATTCAAAGGGGGATATTGTTAGTTCCATAATTTTAGCATTGGCATATTTTTACTAAAACTTGGTTCTATATTGATGTTGATCTAGATGCTGCATCATTCTTATCAATTGTCATAACAGTTTTGATGTTATGAGTTTTTCAGCCAGATGTTGAAGCATATGTCATGACATCTTGGTCTAGTACAGCAGGCGTTGTTGTTTTTAACATTGAAAGATTTGATTTGACTCTGTGATATTTCTTTTGGATATATCTCAGTAAATTTCATAGGCCAAGAAGATTTAATTTGGAATAGGTTTTATATCTACATTTGTACATTATTTACTAAATTGGGCCTTGAGATAATTTAGAAAACTTCGTATTGGTTGTTCCAATATTTAAGGAGATTTTGCTGCACAATTGGTGCATCACTCAACTTGTGGATCAAGAAACTTCTGGATGCAGAATTCGAAGCCTATGGACTACAGAGGTGTATTTAAAGGAGAAAACTTAAACCTAGTGTATTAATTCTTTCATTTAAGTTTTCATAATTTGTAAATTAGGAGAAGCTTAGAGTCTTAGGTTTTGAGAATCTCTTGTGTAGTTGTAAGTCACCCTTGTATCTTTTGATACTTGTGGTAGACATAATATTTTCACTCAGAAGTCTTTAGATAATGAGTTGAGTATTATTCTTCGTTGAAGCTTTTAAGCAAAACTAATTATTATTCTTAGTTAAGAGTCTTAACTATGTATTGTTTATTGAAAGTGTAATCTTCTTGTTGAGTTGTTTTTGATACAGTCACTGGGATTATGACTGTTAGATATCACATAGGTGATTTAGGGAATGAGATGACGATTTCTCATAACTAGGAGGTTCCTAGGTAGAACTTGCACTGGGTAGGGATTAAGTGAGAAGTTGTAAATTGTGATTGTTTAGGCTTTGAATTGATACTATTGATAGTGGATTTCCTTCCTGGCTTGGTAGCCCTCAGAGTAGGTGAGTTTACACCGAACTAGGTTAATAATTATATGTGTTATTTATCATTCTACAATTTAATTTCAGTATCACTTGCATCTTGATAAATCTGTTCAGGATGTCATAACGGATGTTGTAACATCTGTCTTGACATTGTTCTGATGTTAAAATATCAATATTAATATGTGTTGTCAGTACCAGAAAATTTTCAAAGAGATAATCGGTACTCTAATCTAAAAGATCATCCTAACTTTATATGAAGAAACAACCAACTTCAAGCCTCAAATCAAGAGGCAAAATAAAATAATCACCCTTAAAAGCAATATTCTCACAATCAACAAACGGGAAAACCTTCTATGTTAGAAGAATCCCTCAGTTAATGAAAGTGACTCAGATAAATTTAGAAGTTATCAAGGTAAATTAAAAAATAACTAATAATAATAATATTGAAGCCTCCATTATAAACTTAAAAACTCGGATGGGAAAACTGTCAAAACAAGTAATTACTCAATCTAATTGAGGATTTGGTGGAAATACTATTGATAATCCAAATACTAAAAAATTTATGTTATTAATTTGAAAAATAGAAGGATACCCATGTCCTTTGATATTAAGCGCCATAAGAAGAAGTTGATCAGTGTATTTTGATGCACATTCTTTCATGATTGTATTTATGCATTTCCATGGTTTGTTTAGCTTATTTTTGTATTTTATAGTATTTTTCTATTTTAGTTTATTTCTACTCTTGTTTGATTTTCGCACTTTATTTTCAGCATTAGCAGTCTGCACGAATAAATTCATAACTTGAGCTATAGAAGTCAGAATGAGACATGCTACTAGTCGTTGGAAAGCTAAGAGAAAGAGTTATAATTTTTATTCAGAAGTCAAGAGCTGAATCAGACTGTAGAAGGGCCATAAATTTCATTGAAGTTGCAGCATTTTATATTTAAGTTTTGGGTCATTTGTTTTGGGCCTGGGTTATGTTTTCGATCCAGTTGGGTTATAAAACGAATCCTTGTCCTTGCTATACCTAGCAGCCGCTACAATAATTTAGTTTTTGACATTTTCATTTTTGATCCGTGTGCGACAACGGATCAAAATTGGCGCCGTTGCCGGGGATTCTTGTTGTTATTAATTAATATTATAGTCATAGGTTTAATGTTCTTGTTTTTTTTGTTGTTTTGTTGTGTTTGTTGATTTTCAGGATTACAATTTCGGTTGCAGTATAATTTTTCAGCCTACCAGATAAGTTTGAAACCTACTGTTTCGATTTGCTCCGAATTTTTTCCTGAAGTTCCAAAAAAAATCGACGAACAATAGTCCTTTAGAATAAAATTCTAAAAGTGTTCGGCCCTCAAAATCGCAAATTCATCATTTTTTCTATTTTTAAATAATTATTTACTGTTTTCATAGTGTCGAAAAAATCCAAAAAAAAAATCTCAAAATTCTTATTTTGCTTCATTAGATTAAATTTTGTATTTTTGTATTTTTTAAAAATTTTTAATCATTTTCTTTCTTTCTATTTGTTTCTGCCTGTTTGGGACATAGTTGGTATTTTTGTGTTTATTGATAACATGGCTGAACAAAGAACTTTGAGGCAGTTGGCTGGCCTTGATGTGAGCTATAATGGTTTATGTATTGACTACCCTGCAGCTGATACACCTTTTGAATCGAAATCTAATTTAATACACTTATTGTCAAAGCTTAATAGTTTTACAGGTGAGGATCCGCATAAGCATCTGAAGGAATTCCAAGTTGTGTGCTCAGAACCTTCTGAACCTTCGCTAGAGGATATTGTCAAACAAATGGCTGCAAATAATCTTCAGTATGAACAACAAATAGATTCTACTCTCCAGACTTTGCAAACACAGATTGAACAACTTGCCTCTTTGATGAATATCATGCAACAAGCTCAAGGATCTAACCAACAACCCTTGAAAGAGAATTTTGTTTTTCCAATAAAGTTGCTTTCTGAGGCTGTTGTTGATACTTGTATTGATTTATTTGCAGATGATTTTCCATCATTATCTGATTTTGATGATGTTTACTCTTATGATGTTTGTACTGATATTAAAATTTGCTCTATTTGTGCTGAAATTGAGGCCGCCTTGCAAGTTGATATTCTTACTGCATATGAGGTTGCAAATGAAGTTGTTCATGTGGATGAAGCTCTCGACACTCTGGCTGCCCGAAACAAATCATCCATCGAACAACCATCTTCCCGAGAGCTGAAACTAATCCTGAAAATCTTAAAATGCTTATTTAGAGATGAATGGAAAACTTTCGGTTATAATTTCTTCTAAACTTTATTTTGATCAAGAAAGTAAATTTTTGCAGGTTTTGAAGAAGCATAAGAAAGGAATTGGATGGACCTTAGATGATATTTATGATATTAGTCTGTCCATGTGCATGTATAGGATCTCACTTGAAGATGTAGTAAAAGCAGTGAGGCAGCCCCGTAACCTTTTGATCCTTGATGTTGTGAAAGATGAGATCATGTTCACGTGCCCGTTTGACACTTTTACTTTTAGAAGAACATTCTTTAATCCTGGAATAAAAGGAGAAGACATTAATAAAAATTTCAAGTTCAATGGACATTATCCAAAGCTACTACATGGGAGCCCCACTTTGGAAGAAGAGAATATAGAAAATCTCTCTTTGGAAAAGGCTGCTTATGTGATCACTTATCCTCCTTGACTATTCAGGTGTGTTCTTTCCTTTCTCTCACTCTTATTTAATAGTTATGTCCTTTCATTGAGGATAATGCATGTTTAAAGTGTGGGGGAGGGAATCATTTATTTTCTTTGTTTTCTTTGCTTTTGTTCGTTGTTTTGTTTTGTTTTTAGTTATTAAAAATGCATCTTTTTGAAAGTTTTGAGTTATAGATTAATATGAGGTTAGTTGTGGAGACTTGACAAAATTTCACAAGATCGGTATCGTCTTAACACTGTAAGTCTCATTCATATGGAAGTTGATTTGAATTTTTATTATGACGTAGCCTTGAATTCTCATCTTTTAATAGCTCTTGAGTAGTTTATTTCAGCAGTCAGCACCATCTCACACTCACTATACGCAGGGAAACCGATGAAAATAAGTGAGTGATTCAAGTTTTATTTGAAAAAAAAAGGAAAGAAAAAGGAATGCGCCTTCTAAGTTTGGTGACCCTCACCCGGTCACTTAACCCAATGGTCATAGAACCTACAAAAAAAAAGTTGATAATAAGACTCGTTGTTAGTTGGTTCAGCGGTTTTTGGTGCTGAACTTGGTAGGACGGATTACGATCCGATCCCCCGCAACTACAACTGAGTAAGCAAAGGGTTATGCCACGTAAGCACCAGAACCCCATGCAAAAAGGATCAGAGTCACTAACTGGTCGCCTTGCTATGAGTGTGTGGAGATAACGGGCTTAATGTGATTGCGCCTGAATGAAAAAGAGCAAAAGAGAGGATGAGTAAGTTAGGCTTTGGCATAATAATATGATTCGAATTGGTTTGCATATTCAAGAGACAAGATTAGTGTTCCTACGATATCCTTAGTGTGCAATATTAGTACCTATTGATGCAATCTTAACCGAAGAAGAGTTTGTAGCCTAGAATGAGTAGCCGATGATGCTGTTGTGTTTCTTTTGATTTTATTTTGCTCGGAGTGCAAAAGTTCAAGTGTGGGGGAATTTGATCAGTGAATTTTGACGCACATTCTTTCATGATTGTACTTATGCATTTCCATGGGTTGTTTAGCTTATTTTTGTATTTTATAGTATTTTTCTATTTTAGTTTATTTCTACTCTTATTTGATTTTCGCACTTTATTTTCAGCATTAACAGTCTGCACGAATAAATTCATAACTTGAGCTACAGAAGTCGGAATGAGACGTGCTACCAGTTGTTGGAAAGATAAAAGAAAGAGATATGATTTTTATTCAGAAGTCAAGAGCTGAATCGAACTGTAGCAGGGCCATAAAATTCGTTGAAGTTGCAATATTTTATATTTAAGTTTTGGGTCATTTGTTTTGGGTCTGGGTTATGTTTTCGACCCAGTTGGGTTATGAAACGAATCCTTGTCCTTGCTATACCTAGCAGCCGCTACAGTAATTTAGTTTTTGACCTTTTCATTATTCAGAAAAAAAACTTTGACTTGTACGCTTGAATGAAGAACTAGTCATCCAAAGTTGATCTACTGTAATCGCGTTCTGATGCTTTGAGGTTTTTAATTTATCAATTCACTTTTGTTTCTCTTTCAATTCTATTTTATGAAATTGTATTTGCTTAATCTATTATTTCATGGAATGTCTTGATTAAATTCGTACGATTGTATTCCTAATCTTTAATCGTTGTTTACGTCGCTTAGTCGTTAAATCGTGTTCTATATCGTGTTTGCTTAATTCACGATTATATTAATCCGTTTACTTAATTCAGAATGAGAATTCAATCTACTTTATATCTATTGCACTTGTCAATTGGTATTGAAATCGAATAGAGGTAGAAGCCGCTTAGGGAATTGATAAGGTAAAAACCAATGATTAGTAGGAACCTGAAAACAGTAGATCGACTTATTTTTATAATCACCTATTTTAATCACTTATTGCGTGTTATGAATCGATCCTAAAACCAACCCCCATTCGATTTCTATTAGTTAATAATAAAATCAAGAATCCTTGCAATACAACTCGAGCCATTGTCGCTATACTGCATTTTACAAAATACTCGTTTTTGATCCGTGTGCGACAGCGGATCAGAAGTCAACATAGGAAGTTGGGTGAAAGATAGGAAAGGGAGTAGTAGAAAATGAAAATAAGAAAATTAAGGAGAAGAAAAAGGAGAGTGGAGAAACAACAACAAGTGTGAAAGAAAAATATAATACGAAAGAAGTTATACATTATTCTAAGTTTTAGTACCCTCACATGAATAAGAAAGAAGAAAAAGAGGGACAATTTAAGAAATTTGTCGAGATGTTTACAAATTTGTAGGAAAACATACATTTTGTTGTAGTCTTGGAACAAATGTAAATTTAAGAAGAATTTGTTGACAAGAAAACAAAAACTATTCGACAATGACAATATGGCGTTATCAAAATAACGTAGTGTTATCGTACAAATAAAGTTTTCACCAAAACTCAAAGATTTGGGTATTTTTACTATTCCTTCTGCAATTGAGAAGTTAAATGTGGAAAAAAACACTATCTGATTTAGGAGCAAGTATCAATTTAATGTCGCTTTCATTAATGAAGAAGTTAGATTGTACGAATATCAAACCTACAAAAATTACATTGACCCTAGATGACAAATTTGGTGTCTTAAAAATGTCAATTTCAAATTACATTAGAAAATTAACATTTTTTGGAGCATCTATTAAATGTAAAATTTAGGGATTTGAGTTTGAAGTAAAAAGACACATTCGAAGAAAATAAAATAGATTTCCATTCAAACAAGTAGACATCTTCCAAAGCAACATGCCATCAGAATTCGAAGACGATGTCCTTGTGTTCTGAAGTGAATGAAAGGAGTTACAAGTTCTAAAAGAAGTTATCACATGGAGTTCAAAAGAAAGCTTGCGCAAGAAATTTTTCACTTGCTTAAGAGTAGTTAAGGCCCACTTTACGCTCATGCAATATAGAAGTTAGACTTCAATTTTCTATAATTACACACATTATCTCCATGTGAAGGAAGTTCATTTTCCATTCTAAAATTCACTTAAAAAGTTACACCTTCCTATTCGTATTCACACAAAAGAGTAAAAGTAATAGACTTAAATAATATGTTTGTGTTTTTAGTTTTAATCTATAATTTTTATTTTATTTTAAATAGTTTCTTATTGTTAAATTTTTTTGTTTTAGTTTTAAAGTTAAAATCGGCAAAAAAAAACCAATCAATTATAAATTTATGGAAGAATTTACACGAAAATCTAAAGGAAATCTGCAGTTTTTCTTGCAGATTTTATATTTAAAGACTAAAATAAAAAATAATTAACATTCATAAACTATTTTTAAAAAAAAATCCAAATTAATAATTAAAAACAAAAACACACTAATTTATATAGATCAACATATCATTTAAGCGAAAGTAATAATAACTTGCTAGAAACACTAGTCATAATTTATACCATTAAATCATCTACTAAAAACCTCAATAAAATCTAAGTTGAATTCTAAATTGATCAATTTGTTAAAGTGATATGGTTTATCGTCAATTTTGTAAATTTCAAAGTTCAAAAGTAAAATCAAAATTAGAGATATGAGTATTAAAACGATAATCTAAACTAAATTAAACAAAAAAATCAATTGTTTATGGTTCGGTTTTAAAATTAAATTGAATCAATAAAAATTAATGTGGTTTGATTCGGTTCTCGATTTTACTTTTTAAGAATTGTCAAATCGATAAATCGAATCATTAGCTATAATTACTCTCTAAATATTTAATTTCATCCATCATTAAACTCAACTTTTGTATTGATCCAATTATTCTCTGTCTTTGTTTATGCTCCCTTCCTTTAAGCAAAACATGCATCTAGAATCAAACTCTAATACATAGGAAGTAGAAATTATAAGTCACAAAAACTTATTTTTACCGAACTACTGCTCTCACCGCCTGACACTAATGTTTCTCTATCTATCGTCGTTCTGATATGTTACAGTCGTATTTTTCGTGTTCAAATTCTTTTAATTTTTTTTTTATCTTTTTTTTTTCTTCTTCAACAAAATTTGTTTTAGTTTTATTACAAAATAGTTTTGATATGTGTTGGAAGTGCGAAACATGTTAATTTAATTTTATTGAAAATTTTTGTTATTATTGTTGTGTTTTATCTGTTAACTTTTATACTCTCTCTGTCCCTAAATAAGTGTCACATTAAAAAAAAATTGTCTCAGAATACTTGTCACTTTAGATTATCAATGCAATTTTATATTTAATCTTTCAATTGTATCCTCTAATAAATACTCTTAATTTATTATTTTCTCACTTAACACTAATGTTAATTTGAACATGTTAATCAAGATAATTTGGTAAAGTCACTATTCTCTCTTTCATTTATTACTATTTCTTAATCTCTGTGAAATGATCAATTACGATAAATAATATGGGACGAAGAAAGTATTTGATAGTGAACTCATTTTCTGGTGCAATGAAAGCCATGTCACTATTTTGTATGAATTAAGAACAACTTGTAATTTGTTTGAAAATAAAGTATGAAATAAATTACACGAAATGAGTTATTTTAAAAAATAATAGTATAAAATACACTAACAAACACGATAATGTAGAATACAATGATGAATATAATATTTAGAAAAAATATTATAAGCCGATCAACTGAACCAAACCAAACCGAACCAAATTTTTTAGTTTGGCTTGAATTCATTTTTAAAAAATACTAAAAATCAAACCTAACCAAACTGAGATATCATCAGTTTAAACTTTTTTTTTATCAAAAACCAGTTCAAATCAAACCGATTACACCATAATTAAAATATAGTAAATTCCTAATAAATCAATACCATCAAAATTGATAACTCTTATACATTATAGTTTTTAAGAAAATAACAAAAACATAATAATACATCATAATTTATAGTTGATAAATTATTTTTAAGAAAAAACATAAATATAGTAATACATCATAATTTATAGTTGATAAATTCCCACAATCAAAAGATCTTACTATGCTCATCTATAGTTTCATAACAACCAAAATATCAAACACATAAAAAAAATATAATGAAATTAATCTTCTATAATCTCCACCTCCTTATTTTTATAGTTTTCCTTTTCCTCAACACTCATAAAAGAAGTAACATGAAAAGACTTACCAATCCCCAAAGGAGTTTTAAAATACATCTTCTCTCCATTAAAACCATCAACACTCATTTCACTTATAGGCACCCAAACAAACATTTGCTTACTCTTAATTCCACTCATTTTCTTCATCTTGAATTTCTCCACATAAGCAGTGACTTCAATTCCATAGCTCACAAGAGTCTTTGTCCCTTCGAAGTAATGTTCACTTGGTGCCTTTTGTTTCATCCACACAAAACCACTTTCTCTAACTCTTCCACATTCTACAAGATCCTTTAAGGGGAGAACACCTTTTGGAAATCCCAGCTCTTCCAAGAGTTGGATGGAATGGTTGTAGCAGTTTTCTGAACCGTGTACTATCTCTGCGCGGGAACGCTCGTTTACCACCATTTTGCTGTTGCTAGCCATTGGAATGGATGAAATGTATTATTGTTAACTAGTGAGTATGATATAATATGTTTAAATATAGGTTTTAGAAATGAAGGATGGTTTGCTGGTTGAATTGGAAGTTGAGCTGAATTTGCATGTTTGTTTGTGGTTGTTCAACCAATTTTTACTAACATTTTGTGCCATTGTTGTTAGTTGGTGAGCTATATAGTATGTTTTTCATAACAAATGTAGCACTGGGATTTGCTGCAGTCACACAATATCTGCCGCCACGCACTCAAACTTTCATCACCGTTTGATTAAGATCAAATGCTTTTGACTTAAAATAAGTATTTCATTTTATTATTAGGCTTAAATGCAGTTTTGACCCCCCTAGTTTAAGGTTTTTGGAGTTTCGATCCCCCTAGTTTAAAAGCCAGGTTTCTAGTCCCCATAGTTTTCAAATTTGGGATTTTTGAAGCCCCCTCCATCTGGCTGCCCAAAAAGTTTTCAAATTTGGGATTTTTGAAATCTCGTACGGGCGGATGGAAGAGGAAATTAGGTTAAGCAATTTGGGATTTTCAGAAAATATGAATTATGAAATTAAAAATTCATTTGGAAATTAATATCACTTATTTAAATGTTTAAAAAATATTATTCTAAATAAGAAATAAGAAAATAATACGTGGCATTACTCTCCTTGTGCCATGTCACATGGAGGGGGCTTCAAAAATCCCAAATTTGAAAACTTTTTGGGCAGCTAGATGGAGGGGGCTTCAAAAATCCCAAATTTGAAAACTATGGGGACTAGAAACCTGGCTTTTAAACTAGGGGGATCGAAACTCCAAAAACCTTAAACTAGGGGGGCCAAAACTGCATTTAAGCCTTATTATTATATAAAAAGTTTTAAACCGTATATGATTAAGATCCAACGGTTATTAATAGAGTGACTGTGAATGTGAATGCATCAAAAAGTTTCCTGCAAAGAATCCATTTTCACACACTTATGAATGTATGATATCATCTATCTAGCTGCAAATTTAATTTATATCTATACTATTAAGTTATTAGTTATATGAAATATATAATAGAGAATAAGTTTAATGTGACTTTTACTTTCTAATTTTACTCTTTATATAAATTGTTTTCTTATAATTGTTTAAGGGTCGGAAATGGGTTGAGTCAAATTCGTTTCAATTCACTTCGACTCGTTAAGAATTAGTCGAGTTTGAATTCGGATTTATTATGAACTTTTACATAAGTCCACTTACGATTGTTTAACATAGTGTTAAATTTGTCCCGATTCGAAAAATGATCATTTGTGACTTAAACTTATGTTTGTAAGCCCAAATATGTTTAATTTAAAACTTTTGATCCAATATTGTTAGGAGGCTTTGATCTTATCAATCCTCTAATGAACTTTGGTCTAAGTGAATCATTTAAGCATCATTGATCATATATGCTTGCATCGAGTACTTGAAATGAATGATATACTTGGAAAAAACAAATGAAACTTGTTGTTGAGAAGTTTTGATTTTATCAATCTTCTAATAAATTTTCAAATGCAAGTTTCAAGATTGTCATTCAACTAACCCCTAACTTCTAATTCATTAACAATTGACTTTACTTTGTGCTTTTACTTTATGCCTTTTATTTTTATGCTTTTACTTTTATGCACCATTTACTTTAGCATTTACATTTCATGTTATTTTCATCTTTGCTCACTTGAGCATTTATCTTTATGTCATTTTATCTTTGCTCATTAAAGCATTTATCTTTATGTCCTTTTATTTTGCTCACTTGAGCTTTCTTTTCTTTTTAAAGACACTAAATAACCAACTTGAACATTAAAAAGCTTTAAGGTTAATTGGACTATTTGGTTACTATCCTTGGTATAATGGAGTTATGGACCTCTTGGACTTAGATTAGAAGCCTTTATTACCCTTGGGACCTTATGATTCTGTTGTTATTTTCTCTGAAGTTCTTGGGGTTTACTCCAAGGCATTGGGTTGATTTTCTTTGTGTGCGGGTTATTTTGTTTAAGAGGTTGATTTTCTTTTTCAAGCTTCGACTTAGTGGGACTTTTTGTCTCTTTCTTTTTCATCATTATTCTTTTTATTCATATTACCTTTTTCTTTTTTCTTTTTGAACATGTCGCGTGACTTCGAGTCATTTATGACTTGATGGAATAATTATGACCGCCTGAGTCTTTTGGTGGATGGGGGATAACTGTTGTTGTATCGTCATTCGCTGATCTCTTGATGTGTGAGAGATACCCATTGGGATATCGTTTTCTTTTGATGCACATTACTGATATGCAAAGATTAAACATTGTGTTTTTGAATTTCCTCAACCTCTTGAAGGATAACCATTATTGTATCCTTAGATGCGCACTCTTGATGAGATTTGAATACTCAATCAGATTAACTGAACACTACCCTGCCCCGGGTTAAAAATGAGGGTTTTTTCTGAATAGAAAAATAAACTCCTATTTCAAGATTCAAAGGGGTTAACAAGGGTTTCACTCCCTTATAACTCCGGTGTTTGAGGATCTGAAACAATGCATGTACATCGTCAACAGGGTTTTGTCCAAAAGCATACAACCGAAAAATTTGTGTTTTAATATCATCATCCTCCCTCCAATATCTGCCTAGGTAAGAGAATGGGTAACAAGTTGGTATCATAATGCAAAAATCAATTTAAATTTGAAAACAAATTCGATTGAAACGAATGGGTTTCTTCGAGACGAATATATTCGTTGTATTAAGATAATCATTCAAATGCAAACAAGTTCTTACATGCAAACATTGCAATGATAAACAAGAAAAATTACAAATGAGAAAGCAATGAAAAATGCTAATAAACAGGGAAGGCTAATCATCCTTAAACTTTAGAGTATTCTTCAATCATGTTTATTCTTCGGCAAAGACTTAACTTGAACCTCAAGACAAATATCCTTAAATAACAAGATACCCCTTTTGACCATTTTCTGGACTTCAGATTTTAATGGAAAACAATGTTCGATACTATGCCCAGGGGCTCTCTGAAGAAAGGCACATGATAAATCAGCTTTGTAGTACCAAGGCATCTTCTCAGGAATCTTCAGTGGAGATCGGGTCTGAACCAAATCTCTTTGTATCAGGACAGGATACAACTTTGTATAGGTTGTTGAAAAGGGATCAAACTGAGTTTTCCTCTGATCATGGACTTGCTGATTTTATTGACAAACTGAAAACAGGAGCTAAGTTGAATACATGGATGACAGGAGAAACATGCTGATTCTGACGATAACTGTTTCTTCCTCTGGTTCTATTCTTGGAAAAGCTTTTATCAAACTTCTTCACACTACTAGCCGAGTCACCATCTTCAGATGAACATCTCTTTTGGACATCCTCTTCTAGAAGCACTCCCACAATCACTTTTTCAGGGAAATTCCGCGTAGACTATCACCTTCTTATGAAAGAATGATTTCAGAATTTCCATGAAGACCTTTGTCATCTCTTCTTCCTTCCCAGAAGTATTGACTTGGACAACAACCAAAGTTTTAACCAAAACAGTCAGACGTTCCATACCAGGCTTCAAAGTAGTTATCTCTTTACGGAGTTCAAAGATTTTTTGCTTAATATTTTCCATCTTCTCTTAGCACGAGTGTTGCACTGACGCGATAACTTGACTTCTGAAGATGAAGAGCAGAAGATAAGACTTAGGGAAACTCCTGAAACCAAGACAGAAGTTAGAATGATGTATGTTATGCAATGAAAATGATTGTTTAAAAGTTTTTTTAAAAAAAACCAAGTTTTCGAAGAACTTTGGAACATTATAAACAAATTGCAGACATCAATTAAAAGACACAATTGGCATAACTGGAAAAAAAACTCATTTCATTAAATACTGAAAGGATTACATCTGAAGTACAAAACTTCACTAATGCTATACAGAAGAAAGAGAAATATAAATCCTCAGGTTCACATGAACTACATCCAAAGAATATCCAACATCGTGTTGTAACATCTTCTTGAGCTTGAATTTGGAATGCTATAGGAAAATAAATCCTCTTGCACTCTTCACTGCTACTTTGCTGATAATCGGGAAAATAAATCACTGACACAAATAATTGAGGAACTAGATCAAAGGTGTGGAGATATTCATCTTCAAGATAACTAGGAGAAATCCATCTTTAAGACAACTAGAAGAACCTGAAATCCCGAGGACTAGATACCAAGGATTCATGCTTTCTCGGTTCTTCTGAATCAGGACTCTTGACACTATACTTCTGAGTACTCTTTCCAAAATCCATATTTACAAAAAATTATGATGTTTGCAAACAGAAGTCTTAAGTTCCTTGGAAATTTGGTTAAAACAATGCTCATGGGTGCATGGATGCATGATGTAACAATCACACATAAGATTAAAAATATATGGTTCATAGGTTTGACGTCACGAGCATCAGGTCAATGGTACTACCCATAAGGTATGGTCTAAAAGTTTATCACCTGTCGAACAAGGTTCTAAGAGGTTCCCAGAGTCTACATCTTTCTTTCGGATATTACCAACGTCCCGATAGACTCAGTAATTAGCAATATTCTCAATAAAAACTCATCTGAGCGTAGTATCGCGTGACAACCATTTCCAGATTACTCCGTCATAGCTTCCGCACTACACCTAAAAGGCCAAGATGGGTTAAAGGTTCTACGGTCCTCAGTTTCAGCAGGCTCCCAGGTTGAAAGCAGCACGTCTTCTCGATTACTCGGTAAACGACACTATAGTCAAAGGGGCATCCACTGAGTGAGGGGATCTCATGTCTCGTTTTTTGGGATTACTCCCTCAAAGTTAACATGACTATACCGCTCATCCTATCTTAAGTTTTCCCAAGTCCGGGTATAGGACTCATGAGAAATCACAAGCACCTTGAAAACCAGAAATATCCAAACAAACATATATACATCACATAATATACAACAAATAATAGCACATACACAAATAAACAAAGATAGGCTCAACCCACTTAGGGATGGACCAGCAATAGGTCAATCTCTCCCCAGCAGAGTCGCCATTTTTTTTGTAGCGGTAAAAATGTTGAGATTAAGCCATTGAATAACTTGACTCGCACATATCAAATAAAAATTTCCACCGCGCTTTATTATTTCCAAAGGAATGGGAAAAGAGAGAATAACCCAAAGAGAGGGGGAGAGAATCTAAGTTCGGGGGTTGGTTATGCAAAGGGAAGGTATTAGAACCTTAAACATCTATTGTACTCTGCAGGAACCTCTTTGAAAATCTGTGTATTTTGGCTATAAAAGTTATATAAAAATAGATTGTGGGAATGAGAAAAGAAGTATTTTTTTTTATAATTTTTGCATCTGCTGCGGTTGCGAACCTTTAGTGCCTACGTACCACCTTCCATGCAATAGGGGATCAGGGTACTCGTAGTTTTAAAACACAAGTGTGTTGGTTAATTTTAAGAGATGATGCATCATCGTCATCTCCGAGTGGAAGAACATACTTATTACCCACGATTATGAGAAAGGAGAATTTGCGTCATCTCAAAGAGGAGGATATGGATTGGATTGTAAAATTAACAAAAGCCTCGCTCAACATCCAAGTGGAAAATATCTCACTTTACTACATATCATAGAAGTATAGTAGCTCGCATCACTACAAAGATTGACAAGAGTCTAATCTTTTGAGAAAAGTTTTAAGGTAAAAGGACAAAGTGGCAAAATAGTTCGAATGAGATTGATTGACTTTTAGTCTTCTCACAAAAATGTTAAAGTATTATTAAGTTGATTAAAGTTTGATTAAGAAAATGTTTTTGAAAATGCATGGATGTAAGTCCAAGTTTATTGTGAAAGTGGTTCAAGTTTAAAAACAAGAAGAGTTTTCAAAAGGAGGGAGAAGATTTTTGAAATTAAAGAAGGGGGAGGAGATGAAGAGGCTATCCTAAAGCATAAGGTAAGAGATAGGGAAAAGAACTGTCTAACCAATAAGAAGCCAACACTTGACATAATGAGTCAATGTAGAATTCCCATCCTTTGGATTTGAAACCAAACGAGCAAAGATAATAAACCTCTTAATAAAACCAAACTTCAATTGCATTAAGTCTTCACAAAAACTGGGCAGAGTCACGGTTGTATACAGATGAATTCCTGATCACAGATAAAGCATGTAATCATAATAATCTGCACATAAAGCAAACAAACAAACAACTCAATGTCTTTGGGTAAACCCCAAGAGCTCTAGATAAAATAACAGTTGAGGTCACAATATCCCAATGATAGGTCAAGGCTTCTAATCCTAAGTCCAAGAAGTCCATAACTCCAAAATGCCGAGGATAGTAGCCAAATAGTCCAAGCAACCTTACAGTTTTTTATTTTTCAAGTTGGTTATTAGGTAACTTCAAAAAGAAAATGAAAGCTCAAATTAGCAAAACAAAATGACACAAAATTAAATGCTCAAGTGAGCAAAGATGAAAATAGCATGAAATGTAAATGCTAAAATAAATGGTGCTTAGAATAAAAGCATAAAGTAAAAACACAAAATAAAGTCAATTGTTAGAATTTAGAGGTTAGTTGAATGACCATCTTGAAACTTGCATTTTAAACTCATTATAAGATTGATAAAACCAAAGTATCTCAACAACAAGTTTCATTTGCTTTTTGTCAAGTATATCATTCATTTTAAAATTCTCGAGGCGACAATAAATGATCAACGATGTTTAAGTGATTCACTTTGACCAAAGCTTATGAAGATTCATTAGAGAATTGATAAGACCAAAGCCTCCTAACAATGAATCTCAATGTTATTGGATAAAAGAGTTCAAATTTACATACTTGGGCTTACAAACATGGGTTTGGGCCACGAATGATCATTTCTCAAATTGGGACAAAATTTAGCGTTATGTTAAGCAATTGTAAGTGGACTTATGTAGAAGTCGCACCTATTTTGAGGCCGGTCAATAAAGTCTATGCATCTTTTGTACCCCAAAATTTACCCTATCATTTCTCAAATAATATCTCACAAGATCTCCTTTGGTTCAAGACTGTACTAGGGTTGATCAGCTCAAGACACCTCCTCAAACACTAATGACTGAAAATTAGGGTTTGAGATTGCACAAGGACAAATGAACTTTTAATACCTTATATTACCTTCATGGATCATTTTGAACCCTCAAGATTTCTCATGTCAAGTTTCAAGTCTTGGATCACATTTTTTCCCAGTCAATTAATCAGTTGACCTAAAATCAACTATATTGGGGAAAAAGTCAAATGTGGTCAATTTACAGTCAAACTTCAGAATTTTTTATCCATATCAACATCATGAACTCATATATGTCATTTGATCAAGTTTGGATCATAATTCCTTAAGAAATTTGATCTGATCAACGAAAGGGCAAAATGGTCCAAATTAAGGTTTTTGACTGAGAAAGGGCAATTTCTGATTTTTGACCTAGAAAATGATTGATTGGTTTAAGTTATGACCTCAAGGATTAAAATTAATCATTTTGACCTAATGACATGGCTCAAAACATTCCTCAAGTTCAATTGGTTGGCAGATGAATTTTCAGTCAACTGATCAAAAAATCAATTGTTCACTGAAAAGTCAAACTTTGACTTTTTGGTCAAAATCAAGTGTCAAAAATCACAATTTATCAAAACATTTTTAAACATGAAAATTATTCATCAAGAAATCAAAAAGTCAAGATTTCATTTTGAAAAGTCAAATTTTCTAAACTTAGAAATTTTTGTGTTGGAAATTTCATATTTTTTCACAACTTTGAGCAAATTTTTCACCATGATGCAAGATGATTCAAAGGAAACTTTCAACATAAAATTTGCAGATATAAATGAGATCTAAAACATTGTATAACACAACTTATCCTAGAAATGCATGGATTTCAAGTTATGATTTTGTGAATACATGTTCATGAAACTTGGAAACTTAGTGAAATGTTGCCCTAGTTTAGGCAGGATTTTGACCTAACTTCATGGAAATTTTTCACATAGTTCCAAGGGGAATTTTTAAAAGTAATCAACATAGAGGTTGTAGAGGATGTTACAAGCTTTCCAAAATGTCCAATAACTCATTGAGATCATGCTTGATCAAAGAGAATCGAAGACAAGAAGTTGGACATTTATTCTTGAATTATAGGTCATTTCCATGATGAACAAGAATTCAAATCCAAGCCTAGGCTGCATAATCTTTGCTTTGCAGGCCTCAAACTTGTTTGGAACTCCATAATAAAATGTTTACACGGCTGTTAGAAGCTTTAATCCAAGCATTCAATGCATTGCACATGCTTAATACCATTTTAGGAAGAAAGGCAGCATTGCCATTTTAGAAAAGTGGATTTTATGCACAAAGTCAATTCTTGAGCTTTGCACTTGTTTTATTCTGATCACACACAATATAAAAGCAATAAGAAACTTGTCTAAAGCCTCTAACAACTCAGACCATGCTTGTACTTTTCCTTGAAACTATGTTTTCACTTTTCTTCAAAATCAAGTAACATAGCCATAACTTTATATCTCACACTTCTGACCACCTCAAGTGTTAGGATATTTTTCATATAACTATACAAGTTTATTGTAAGCTAACACACAATTTCAAGCCTCCTAAAACTCTTCCAAACACCCTTGTTGCACAGAACTGCTCAACCTGACAGTTTTGAGCCAAAACTCTCCATCTCCATTTCCACTCGTGCGTTTTTATTCTTAATCATCCAGGCACCTAACATACATCATACACAAGTGATCAAAGCCCCTGTTTCAAGACTGTAACTTCTCCATCACTTCCAAAAATGAAGCTTGCAACTTGACTTGAGTTGGGAGTTTCAGTCATCCTCAAAGCAAAGTAGGAGTTGGAACACATTCAAGGAGGTTCAGGCAAGCTACAGAAATCATCAGGCCATCTAAAAGGTTGCTCAAACTCCATACACGACTCCAGCTGCAAGAGGTAAATTTTCAAACTTTTATCTCTTCATACAAGCATCATTTGATTCTGATTTGTGAAGATAAGATATGGATATCATTGCTCTGAAACTGTACATGTCCTTAGATTTCATTTATATTGATTAAGCTTAGAGAATTTTAGGTTGGAATCTCGGAAAAAAGTTAGGTCAGAATTTGGTACTTTTAGAAATTCTCATTCATCTTTGATTTATAGCTTATGATATTTATATGGTTGGATTCATATGGAAAAATGGAGCAACTTTCATGTTTACATCTTTCATTTTTGTTGAGAAATGGTGAAGTTACAGGATCCATGGCTGGAGGTTGAAGATGAAGTTGTATTCAGGGCATAACTTGTGTTATATATTTATTGTTGTGCCAATGTTAACGGATGTACAGCCACCCCAGTGGCAAAGGTAGCGCGCGTGTATGTATAAGGTTAAGGGTTCAACACCCAGCGCTACCTTTTGGTGTTATTTTTCAATTTCTGCTCTTTTTTGTCACAAACACACACGCCTGGGCCTCAATATAGTGGGCCTTGGTCTTTTGCTAGCTTCTAACCCCTTGCCTTGCTTCAGCACCCCCTAGCCCATTATTTCTTTATTTCATTTTATTTTTATTTTAGTTTATTTTACTTTCATATTTTCATTTTATTATTTTTATTACTAATATTATTTTTTTATTATTAATAGAAAAATCCAAAAATATTTATTTTATTATTTTTACACTCATATTTTATTTTTCTTTATAAAAACTAAAAAGAACAAAAACAATTTTCTTAACAAATTAATTTTTTTTAATTAATATTTAGATAATTAGGTTTAATTATTATATTATATTATTTTCTTGTAAATTAAAATTAATTTAGAATTTAGGTTTATTTTAATTAAATAATTTTTATATTATTCTTAAAACCTTTTCATAAAATAAAACCTAAAAAATCTTTTTTAGTTAATTTCTTTTCTTAATTAGTTTAAGTTAATTTTATTTGATTTTCACTAATCATTTTCTTAATTAGGGTTTAGGGTTTAGGGTTTAGGGTCTAGGGGGTGTACAAATTTACAAATGAGGGAATTACCCCCCCCCTATTGATGCAATAACTTAGTATTTTTATTTTCCGCAATTTAATGCTTTATATATAAATGCTAGTAAATTAGGGTTTGTATGAAAAGATTAAAATCAACAAGTTAGCAAACCCTAATTCAAGATACACAAACATGTAAATCAACACACTATTCACACATGCACCCTTAGGGTAAATCCACTTTGTTGCCTTACCAAAATGGTCATGTTATGCATGTGGGATATCTTAGCAAAAAGCAATCAAAAAATACAAGATCATAGTCCCTCGATGACGCTATCAAAGTTGTCTTTCAAAATGATCTTAGTTCCTCAAAGAGAATTGCTAAGATATTTCACAACATTGCTATCATGGCTATACGATGACCCATGTCCGTCCCTTTACATCCAAAGATAGGGTTTCTCACCAAATCAATGGTAAGATAATAATATCAAAGGAAAGGAAGAAATGAACTAAGACTTTTGAGTAGGTAGATTATTCCTAGTTTCTTGCTCAATTCCAAATCAAACACTCTTGCTTAATTTCAAAACAAACACCAACACTTTAAAAAAAACACTTTCAAAATACTTTCCAATACGTTCTTATGTACGAGAACTATTACAAAGTTTGCCTAAACGATGGCGCCTTTTCAAAATACTTTCAAAAACCACACAAAGCATATTTTCAAACAAAAGCAAGTGATCTAGAAAGCAACTAAGAGCCCATAGATAACTATGGATGAAAATGGTGATAATACCTTCCTTTTTCATAATCTACCCCCCGAACTGAAGAAACAATCTCAAAGGTCTTTCTTGTTCTTTTCAGCCTTTCCTTTTGGATAAAAGAAAAGTCGGTAGTGACTCTTGTTAACCGCAACAATTGCGATAAAATGCAAAATAACCAAGTCAGTTCTCCCACCGTATCACAGAACTGGAAACTCTGTTGGGGAAAACTTAAAAGTGGGGTTACCTTAGGGCTAGATCACCTTTACTCACTTTCACTGTTTGACTTGTATGCTTTATATTTTGGTTCTTTGTTTGGGCTTAAATCTTCTACTCGGATTTGGGATACCTCATAGGTAAGTAGCAATACGTTGTGGAAACTGTGCGGGGTATACCGACATGGTCTAAGCAATGGCTACGTTAGTGTGACATATTTGTGGGTATCGGTAGCCCTTGAGTAGTCAAGGAGAATACAGGGCCACTGAGTGATGTCATGAAGCACTAATTGACTTTAGAACCTTTACTTGACCAACTTGGCCATTAGGACGTAGTGAGATGACCGGCTTTGGTGCAGTCCGAAGTTGGTAAATACTCGATACTACACTCATTGAGGTTTGGTTTTTTGGGATATTTCAGTCGCCATGAAAGAGGCTTGCGCTGAAACAATGCCCGAGAAGACAGACCAGTGATATTGAGCTCCTTTAGAACCCGGTTACTATTTCTAGGACAGGTTTGAGCCAACTAAACTTCAAGAGGGTACTTACCTATAAGACTCCATGCAAGCCTAAACCTAAGGACTTGTTTGTATATATTTACTTGTACATAACATCATAAACATTATAACATCATACTCATACTCACTAACCATTTCAAGGATTTCTGGGATTTATCTTTGTTTTGTTATGTAGGACATGGATTCTATTCGCAGGAAAACCATTCAAGTCAATCTCGTAAGGATCCCTCCTCAACTCAAAGAGTTAGCATCAAGGGTTCCTGAGAATTCTCCATTCACTGAAAGACATGGTCGCCTTTTAAACTTGGTTACCTCTAATACTGATGAAGATATGATGAAGTTGCTCTTCTAATTCTTTGATCCTCTACACCATTGCTTCACTTTTCTCGATTATCAACTTGTGCCAACTTTGGAAGAATTCTCCTAACTCTTGAGGATTCCCATTCTCAATCAACTACCCTTCAACAGTACGGAAAGAGATCCAAAACCTGAAGAGATTGCCCAAGCACTACACTTGTAACAATCTGATATCAGAACTAATTGGGAAACAAGGAGCGGTGTCAAAGGTTTCTTAGCCAAGTTCTTGTTTGAGAAAGCTCAAGATTGTTGGAACTCCTTGGACTTACAATATTTTGAGGAAATTGTGGCTCTTCTCATCTATGGGATGGTTTTGTTTCCAAATTCTAACCAACTCATAGATGTAAACACCGTCAAAATCTTCATGTCTCGTAACCCGGTGCCTACTTTGTTAGGAGACATCCTACATTCTTTTCACTCTCGCACTATGAGGAAGAGAGGTATCCTCATGTGTTGTACTCCTCTCTTTGCAAGACAATTTATTTCACATCTTCCCCAATTTGTATTAAAGAATAAGCAAGGTTCAAGGTGGTCCCATAGGTTGATGACGCTCAGACATTCAGATATTCATTGGTGTTCCCAATCTTTGGAGAATGTTACTATCATCGATCATTGTGGAGAGTCCCCTAATGTCCCTGTGATACGGTGGGAGAACTGACTTGAGGTTTTGCGTTTGTATTCGCACTTGTTCGGTTTAGCAAGAGTCGCCACCGACTTTTTATTTTATCCTAAAAGAAAGGTTAAAAAGTACAGGAAAAACCTTTTGAGATGTTTCGTGGGTTCGGGGGGTAGATTATGAAAAGGGAAGGTATTAGCACCCTTTTCATCCATGGTTATCCATGGGCTCTTAGTTACTTGTTTTAGATTACTTGCCTTGATTTTCAATTGCTTGAAATGATGGTGTGTGTGTGTTTGAAAATGTTTTGAAAAAGATGTCTTGTCTAGGCAACCGTTGTAACAATTCTTTACTCGAATGTTTTACAAAGGTGTGTGTCTTTTCGAAAAGATGTTTCAAACGTTTTTGAAAGTTTGTTTTTGAAAGTTGTGTTTGTGGAGTGTGTTTTGAAAAGTAGGCAAGTGTGTTTTGCAAGTTTGATCAAGTAACTAAGAGTTGTCTACCCCTAAATTTACTCAAAGATTTTTCTCAGGTTTTAACCCTTTTAACAATTTTGTTCCATCATTGTATTTGGTGGGCAATCTTGTGTTAGGATGTTAACGGGACGGGCGCGGGTCATCGTTTAGACCATGAATGCAATGGTGCCAAGTGTCTTTGGCAATTTTGCTTGAAGGGACTATGATCATTTTGTTTAGGCAACTTTCGAAAGCGTCATTGAGGGACTATGATCATTTGATTTGTTTTTGTTTTGCCAAAGGAACTCAACGTGCAAGCATGGCCCATTTTGGAAGGCAACAAGCGGGATTACCCTAGGGGTGCAAGTGTGAATTGTGTATTGATTGTCATGCATTTATCTTTGTGTTTATGTCATCTAGCGGTTGATTTTATTTACATACAAACCCTAGGTCTAAACATGGTATAATTGAAAGCGATAAATTGCGGGAATTTTGAACTTTGTAGTTTGCTTGGCTTTTTGACAATACACTCTATGCAGCTTCATGCATTTTTTTAAATTTGCAAAACATATTTCTATCCCTCTTTGTGAACCAAGAGCAATCTTGTGATTTGCAGAGAGGGCAAACAAACTGATTCCGGCCAGTTACTTTTAATGATGAATTTTAAAATATATGTCTGCCTTTTTTTTCTCATCTGCATTTGACTTTTTCCTTTTCTTTTTGCAGGTAAAATCAATTGAGCAATGGGGAGCAGCAAATAGAAGATGAAGACTTAGGAAACTTTTAGAATAGTTTTATTTTTCTTTTAATCATTGTAACAGTATTAATGTAAACATTTGCAAATAAATTTACAGTGTTCAAGTAATAGTTGTAACAAATAATTAAAGATGAATAAAATCCTCCTTTGTCAGATATTTCTTTAATTCTTCTGCATTCATTTATTTAATTATTTATATTTCTTAAATTATAATAACTGGAAAATATCCAACAATTTTAATTTAGAAATGATAAATAATCAATAAACGTCCGACGTCTTGTAACTTCGCATTAATCAATAATAAACCCGACGTTTCAATTAAACATAAACAATGCACAGTTAATCAAACAAACGTCCACATGTCGTTTCTTTTACTAATCATACCAAACACTGCAAGTTCTCAAATCAAATGCCTCAATCCAAATCTCAGAGTAAATTGAGAAGAACTGTAGAATTAATTTTTTCCGAGAATGCGCGCACAAAACCCTGATTCTTGATTAAATTTTCACATAAGTGCCTGCCTGATCAAACCTGAGCCAACTCAACCAAACCCTAGCAATCTGCTTGAACTGCTTCAAAAGTTAATGGAAACCCTAATTTGGATAGACTGATAAGAAAAAGTCTGTTTGACTGATTCTTACGCCATTCTGAAAAGTCAAGGAAAACCCGAAGCTGTGATTTCTTGTGGAAAAATAGGAGGGCAAATTTTGGGGTACAACAGTTGCCCCTGTTCAATCTTCTTGAACCTGAAGAGTTAGATTGGCAAGCTTGCCTTTCGCGACTCGAGGGTAAAAGGAGATTGGACACTAGAGTGCCCAAAAAATTTGCACTCAGTGATGTGATGGTAGAGGGAATGGGCTTAAAGATGCCATTTGGTGATGGGCTTAGAGATGCCATCTGGAGATGTGACAGGGGGATGGGCTTAGAGATGCCATCTGGAGATGTGACAGGGGGATGGGCTTAGAGATGCCATCTGGAAATTGCTGGTAGGAGGATGGGCTTATAGATGTCATCTGAAGGTGATTGTTGAACTGTATGTCATTGGTGAGTGGATGAGTATCAGAAAGGTATCCATGTTTTGGAACGTCTCTGAACTGGGGGTCTGAATAAGCAATAGATTGACATCCGTGTTTGGAAGCATCCGTAAACTGTTTTCAGAAGTCTTGGAGTTGAATAAGCGATAGAGCAACATCCGTTCTTGGGAAGCGTCCGTAAACTGTTTTCAAAAGTTGAGAAGTGGAGAAGGAACCGGTGTAGGGTTTCCTGATGATGAGTCCGTGTAAAACTGCATCTGGATGAATCTGGAATAAGTGTCAGAATGTCGCCATGTCTGGGTCACATCTGAACTATCTCTGGGTGAATCTGGAATAAGTATCAGAATGTCGCCATGTCTGGGTCACATCTGAACTATTTCTAGAAAGAATCTCGGAAGATGATGATCTTTGTCTGTTGACTGATCTTTCCTGAAAAGGTAAAGAGTTAGTTGTATGCAATGTCATGATGCATGATGCAACGTATGTTATATCAATGTTTATGATATGCATGTGATGAATGCGCATGTAAGCTGATGAGCTGTCTTGCTAAGGATAGATGAATCCTGGATGACTGGAGATAAAAGAATCTCGACTGCTGCCGGGGAAAGTGAATTCCTGACTGCTGTAAGGGAGGGCAAGAATCTTTTGATCGTTGAGGATAAGAAGTCCTGGGACCGTTGTTGGGGAATCAGGAGCTTGGGTTGTATGCCAATCTACTGGGGATTCCTGTCTGGAGGGGATCTTCACTGTAGAATATTTGAATATCCTATGAGGAACTGAGAATGAGAGTCCTCATTCTGCTTGGGGATTGATAGTTGGAAGTTTTAGTTCCGCTGGGGATTGCAAGAATCTTTTGATTGCTGCAGGTACTGATCTGGGATAAGTATCGGAATGTCGCCAAATATGGGTCACATCTGAACCATCTCTAGAATGAAATCTTGAATAAGTATCGGAATGTCGCCATCTCTGGGTCACATCTGAACTATCTCTAGAAGGGAATCTGGAATAAGTATCGGAATGTCGCCAAATCTGGGTCACATCTGAACTATTTCTGGAATGAAATCTGGAATAAGTATCAGAATGTCGCCATCTCTGGGTCACATCTGAACTATCTCTAGAATGAAATCTTGAATAAGTTTCGGAATGTCACCAAATCTGGGTCACATCTGAACTATTTCTGGAATGAAATATGGAATAAGTTTCGGAATGTCGCCATCTCTGGGTCACATCTGAACTATCTTTAGAAGGGAATCTGGAATAAGTTTTGGAATATCGCCAAATCTGGGTCACATCTGAACTATTTCTAGAATGAAATCTGGAATAAGTTTCGGAATGTCGCCATCTCTGGGTCACATCTGAACTATCTCTAGAAGGGAATCTGGAATAAGTTTCGGAATGTCGCCAAATCTGGGTCACATCTGAACTATCTCTAGAAGGGAATCTGGAATAAGTATCGGAATATCGCCAAATCTGGGTCACATCTGAACTATTTCTGGAATGAAATCTGGAATAAGTTTCGGAATGTCGCCATCTCTGGGTCACATCTTAACTATCTCTAGAATGAAATCTGGAATAAGTTCCGGAATGTCGCCAAATCTGGGTCACATCTTGAACTATCTCTAGAAGGGAATCTGGAATAAGTATCGGAATGTCGCCAAATCTGGGTCACATCTGAACTATTTCTGCAATGAAATCTAGAATAAGTTTCGGAATGTCGCCAAATCTGGGTCACATCTGAACTATTTCTGGAATGAAATCTGGAATAAGTTACGGAGTGTCGCCAAACCTGGGTCACATCTGAACTATCTCTAGAAGGGAATCTGGAATAAGTTTCGGAATGTCACCAAATCTGGGTCACATCTGAACTATCTCTAGAATGAAATCTAGAATAAGTTACGGAATGTCGCCAAACCTGGATCACATCTGAACTATCTCTAGAAGGGAATCTGGAATAAGTTTTGGAATGTCGCCAAATCTGGGTCACATCTGAACTATTTCTGGAATGAAATCTGGAATAAGTTTTGGAATGTCGCCATCTCTGGGTCACATATGAACTATCTCTAGAAGGGAATCTGGAATAAGTTTCGGAATGTCGCCAAATCTGGGTCACATCTGAACTATCTCTAGAAGGGAATCTGGAATAAGTATCGGAATGTCGCCAAATCTGGGTCACATCTGAACTATTTCTGGAATGAAATCTGGAATAAGTTTCGGAATGTCGCCATCTCTGGGTCACATCTGAACTATCTCTAGAATGAAGTCTGGAATAAGTTACGGAATGTCGCCAAATCTGGGTCACATCTTGAACTATCTCTAGAAGGGAATCTGGAATAAGTATCGGAATATCGCCAAATCTGGGTCACATCTAAACTATTTCTGGAATGAAATCTGGAATAAGTTTCGGAATGTCGCCAAATCTGGGTCATATCTGAACTATTTCTGGAATGAAATCTGGAATAAGTTACGGAATATCGCCAAACCTGGGTCACATCTGAACTATCTCTAGAAGGGAATCTGGAATAAGTTTCGGAATATCGCCAAATCTGGGTCACATTTGAACTATCTCTAGAATGAAATCTGGAATAAGTTACGGAATGTCGCCAAACCTGGGTCACATCTGAACTATCTCTAGAAGGGAATCTGGAATAAGTATCGGAATGTCGCCAAATCTGGGTCACATCTGAACTATTTCTTGAATGAAATCTGGAATAAGTTTCGGAATGTCGCCATCTCTGGGTCACATCTGAACTATCTCTAGAATGAAATCTGGAATAAGTTACGGAATGTCGCCAAATCTGGGTCACATCTTGAACTATCTCTAGAAGGGAATCTGGAATAAGTATCAGAATGTCGCCAAATCTGAGTCACATCTGAACTATCTCTAGAATGAAATCCGGAATAAGTTTCGGAATGTCGCCAAATCTGGGTCACATCTGAACTATTTCTGGAATGAAATCTGGAATAAGTTTCGGAATGTCGCCATCTCTGGGTCACATCTGAACTATCTCTAGAATGAAATCTGGAATAAGTTACGGAATATCGCCAAATCTGGGTCACATCTTGAACTATCTCTAGAAGGGAATCTGGAATAAGTATCGGAATGTCGCCAAATCTGGGTCACATCTGAACTATTTCTGGAATGAAATCTGGAATAAGTTTCGGAATGTCGCCAAATCTGGGTAACATCTGAACTATTTCAGGAATGAAATCTGGAATAAGTTACGGAATGTCGCCAAACCTGGGTCACATCTGAACTATCTCTAGAAGGGAATCTGGAATAAGTTTCGGAATATCGCCAAATCTGGGTCACATCTGAACTATCTCTAGAATGAAATCTGGAATAAGTTACGGAATGTCGCCAAACCTGGGTCACATCTGAACTATCTCTAGAATGAAATCCGGAATAAGTTTCGGAATGTCGCCATCTCTGGGTCATATCTGAACTATCTCTAGAATGATTTTGTTAAGGGTCAGAAATTGGGAGTATACAAATCTTCTGAGGTGATGAGAATCTTCATGCTGTTAACGGTCAGAAACTGGGAGTATACCAATCTTCGGAGGTTTTAAGGATGAAGGTCTTCATTTTTGAGTGTCAGATTTTTAGGAGCTTTAATTGTCCGTTATTCTGTTGGTGGTTGTAACTTCCAACAGGTGATGAAGGAAATTTTGAACGACCTTGGTTTTAGCATTCGAATGCCCCAAGTGATGATGTAGGAGTCTTGAATCAGGTTACTCTGCAAATTGAGATTTCTTGAAATCTTGACTGGACTGCTCCAGGTTAACTGAACTTTGAAAGATCTGTTGAAACCTTGATTGGACTGCCCCAGGTTAATTGGATGGTGACATGTCATGCCCCTTGTGTTAGTCTCAGAGTGCCTAAGAGGGGGGGGGGGGGGTGAATTAGGTCTTATAAAATTTATTCGGTTTTATGAGAATGCTTGGTAGTAATTTTTGGTTAAGTGTTTGAAGGATCTTTATCTTTTCCTGATTATGGTGATGAAAGCGATAAATGCGGAAAAGTAAAGAACACAGTGATATATCCTGGTTCCCCTCACAATCCGAGAGTACTCCAGTCCCCTTTCCAACACGAAAGAGATTTCACTATAGTTAGAATGATTGTACAGCCTATGCTTACTATCTAACCTATAGGGTGATCAAAGGTTCTTAACACCTTTAAGACCAAACAAACACTAATGTGAATGAAGAACAATCCTCTTCAAATCACAACACTTACTTCCAACAATCCTGGATAGTAAGCGAAAAACCTTTAAGTAATACAATAGTTTATTTTGAAGTATATGGAGAGCTTTATCAATCTTGAATTGATCTTCTTCTTCAAGATAAAAACAATTCTCAAACAATGTATATAAATGTTCACAATGTATGAATGAAACTTGTAATGATAATGAAAGTGTATATGGCAAGTTTCACAAAATTATGAACACATGAAAGTTTATGTGTAAATTGAATGAATGAGAAAATTGTTAATGAAGAAGTATAATTTTTGATTTGAAAATTGAAGCATTGTTTGAAATAAGAAAATCTGCATTTTATAAAGTTGTAAGAATCTCTTCATTCATGCCAATTCATATGAAAAGTTGCAATGCATTCATGAAAAGATACCACTTGAAAAATGTTCAAAAAAACAAAGTAAAAGCTGCACTGGTTCGCTAGGAACCGGTTCCGACACTGACAGAACCCGGTTCTTAGTGAACGTTGTAAGTTGGAATTCAAAATTATCACGCAGGAACCGGTTCCCCTATTGGTACAACCCGGTTCCTGGTACAAAAACCAGAACCATGTTTTTTGAGAAATTCTGGAACCCGGTTCCCTGTTAGGGAGGAACCGGTTCCTAAAGAGTTATTTTCAAAAATACTTTTTGAAAGATATTTCAAACAAAGTTTTTCTTGATGTTAAAGTTATGGAATATGTATATGTTGATGAATGCAATTGTGAACATCTATATTCAAGATTTTAGGAATTATTTATACCATTTTTGACATTTGATGTTTCTTCAATAATTCTTCAATAATCTTCAAGACTTTTATTTGATGTTGATAAGCTTTTTGCACATCCTTTGAATGTTGATGTCCATGTTGTCTTCATCAAAACACATGCTTTAAATATGACTTGAGAAGCTTGCAATTACATTCTCCCCCTTTTTGATGATGACAACCAAGTCTTGAAAAAGATTTCTTGAAATGTTTTATGTTGTTTTGTGTAGTAAACATGTTGAGCAAATGCAAGGCTCCCCCTAAATTGTATGCTCCTCCTAAGTCCATGATTCTTTGAATTTTGGAGTGAGTTTGATATTTATTCGGGCCTGCAATTTCTTTGAAACAAAACAACACACATGCATATTCTTCTCCCCCTTTGTTAACATAAAAAAGGATGGGAAAAAAGAGTGAAATAGATACATATAAAATAATCATAAAAATATTGTTAGATCTTATACCTTTGAGTTTTACCTCATTGGTGACTTCATCAATAATCAAGCTTTCATCTTTTGAAAAATTGATCTTGAAGCCTTTGTCACAAAGTTGACTTGTACTTAGAAATTGTCTTTTGTTTTTCAACATAAAGTACATCTTTAATGGATATGAAAGTTAGTGTATCAACTTTGCCAATGCCAAGAATTCTTCCTTTAAGGTATTTCCCATATGTGAAATAATCCTTGGACTTGAACTAGATTTGAAAGTTGGTGTACATCTCCTGTCATATTCTTTGAACAACCACTATCAAGATACAAAATATTGTATGTGGTCTTCAAGCATACCTACAAAACAAATTAAGTTTGATTTGGTACCCAATGTGCTTTGGGTCCATCATAGTTAGTTCCTTTCTTAACCCACACATAATGCCCACTTGCCATACTAAAGTTTCTAACATAGCAAGCATTAGGTGTATGGCCTTTAATACCACAATAAAAACAAGTAGGTTCAAAGTTACTCTTGTATCTAGGAAATTGTTTTCTTTTAGATACATTAGCCTTTTTCTTTTGATGATTATGAACAACTTGCTTCTTTTCTACTTTCTTGAGATTGGAACTATTACTAGCCTTTACAAAAACAGTGGGATTGTTACTTGGTTTCTTAGTATTCACATAACCAAGACCTCTCTTATCATTTGGATAACGTTGTTGGCTTAGTAATCCTTCCAATCCTATTTGTCCTTTTTCATATCGTTCAATGACTCTTTTCAATTGAACAATTTGAAAGACATTTGATTCACACTTGGAGCATGCAAAGTTTTCCTTTTCTTTAATAAAATTTTGTTTTTGAAGATCAAAATCTTTAGTCATGGTGTCAATTTTTTCTAGACAAATTAAAAGTTCTTTTTCTTGATTTGACACCTTTTTGTATAAACTTTTGCATTCTCCCAAGAGTTCATCAATAGCACCCTGAACATCATCATTAAAAAGATTAAATTCATTACTAACCTCTTCTTTATCGTCGGAGTGATGTGAAGCCATTAATGCTAGATTTGCATGTTGATTGTTTTTGGAATCGGAAGATGAACTTTCCCATGCTATATATGCTTTCTTTGACTTTTTATCTTTATTTCTCTTGAAATATTTCTTCTTCTTTTCAAGTGTAGGACATTCACTTTTAACATGTCCCTTTTCTCCACATTCAAAGCATATAATCTTCCTTGTTGGTGCTTCTCTTTTTCTTTCTTTTCGTAGAACCTTCTCAATCTTCTTGATAAGATAATCATCTTCACTACTAGTGGATTCATCCTCTTGATTGCTATCATGATTTTTTATCCTTGTATTCAAAGCCATGTCTTTTGAGTCTTTTACTTGGATTTCATGCTTTTCGAGTCTTGCAAGTTTCGTTTCGTATTCTTGAAGTTTGCCAAATAATGTAGCGGAAGTCATTGCAGAGAGACTCTTCTTTTTCCGAGATTGCCGTTACCTTTGGTTGCCATTCCCTAGTCAATGATCTAAGGATTTTCAAGTTGAGTTCATCATTTGTCAAGGTTTTACCAAGAGCATTTAAGTGATTTGTCAAATACAGAAATCTCTTTTGTAAGTCAAGAATGGATTCTCCGGGCTGCATTCGAAATAGTTCATATTCTTGACTCAAGGTATTTAGCCTTGATCTTTTTAATTCAGCCGTTCCTTCATGAGTTTGAACCAGGGTATCCCATATTTCTTTTGCTGTCTTGCAGTTCGAGACACAGAAAAATTCGTCCATACTGAGTGCACCTTGAAGAAGGTTTATTGCCTTTTTGTCATAGAGAACTTTCTTTTTATCATCGTCGTCCCATGCAGTTTTGGGTTTTACAGAACCAATGCCATTGATTACTGATATCGGGATAAATGGACCATTTTCAACAGCATCCCATACTTCCTCTCCTTGTGCTTCTAAATGCGCCTTCATGCGTATTTTCTAGAAGTCAAAATATTCACCACAGAATAGAGGAGGTTTGTTGTTACTACCACCATCTCTGAAAACTGGTTGATGATTTGTGGAAGCCATTCTGGATCTTTAGGAACAAGTTACCTATAACTTGCTCTGATGCCAATTGTTAGTCTCAGAGTGCCTAAGAGGGGGGGGGGGGGGGTGAATTAGGTCTTATAAAATTTATTCGGTTTTATGAGAATGCTTGGTAGTAATTTTTGGTTAAGTGTTTGAAGGATCTTTATCTTTTCCTGATTATGGTGATGAAAGCGATAAATGCGGAAAAGTAAAGAACGCAGTGATATATCCTGGTTCCCCTCACAATCCGAGAGTACTCCAGTCCCCTTTCCAACACGAAAGAGATTTCACTATAGTTAGAATGATTGTACAGCCTATGCTTACTATCTAACCTATAGGGTGATCAAAGGTTCTTACCACCTTTAAGACCAAACAAACACTAATGTGAATGAAGAACAATCCTCTTCAAATCACAACACTTACTTCCAACAATCCTGAATAGTAAGGGAAAAACCTTTAAGTAATACAATAGTTTATTTTGAAGTATATGGAGAGCTTTATCAATCTTGAATTGATCTTCTTCTTAAAGATAAAAACAATTCTCAAACAATGTATATAAATGTTCACAATGTATGAATGAAACTTGTAATGATAATGAAAGTGTATATGGCAAGTTTCACAAAATTATGAACACATGAAAGTTTATGTGTAAATTGAATGAATGAGAAAATTGTTAATGAAGAAGTATAATTTTTTATTTGAAAATTGAAGCATTGTTTGAAATAAGAAAATCTGCATTTTATAAAGTTGTAAGAACCTCTTCATTCATGCCAATTCATATGAAAAGTTGCAATGCATTCATGAAAAGATACCACTTGAAAAATGTTCAAAAAACAAAGTAAAAGTTGCACTGGTTCGCTAGGAACTGGTTCCGACACTGACAGAACCCGGTTCTTAGTGAACGTTATAAGTTGGAATTCAAACTTATCACGCAGGAACCGGTTCCCCTATTGGTACAACCCGGTTCCTGGTACAAAAACCAGAACCATGTTTTTTGAGAAATTCTGGAACCCGGTTCCCTGTTAGGGAGGAACCGGTTCCTAAAGAGTTATTTTCAAAAATACTTTTTGAAAGATATTTCAAACAAAGTTTTTCTTGATGTTAAAGTTATGGAATATGTATATGTTGATGAATGCAATTGTGAACATCTATATTCAAGATTTTAGGAATTATTTATACCATTTTTGACATTTGATGTTTCTTCAATAATTCTTCAATAATCTTCAAGACTTTTATTTGATGTTGATAAGCTTTTTGCACATCCTTTGAATGTTGATGTCCATGTTGTCTTCATCAAAACACATGCTTTAAATATGACTTGAGAAGCTTGCAATTACACCTTGTTGATAGGAGATTTGTCAATGGAAGTGTCATCCTTCTTGAAGTGATTTTGCTCACTGAGAGAGTTTCCGTTCCTCCGAACATTCGCTGTATGAATTTCTTCGCTGTCAAACAAATGGCCAAATGCGAACAGTGATATTCAAGTAATGCAAATTTTATGCTTGTCTCGAAGTTTTTGAAAAATGCGTTTTTTAGCAGAAAACTTTTTATAAGACAGATTCAACACAAGGTTTAGGGCAAAGCCTTACAGGAGTCAGGATACCTTTTGTAACAGTATGCTTTCGAACTAACCAATGCTTCAATTAGGACTTTTGAAGGGTTGTAACGTGGCTTGGTTCATGGTTTAAGAAACAAAGGATAAAGGCTCAAAGTATATTTGTACCCACCCGCTCTTCGTGATGTTCTTCAATCCTAAACTCAGTTAATTGTGCGTCGAACTCTGTTCGAGTTTGGAACGACTTTTTGGTGATGGTTCACACTAATTGAATTTGTTGGAAGACAGTCATCATCTTCTTCTTTTTTTGCAACATTTTTTCATGTTGTTGAGGATTTATAATGACCTCTTTCTTTTGATTTGTTATCCCTAGCTTTTGCCTGACTGTTCCTGTTTTCGAGATTACAGTCAGCGGGATGCCCCAGCTTTCTTAAGCCTCCTTTACAGGTTTTGGCTTGGTGGGCTTTTCTCTTTTGAGAGATAGTGACTGCCTATGAGATAAGGAACCATCACTGTCTTTTGATTCCAGAGGAATGTTTTTCTCTTTTTGATGTCGTTCGTTGTATTATGAACTGAGAGTTTGCGACTTCAATGCGCTTTTTTTTTTGAATTAACTGAAATACTACCCTGCCCCAGGTTTAAATCAAAGGTTTCAATTTGTTTAGAACCGAAAACTCCTACTTCTTTGGCTCGAAGGGGTTGACTAGGGATTATCTTCCTTATAACTCCAGTGTTTGGGAATTGAAAGAAATGCATGTACATCATCAGCAAGGTCTGTTCAAAAGCATACTGTATGAGATCACGGTATTGTTTCGTCATCCTCCCTCTAAAGGCTTGCAGCTTTTTATCAAGAGTTAAATGTCATAAAGAAAGTAGAAAGCATAGTTCAAGTGTAATGAAAATGAGTGGATCAAATCAAGACAAACATATGCAATGCATTAATGAAACAAAGTTTGACATTAATAGATAATTGTATGAACAACAAAAGATATTACAACTTTGAAAATTCAAATGAAAGAAAGACAATCTCAATGATTTGGCCTAGGAACAGTGATTATGCTGGAGTCCCTGGAGGGCCAAACTCGATCTCCTTGGCATCAATCATGTCTTGGATCTTGTTCTTCAGAGGCCAACAGTTGTTGGTGTCATGCCCCGGGCTGTCAGAGTGGTATGCACACCTTTCATTGGGATGATAGGTAGGAGCAGAAGTATTTGGGTTCCGGAGGGGAGCCATCAATGTAATCAGCTCCCTCTTCAACAAGTGTTGCAGTGCTTGAGACAGCGGCATGCTGATGTTGGTGAACTGTCTCTTAGGTGCGACCTCCTTATGCTGATGCCCCTGTCTTTGTGGAGCAGGCGTAGGATTAGAGATCAAGATTGCTCCTACGTGTTGGTCATGGTGACTCTTTTGACTGTTCGCAGCATTAGACTCTTTCTTTCCGTTGTAGGGAATTATCTGAGTATCCGAGGATGTAGTTCCTTGGATCTTTCCACTTTTGATGCCAGCTTCGACCCTTTCGCCGGTCAGTATTAGCTCGACGAACCCAGCTGAGGAGCTTCCAATTAAGTGATTGAAGAAAGGCCCTGTCAAAGTCCCCATGAAGATGTCAATCAGCTCTCTGTCAGTTAAAGGAGGTTGCACCCTACCAGCCAGATCCCTCCACTTTTGAGCGTATCTTTTGAAGCTCTCGTCAGAACCCATGGTCATGTTCTGCAATTGGACACGAGTAGGTGCAAGATCAGCATTGTACTGATACTGTTTGTAAAAAGCAGCAGCTAAGTCCTCCCAGGTGTGGATGCGAGAACTCTCCAATTGATAGAACCACTCGAGTTGAGCCCCTACCAGGCTTTCTTGGAAGAAATGGATCCAAAGCCTTGGATCAGTTGTGTATGGTTGAATCTTGCGGACATAAGACTTTAGATGCATCTTAGGGAAAGAGACTCCATCATACAGGGCCAAGGTAGGGACTTTGAACTTTGGAGGGATGACCAATCCAGGAACCAAACCCAAGTCTCCCAAATCCAAGCCAGGTATTTGTTGAATCTCCATAGCATTGAGGCGATCCTCCAACTGTTTGTACTTATCATCAGCGAGAGGGTATTGTTCCTCGGAGTAGTCATCTTCAGCATCATTGATCTCTAAATTGTGGTCTTCTTCAAGACTATCCCCTATGTTGGATGGAGTTGCAAGGTTTAGGGTCTTAGGTCTTCTTCTCAAGTTCAGGATGCTGGCTGCCCTCTTGGACTTCTTCTTCTTATCTTTGAGAAGGAGAGCTGCCAGATCCTCTTGCCCTTTACCCATGGCCAGAAGCATTTGCTGGAATTGAGCGTTTTGAGCCTGGAGATCTTTCACCGTTTGTTCCATATCCATCTTACTGAAATAAACAGTAGGAAGATAAGGAGACCTGTAGGAGAAACCTGTTATGCAATGATATGTATGATATATATATATATATGCAATGTTTTCAAGGATCTCTTGGAGTAAACACAAGAGAATGTTAGAGGTTGAACTTTGATCTTTGATTGGAGAACTTTGCACCGGTGGATGTCTTTCCACGAGAATCAAGCTCACCATGTCAAGTGGGTCATAGCCCCTGATTCAAGTTGTCGCACTTGATCTTTGATGGCATTTGTTTAGAGGAGAAACCTCTTGCCCTTTGATAGACGTCTGGTTCAATGTAACCCTGCATCAAAAGAACCCTCGAGATCCTAGAAATGGTTATTGAAAATGCTATGGTATGATGTCATGATGTTATGTACATGTATGCAAAAGCAAGTGAGTGTATATACAGGTAGTCATATTCAAACAAAGCAAACAAATCCTTAGGTTTAGGCTTGCATGGGGTTTGTAGGTAAGTACCCTCTTGAAGTTAGTTGGCTCATCCTGTCCTAGAAATAGAAACCGGGTTCTAAGGAGTTCAATATCACTGGATTGTCTTCTATGTTCATTGTTTTGGTTTAGCCACTTAACTGGAGACCAAAATATTCCAAGAAAACAACCCTCAATGAGTGTAGTATCGAGTATCTACCAACTTCGGACTGCACCAAAGTCGGTCATCTCACTACCCCTAAAAAGGCTAAGATGGTCAAGTAAGGTTCTAAGAGTTCGTTAGTGCTTCACGACATCACTCAGCGGCCCCGTACTCTCCTTGATTGAACTCAAGGGTTACCGGTACTCACAAATATGTCGCACTAACATAGCTTACTGCTTCAACCATGTCGGTATACCCCACACAGTTCCCTCACAGTTTTATTGCTATTTACCTAAAAAGGTGCCCCAAAATCCGGGTGTAGGATTTACAACAAACCCAAACAAGGACCCAAAAAGTAAAGCAATCAAGGAAATCAAAGCAAGAATGTAAAGGTGATCTAAACCCTAAGGTAACCCCACTTTTAAATTTATTCCCCAGCAGAGTCGCCAGTTCTGTGATACGATGGGAGAACTGACTTGAGGTTTTGCATTTGTATTCGCACTTGTTCGGTTTAGCAAGAGTCACCACCGACTTTTTATTTTATCCTAAAGGAAAGGTTAAAAAGCACAGGAAAAACCTTTTGAGATGTTTCGTGGGTTCGGGGGGTAGATTATGAAAAGGGAAGGTATTAGCACCCTTTTCATCCATGGTTATCCATGGGCTCTTAGTTACTTGTTTTAGATCACTTGCCTTGATTTTCAATTGCTTGAAATGATGGTGTGTGTGTGTTTGAAAATGTTTTGAAAAAGATGCCTTGTCTAGGCAACCGTTGTAACAATTCTTTACTCGAATGTTTTACAAAGGTGTGTGTCTTTTCGAAAAGATGTTTCAAACGTTTTTGAAAGTTTGTTTTTGAAAGTTGTATTTGTGGAGTATGTTTTGAAAAGTAGGCAGGTGTGTTTTGCAAGTTTGATCAAGTAACTAAGAGTTGTCTACCCCTAAATTTACTCAAAGATTTTTCTCATGTTTTAACCCTTTTAACAATTTTATTCCACCATTGTATTTGGTGGGCAATCTTGTGTTAGGATGTTAACGGGACGGGTGCGGGTCATCGTTTAGACCATGAATGCAATGGTGCCAAGTGTCTTTGGCAATTTTTCTTGAAGGGATTATGATCATTTTGTTTAGGCAACTTTCGAAAGCGTCATCGAGGGACTATGATCATTTGATTTGTTTTTGTTTTTCCAAAGGAACTCAACGTGCAAGCATGACCCATTTTGGAAGGCAACAAGCGGGATTACCCTAGGGGTGCAAGTGTGAATTGTGTATTGATTGTCATGCATTTATCTTTGTGTTTAGGTCATCTAGCGGTTGATTTTATTTACATACAAACCCTAGGTCTAAACATGGTATAATTGAAAACGATAAATTGCGGGAATTTTGAACTTTGTAGTTTGCTTGGATTTTTGACAATACACTCTATGCAGCTTCATGCATTTTTTTAAATTTGCAAAACATATTTCTATCCCTCTTTGTGAACCAAGAGCAATCTTGTGATTTGCAGAGAGGGCAAACAAACTGATTCCGGCCAGTTACTTTTAATGATGAATTTTAAAATATATGTCTGCCTTTTTTTTTCATCTGCATTTGACTTTTTCCTTTTCTTTTTGCAGGTAAAATCAATTGAGCAATGGGGAGCAACAAATAGAAGATGAAGACTTAGGAAACTTTTAGAATAGTTTTATTTTTCTTTTAATTATTGTAACAGTATTAATGTAAACATCTGCAAATAAATTTACAGTGTTCAAGTAATAATTGTAACAAATAATTAAAGATGAATAAAATCCTCCTTTGTCAGATATTTCTTTAATTCTTCTGCATTCATTGATTTAATTATTTATATTTCTTAAATTATAATAACTGGAAAATATCCAACAATTTTAATTTAGAAATGATAAATAATAAATAAATGTCTGACGTCTTGCAACTTCGCATTAATCAATAATAAACCCGGCGTTTTAATTAAACATAAACAATGCATAGTTAATCAAACAAACGTCCACATGTCGTTTCTTTTACTGATCATACCAAACACTGCAAGTTCTCAAATCAAATGCCTCAATCCAAATCTTAGAGTAAATTGAGAAGAACTGTAGAATTAATTTTTTCCGAAAATGCACACACAAAACCCTGATTCTTGATTAAATTTTCACATAAGTGCCTGCCTGATCAAACCTGAGCCAACTCAACCAAACCCTAGCAATCTGCTTGAACTGCTTCAAAAGTTAATGGAAACCCTAATTTGGATAGACTGATAAGAAAAAGTCAGTTTGACTGATTCTTACGCCATTCTGAAAAGTCAAGGAAAACCCGAACCTGTGATTTCTTGTGGAAAAATAGGAGGGCAAATTTTGGGGTACAACAGTCCCCTTACTTGGAATTAGAGGAGGTATCACTTACAAACCCTACTCAGCCTTACGACAGTTTGGGTACGCCCGAAGGGATTGTCCACATGAGATGCTTATCCAAGGAGTGGTATTCGACTACGAGAATGACAATCAAGGTTACCGTCAGAGGTTTATCTGAGCTTAGAGGATGTTGAACAAAGTGGATAACAAGACACTAGGACACAAGAATTACATTCCCCTCGAGCCTTACCTTAAATGGGTGCGAACTCGTGCTCATAAACTTGTGATGCCTTATCCTCTCATCTTACCAGACACCATGGAGCCTGTGGTTGAAGGAGATGTTCCCTACACTATCCTCCATCCCGACATGCCTACCTCTCTCGAAAACTTGCAAAAAGGATGGATTCAGCTTAAGGAAGAAAAAGATACTTTTGAATCTCAATTCTATGCTAGTGAGAAGATGGTCTTGGAGCTTACGAAACAACTACAAGAAGAGCAAAGTGTGAACGCCTATCTCGCACCGAAGAAGATGCGTTCAGTCTTTTTATCTTAGAAGGTTATTTTGTAAGCCCAAGAGGCATGATGTAATCTTTCTTGTTTTGTTTAATGAAAATTAACGTTTGTTCATTATTTTGTCTATACAAATTTAAATCTCATTAATCCTTGAAATCATTTGCATGTACATATTCCATGCATCATAACATGTCAGGTTTACGCATAACAAGTTTCCTTATCTTTCTGCTATTTATTTCAGCAAGATGGATCTAGAGAAAACTGTGAAGGATCTCCAAGCCTAAAATTCTCAGTTCCAGGAAACTCTACTCGCCCTAGCCAAGGGGCAGCAAGATATGATGGCTTTGCTGGCCGTTAAGAAGAAGCCAAAGAAGAAAGCTCTACTCAACATGGGTAGAAGGTTCAAGGAGACAGTCCATCAAATCCCAGTAGGAGGAGATTCATCTGAAGAGGACGAGAACCAGATTGGTGAGGTCAAGAGTACTCAGGATGACTGTGTTAATGATCAAGTATCTGATGATGATTATTTCGACGAGCAGTATCCACCCGTTGATATCAAATATAAGCAGTTAGAAGACAGATTGAAAGCTGTTGAAATCCAGGCCGTCCCCGGTTTAGATTTTGACGATTTAGGTTTGATCTTTGGGGTAGTCATTCCCCACAAATTCAAAATACCAATCGTTGCAAAATACAATGGAGTTTCTTGTCCAAAACTCCACCTAAAATCTTATGTGCGCAAGATACAACCGCACACTGCTGATAAGAAGCTTTGGGTTCACTTTTTCCAAGAGTTTGGCTGGATAGCAACTTGAATAGTTTTATCAGTTGGATGGATCCCGTATCAATACTTGGGAGGATTTAGCTACCGCCTTCTACCATCAATATCAGTATAACACCGACTTGGCGCCAACGAGGGTTCAATTACAAGATATGACCATGGGAAAGAATGAAGGATTCAAGGAATATGCGCAAAAGTGGAGAGACCTCGCCAGTAGGGTTCAACCACCCTTGACTGATAGGGAGCACATTGACATGTTCATGGGTACTTTATCTGGTCCTTTCTTTAATTTGTTGGTTGGTTGCTCTTCTTCTGGTTTCACCGATTTAATCTTAACCGGTGAAAGAGTTGAAAGCGGGATTAAAAGTGGGAAGATCTCTGTGGCATCTACCTCCACCTCCAATCCTATCAAGAAACCTTTTGCTGCAAAAAAGAAAGTCAATTTTGTGTACGGGGCAAGGGCCCGTACCAAGAAGAATGATCATCCATCTGTAAATGTTGTCCGAATCTCCAATCCAACTCCTACTCCAAGACCATATGCAAATCATCAACATTTTGAAACTCCAAGAAGACAATTTACGAGGTTAGGTGTTGTACCCAAAAATTTTCCCTCTCATATTTCTCAACACATGGCAAGAGAGGTCCCCAAACTGCTCAAGGAGGTCCAAGAGTTGACCAGACAAACTCTCTCCTAAGGCAGTCTACCTCAAATTAGGGTTTCATTTTTCATTAAGATGATTGAGTCCAAAGGATCCAAAATGCATTCCAAGGTCCTAATATGTTCTCAAGATCATCCATGTCAAGTTTCAAGCCTTGCAGAGGAAGTTTGCTCTGTCAATTGCTCAAAAGGCCTGAAAATCAAATGTGCTAGGTCAAAAGTCAACTGTGGCCCACATACAGTCAAACTTCAATATTTTTGGTTAACATCCTCATTTTGAAGTATTATTCATCATTTGATCAAGGGTTGATCATGTTTCCTCAAGGATTGCTCACAATTCATCAAAACCCAAAAGTTGCTAAATTAGGGTTTTGTAGGAAAAGTCAACTCAACTTTGACCAAGCATAACTTTCTCATACTTTATCAGAAATGACTCATCCAAATCTCATTTTGAATAGGATTCAATTCCCTACAATTCATCTTTATCTCCCACGTTCAAAATATAAACTCACAGAAAGATGTGAATTTTGACATTATAGGTCATTTTGAAAAGTCAACAAAAACACCTTTTGGGTCAAAGCTTCATACATGAACATGGAAGACTCAATTGAGATGAGACAAAAAGGGTTGATAAGAGGACATCCTAGTATTTCTAAAAAGTCTAAGAACACCTCTCTAGGGTCAAAATTGAGAGATTTATGCATTGGCCAAGTTGACCATTTTTGCAAAATTGCCAAAAGTCAAATGTGCTCAAATTTGCATTTTTAGCTAAATGGTCCCAACTTTTTATGATTTCACCTCAATTATAATGTGGTCCACGACTCAAATACTTATACACCAATTGTTTTCTTCATTTTTCAATTTATTTTGATTTTTTATTAATTAAAAGGTGAATTAAATCAAATAAATGATGAAAATTATCAAAGATTTGATTTGATTGGTTTTTTTGACAGGTTAGCAACCAAGATTTGATGAGCTTGCATGATCAATTCGAATCAAGGCTGATTGGGACAAGAAAGGCATAATTTGGTTCAATATAGCAAGTTTACATATGCCATAAAAATCAAATCAAATCTTGAAAACTTCCAAAGATGTGATCAATTTTTACAACCCTAATGCACTCTATGATATATATATATATATATATATATATATATATATATATATATATATATATATATTGAACGTAGCCAAGGAAAGAAAAGGGGTTAACACTCGTGCATAGCCAAGAACAAAACTTCAAAATTTCAAAGAAATGTGGTGATGCAATTTCCATCCTAGAGGCTAATCCAAGCCATTTTAACATTGCCAACAGATTGCTGGACATCCCAGGAACGTATCCCAATCAATCACAAGCCGCCTCAGGTCCAGAATCCACGCATAGCAGTCACACGGTTTGCCTAAAAACTCATTTTTGATTTCATTGATTTACTCATCATATGCATGTTTTGATTATATATTCTTGTTTATCATTGAGTTTGCAAGCTATTGGTACCACTTAATTGCATTTTTAATGCTTGTACATGATATTGCCATAGCTAGGGTTTTGTGTTCTTGTTTAGGGGTTTCCAATGCAGGTAAAATTGGGCGTTGATTTTGGTACCATGATGCTCGTGAGGATGAGACGGGTTGTTTGGTACCAGTCATGGTCATTTATTTTGAGCATATGCAATTTTTGAGATGCACAGGTCTGTACCTACAACAAGGTGTCTGTAGGTAAAAGTATCCTAGGCTAAAACGACGATTTGGGGAAGAAGACGATGCGTGGCACTCAGTGGTTGGGTGGTTTGAATTTTTGCGATTTTTTCTGATTACACCATGTGATTTGATTATATTGTTTATTTCTATTATATGTACAAACAAGCAAAGCGGCTCAGTTGGCAGCGTGGTACTGGGAACGTGCATAGGGGCCTGGGTTCGATCCCCAGGTCCCAACCTTTGTTCATATTATTTTGTTTCATGAGATCAGGTACACCACAGGTCCAAAACTCCACCATATGCCATCAGTATCTGGCCATCAAACGCATCTCCAGCCAGATCCAATGCCTTTCCATTGAAGGTCCACCATGTACCCCAGGTCAACGTATGCACTAGATCAGGCGAGGTCAAAAGGACTTGGATTCGTTGGGCCCATAATTTCAACAACATACCCCCTTTTTCCAGCATAGCAACCAGACCCATTTACTATTTTTCTTATTTTCTTTTTTTTATTTCTTTTCTTTAATTCTTTTAATTTTTCTTTTAATCATTTTAGTTAACAAATTAACTATTTTTCATAAAAAAGTCATAAAATCAAGAAATCAAAATTAGAATTAGACTTTTCTTATCAAAATTAATTTTGTTAATTTAATTTAGTTTTAACTTAGGGTAACTTTAATTTCTTTCACAATTAAAATTCAATTGGAAATTAGGGTAACTTTTGATTTAATTTTTCTTTCTTTTTCAAATAAACAAAACACAAAAATAGGTTTTAGAATAAATTAGTTTATTTTTTAATTTAAAATTAATTGGAACTTAGGATTTTCTTTTTAATTTAATTGTTTCATTATTTTTCTTAAATAACAAAACATGACAAAAACATTTTTTAATCATTCGCAAATAGGTTTAGTCAAAGGTCAAAACCCTAGTCGTTTCGTATTTGATTCATCGCGCGCTTATTATTTATTTTGACAATATTTTTGTAACTGCTCACTGGTTTGTAATAGTTTAATTTAGGGTTTTTACTTATCGTTTTTCCTGGGTTTTTTGGCTATGTAATTAATCCCCCTCCCCGAAGCCTTGTAATAGTGTAGATTTACTTTCTCGCATCTTAATTTCTGCAAATATTTAACTGTTTAGATGCATGCTAATATGATTGTATGACAAGAATGCATGACAAATTAATACAGTTAGAAAACCCTATTGTGTAAAGATTAAATAACTGAAAACAAATCACTCGCACATATCACTCTTAGGGTATACTCTCACTTCGGTTGCCTTCGGTAAACGATTATTAAGCATAGGGTGTCTTAGTGGTTGCCCTCCTGTCTAAAAAAGATCAAACGTCCCATTCAAATGTTGCCTCAGAAATGTTGCCTCGAATATGATCTTAAGACTCTAGGGTTATTACTAAGGTGTCCTAATATTGCTTTAGTGATCGTACGTCCCTTTCGAATTGACCCTTACAAACTCCAACGACAGTGCTACCTATTTCTCAATAGTGGGATAGCGTTGTCTAAAGGAAACAAGAATAGAAACAATCTTTTTTCGAGTAGGTAGATGCTAGTAGGTACTTGCTCAAATCAAATCTTTCCACATTTACGCATTTCAAACAAATTTTCAAAACAACTTCGTCACACCTTTGAGGACTGATACAAGGGTTATCACGAAGTCAAACTTTTCAAAAACAAAGCACATACACCAGCAATTTAAAAAGGATGAGCAAGTACCTAAGAGCCCATGGAAAACCATGGATAGAAAGGGTGCTAACACCTTCCCTTTCTATAATCTACCCCCCGTACTCAGAAACATCTCGAAAAAGGTTTTTTCTGTTCTTTTTCCTTTTCCTTGTTGGATAAAATAAAAGTCGATGGCGACTCTTGCTTACCGCAAAATTTTGCGAACACAAAATGCAAAACACAAACCAGCATCAAACAGTCGGTTCTGCCACCGTATCACAGAACTGGCGACACTGTTGGGGAATTAATAAGTGGGGTATACCTTAGGATCTAGTTCATCATAATTGCTTCTCTTGATTGCTTTGTTTGCTTTACTTTTAAGGGTTTTGTTTGTGGTTACTATAGATCCTACACCCGGATCTGGGGAATACCTTTTAAGTAAGTAGCAATAGACTGTGAGGGAACTGTACAGCGTAGATCGATACGGTTGAAGCAGTAGCTATGCTGATGTGGCACTATGGTTTGTACTGGTATCCCTTATGGAGAAACGAGGAGAATACGAGGCCGCTGCGTGGTGTCGTTAAGCATCAACTGACCTTAGAACCTTTAATTGCCCAACTTGGCCATTAGAAAGTAGTAAGATAGCCGGCCTCAGTGTAGAGCTGAGAACCGGTTGATACTCGATGCTACACTCATTAAGACCATACTCTCGGAATAATTCCGGCTGCAAGAAAAGATTGCGTGAGCTGAAACCATGACCGATGGAGGATGGTCACTGATATTGAGATCCTCTAGAACCCGATTACTTCACTAGGACAGGTTTGAAACCAACTTAACTTCAAAAGGGTATTACCTTTGACCATTGCTTCACTTTTCCCGATTATCAACTTGTGCCAACTTTGGAAGAATTCTCCCAACTCTTGAGGATTCCCATTCTCAATCAACTACCCTTCAACGGTACGGAAAGAGATCCAAAAACCTGAAGAGATTGCCCAAGCGCTACACTTGTAACAATCTGATAATAGAACTAATTGGGAAACAAGGAGCGGTGTCAAAGGTTTCTTAGCCAAGTTCTTGTTTGAGAAAGCTCAAGATTGTTGGAACTCCTTGGACTTACAAGATTTTGAGGAAATTGTGGCTCTTCTCATCTATGGGATGGTTTTGTTTCCAAATTCTGACCAACTCATAGATGTAAACACCGTCAAAATCTTCATGTCTCGTAACCCGGTGCCTACTTTGTTAGGAGACATCCTATATTCTTTTCACTCTCGCACTATGAGGAAGAGAGGTATCCTCATGTGTTGTACTCCTCTCTTTGCAAGACAATTTATTTCACATCTTCCCCAATTTGTATTAAAGAATAAGCAAGGTTCAAGGTGGTCCCATAGGTTGATGACGCTCAGACATTCAGATATTCATTAGTGTTCCCAATCTTTGGAGAATGTTACTATCATCGATCATTATGGAGAGTCCCCTAATGTCCCCTTACTTGGAATTAGATGAGGTATCACTTACAAACCCTACTTAGCCTTACGACAGTTTGGGTACGCCCGAAGGGATGGTCCACATGAGATGCTTATCCAAGGAGTGGTATTCGACTACGAGAATGACAATCAAGGTTACCGTCAAAGGTTTATCTGAGCTTGGAGAATGTTGAACAAAGTGGATAGAAAGACACTAGGACACAAGAATTACATTCCCCTCGAGCCTTACCTTAAATGGGTGCGTACTCGTGCTCATAAACTTGTGATGCCTTATACTCTCATCTTACCAGACATCATAGAGCCTGTGGTTGAAGGAGATGTTCCCTACACTATCCTCCATCCCGACATGCCTACCTCTCTCGAAGACTTGCAAAAAGGATGAATTCAGCTTAAGGAAGAACAAGATACTTTTGAAGCTCAATTCTATGCTAGTGATAAGATGGCCTTGGAGCTTACAAAACAACTACAAGAAGAGCAAAGTGTGAACGCCTATCTCGCACCGAAGAAGATGCGTTCAGTCTTTTTATCTTAGAAAGTTATTTTGTAAGCCCAAGAGGCATGATGTAATCTTTCTTGTTTTGTTTAATGAAAATTAACGTTTGTTCATTATTTTGTCTATACAAATTTAAATCTCATTAATCCTTGAAATCATTTGCATGTACATATTCCATGCATCATAACATGCCAGGTTTACGCATAACAGGTTTCCTTATCTTTCTGCTATTTATTTCAGCAAGATGGATCTAGAGAAAACTGTGAAGGATCTCCAAGCCCAAAATTCTCAGTTCTAGGAAACTCTACTCGCCCTAGCCAAGGGGCAGCAAGATATGATGGCTTTGCTAGCCGTTAAGAAGAAGCCAAAGAAGAAAGCTCTACTCAACATGGGTAGAAGGTTCAAGGAGACAGTCCGTCAAATCCCAGTAGGAGGAGATTCATCTGAAGAGGACGAGAACCAGATTGGTGAGGTCAAGAGTACTCAGGCTGACTGTGTTAATGATCAAGTATCTGATGATGATTATTTCAATGAGCAGTATCCACCCGTCGATATCAAATATAAGCAATTAGAAGACAGATTGAAAGCTGTTGAAATCCAGGCCGTCCCCGATTTAGATTTTGACGATTTAGGTTTGATCTACGGGGTAGTCATTCCCCACAAATTCAAAATACCAATCTTTGCAAAATACAATGGAGTTTCTTGTCCAAAAATCCAACTAAAATCTTATGTGCGCAAGATACAGCCGCACACTGCTGATAAGAAGCTTTGGATTCACTTTTTCCAAGAGAGTTTGGCTGGAAAGCAACTTGAATAGTTTTATCAGTTGGATGGATCCCATATCAATACTTGGGAGGATTTAGCTACCGCCTTCTACCATCAGTATCAGTATAACGCCGACTTGGCACCAACGAGGGTTCAATTACAAGATATGACCATGGGAAAGAATGAAGGATTCAAGGAATATGCGCAAAAGTGGAGAGACCTCGCCAGTAGGGTTCAACCACCCTTGACTTATAGGGAGCACATTGACATGTTCATGGGTACTTTATCTGGTCCTTTCTTTAATTTGTTGGTTGGTTGCTCTTCTTCTGGTTTCACCGATTTAATCTTAATCGGTGAAAGAGTTGAAAGCGGGATTAAAAGTGGGAAGATCTCTGTGGAATCTACCTCCACCTCCAATCCTATCAAGAAACCTTTTGCTGCAAAAAAGAAAGTCAATTTTGTGTACAGGGCAAGGGCCCGTACCAAGAAGAATGATCATCCAAATGTTGTCCGAATCTCCAATCCAACTCTTACTCCAAGACCATCTGCAAATCATCAACATTTTGAAACTCCAAGAAGACAATTTACGAGGTTAGGTGTTGTATCCAAAAATTTTCCCTCTCATATTTCTCAACACATGGCAAGAGAGGTCCCCAAACTGCTCAAGGAGGTCCAAGAGTTGACCAGACAAACTCTCTCCTAAGGCAGTCTACCTCAAATTAGGGTTTCATTTTTCATTAAGATGATTGAGTCCAAAGGATCCCAAATGCCTTCCAAGGTCCTAATATGTTTTCAATATCATCCATGTCAAGTTTCAAGCCTTGCAGAGGAAGTTTGCTCTGTCAATTGCTCAAAAGGCCTGAAAATCAACTGTGTTAGGTCAAAAGTCAACTGTGGCCCACATACAGTCAAACATCAATATTTTTGGTCAACATCCTCATTTTGAAGTATTATTCATCATTTGATCAAGGGTTGATGATGTTTCCTCAAGGATTGCTCACAATTCATCAAAACCCAAAAGTTGCTAAATTAGGGTTTTGTAGAGGAACCTTTAAGCATCAACTGACCTTAGAACCTTTAATTGCCCAACTTGGCCATTAGAAAGTAGTGAGATAGCCGGCCTCGGTGTAGATCTGAGAACTGGTTGATACTCGATGCTACACTCATTAAGACCATACTCTCGGAATAATTCCGGCTGTAAGAAAAGATTGCGTGAGCTGAAACCATGACCGATGGAGGATGGTCACTGATATTGAGATCCTCTAGAACCCGGTTACTTTGCTAGGACAGGTTTGAAACCAACTTAACTTCAAGAGGGTATTACCTTTGACCCCATGCAAGCCTTAAACCTAGGGGCTTTGTGTGATTTAACTGTGTTTGAAATATTTTTGTTTGCCATACCCGTGGTTTATCATGACATCATGCATCATAACATGGTATTCATGTTTCATTACACTAACCATTTCAAAGACCAAGGGAATTTATCTTTGTTCTGTCGAGCATGTGGTTTATGTTGTCAAGTCGGAACAATCGAAAGAATTGTCCAAGCCGGGCTACAAGCTCGACAACATAAAAATTGTATGAAAACCATATGCACTTTTTAAGTTCTAAACGTATATTTTTTTTCATTAAGAGCATTTGTTACAACAAAACATACGCAAACAACAAATAAAAACACGATAAAACGTCTAAGAAATTACGACTATCAAAACAATTTTATCTGAGTCATGCATCATCACCGTTACGTCTATGTCTGTTTTGACTTCCTCAAACCAAAATTGAGTTCTTCCAATTGCAAGCAACGTGGTTGTTCTTCTTCTCTGTATCCTTCTAATTTATTTCTCAGCCTCGACGTCTCCCTCTAGCCATCACATCAACTCTCTCTTCAGACGCTCCATTGAGTGAATATGTCAAAATTTCATTTTCATCGGATATTTGATGATCGAGAAAATAACGTATCCATCTTTGATGAAAATCATGGGAGATGTCATGACGCAAGTAACAGAAAAAAATAATAAGACAGTGTAAAAAAGTGTGAAGAATGATGGAAAAATGAGTGTTTTATTTATAGAAAACACAATTGCACGTAGTAGTCATCTCAGATGGCGCCTCATCTCATTTTTAAAGTGCATGCGCCATCTCATTTGATTAAAACAAAATTCATGCGCCAAGTGAGATGACGCCTAGGACAAAAAGGTGAGTGCATGCTTCATCTCACTTGGCGCCTCTATAGTGGAGTTTTCTGAAACATAGTTATTTGTGTAATTTTCTTCAAAACATGATTATTTGTAAAAAAAAATATATACTTGATTAACCACAGTATTTAGCAATAGCATGGTCGTGACATGCTGCACTATTCATATTTGGAGATTCTCTATTTGATAATGGAAACAACAATTACATCAATACAACCACATATTATCAAGCTAATTATCCTCCTTATGGACAAACTTTCTTCAAATATCCTTCCGGTAGGTTTTCCGACGGACGCATGATACCAGATATTGTTGGTAAGCATGTATTTATTTTGTTGTGCTAGTATATAGACTCAAACTATCCTCTAAACACGAATTGAAGTTGATTCGTTTAGTAAGAAATTGACTTGCAATAACGTGAGTTAAACTTCTTTTGAATCTTGATGTTTGCTCTAACTCTGATGAATATACCGGGTTGCTTTTGCTTCCACCATATTTGCATCCGGGTCACCCTGAATATATCTATGGAGTTAATTTTGCTTAAGTGGATCTGATGCACTCTCTCAAACATCTCAAGGAAGTGTAAGTTCATCTTTAAATTCATTAGTTATTGTCCCGTTAAAACAATTCAATTAATAGTTGTATATGAATATCAGATACATTGACACAAGTTTGAACGCACGACATCTCAATTATTCACTTTTAAAAAGTGTATTCCAGTTACTAAGCTACTTGACCCAAAAAAAATCCATTGGTTCTTATTTTACATATATGCTAAATTTATGGTCGTTAACATATAGGTGATAGACTTGAAGACTCAGTTGAGTTATTTAAGAAAGGTAAAGAAATCATTCAGAGAGAAACTTGGACATGAAAAAACTGAGGAATTGATGTTCAAATCTTTGTACTTGTTTAGTGTTGGAAGCAATGATTGTGGCAGTCTTCTTGAGCCAAACTCAGGTGTTCTTCTACCTGTTGATCATCAACAATTTGTTGATATTGTAATTGGAAACCTCACAAATGTCATCAAAGTAGGTCAAGTTTTATTAAATTATTTTTTAATAATGATTAAATATCCTAGTTTTATAAGATATTAAATACTAATTGTGATTTTTATTTGTGAGCATGTATATTGTAATCATTGCTAATTTATGTTTGTTTCTTTGGAAAGGGTTCAAAGAAGCAAGTAGAGCATGTTGTGGAAGTGGCCCTTATAGAGGAGAAGACAGTTGTGGAGGGAACAAAGAGATAAAAGAATATGAGTTATGTGAAAATGTGAATGAACATGTGTTCTTTGACTCTCATCATCCTACTGATAAGGCTAACCAGTATTTTGCCAAATTGATTTGGAATGGAAATGGAAATGTCACAAGGCCTTACAATCATGGGCGGATCCATGTTTAGGCTAGGTGTGGCTATAGCCACACCAAATTTTTTTTTCTTCTAATATTAATATATATTTAATTAATTAATTAATTTTAATATTTAATATTATATAACTCTTCAACTCACTTTTATCTCTTAATTTTCTCTCTCTTTTATTTCTTTCTCTCTCACACAGTAAACCCTTTCTCTTCTTCTCAAACCCCACCAACTTCCATATTTGTCTCTTTCTCTCATTAATCCAATAACCCCACCATTTTGCATTGTTTATGGGTGATTGAAAATCAAAGGTAAACTAACTACTTCAAAATTTTCTTATTCTTTTGTTCTATTTGAGTTGAACCCTAAAACCCCAATTTGTTTTAAAAAAGTAAATTTTCAATTTCTCATAAATATTTTCTTTACAATAAATTGTTCTTATTATTTTCTTTATAGAGTGAATAGCTAATTTTAATGGTTTCATTGTTCTCTTTATAGGATGAAGAAATTTTTTCCTGTGCTTTCTAGAGACAAAGCTACTTCTTCGGTAAATCTAGAAGCATCGGAAACTCAACATCCAAGTGAGAGTATTAAAGTTGTCGATTATGAATTGTTGGAAACCGATTCAGGAATTAGGCCTCCAATTTCAAGCTATCATCCTGACATCCAAAATGAGGTAAGGAAAGCTTATTTAAAAATAGGTCGTCATAAACCTCCTTACAATTTTGTTTACCCTTGGTCTGTTCAAGGTAATCAAAGACGTAGATTTTACAAAAATTGGTTTGATTTGTATGATTGGATTGATTATAGTGAATCTAAGGACCTGGCATTTTGCTTGCCATGTTTTTTGTTTAAGAATGTCTCTAAATACGGGGGAGATCACTTTGTGACAGAGGGGTTTGGTGATTGGAAGAATTCTCACAGATTGGCTAATCATGAAACTTCTTCCAATAGTCATATTGATTGTGTGCATATGAGTTACGCTCTCATGAACCCAAACCAAAGTATTAAGGTTGCATTTGTTAATCAAACTAAACAAATGAATTCTGAATATCGTGTTCGTGTAAACACATCTCTTATAGCTACTAAGTTTCTTTTGAGGTGTGGCATGCCATTTAGAGGGAGTGACGAGTCCTTTAACTCTTTATTTAAGGGGCCATTTCTTGAGTTGGTGGACACTCTAAAGGAAATTAACCCAGAGATAGCTAAGGTAATAAATTGTGCTCCAGGAAATAACTTTATGACTGCCCCTAAGATTCAAAAGGATCTTGCTGCTGCTTGTGCATGTGAAATAACTAAACAAATTGTATGTGATATTGCGGATGATGTGTTTTGTGTTTTGATTGATGAATCCGGTGACGTTGCTGGTAAAGAACAAATGGCTGTTGTTATTCGCTATGTTAATAGTGATGGTTTGGTAAAAGAAAGGTTTCTTGGGATTGTTAGTGTTAAAGAAACAAGTGCTAAGTCACTTAAGGAGGCACTTGAGAAGTTGTTGTCTATTAATGGCTTGAGTTTATCTAGCATAAGGGGGCAAGGATATGATGGAGCTAGCAATATGCGAGGTAAGTTTGGTGGTTTGAGAACTTTAATTCAAAATGAAAATCCATCAGCTTATTATGTGCATTGTTTTGCCCATCAACTTCAATTAGCACTTGTTGCATGTGCTAAGACTCACAAAGATGTTAGTGGTTTTTTCGGTAAGGTCAATATGCTTGTTAATTTCATACGGTCTTCTAACAAGAGACAAGAATTGCTTCGGGACAAACAAGTATCTCAATTTGCTAAATTGATTGAAGAGGGTGAGATAGAGACTGGTAGTGGATTAAATCAAGAATCGTCTATTGCTAGAGCGGGTGACACTCGTTGGGGTTCCCACTTTAGGACTCTCACTAGTTTGATGACTTTATATGGTGCCATTATTGAGGTACTTGAAGAAGTCGGGAAAGATACGTCATTTGAAAAATATGGTGAAACTATGCTTTTGCTAGATGTGCTTCAGTCCTTTGATTTTATTTTCATGTTATACATGATGGTTGAGATTTTAGGATTTACAAATGATTTAAGTGTAGTGCTACAAAAGCGTGATCAAGATCTTTTGAATGCTTTATCACTTGTCAAAGCCACCAAACAGGAATTACAAGAAATGAGAAATGATGGATGGGAAGAACTTATATCTAAGGTTATGGAAATTTGCAATAAGCATGATATTGATGTGCCTGATTTGGATGCAGCGTACGTGCAAGGGAAGAAACCTAGACGACATGCTATCACTTCTAGTGTTTTTAATTTGCATCATTATAAGCATGATTGTTTATGTAGTGTTTTAGATTTGCAGTTGCATGAGCTCAATGCTAGGTTTGATGAAGAGAATACTGAACTTTTACAATGTGTTTCATGTTTGAGTCCCTCTGTTTACCTTGGGATTTGGTAAACAACCGCTGATCCTACAAATGGTTACTTATTTGGTTACTCGCAGGATCGATCAGATTGATCCTATGGACATAGGTTGATTTTGAAGTTTAATTAATGTGGATAAGGCTTTGAGTAAATTGTTTAAAGTAAATTGCATAAAGGAAAGGCTTGGTAAAATAAACAAGGCTTGAATGTAAAGGTTCGACAGGAATCTTAAAGGGAAAAAGCATGTAAAATACTGGAAAAGTAAATGACTTGAATTGATTAAATTGGTGTTTCACACATACATTTCTCAACAATTCGTTCGCTCACACTGGGTACTTGAATCTAAATGAGTGACTATGTATCTATTGTGAACACACGCGAGAAACTACACGTCTACTCCTATTTATACAAAAACATTCCAAGTAACCGTCGGGCAGTTACACTGCTTCGAGATCAAGCCACTTGTCACGTTCTCCATGCTCGACGCTCCAGATCCTTGCACGTTCGCACGTAGTAACTGCTGGAAACCGTTTTCCCTCCAAAGCTTTGAATTTCAAACTGCTCCACTCTGGACCATCGAACACGTTCGTCAAGAGACGTCTTCGACGAAAACTCTTTCGACGTCGAAGGCAATGAGCCTTCCTCCTTGGAAGAAATCTTCTAAGTTATTTTTCCATCTTTCGACGGGTACTTCGACAAGCTTAGCCAGTCGAAAGCATCTTTCAGCTTTTAATGGCTGTCATCAATCAAAACAAAGGTGTCGAATTTAGGAGCCAACAAATTGCCCCCCAAGAATGCCTTATTTCGACTCTGAAAGAAAAAGGCATTCTTTGAAAACGCCATTCGACACCTGTTTTTCCACGCTTAGTCACAAGTTAACTTGTGCACTTTTTGTTGCTTTTTTACCAACTCTTGGCAATCCCAAGAAACCATCATTGATTTGATCCTAGGACGTCACTGTCAGTACGGCGTGCAGTACCAAAACATCACTTCATAATTTGTCATTATGACAAATCCAAAAAACGAGGACGCACGCTGCGTCTCTCTGTTTCTGCAGAAACGGCCAAAACAACAGGATGCTGCCACGCGTCCCACTAATTCCTGCAGCATTAAATGACATTTAATGCCCTCGTTATTGGGAATTTCTCCCACTACTATAAATAGTAGTGAATATCCCATTGTGGGACTTTTCACGCAAACTATCTCTCAAACTCCCTTGCTTTCTTGCAAACTTGTTCTCTTTGCAGAAAAACTCTTCCTTTTCCAACTTCATCTTCATCCTCAACAATGGCTTCTGCTTCAACTGCCCCCAAGACTAACGCACCAACTGAACAACTTGCTAAGCCCAAGGTCTTTGTAACTGCTCCGGTAGTGAACGCTACAGGGAAACGAAGGGTCCCCGAACCATCTGACATCTCCGTTCGTGACGCTTACTCGCGTCACTTGATGATTCCGGTTGGATACTCCAACCAAATCTTCGCCATGGCTGGACCCATGCACCCAAGCATTTCTGAAGCTCTAAAGATCAAGAGCTACTTCCCCATCGTCGAGAAACTCAAGCCAGTAGCTTGTGCTAAGAAGGATGCAGAAGATAACGAAGACCCCACACACGAGAAGATCGACCTTCGTTTCTTCAACAGAAGCGTTAGAGTCTTCAGGTCCTGCCCTAATCTCACCCAGGACTATGTTGCTTGGTTAACAAAGCTGGAAAAACATCAAACTCCAGTCTGGAAGGAAATGGGCATCTTTGACCTAATAATGCTGTCGAAGACAGGTTTAAACTACTCCCCAGAGATGCTTATAGCTTCGATGCTGTTCTGGGATAACTCTCACTTCACCTTTCACCTTCCATGTGGGATGTTAACCCCCACACTCTTCGACGTAGCAGCCATCACTGGCCTTCGACCAACCGGAGATTACTTCGACCCGGAAGAGATGTCGGAGGACCAAATTGGCTTTTCTGAGACGAAGCCAACATTCACCACCTTTATCAACCATTTTCATGACCAGTCGACAGACGCAGTGTCAGACGTTGAACACATAGCGTTTCTAGCCTTATGGCTAACTCGCTTCGTGTTCTGTTCGAAGTCTCTGCAAGTGACCAAAAAGATGGTCACTCTGGCCACCCAACTGCATCACCGCCAGAACATCTGTTTGGCAGAACTAATTCTGGCCAGTCTTTATGACTCCATCAGCAATGGGGTTACTCTTTTGAAGCATATCGAAGATAGGAACAGTTTGTTACTCGCTGGGCCTTTCTGGCTACTTCAACTGTGGCTCAACGCCACTTTCGAATCTTTCTTACCCAAGAAGATTCAGATAAATGAACAAGCCCCAGCGATAGCCAATAGACGGATCGAAGGAATTAGGCTGGCTCTACTGACGCCTGTGGAAGATGGGCTAGAGTTCCAACAAACCTTCACTAACTTCGTGCTGATGTTCGCTCGAAGGAAGGAATTTGTTTCGACTATGGCTCCATTCGCTCAGCGAAAGGTGGGGCCAGCTTGGTTCACAAGGCCACATCCCAAGGAGTCGAGTGGTCCCAATGTTGATGAGCACACCATACTGTGGGAGGCATTCCTTACCCCAAGGATTATGCCTCTTCGATTTAAGAGTTCTAAGACTCATCTGAGTCTGCTTGCCTATCAACCCAATCTGGTGTCTCGCCAGTTTGGTATTATCCAAACCCTGCCTTCTCCCATTTTCCCAAGAGAGAAGTCAATGTTGTACTTCTGCAACGATTATACAGAAGACGCTGCTACCAGGCATATCGGAAGATATGCTGGTCGAACCATCCTCTCGCTGTTCAACTACCAGCTTAACTTCCTTTGTTCGCCATCTTTTGAAGAATGGTGGAGAAGCTATTACGCTGAGTACTTCTTCGACGAGAAGGACTTCATAGCAGAGTTGCAGAAGTCTTTTGTCCTTGTATTTGACAAAGTAAAGAAATGTAAGTTCATACTCTCACATTACTTTTTATCTTTCTCTTCGACTGTTAGCCTGTTAACTTTCCCTTGTCGCTTTCAGTTGTTCGAAAACCCCTAGCCAAGAAGGCTACAGAAGGCCCACAAGGAAGAGTCCCTTCGACCAAACCTCCACCGCCGGCGAAGACTATAGCGCCGGCGAAGACAACGGGCAACCAACAGGGGGAAGGCTCTTCGAGGAGGCCTCCTGCATCGGTAACCAGATTTTTCTTTATTTTCATTCTGGCTTTCGATTATTTATTTTCGACGTAATTATTCAATCGAATTCCTATTGGTTTTCCAGGCCCCTTCGCCCAAGAAAAGGGCAACATTGGTGGTCGAATCGGGGAGTGACGACGACAGTGATACCCCTCCTACTCCCTTAAAGAGGAGAAAGTTAACGAAGGACGCTTCTGTTCCTACTCCAGCCCCTGAAGGTCGAACCGTCAGAATAAAAGTTGGTGTGAGGAAGCCTAGGCCACCTGCAGTGGTCATCGAAGAACCAACTGAGGAGGAACTGAACGCTCTAGTTAACAAGCCTGTCGAAAGTGATAATTCCAGCCCTGGGGCTGAAGCCAATCCACAGGTAATCTATTGGACCCTTCTTATAACTTAGGCATAGATACCAGTATTTGATTATGTCTCTTTCGAACATCTGAAGATTTGTCTTCTTCCTCTTTTCAGGACACTACTGGGAGTTCCCCACCAAGGACTTCAGAAACTCTGGAATCTGCTGACCTTAGCAGGCCTCAGGTGCAAGATTTGGGCAATGACGAAGCCCACACTGAGCATGAGGCCAATGCTGAAACAGTGGAGAAGACAACTGAAGAACCTATGGCGGAGGAAACACAGCCAGAAAAGGTTCCTGTGGTGGTCTTGTCGTCAGAAGAGAATCCTGAAGGAAGAGACCAAGGCAATGGCGAAGAGAATCAAGATGCTGTTGACGAAGAGCATGAAGGTGGTACTGGCGAAGAACACCAGGATGACGCCAGCGAAGAACCACAGAATGACGCTGGCGAAAGACCCCAAGGTGAAGTTAACGAAGAACCACGAGTCGACGCTAGTACCGCCTCAGTTCAAGTCGAAGAGCAACCAAACGAGGCACTCAGCATTCAGCAGCCTCCAGTCCAAGATAATACGGTGGCAAGGGTCACCTCCTCAAAGCATAGGTCGAAAGAAGACTTGGAAATCTTGAAACAAACTGACCCTGTCAGCTACCTCAATGCAATCGTCGAGAGTAAGAGTTCTTCCGACACCAGTCAGGAAATTCCTACTCTGTCGGGGAAATCTACTGAGACTTCTCCTCTTGATGATGCGTTGGCGAAGGTCAAGGCCCAGTTCTTCAAGAGAGATCTAATGAAGGCTTTAGAGGGGGACCCCACTGCTCCATCTTGCTTGAAAGAGGTTTTGAATGCTGTTGATTTCGATGCTGTAGCCCCAGAAATCTCAGACTTAATCATGGAATTACATTCTATGATTGACCAAGTCTCAGCGGATTACCGGCGCCAACGAACTTTTAACAGTCAGCTCGAAACGTTGCATGGCAAGAGCCTATCTGCGTGGACTGCTGTCTCAAGTTCGACTTCTCGAATTGCCGAGTTGTCGAAACAGAAAGCGTCTGCACAGGAAAGGTTCGACGCTATTGAGCGAGAGAATGTCTCCTTCCGAGCACAAATTGCAGAGATAGAGGCGAAGATAAACGCCAACACTGTGCTCCAGGAGGAAATTCTTTCGACCATCCCAGACGCTGAGAGCCAGACTGAGATCAAGCAAGGCCTGGAGTTCGCTGAGAGGGCCCAAAGCCTCGACGCTCAAATTGCCAAACTGGAGCAAGAAAAATCTTGGTGCAAGAAGAGGTTGGATTTGCAGCATGCCAAGTATCTTCGACTTAAGAATTCTCTTTCTTTTTGATTCTCTTTTGTAACCATCTTCTGTAATCGCTTTCGACAACAATTGCCATTTTGGCAGAAATTAATAAAAATTTCCATTTTGGCATTTCTATGGTTATTTTAGTTTGTTCTTTTACTATTTTATTTTTATCTCTTGAAGTATAGGCTTATATTTTTTCAAATATTTACCATTTACTCTCAAGAGCCTTTTATCACCACTTATCTCTTCGACTTCATAGGCTCCACCAGAAAAAGTTTGGATAATTCTGAAGGGTCCTTCCCATTTGGGTGACCATTTCCCCATGCTTCGATCCCGTCGATCCATGGGAAGAATTACCTTCCAAACTAAATCTTCAGGCAAGAATACCTTAGGTTTTACCTTTCTATTATAAGAGTCTTCGACTCTTTTCTTCTGAAGCCTGAGTAAGTCGAGAGCGTGTAATCTCTCTTCGTCTAAATCCACCAATTCATCTAACATCATGTTCCAATAAACCTCAGAAGGAATATCATAATGCTTCTGAACTCTTGCAGATTGAAGACAAATTTCTGCTGGCAATACTGCATCATGGCCAAAAGTTAGCCTATATGGTGTTGTACCAGTGGCTTCTTTTGGGGACGTTCGACAAGCCCATAAAATCTGGTCTAACGTCTTATGCCAATTCTTTGGTTTCTTCCCAACATGCTTCTTTATCAAGCCAATCACTACTTTGTTAGCTGCTTCGACTTGACCATTCGCCTGTGCATAGTAAGGCGTGGATGTTAGGAGTTTGAAACCTGTTTCCTGAGCAAATTCCTGCATCTTTCGACCAGTGAAAACTGAACCTTGATCAGTTGTTATTGTCTCAGGGATTCCATACCTAAATATAATGTTCTTTTGAATGAATTCAATGACATTTTCTTGGTCTACATTGACTAAAGGGACAGCTTCGATCCACTTAGTAAAATAATCAATGCCTACCAATATGTATTTCTGACTCTTTGATGATGCTGGTCGAATCTCTCCAATAAGATCCAACGCCCATCCTCGAAAGGGCCAAGGTTTCACTATCGAGTGAAGTTCGCTTGCTGGTACATGTTGGATGCCTGTATGAACTTGACACTCTTGGCAACCTTTGGCGAACTCAACACAATCTTTCAGCATGGTGGGCCAATACAGTCCTTGTCGAAACAACAACCATTTCATCTTATGGCCTGCTTGGTGAGCCCCACATGCCCCAGCATGCGTAGTCGAAAGGGCTATGTATGCTTCAGTTTCACTTAAACATTTCAGCAACACCCCTTCAGGCGTCTTCTTGAATAACTCATTACCCATGAGTACAAAACTCAACGCCCTGTATTTTGTTTTTCGTTCTGTCGGAGCTCCTGGATTTTGAAGATAGTCCACAATGGGTTTCCTCCAATCCTGGTCTGACAAATTATCAATGAACGAAATCTCGAAGTTTGAGTGATCAGCATATCCTAACCTTGTTGATTCCAAGTCTGTTGGTGACAGACAAGTTGCTCTTATCTTCTCTCGAACTTCGATTGCTCTTTGTAATCTCGTTTTTGAAATTTTATACCCAGATGCAATCTGTGCCAAGTCATTGGCTATTTGATTTTCGACTCTGGGTATGTGTCGAATATTGACACTTTCGAATTGTTTCAACAAACGATTCGCTATCACAAAATACATAATGAGATTCTCTCTTATGCATTTATATTCCTTTGTGACTTGCTTGATGACTAACTCTGAGTCTCCCATTATTTCGACTCGAGTTGCCCCCAATTCCAACAATATTTCAAGGCCAGTAATTAGAGCTTCATACTCAGCCTCGTTGTTCGAACAAGAACCTTCGATTTGGTACTTGAATGTTGTTGGAATTTTATCTGGAGAAATAATCAAGACTCCTACTCCTGTTCCATTTTTATGGCTGGAACCATCGAAGTAGAATTTCCAAGGTTCTATCTCCACATAGTTAATATCCTCGACTTGAATAGAGTGGTCGACTATGAAGTCTGCAACCACTTGTCCTTTTACTGCCTTAAGAGGCATAAAGGTCAAGGAGTATTCAGTTAATGCTAATGCCCACTTGCCAATTCGACTGTGCAAGATAGGTTTCGACAACATATATTTGAAAACATCAAAATGAGACGAAACATAAACATCAACTGGTTTTATATATTGTTTGAGCTTTGTACAAGAGAAATACAGACATAGACACAATTTTTCAACTTCGCTATATCTAGTTTCTGCATCATTCAAAACTCGACTGAGATAATAAATGGGTCTTTCGACTCCATTCTCATCCTCTTGGGCTAACATACTTCCCAGAGTTTTGTCAGATGCAGCTATGTACAATCTCATACCCCTATTGCTACAAGGAGGCACCAAAATAGGTGGCTTAGTGAGGTACCCTTTGATTTTGTCGAAGGCTTCTTGTTGCTCTTGCCCCCATTCGAACCCCTCCTTATTCAGTCGAAGTAAGGGTGAAAAGGCCTGAGCTTTCCCACTTAGGTTAGATATAAACCTTCTCAAGAAATTTATCTTGCCTAAGAGAGATTGCAACTCCTTCTTGTTCGATGGCGCTTTCGCTTCCAAAATTGCCTTCGTCTTGTTCTGATTGATTTCGATTCCTTTCTTGTGGACAACGAAGCCCAAGAAATCTCCAGCTTTTACACAGAACGCACACTTCAGAGGGTTCATCTTCAGACCATGTTCTCTCATTCTTTCGAATGATTGTCGAAGGTGGTCAATGTGACTCTTCCTGGAAACAGATTTTATAACAATATCATCAATATAGACTTGCATAAACGTGTTAATAAAATCGTGGAAGATAGTATTCATTGCTCGCTGGTACGTTGCCCCAGCGTTCTTCAGGCCAAAAGGCATCACGACCCATTCGTAAGTGCCTAAGGCCCCAGGGCATCGAAAAGCTGTTTTCGACACATCCTCTTCAGCAATGAATATTTGATTATATCCTGAATAACCATCGAGCATACTCAGGTATTCGTAGCCAGCGGCAGAATCGACTAGCATTTCCGCCACAGGCATAGGATATTCATCTTTGGGGGTGGCAGCATTCAGATCTCTGAAATCTATGCACACCCTTAATGTGCCATTTTTCTTGATTACTGGCACAATATTGGCAATCCATTCGACATACCTTGTAACACGAATGAACTTGCATTTCAGAAGTCTTTCGACCTCCGTTTTGATCTTCGACAAAATTTCTGGAGCGAAGCGTCTTGGATTTTGCTTGATTGGCTTCTTTCCAGGTTTGATTGGCAACTGAAGTTCTACCAATCCTCTGTCGAGACCAGGCATTTCGTCATAATCCCATGCAAAACAGTCTTTAAACTCTTTCAGCAATTGGATTACTTCCAACCTAAGTTCTGGATCAATTTTGGCGCTGATATAAGTTGGCCTATTCTCTGATCCTTCGCCTAAGTTGATTTCTTCTAAAGGGTCTTGTGCTAACATCTTAATGTTGTTCGCCAAGGGATCCTTTTCGAAGCCCAAAGGCTCATCGTCATAGATCGCGTCGAGCCTCTGTTCCTGCATTTCATCTGGCATGATATCAGGGGGTCTTGGATCGAAATCCTTTCCTGGGCCAACAGCAGATAATGGTTGATCATTGGCCTGTGTGGCCATGTACTTTACTTCGGCTTCGAGAGCCGTTATCATCTTGGTTTCAGCCACATAGGCCGAAATTCGCTTCAGAGATTGTGACTCAGTCATTATCACTGAATTCACTTCCCCAACCAGTTGGCTGGATACCAGTTAGCCCACTGAAATCTATGTGGGACACGTCTTCTCTGTCCCATTGGAAACCATGCTCAGGATGCAGGTATAGGGAACAAAAGGTGTTTGGCGCTGGCGCCATGTCGAAGTCAGGAGCTGGACATGGCCCTATGTGAGCCAAGTTTTTGTCGAAATCTGTTACACCCAAGTGGTTTACTTCGCCAAGGTAGTAACTCTGATCAGCCTCTATGTTTTCGACCAGCCCATCTGGGCGCCATAGAAGCAGTCTTTGATGCATCGATGAAGGCACAGCACCCACACCATGTATCCACTCACGGCCTAACAAAAGGTTGTAGTTAGGTTTGGCCGATATGACCATGAACATTGTTGGTCGAAGGATCGACCCAACTTTTATGTCGAGCTGGATCACTCCCATGGTGGTCCCAATGCCTCCCTCATAGTTGGAAAGGACCATATTGTGAGGTTTAATTTCTTCATCCCTTTTGCCAATCTTTATTAGCACAGAATGAGGGATAATATTGATAGTGGCCCCACAGTCGACCAATATTTTGTTCACAGTGGTCTCTTCGAGCTTGGCCCTTATGAACAAAGGTTTGAGGTGATTCTTCATCGCCTCAGTGGGTGGCTCGAAGAAGCCATTTTGTTCCTCTGTAGTGCCATTGTCCATGACAAAATAGCACACTGGCCTGTGTCTGGCCATTTCTTGTTCCATCTCCCAGTCACTGGTTTCGACTTCTACTTGTCGATTGAATTCCCTGGGTAGCATTGAAACAACGTTCACCATTATATCCAGAGTATCGTCGGACTCAGCATCATCTTCGTCTTCGACCTCGCTCTGGTTAGGCCAAACTAGCCTGTTGGTAACTGGTTCCCTCTCAAGAGGCTTTCTTTGTTTCCTTTGAGGCACATTCGAACTAGTCTCAGCCTTAGGTTCGTTGGTAGCCTCCCTTTCAGCTTTTCGCCTTCTTTGATACCTCCTCCATTGGGATCTCGACATAGGATTTTTTCCCTTGTAGTTGCTGGACACTTGAGCAACCTTGGGTGCAGCAACTTGAGAATCTTTCTTCTGGATTAAAGAGGAACCTCTTGGCACTTCGAAAGAATGCCATTTATCTTCACTTGGCCTTTTCCGGCCAGATGTTTTGTACCAAGTGTCTACTGGTACATTTGCTGGAGGCCTAAAAGTCAAAGGCCTCTTGTCTTGATTAGAACCCCTTCTGGGATCATGTCGAAGGTCAGAATTCTCCCTTCTCTTGTTCGCTGCTCTCACTCCTTGTATGTGCTCAGCAGCCTTTTTATCAAAGATAGAACTACATCTTGGACATAGCATAACCTCTGATTTCTTCTTCTGGCATCTTTGTAAAAAATCTGCCAAGTTTTCGTTTTCCTTAGGGAAAGCCGTTTTATTTGCCTGCTCTTGCCTTATGGCTTCTTCTGATGCTTTAGGGTCAGAAAGTTCAACCATGTTGATATTCATGGTATCCTTATTAGCAAGAGTTAGTTGTTTCATTTGTGTTTCCAGTTTCTCCGTCTGGCCTTGAACAGTGGCCAAGTGGGAACTGGGCTTTGGTCCAGTTGTTTGTGCTTCAGCAGTCTTCGACCTTGGATCTTCGACCGCTTTCTGGACAGCCTCAATTGTCTTCCTGGATAAGTTTCCAGAAAAACTGCCAAAGATTGGCATGTTGATGTGGTCCTTAGAGACTTCGACCATGGTAATGCCTGGCTTCTTCGACTGGATCCCGGTAGCCTCTATCATGTTCACCTCAGAGGGTTCAGCATAGTGGGCTTCAGCCTTCAGTGGATTGGAGTCGACAACCATGGGGGATTTGTCAGCAAACTTTAATCTCCCTTCCTCAATAGCGTCTTGCACAAGATTCCTGAAAAGAAAACATTGAGAAGTTTTATGGCCCAGAAAATTATGATATTTGCAAAAACCTCTCTTCTTTCTTTGATCAAGAGGAGGCACTTTTACCCCAGGGGGTACTATCATTTGGCCATCTTTAACTAGCAAGTCGAATATTTCATCACATTTTGTGATGTCAAAACTGTAAGTCTTTTTTGGGAACCTATCGTTGGTCTTGTCTGGACCAACGGGATTTTTCCCATTTGAGGGGACTAACTGTTTACAAGAGTATGGAGGCCCTTGTTTTAGTTCTGCTAAATCGACCTCTCCTTCCTCGACAGCTAAAGTATCGTCGAAGGATTCTAGATCCTCGTCATCCATCTCAACGTAAGCTATTCTTTCTCTCTTGTGAGTTTTTGTTGCCTTAGCTTTTTCAGCTTTAAGGCGTTCGACTTGTCGAACTCTATCGGCCAGTTGGGCCATGTCTCTTAGGTACTGGGTATCTAGCTTCTTCCTAATGGAATAATCTAAACCGCCTGCGGCCATTTCGACCAGCTCATGTTCTGGCACTTGTGTAAAACATCTCGCCTTAAGCAACCTAAACCTATTCAGATATTCGTCTATAGGTTCAGTGAAACGTCTCTTAACACTCGCCAGTTCTTTCAGGCTTATCTTAGTTTGCCCCATATAGAATTGTTCATGGAACAATCTTTCCAACTGGGTCCAATGGTGGATCGAATTGGGGGGTAGAGTTGTGAACCAAGTAAAAGCGTTCTTGGTTAAGGAACTTGGGAAGTATTTGATCCTTAGGTTTTCATTATTTGAAATGTCTCCTGCTTCGATCAAATACCTTGCCACATGTTCGACAGTAGATTCTGTCGTGTCCCCAGAGAACTTAGTAAATTTGGGGACTTTGGTTCTAGGGGGTAAGTCAGTTTGTAACACATATTCTGACAATGGAGATGTAAAGTTGGGCCTTCGAAAGCCCATGTTCATTCCATTCTGAGTCATGATTCTTTCGATCATGGTTGCCAGATTGTTTTCCAAACCCATGTTTTGGTATTGGACATGCTGAACCACTGCGTCAGCATTTTGGTTTCTGTTAACTAATCTTACCTCTGGGGCTATTACCCTAGGTTCTTCGACAGGTTGTTCTACAGGCTGTTGAGCCTGATTGATGGTGGTTTCTTCCTCTACAAATATCCCCTGATTTCCTCTTATTTGCGCCCTTTGGGGCTGTCGAATAGGTGGGGGTGCTCCAAAGAAGTCAGCCAAACGCGTCATTTGCGCAGTAACTTGCTGATTCGATTGAGTAGTATTTTGTATTAGAGGATTTAGCACTGTACTCAAAGTTTGTGCCAACATTTGCACCATATCATGGTTGCTTTCGTCCATCTGTTGCCTCAAGACTGCTGTCGAGGCATTTGTAAGGCCATGGGCTACTTGGGACGTTCCTCCTAAGAGTTGGGTCCTATTTCTATTCGCCATGCCTACTCCAGAGCCTTGGAGTGGCGAAGTGGCACTCACGAAAGGGTCTGAATAAGTGGACGCAGCATTCGTCAGGCTTGCCAATTCAGAAGTTGGCATACCATAGAATGGAATAAATCCTGGGGGAACCACTGGCCTTGGGCCAGTATTTCCCCTTGGAGGGGGGGTTCCCAAAGTCATTCTGGGGCCTGCAAACGAAGTTGTTGGCCCCGTGGTTGTGACTGACACTGCTGGTATCGAACCAGCATTCGTCGCTTCACTCACGGTCATATTAACCGTTGCTCCCGCACTCGTTTGTGGGATTTCATTGTTGTTTGGCGGATTCGCCATCTCTTCCCTTCTCCTGGCAGTATTATTATCGTTGGTGTATATTCTACCACTCCTCAATAACATACAACTCGAAAAGATGAGATTATTTTTCAATCAATCAACACACAGTCCCACCGGGTGTGCCAATTTGTTTACCTTGGGATTTGGTAAACAACCGCTGATCCTACAAATGGTTACTTATTTGGTTACTCGCAGGATCGATCAGATTGATCCTATGGACATAGGTTGATTTTGAAGTTTAATTAATGTGGATAAGGCTTTGAGTAAATTGTTTAAAGTAAATTGCATAAAGGAAAGGCTTGGTAAAATAAACAAGGCTTGAATGTAAAGGTTCGACAGGAATCTTAAAGGGAAAAAGCATGTAAAATACTGGAAAAGTAAATGACTTGAATTGATTAAATTGGTGTTTCACACATACATTTCTCAACAATTCGTTCGCTCACACTGGGTACTTGAATCTAAATGAGTGACTATGTATTTATTGTGAACACACGCGAGAAACTACACGTCTACTCCTATTTATACAAAAACATTCCAAGTAACCGTCGGGCAGTTACACTGCTTCGAGATCAAGCCACTTGTCACGTTCTCCATGCTCGACGCTCCAGATCCTTGCACGTTCGCACGTAGTAACTGCTGGAAACCGTTTTCCCTCCAAAGCTTTGAATTTCAAACTGCTCCACTCTGGACCATCGAACACGTTCGTCAAGAGACGTCTTCGACGAAAACTCTTTCGACGTCGAAGGCAATGAGCCTTCCTCCTTGGAAGAAATCTTCTAAGTTATTTTTCCATCTTTCGACGGGTACTTCGACAAGCTTAGCCAGTCGAAAGCATCTTTCAGCTTTTAATGGCTGTCATCAATCAAAACAAAGGTGTCGAATTTAGGAGCCAACACCCTCATCATCATTTGAATCTTTTGATGTGAAAAAATTATTGAGGATGGTTGAACTTTATCCAAATGATTTTGTAGATGTGCCGGAAGTGGCGGTACGACATCAGCTTCAGAATTATGTTAGAAATGTTCGATGTGATCCAAAATTTGCAAATTTAAACGGACTTTCAGATCTTTGTGCAAAACTTGTGGAAACAAAAAAATGCAACACTTTTGATATAGTTTATAAGCTTCTGACGTTGGCTTTAGTCTTGCCAGTAGCACCTGCGAGCGTGGAACGTGTTTTTTCAGCTATGAAGTTTGTGAAGAGTCAGCTATGTAAGAAAATGGGTGATCAATGGTTAAATGATCGTCTTGTAACTTTTATAGAAAGAGATGTTCTTGGAACAATTAACAATGATGTTATTTTAGCTCATTTTCAAGAAATTGATACTAGACGGTTTTCATTGTAAATACACTTCATCAAACAATATTATTTTTTATTTTCAATATATTTTAGTCGATAATTTCTTTTATGTTTAGCCACACCAATATATAAAGTCTGGATCCGCCCCTGCTTACAATCTAAAACAACTATTTGAAATTTGAGTCTTGTACCAAAACAAAACAATGTTTTCTTGTTTCGAGATAGAAAGAGTAAGAAAGCATAAGAATTTCAGAACTCTGATGAATCTGATGGATATTATTACAAACTAGCAATGTATAACAATGTAAACAAGTTCAGCGCCTTAGCCATACCATAATAAGTTGATAGTTGTTCAGTAAGACACTTAAAAGGCTAAGATATGTCGTTTAAGACGTTTAACTAACAGAAGGTTTTAAACCAAACCAATAAAGAAAAATGTGTCTGATCTGAACAATTGAAATCTTGGTAATTGCACCAGACAACATGCGAAATTATGCTAACCAGATCACAAACACTTGATAAATTGATCAAAGAAAAGGATTGACTTTGCACGACTAGGATAACTTTCTCAAACACCTGGTTTTATTCATCCTATAATTTCAAAGCAGTTGACCATGTACCTTGCACACTAGGGTGTTTGGTTACATGCCTTGTCCTGAGTTTTATTACTTTCCTTCCCAGTGCATTCCTCAGCCTGGTAGCATGCAGAAGTATCTCTTCCGGGTCCATATTCTTCACACACACCACTCGATCGTTATGGTTCTCTGCTTTGCACAAGAGAATCATTGGTTACAATTACCAAAAGAAAAAACTTAACGACAAAGTTACGAGTGAGCCCGGGAATCTTACTGTAAAAAGCCTTCAGATGTGGATGCTGACCACGAATCATTTCAGTGGCCACCTCTAACTGAGGATTTGACTCCATAAATGCCCTATCATATATTGTAAACTAAAAGTAAGAATTCCATGTACAAAGCAAGACATTGAATATGAAAAAAGATTATTCATAGCATACTCCACGCCTTTAGTACTAAGTAAAATGCAAGCAGAAGATGCATTGTGATTATCAAAACATAGAGTAAATTTAAACCTTATCTCAAACTTTCTTTGTTAAAAGGTTTTTATTTGAGGTGACCTGAAGTCGCAGCCAATGAGGCAAAAGGAAAAACAAATGACATATACAAAGCTGAGCTATGAAGCACAAACATCTCTAAAACAAGGCGTTTTACACATGTGTCAGTGTCCAACACTTGAATGACACCCGTAAGTCACTAGTTGGAAATGTCAGACAAACTACAAATGTCATAAAGCTCGGAGTGTGTGTGTCGTGTTCCCGTGTCTATGTCGTGTTCCAGTGTCCGTGTCAGCGTGGGTGTCCTAGGTTCTGAGCATTGTTCTTAAAAACTATAAAGCATGAAGGGAAAAAAAATCAAGAAATCAGTAAAAGCAAGAAAAAAACTAATTTTGCAATTCATATAACTTTTCAGTCCAAAGAGAATAGGTTGAAACTTAAACTCAATATGAATCAGTTGTTAAACTATAATAGCATACCACCTAGATTTATAGAATAAAAAACAAGCACCGAGTAAATCAAAAAATGCAGAAACTAAATTTTTTACAATAATTCATATTGAATTCATTCTTACTATAATGCGGAAACCTTATTACTTATACATGAACATGATTTGAAATTGGACATAAATCAAAATTTGAATAAAAGCAAGAAAAAATCAATCATTTTCTTAATAATTCCACAAATCAAAGAAAAATAAAAACATGATGGTTCCTGAAAGCACAAATCGATGAAATGAAAAATTTAAGAAGGTAAAGTGATTGTTGTGTGTATATACCGTATACCTTTGCTACTTCCACCCCAATCGCTGTAGCTAACAACAAGCTTCTTCAGTTGCCAAACTCCTCGCAGAGCCATATGATCGTAAAATCCAGTGGGCGGTGGTGGTGCGGCGGATGGCGGTGGACGGAGACGGAGGCTCTGTGTGCTGTACCGTGTCTAGGGTTCTAACCTTTCAGCGTGCGTTTTACTAGTGAATAAGTGGTGAAATTTTCCCTATTTTTTAATCAAAATAGTTTTAATTTTAAATTAAAGTTTAAAACTTTCTCTATTTCGTTTTGATTTTTTTTAATGATAGTGAGGGTAAGAAAAAACTACAAAGCAATGATTTTAGAGGAAGATATCTCTCTAAAATCATCCTTAAAGCTATTCAATAAAAAAGGAGGAATACAATAAAACTCCTTAAGACTTTCTTGTAAACTTATATCAACTCTAGCTAACACATCGGCACAACTTCTCGAAAGATATGAACCAAATCGTAATTATTAAATTTGGACATTAAGTCATGAATTTGAAGAGCTAAACTGGAGCTACCTTGTCGCTTCCGGCCAACACGACTAATAATATCCACAACTTATTTTGAATCTGTATTAACTTCCACCATCTTATAACTCTGTTGCAAAGTCAAATTGATGCCTACATAAATTCCCCACAACTCAGCAATCAAAGCATTCCCACGCCCAACAAACTTCGCAAACCCAACAATCAAGTTTCATGTAGCGTCTATAATAATCCCACCACACCCAAACAACTCATGCTTATCTCGAGCGCCATCGGCATTCAGCTTGACAAAACTAATTTGAGGACGACACTAGTGAACATTCTCCATCTTCTTCTCCATATACTCCTTAACCCTTCCATCTATGATTCTCTCAGCATGAGGAGGTATCTCAAAGTCTTGCACATGCATCTCCTTGTTTCTCCATGTCCACAAAGTATGACAGCCTATAGCCCAATTGTTGAAGTCAGGTGTTGTTTCCAGTGATTTCTGGTAAACGACCGCTAGTCTTCCAAACTATCGAATAATCTTTCTGACTGTTATTCAATTCCTCTGGTAACTCACAGGATCGACTAGATTGATCCTAGGATTCCTTGGACATTAGGGTAACTCTCATGATCGAACAGATATTCATGGTTGATATTTGAGTGTTGTATAGGTGTTTGGCTTATTTCGATTTCTCTCTTAAGGGTCTAAAGATGTAATCAAAATGTGCGTGTACGAAACTAAGTTGCATGAATAAATGTTAATCGTAAAGACATGTAAAATTGCATAAAAGGCAAGTAAATGGTTTCGAATTATAAAAACAGTTAATGTAAAGGATGTTCTGGAACGTAAAAGGTTTGAAATATGAAGAAAGCGTTTAATGCAAGAAATCTGTAAATGACTTTAAGTAAAAATAGGCGTTCGAAGGATAAAGCTTGAAGGTAAAGGCATGGAAAGTATGACAGTTTTCTGAAATGTAAAGTGCTTGAAAAGTGAAGAAAGCATTGAAATGTAAAACTTTAATGAAGAGATTTCGAAGTGAAAAGACTGTAAATGAGAAAACTTATAAATGTTATTTGACAGAAAGATAAAGAAAAGTGCTGGAAATGGTAAAAGGTTTTCATTAAATCATAAATATATGGTGCTATCATACGTACATTGCTCTTGCATTCGTTTCCCTTGCCATGTGGTAGTTTGAATGTTACTGAGTATTTAGTACAATAGATATGACACACGAAATCCTAATACTAAGACTTATATTTATACTAATTCGACCATAACGGTCTTGCTATAGGATTATGCCACGTTCAGAACATGCAGAACAATGCCTCTTTCTTCTTTCCACGTGTCTCCAAATGCTCCAGCACATAAATTTCAAACTTCGAATGTCCCGCTTCCATTTGAATTTCAAATGCTTTGGTACTTCTCCGTTTCGAACGCACTTCCCAGACACAGCCTTGTTGTTATTTCGAGACTTCTTTAGATATGTTCCCATAATTGCCACTCGAAGCTCCAGCTTTGACATGCTTATTCGAAACACTGCTTCTGCTACTTCGAAACATGACGCTTTGCTTCATTTCGATCGAAACGTTTAGTTCATTTGGCTTCTAATAATATTATCAAAATCTTCAGCCAACAAATTTCCCCTTTAAAATATGTATTTCGATTTCTCTGAGAAATACCTATTTTAAACATCTACACAAGATTTTGATGTGACCTTCGAATCATCGTAACATTTAATGCATTTGACTCCAGTCACGTCAATCATAGCACTTTTTGGATTCCTTAACCGCCTGGAGCCACTTCATAGTATGGTGCAGTTACAAACAATGATTATCTTTAAATTACGCCTATTACCCATGTTAACTTTACGCCACCTCTTCATCACACCAACCCATGATTTCCACGTATCACACCCTTATTCAGTGGATGCTTAAACTTCCCCATTATAAAACATCACCAACTTAATCTTTTTCTTTTCTTTTCACACTCTAAATCTTTTACCCTCCTTCTCTCGTCAAAAAACCCAAGCTTTCAACATCTTTCAAAAATGTCTTCTTCTACTTCATCCCAACTCAAGAAAGTCTCCAAGAAGAAAGGAAAAACTGCAGGAACTACCATGGAAAGTAAGATTATCACTCACCAAGGTCAATCCGTTCTTGCCCCTCAGATGATTTCAAAGGAAAAAGAAATGTTGTATGCGTCACAGGTACTCATTCCTACCACCGTTGCTGGTAAGAGGTTAGCTTTAAATGGCCCTCTTACGGTTTTTGAAATATTAAAAGACACCAGGACAATTTTCCCAGTTTGTTATAGTTTTAAACCCTTGTTTAACAAAATGGACGCCCCTAAGGCAATAGAATCTTCTAGTTCAAATACCATAGAAAACCCAATTGTTCCTCCTAAGGACCCCTTTGTATTGGATTATGTAAAAAGTAATTTTAAGCCATTTCGATCTTGTCCCACCTCTGATACTGCTTATCAAAATTGGTTCAAGAAAGTAGAAGCTAAGAAATCCCAGCAATGGGAAGAATTAGGTATCTATAACCTGATTAAGCTATCGAAGCCTGGTTTCACCTACAGCCACCCTCTGCTATTCACATCCCTCTATTTCTGGGACAGTACCTATAACACTTTCCATCTCCCAGGTGGAATGATCACCCCAACCTTCTTCGACATAGCGGCCATCACTGGGCTATCGCCAGTAGGAGAAACTTATATCCCCGACAACGAAGAACATTCAAGCATAATTGACTTCGAAGTCAAGCTAGCAAGTTTTTCCAAGTTTATCAGTCATTACCATGCTGAGGGGGACAATGTGTCTGACGTAAAACACATTGCTTTCTTGACCCTATGGCTGTCAAGATACGTTTTCTGCAGTAGATCCCTACAGGTAGCTAGTAGGTTCATTCCTCTAGCTAGGGACTTGCATGAAAATCGAAAAGTGTGCTTAAGTGAACTGCTCTTAGTTGACCTTTATGAAAGCCTGAGGTCAGCTGTTTCGAGCCTCAAATCCCATACCTCCAAGAATATTTTGTTGGCTGGCCCTTTTTGGTTACTTCAACTATGGCTAAATGCCATGTTCGAACCCTCCTTGTCAACCGCCAACACCATTGATGAACAAGATCCTGAGATAAATGATAGGATAGTCGAAGGCACTAGGCTTCGAAGATTAACTCCAAATGACGACAAAGATGACTTCAAAGTCCAATTCTCGAAGTACATCATGATATTCTCCAAAAGGCACAAGTTTGAAGAGAGCATGGCGCCTTTTGCTTTGAGGGCTCATGGACCTTCTTGGTTCACCATGGCTCTCTCAGAAGCTATCAAGAGCAAGGAGATTCAGGATGTATGGAGAGCTTTTTTGCTACCTAGACTCATTTCTTCAAGAATAACTCCAGCCAAGAACCAGGTTTTTCTTTTTGCTTACCGACCAAATTTTGCTTCGAGACAGTTTGGCTTATGCCAACTGATTCCTGAACCTTTATTTCAAACTGAGAGTGCCATCACTTCTGGACGAACTTTCAAGGCACAGGAAGCCAAAATACAGCAAGAACAATATCAAGGCTTTGCCCAGTTTGAGCTGATAACCTTCGAACCTACCCATCTCACAGCTAAAGGGTTTCTGGAATGGTGGACCAAGTTTTATCAAACTTATATGTTCGATACACTTACAATTCAAAAGAAACTAATTGATGCCTTCGATGTGCAGGTACCAGCAAAGAAAGGTATGTTTACTCATGCCAAAGAGATTAAAGCTTTCCAAAATTATTTTGAAACTACTTATGACCCCACGCGCTTGGACTCCACTGTGCATCAAGCGGCTGAGACCTTGAAGGAAAAATTTAAACAAAAAGTTTCTAAGTTAAAACTTCCTTCAGGGTTGTCACCTGAGGATAGGTATAGGTTGGCATTCGAAATGCATCCACCTAAATTTCCCAGATTACCTACCTCAGAACTGGCTCTGGCTTGGTTTCCCCCATATCCTTGGTGGTTCACTTGCAAAGAGATGTTCAAACATCTTCAAAGGAAACCAAAGCCATCTGAGACTGTGACATGGGCTCGTCACTGGCTTCATGATTTCCCAGGACACCTTCGATACGACCTTTCTGCCATGTCAATTAAATCTGATCAAGGCACAGGTGCGAATGCTTGGGAAAATCCCAAACGTCTTTTATTTTCCATATCTTTAACCTTTGCTTTAATTGTTTCGATTTTCAGCCATCAGGATAAAGACAGTTGCCTCGAAGTCGAAAGAAGGGAGTGCCTCTCAAGCCTCCATCGAAACTACTGACAAAGTGACTCCACCCGAAACAACCACTATTGTTGCAACCACAACAACAACAACAATACCAACAACAACCAGTGTTCCAACTCCAACGGTAATCACTTAGCCTTGATGTTTCGAATTCACTCATGTTTTATGGTTTGCATCTAACTCTTTGTTTAAATCCTTTCAGACCAACAAGCTTCCTCCTACTACTCCCAAGAAGCGGAAATCAAGCACCATTGGGGAAGATCCCAAGGCTGGAGGAAACTTAACAACTGCTTCGAAGAAGAAGCCAAAGAAAGATATTTCGAAAAGTACCGTTCCAACTAGTGTCTCTGGACTTGATTTCAGGGATGCTGCTCCCTCACCCAAATCCAAAAACCCACCTTCGACCTCCAACACAATGTTGGAACGTATAGCTAGTAACCTCTCCTCCGAGAGTCCACAGGTAAATTGAACCTTTAAATCTTTTTGACAATAATAACTTCTTATTACCTTGGTGAATGTTTTTTTAACATTCTGTTGCTCCTTGCAGAACATCTTGAATCCAGCTTCCACTACTTCGAACTCACCATCCAAAGCTGCTGTTCCACTCAACTCCTCTCCTCAAGGAGATTCCAGCAACCTTGTTCAGAATAAAGGTTCGTCTAATATGGCGGTTCTGACTGGAACTTCTGAACAGCAGGATGATCAAGGTACCTCCATTCCTCTGAAAGAGACAAACGAAACACCACTTCAAACATCTGCAGAGGATTTGCAAAGAGCTTCTCTCCAAAAGTCCCCTCTTGAAACTATTCAAGAGGACCCAAAGGACACTCAAACTGACAGCATGGCATACCAAGAAGGAGAGAAAGCTGATTCTGGGCAAAGAGACGAAGAATCTGCAGATGAAGAGTCTGAGGAGGAGAATGCCAATGACGGTTCGACTGCTGGGACGGAGTCCAACGCAAATAGCAGTGAAAGGGAAGGCATCGAAGTGGTGGACTTGGATGAGGATGAAGAAGACCAAGAGCACGAAACGAATGAAGGGGATGGTAATGCAACCAACGAACCCATGGAGGTTGAAATGGACGTGGCTCCCCTACGTGTGGAACTCCCTCAATCCTCTTTGTCTCGAATGACTGACGAGGAACTGGCACTTCTGAGACGAAATGACCTTATTGGGTACATGAAGGCAAAGTTGGCTCAGAGGGACGTCCCACTTGCTAGGGCTGGCACAAGTTCGACCAGCTATCCTCTTCCCACAGATGAAAGAATTGTACTTCTTAATCAAATTAGGAAAACAATTCTCAATGTGGATATATTTGAAGTGCTCAAACAAGATAGTACTGCTTGCTATACTATGAAGGAGCTGCTTACAAAGGTCAATCTTTCTACCTGCTCCTTGCCAGTTAGTACTCTCTTGTTCGATCTTCAGGCTTTGCTGGACAACGTAACTGGTTACCTTCTCCAAGACGAATCTGCTGCCAAGAAGGTTCAAGAGAAACGCATTGCCATGGATGCTGCTTATGAACAAGCTTCGAAACTTTCTCAAGAAGCTGAGGATCAAGCTATGCATCTGAAGTAGGCGAAAACTGATTATGAGGCTCGAGCTGAGTCCATACTTCTTTGGGAAAGGCAGATTCTGGAACTTCAACAGAAGGTTAAGGAGGCTAAAGAACAACAAATAGCCTTCGAAACCAATACTGCTGGTAACCAATTCGAAGAGCTTCTCAACCAGGGGCTTGTAGAAATGGAGACTGCAGAACAACTTAAAGGATAAGTGGCAACCTTGGAAGGAGCCAGGCGTTTCGCTCAGCAGAAGCTTGAATCATTTTGAAGCACCTTCAATCGATTGAAAAATAACTCTTATTTCTAGATTTTGATGTTTATTTGACTACAATTTTGGTTTCTTATATGTAATATTCGAACAACGCCATTTTGGCATTTTATCTTGCCATTTTGGCCTTTTATAACATCTTGGTTACGTTGTTACTATTCGAATCTCCTGCAGGCGTGGCTTATATTTCTTTAAATATTTCCCATTAACCTTTAGGATACGTTTATCATCCACCAGTTCTTCGATTTCGTATGCATTGTTTGAGAATACTTTTAATATTCGAAAAGGTCCTTCCCAATGAGGTGACCATTTACCTAATGCTTTATTTTTCTTGTCCATAGGCAATATGACTCTCCAAACTAAGTCATTAATAATGAATACTTTTTTCTTCACCCTTTTATTGTATGTTCTGGCCACTCTTTCTTTTTGTCTCATCAAAATTTCCAATGCATGTAATCTAATTTCGTCCAACTCAACTAATTCATTCATCATCATTTCCCAATATAATGCAGTTAGGATTTCGTTTTGTCTCTGAATTCGAACTGATTGTAGATGAATTTCTACTGGCAACACTGCATCATGACCAAATGTGAGTTGGAAAGGCGTAGTATTAGTAGCTTCCTTAGGAGATGTTCTACAAGCCCATAATATTTGGTCCAGAGTTTTGTGCCAGTTTCTTGGCTTTTTGCCAATATGCTTCTTGATTAATCCTATTATTACTTTATTTGTTGCTTCGACTTGATCGTTTGCTTGAGCATAATATGGCGTTGATGTTAGCAATCTAAACCCCATTTCTTGGGCAAATCCTTGCATCTTTCTACCAGTAAACACAGAGCCTTGGTCTGTGGTTATGCTCTCTGGCAATCTGAACCTATAGATAATGTGCTTTTGTATAAATTCAATAATAGCCTCTTGATCAGCAACTATCAGTGGTATAGCTTCGATCCATTTGGTAAAATAATCTATTCCCACCAAGATGTATTTCTGTCCTTTGGACGAAGCAGGATTTATTTCTCCTATCAAATCCAATGCCCATCCTCTAAATGGCCATGGTTTGATGATCGAATGCAACTCACTTGCAGGGGCATGTTGAATCCCTGCATGTTTCTGACATTCCTCACACCCTTTAGCAAAGTCTATGCAATCTTTGAGCATGCTAGGCCAATACAAGCCGTATCGAAATAACAGCCATTTCATTTTATGGCCTGCTTGATGTGCCCCACATGCCCCATTATGGACTTCTGACAATGCTAAATATGCCTCACTTTCTCCTAGGCATTTCAATAATACACCCTCTTGGGTCTTTTTAAACAATTCGTTCCCCATGAGGAGATATGACAATGCTCTGTATTTTGTCTTTCTATCCACGTTTAGAGTTGGGTCTGCTAAATAACTCTTCAGTGGACTTCGCCAATCTGCATCTGACAAAGTATTTATGGCTAATATTTCGAATCCCTGTTTCTCAACATATCCCAATTTCATACTTTCCAGATCCGATGGTGTGAATCTAGTAGCCATAACTCTACCCCTTAATTCAACTAAATCCTTAAAGTTCTTGGTAGACACTTTATAACCCGAAGCCAACTGCGCTAAGTCATTTGCTTCTTGGTTCTCTATTCTTGGTATGTGTTGAATATCCATGTATTCAAATTTCCTCAATAGCCTATTGACTATGACGAAGTATACCATTAAGTTTTCCTTTATGCACTTATATTCCTTTGTGATTTGTTTGACCACTAATTCAGAGTCTCCTTTAATTTCGAATCTGGTTGCCCCCAATTCCAACAAAGCTTCAAGTCCAACAATGAGCGCTTCATACTCAGCTTCGTTGTTCGAGCAACGAGGACCATCTAATTTATACTTGAATTTTGTTGGAATTCCTTCAGGAGAAATCAGAAGGACTCCAACGCCACTTCCATTCCTATGGGTTGAACCATCAAAGTACAATTTCCATGGTTGCATTTCGACGTAACTCATGACAGTCTGCTCAACCAACGAATGGTCCACAATGAAGTCAGAAATCACTTGACCTTTCATAGCTTTTAAAGGCATGAAAGTCAAAGAATATTCTGTTAAGGCTAAAGCCCATTTACCAACTCTGCTATGCATTATTGGTTTTGAAAGCATATGTTTAATAACATCGAAATGAGATGAAACATAAACATCAACAGGTTTTATATAATACTTGAGTTTCATACAAGAGAAATACAAACAGAGACATAGCTTTTCTAAATTGCTATATCTGGTCTCTGCATCATTTAGCACTCTACTTAAATAGTATATGGCTCTTTCGATGCCATTGTTATCTTCTTGTGCTAGCATACTACCTATACTAACTTCAGAGGCAAATATGTACAATCTCATGGGCTTCCCCCATGAAGGTGGAGACAAAATAGGAGGCTGAGAAAGGTATTCTTTTATCCTGTCAAATGCCTCCTGGTGAGCTTCGTTCCATTCGAAGGCTTGGCCTTGCTTTAGACGAAGTAACGGATAGAAAGCTTGGGTTCTTCCACTCAGGTTCGAAATGAATCTTCTGAGGAAGTTAATTTTCCCTAGAAGAGATTGCAATTCCCTTTTTGACGTAGGTGCTTTCGTCTCCATTATGCCTTTGGTTTTGTTCTGGTTGATTTCAATCCCTTTCTTGTGAACCACAAAACCAAGAAAATCTCCAGCCTGCACAAAAAATGCACATTTAAGGGGATTCATCTTTAAGCCATGTTTTCTCATTCGCTCGAATGATTGGCTCAAATGATGCAAATGTGTTTCTGCAGATATAGATTTGATGACTATATCATCAATATACACCTGCATGAAGGTTTCAATGAAATCATGAAAAATTGAATTCATTGCCCTTTGATAAGTTGCCCCAGCGTTCTTTAAACCAAAAGGCATCACCACCCATTCGTAGGTGCCTAAGGCTCCTGGGCAACGAAATGCTGTCTTTGCAACATCTTCTTCAGCAATGAAAATCTGATTATACCCAGAGTATCCATCTAACATACTCAAGTATTCGAACCCTGCAGCAGAATCTACTAGCATTTCTGCCACAGGCATGGAATATTCATCTTTAGGGGTTGCAGTGTTTAAATCCCTAAAATCTATGCAAATTCTTAAAGAACCATTTTTCTTAATAACAGGTACTATGTTTGCTAACCATTCGATGTACCTTGTTGTTCTGATGAATTTGCAACGCAACAACCTTTCGATCTCAGCTTTAATTTTTGTGAGAACCGCTGGTGCGAATCTTCTGGGAGTTTGTTTGATGGGCCTCTTGCCATCTTTGATTGGCAGTCTGTGTTCGACCAACTCCCTCTTTAAACCAGGCATCTCGTCATAATCCCATGCGAAGCAATCTTTATTATCCTTGAGGACTTCGATTACTTCCTTCTTGAGGCCTGGGCTAAGTTTTGCACTTATGTAGGTTATTCTTTTCGTTTTTTCATCCCCTAAGTTGACTTCTTCGAGTGGATCTTGTGCCAACATTTTGGCACTTGAGTTTATGGGGTCCCTTTCGAAGCCTAAGGGTTCTTTATCATAGATGTCATCCAACCTTTGATCCATCTCAAACTCTTCGAAGGGTGAGCATTTCGATCCATTCCCACTTACTTCGTTCATCTTTATAGTTGATTTATTTATTTCAGCCTCTGAGGCCGCTTTTGATTCGTTCTCAGCCATATAGGCCGAAATCCTTTCTAAAAAAGTGGACTCAGTCATGGATAAGGTTGTCGAAGTCCCAGCCTGCTGGCCGTTTTTGTATAGTGCTTTCGACTCCCTCTTCTTCACTGATTATTATTCTATCCCAGTAAAGGCCATCATGGCGAAGGGTCATGTAGTAGTGGGCGTTTCTGGTTTCATTAATCTCATCATTTGGAACACACGGAGCAATCTTTGCCAGATTTTTATCATAATCCCTCTTGTCAACTAAATTGACCGTTGACATAAAGTAACTCTGGTCTGCTTCGATGTTTTCCACGATTCCATCATCTCTCCACAGAACTAGTCGCTGGTGCATTGACGAAGGAACTGCCCCCACGCCATGGATCCACTCCCTTCCCAACAATAAGTTATAGTTGGCCTTGGCTTCGATCACCATAAACATGGTGGGCCTACAACTTGAGCCTATTGTCAATTCCAACTGGACCACTCCCAGTGTTTTGCCCACTTTTCCCTCATAATTGGACAGAACCATATTATGGGGCTTGATGTCTCCTTCGCGGATCTCTAATCTTTTTAGCATGAAATGGGGTATCAAATTGACTGCAGCACCCCCATCCACTAGAACTTTGTTCACACCATGGACACCAACTTTCGCCCGAATAAAAAGTGGCTTGAGATGGTTCTTCATAGCAGGTTCTGGACGTTCTAAGAATGCATTTTGTTCCTCAACAGCCCCATTGTCCATCACATAGTAGCACACAGGCCTATGTTTCATCAAATCTGTGGTGTCTTCCTCCTCATATTCATCGATTTCGGTTTCCTGCCCAAATTCACAGGGAAGCACAGACACCACGTTACAGTTCAGGTTGAATGAAGACTCCCCCTCCGATTCGAAGTTATCTGTTATCATATCTTCGTCCTCTTCTGGGCCTGGAGTGTATTCCTTTGGTTCATCGCGTTGTACTTCAGAGAAAAGCCTCCTATTGACTGAAGGTTTGTCTTCAGTTTGATTTTTTGGTTTGTTGGTGCTAGATTCACCTTGGTTCTTTGTTGAAGTAACCCCTTTGTTTGCCACAGCTTCCCTCTCAGCCTTTCGAATCCTTTGCTGTCTGCGCCATTGGGATCTTGACATGGGGTTCCTTCCTTTGTAATTTTCTAATCTCACCTCCTCCCTTTTTGCTGTGTTGAATTGCCTTCTGTATGTCACAGCATGGCGTGCATTTCGTTCGGCGTTTCTCCATCTATCTTTGCCTTTGTCATTTTTGACCTGTAACCATCTATCGGTTGGCACTTCAGCAGGGAGTTTGAAAGTCACTCTTCGAGCAGCCTTGGGGTGAGGGCTATCAGGCCTTCGCTGTTTGTGTCTGCTGTCGAAACGTGGGCCCATCTGGACAGTTTCTTGATGGTTCCAGCAAGGGGCGAAGGGAATCGTTTCGAAGGCTCTGGCCATGCTTTGGTCGTACACAGCAGAACACCTTGGGCAAATCAAGCACTTGGTTGCCCCTTTGTAGCAGCGAAACACAAATTCCAGCAAACTTTCTCCAGCCTTGGGATAACACCTAAAAAGCTGGTTATCCTGGCGCCAATTGTTGCCAGCTCGAGTCCTCTGTACCCTTTCGAAATTCGCAGCGATTCTTTGATTGCAGAGGATGCTGCACCTAGGGCATAATATCATGCCTGAATCTCCTTTGTGGCATGTCATGAGGTAATCCTTGAGACTAGCATCTCCAGTGTGATTATCCTCCATTCTATACTTTTCTTTTTCTAAGTATTTTTCTACTTCCTCCATCTCAGAGCGAGGCCTTTCCATATCCACCATATTTATCTCAACATCTTCCCCCTTAGCCTCATCATCGCCCCATCCTGTGGGCTTTATATCCTTAATATGAACATTCGAACTCTCTGGGGCAGAATATTTGACCAAATAGTCAAATTTTCCACTGGGTTCCCCTAGAGTGTCCCATATTTCCTTCTGAGGGGAAATTGGCTTCGTGATTTGGACTTTCTCCAATTCCAGCCTCAAGCCTTCAGTGACTTGTGTTAGTTCTTGGTTTTGATTTCCCTGGCCTTCAGTAGCCTGGGTTTCTCTTGCAACAGCTACAGGTGCGGCAATCGAAGTCTCTGGCGTATTCTGGATGTCTTCAGTGACCTCCTTATTGACTTCGACCATCACCCAGTTTTCAGTTTCAGTACCCTTCTCTCCTGTTAGGGCGTCGCTTTGATCAGTTTCCACCATGTTGATCTCTCCAATGCATGCAGGCTCGGAGTAGTTGGTGTCTGCGACGTCCAAGGGATCTTCGTCCACTTTCATCTTCACCTTATCAGCAAACTTTAGTCTGCCATCTTTGATTGCGTTTTGAATTAGGTCCCTGAAAAGAAAACATTGTGAGGTTTTGTGGCCTAGGAAACTATGATATTTGCAAAATCCTCTCTTCTTTCTCTGATCCAAAAGAGGTATTTTGACATTTGATGGCACAATTAGCTGGCCATCTTTGACAAGTAAGTCAAAAATCTCGTCACATTTAGTGACATCGAAGGTATAAACCTTCTTTGGGAATTTGTCACTTTTCTCATTTTCAACAATCTCTTTCCCTTTTGTGGGAACCAATAATTTGCAGGAATAAGGCGGAGCCTGTTTTAATTCAGCGAGGTCGATTTCGACCTCTTCGAATTCGAATTCAGGATATTCTTCTGCTTCCTCAGTCCCAACATAGGAAATCCTTTCTTTCTTACTATTCTTAAAGACTCTGGCTTTTTCGGCCTTTAGCCTTTCGACCTGTCGAACCCTATCGGCTAACTGAGCCATATCCCTCAAATATTGAGTGTCTAGTTTCTTTCGAATAGAGTAATCCAAGCCACCAGCGGCCATTTCGACTAACTCATGTTCAGGCACTACTGTGTAACATCTGGATTTCAAAAGCCTAAATCTATTCAGATAATCATCTACGGGTTCGGTGAACTTTCTCTTAACACTGGCCAATTCCTTCAAGCTTATTTTCGACTGTCCCATGTAAAATTGTTCATGGAATAATCTCTCCAAGAGAGCCCAAGTATCAATGGACCCAGGAGGCAAAGTGGTAAACCATGTGAAGGCGTTTTTAGTCAAGGAACTTGGGAAGTATTTGATCCTGAGATCTTCATTATTGGCTATATCTCCCGCTTCGGTTAGATATCTCGCTATGTGTTCGACTGTTGACTCATTGGTATCCCCAGCGAACTTTGTAAATTTAGGGACTTTATATCCCCTTGGTAAATCAGTATGCATTATGCAATCCAATATAGGAGAAGCATAATTTGGCCTTCTCATTCCTGTGTTGAGGCCATTCTGGGCCATGACTCTCTCTATCATGGTGGTTAGATTGTTTTCTGCCAAGATGTTATCGTTTCGAATTTTATGAACGACAGCATCGACATCTTGATCTCGACCAACCAAGACAACTCCCCTAGGTTGTTCTTCTCGAAACTCTGGGGCTTCTAGCCTTTCGACCCTTGCCCCTGGTTCCATAATTTCTCTTTGTGGGCCTGGGATTATTGGGGCTTCTAACCTTGGTGCCCTGGCCCCTAAGTTAACTTCTTCTCTGGGTGGTCTATAAATTGGGTCGTTAGCAATTTGTTCTATAACAGGCATGTTTGCTCGAAATCCCGCCTGATTCTGCCTACGCCTTTCTGGGGGAGCAAAGAAATCTGCTATTTGACTCATGTTGTCAGCGTTTTCCCTGTTTGTCACAGTCACATTTTTCACTATTGGGGCAAATATCTCCTGCATGGTTTGTGCTAACACCCCTATCATATTATGGTTACTGTCATCCATCAATTGCCTAAAGGCCAACTGGTTTTCTGTGGTTAAAATAGGCATTGTGCTATAACCCACTGACCCTTGGTTATTTGTCATAAACTGATTCGCCCCATACCCAGACCCTAGTTGTGGGGATGAATTCGATGTGGAATTGTGTAAACCTGCCATAAAAGATGTTGGCATTCCATAAGAGGAATTTCTGGTCCTATTTCCATCGAAAACACTGCTTCTGCTACTTCGAAACATGACGCTTTGCTTCATTTCGATCGAAACGTTTAGTTCATTTGGCTTCTAATAATATTATCAAAATCTTCAGCCAACAGGTGTTCAGCGCCCGATGGATAATAAAGAGATTTTGTTCGAGAAGACTATGATTCCCGTTGTTCCCACTGAAGACGTTGCCATTATAACCATTTCCGCCAATCCTTCCAAGGTTTCCTCGAGAAGACCTGTTAGGGTTACACCTATTCAGAGAGTTGTTCTGCTAATAATCATTGTTCCTGGTCCCATCCCATACACCTCAGACAAGGTTGTCCCATGGAATTATGGTGCTGATGTGTATTACCATGGTGTTAAGCAAGATCGGAAGAATGAAGAAGCTGATACTGATGTCAGTAATATTGTCGGGGCTAGTAAGGTTACCCGAAGCGGGAGGATCTTCTCTCCCGAGATTTCCCCTCCGACTGTCAACAAACCTACTGGCATACCATCTGTTGTTCTCGCTAGTACATCAACTGTTGTTCCTGTGCTTACTCCAGCTATCACTCCCGCTGCCGAGCCATCTGGGACTCGGGGAAAAGAAATTATATGTGAGCCTTCCCGGACGGAGGCGCCTAGAAAAATCATTGTGGAAGCCTCTAAACAAGAAATAGAGGAAATACTGAAAATTATCAAGAAGAGCGACTACAATATGGTCGAGCAGCTGGGGAAGACCCCGTCAAAGATCTCCATGTTGTCTCTGCTATTATGTTCTGAAGCCCATGCGAAGGCTTTGATTGTATTTCTCAAGACTGTGCATGTGTCGCAGGAAACTTCAGCAGATCAGTACAAAGATTGTGTGGCCAGCCTGACTGTTGACAATGGGCTAGGTTTCTCAGATGTAGATCTGACACCGAAGGGAAGGAATCATAATGATGCTCTGCATGTCTCGATTGAGTTCAGGGGCACCACTATGGCGCATGTGTTGGTAGATACTGGATCTTCACTGAATGTTCTGCCGAAAAAGGCGTTGGACCGTTTGGATTGCGAGGGGTTGACTCTAAAGCCGAGTAACATTATGGTAAGGGCTTTTGAAGGATCGAAGAGAATGGTGCACGGGGAGGTGGACATCCCTGTTAAAGTGGGTTCTCAAACTTTTGGGTCCACCTTCTATGTAATGGATATCAAGCCATCATATTCTTGCTTGTTGGGTCGTCCTTGGATCCATAGGGATGGGGGCAGTTACTTCCACGCTCCATCAAATGCTGAAGTACCCAGTGAAAGGAAAGATCGTCACAGTGCGAGGTGAAGAAGAGTATATGGTGAGTCAGCTCAATTCCTTCCGCTACATAGAGATGGACGGGGAATTCATAGAAACTCCTTGTCATAACTTCGAAGAGGTCCCTCAGACTTTGGCGTCAACTGAAGTTACTACCAACAAACCTTCACTGAAGATGACTTCTCTCAAGAATGCCAGGGCTGTAATTGAAGAAGGTGTGTGTACCAATTGGGGTCAGCTCCCTGATTTCACTCACAAAACTGACAAATTTGGTTTGGGCTTTACTACAGGGGCTTAAAGGGCTGTTAGGAACGCACGGATTGGAAGACCTCCTCTACACATCAGCAATCGAGGAATTAATGCAATTGAGGACAGTGAAGAAGATTCAGACACCGACAGATGGATCTACCCAACAACCAACGGTGGATTGAATAACTGGACGGCGAAGGACTTCATACCTGTTTCTTTTATTCCACAGTAATTGACTTTTGTTTTAAGATTTGTAATAAAAAATTTGAAACTTTACGGCCTGGTGCCTTGCCCGAGGCACCTTGGCTTTGCTTATGAGGGCTATTATTTGTCATTTCAGATATCATTAATAAAGCATTGGACGTTTCTTGCATTACAAATTTTGCACTCCTTATTTTTCTTTTCTGTCTCTCACTTTATCAAAACAGTTATTCTCTTACACACGCTCACGTATCATACTGCAGATCCATATCCACCCTGGATCCCATTGATAACAACTCTGCTACTGCCAGTTATGACTTCAAAAATCCGATCAACCAAGCCGAGGATGAAGGTAAGGATGATTGTGAGGTGCCTGGAGAACTTGCTAGACTGTTACAGCAGGAAGAAAGGGCCATACAGCCTCATGAAGAGCCAATTGAGTCAGTGAATTTGGGTACGAAGGAAGATAGGAAAGAGGTTAAGATAGGTGCAAATCTGGAGCCTAGTGTCAGACAACGGTTAATAAAGATGCTACATGAATATGTTAAGATCTTCGCCTGGTCCTATGAAGACATGCCTGGTTTGGACACTGATATTGTGGTACATCTCTTGCTGACTAAAGAAGACTGCCCTCTGGTAAAGCAGAAGGTCCGTCGTATGCACCCTGAAATGTCAGAGAAAATCAAGGCAGAGGTCCTGAAACAGTTCGACGCAGGGTTCTTAGTTGTCACTTCTTATCCGCAGTGGGTTGCCAACGTTGTTCCGGTACCTAAGAAGGACGGTAAGGTATGAATGTGTGTGAACTATAGAGATCTGAACAGGGCAAGCCCCAAGGATGAGTTCCCACTTCCTCACATTGATGTTATGGTCGACAACACCGCGCATCACAAGATCTTCTCCTTCATGGATGGTTTTTCTGGCTATAACCAGATCAAGATGGCTCCTGAGGACATGGAGAAGACAACCTTCGTTATACAGTGGGGCACCTTCTGTTACAAGGTAATGCCTTTTGGGTTGAAGAATGTTGGGGCAACTTATCAGCGCGCCATGGTCGCTTTGTTCCATGATATGATTCACCACGAGATCGAGGTTTATGTTGATGACATGATAGCCAGGTCCCAGATTGAGGAAGAATACCTTGATCATCTCCAGAAACTGTTTGACAGTTTGAAGACGTACAAGCTGAGGTTGAATCCGAACAAGTGTACCTTCGGGGTAAGGTCTGGTAAGCTTCTGATTTTTGTTGTCAGTGACAAAGGTATTCAGGTGGATCCTGTAAAGGTAAAAGCCATACAAGAGATGTCGGCTCCCCGCACAGAAAAAGAAGTTAGAGGTTTCTTGGGACGTCAGAATTACATCGCCAGGTTCATTTCACATCTGACCGCTACTTGTGAGCCAATCTTCAAGCTGCTGAAGAAAGATCAAGTGGTAAAGTTGAATGATGAATGCCATACCGCTTTTGAAAGAATCAAGGAATACCTTCAAGAACCACCACTTTTAATGCCTCCAGTGGAAGGAAGACCTTTGATATTATACTTGACAGTGCTAGACAATCCAATGGGGTGTGTACTAGGGCAGCATGACGAGTCTGGCCGAAAAGAGCATGCCATTTACTACCTTAGCAAAAAGTTTACCAAATGTGAGACCCGATACTTATTGCTTGAGAAAACTTGTTGCGCTTTGGCATGGGCTGCCCGCCGGCTGAGACAGTATATGCTGACTCACACCACTTTGTTGATATCAAAGATGGATCCGATCAGGTATATTTTCGAGAAGCCTGCTCTCTCCGGAAGGATAGCAAGATGGCAAATGATCTTAACTGAGTACGATATCCAATACACAACCTAAAAAGCAATCAAGGGGAGTGTATTGGCGGATCATTTGGCGCATCAGGACGTGGATGACTACCAGTCCATGAATTTCGAGTTCCCGGATGAGAATATCATGTTGGTAACCAACTGTGAAGAACCTGGACCAAATGAAGGACCTGAGGAGGGATCCCGATGGTCTATATATTTTGATGGAGCCTCGAACGCATTGGGTAATGGAATTGGCGCTGTAATCATATATCCTGAGGGCTGTCATACTCTGTTCACCGCCCGATTATGTTTTAACTGCACCAACAATATGGCGGAGTATGAAGCGTGTATCATGGGTCTTCGAGCTGCTATTAACCTGAGGATTAAGTTCTTGAGTGTATTCGGAGATTCTGCTCTGGTGATGAGTCAGATCAAAGACGAGTGGGATACGAAGCACCCGAATCTTATTCCTTACAAAGAGTATGTACTGACATTGCTCCCACACTTTGAGGAGATAACCTTTGAAGACTTCTCACGAGAAGAGAACCAGTTGGCGGACGCGTTAGCTACCATCTCTTCTATGTTCAAAGTCAGGTGGGACAATGAAGCTCCCCAGATTACCATTGAGAGGTTAGACAAACTCGCGCATTGCTGTGATATTGAGACTGAAGAGGTAGTAGATAAACCCTGGTTTCACGAGGTAAAGAGGTATCTTGAGGCTCAAGAATACCCCGAGAGGGCACCTGTTAATGATAAGAAGTTTTTGAGAAGGTTCGATGTGAATTTCTTTATCAGTAACGGAATCCTCTATAAGCGTAACCATAATTCAACCTTACTGCGGTGTGTAGATAGGAGCGAGGCAGAAAGGATCATGGCGAAGTTGCATGAAGGTACCTTCAGAACTCATTCTAGTGGACATACCATGGTTAAGAAAATCCTACGGGCAGGATATTACTGGTCCACTATGGAAGCCGATTGTTATCAATACTCTCGAACTTGTCATAAGTGTCAAGTCTATGCTGATAAAGTGCATGTACCTCCGGTTCCCCTGAATGTTTTGACAGCTCCTTGGCCCTTTGCAATGTGGGGCATCGACATGATTGGCGAGATCATACCTACTGCTCTAATGGGCATCGCTTCATTCTGGTAGCAATTGATTACTTTACAAAGTGGGTTGAGGCAGCTTCTTTTGCTACGGTAACCAAGAACGTCGTGGTGCGGTTTATCCGACATAATTTGATCTGTCGATATGGTGTACCAGAGATGATTATTACTGACAATGGTACAAATCTCAATAACACAATGATCACCGAGCTCTGCAAACAGTTCAAGGTACATCATCACAATTCTTCTCCCTATCGGTCGGAGATGAATGGGGCTGTTGAAGCAGCTAATAAGAACATCAAGAAGATTGTGCAGAAGATGACGGTGACAAACAAATACTGGCACAAGATGTTACCATTCGCTCTTCATGGGTACCGTACCTCAGCACAGAGATCGACAGGGGCAACACCCTACTCTTTGGTGTATGGCATGGAGGCAGTCCTACCCATCAAAGTCCAGATACCCTCTCTCAGGATTATGAAGGATGTGGGTTTGAACGAAGACGACTGGATCCAAACCCAGCTTGATCAACTGAATCTAATCGATAAAAAGAGACTTACTGCTATCTGTCATGGTCAGACGTATCAAAAGCGAATGATCAAGGCATTTAACAAGAAAGTCAGACGTCAAGAATATCAAGTCGGGGATATAGTGATCAAACGCATCATACTACCGCAAGGTGATCCCAGGGGCAAATGGATCCCCACATACGAAGGGCCATTTGTGGTTAAGAACATTTTCTTGGGAGGAGCTATGATTCTAACCACCATGGATGGTGACGACCTTCCTCACCCCGTCAATGCAGACATAGTGAAAAGATACTACACATAATCAAAGACCCGCTAGGTTTACTGGACTAGGCAAAAATAAGGGCTTCCCGATGAACCAAAAGGGTTCAGGCAAAAGTAAGGGATGAAAATGAAAAAACTGTACACCCGACAAGTCGAAAACCTGAAAAGGCGACTTGGGCAAAAAAGGGTATCCCGGTGGACTGAAAACCCGAAAGGAAGGTCCAAGCAAAAATTAGGGATCGAAGCGTAACACTATGTCTCATTGGATCATCTCGCAACAAGATTTCAGTATCGACTACCAAGCTCGGACAACGCCAATATATCTGATCAACCTTTGGCCAAGCAGCAAAGTGATGAGACGCTTGAAGATATAAAGGCAATAGCAGAGTTGGAACCCAATGGGGTCGTTTCACATAGCTGTTTTTCTCTTTCTTTTATACAAATTGTAATTTCTATCTTTCGGCGGCGTTCTCTTACCAGGACGTCGGACTTTTTGTACAAAACGCCTATTACAGGCCAACTTCAAAAATCAATACAATTCATTTTCACAAGAAATCTCAAGTTGTTTTTCTTTTTCTGTTTTGTTTCACAAGAGCGTCCAATGATTCATTTTTGATATATGCATTTGAAAATAATGGCTTGCTCATAAATATTTACATGAGAAACAAATACAATTACTCGTAATTCCAGGAACAGGGAAAACAAGAAGTGCCCAAACCCTACAGTTACTCTACCCATCAGGTACAAGGATAGATCTAGCTTGAGAATATGAGCAGTGGTATATACACTCCCCACAGAGTAAAAAGTGTCCAAAGACAGTGGTGTTAGCTTTTCCGAACAGGACATAACTCTCCCCAACTGAGGTTCACAATCGCGAGTGAGTCAGTAAATTCTGCCCCAAGCAGAGTTTATTTCTCTCACAGGCAGAAATTCAATCTCCAACAAGATTCATTATCACCAGCAACGGAAATTCATCCCCAACTGAGTTATTTCTCCAAGTCAGCAGATCTATTAACAGAGTATCTCCTCTCCAACAGAGTTATTCCCCGCAGACTTATCCTCAGACAGAGTCTCGTCTGGCAGAATATTTACCAGTCAAGGGACAAATCCCCAGCATAGTCATTGTTGTTCACCATCCCTAGCAGAAGCAGAGGAACTATGGTTTGTTACAGCAGTAAAGAATACCATTTCTCACACTCTCCAAATAACAGTCAGGGATTTATTTTCCCGGACTCAGATTATTATGTCAGCATGTATGTTCATACATCATGACATGTGCATACATCACATATAACATACTCTCATTTATTTTGAGAACGTCATTATACAATGCATCTCATGCATCGCACATAACTAACCTTGTATTTCTTTCAGGAAAGACAGTTATTATCAACAATTTCCAGCAGGTCCATGATCAACACTCGAAGCTAAACAGAGTAATCATCGGCGTGACAAGAACAACCTTATCCAGGTTCCCTCTGAAGTTTTACCCAAACTCATTCCGAAGCAGGCCTACCATCCAAGCTTTCATCTCGAAGTAACTCTACTATCCAGGTCTCTTCTCACAGCCCTACTATCCAGGTTCCTTCTCACATCCCTACTGTTGTACCCCAAAATTTGCCCTCCCATATTTCTTCAAGGTTTGTTAAGAATCATCTTCAAATGGTTCAAGATTTGCTCAAGGATTGCATAGTCCAAATACCTCCTAAGCCAACTGAAATTAGGGTTTTGTTTCTTTCAAGGAATTTGAGGTTTTCAATGGTCCAATCAAGTCTCATAGGCCTATATACATTGTCAAGCATCTACATGCCAAGTCTCAAGACTCACAGAGGTAAATTGCACAGTCAAAAGCCCTATTTGGTTCACAATCAACTGCAGGGGCAAAATGGTCATTTCACAGTCAAAAGTCAGAATTTTTGGTCAACATATTATTTTGAGCTCACAACCATCATTTTATCAAGTCTTGATCATGATTCCATAAGAATGGCTCAAAAAGCATCAAGATGCCAAAAGTTACTATTTTTGGACAGTAGAAAAGTCAACTGTATCTTGACCAGGGCATAACTTTTTCATGGTTCATCAGAAAAATCCCATCCAATGCTCATTTTGAAGGGGATGACATTTCCTACAACTCATCTTCACATTACAAGTCCAAGAAATGCTCTCACAAAAAGTTATCAATTTCTACATTATAGGTCAATTTCAAAAGTCAACAAAAATGCACTTTAAGTCAAAGACCATAACTTGAGATTGGTAAATCCAAATGCCATGGGACCAAAGGCATTAGTTAGAGGACTTCAATACCTTTCCAAAATGCCCAATAACATGTTCATAGGATCAAAATTGAGCAAGATATACATTGGAGAAGTTGGGAAATTTTTGTGAATTTGCAAAAGTCAACTATCCTTAAAACTTTAATTTTTGACAAAAGGGCCCACTTTCTTCCACTTGATTCAGCCTTGTCATGCCACGCACGTGTCCCATGATTAATTTCAAGATCAAAACATTTATTTTTCTATTTTATTTAATTTTTATTGATTTAATTCATTTTAAATCTATAATAATTCAAATAAAATCTAAAAATAAATGGAATAGTATCTTTATGGTTTGAACAACTTTCATACATCATGTGCCAGCTAACCAATTCGTGCTAAGCCTTTTTTGTGCATAAAATCTTAGATTTGCTTCAAATTGGGAAAGGTTTTCAATGGTGGTCAATCAAATCTCCAAACTTCAATACACAAAGATACAAGCCCAAATTTTGACCTAGACTGGTTGCCTTATACATATACAAGAAGCCTAAACCTAATTCACGAGCTAAGCATTGCTAAAACGACCAAGGCAAAACTGAAAAATTGTTGGAAAAGTGTGAGATCAAGAACGGTGTTGCAAGCGTTTTCAGACAAAAAGGAGCACATAACCTTCTTCCTTGCTATCCACTGAAGCTAAGGCGATCATTACCACGTCCAAAGACCCCCTATACAGCGCTGTAAGTTCTCACCAACTCGCCCCTGAACACGAAACCTTAACTCTTAATTCTTGCATTTTTGCTTCAAAGCGTTGGCATATTCATATTCATTACTTGATTTCTAACATGTCTGCAATAGCCAATTTTGTTTTTAGGCCCTGAATCGTGATGCCCGATTCTAGGGTTCATGTTCTTGCATTTTAGGTATTTTTGTTTCAGGGAAAATCAAAGCCAATCAAGGGCATAAATGTGATCAGGGGACAAAGACGAACATGCCCATGGTCTCAGGTGGTGTTTTCATGGCCTGGGGACAATTTTTGAAGCGATCTACGAAACCTCCTGCGGATAAAAATCTGCAGGTAACTGAACCAGGATGTTAGTGAAGAAGATGATGATGTGTCTTCCTATCACTGGCCCATTCAAATCAAAACTCGCGCATTTTTTTTATTTCCAGGATATCGTTTTTTATTACATATAATATCAATTGCCTATTGTTATAATGAATGGAACGCGTTGGCTGAGTGGTTGGGAAGGTATGCATATGTTCATTGGGACCTGGGTTCGAATCTCAGGTCCCCCAAAACCTTTGTGCTATTTTGTTTCAGGGAATTATGTGCAATACTCCAAGCGAGTCTCACCATACGCCTAATCCAGATGCACGCCAAGTGGTCTCAGGTTCAGATCCAATGGTCAAAAGATGAACACCATGTTTCCCAGTCAAAGCATGCACAGACAATTTCCAAAAAGTCAAACGTGGCTTGCAACTTGATGGGCCAGAATTGCTTCTTCACCTCCATCTGGGCCCAACACCCCCTGGGTTTTGTTTTCTTATTTTCCTCTTTTATATTTTATCTTTAATTCTTTTAATTATTATTATTATTAGTATTTAATTAACAAACTTTTATTTTCATAATAAATTCAGACAATAAAAAATGTAAATATTATTTATTTTATTATTTATTATTTTCATTATTAATTATTATTTTGTAAATAAATGTAATTAATTAATTTAGTTGTTTTAAATTAGGTTAACTTTAATCTTTTTCATAATAAATAAAATTAACATAGAATTAGGGTTTTTCTTTTGACAATTTTAATTCCTTTTATTTTATTTTCATTAAAACATAAAAAACATAAAAAATACTTTTTTCTTTTAATTAATTAGTTATTAGGTTTAATATTAATTAGTTACAAAAAAGGACCACAATTTCATTCTTTTCTCAAAAAGGGCCAAAACCCTAAGGACGTCCTGATTCAATTTCTTTGCGCGCACTTTATTATTTTGATCATATTTATGTATCTGCTCCGAGAATGTAATAGATAATTAGGACTTTTATCGCTTTCTTTAATTTCTCGCATTTACTTTTCAAGGGTTATGTTTTTGGCGATGTAAACACCCGACGCCTTGTAATAGCGTAGATTCACTTTCCGCAATTTATTTTCTGCACAATTATTAACTGTTAATTATGCATGACAAGACTTGTATGAAAAATAAAATCAACCTGTAGCTCACCATAATACATGTACAAGATAATTTAACATGAAATCTGACACACTCGCACATGCCACTCTTAGGGTACGCCTCACTTGGTTGCCTCGACGTGGTCATTGAGTATAGGGTGTTTTAGAGGTCACCCTCCTGTCTAAGATCCAAGTTGCCTCGAAACGGTTGCCTCGGATAAAAAAGGATCTAGGACATTAGGGTTACCGCTAAGGTGTCCTACTATTTCTTTGGTGACCACACATGTCCCTATAATCGAATTGACCCGAATAACTCCAACGACGGTGCTACCTACTTCTCAATAGTGGGATAGTACTGTCTAAAGGACTCTTACACAGCCTAATTCCTTATAGTAGGTAGATTTCTCCTGGGTACTTGCTCTTTCAAAAACAAACAAAAAAACAACTTTTCGCACCTACACTTTCAAAAAAGTTTTCAAACAAACACTCCATACACTCTTGAGGACTGATACAAGAGTTATCTAGAAGTTTTTCAAACGAACTTTTTCAAAACCCACAAACACAAGAAAAGCAAACTCTTTTGAAAACATAGTGAGCAAGTACCTAAGAGCCCGTGGATAACCACGGATAGAAAGGGTGCCAACACCTTCCCTTTCTATAATCTACCTCCCGAACCGAGAAACATCTCGAAAAGGAATTTTGCTGTGCTTTTGTCCTTTCCTTGTTGGAGAAAATAAAAGACGGTGGCGACTCTTGCTTACCGCGACATTTTGCGAACCAGCATTTCAAAAACAGTCAGTTCTATTTCCACCGATCACAGAACTGGCGACTCTGCTGGGGATATATTAATAAGTGAGGTGTACCTTAGGATTAGATCATTTTATGTTTTCAATTGTATGCCTTGTTTGATTTAATATTGTGGGCTTGCATCGGAGTTTCATAGATCCTAACCCGGATCTGGGGATACCCTTTTAGAAGTAGCAACAAGCTGTGAGGGAACTGTGCGGGGTATACCGACATGGTTGAAGCAGTTGCTACGTTGATGTGGCACTTTGGTGAGTACCGGTAACCCTTGAGTCAAGTCAAGGAGAGTACGGGGCCGCCACATGGTGTCGTGAAGCATCAACTGACCTAGAACCTTACTTGACCATCCTGGCCTCTTTAGAGGTAGTGAGATGACCGACTTTGGTGCAGTCCGAAGTTGGTAGATACTCGATACTACACTCATTGAGGGTTGTTTTCTTGGAATATTTTGGTCGCCAGTTAAGTGGCTAAATCAAAACAATGAACATAGAAAACAATCCAATGATATTGAGATCCTCTAGAACCCGATTACTATTTTCTAGGACAGGTCTTAACCAACTGAAACTGAAAGAGGGTAATACCTAAACTTCATGCCGGCCTGAAATCTAAGGGCTCTTTTGTGTGACTTGTGTGCCTTCAAATACTTGCACGTTCTTGTTATCTGACCACATGAGTTCCTTGCAGGTTTTGTTTACAGTCCTTAATCTGGGCTCATAATAGGGTTTACTTACGTCACTCCGCGCATAGCACAACATCATACCATCATACCATTGCATACATCCTGCATAAGGACTAACCCATTTCAAGGATCTCAAGGGTTTGTGATGCAGGTCATGATGAACAAATGTCTAGCAAGGGGCAAAGGGGATTTATTTTCCTCTAGCCAAGGTTGCTCGGAGATCAAAACATGATAACTAGGGTCAGGGGCTATGACCCACTCGATATGGTGAGCTTTGACTCTTGAAGAAGGACTCTCAGCAACATGAAGTTCCTTCAATCAAACTGCACAATTCAAATTCTAACAAATTTCCTTGTTTACCCCACGAGATCCTTGAAAACATTGCATACATATATCATACATATCATTGCATAACAGGTCTCCCAGTGCAGGTTGCTTATCTTCTTCGCTGTTTATTTCAGCAATGGCTTTCCAACCAGACAACTAGGATCTCCATACTCAAGAGACTCAGTTCAGGGAGATCCTCCTAAACCTATCCAAGGGGCGGGAAGAGTTGAGAACACTCCTCATGGGGAATTTGGTCAAGAAGAGTCCTGAAGACGATAAGGACGAACGGCTGAAATATCTACAAGCTGAGGTGGATGCAATGAGAGCCCAGATGCTGGGGCAGATGACTCTCATTCAAGACTTAGCTCAGAGACAAGAAGAGCTCAGGGTCCTCGTCAACAAGCTGCTTCAAAATAACCAAGTGAGGCAGACAACTAGGGTTGGAGATCAAGCCATCATTCAACCACATTTGGGGCAAGAAGGCAAGGGAAAGGCTCCTCAGTCTGCTTCAGGGTCACTAGCCCAGCATCAACCTCGCCAGCAGCAACAGGGTAATCGGCGTAAGCGAAATACGCCTGGAAGACATTTCTCGGAGACTGATATACCATCATCTCTCATACTGAAACGCTTGTTGGAGGTCAATCTGATTACGTTAAAGGACCCTCCTAAGAATCCGAACACTACACCTTCAAGGTATAACTCCAACACCCGCTGCGCTTATCGTTCTGACAGCCCGGGGCATGCTACAGATGATTGTTGGATTCTGAAGAACAAGATCCAAGACTTGATCGACAGAAGGGTGCTGGAGTTCATGCCGGATGGCGAGATGAAAATTTTCCGCTGAGAATTCTCCATCTGAGATGACTAGTTCAAACTAAGAGACTTTTGTTCATTTTAATTCTGAAGTTGTATTTTTCTTTGTTTATTCAAACAATTATTGTCATAGCAAACTTTATTACTTTCATTAATGCATCGCATGTGTCTGTTTTGAATCAATCCATTCGTATTCACTATATTCAAATTGCTTTCATTTTTTGTGATGTTCAACTCTCGATTAAAAAATTCTAAGCCTCTTGAGGGAGGATGACGAAAACGATACCACAATCTTTACAGTATGCTTTTGAACAGACCCCGCTGATGAGGTACAAGCATTGTTTCAAATCCTAAACAGTGGAGTTATAAGGAAGATAATCCCTAGTCAACCCCTTTGAGCCAAAGAAGTTGGAGTTTTTCTTTTCAAAAATTAAAACCCTTAATCATAACCTAGGGCAGGGTAGTTCTCTCAGTTGATCCAGGTGCACAATGAATGGTATCGAAAGAGTCCTTCCAAAACAAAAGACAGTGATGGTTCCGAATAATCATAACGACAGGCAGTCATTATCTCTCAGAAATAAAATCCCAATAAGTCACAACCTATGAAGGAGACTTACAAAACTGGGGCATCCCGCTGACTGTAATCACAAAAGAAACAGTTCAGGAAAAAAGACAGGGATAATAAAATCAAAAAGAAAGAGGTCCTACAAACCCTCAGCAAAAAAAGAAATGACTGCCTATTCAAAATAAACTATCAGTATCCGAACCATCACTGGTACATCAGAGCAAAGACTCAAACAAGGTCTAACGCACGATCAGCTGAGTTTAGGTTTGAAGAACATCACGAAGAACGAGTGGGTACAAATATGCTTTGAGCCTTTATCCTTTGTTTCTTAAACCGTGAACCAGGCCACGTTATAACCCTTAAAAGTCCTAGCTGAAGCATGGGTTAGTTCGAAAGCATACTGTTACCAAAGGTATCCTGACTCCTTAAGGCTTGCTGTAAAATCCTGAGTTGACATCACATTTTACAAAATTCATTTGTTTTATTGAAAACTACATTTTAAAAAACTTCGAAACAGACATAAGCTTTGCATTCTTAAAATAACATTGTTTGCATATGACTATTTGTTCGAACAACAGAGAAATTCGCAAGAAGAATATCTAGTGAACAAAAGCACTTCCAATCAAGGGGCACGACATGATAATTATCCATCATCTGGGGCAGTCACGTCAAGATTCAGAGAATCTCTCAAAATGCCGAACAACCAGGGGAAAACCTCCACCTGAGTCACTTGGGGAATTGGACATGAATTCCAGCAACGAATCTTGCATGATCAAACATCTTCTGGTAGTATGGCAACACAACACTATCGACAGTGGCACCTCCCTACATCCTGAGAGCATGGACATAGTCGAAAAATACTACGCATAATCAAAGACCCGCTAGGTTGACACACCTAGGCGAAAATAAGGGCTTCCCGGCGAACCAAAAGAGTTCGGGCAAAAATAAGGGATAAAATGAAAAAAAATTGTACACCCGACAAGTCGAAAACCTGAAAAAGGCGGCTTGGGCAAAAAAGGGTATCCCGGTGGACTGAAAACCCGAAAGGGCGGTCCAGGCAAAAGTTAGGGATTAAAGCGTACGACTATGTCCCATCATCTCGTCACTTGCCTACCAGAAGAAGATTTGTCAATCGGCAATTATCAAGCACCTCCACAGGTACCTTTTCCCGCAGAAACTGGGGCAATAAGAATTGTCCGAATTGTACAAAGTGCTCTGTCCTCCAGGTCCAAGGTAGGTTCAGCTGAAGAATACGACCAAGATATCTTCACTCCCCGAGAGTAAGGCAAGATTCGACAATACTCTCCCCAAGCAGGGTTGGTTTCCCATCAGTCCTAAAACAGGCACAGTATCCCCAGCAAGTCAACAATGCTCTCCCCAAGCAGAGTTAGTCCACTGTCAGCGTTAAGGAAGTGGGGTACCCCCAGAAGATCTCAACATTCCCCAGCGGAGTATGCAGATATTCCTCAGCAAGCATCCCTGGCAGTCTTAATATAAGATTGTTCCCCGGCGGAATACAGACACCCCAGTGGAGCCATTCCCCCAGTACAGTCCAAAAGTTTCCCCAAGAGAGTTGAATCATCCTCCCCAGTAGATTCTGGAAGCTTATCCCCAGTAGATTCTGGAAGCTTATCCCCAGTAGATTCTGGAAGCTTATCCCCAGTAGATTCTGGAAGCTTATCCCCTGCAGAGTACGAACGCATCTCCCAGGCTTTGTTCAAAGGTTATTCCCCACCAGGGCCTAACTGGGTTATCCTCAGCTAATTACCATGGAAAGATCGTCCTCGGCGAAGTTCTTTCTATCCCCCAGCGGAGTTCATCAAAATCCCTCAATAGAGCTTATCAATGGAATCCCCAGCGGAGTTCTCATTAAAATCTCAGTGAAGCATCTCTTCCCCCACAGAGTATTTCCCTGCAGAGTAATCTCTTCAACAAGTTTATTCCCCAACGGAGTCATCTTCTCCTACCGGTTTATCCTTGCAATCATCATCCCCAGCGGAAACGAAGAACTCTACTCTTCAACATCAGCCCAGGATTCAACAATTTCCCGGCATTCGTCAAGGATTTATTTTCCCAGACGAAAATGCATTCATAAACATTTCACATTTTATACATCCTGCTTACATACATGATAAAGTGCATACGACACTATCTCATTTATTTTTGAACATCATGACATCATGCATTTCATACATCATGACATTGCATACAACTGATGTTTTTCCTTTTCAAGAAAAAGGTCAATCCAAAGATGACTACTATCAACTGTCGCAGTTCCAGATTCGATACCTGTATCTAGCCAGGGCATATCTGTGAGCGATTGATTGTAGATTCGATACCTGTATCTAGAAAGGGCATATCTGCATGAAGAGTTTGAAGTTCCAGATTTGATACCTCTATCTAGCCAGGGCATATCTGTGAGCGATTGATTGTAGATTCGATACCTGTATCTAGCCAGGGCATATCTGCATGAAGAGTTTGAAGTTCCAGATTCGATACCTGTATCTAGCCAGGGCATATCTGTGAGCGATTGATTGTAGATTCGATACCTGTATCTAGCCAGGGCATATCTGCAAGAAGAGTTTGAAGTTCCAGATTCGATACCTGTATCTAGCCAGGGCATATCTGCGAGCGATTGATTGTAGATTCGATACCTGTATCTAGCCAGGGCATATCTGCATGAAGAGTTTGAAGTTCCAGATTCGATACCTGTATCTAGCCAGGGCATATCTGCATGAAGAGTTTGAAGTTCCAGACTCGATACCTATATCTATCCAGGGCATATCTGTGAGCGATTGATTGTAGATTCGATACCTGTATCTAGCCAGGGCATATATGCATGAAGAGTTTGAAGTTCCAGATTCGATACCTGTATCTAGCCAGGGCATATCTGTGAGCGATTGATTGTAGATTCGATACCTGTATCTAGCCAGGGCATATCTGCATGAAGAGTTTGAAGTTCCAGATTCGATACTTGTATCTAGCCAGGGCATATCTGTGAGCGATTGATTGTAGATAAGATACTTGTATCTAGCCAGGGCATATCTGCATGAAGAGTTTGAAGTTCCAGATTCGATACCTATATCTAGCCAGGGCATATCTGCATGAAGAGTTTGAAGTTCCAGATTCGATACCTGTATCTAGCCAGGGCATATCTGTGAGCGATTGATTGTAGATTCGATACCTGTATCTAGCCAGGGCATATCTGCATGAAGAGTTTGAAGTTCCAGATTCGATACCTGTATCTAGCCAGGGCATATCTGTGAGCGATTGATTGTAGATTCGATACCTGTATCTAGCCAGGGCATATCTGCATGAAGAGTTTGAAGTTCCAGATTCGATACCTGTATCTAGCCAGGACATATCTGTGAGCGATTGATTGTAGATTCGATACCTGTATCTAGCCAGGGCATATCTGCATGAAGAGTTTGAAGTTCCAGATTCGATACCTGTATCTAGCCAGGGCATATCTGTGAGCGATTGATTGTAGATCCGATACCTGTATCTAGCCAGGGTATATCTGCATGAAGAGTTTGAAGATCAACCCCTGTAACAGGCCAGGAAGTCATCTTTATTTCTCAGTTCCAGATTCGATACCTGTATCTAGCCAGGGCATATCTGTGAGCGACTGATTAGAGGTCTACGCCTGTATCCAGCCAGGAAAGTCATCTACATGAAGAGATTGAAGATCAATACCTGTAGCAGGCCAGGAAGTCATCTTTATTTCTCAAGTCAGAGATCTATACATGTATCCAGCCAGGAAAGCTATCTTGACCAACCTTTTGGAGTTCCAGATTCGATACCTATATCTAGCCAGGGCATATCTGTGAGCGATTGATTGTAGATCTATACCTGTACCTAGCCAGTAAAGTTATCTACATGAAGAGTTTGAAGATCAACCCCTGTAACAGGCCAGGAAACCATCTTTCTTTCTCAAGTATGCAAGTTCTCGCTAAGGAATCTCTTATGCGATCGACACCCCTAGATGGCATCTATAAGCCCATCCTCCTATCCATTATATCTCCAAATGGCATCTGTAAGCCCATTCTCGACATCACATTGCTGATATTCTACTATGCGAGTGCGAATTTCTGGGCACTCTAGTGTTCAATCATCTTCCACCTTCGGATCACGAAAGGCACGCAAGCCAATCTACATCCTCAGGTTTAAGAATATTGAACAGGGGCAACTGTTGCACCCCAAAATTTGCCCTCCCATATTTCTTCAAGGTTTGTTAAGAATCATCTTCAAATGGTTCAAGATTTGCTCAAGGATTGCACAGTCCAAATACCTCCTAAGCCAGCTGAAATTAGGGTTTTGTTTCTTTCAAGGAATTTGAGGTTTTCAATGGTCCAATCAAGTCTCATAGGCCTATATACATTGTCAAGCATCTACATGCCAAGTCTCAAGACTCACAGAGGTAAATTGCACAGTCAAAAGCCCTATTTGGTTCACAATCAACTGCAGGGGCAAAATGGTCATTTCACAGTCAAAAGTCAGAATTTTTGGTCAACATATTATTTTGAGCTCACAACCATAATTTTATCAAGTCTTGATCATGATTCCATAAGAATGGCTCAAAAAGCATCAAGATGCCAAAAGTTACTATTTTTGGACAGTAGAAAAGTCAACTGTATCTTGACCAGGGCATAACTTTTTCATGGTTCATCAGAAAAATCCCATCCAATGCTCATTTTTAAGGGGATGACATTTCCTACAACTCATATTCACATTACAAGTCCAAGAAATGCTCTCACAAAAAGTTATCAATTTCTACATTATAGGTCAATTTCAAAAGTCAACAAAAATGCACTTTAAGTCAAAGACCATAACTTGATATTGGTAAATCCAAATGACATGGGACCAAAGGCATTAGTTAGAGGACTTCAAGGCCTTTCCAAAATGTCCAAGAATATGTTCATAGGATCAAAATTGAGCAAGATATGCATTGGAGAAGTTGGGAAATTTTTGTGAATTTGCAAAAGTCAACTATCTTTAAAACTTCAATTTTTGACAAAAGGGCCCACTTTCTTCCACTTGATTCAGCCTTGTCATACCACACACGTGTCCCATGATTAATTTCAAGATCAAAACATTTATTTTTCTATTTTATTTAATTTTTATTGATTTAATTCATTTTAAATCTATAATAATTCAAATAAAATCTAAAAATCAATGGAATAGTATCTTTATGGTTTGAACAACTTTCATACATCATGTGCCAGCTAACCAATTCGTGCTAAGCCTTTTTTGTGCATAAAATCTTAGATTTGCTTCAAATTGGGAAAGGTTTTCAATGGTGGTCAATCAAATCTCCAAACTTCAATACACAACGATACAAGCCCAAATTTTGACCTTGACTGGTTGCCTTATACATATACAAGAAGCCTAAACCTAATTCACGAGCTAAGCATTGCTAAAACGGCCAAGGCAAAACTGAAAAATTGTTGGAAAAGTGTGAGATCAAGAACGGTGTTGCAAGCGTTTTCAGACAAAAAGGAGCACGTAGCCTTCTTCCTTGCTATCCACTGAAGCTAAGGCGATCATTACCACGTCCAAAGACCCCCTATACAGCGCTGTAAGTTCTCACCAACTCTCCCCTGAACACGAAAGCTTAACTCTTAATTCTTGCATTTTTTTCTTCAAAGTGTTGGCATATTCATATTCATTACTTGATTTCTAACATAACTGCAATAGCCAATTTTGGTTTTAGGCCCTGAATCGTGATGCCCGATTCTAGGGTTCATGTTCTTGCGTTTTAGGTATTTTTGTTTCAGGGAAAATCAAAGCCAATTAAGGGCATAAATGTGATCAGAGGACAAAGACGAACATGCCCATGGTCTCAGGTGGTGTTTTCATGGCCTGGGGACAATTTTTGAAGCGATCTACGAAACCTCTTGCGGATAAAAATCCGCAGGTAACTGAACCAGGATGTTAGTGAAGAAGATGATGATGTGTCTTCCTATCACTGGCCCATTCAAATCAAAACTCGTCCACTTTTATTTATTTCCAGGATATCGCTTTTTATTACATATAATATCAATGGCCTATTGTTATAATGAATGGAACACGTTGGCTGAGTGGTTGGGAAGGCATGCATATGTTCATTGGGACCTGGGTTCGAATCCCAGGTCCCCCAAAACCTTTGTGCTATTTTGTTTCAGGGAATTATGTGCAATACTCCAAGCGAGTCTCACCATACGCCTCATCCAGATGCACGCCAAGTGGTCTCAGGTTCAGATCCAATGGTCAAAAGATGAACACCATGTTTCCCAGTCAAAGCATGCACATACAATTTCCAGAAAGTCAAACGTGGCTTGCAACTTGATGGGCCAGAATTGCTTCTTCACCTCCATCTGGGCCCAACACCCCCTGGGTTTTGTTTTCTTATTTTCCTCTTTTATATTTTATCTTTAATTCTTTTAATTATTATTATTATTAGTATTTAATTAACAAACTTTTATTTTCATAATAAATTTAGACAATAAAAAATGTAAATATTATTTATTTTATTATTTATTATTTTCACTATTAATTATTATTTTGTAAATAAATGTAATTAATTAATTTAGTTGTTTTAAATTAGGTTAACTTTAATCTTTTTCATAATAAATAAAATTAACATAGAATTAGGGTTTTTCTTTTGATAATTTTAATTCCTTTTATTTTATTTTCATTAAAACATAAAAAACATAAAATAATACTTTTTTTCTTTTAATTAATTAATTAATTAGTTATTAGGTTTAATATTAATTAGTTATAAAAAAGGACCACAATTTCATTCTTTTCTCAAAAAGGGCCAAAACCCTAAGGACGTCCTGATTCAATTTCTTTGCGCGCACTTTATTATTTTGATCATATTTATGTATCTGCTCCGAGAATGTAATAGATAATTAGGACTTTTATCGCTTTCTTTAATTTCTCGCATTTACTTTTCAAGGGTTATGTTTTTGGCGATGTAAATACCCGACGCCTTGTAATAGCGTAGATTCACTTTCCGCAATTTATTTTCTGCACAATTATTAACTGTTAATTATGCATGACAAGACTTGTATGAAAAATAAAATCAACCCGTAGCTCACCATAATACATGTACAAGATAATTTAACATGAAACCTGACACACTCGCACATGCCACTCTTAGGGTACGCCTCACTTGGTTGCCTCGACGTGGTCATTGAGTATAGGGTGTTTTAGAGGTCGCCCTCCTGTCTAAGATCCAAGTTTCCTCGGATAAAAAAGGATCTAGGACATTAGGGTTACCGCTAAGGCGTCCTACTATTGCTTTGGTGACCACACATGTCCCTATACTCGAATTGACCCGAATAACTCCAACGACGGTGCTACCTACTTCTCAATAGTGGGATAGTACTGTCTAAAGGACTCTTACACAGCCTAATTCCTTAGAGTAGGTAGATTTCTCCTGGGTACTTGCTCTTTCAAAAACAAAAAAAACAACTTTTCGCACCTACACTTTCAAAAAAGTTTTCAAACAAACACTTCATACACTCTTGAGGACTGATACAAGAGTTATCTAGAAGTTTTTTAAACGAACTTTTTCAAAACCCACAAACACAAGAAAAGCAAACTCTTTTGAAAACATAGTGAGCAAGTACCTAAGAGCCCGTGGATAACCACGGATAGAAAGGGTGCTAACACCTTCCTTTTCTATAATCTACCTCCCGAACCGAGAAACATCTTGAAAAGGAATTTTGCTGTGCTTTTGTCCTTTCCTTGTTGGAGAAAATAAAAGACGGTGGCGACTCTTGCTTACCGTGACATTTCACGAACCAGCATTTCAAAAACAATCAGTTCTATTTCCACCGATCACACTTACTATCCAGGCTTTCATATCGAAGTAACCCTACTATCCATGTTCCTTCTCATAGCCCTACTATCCAGGCTTTCATATCGAAGTAACCCTACTACCCAGGTTCCTTCTTACAGCCCTACTATCTAGACTTTCATATCGAAGTAACCCTACTATCCAGGTTCCTTCTCACAACCCTACTATCCAGGCTTTCATATCGAAGTAACCCTACTATCCAGGTTCCTTCTCACAACCATACTATCCAGGCTTTCATATCGAAGTAAACCTACTATCCAGGTTCCTTCTCACAACCCTACTATCCAGGCTTTCATATCGAAGTAACCCTACTATCCAGGTTCCTTCTCACAACCCTACTATCCAGGCATTCATGTCGAAGTAACCCTACTATCCAGGTTCCTTCTCAAGCCCTACTACCCAGGCTTTCATACCGAAGTAACCCTACTATCCAGGTTCCTTCTCCTAACCTTACTATCCAGGTTTTCTTCCTATCTTATCCCCAGACAGCAGTCCACAGCACTATAAGACCTGGACCTAATCAAACACAATTGATTTCACATTTCCCCAGAAAGTTGCAGTGTAACATATACCCTGACCAAACACACAGTTCACTTTCACTTCCTGTGATACGGTGGGAGAACTGACTTGATTGTTTTTGCGTTTGTATTTGCACTTGTTCAGTTTAGCAAGAGTCGCCATCGACTTTTTATTTTATCCTAAAGGAAAGGTTAAAAAGCACAGGAAAAACCTTTTGAGATGTTTCGTGGGTTCGGGGGGTAGATTATGAAAAGGGAAGGTATTAGCACCCTTTTCATCCATGGTTATCCATGGGCTCTTAGTTACTTGGTTTTAGATCACTTGCCTTTGATTTTCAATTGCTTGAAATGGTGTGTATGTGTTTTGAAAATGTTTTTGAAGAAGACGCCTTGTCTAGGAAACCGTTGTAACAATTCTTTACTCGAATGTTTTACAAAAGGTGTGTATCTTTTCGAAAAGATGTTTCAAATGTTTTTGAAAGTTTGTTTTTTGAAAGTGTTTGTGGAGTGGCTTTTAAAAAGTAGGAAAGTGTGTTTTGCAAGTTGATCAAGTAACTGAGAGTTGTCTACCCCTACATTTACTCAAAGGTTTTTCTCATGTTTTAACCCTTTTAACAATTTTGTTCCACCATTGTATTTGGTGGACAATCTTGCGTTAGGATGTTAACGGGACAGGCGCGGGTCATCGTATGGACCATGAATGCAATGGTGCCAAGTGTCTTTGGCAATTTGCTTGAAGGGACTTGATCATTTAGATAGGCAACTTTCGAAAGCGTCATCGATGGACTTATGATCATTTGAATTGTTTTGCCAAAGAAACTCGACGTGCAAGCATGGCCCATTTTGGAAGGCAACATGTGGGATTACCCTAGGGGTGCAAGTGTGATTGTGTATTGATTTCATGTATTTGTCTTGTATTAGGTTATCTAGCGTTCGATTTTATGTACATACAAACCCTAAGTCTAACCATGGTATAATTCGAAAGCGATAAATTGCGGGAATTTAAAGCCTACGCTATTACAAACAAGTATCCGGGAGTGGGGGCACAAATTTACAAATGGGGATGAGACCTTAGGAGAGTAGTGTCCAAATAATTACAACCAAATCGAATTGCGCAAATGTAAAATATAATGTATAGCAATGTATAAGAATAACAAATGTGTATAAGAGCAATGTAAATGTATTATTGTATTGTAAATGTGTAAGTGTATGTGTAAATGATTATGTATGAGGTTTATTTACAAGTTTTTAGAAATGTTAACTTAATAAGGAAATTAAGTATGGTGTTTATTCCTTTTGGATATTTGTATTTCTTTGTTAAATATGTACAAACAAAGTATTTTAAGAAAAGAATAATATTTCAAGTTTAAGGAAATTATGTATTATTGTCTTATATACAAATCAAAACAAGTTTTAATAAGATAAAAGAAAAAGTGTTTTAAATAATTCTAATTTTTATGCATTTTATGTTAGTATTTTTTTATGTACAAAAAATAAAAGAAAAGAAAATATCTTAAGTTCTATTTTTTATGTATCAATATTAATGTATTTCAATTAGTGTTTTTTATGTATAAAAAGGAAAACAAAAATGTTTCAAATTTAAGAAAGAATTAATGTTTGTATATTTTCTAAAATTATCATGTTCATATTTAGTTAATATTCTATAAAAAATTAGTGTAAAGAAAACAAAATTAGTGTATTAATGTAAGTTATAAAAAAAAAAGGGATATTAGGGTGATAAAAGAAAAATATATTTTTAGTTTAAAAAACAAGAATGGGCCTTAGAGGGTCTTGTGGCCCAAACATAACTTGCAACAGAAGCCAAAAAAAGGGGGGGGGGGGGGGGGGGGGGGGGTCAATTGGAATGCATTTGGGCTTAGGCTGATTTTGTGGGACAAAGGCCAAGCGTGTTGGATAGCGTTTTAGAGTTTCAGTTTTTGTTTCGTTTGGGAATGAGGGTTTCAGGTGGAGGCGCCGTTCTTCACTTCTTTCTCCGTCTTCGTCTTCTCACGCCATAGCTATCAGAACCACGTCCTTTCTTGCCTAGGCCAACCAGCGCCATCTCCGTCTTCCTTCCTCCATGGATTAATCAGCGACGTTTGTAAGGTTTGATCTTTGATTCTAACGCGTTAGGGTTTTCACTAATTCCTCTTTTGCATGCTTAGTTTGAGTTCTGATTTTGTTTCTGATTTTATGTGGTTATTATCGTTTGTTATTGAGGTTGTGGAAAGAAGAAAAAAGGAGAAATACTACCTTGACGGAGGAAGAGGCGGACGTGGAGGCGCTCCGGAGGCCAAGGCGAGGAGATGGTGATGATGAGCGTTTGAGCTAGCTTGGAACCCTGGTATTTCGTGTTTTGCCTTTTTTTGTGTTGGTTCAGTGATGACGTTCTGAGAACTTAGTTTGACTTCCTTTCTTCTTCTTGCTTGCTTGCCCTTTTGCTTCTGTTGCTATATGTTTGACCTCTGAATGCCTTTTTTATCTTCTTCTTCTTGTTGCCTTGTATGTTTGGATATTTGGTATGCTGAGATATGTTGTGATGATTTGGGTAACCCAATGATGAAACTTTTCTGAGGGCTTAGAGTTTTGACTGGAATTTGTGGATGTTTGGTTTATATGTTTGAGTTTCTTTGTATCACCATGTGATGAAACATTCTGAGGGTGTTGACTTGAAAGGCTTATGCATTAGCAGGTTTATTCATGGCTTTGAGCTTGATGACAGACACCGGTTTTAGGTGTTTTGGAATGGTAAGGCTTTTCTCTGGTTTAGGCCTTTTGGCTTTGTTGATTGTTGTTCTGGTTTTTGAAGCTTGGCTTCAGCAGGTTGGGTGTTTCCGGTTTTAGACAGGTTTTAGGTTATTACCAGTTTGGTTTGTAATGAGCTTACAAGCTTGTATGGCTAAAGGGTTTGAGCAGGTTGAGAGATTTTTCTGGTTTTTGAAGCTTGGCTTCAGTTTGGTGCAGGTAAAAAGCTTATGGCTTTGAGGCTCACACTGCTGTTTGTATATTTTTGTAGTTATGTAGGTTAAGGCCCTTTTGAATCATTTGAAGGTTCAGCTTGAGGCTAAGAGCTTTAGTTTTGCTTCCATTTTTCTGTTACAATATGAGGCAGGACTGTTTTTGCTTTTGACTTCCTTGCTTTTTTGTGATATCTCTGCCTCTTATCCACTGTGTTATTAATAATCTTTGTTTTTATTCTCTTTTCTTGCCTAAAGCCTGAGCCCTGTAAGTCTCCTTCTTTTACTCTCTCTCTCCTCTCTCTTGACTTTAAGCATATTATATTGCTTAGATGTACTTATCCTGAAAAGGCACTGGCTTAGAAAATGATGAAATGGACCTTGCTTGCTTGCATATGTAGTTTAGCTCTGCATACTTTATGTACTGCTTCCATATTTTCTACTTCTTTGTGACAGTATTTTGATACTTTGATATCTTGAGATATCTTTTGGGCAGCTTGGACAGTTTTAAATGTGAACTCAGTTTGGACTTGGTTGGCCTAGTTCAGTTTGCCTTGTATCCTTGGTTTAGAACTTTTGGAATTATGCAGTATGTAACTTTTGTGCATTTTCAAACTTAAATTGCAAGACATTCCATCCCTCTTTGTGAACCGGGAGAAATCCCGTGATTTGCAGAGAGGGCAAACTGATTCCGGCCAGTCGCCTTTAATGATGAACCCAAATTAACTGTTTGTCTTCTATTCATTTTATCTGCAATTGACTTTTCTTTCTTTTTTTTTTTTTGCAGATAAAATCAAATGAAGCAGAGAGAGCAATGGATGAAAAATGAAGACTTAGGAATTAGGATAGTTTTTATTTCATTTTAAATATTTGTAAAATTATCATTGCAAATACTTTGTAAAAAAATACTGTATTTAAATAATAATTGTAACAAATAAATTAAAGATGAATAAAATCTATTTTTTATCAGTTAATTCCTTTTCTTCTTTTCAAATGTTTATTTTATTATTTATAATTCTCAAACTATAATAATTGGAAATAAATTCCAACCATTTTAACTCAGAATAATAAATAATCCATAAACGTCCGGCATCTTGAATAATCAAAGCAATGCACTGTCAAATCACGCATGCCCAAATGTCTTTTCCTTTTACTGATTTTAAATCAAACACCGCAAACTCAAACCAAATGCCTCTTTTCACTGATTTAGTCAAACACTGCAAACTCAAACCAAATGCCTCAGTCCATATCTCGGAATAACTTGACAAGCACTGTAGAATTAAATCTTTCTGAGAAATCTGCGCATAAACCCTAGTTCTTGATTAAATTTCCAGAGAAGCGTCCACCTGATCAAAACCTGAGCCAAAATCAACCAAACCCTAAGCAAACTGTTTGAACTGTTCCAGAGCCATGAAAACCCTAATTTTGTCTGACTGACGAGAAAAGTCTGTTTGACCGATTCTTGAACCAGTCTGAAATATCAAGAAACGCCCGGGGCTGTGGCTTCTTGTGGAAAAATGCGAGGGCAAATTTTGGGGTACAACAGTTGCCCCTGTTCAATCTTCTTAAACCGGAAGAGTTAGATTGGCAAGTTTGCCTTTCGTGACTCGAGGGTAAAAGGAGATTGGACACTAGAGTGCCCTAAAATTTACACTTGGTGATGTGATGGTAGAGGGAATGGGCTTACCGATGCCATTTGGTGATGGGCTTAAAGATGCCATCTAGGGATGTGACAGAATCTGGTTAGAGGATAGGCTTATAGATGCCATCTGGAAATGGGCTTAAAGATACCATTTGGAAGTTGTTGGTAGGAGGATGGGCTTATAGATGCCATCTGGAAATGGGCTTAAAGATGCCATTTGGAAGTTGATGGTAGGAGGATGGGCTTATAGATGCCATTTGGAAATGGGCTTAAAGATGCCATTTGGAGGTTGCTGGTAGGAGGATGGGCTTATAGATGCCATCTGAAGGTCATTGTTGAACTGTATGTCACTGGTGAGTGGACGAGTATCAGAAAGGTATCCATGTTTTGGAACGTCTCTGAACTAGGGGTATGAACAAGCGATAGATTGACATCCATGTTTTGGAGAATCCATAAACTATTTTCAGGAGTTGGAGTTGAATAAGCAATAGAGCAGCATCCGTTGTTGGGAAGCGTCCGTAAACTATTTTCAGAAGTCTTGAAGTGGAGAAGGAACCGGTGTAGGGTTTCCTGATGATGAGTTCGTGTAAAACTGCATCTGGATGATTCTGGAATAAGTATCAGAATGTCGCCGTGTTTGGCTCACACCTGAACTATCTCTGAGTGAATCTGGAATACGTATCAGAATATCGCCATGTCTGGGTCACATCTGAACTATTTCTAGAAAGAATCTCGGAAGATGATGATCTTTGTCTGTTGACTGATCTTTCCTGAAAAGGTAAAGAGTTAGTTGTATGCAATGTCATGATGCATGATGCAATGTATGTTACACCAATGTTTATGATATGAATGTGATGAATGCGCATGTAAGCTGATGAGCTCTCTTGCTGAGGATAGATGAATCCTGGATGGCTGGAGATAAAAGAATCTTGATTGCTGCCGGGGAAAATAAATCCTTGGTTGCTGCTGTGGAGGGCAAGAATCTTCTGATCATTGAAAATGAGAAGTCCTGGGACCACTGTTGGGGAATCAGAAGCTTGGGTTGTATGCCAAGCTACTGAGGATTCCTGTCTTGAGGAGATCTTCACTTGGAGAATATTCGAATATTCTGTGAGGAACTGAAAATGAGAGTCTTCACTCTGCTTGGGGATTGATAGTTGGAAGCTTTAGCTCCGCTGGGGATTGACAATTTTGACTCCACTGGGGATTTTGAAACTTGACTCTGGGGGGAATTAGATTCTAGAAGGTTCTCCGGCTGGGGATTGCAAGAACCTTCTGATTGTTGTAGGTGTTGATCTGGAATAAGTTACGGAATGCCGCCATCTCTGGGTCACATCTTGAACTATCTCTAGAAGCAAATCTGGAATAAGTATCGGAATGTCGCCATCTCTGGGTCACATCTGGAACTAAATCTGGAAGCAAATCTAAATGAGTTATAGAATGTCGCCAAATCTTGGATCACATCTTGAACTATATCTGGATGCAAATCTGAATGAGTTATAGAATGTCGCCAAATCTGGGTCACATCTTGAACTATATCTGGATGCAAATCTGAATAAGTTATAGAATGTCGCCAAATCTTGGGTCACATCTTGAACTATATCTGGATGCAAATCTGAATAAGTTATAGAATGTCGCCAAATCTGGGTCACATCTTGAACTATATCTGGATGCAAATCTGAATAAGTTATAGAATGTCGCCAAATCTTGGGTCACATCTTGAACTATATCTGGATGCAAATCTGAATAAGTTATAGAATGTCGCTAAATCTTGGGTCACATCTTGAACTATATCTGGATGCAAATCTGAATAAGTTATAGAATGTCGCCAAATCTTGGGTCACATCTTGAACTATATCTGGAAGGAAATCTGAATGAGTTATAGAATGTCGCCAAATCTTGGGTCACATCTTGAACTATATCTAGAAGGAAATCTGAATGAGTTATAGAATGTCGCCAAATCTGGGTCACATCTTGAACTATATCTAGATCTTGATTTTGTTGAGGGTCAGAAATTGGGAGCTTTAATTGCTCGTTATTCTGTTGGTGGTTGTAACTTCCAGTAGGTGATGAAGGTATTGTTGAACACTTTTGACATTCGAATGCCCCAAGTGATGATTGAAGGAGTCTTGAATCAGATTACTCTGCGAATTGAGAGATTTCTTGAAATCTTGACTGGACTGCCCCATGTTAACTGAACTTTGAAAGATTTGTTGAACCCTTGACTGGACTGCCCCAGGTTAATCGGATGGTGACATGTCATGCCCCCTGTTGATAGGAGATTTGTCGTTGGAAGTGTCATCCTTTTGAAGTGATTTTGTTCACTGAGAGAGTTTTCATTCCTTCGAGCATTCGCTGTATGAATTTCTTCGCTGTCAAACAAAATAGTCAAATGCAAACGGTGATATTCAAGCCATACAAAGTTTATGTTTGTCTCGAAGTTTTGAAAAATGCGTTTTTTAGCAGAAAATTTTTCATAAGACAAATCAACACAAGATTTTAGAGCAAAGCCTTACAGGAGTCAGGATACCTTTTGTAACAGTATGCTTTCGAACTAACCCACACTTCAATTAGGACTTTTGAAGGGTTGTAACATGGCTTGGCTCACGGTTTAAGAAACAAAGGATAAAGGCTCAAAGTATATTTGTACCCACCCGCTCTTCGTGATGTTCTTCAACCCTAAGCTCAGTTAATTGCGCGTGGCACTCTATTTGAGTTTGGAACGACTTTTGGGTGATGGTTCACCAATTGAATTGGGAGACAGTCATCATCTCCTTTTTTCTTTTGCAACATTTTTCATGTTGTTGAGGATTTGTAATGACCTCTCTATTTTGATTTTGGTTTGTTATCCCTAACTTTTGCCTGACTGTTTCTGTTTTCGAGATCACAGTCAGCGTGATGCCCCATCTTTCTTAAGCCTCCTTTACAGGTTTTGGCTTGGTGGGATTTTCTCTTTTGAGAGATTGACTGCCCATATGATAGGGAACCACCCTGTCTTTTGATTCCAAAGGAATGCTTTCTTTTGTTGACGTCGTTCGTTGTGTTACGAACTGAGAGTTTGCGACTTCAATGCGCACCCTTTTGAATTAACTGAGAGACTACCCTGTCCCAGGTTTATATCAAAGTTTTTGATTGTTTAGAACAGAAAACTCCTACTTCTTTGGCTCGAAGGGGTTGACTAGGGATTATCTTCCTTATAACTCTAGTGTTTGAGAATTGAAAGAAATGCCTGTACATCATCAGCAAGGTCTGTTCAAAAGCATACTGTATGAGATTATGGTATTGTTTCGTCATCCTCCCTCTAAAGGCTTGCAGCTTTTTATCAAGAGTTAAATATCATAAAGAAAGCATAAGAGTAGTGAAAACGAATGGATGAATTCAAGACAAACATATGCAATGCATTAATGAAAACAGAGTTTGACATCAACAGTTAATTGTTTGAAAACAAAAGAAATTACAACTTGGAAATTCAAATGGAACAAAAGTCTCCCAGTTTGAGTTTTGTCATTTCAAGTGGAGAACCCTTGGCAGAAGAATTCAGCCTGGCCATCTCGTGTGAACTCCAGCATTCCTTTGTCGATCAGATTTTGGATTTTGTACTTCAACGCCTAACAATCGTTTGTATCATGTCCAGGACTATCAGAATGATAGGCATACCTGGCATCTGGATTGTAGCTGGGAGAAAAAGTTTTGGGGTTCGGATGAGGGTTTATCACCGAAATCATATTCATCTTCAACATGTGCTACAATGCTTGTGACAAGGGCATGTTGATTTGGGTGAATTGCCTTTGAAGTCTTTCCCCCTTTGGATGATTATCCGGTTGGTGTTGACGAGGCCGTTGTTGGGCTCGTGATGTGGAAGCAAAGTGAGAAGGTCTTCTCTCTTTTAAACCGGTTTCTTGTCTCATGGGAAGCTGAGCAAGGCCTTGATTTCCAATCCTGAGTGTTTTCCCCATACGGTTGTGACCGTCCTGACGAAATTGATTGATAATGGTTCCCAAATCCTCTTGTCTTCGGGCTAGGCCTTGGATAAGAGCCATCTGCCCTAGCATCTGGGTTCTCATTGCCTCAACCTCAGTTCGCAGTTGCTCCAACTGTTGGTCCTTATTGTCTTCCGAATTTCTCTCGGCCAGGTCCCTTGCGAGGAGTACTTTCAACTCTTCCTGCCCCCTGGATAGGTTCAGGAACATCTCTTGAAGCTGAGCATTTTGAGCTTGGAGGCCCTTGATATTCTGCTCCAGAGCCATCTCTACTGAAATAAACAGTAGGGGAGTAAGGAAACCTGAAAAGGAAAAATCGTCAAGATGCAATGCATGATATGCAGATGCATGCTTTCAAGGATCTCTTGGGGTAAACACAAGAGAATGTTAGAGGTTGAACTTTGATCTTTGATTGGAGAACTTCGCACCGATGGATGTCTTTCCACGAGAATCAAGCTCACCATGTCAAGTGGGTCATAGCCCCTGATTCAAGTTGTTGCACTTGATCTTTGATTGGAGAACTGTGCACTGGTGGATGTCTTTCCACGAGAATCAAGCTCACCATGTCGAGTGGGTCATAGCCCCTTATTCAAGTTGTTGCACTTGATCTTTGATTGGAGAACTGTGCACTGGTGGATATCTTTCCACGAGAATCAAGCTCACCATGTCGAGTGGGTCATAGCCCCTGATTCAAGTTGTTGCACTTGATCTTTGATTGGAGAACTGTGCACTGGTGGATGTCTTTCTACGAGAATCAAGCTCACCATGTCGAGTGGGTCATAGCCCCTGATTCAAGTTGTTGCACTTGATCTTTGATGGCATTTTCTTAGAGGAGAAAACCTCTTGCCCTTGGGTAGACGTCTGGTTCAACGTAACCCTGCATCAAAAGAACCTTCGAGATCCTTGAAATGGTTATTGAAAATGCTATGGTATGATGTCATGATGTTATGTACATGTATGCAAAAAGCAAGTGAGTGTATATACAGGTAATCATATTCACACAAAGCAAACAATTCCTTAGGTTTAGGCTTGCATGGGGTTTTAGGTAAATACCCTCTTGAAGTTAGTTAGCTCATCCTGTCCTAAAATAGAAATCGGGTTCTAAGGAGCTCAATATCATTGGATTGTTTTCTGTGTTCATTGTTTTGGTTTAGCCGCTTAACTGGCGACCGAAATATTCCAAGAAAACAACCCTCAATGAGTGTAGTATCGAGTATCTACCAACTTCGGACTGCACCAAAGTCGGTTATTTCACTACCCCTAAAAAGGCTAAGATGGTCAATTAAGGTTCTAAGAGTTCGTTAGTGCTTCACGACATCACTCAGCGGCCCCGTACTCTCCTTGATTGAACTCAAGGGTTACCGGTACTCACAAATATGTCACACTAACATAGCTTACTGCTTCAACTGTGTCGGTATACCCCGCACAGTTCCCTCACAGTTTTTTTGCTATTTACCTAAAAAGGTGCCCCAAATCCGGGTGTAGGATTTACAACAAACCCAAACAAGGACCCAAAAAACAAAGCAATCAAAGCAATCAAAGCAAGTATGTATGGGTGATCTAAAACCCTAAGGTAGCCCCACTTTTGAATTATCCCCAGCAGAGTCGCCAGTTCTGTGATACGGTGGGAGAACTGACTTGATTGTTTTTGCGTTTGTATTTGCACTTGTTCGGTTTAGCAAGAGTCGCCACCGACTTTTTATTTTATCCTAAAGGAAAGGTTAAAAAGCACAGGAAAAACCTTTTGAGATGTTTCGTGGGTTCGGGGGGTAGATTATGAAAAGGGAAGGTATTAGCACCCTTTTCATCCATGGTTATCCATGGGCTCTTAGTTACTTGGTTTTAGATCACTTGCCTTTGATTTTCAATTGCTTGAAATGGTGTGTATGTGTTTTGAAAATGTTTTTGAAGAAGACGCCTTGTCTAGGCAACCGTTGTAACAATTCTTTACTCGAATGTTTTACAAAAGGTGTGTATCTTTTCGAAAAGATGTTTCAAATGTTTTTGAAAGTTTGTTTTTTGAAAGTGTTTGTGGAGTGGGTTTTGAAAAGTAGGAAAGTGTGTTTTTCAAGTTGATCAAGTAACTGAGATTTGTCTACCCCTACATTTACTCAAAGGTTTTTCTCATGTTTTAACCCTTTTAACAATTTTGTTCCACCATTGTATTTGGTGGACAATTTTGCGTTAGGATGTTAACGGGACAGACGCGGGTCATCGTATGGACCATGAATGCAATGGTGCCAAGTGTCTTTGGCAATTTGCTTGAAGGGACTTGATCATTTAGATAGGCAACTTTCGAAAGCGTCATCGAGGGACTTATGATCATTTGAATTGTTTTGCCAAAGAAACTCGACGTGCAAGCATGGCCCATTTTGGAAGGCAACATGTGGGATTACCCTAGGGGTGCAAGTGTGATTGTGTATTGATTTCATGTATTTGTCTTGTATTAGGTTATCTAGCGTTCGATTTTATGTACATACAAACCCTAAGTCTAACCATGGTATAATTCGAAAGCGATAAATTGCGGGAATTTAAAGCCTACGCTATTACAAACAAGTATCCGGGAGTGGGGGCACAAATTTACAAATGGGGATGAGACTTTAGGAGAGTAGTGTCCAAATAATTACAACCAAATCGAATTGCGCAAATGTAAAATATAATGTATAGCAATGTATAAGAATAACAAATGTGTATAAGAGCAATGTAAATGTATTATTGTATTGTAAATGTGTAAGTGTATGTGTAAATGATTATGTATGAGGTTTATTTACAAGTTTTTAGAAATGTTAACTTAATAAGGAAATTAAGTATGGTGTTTATTCCTTTTGGATATTTGTATTTCTTTGTTAAATATGTACAAACAAAGTATTTTAAGAAAAGAATAATATTTCAAGTTTAAGGAAATTATGTATTATTGTCTTATATACAAATCAAAACAAGTTTTAATAAGATAAAAGAAAAAGTGTTTTAAATAATTCTAATTTTTATGCATTTTATGTTAGTATTTTTTTATGTACAAAAAATAAAAGAAAAGAAAATATCTTAAGTTCTATTTTTTATGTATCAATATTAATGTATTTCAATTAGTGTTTTTTATGTATAAAAAGGAAAACAAAAATGTTTCAAATTTAAGAAAGAATTAATGTTTGTATATTTTCTAAAATTATCATGTTCATATTTAGTTAATATTCTATAAAAATTAGTGTAAAGAAAACAAAATTAGTGTATTAATGTAAGTTATAAAAAAAAGGGATATTAGGGTGATAAAAGAAAAATATATTTTTAGTTTAAAAAACAAGAATGGGCCTTAGAGGGTCTTGTGGCCCAAACATAACTTGCAACAGAAGCCAAAAAAAGGGGGGGTGTCAATTGGAACGCATTTGGGCTTAGGCTGATTTTGTGGGACAAAGCCCAAGCGTGTTGGATAGCATTTTAGGGTTTCAGTTTTTGTTTCGTTTGGGAATGAGGGTTTCAGGTGGAGGCGCCGTTCTTCACTTCTTTCTCCGTCTTCGTCTTCTCGCGCCATAGCCATCAGAACCACGTCCTTCCTTGCCTAGGCCAACCAGCGCCGTCTCCGTCTTCCTTCCTCCATGGATTAATCAGCGACGTTTGCAAGGTTTGATCTTTGATTCTAACGCGTTAGGGTTTTCACTAATTCCTCTTTTGCATGCTTAGTTCGAGTTCTGATTTTGTTTCTGATTTTATGTGGTTATTATCGTTTGTTATTGAGGTTGTGGAAAGAAGAAAAAATGAGAAATACTACCTTGACGGAGGAAGAGGCGGACGTGGAGGCGCTCCGGAGGCCAAGGCGAGGGGATGGTGATGATGAGCGTTTGAGCTAGCTTGGAACCCTGGTATTTCGTGTTTTGCCTTTTTTTTTGTTGGTTCAGTGATGACGTTCTGAGAACTTAGTTTGACTTCCTTTCTTCTTTTTGCTTGCTTGCCCTTTTGCTTCTGTTGCTATATGTTTGACCTCTGAATGCCTTTTTTATCTTCTTCTTCTTGTTGCCTTGTATGTTTGGATATTTGGTATGCTGAGATATGTTGTGATGATTTGGGTAGCCCAATGATGAAACTTTTCTGAGGGCTTAGAGTTTTGACTGGAATTTGTGGATGTTTGGTTTATATGTTTGAGTTGCTTTGTATCACCCTGTGATGAAACATTCTGAGGGTGTTGACTTGAAAGGCTTATGCATTAGCAGGTTTATTCATGGCTTTGAGCTTGATGACAGACACAGGTTTTAGGTGTTTTGGAATGGTAAGGCTTTTCTCTGGTTTAGGCCTTTTGGCTTTGTTGATTGTTGTTCTGGTTTTTGAAGCTTGGCTTCAGTAGGTTGGGTGTTTCCGGTTTTAGACAGGTTTTAGGTTATTACCGGTTTGGTTTGTAATGAGCTTACAAGCTTGTATGGCTAAAAGGTTTGAGCAGGTTGAGAGATTTTTCTTGTTTTTGAAGCTTGGCTTCAGTTTGGTGCAGGTAAAAAGCTTATGGCTTTGAGGCTCACACTGCTGTTTGTATATTTTTGTAGTTATGCAGGTTAAGGCCCTTTTGAATCATTTTAAGGTTGAGCTTGAGGCTAAGAGCTTTAGGTTTGCTTCCATTTTTCTGTTACAATATGAGGCAGGACTGTTTTTGCTTTTGACTTCCTTGCTTTTTTGTGATATCTCTGCCTCTTATCCACTATGTTATTAACAGTCTTTGTTTTTATTCTCTTTTCTTTCCTAAAGCCTGAGCCCTATAAGTCTCCTTCTTTTACTCTCTCTCTCCTCTCTCTTGACTTTAAGCATATTATATTGCTTAGATGTACTTATCCTGAAAAGGCACTGGCTTAGAAAATGATGAAATGGACCTTGCTTGCTTGCATATGTAGTTTAGCTCTGCATACTTTATGTACTGCTTCCATATTTTCTGCTTCTTTGTGACAGTATTTTGATACTTTGATATCTTGAGATATCTTTTGGGCAGCTTGGACAGTTTTAAATGTGAACTCAGTTTGGACTTGGTTGGCCTAGTTCAGTTTGCCTTGTATCCTTGGTTTAGAACTTTTGGAATTATGCAGTATGTAACTTTTGTGCATTTTCAAACTTAAATTGCAAGACATTCCATCCCTCTTTGTGAACCGGGAGAAATCCCGTGATTTGCAGAGAGGGCAAACTGATTCCGGCCAGTCACCTTTAATGATGAACCCAAATTAACTGTTTGTCTTCTATTCATTTTATCTGCAATTGACTTTTCTTTCTTTTATTATTTTTTTTTGCAGATAAAATCAAATGAAGCAGAGGGAGCAATGGATGAAAAATGAAGACTTAGGAATTAGGATAGTTTTTATTTCATTTTAAATATTTGTAAAATTATCTTTGTAAATACTTTGTAAAAAAATACTGTATTTAAATAATAATTGTAACAAATAAATTAAAGATGAATAAAATCTATTTTTTATCAGTTAATTCCTTTTCTTCTTTTCAAATGTTTATTTTATTATTTATAATTCTCAAACTATAATAATTGGAAATAAATTCCAACCATTTTAACTCAGAATAATAAATAAACCATAAACGTCCGGCATCTTGAATAATCAAAGCAATGCACCGTCAAATCACGCATGCCCAAATGTCTTTTCCTTTTACTGATTTTAAATCAAACACCGCAAACTCAAACCAAATGCCTCTTTTCACTGATTTAGTCAAACACTGCAAACTCAAACCAAATGCCTCAGTCCATATCTCGGAATAACTTGACAAGCACTGTAGAATTAAATCTTTCTGAGAAATCTGCGCACAAACCCTAGTTCTTGATTAAATTTCCAGAGAAGCGTCCACCTGATCAAAACCTGAGCCAAAATCAACCAAACCCTAAGCAAACTGTTTGAACTGTTCTAGAGCCATGAAAACCCTAATTTTGTCTGACTGACGAGAAAAGTCTGTTTGACCGATTCTTGAACCAGTCTGAAAAATCAGGAAACGCCTGGGGCTGTGACTTCTTGTGGAAAAATGCGAGGGCAAATTTTGGGGTACAACACTTCCCAAACTGGAATTATTCCCCAATAGAGTAACGGACAACTGAAGCTCCTAAAACTCCATTTCTCTCAAGACAAAGACCAACATTCCCCAGCGAATTCTACCTCAACAACAGGTATACGGGTTCTCGCAAAGGAATCTCTTATGCGATCGACACTTCTTCGGATGGCATCTTTAAGCCCATCTCCGAAAATTCTCTAGCAACTACCAGATGGCATCTATAAGCCCATTCCCGATATCACAAATCAAGTATCACTTCATGCGAGCACAAATTTCTAGGCTCTCTAGTGTTCAATCATCTTCCACCTTCAGATCACGAAAGGCAGACGAGCCAATCTACATCTTCAGGTTTAAGAAGATTGAATAGGGGAAGCTATTGTACCCCAAAATTTTCCCTCTCATATTTCTCAACACATGGCAAGAGAGGTCCCCAAACTGCTCAAGGAGGTCCAAGAGTTGACCAGACAAACTCTCTCCTAAGGCAGTCTACCTCAAATTAGGGTTTCATTTTTCATCAAGATGCTTGAGTCCAAAGGATCCCAAATTCCTTTCGAGGTCCTAATATGTTCTCAAGATCATCCATGTCAAGTTTCAAGCCTTGCAGAGGAAGTTTGCTCTGTCAATTGCTCAAAAGGCCTGGAAATCAACTATGCTAGGTCAAAAGTCAATTGTGGCCCACATACAGTCAAACTTCAATATTTTTGGTCAACATCCTCATTTTGAAGTATTATTCATCATTTGATCAAGGGTTGATCATGTTTCCTCAAGGATTTCTCACAATTCATCAAAATTCAAAAGTTGCTAAATTAGGGTTTTGTAGGAAAAGTCAACTCAACTTTGACCAAGTATAACTTTCTCATACTTTATTATAAATGACCCATCCAAAGCTCATTTCTAAGAGGATGCAATTCCCTACAATTCATATTCAGCTCCCAAGTTCAAAATATGCACTCACAGAAAGATATGAATTTTGACATTATAGGTCATTTTGAAAAGTCAACAAAAACACCTTTTGGGTCAAAGCTTCATTCATGAACAAGGAATACTCAATTGATATGATACCAAAAGGGTTGCTTAGAGGACATACTAAGATTTCTAAAAATTCCAAGAACACCTCTCTAGGATCAAAATTGAGAGAGTTATGTATTGGCCAAGTTGACCATTTTTGCAAAATTGCCAAAAGTCAAATGTGCTCAAATTTGCATTTTTTGCTAAATGGGCCCAACTTTTTATGCTTTTTCATTAATTATAATGTGGTCCACGACTCAAATACTTATCCACCAATTGTTTGCTTCAATTTTCAATTTATTTTGATTTTTTATTAATTAAAAGGTGAATTAAATCAAATAAATGATGAAAATTATCAAAGATTTGATTTGATTGGTTTTTTTGACAGGTTAGCAACCAAGATTTGATGAGCTTGCATGATCAATTCAAATCAAGGCTGATTGGGACAAGAAAGGCATAATTTGGCTCAATATAGCAAGTTTACATATGCCATGAAAATCAAATCAAATCTTGAAAACTTCCAAAGATGTGATCAATTTTTACAACCCTAATGCACTCTATGATATACATTAAACACAACCAAGGCAAGAAAAGGGGTTAACAGTCGTGCATAGCCAAGAACAAAACTTCAAAATTTCAAAGAAAAGTGGTGATTCAGTTTCCATCCTAGAGGCCAATCCAAGCCATTTTAACATTGCCAACAGATTGCTGGACATCCTAGGAACGTATCCCAATCAATTGTAAGCTGCCTCAGGTCTAGAATCCATGCATAGCAGTCACACAGTTTTCCTAAAAACTCGTTTTCAATTTCATTGATTTACTCATCATATGCACGTTTTGATTATATATTCTTGTTCATCATTGATTTTGCAAGCTATTGGTACCACTTAATTGCATTTTTGATGCCTGTACATGATATTGCCATAGCTAGGGTTTTGTGTTCTTGTTTAGGGGTTTTCAATGTAGGCAAAATTGGGCGTTGATTCTGGTACCATGATGCTCGTGAGCATGAGACGAGTTGTTTGGTACCAGCCATGGTCATTTATTTTGAGCATATGCAATTTTTTAGATGCACATGTCTGTACCTACAGCAAGGTGTTTGTAGGTAAAAGTATCCTAGGCTAAAACGACGGTTTGGGGAAGAAGACGATGCGTGGCACTCACTGGTTGGGCGGTTTGAATTTTCGCGCTTTTTTCTGATTACACCATGTGATTTGATTATATTGTTTATTTCTATTATATGTACAAACAAGCAAAGCAGCTCAGTTGGCAACGTGGTACTGGGAACGTGCATAGGGGCCTGGTTTCGATCCCCAAGTCCCAACCTTTGTTCATATTATTTTGTTTCATGAGATCAGGTACACCACAGGTCCAAAACTCCACCATATGCCATCAATATCTGGCCATCAAACGCATCTCCAGCCAGATCCAATGCCTTTCCATTGAAGGTCCACCATTTACCCCAGGTCAACGTATGCACTAGATCAGGCAAGGTCAAAAGGGCTTGGATTCGTTGGGCCCAGAATTTCAACAACATACCCCCTTTTTCCAGCATAGCAACCAGGCCCATTTACTATTTTTCTTATTTTCTTATTTTATTTCTTTTCTTTAATTATTTTAATTTTTCTTTTAATCATTTTAGTTAAAAAATTAATTATTTTTCATAAAAAAGTCATAAAATCAAGAAATCAAAATTAGAATTAGACTTTTCTTATCAAAAATAATTTTGCTAATTTAATTTAGTTTTAACTTAGGGTAACTTTAATTTCTTTCACAATTAAAATTCAATTAGAAATTAGGGTAACTTTTGATTTAATTTTTCTTTCTTTCTCAAATAAACAAAACACAAAAATAGTGTTGTACCCCAATTTTTGCCCCTAAGTTTCCCTCATCATACCATATTATTTCAATCACAACAAAATCACATTAGGGCTTTTGGTTCTCCTCCCTATCTTTAGCCTTGCTCTTCTGAGGAATTACCAAGTGTTTTACCCTAATTTTTGCCCATAAGATTCCATCATCATACCATATTATTTCAATCACAACAAAATCACATTAGGGCTTTTGGTTCTCCTCCCTAGCTTTAGCCTTCCTCTTCTGAGGAATTACCAAGCACCTTAACTTGTTTTCTTTTGTGATCATGGATATTTTGCTTTGGTTTTCTCTCTAATTAAGAAAATGTGATATTGGTTTGTCTTACTTGTTAATAATGTAGGTAAAGCCAATAAGTTTTAGCAAGTTGCTTCATGGGTTCATGAGTTTATTTCCATGCCCTAGTCAATAACTTGAGAAATTCAAACCTCACCATTGAAGTTTGTTTTGAAGTTGGTATGGAAGTGGTTTTTGTGGCCATGAGTCCTCATCATCATTCTCAATAATTTCTATTTACAAAGGAAGAATATTGGCACAAAAAAGTTTGTTCAAAATTGGCAAAGTTCCACCAAGCATTCTCTTGATCTAGAGGCTAGGGTTCTGGACTTCAAAGGGGCATATCTTGCTCATATTTTGGTATTCTTGAGTGATTTCAAAAACATTCTTCTCTTAAATTAGTTACCAATAAATCACTTCAAAAGTTCCAAGGAGTTTTCATGTGGAAGGAACTTGGTAAAGAGGAAAGATTACAAGTAATCCAGATGAATCCCCAATTTTCCATATGTGACTTCAAATGGTCATAACTTGGTCAATTTTTATCACCTTGAGCCCGTTATTTTTTCATTATGATCCTAAGGATGTGTACTTCATGCGTTCTTTTATGTGTAAAGTGAAAAAATGGATGGAAGTTTCCTTAAGAATGCAAAAGCTTGTTACAAAGCTTGTTACCTCATCTTTCCAAAGCATCAAGAATTTTTCCCTAAGACCCCTTGAGGTGGAAATGCCATTGGATTGAACTTGGTAACTTAGAACTGAAGTTTCTCCATGTGTCAGAATTTTAAATTCATATTTTGGCCTTTAAACATCAAATTAGCACGCATTTGTGATCTAAACATGTTTAACCAAGTTGCCAAAGTGGATTAGAGCCTTGAAACGCAAGGATTAAATGAGTTTTGATGCAAATCAGATCACACTTTTCTCGTGCATCAGGTTCACACGATTTCCCTCCAAACTTCATCATTTCACATGCTTGAACATTCCATTTGATTCCCTATAAATAGAGGGTCATCCCCCATTCAATTTTCCAAGCTTAGATAGCCAGAATCACCCTGCCAAACTTGCATCACAACTCAGAATTCAGCTACTTAGAATCCTATTCTCAAGTCTTTTTCAATCCATTTTTTCCATCAATTCACCTTCCTTGATCTTCCATGAAGCTAACCATATAATTACATTCAAGAATCGTGCCCTACATTGCTCCCTAGAAGTCCAGTTTCAGAGCTCTGCAACTCAATTTCAATAGGTAGATTCCTTCATCAATTCTTCAAAACTTTGGTATCATTATGTTGCTCTCATTGCCCTGGTTCTAGCTGCAACACTTACTTCTATCTGGAAACACGTTTTGACCACGAATTTTTAAATCCCTTTTTAAAACTTTCTTTCCAAATTGCTTAAGCTACAGTTTATATAAATTTGGCGCGAGAATGTGGTTGTCTTCGTCTTGAAGAGACGAAGCGAATGGCATAGGTCTGAGCTTCTGATTTTACAGTTTGAGAGACCTGCAATTCGTGAGGGCTGGAGGTTGAAGATGACCAACGTGTCATCTTCTAACCAATGAAAGCGTGACATTTGTTATTTTCAAATTCTGATTTTATTAATGATTATGTACATTATTATTAAAGACCATGATATGCACAGCGCGCCAGATCCCTTGGATTTGATTACTAATGCGTTTTGACTTTCATCCAATGGTCCACATCTTTTTCTTTTATTTTCTTTTTTCTGATTTTTATATTTTAATTGCTTTAAATTTCAAAAAATCATAGAAAATTCATTTTTAGTCCAAAAAATCTGAAAAAATTATGAAAAATATTTTTGATTATTCTCTTTCTGATTTTTATTTTTTCACAATTTAATTTTGTGTTTTGGTATTTTTTATGAATTTTACACTTATTTGATTTGTTTAAAATGTTTAAAAATACTTTTACACATTTTTAAATTCTGAAAAAATTATGGAATGATCCAATGACATTGTGACAAATATTGGTGACCCTATTTTGTTTTTGTTTCTGACTTTACTATTTTTTACTATTTTTGTTTATTTTACCCATTTATTTTAATTCTTAAAAATAGTTTCTGACCTTTAAAAATTCCCAAAAATTTTATAAAATCACTTGGCCTCTTTTCTGATTTTTCTATGGTCTTATTTTTCATTTCTTGATTAATTTGAATATAATTGATATTTTCCTCATAATTTTCCATTTTTTCAAACATTTTTTAAACCTTTTAACTTATATATTATTATTTTGTGATCATTTTCTGGCTGTCTTGGGTTGATTTTTTGATCATGACTTTATTAACATCATTGAATCCATGGTGTTGAGTTTAACTCCACAAAAAAATGGATGAATGATTTTAATAATAGTTTGATTAAATTTTTAATCCAAAAGTGGTTTATTCATCTTTTGCCCTAATCCTATTCATCTCACCCCCTTCTCATTGCACTAAATGTTGTTGGAGCATGACCTATATGTCATGTCTCAAAATAAATGGTGCATAGATTGCTATTGACCGGCCTCAAAATAGGTGCGACTTCTATATAAGTCCACTTACGATTGCTTAACATAGCGCTAAATTTTGTCCCGATTCGAATAAATGATCATTCGTGGCCCAAACTTATGATTGCAAGCCCAAGTATGTTAATTTGATCTCTTTGATCCAATAACATTGAGATTCATTGTGTGGAGGCTTTGGTTCTACCAATCCTCTAATGGATCTACAACACCTTTGGTCAACGCGGATCACTTAAACATCGTTGATCATTAAATGGTACTTATGAGAATTCCAAATGTATGATATACTTGACAAAAAGCTAATACAACTTGTTGTGTGGAGGCTTTAGTTCTACCAATCCTCTAATGAGTTCCAAATGCAAGTTTCAAGATGGTCATCCAAATAACCACTAATTATTAACTTGTTTTATTTTATGCTTTTATTCTTTTATGCTTTATGCACTATTTATCTTTTAGCATTTTCATTTCATGCCATTTTCATCTCTGCTCATTTGAGCATTTATTTTCTTGTCCTTTTTATTTTGCTCACTTGAGCTTTTCTTTTTCTTTTCTTAAGATACTTAATAATCAACTTAAACCCTAAAAAACTCTTAATGGTACTTGGACTATTTGGTTACTATCCTTGGCATTATGGAGCAATTGACTTTTTCTTGGACTTAGGATTAGAAACCTTGGCCTACCTTGGAGACCTTGTGATCTTATATGATTATTTTGTCTGGAGTTCTTGAGGTTTACCTCAAGACATTGGGTTGCTTGTTTGTTTTTGTGTGCAGGTTTTTGTGATTATATTCTCTGTTTGTAATCTGGAATTCACCCATATACAGCTGTTACTCTGCCCAATTTTTGTGAAGACTTAATACACTTGAAGTTTGGTTCTCTCAAAGAGGTCTAGTATCTTTGCTTGCTTGGTTTCAATCCAAAGAATGGGAATTATATCTTGACTCATAATGTCAAATATTGGCTTCTTGTTGGTTAGATGATTCTTCTCCTTAGCTTTTACCTTATGCTTTAGGATAGTCCCTTCTTCTCCTCCCATCTTCTTTAATTTCAAAAATCTTCTCCCTCCTTTTTTAACTCTTCTTATTTCTAAACTTGAACCACTTTCATAATAAACTTGGACCTAGGTCCATGCATTTTCAAAATATTTTCATAAATAAACTCCAATCAATGTAATAATACCTTGACTTTTTTTTGTGAGAAGACTAAAAGTCAATAAATCTCATTTCAAACCATTTTTTGCCACTTTGGCTTTTACCTTTAAAGTTTTCTTAAAAGATTAGACTCTTGTCAATCCTTGTAGTGATGCAAACAACTATACTTCTACAATATGTAGTGAAGAGAGATATTTTCCACTTGGATGTTGAGTGAGGCATTGTTGATTTTAAAATCCAAGCCATATCCTCAACTTTGAGATGATGCAAATTCTCCTTTCTCATGATTGTGGGTAGTAAGTATGTTTTCCATACGGACAATGACAATGATGTCTCATCTCTTAAAATCAACCAACACACTTTTGTTTCAAATTTTTAAAAGAGGAACTACGTGTACCCTGATCCCCTATTGCACGAAAGGTGGTACGTAGGTACTAAAGTTTTGGAACCGCGGCGAGTGCAAAAATTATAAAAAATATATATTTATTTTCTCACCTCCACCATCCATTTTATATACAACATATTTTTATAGCCAAAATATACAGATTTTACAAAGAGGTTCCTGCGGAGTACCGTAGATGTTTAGGATGCTAATACCTTCCCTTTGCATAACCAACCCCCTTACCTTGAATCTTTCCCCCTCTTTTGGGTTATTCGCTCTTTTCCCATTCCTTTGGAAACAATAAAGCGCGGTGGCGATTTTTTTTTATTTTTATAAAATCTAGTCAATCCAATGGCTTAGTCTTGTACATTTCTACCGCTACAAAAAAATGGCGAATTCACTGGGGAAAGATTGACCTCTTGTTGGTCCATCCCTAAGTGGGTTGAGCCTATCTTTGTTTATATCTGTATATGTGCAATTTTTGTTTATGTGTTATATTTGTATATATGTTTGTTTGGATTTTTCCTGGTTTTCAGGGTGCTTGGTGATTACTCATTATTGTACCCCAAAATTTGCCCTCCCATATTCCTCAAGATATGTCAAGAATGATCTTCAAATGGCTCAAGGATTGTATAGTCAAATCACTTCCTAAGACAACTGAAATTAGGGTTTTGGTTCTTTCAAGGAATTTTGGGTTTCCAATGGTACAATCAAGTCTCATAGGCCTATATGCATTCTCTAGCACCTACATGCCAAGTCTCAAGATTCACAGTACCAATTGGCACAGTCAAAAGCCTCATTTGATCCACAGTCAACTGCAAGGGCAAAATGGTCATTTTATAGTCAAAAGTCAGGATTTTTGGTCAACATCTCATTTTGAGTTCACAATCATCATTTGATCAAGTCTTGATCATGATTCCACAAGGATAGATCAAAAATCATCAAGATGCAAAAAGTTACTATTTTTGGACAGCAGAAAAGTCAACTGTATCTTGACCAGGGCATAATTTTTTCATGGTTCATCAGAAAAATCCCATCCAATGCTCATTTTGAAGGGGATGAAATTTCCTACAATCCATCTTCACACTCCAAGATCAGAAAATGCTCTCACAAGAAGTTATCAATTTCTACATTATAGGTCAAATTCAAAAGTCAACAAAGTGCACTTTGAGTCAAAGGCCATAACTTGAGATTAGTAAATCCAAATGACATGGGACCAAAGGCATTGGTTAGAGGACTCAAGACCTTTCCAAAATGTCCAAGAACATGTTCATATGATCAAAATTGAGCAAGATGTGCATTGGAGAAGTTGGGGAATTTTCATGAATTTGCAAAAGTCAACTTTGCTCAAAACACCTTATTTTTGCTAATGGGCCTCAAATCTCTTCTTGAAACTTCATCCATGGCCTATGCACGACCCATCAAGCTTAATTGAATTTATTTTCTTATTTTATTGATTAATTGGATTTTTAATTAATATTAATTCATTTAATTAATTTAAATTGTAGGAAAATAGAAGATTTGATTTTTTTCAATCTTTTTGTGAAGCAAATATGGTCAAGATATGCTGGCAATTTCGTGCTCAAAGTCAAAGATGCAAAATCTCCAAAATTGGCAACTTTGTTCAATCATGAAAATGCAAAAAGATTTGATTTTCAATCAAAGATCAAATCATCAATTCAATGGATTCTTGCTCAAGTTTTGACCTAATTCCATTCCTCTATATATATGCAAGCAAACCCTAATCTCATACACGTGAGAGAAGCTGCAGAAAAGCCATAGCATATTGAGAAATTTCCAAGAAAACTCAAAACTGACTTTGGCATTCTAGAACGATTCAAAGGTTTTTATTGATTCTAATCCACTGCAGGAGGTTCCTAGAACGTGTGGCAATCAAATTCAGGCCTTAAAGCTCAAAGAATCACCATATACAGAGTCACGGTTTGCAGCTTTTATTCACAATCGTATATCGTGATTCATGCATCTTTAATATGTTTTCATGATTGTTTTGTGTTGCTAGTTGATGCTATAGTTGAATTTTTAGGGTTCATAAGCTTTGAATTAGGGCTTTGCAATCCAGGAACAATTAGGATTCATAAGGCATATGGTTGGAATCGTTGAACCAAGACGAACAAAACCAAACCCTCGCGAAATATTTATGTGAACCACATCGCTAATCGCTATTTTTCCTCATGGCATATTGTGGGGGTTAAAACCCCCCGCTATCTGTTTATGTTTTGCAGGAACAAATGAAGAAGACGATGACGCGTTGATACCTTATTGGTCCTTTTAAAATCCGCGCGCTTTTTATTCTTTTCAGGCACCTTTATTTGTTTGTTAATATATTGATTATTTATTATCCTAATAACAACTAAGGCAAGTTGGTGGAGTGGTTGATACGTGTGCATATGAACACTGGGACCTGGGTTCGAATCCCAGGTCCCCCAAAATCTTTATTTCCTTTTCCTTTGAATATTCACATGCAAGTTTCATAGTGAGATCCATCATATACCTCCAATTATCAACGCGCCAGGTGTCTTCCAGCATAGATCCAGTGGCCAAGGCTGGGTGATCACCATACTCCCCAGTCAACCAGCGCATAGACAAGCCAGAAAGTCAAACAGGCTTGAGTCAGTGGGCCTGAAAATTACATCATACACCTCCAGAATTTGGCCCAACACCCCTTCAAGTTTATTCCTTTTTCTCTTCTATTTTTATTTTCTTTTATTCTAATTATTTACTATAATAATTATTATTACTTAATTAACTCAATTTTTCTTAATAAATTCAGAAAACATAAAAAACATAATATTTTTAATTATTTATTAATTTCACCTTTAATTTATTATTTTTGTGAATAAATACTAATGTAATTAATTTAGTTAATTAGGTTAATTTCAATATTTTTCACAATAAATAAAATTAACATAGAATTAGGGTTTTGACAATTTTAATCCTTTTATTTTTCTTTTTTTATTTATTTCCTTGAAACATAAAAAACTCAAAAAATATTTCTTTTAATTAATTAATTAGCTTAGGTTTAATTAAATGCAAAAAATAACAAAAACTTCTTTCTTTCTCAAAAAGGGTCAAAACCCTAAGAACTTTTTCGATTCAATTTTTATTCGTGCATATTATTTTTGATCATTATTATGTAATTGCTCCGAGGATGTAATAGCTTTAATTAGGACCCTTTTTATCTCTTTCATTTAATTTCCCGCAATTTACTTTTCAAGGGTTGTTTTTGGCGATGTAAATACCCGACGCCTTGTAATAGCTTAGATTTATTTTCCGCAAACTATTAACTGTTAGATGTATGTTAACTAGGCTATGCATGACAAGACTTATCTCTGAAATTAAAATCAACCCGTAGCTCACCATAACATGTACAAAGATAACATTAACTGAATCCTGACACACTCGCACATGCCACTCTTAGGGTACGCCTCACTTGGTTGCCTTGACGTGGTCATTGAGTATAGGGTGTTTTAGAGGTCGCCCTCTTGTCTAAAGATCCAAGTTGCCTCGAAACGGTTGCCTCGGATAAAAAGGATCTAGGACACTAGGGTTACCGCTAAGGCGTCCTACTATTGCTTTGGCGACCACATGTCCCTATAATCGAATTGACCCGAAAAACTCCAACGACGGTGCTACCTACTTCTCAATAGTGGGATAGTACTGTCTAAAGGACATTTACACAGCTTAATTTCTTTTGAGTAGGTAGAGGTTCTCAGGTACTTGCTCTTTCAAAACAAAAATACTTTTCGCACTTACACTTTTCAAACAAAAGTTTCCAAACAAATACTTCATATACTCTTGAGGACAGATACAAGAGTTAAATCGAAGTTTTCAAACAAACTTTTTTAAAACCCACAAAACACAAGAAAAGCAAAACATTTTTGAAAACATAGTGAGCAAGTACCTAAGAGCCCGTGGATAACCACGGATAGAAAGGGTGCTAACACCTTCCCTTTCTATAATCTACCTCCCGAACCAAGAAACATCTCGAAAAGGAATTTTGCTGTGCTTTTGTCCTTTCCTTGTTGGAGAAAATAAAAGACGGTGACGACTCTTGCTTGCCGCGACATTTCACGAACCAACATTCCAAAACAGTCAGTTCTATTTTCACCGATCACAGAACTGGCGACTCTGCTGGGGAATACTTATAAGTGAGGTGTACCTTAGGATTAGACCACTTATGTTTTCACTTGTATTGCTTTGTATGCTTTAATATTTGTGGGCTTGTTTTGGAGTTTTATAGATCCTAACCCGGATCTGGGGAATACCATTTAGGTAAGTAGCAATAAACTGTGAGGGACCTGTCCGGCGTAGACCGACACGGGTGAAGCAGTAGCTACGTTGGTGTGACACCTTGGTCTGTACCGATATCCCTTGTGTTGGAACGAGGAGAATATGGGTCTTCTGAGGAGTCATTAAGCACCAACTAACCTTAGAACCTTAAATTGACCAACTTGGCCATAGAACAGTAGCAGTATGCTACACTCATTGAGGCAAACTCTCGCGATGGTTCCGGCTGCAAGAAAAGGTTGCTAAACTGGAATTATGACCGATCGAGGGTAGTCAGTGATATTGAGATCCTCTAGAACCCGGTTACTATTTTTAGGACAGGTCTTAACCAACTGAAACTGAAAGAGGGTAGTACCTGAACTTCATGCTGGCCAGAAATCTAAGGGCTCTATTGTGTGACTTGTGTGCCTTTACCATGTTTGCCTTTCATGAATACTTGTGGTGTGCCTTTATCATGACATCATAACATCATACCATTGCATGCATCCTGCATAAGGATTAACCCATTTCAAGGATCTCAAAGGTTTGTGATGCAGGTCATGATGAATCAAATGTCTAGCAAGGGGCAAAGGGGATTTATTTTCCTCTAAGGTTGTCTAGAAATCCGAGCACGATAACTTGAGTCAGGGGCTATGACCCACTCGATATGGTGAGCCTTGACTCTTGAAGAAGGACTCTCAACAACATGAAATTCCTTCAATCAAGCTGCAAAATTCAAATTCTAACAATTTTCTTGTCTACCCCGCGAGGTCCTTGAAAACATTGCATACACATATCATACATATCATTGCATCACAGGTCACCCTTTACAGGTCTCTCACGTTCTCGCTGTTTATTTTAATAATGGCTTTCCAACAAGACAACCAGGATCTTCATACTCAAGAGACTCAGTTCAGGGAAATCTTCCTAAGCCTATCCAAGGGGCAGGAAGAGTTGAGAACACTCCTCATGGGGAATTTGGTCAAGAAGAGCCCTGAAGACAATGAGGACGAACGGCTGAAACATCTGCAAGCTGAGGTAGATGCATTGAAAACCCAGATGCTGGGGCAGATGGCTCTTATCCAAGGCTTAGCTCGGGAGCAAGAAGAGTTGAGAACCGTGATCAACCAGCTTCACCAAGACAGATACAACAGTATGAAGCAAATAGTCAAGGCTGAGGATCAAGTCATTAATCAACTTCCGAGAAGTCAAAGGTTTGGTTTGATGAATAATGGACCTCTCCAGGGTGCCACAACCTCACAGGTCCAACAACAACCTGACCATAAGCAACGAGCTACTCCGAGGCCGTTTACCAAGCTCAACATGCCGCTGTCCCAAGCTTTGCAACACCTGTTGAATTTGAATCTGGTGACGTTGGTAGGACCTCACCCGAATCCTAAGACTTCTTCACCCAACTACAATCCTGATGCCAGGTGTGCATACCATTCTAACAGCCCGGGGCATGATACTGACGACTGTTGGAAGTTGAGGTACAAAATCCAAAACCTGATTGATGAAGGAGCATTGGAGTTTGCACAAGATGGTCAGGCTGAGTTCTTCTACTATCCCTCCAAGGTTCACCATTTGAAGTGACAAGTCCTGAGACGAGAAGACTTTTGGTTCATTGGAATTTTCAATTTGTAATTTTCTTTTGATTGTTCAAACATTTATTCATGTCAAACTTTATTACTTTATCAATGCATCGCATATGTCTGTTTTGAATCAATCCATTCGTATCCACTATATTCAAATTGCTTTCATTTTTTGTGATGTTCAACTCTCGATTAAAAATCCTAAGCCTTTTGAGGGAGGATGACGAAAACGATACCACGATCTCTACAGTATGCTTTTGAACAGACCCCGCTGATGAGGTACAGGCATTGTTTCAAATCCTAAACAGTGGAGTTATAAGGAAGATAATCCCTCGTCAACCCCTTTGAGCCAAAGAAGTTGGAGTTTTTCTTTTCGCAAAAAAAATTAAAACCCTTAATCATAACCTGGGGCAGGGTAGTTCTCTCAGTTGATCCAGGTGCACAATGAATGGCATCAAAGAAATCCTTCCAAAACAAAAGACAGTGATGGTTCCTTATAATCGTCAAGACAGGCAGACATTATCTTTCAAAAAACAAAAGCCCATTAAGTCAAAACCTATGAAGGAGACTTACAAAACTGGGGCATCCCGCTGGCTGTGAATACAAAAAGAAACAGTTCAGGCAAAAAACAGGGATAATAAAAAAAAAAGAAAGAGGTTCTACAAACCCTCAACAAAAAAGAAATGACTACCTGTTCAAAATAAAATGTCAGTATCTGAACCATCACTGGTATATCAGAGCAAAGACTCAAACAAGATCTAATGCACGATTAGCTGAGTTTAGGATCGAAGAACATCACGAAGAACGGGTGGGTACAAATAAAATTTGAGCCTTTATCCTTTGTTTCTTAAAACCGTGAACCAGGCCACGTTATAACCCTTAAAAAGTCCTAGCTGAAGCATGGGTTAGTTCGAAAGCATACTGTTGCAAAAGGTATCCTGACTCCTGTAGGGCTTGATGTAAAATCTTGAGTTGACATCACATTTTACAAAAAATTCGCTTGTTTTATTGAAAACTGCATTTTCAAAAACTTCAAGACAGACATAAGCTTTGCATTCTTAAAATAACATTGTTTGCATATGACTATTTGTTCAAACAGTAGAGAAATTCGCACGACGAATATCTAGTGAACAAAAACCTTCTCAACAAAAAGGATCACATCAAATGGAAAAAACAATTCCAATCAAGGGGCACGGCATGGTCACTGTCCGTCATCTGGGGCAGTCAAGTCAAGATTCAAGGAATCTCTCAAAATGCCAAATAGCCAGGGGCAAATCTCCGCCTGAGTCACTTGGGGCATTGGACATGAATTCCAGCAACGAATCTTGCATGATCAAATATCTTCTGGTGGTACGGCGACACAACACTATTGACAGTGACGACTCCTTACATCCTGAGATCATGGACATAGTCAAAAAAGTACTACGCGTAATCAAAGACCCGCTAGGTCGATTGGCCTAGGCAAAAATAAGGGCTTCCTGGCGAACTAAAAGTACGGGCAAAAATAAGGGATGAAAATTAAAAAATCTGTACACCCGGCAAGTCGAAAACCTGAAAAGGCGGCTTAGGCAAAAAAGGGTATCCCGATGGACTGAAAACCCGAAAGGGCGGTCCAGGCAAAAGTTAGGGATTAAAGCGTACGACTATGTCCCGCCATCTCGTCACTCGCCTACCAGAAGAAGATTTGTCAGTCGGCAGTTATCAAGCACCTCATAGGCCTTCTTCTCCCGCAGAAGCTGGGGCAATAAGAATTGTCCAAACTGTACAGCTGCTCTGCTCACCAGGTACCAAGGTAAGTTTAGCTGAAGAATATGACCAAGATACCTTCACTCACCGCAACAAAAGACAGTAATGGTAGCTCTCCCCACTGAGACTTGCCACTATGAACAAATCAGCCATACTCTCCCCAAGCAGAGTTGGTCTCCCATCAGCCCTAAAAAGGCACAGTATCCCCAGCAAGTCAGCAATACTCTCCCCCAAGCAGAGTTGGTCTACCATCAGTCCTGAAAAGTTGGGTATCCCCAGAAGATCTTAATATTCCCTAGCAGAGTATACAAATATTCCCCCAGCAAGCGTAAAGAGCATCCCCGACAGTCTTAATATTCGCCAACGAAATATAAGAATGTTCCCCGGCGGAATACCAGATATCCCCAGTAGAGCCATTTCCCAGCGCAGTCTAAAAAGCTCCCTGGCCAGAGTTGAATCATCTCCCCAGTAGATTCTGGAAGCTCGTCCCCTGCAGAGTACTAATGCTTCTCCTCAGCCATATTTAGAGGTTATCCCCACAAGAGTCTAACTGGGTTATCCTCAGCAAGTTACAACTGAAAGATCCTCCTCAGCGAAGTTCTTTCTATCCTCCAGCGGAGTTCACCATCAAGATCCCCAACAGAGCTTATCAACGGAATCCCCAGCGGAGTTATCGTTAAAATCTCAGTGAAGCATTTCTTCCCCAGAGTAATCTCTTCACCAGGTTTATCCCCCAACGGAGTCATCTTCTCCTACCGGTTTATTCTTGCAATCATCTTCGTTCATCGTCCCCAGCGGAAACGAAGAACTCTACTCTTCAACATCAGCCCAGGATTTAACTCCCCGGCACTTGTCAAGGATTTATTTTCCCATACGAAAATACATTCATACAACATTTCACATTTCATGCATGACAAAGTGCATACGACACGATCTCATTTTGATAACATCATGCATCTCATACATCATGACATTTCATACAACTAACTCTTTACCTTTTCAGGAAAGAACGATCAACAGATAAAAGTCATTACCTTTTGAGGTAGAAGTCATCAAGATTCCTTCATCATCCCGTTGAGGCAGAAGTCATCAAGATTCCTTCATCATCCCGTTGAGGTAGAAGTCATCAAGATTCCTTCATCATCCCGTTGAGGTAGAAGTCATCAAGATTCCTTCATCATCCCGTTGAGGTAGAAGTCATCAAGATTCCTTCATCATCCCGTTGAGGTAGAAGTCATCAAGATTCCTTCATCATCCCGTTGAGGTAGAAGTCATCAAGATTCCTTCATCATCCCGTTGAGGTAGAAGTCGTCCAAGATTCCTTCATCATCCTGCTGAGGTAGTAGTCGTCCAAGATTCCTTCATCATCCTACTGAGGTAGTAGTCGTCCAAGATTCCTTCATCATCCTGCTGAGATCCAGTTGAAGATTCCAAGACCTTGCCTGGTCCAGTTAAATCGATTCCTAAAGATTTTTCTGATGCCGATCCAGTCAAAGGCCTTCTCTGGTCCAGTGAAATCGATTCCTAAAGATTTCTCTGATGCCGATCCAGTTGAAGACTCCAAGACCTTGCCTGGTCCAGTTAAATCGATTCCTAAAGATTTTCCTGATGCCGATCCAGTCAAAGGCCTTCTCTGGTCCAGTTAAATCGAATCCTAAAGATTTTTCTAATGCCGATCCAGTTGAAGATTCCAAGACCTTGCCTGGTCCAGTTAAATCGATTCCTAAAGATTTTTGTGATGCCGATCCAGTCAAAGGCCTTCTCTGGTCCAGTTAAATCGATTCCTAAAGATTTTTCTGATGCCGATCCAGTTGAAGATTCCAAGACCTTGCCTGGTCCAGTTAAATCGATTCCTAAAGATTTTTCTGATGCCGATCCAGTCAAAGGCCTTCTCTGGTCCAGTTAAATCGATTCCTAAAGATGTTTTTGATGCCGATCCAGTTGAAGATTCCAAGACCTTGCCTGGTCCAGTTAAATCGATTCCTAAAGATTTTCCTGATGCTGATCCAGTTGAAGATTCCAAGACCTTCTCTGGTCCAGTTAAATCGTTTCCTAAAGATTTTTCTGATGCCGATCCAGTCAAAGGCCTTCTCTGGCCCAGTTAAATCGATTCCTAAAGATTTTTCTGACGCCGATTCAGTCAAAGACCTCCTCTAGTCCAGTTAAATCGACTCTTAAAGATTTTCTTAGGCGAAACCTTCTTAAGTTCCGTATTAATACCTGTAGCAAGCCAGGAAATATCTGTGGACGATTGATTGTAGATCTATACCTTAAACTTGCCAGGAAAGTTATCTACATGAAGAGATTGAAGATCAATACCTGTAGCAAGCCAGGAAAAATATCTTTCTTTCTCAAGTCAGAGATTAATACCTGAAACCAGACAGGAAAACTATCTCCTCGACCACCCTTTCTTAAGTTCCAGATCAACACCTATAACTAGCCAGGAAATATCTGTGGACGACTGATCATAGGTTAACACCTGAAACCAGACAGGAAAACCACCTATATGAACTGATTGTAGATCTATACCTGTAACTAGCCAGGAAAGTTATCTACATGAAGAGATTGAAGATCAATACCTGTAGCAAGCCAGGAAGACTATCTTTCTTTCTCAGGTCAGAGATTAATACCTGAAACCAGACAGGAAAACTATCTCATCGGCCAACCTTTTTCAAATTCCAGATCAACACCTGTAACAAGCCAGGAAAAATCTGTGGACGACGGATTGTAGATTAATACCTGAAACCAGACAGGACAACCATCTACTTGACCATCATCAGGCAACCCTACACCGGTTCCTTCTCTTCCAAGATGCAGTTTTACATGGGCTCATCATCAGGCAACCCTACACAGGTTCCTTCTCTCAACCTACCAGGTTACGACCCAACAAACAATCTCCAGATGGCATCTATAAGCCCATCCCCGACAAGATTCTATCACATTTCCAGATGGCATCTATAAGCCCATCCTCCTATCCATCATCTCTCCAAATGGCATATGTAAGCCCATTCCCGATATCACATTGCTGATACTACACCAGGCGAGTGCAAATTTCTGGGCACTTTAGTGTTCAATCATCTTCCACCTTCGGATCACGAAAGGCACGCAAGCCAATCTACATCCTCAGGTTTAAGAAGATTGAACAGGGGCAACTGTTGTACCCCAAAATTTTCCCTCCCATATTCCTCAAGATATGTCAAGAATGATCTTCAAATGGCTCAAGGATTGTATAGTCAAATCACTTCCTAAGACAGCTGAAATTAGGGTTTTGGTTCTTTCAAGGAATTTGGGGTTTCCAATGGTACAATCAAGTATCATAGGCCTATATGCATTCTCTAGCACCTACATGCCAAGTCTCAAGATTCACAGTACCAATTGGCACAATCAAAAGCCTCATTTGATCCACAGTCAACTACAAGGGCAAAATGGTCATTTTGTAGTCAAAAGTCAGGATTTTTGGTCAACATCTCATTTTGAGTTCACAATCATCATTTGATCAAGTCTTGATCATGATTCCACAAGGATAGCTCAAAAATCATCAAGATGCAAAAAGTTACTATTTTTGAACAGTAGAAAAGTCAACTGTATCTTGACCAGGGCATAACTTTTTCATGGTTCATCAGAAAAATCCCATCCAATGCTCATTTTGAAGGGGATGCAATTTCCTACAATCCATATTCACACTCCAAGATCAGAAAATTCTCTCACAAGAAGTTATCAATTTCTACATTATAGGTCAAATTCAAAAGTCAACAAAAGTGCACTTTGAGTCAAAGGCCATAACTTGATATTAGTAAATCCAAATGACATGGGACCAAAGGCATTGGTTAGAGGACTTCAAGACCTTTCCAAAATGTCAAAGAACATGTTCATATGATCAAAATTGAGCAAGATGTGCATTGGAGAAGTTGGGAAATTTTCATGAATTTGCAAAAGTCAACTTTGCTCAAAACACCTTATTTTTGCTAATGGGCCTCAAATCTCTTCTTGAAACTTCATCCATGGCCTATGCACGACCCATCAAGCTTAATTGAATTTATTTTCTTATTTTTATTGATTAATTGGATTTTTAATTAATATTAATTCATTTAATTAATTTAAATTGTAGGAAAATAGAAGATTTGATTTTTTTCAATCTTTTTGTGAAGCAAATATGGTCAAGATATGCTGGCAATTTCGTGCTCAAAGTCAAAGATGCAAAATCTCCAAAATTGGCAACTTTGTTCAATCATGAAAATGCAAAAAGATTTGATTTTCAATCAAAGATCAAATCATCAATTCAATGGATTCTTGCTCAAGTTTTGACCTAATTCCATTCCTCTATATATATGCAAGCAAACCCTAATCTCATACACGTGAGAGAAGCTGCAGAAAAGCCATAGCATATTGAGAAATTTCCAAGAAAACTCAAAACTGACTTTGGCATTCTAGAACGATTCAAAGGTTTTTATTGATTCTAATCCACTGCAGGAGGTTCCCAGAACGTGTGGCAATCAAATTCAGGCTTAAAGCTCAAAGAATCACCATATACAGAGTCACAGTTTGCAGCTTTTATTCACAATCGTATATCGTGATTCATGCATCTTTAATATGTTTTCATGATTGTTTTGTGTTGCTAGGGACTGTACAAAGCTAATGGTATAACTTAATTGAACTGAAACTCCATAAATCATAAGATGCCATAGTTGAATTTTTAGGGTTCATAAGCTTTGAATTAGGGCTTTGCAATCCAGGAACAATTAGGATTCATAAGGCATATGGTTGGAATCGTTGAACCAAGACGAACAAAACCAAACCCTCGCGAAATATTTATGTGAACCACATTGCTAATCGCTATTTTTCCTCATGGCATATTGTGGGGATTAAAACCCCCCGCTATCTGTTTATGTTTTGCAGGAACAAATAAAGAAGACGATGACGCGTTGATACCTTATTGGTCCTTTTAAAATCCGCGCGCTTTTTATTCTTTTCAGGCACCTTTATTTGTTTGTTAATATATTGATTATTTATTATCCTAATAACAACTAAGGCAAGTTGGTGGAGTGGTTGATACGTGTGCATATGAACACTGGGACCTGGGTTCGAATCCCAGGTCCCCCAAAATCTTTATTTCCTTTTCCTTTGAATATTCACATGCAGGTTTCATAGTGAGATCCATCGTATACCTCCAGTTATCAACGCGCCAGGTGTCTTCCAGCATAGATCCAGTGGCCAAGGCTGGGTGATCACCATACTCCCCAGTCAACCAGCGCATAGACAAGCCAGAAAGTCAAACAGGCTTGAGTCAGTGGGCCTGAAAATTGCATCATACACCTCCAGAATTTGGCCCAACACCCCTTCAAGTTTATTCCTTTTTCTCTTCTATTTTTATTTTCTTTTATTCTAATTATTTACTATAATAATTATTATTACTTAATTAACTCAATTTTTCTTAATAAATTCATAAAACATAAAAAACATAATATTTTTAATTATTTATTAATTTCACCTTTAATTTATTATTTTTGTAAATAAATACTAATGTAATTAATTTAGTTAATTAGGTTAATTTCAATATTTTTCACAATAAATAAAATTAACATAGAATTAGGGTTTTGACAATTTTAATCCTTTTATTTTTCTTTTTTTATTTATTTCCTTGAAACATAAAAAACTCAAAAAATATTTCTTTTAATTAATTAATTAGCTTAGGTTTAATTAAATGCAAAAAATAACAAAAACTTCTTTCTTTCTCAAAAAGGGTCAAAACCCTAAGAACTTTTTCGATTCAATTTTTATTCGTGCATATTATTTTTGATCATTATTATGTAATTGCTCCGAGGATGTAATAGCTTTAATTAGGACCCTTTTTATCGCTTTCATTTAATTTCCCGCAATTTACTTTTCAAGGGTTGTTTTTGGCGATGTAAATACCCGACGCCTTGTAATAGCTTAGATTTATTTTCCGCAAACTATTAACTGTTAGATGTATGTTAACTAGGCTATGCATGACAAGACTTATCTCTGAAATTAAAATCAACCCGTAGCTCACCATAACATGTACAAAGATAACATTAACTGAATCCTGACACACTCGCACATGCCACTCTTAGGGTACGCCTCACTTGGTTGCCTTGACGTGGTCATTGAGTATAGGGTGTTTTAGAGGTCGCCCTCTTGTCTAAAGATCCAAGTTGCCTCGAAACAGTTGCCTCGGATAAAGAGGATCTAGGACACTAGGGTTACCGCTAAGGCGTCCTACTATTGCTTTGGTGACCACATGTCCCTATAATCGAATTGACCCGAAAAACTCCAACGACGGTGCTACCTACTTCTCAATAGTGGGATAGTACTGTCTAAAGGACATTTACACATCTTAATTTCTTTTGAGTAGGTAGAGGTTCTCAGGTACTTGCTCTTTCAAAACAAAAATACTTTTTGCACTTACACTTTTCAAACAAAAGTTTCCAAACAAATACTTCATATACTCTTGAGGACAGATACAAGAGTTAAATCGAAGTTTTCAAACAAACTTTTTTTAAAACCCACAAAACACAAGAAAAGCAAAACATTTTTGAAAACATAGTGAGCAAGTACCTAAGAGCCCGTGGATAACCACAGATAGAAAGGGTGCTAACACCTTCCCTTTCTATAATCTACCTCCCGAACTGAGAAACATCTCGAAAAGGAATTTTGCTTTGCTTTTCTCCTTTCCTTGTTGGAGAAAATAAAAGACGGTGGTGACTCTTGCTTACCGCGACATTTCGCGAACCAGCATTCAAAAACAGTCAGTTCTATTTCCACCGATCACACTCATAAGTCCTATACCTGGTCTTGGTCAAACTTTAAGATAGGACAGGCGATATAGTCATGTTAACTTTGAGGGAGTAATCCCAAAAAAGGAGACATGAGATCCCCCAATCAGTGGAGGCCCCTTTGACTGTAGTTTCGTTTACCGAGTAATCAGGAAGACGTACTGCTTTCGACCTGGGAGCCTGCTGAAACTGAGGATCGTAGAATACCAAACCCATCTTGGCCTTTTAGGTGTATTGCAGAAGCTATGACGGAGTAATCCATAAATAGTTGTCACGCAATACTACGCTCGGAAGAGTCTTTCTTGAGAATATTACTAATTACCGAGTTAATCGGGAAGTTGGTAATATCCGAAGGAAGTATGTAGACTCTGGGAACCTCTAGAACCTTGTTCGGCAGGTGATAACTTTTTAGACCAACACCTTATGGGTAGTACCTTCGACCTCATGCTCGTGACGTTGAACCTATGAACCCTATATGTGTGATCTTGTGTGTGATTGTTGCATCATGCATCCATGCATCCGTAAGCAACTTTTAACCATGGATTCTGGAAAGAGAAAGACCGGGAAATACAATTTCAAGGATCCCAAGATAGATAAGTTAATCAGTCTAATTCCAGAGATCGAGTGTTCTGTAGACTTTCGGAAGAAGTATGGATCCATTATTCCTCTCATGAAGCTGAAGATGAAGGAGGGTATTCTCTCGACCTTGGTCCAGTTCTATGATCCGGTGTACCACTGCTTTACTTTTCTCGACTATCAATTGATGCCTACACTAGAGGAGTATTCCTATCTATTGGATTTACCCGTTACCGATCGTGTTCCTTTTACTGGTTTGAAGGGTGAGCCAAAACCACATGAGATAGCTGCTTTGATTCATCTGGGAAAGTCTGAGGTGGAAGCCCATATGACTACCAAAGGAGGGATTAGAGGATTATCAGCTCAGTTCTTATTGGAGAAAGCTCGTTACTTTTCCAGTATGAAGAGTACAGTTGCTTTTGAGGCCATCTTTGCTTTACTTGCATAAGGATTATTCTTATTTCCTAATGTGGACAAGTTTGTCGATATTAACGTTATTAGGATTTTCATGATTAGAAACCCGGTTCCTACACTGTTGGGTGATGCTTATTACTTTTTTCATCTTCGGAGTTCCTATCATGGGGGAATGATTATCTGTTGCACGCCTTTGTTGTACCGGTGGTTCATCTCTCATATGCCTCAGTCTGATGCTTTTTGGGATGTCAAGAAGGAACCTCGTTGGGCTCCTAAGATCATGGCACTTACTCACTCGGATATTGATTGGTATCATCGAGCTTATCAGGATATAGAGATTATTGATAGTTGTGGTAGTTTCCCTAATGTACCTCTTCTTGGTACAAAAGAAGGAATTAACTATAACCCTGTTCTTGCACGACGATAACTTGGTTATCCGATGAGGGATAAACCGAATAGTATTCATTTGAGTAGTTTCTTTCTGAAGGAAGGAGAAGACCACAGGGAAGCTAGGGAGCAGATTGCTAAGGCCTGGGGTCACATTCATAAGAAGAGTAGAAAGGATTTGGGACCTAGATGTGTTGTTTCTTTGGAGCCATATCTTCAGTGGGTCCGATCAAGAGTCATTTAGTTGAAGATGCCGTATACTCGGGAGACACCCATGCCTGATCTATTTGTGAAGACCACTCCTCCTTTATTAGATGACCTAGAAGAGTTGCAACTCGCTTTGGTTAGGATGCAACAGGAAAGGGATGCTTGGAAGAACAAGTTCCAGAGTTTAGAGAGTTCCTACAAAGCAGACTTGAAGGAGAAAGACGATTTGATCGAGATCCTTGAGAGTCGAGCGGTAGAGTCTATGGAGAGGCAAGGAGATTTATTTTCTCCTAAGCCTTAAACAGGTGCTGATCACTCACTTCCTGCTTCAGAGAATTGGAAGGAAATTGCCATCAGGCACGTAGAAGAAAACCAGAGGCTGAGGGCTCAAATTGCCAGGCTCACAGGGAAGCGCCAGCGTACAGATTGATCTCTATCAGTTTCTTTCTCTCAGGATTTTTAGATTGTATTTTCACCGTGTACTTGGGATCATTGAAACTTGTAATCCCTTTTGAAGTTATTATAATAAAAAATTTCAGTATTTCAAATGTGTTATTATTTTGATGTTTGCAATATGTCTATAAACATTAAATCCCTTGAAATATTAAGTAATAAAGCAAAAATAATCATGTGCATTGTATGTCATGAATCATATTGCACATATTTCTTGCATTTATTATGCATATCCAGCTGCCTTACCCAACTTTTTACTTTGCTCAGCAAGCCGACTCATCACTACAACACTCGGGCTAATTTCAAAAAGAAGATGGATAATTTGGAATAGGAGAATTGCGAGCTGCGCGAAGAAGTTTCTGCTTTGAAGGCTAGCCTGGCCAACTTGACTACTCTGATGGAAGCTCTGGTGGTTGCTCAAAATCATCCACCGAGTGTTCAACCTCAACCAACAAGGGAAAATGCTAAAGTTCCTACTGTTCATGTATCCACTACTCCGGTTGTTATTTAAAATCGCATGCCTCAGGGTTATCCGTGGGGAATGCCAGAGAATTTTGCACCTTAAGGGTTCAATCTTGGCCCTTAAGATGCTCCAGTGGTTCAGACTGTTGTTACTCCGGCACCTCCTGAGGTGCATACTGTTCCTGCTGCACCTCCTTCGGTGAATTTGGCTCTGTTTGTTAATGAAGATGTATGTCGTCCTTTCCCTCCGCAGAATGAGTACTTGGGTCTTTATGATAGAATGGATGATTTCCAAGAGCAGTTTGATAGAATGCAAAGAGAGATGAAGGCTCTTAGGGGAAAGGAGCTATTTGGGCAGAATGTGGATGAGCTGTGTTTGGTCCTGAATGTTAAATTACCTGCTAAGTTCAAGGTCCCAGAGTTTGAGAAGTACAAGGGCAAAACTTGCCTCGTGCTCACTTGATGATGTACGTGAGGAGAATGTCTACTCACACTGATGATCAGCGTCTGTTGATTCACTTTTTCCAGGATAGTCTGGCCGGCACAATGTTGAAATTGTACATGAGTTTAGACAACGCCAACATCTATACTTTTAATGATTTACGAGAAGCATTCATTAAACAATACAAGTACAATGTGGACATGGAGCCCGATCGTGACCAACTTAGGGCCACGGTTCAGAAAGACAGAGAATCGTTCAAAGAGTATGCGCAGAGATGGCGCGAAGTAACTGCACAAGTGATTCCTCCTATGGAGGAGAAGGAAATGACTAAAAAAATTCTGAAGACGCTAAGCGCTTTCTACTACGAAAGAATGGTAGCAAGTGCCCCAAGTGATTTTACAGAGATGGTAGGGATGGGTGTCCGCCTAGAAGAGGCTGTAAGAGAAGGCCGTTTGGCGAAGGGTGAAGGACCCGAAGGTGTGAAAAAGCCAGCTTATGGGTTTACAAAGAAGAAAGAAGGGGATACCAATGTTGTCATTCAAGAGAGGAGGATAAAAGCTCCTAGAAGGAATTATCAGCGTCACCGGCAAGTTGCCTCAGTGACTCCTGTTATGAATGCCGCTCCGACCACTGTTTCTTATCAAAGACAGTCCCAACATGGGAACCAAGGGAATAATCAGAGAAGGTAGAACTATGACCCTATCCCCATGAGTTATGCAGAGCTACTACCAGCATTGATTCAGAAGAAGTTGGTCCAGACACGACCAACTCCAGTTGTACCGTCGCTATTGCCTTGGTATTACAAAGCAGACCAGACGTGTGCCTTTCATCAAGGAGCACCAGGGCATAGTGTTGAAAACTGTTATCCTTTGTGGAATGAAGTGCAAAGGTTGGTGAAGTCTGGAATTTTATCTTTCAAAGACACGGGACCTAATGTGAAAGACAATCCTCTACCCAAGCACGGGGGAGTAAATGCTATGAATATGGTGGCCGGTTATCCAGGAGACTTCCGGATTTGTGACATTAATCTAGTTAGAGGGGATTTGGTGAAGATGCATGCAGACCTCTGTGAATTCAGTTACTATACGCATGACCATGCCGGTTGTGATGTTTGCAGTATAAACATACAAGGTTGCAAGAAGATAAAGGCTGATTTACAGGAGATGATGGATGAAGGTTTAATCCATATAATCAGGCCTAGGGCAGAGTATGAAGAGGAAGTGAATATGGTTTCTGGATTTCCTGGTGAATTCAGAATTTTTGAAGTGGAGCATTTGAATGAAGATCTCGTGCAGTTGCATGCTACCTTCTACCGTACTGCTGGTCAGGTGGAACACCAATATGGATCATGCGTAGTTTGCTGTCAAGAGCCCCGAGGATGTTCTATTGTGAGAGAGGGTGTTCAATTGCTGTTAGACAATGGAACTATCAAGATCATAGGTCAGAGGGATGATTATCATGAGATTGATATGGTTGAAGTTTGTTTGATGGGAGAAGAGTCAGAGGAGGAGTACGCCTCCACGGATGAGTATTTCTCTCCAGACGAAGATTTGTTTGCCGGAAATGATCTTTGGATGGCTTATTGTGTTGAGGAAGGGGTAAACGTCATTGTACCTTGTTTTGGTGCACCTGCTCATCTTGAGGTGGAGTACCATAGCAAACCAGCTGTTACCCCATTGGTAATTAGTCTGCCAGGTCCTGTTCCCTATAAATCAGATAAGGTTGTGCCTTACAAATACAACGCTACAATCTTAGAGGATGGGGTGGAAGTTCCCATCCAGCCAATGCCAGATGTTGGAAATATAGCTGATAATTGCAGGGTGACCCGTAGCGGTCGTGTGTATGCGCCGGTTATTTGAAGAGATGTTGTTGCTGGAAAGAAAATGGTTGAGAGAGATGAGCCTAAGAAGGCTGCAGGAGAGACTAGCGGAGCTACATTAGAGAAAGAATTGGATGATATCTTGAAGATAATTAAGATGAGCGACTACAAAATTGTAGATCAGATATTGCAGACTCCTTCAAAGATATCCATCCTATCTTTATTGATGAATTCCTCCGCTCATAGAGAATCACTGATGAGAGTACTAGACCAAGCTTTTGTAGAGAATGTCATGCCGTTAGATCAATTCAGAAGCGTAATTGGAAACATTACGTCATGTAACAACTTGAGTTTCTGCGATGATGAGTTACCAGATGAAGGGATGAATCACAGCCTGGCCATCCACATATCTATGAACTGCAAGAATGACTCGCTATCCAATGTGCTAATTGATAACGGATTCGTGTTGAATGTTATACCGAGAAGTACCCTCATGAAGTTAAAGTATCATGGAACACCTATGCGCCCGAGTGGCATCATTGTGAAGGCATTTGATGGGTCGAGGAATCTGTCATTGGTGAAGTGGTCTTGCCCATCCATATAGGAACACATTTGTTCCTGATAACCTTCCAGGTCATGGACATTATTCCCACATATAGTTGTTTGCTAGGACGGCCATGGATACACGAAGCAGGGGCTGTCACTTCAACTCTGTATCAGAAGCTAAAATTTGTGCGTGAAGGGAAGGTAGTGATCATAAATGGGGAGCAGGCGTTGTTGATATCCCATCTATCCTATTTCAGTATTGTAGAAGCGGATAAGGCTGCTGTTGGAACCCAGTTCCAAGCTCTATACATTGACAACATAAGGAGGAATGAGAATTTTGTGGTTTCCCTGAAGGACACGCAGCAGGTTGTACGCAATGGTCATAATACAGTTTAGGGACGACTTGTGGATCCACCCGTGAATAAGAACATAACTGGTTTGGGTTTCTCTTCGAGGAATGGCAAAGGAGAAAGTTTGAAGTCAAAGTCTACTGTGAATAGTTATCATGATGTTTTCCGCAGCGGAGGCTACCTCCATCCAATTGGTTCTGGAATTAATGCTGTTGAAGAGGATGAAGCAGAGCAGGAAGTACCGAATTATGTGACGCATGGAGTCCGAGTTCAGAACTGGGTCACCATTGATGTTCCTTCTTGCATACATGTTTCAAAGTAATTTGTTTTGTTAATTTGTTTCTTTCTTTTGAAAAGCTTTCACTCTGCCCAAGGTTGAAGTATTAATGTTGTAGTGCTTATCTGTCTGCTATAACTGCTAAGATCATTAATAAAAGTTGTCTTTGCTTCCAAAACTATGTCTTTTATTTTTTTTCTTTTTCTTGGGAAATGGTAATAAAATAAAATAAAAAACCTTTCAAAATAAATAATGATTGAAAATTAATCTGCATGATCACTTTTTATATGTGTCAGTTTCTAAAAACAATCATAAATCACATGTGCATATTAATTAAAAAACCCGTTGAATACAATGACCCTGCACCCTCTCCCAACTTTGATTGTCCTGTGTTTGGGGCTGAAGAAGAAGATTATGATGGGATCTCGGAAGAGGTCTCACGGTTGCTTGAGCACGAGGAAAATACCATTCAGCCATATAAAGAGCCATTGGAAGCGGTTAATTTGGGTTCAGAAGAAGATCCGAAGGAAGTCAAGATTGGAGCATCATTGCATCCTGATGTAAAGAGCGGGTTCATTGAGCTGTTGAAAGAATATGTGGATATTTTTGCTTGGTCTTATCAAGATATTCCTGGTCTAGATACAGACATTGTCGAGCATCGTTTGTCGTTGAAGCCAGAGTGTCCTCCAGTTAAAAAAAAGTTGAGAAGAACCCACTCGGATATGGCAGTAAAGATCAAAGAGGAGGTCCTAAAGCAGATTAATGCTGGTTTTCTTGTGACGTCAGTGTATCCTCAATGGATTGCCAATATTGAGCCAGTACTGAAAAAAGACGGAAAAGTCCACATGTGCGTAGATTATAGAGATCTAAATAAAGCTAGTCCAAAAGATGATTTTCCATTGCCTCATATCGACATGTTAGTGGATAGCACAGCAAAATTCAAAGTATTCTCGTTCATGGACGGATTTTCCGGGTATAATCAAATAAGAATGGCTCCAGAGGACATGGAAAAAACAACGATTATCACACCCTCGGGAACATTCTGTTACAGAATGATTCCTTTCGGGTTGAAGAACGCTGGTGCAACGTACCAGAGGGCTATGACAACCCTATTCCATGATCTGATGCACAAGGAAATCGAAGCATATGTTGATGATATGATTGCCAAATCCCAAACTGAAGAAGGGCATATAGAAGATTTGTTGAAGTTGTTTCAGCGTTTGAGGAAGTATCGTCTCCGCTTGAATCCAAATAAATGCACCTTCGGAGTTAGATCGGGGAAATTGTTGGGTTTTATTGTTAGCCGGAAAGGAATTAAAGTTGACCCTAACAAAGTCAAAGCAATTCAAGAAACGCCAGCACCAAGAACTGAAAAGCAAGTCAGGGGTTTCCTCGGGCATTTGAATTATATCTCCAGATTTATTTCCCACATGACTGCAACATGTGAATCGATCTTTAAGTTGTTAAAGAAAGATCAATGTTGTGTATGGACGGATGGCTGCCAAAGGGAATTTGAAAGTATTAAAGAGTATCTGCTTAAACCTCCTATCTTGCTCCCTCCCGTAGAAGGAAGACCACTGATTATGTATCTAACGGTGTTAGATAAATCCATGGGTTGTATTCTGGGACAACAGGATGAAATGGGAAAGAAAGAGTTCGCTATTTATTACCTTAGCAAAAAGTTCACTGATTGTGAGTCGCTGTATTCTATGTTAGAAAAGACATGTTGTGCTTTGGCCTGGGCAGCAAAGCGCTTGCGGAAGTATATGTTAATCATACCACTTGGTTTATCTCCAAAATGGATCCAATCAAGTATATTTTTGAAAAGCCTGCTCTTATTGGGAGAATTGCCCACTGGCAGATGTTGTTATCTGAATATGATATCGAGTACCGCACTCAAAAGGCTATTAAAAGTAGTGTGTTGGAAGATTACCTTGCTCACCAGCCGGTGGAAGATCATCAGTGTGCAGAATATGAATTCCCCAATGAAGATGTGATGTTCTTGAAAGTGAAAGACTGTGATGAGCCATTGCCTGAGGAGGGCCCTGACCCTGAATCTCGTTGGAGTATGATATTTGATGGAGATGTGAATGCTTATGGTAAAGGAATTGGTGTTGTGATTGTCACTCCTCATGGATCGCACATTCCTTTTACCGCCAGGTTAACATTTGATTGCAATAATAATATGGCAGAATATGAGGCTTACATCATGGGTCTTGAGGAAGCTATTGATCTCAGAATCAAAATTCTAGATGTGTATCGCGATTAGGCTTTGGTAATAAATCAGATTAAAGGAGAGTCAGATACTCATCACCCTGGCTTGATCCCTTACAAAGATTATGCTAGAAGATTACTACCCTTCTTCAATAAAGTTGAATTCAATCACATTACTAGGGATGAAAATCAAATGGCAGATGCTCTGGCAACTCTGGCTTCCATGTACCAAGTAAATCCTTGGAATGATATACCCCGAATTATAGTTTGACGGCTAGATAGGCCCGCTCATGTGTTTGCGACAGAGGAGGTAGCAGATGAAAAACCTTGGTATTATGATATCAAGCATTTTCTTCAGACTCAGGAATACCCGTTTGGTGTGTCGAAGAAAGATAGAAAGACACCTGAGAAGATTGGCAGGCAGTTTCTTCCTCAGTGAAAATGTGTTATACAAGAGAAATTATGACATGGTCTTGCTCATATGCGTGGATAGACATGAAGCAGACATGTTGATGCATGAGATCCATGAAGGTTAATTTGGCACTCATGCTAATGGACATTCGATGGCTAAAAAGATGCTAAGGGCGGGTTATTATTGGTTGACAATGGAATCTGATTGTTACAAATTTGTAAAGAAGTGCCATAAATGCCAGATTTACGTAGATAAGATCCATGTGCCTCCGACACTCCTCAATGTGATTTCTTCCCCATGGACTTTCTCTATGTGGGGTATTGACATGATTGGGATGATAGAACCCAAAGCTTCGAATGGGCACCGTTTTATCTTGGTAGCAATTGACTACTTTACCAAATGGGTAGAGGCTGCTTCATATGCCAATGTTACCAAGCAGGTGGTTGTGTGTTTCATAAAAAACAATCTTATATGCCGATATGGTGTGCCGAGCAGAATCATCACTGACAATGGCTCGAATTTGAACAACAAGATGATGATAGAACTGTGCGAAGAATTCAAGATTGTCCATCACAATTCATCTCCATATAGGCCAAAGATGAATGGGGTTGTTGAAGCTGCTAATAAGAATATCAAGAGAATCATCCAGAAAATGGTTGTCACTTATAAAGATTGGCATGAAATGCTCCCTTTTGCTCTGCATGGATATCGAAGATCTGTTCGCACTTCAACAGGAGCAACCTCGTTCTCCCTAGTGTATGGAATGGAAGCTGTACTCCCTGTCGAGGTAGAGATTCCCTCGTTGCAGGTGATAATGGAAGCCAAGTTGACAGAGGCTGAATGGGTCCAGAACAGGTTTAACCAATTGAATTTGATTGAAGAGAAGAGGATGGCAGCTTTATGTCATGGGAATTTATATCAGAAAAGAATGAAGAAAGCTTTTGATAAAAAGGTCAAACCTCGTTAATTCAGAGAAGGCGACCTCGTGCTCAGGAAGATCATGTCTTTCAACACTGATTCTAGGGGCAAGTGGACTCCCAATTTTAAAGGCCCGTATGTTGTCAAGAAAGCCTTCTCTGATGGTGCATTAATTCTTGAAACTATGGATGGCGAGGAGTTCCCACGTCCCATGAATGCTGACGCAGTCAAGAAATACTTCGCCTAAAAAAATAAAAGAACAACTCACTAAGTTGAAAACCCGAAAGGGCGGCTTAGGTAAAAAGGAGCGTCTCGGTAGGCCGAAAACCCGAAAGGGCGGTCTAGGCAAAAATTAGAGACATAAACAAAATAAATTTCCCGCTAAGTTGAAAACCCGCAAGGGCAGCTTAGGAAAAAGTTAGGGATTTTTTCTTGGCAAGTAACTACGTTAGACAAATCTTGATCGTTGAAGCAACAATCTTCTCAGACCCTCACCATACTTAAACAAAAGTTGTTGCTCTGGATTTCAAAAGTTGTTAGGGGGGATAGTGGTCATTGTATCTCAATGTATCCTTTCCATTATGTATTACCATTTCCCAAACTTTATAATCATCCATGGAGTCTCGCCATTCGCATACTACCATTCTATTAATGAAATTCGAGCTTTTACCTAATTCTTTGTGTTCTTATTTTTATTTAGCTTGCAAAGACATCATTTATTACTGATAATAACTGTTAAAGTAAAAAGATTAAAAAATCAAAATTGACTTTTCAAAAAAAAGAGAAGAGATCTTTACAATTTAATTTACTTTGGGGTTTGTGATCCCATTATCCCCAGTCAAGTCTTGATTCACTTTTTGGGTTTGCATGGTCAGAAGTCTCCGTCCCAGATTCCCCAACAAGTTTTCCCTCATATGGTGAAAGGTTTTATTCCCTCGCTGTGCTGAGATGTCGCTCTTGTTGCAGTTTTGGCATTAATGTTGACTTCTTGATTTCCCGGGAAAGTTGTCCTAGGGCATCTCCTGCTGGAATGAGTGCTCGTGATGAAAATTTTCAATTCGCAGTTTTTTCTTCAGGAAGGTAGGGTTGAATCCCCCAGTGAGGTTTGGTTGTTTCGGTGTCAGTCTGCTTTATTTGAGGTTGGTCTTGCAATCTCCAGTAGGCATTTTGCTTTTGGAAAACTGTTTTCTCCGATGAAACCGGTAGAAGGGTGTTCTATCCCGGTATTTGTTTGATTTGGCTACATCGGGATTATGTTTCTCCTCAGTGAAATTAAGGCATGCAATGGTTTGGTCTCCGCAGTTGCTTTTACCTTTCTTGGCTTGATCTTTTTGGTTGAAGTTTAGCCCAATGTTGTTAGTACCTGAGGCGGTTTTGTTTGTTTGCACTGATTATGTATCCTTTTTACCAGCATATGCACGATAGCACTCATACATTCATACATACATCATACATTGCTAAAAATCATCGTTCATTGACACTGTGTTCTGACCTTTCCTGCAGTGCTCTTTGCTTGGTTGGATTTGGTTTTCCCTCTTGAGTTTATTTCTCAAAGAATGTATTTGCATTAGCCGTCTTGTTATAGTTTATTTCCTAATTGGATTTGTGGCTACATGACGATATCATTTATTTTGGATTTCTGAAAACTTTGAGTTTTGGTTTGTGCATTTATTTTGCACAAGAATACTTTATCCCCTCAGCAGGAATATATTGGCATTTCCCTAGGAAGCCATAATTCATTCCCCAGGAAGTCATATTGCTATCCCCAGAAAGTCATTTCTCTTTGCAATTCCCCTTGACAGTGAGTGGAGGTCTTTTTATTTGAGACAACTTACATATTACCCTTTCCAGGAAGAGTTCCTTGGTTAAAGAAGAAGTTGAAACCCGTTCTAGGAAAAATGCCAGAATCTTGGGGAAACTTGATATATTTTTCTCTCTCTACCTTCAGTGAACGTTGGTAGTACATCGGCAGTGAACGTCGGTGTTTGTTATCTTTTTGCTATCTTCAGTGAATGTTGATAGTTCATTGTAAGTGAACGGAGGTGATATGATATATTTTTTCTCTCTTTACCTTCAGTGAATGTTGGTAGTACATCGGCAGTGAACGTTGGAGTTTGTTATCTTTTTGCTATCTTCAGTGAACGTTGATGGTTCATCTTCAGTGGACAGTGGTGGTATGATATATTTTTCTCCTTCTAACTTCAGTGAACGTTGGTAGTACATCGGCAGTGAACGTCGGTGTTTGTCATCCTTTTGCTATCTTCAGTGAATGTTGATAGTTCATTGTCAGTGAACGGTGGTGGTATGATATATTTTTCTCCTTTTACCTTCAGTGAACGTTGGTAGTACATTGGCAGTGAACGACGGTGTTTGTTATCCTTTTGATATCTTCAGTGAATGTTGATAGTTCATCGTTAGTGAACGGCGGTGGTATGATATATTTTCTCCTTCTACCTTCAGTGAACGTTGGTAGTACATCGACAGTGAACGTCAATGCTTGTTATCTTCCTCTCTGATTCTGTTCTTGTGGTTCACCGGTAATTTATTTTTCTAGTTGGGTTGCTCCTTTGTTGCTTCATTTTTGTTGCATCCCCAATGTTACTTTGCATCTATTTGGTTCTGTTCATATGCATTCATATGCATAAGCATTTGCATGGCATCTTAGGGCCAAAAATAGGGTTTGTTTTGTATTTAAGTATCTTCGATCACGTCGACACAAAGATTTTTAACCTTCGTATCTCCGGATAGAAGAAACTTAAATAAGGGCAGCTGTTATACCCCAATTTTTTCCCCTAAGATTCCCTCATCATACCATATTATTTCAATCATAACAAAATCACATTAGGGCTTTTGGTTCTCCTCCCTATCTTTAGCCTTGCTCTTCTGAGGAATTACCAAGCACCTTAACTTGTTTTCTTTTGTGATCATGGATATTTTGCTTTGGTTTTCTCTCTAATTAACAAAATGCAATATTGGTTTGTCTTACATGTTAATAATGTAGGTAAAGGCAATAAGGTTTAGCAAGTTGCTTCATGGGTTCATGAGTTTATTTCCATGCCCTAGTCAATAACTTGAGAAATTCAAACCTCACCATTGAAGTTTGTTTAGAAAGTTGGTATGGAAGTGGTTTTGGAGGCCATGAGTCCTCATCATCATTCTCAACAATTTCTATTTACAAAGGAAGAATATTGGCACAAAAAAGTTTGTTCAAAATTAGCAAAGTCCCACCAAGCATTCTCTTGATCTAGAGGATAGGGTTTTGGACTTCAAAGAGGCATATCTTGCTCATCTTGTGGTATTCTTGAGTGATTCCAAAAACATTATTCTCTTCAATGAGTTACCAATAAATTACTACAAAAGTTCCAAGGAGTTCTCATGTGGAAGGAACTTGGTAAAGAGGAAAGATTACAAGTCATCCAGATGAATCTCCAATTTTCCATATGTGACTTCAAATGGTCATAACTTGGTCAATTTTTATCACCTTGATCCCATTATTTTTTCATGATGATCCTAAGGATGTGTACTTCATACCTTCTTTTATGTGCAAAGTGAAAAAATGGATGTAAGTTGCCTTAAGAATGCAAAATATTATAGGTCATTTCTTGATTTTGGCCAACTTCAACAAGTCATAACTTGCTCAATTTTTGGATATTTTGAGTGGTTCAATTTGCAAAATGTCATTCAAGAGATCTACTTCATTCCATCTTTTTTGATCAAGAGCAAATTCTAAGTGGAAGGCCATGTTTGGATGCAAAAGATTATAGGTCATTTTTAAAGAAAAATTTGAAATATTTCTATATGGAAAGTCAACTCTTTTTCTTCAACTTTGACTCCATGTAACTCTCAGCTCAAGCATCCATTTGATTCCATTCTTTTTCCATTACAAAGCTTGTTACCTCATCTTTCCAAAGCATCAAGAATTTTTCCCTAAGACCCCTTGAGGTGGAAATGCCATTGGATTGAACTTGGTAACTTGGAACTGAAGTTTCTCCATAAGTCAGAATTTGAAATTCATGTTTTGGCCTTTAAACATCAAATTAGCACGTGTTTGTGATCTAAACATTTTTAACCAAGTTGCCAAAGTGGATTAGAGCCTTGAAACGCAAGGATTAGATGAATTTTGATGCAAATCAGATCACACTTTGCTCGTGCATCAGGTTCACACGATTTCCCTCTAAACTTTATCATTTCACACGCTTGAGCATTCCATTTGATTCCCTATAAATAGAGGGTCATCCCCCATTCAATTTCCCAAGCTTAGATAGCCAGAATCACTCTGCCAAACTTGCTTCACAACTCAGAATTCAGCTACTTCGAATCCTATTCTCAATTCTTTTTCAATCCATTTTTTCCATCAATTCACCTTCCTTGATCTTCCCTGAAGCTAACCATATAATTACACTCAAGAATCGTGCCCTACATTGCTCCCTAGAAGTCCAGTTTCAGAGCTCTGCAACTCAATTTCAATAGGTAGATTCCTTCATCAATTCTTCAAAACTTTGGTATCATTGTGTTGCTCTCATTGCCCTGGTTCTAGTCGCAACACTTACTTCTTACTGGAAACACGTTTTGACCATGAATTTTCAAATTCCTTTTTAAAACTTTCTTTCCAAATTACTTAAGCTACAGTTTATATAAATTTGGTGCTAGGGTGTGGTTGTCTTCGTCTTGAAGAGACGAAGCGAATGTCATAGGTCTGAGCTTCTGATTTTACAGTTTGAGAGACCTGCAATTCGTGAGGGTTGGAGGTTGAAGATGACCAACGTGCCATCTTCTTACCAATGAAATCGTGACATTTGTTATTTTCAAATTCTGTTTTTATTAATGATTATGTACATTATTCATTAAAGACCATGATATGCACAACGCGCCAGATCCCTTGGATTTGATTATTAACGCATTTTGACTCTCATTCAATGGTCCACATCTTTTTCTTTTATTTTATTATTTTTTATTTTTATATTTTAATTGCTTTAAATTTCAAAAAATCATAGAAAATTCATTTTTATTCCAAAAAATCTGAAAAAATTATGAAAAATATTTTTGATTACTCTCTTTCTAATTTTTATTTTTTCACAATTTAATTGTGTTTTGGTATTTTTTATGAATTTTACACTTATTTAATTTGTTTAAAATGTTTAAAAAGACTTTTACACATTTTTAAATTCTGAAAAAAATTATGGAATGATCCAATGACATTGTGACAAATATTGGTGACCCTATTTTATTTTTGTTTCTGACTTTACTATTTATTACTATTTTTGTTTATTTTACCCATTTATTTTAATTCTTAAAAATAGTTTCTGACCTTAAAAAATTCCCAAAAAATTTATAAAATCACTTGGCCTCTTTTTTTATTTTTCTATGGTCTTATTTTTCATTTCTTGATTAATTTGAATATAATTGATATTTTCCTCATCATTTTCCATTTTTTCAAACATTTTTTAAACCTTTTAATGTATATATTAAATATATTTTTATTTTGTGATTATTTTCTGGCTGTCTTGGGTTGATTTTTTTATCATGACTTTATTAACATCATTGGATCCATGGTGTTGAGTTTAACTCCATAAAAAAATGGATGAATGATTTTAATAATAGTTTGATTAAATTTTTAATCCAAAAGTGGTTTATTCATCTTTTGCCCTAATCCTCTTCATCTCATCCCCTTCTCATTGCACTAAATGTTGTTGGAGCATGACCTATATGTCATGTCTCAAAATAAATGGTGCATAGATTGCTATTGAACGACCTCAAAATAGGTGCGACTTCTATATAAGTCCACTTACGATTGCTTAACATAGCGCTAAATTTTGTCCCGATTCGAATAAATGATCATTCGTGGCCCAAACTTATGATTGCAAGCCCAAGTATGTTAATTTGATCTCTTTGATCCAATAACCTTGAGATTCATTGTGTGGAGGCTTTGGTTCTACCAATCCTCTAATGGATCTACAACACCTTTGGTCAATGCGGATCACTTAAACATCGTTGATCATTAAATGGTACTTATGAGATTTCCAAATGGATGATATACTTGACAAAAAGCTAATGCAACTTATTGTGTGGAGGCTTTGGTTCTACCAATCCTCTAATGAGCTCCAAATGCAAGTTTCAAGATGGTCATCCAACTAACCACTAATTATTAACTTGTTTTATTTTATGATTTTATTCTTTTATGCTTTATGCACTATTTATCTTTTAGCATTTTCATTTCATGCCATTTTCATCTTTGGTAATTTGAGCATTTATTTTCTTGTCCTTTTTATTTTGCTCACTTGAGCTTTTCTTTTTCTTTTCTTAAGATACTTAATAATCAACTTAAACCCTAAAAAACTCTTAATGGTACTTGGACTATTTGGTTACTATCCTTGGAATTATGGAGCGGTGGACTTTTTCTTGGACTTAGGATTAGAAACCTTGGCATACCTTGGAGACCTTGTGATCTTATCTGATTATTTTGTCTGGAGTTCTTGAGGTTTACCTCAAGACAATGGGTTGCTTTTTTGTTTTTGTATGCACGTTTTTGTGATTACATTCTCTGTTTGTAATCTGGAATTCACCCGTATACAGCCGTTACTCTGTCCAATTTTTGTGAAGACTTAATACACTTGAAGTTTGGTTCTCTCAAAGAGGTATAGTATCTTTGCTTGCTTGGTTTCAATCCAAAGAATGGGAATTCTATCTTGACTCATAATGTCAAATATTGGCTTCTTGTTGGTTAGATGATTCTTCTCCTTAGCTTTTACCTTATGCTTTAGGATGGTCTCTTCTTCTCCTCCCATCTTCTTTAATTTCAAAAATCTTCTCCCTCCTTTTTTAGCTCTTCTTATTTCTAAACTTGAACCACTTTCATAATAAACTTGGACCTAGGTCCATGCATTTTCAAAATAGTTTCATAAATAAACTCCAATCAATGTAATAATACCTTGACTTTTTTTTGTGAGAAGACTAAAAGTCAATAAATCTCATTTCAAACCATTTTTTGCCACTTTGGCTTTTACCTTTAAACTTTTCTTAAAAGATTGGACTCTTTTCAATCCTTGTAGTGATGCAAACAACTATACTTCTACAATATGTAGTGAAGAGAGATATTTTCCACTTGGGTGTTGAGTGAGGCATTGTTGATTTTAAAATCCAAGCCATATCCTCCACTTTGAGATGATGTAAATTATCCTTTCTAATTGTTGTACCCAAAAATTTTCCCTCTCATATTTCTCAAAACATTGCAAGAAAAATCTCCAAGTTGCTCAAGTTTGCTCAAGAGTTGGACAGTCAAGCTATCTCCTAAGGAAGTCAATCCCAAATTAGGGTTTTGTGTTGCATCAAGATCCTTGAATCCAAATGACCTCAAGTTCTCCCCAATGTCCTAATATTCTCTCAAGGTCATCCATGTCAAATTTCAAGCCTTGCAGAGGAAGTTTGCTCAGTCAATTGCTCAAAGGGTCCAAAAATCGACTGTGCTAGGGCAAAAGTCAACTGTGACCCAAATACAGTCAAACTTCAATATTTTTTGTCCATATTCTCATTTTGAAGGATATTTCATCATTTAATCAAGGGTTGATCATGATTCATCAAGGATTGCTCAAAATTCATCAAGACTCAAAAGTTGCTAAATTAGGGTTTTATAGGAAAAGTCAACTAAACTTTGACCAAGCATAACTTTCTCATACTTTATGCGAAATGACCCATCCAAAGCTCATTTTAAATAGGAGGCAATTTCCTACAATCCATATTCATACCCCAAGATCATAAAATTCACTCACAAGAATTTACAAATTTGGACATTATAGGTCATTTTTGAAAGCCAACAAAAATACCTTTTTTTCCAAAGCTTATAACTTGAGCATGGAATGTAAAAATGAGACGAGACCAAAGGGGTTTGTTAGAGGACATATCAAGATTTCTAAAAAGTCCAAGAACATCTACAAAAGTTCAAAATTGAAGAAGTTATGCATTGTTGAATTTGGGCATTTTTGCAAAATTGCCAAAAGTCAACTATCCCCAAAACGTCAAATTTTGTCAAAGGGGCCCATTCTTTTTCACTTGATTTGATCTTGCCACATTGCACACGTGTCCTAGCTTCAGCCTTGTGTCCATTTATCAATTTTATTATTTTATTTGATTTTTTATTGAATTATTTCATTTTAAATCAATTTAAATTAAATAAAATCCCAAAACTTGATTACATGAGATCTTTTTCTATTTTCAGGACCTAATCACCATCAATATCATGATCAAATTCGTATCAAGCATTCCATGTGCAAAAAGATTGGATTTTTGGCAAATTAAGCAAGTTTTCAATGGAGGATCAAATCCAATCTCAAGGCATTGATGTGGAAAGATTCAAGACCAATTTGTTGACCTAATACATTGCAGCATACAAATACAAGTGAAAGCACACGAATTTGAGACCTAGAGGCTGCAAGAACACCAAGGACCAAACTTGAAAAATTGACAAAAAAGTGCAAAACTGAAATCATACTTAGAGGCTTTTTCAGAAGCGAGACTCAACATCAATCGATTGCTAGGTGTTTACTCAACCTTCTGCAATCAAAAGCAAGCTCTCACACGCTCTCAAACGCACTGTAAGTGATACATGGCCTCCCTCTGAATTTGACTTTGTGTTTCAAAATCCACCCATCATTACAAGAAACCAATGGTATATTTGCAATCACTAGATAATTTCCAAGCTTTCCATATTATTTGATTGTGTTTATCTGCTCTATGGTGCAAAACGCCATTGTAGGGTTTCCTAGGTTTTTTTTAGGGGTTTTTGTTACAGGTAAAATTAGACCTATTGATGGACATAGGCATGACCGGAGGAGAAAGACAAGCACAACCATGGCCTTGGATGGAGTTTATATGGCCTGAGATGGGTTTTTGAAACGACCTACGCTTTTAGCTGAGGATTTAAATCCACAGGTAATTTCCTTGCAGACCTGAGGACAGGGACGACCGCGTGCCCCCATCAGATTGCGCCATTTGAAACTTGGCGCGTTTTTATTTTTTATTCTGGCATATTATCATGTTTTCCCATATTATTATTATTATCCAGTATATTGACAATTGAAGCACAATGGTTGAGTGGCAAGGGCGTGTATCTAGTGATCAATAGGACCTGGGTTTGAATCCCAGGTCCCCATATGCATTGTTATTATTTTTCTACAAGTTATCCAGTGTAAATCCAAGTGTGTGGCCTATCATACAGCCTCACTCAATCAAGCGCCAGATGGCCCAAGGCCAGATCTGGTGATCCAGAATGAAAGCCTACCATGGGATCCAGTTAACCAATGCACAGGGGATCCAAAAAGTCAAACGAGGCCAGCTGGTTATGGGCCTCAGAATTGCTATCAAGACCTCCAAATTGGGCCCAAAACCCCCCTAAGTCTTTCTATTTCATTCTTTTTATTTATTTCTTTTAATTATTTATTGTTATTATTTTTATTATTAACTAACCAATTAAACTTTTTCTTAATAAAATTAAAAACCAAAAAATATTTTCTTATTTAAATTAAATTTCAGCATTTTATTTTTGTTAACAAAATTAATTTAATTAATTTAGTTTTAATTAGGAATAACTTGTAATATATTTTGCAATAATTAAAATTAACTTAGACGATTAGGGTTTTATTAACATTGATCAAATTTATTTTTATTTCTTTAAATAACACACCCGTACACGCACACTCTTAGGGTACCCCCACTTGGTTGCCTTCGTACACGGTCATTGAGTATAAGTCGTTTTAGAGGTCGCCCTCTTGTCCAAAGATCATAGTTGCCTCGAAACGGTTGCCTCGGAAAAATGATCTAAGACATTAGGGTTACCGCTAAGGCATCCTAACATTGCTTTAGTGACCGCACGCCCCTTAATCGAATTGACCCTTAAAACTCCAACGACGATGCTACTTACTCATCAATAGTGGGATAGCATTGTCTAAAGGAAGATAGCATAGAACGATTCCTTTTTCGAGTAGGTAGATGGTTCTTAAGTACTTGCTCTTTCCAAAACAAAACAAACTTTTCACACTTACACTCTTTTTCAAAACAAAAACTGTTTCAAACCCACAATCACAAAGAAAGCAAAATTTTCAAAACAATATGAGCAAGTACCTAAGAGCCCGTGGATAACCACGGATAAAAAGGGTGCTAACACCTTCCCTTTCTATAATCTACCCCCCGAACCCGAGAAATATCTCGAAAAAGGAATTTTTCTGTGCTTTTTTCCTTTCCTTGTTGGATAAAATAAAAGTCGGTGGCGACTCTTGCTTACGCGTCATTTTGCAAAAACAAACGCAAAACGCAAACCAGCATTCCAAAAAACAGTCAGTTCTCTCTCACCGTATCACAGAACTGGCGACTCTGCTGGGGACGCTTAATAAGTGGGGTGTACCTTAGGATTAGATCATTGTGTTTTCAATTGTTTGCTTTGTATGATTTATCTTTGTAGGCTTGAATCGGAGTTACTATAGATCATAACCCGGATATGGGGGATACCCTTTCGGTAAGTAGCAATAAACTGTGAGGGAACTGTACGGCGTAGACCGATATGGTTGAAGCAATAGCTACGTTGGTGTGGCACTTTAGTATGTACCGAAATCCTTTGTGTTGGAACGAGGAGAATATGGGTCTGCTAAGGGGTCATTAAGCACCAATTGACTTTAGAACCTTTAAATTGACCAACTTGGCCATAAAACAGTAGCAGTATGCTACACTCATTGAGACTAAACTCTCGCGATGATTCTGGCCGCAAGAAAAGGTTGCTAAACTGGAATTATGACCGATTGAGGGTAGTCAGTGATATTGAGATCCTCTAGAACCTGGTTACTATTTTTAGGACAGGTTTAAACCAACTGAACTGAAAGAGGGTAGTACCTAAGCTCCTTGCCAGCCTGAAATCTAAGGGCTCTCTGTGTGACTTGTGTGCCTTTACCATGTTTGCTGTTTGACATCATAACATTGCATACATCTTGCATTGGACTAACCTATTTCAAAGACAGGAGAGATTCATCTTTGTTCTGTTTTGTAGGTCATGATGCCCATGCGTAGGAATACCATCCGAATCAACTTTGTCCAGGTTCCCACTATGCTTAAAGAATTGATTGCAAAGATGCCTGATACTACCTCCTTCATCAAAAGACATGGGTATCTTCTCAGTTTGGTTACCTCCAAATTGGACGAGCAGATGATGAGTGTCCTGGTCCAGTTCTATAATCTGTTGTACCATTGCTTTACTTTTCAGGACTACCAGTTGGTTCCCACCTTAGAAGAGTTCTCTGATCTTCTCGGTATCTCTATTATGGAGCAGACCCCATTTACTGGTTGGGATAAGATCCTTAGGACAGAAGAGATTGCTTCAGCCCTTCATATGACAAAGGATGAGGTAATGGCAAATTGGGAGACTAGGAGTGGAGCAAAGGGCTTTCTGACTAAGTTCTTGGTTGGTAAGGCTAATCATTTCTGGGATAGTCTAGACTTCAAGGCATTCGAAGATATTCTGGCTCTTCTGATATATGGCTTGGTATTGTTTCTGAATCCTGACTCCTTTGTTGATGTGAATGCGGTAAAAATCTTCATCTCTCGTAATCTTGTACCCACTCTCTTGGGTGACATTCTTCATCAACTTTATGCCCATACTGCTCGAAAGCGGGGAACCTTGATGTGCCGTGCTCCGTTATTGACGAGGTGGTTTATTTCGCACCTCCCCAAATCAGTGCTGAAGAACAAAGAAGGCATGGGTTGGGATTATAGGGTTATGTCTCTCTCTCATAATGACATTATCTGGACTATCAAGGGTATGGACGAGGTGGCTATTATTGATCAATGTGGGGAGTACCCCAATGTTCCACTGATAGGAACCCATGGAGGAATTTCTTACAATCCATGCTTGGCCTTACGTCAGTTTGGGCGAGCCAGAAGAGAAGGACCTCATGAGCTGCTAATGCCTAGTATCATCTTTGATTTTCAAGGGGATAGCGACGAGCAACGCCGCAGATTCATAAGGGCTTGGGGTAGAGTTCACAGATTTGATCCACATGAGCTGGGTCCAAAGACTTCTCTTACAATGAAGCCATATCTCAGATGGTTTCATATCCGTGCCCAAAAGCTGGGTATGCCGTATGAAGCCGTCCTGCCTATCATTGTTGAAGTTGCTAATGAAGAGGGGGTTCTTCCTACCATCCTCCACCCTTACATGCCCACTGACATTGGGGCACTGAAAAGGTCTTGGATGCAGCTCAGAGAAGAGCGGAATGCTTACCGAGAAAATTTTAACGAGCAAGAGCAGAAGATCCAGAAGTTGACCAGGCAGCTGGAGAACGAGCAGATTCTCAATGACTATGTCCGCACCGACAAGAAGCGACCATGGGAGCACTGATTTTCCTTTGATTATTTCCTTTCCAGTTTTTATTTACTTTTCAGTATTTCCTTTCTTGTAACGCCTTAAGGGAAATTTGTTGAACAATTTGAATTTCAAGTTTACCTAATAAAAGTGTGTTTCATTTCTTGTTTACAAATTTGAGTCTCTCGATGTCTTTGAAATCATATCATACGCATTTCATCCCATGCACTCCATAACAGGTACCAATTACAGGTCCCTTATCTTCTTCGCTGTTTATTTCAGCACTCATCATGTCTGCTGAACCATCAACTGAGCAAGCAATCAAGGCCCTACAGGCTTAAAATGCCCAATTCCAAGAGCTGTTCTTGAATCTAGCTAAGGGCCAGCAAGATCTGAAGACCCTGATTCTGAAAGAGAAGAAGAAGAAGAAGAAGAAGAAGAAGAGGACAATCCTGTTTAACACAGGTCACAGGTTTGGAAACAGGCTACGGGATGAAGTTGATTTGACCACCTCATCTGGAGGGAAAGATAGTCAGGAAGAAAGGAGGGCTCCTAGCCCTGTGGTTTCAGACAACGAGACAGACTTCGACGAAGACCAGTATCCTCCAGCTGAGGATAGATATAAGCAACTGGAAGACCGGTTGAGTGCGATGGAAGTTCAGAAAGTGCTTGACCTGGACTTTGGTGATCTCGGTCTATCATCTGGGGTGGTGATTCCCCACAAATTCAAAGCACCAGCTTTTGCTAAGTATGACGGAGTTTCTTGTTCGAAGCTGCACCTCCGATCATATGTAAGGAAGATTCAACCGTACACCGCTGATAAGAACCTATGGATCCATTTCTTTCAAGACAGTATCTCAGGGACTCAGCTTGAATGGTTTTACCAGTTAGACGGAGCCAGTATCCGCAGTTGGGAAGATTCGGCTGCTGCTTTCTACAGGCAGTACCAATACAATGCCGACCTCGCTCCTACGCGTACCCAACTCCAGGGTATGTCAATGGGAACGGGCGAAGGTTTCAAAGATTATGCTCAGAAGTGGAGGGACCTCGCCAGAAGAGTGCAACCACCCTTGGCTGATCGGGAGCTTGTGGATATGTTTCTGGGAACCTTGTCTGGTCCATTTTTCAACCATCTGATTGGAAGCTCTTCGTCTGGGTTTACAGAGCTAATTATGACTGGTGAAAGGATTGAGGCTGGTATTAAGGCTGGTAAGATACAAAAGGGTGCTTCATCGAGCACCGAGAAGAAGCCTTTTAAGAAGGAATTCAGTGCTGTCTACAGTTCGAAAAGCCATAATAGACCTGAACACCACCAATCTGTTAATGCGGTTGTTATTTCAAGACCTGCTGGTGCTACTCAGCGCAACAATCAACAAAAGGCCGAGAGACCTCGAAGGCAATTCACCCATCTCAACATGACTTTGTCTCAGATTCTGCCGCAGTTATTAAAGACCAATCTAGTAACTCCAAGGGAGGCTCCGTAGAATCCCAACATTGCATGACCTAAGTACAACCCTAATACCCGTTGCGCTTTTCACTCTGATAGCCCGGGACATAATACAGATGATTGTTGGGCTTTGAAGAACAAAATACAGGACTTAATTGATGCTAAGGAGATTGAGTTCGAGGCGCCCGAAAGACCTAATGTTGTGACTGCTCCTATGCCCAAGCATGGAGTGAATGCTATAGATGAAGACTCGTTTTTGGTTTCTGTGAACGACATTGTTACCCCTTTGATGACTGTAAAGAAGAACCTTTTGCTGGCCAGTTTATTTCCGGGTTGTGACGAAGGTTGCCGTATGTGTTCTGCCCTACCAATCGGTTGCCCACTTTTGAAATCAGGTGTCCAACGCCTGATGGATAGTAAAGAAATTCTGTTTGAGAAGACTGTTGTTCCCTTAGTTCATACTGAAGAAGTTGCTATTATCACCATTCTCGACAATTATTCCAAGGATTCCTCGAAAAAGCCTGTTAGAATTACATCTGTTCCAAAAATTGCACCATTGATCATCACTGTTCCTGGGCCTATCCCCTACACCTCTGATAAAGTTGTCCCTTGGAATTACGGGGCCGATGCTTATTTTCATGGAGTTAAACAAGATTTGGATGCTGATACTGACGTCATCAACATTGTTGGACCTGCTAAAGTCACCCGCAGCGGAAGACTTTTCTCACCTGATATCTCTCCACCAACTGCCCGAAAACCTGTTGTTATTACACCTACCAGTGTACCTGCTGCTATTCCTATTCAAATTCCCGTTCTTACCCCTGTTTCTGAGTCATCTAATACTCGGGGCAAAGGGACCACTGATGAGCCTGCCCAGACGGAGGCACCAAAGACAATTACTGTTGAAGCTTCTAGACAAGAGATGGAAGAGATTTTAAAGATCATCAAAAAGAGTGACTACAATGTAGTTGAACAACTGGGGAAAACCGCGTCCAAGATTTCTATGTTGTCACTATTGCTATTCTCAGAGGCCCATGCCAAGGCTCTAATTGCATTTCCTGAAGACTGCACACGTACCGCAAGAAACATCAGCTGATCAGTTTAAAGATTGCGTGGCAAGTCTGACTGTTGATAATGGGTTAGGTTTCTCTGATGCCGACTTGACTGCTAAAGGGAAGAATCACAACGATGCCCTGCATGTCTCCATTGAATGCAGGGGCACTACTCTTGCTCATGTATTGGTGGATATTGGTTCCTCATTGAACGTTTTGCCTAAGAAAGCTCTAGACCGGTTGGACTGTGAAGGGTTGGAGTTGAAACCAAGCAACATTGTCGTCAGGGCCTTTGATGGGTCTAAGAGGATGGTGCATGGAGAAGTGGATATTCCGATTAAGGTGGGTTCTCAGGTTTTCAACTCTACATTCTACGTGATGGACATTCGGCCATCTTATTCTTGTTTGCTGGGTCGCCCATGGATCCATAAAGCTGGGGCTGTAACCTCAACACTCCACCAGAAGCTGAAATACCCGGTCAAAGGGAAAATTGTGACAGTGCAAGGAGAGGAAGAGTACATGGTGAGCCACCTCAACTCTTTCCTATATGTAGAGATGGATGGGGAGTTCATTAAGACCCCATTTCAGCATTTTGAAGAGGTTCCCCAAATGCTGGCATCAACTGAGACTGTTGTTGAAAATTCTCCTATGAAGATGGCTTCCTTTAAGGATGCCCGGGCTGTTGTCGAGAAAGGTGGGTGTGCGAATTAGGGACAACTCCATGATTTTACACAGAAGACTAACAATTTTGGTTTGGGTTTCACTGCAGAAGCTCAAAGGGCTGTTCGGAATGCACAGATTGGAAGACCTCCCGTGTTCATCAGCAATTCGGGATTGAATGCCATTGAAGATGTTGAAGAGTCTGCGTTCGACAATTGGATCTATCCTACGACCGACGGTAGACCATGCAACTGGACAGCAAAGAACTTCATCCCTATTTATTTTGTTACCCAGTAATGAAACCTTTTGTTTTGAATCTGTAACAGACAATGTTTTAAACTTTATGGCCCGGTGTCTTACCCGGGGCACCGTGGCTTCATTTGTGAGGGTTTTATGTGTGTAATTTTCATATATCATTAATAAAAGCATTGGACGTTTCTTGCATTTCAAATCTTGCGCTCCTTGTTTTTCTTTTATTATATATTGCAAAACAACTATTTTACACACACTCACATATACAGGTCTACATCCACTCTGGATCTTACTGGTAACGAATCTGCTACTGCCAGTTATGACTTCAAAAGTCCGATCAACTTAGCCGAAGATGAAGGTGAAGATGATTACGAAGTGCCTGTTGAACTTGCTAGACTACTACTCCAGGAAGAGAGGGCCATACATCCGCATGAAGAGCCTGTGGAAACAGTGAACCTGGGTACAGAAGAGGACAAGAAAGAAGTCAAGATCGGTGCAAATCTGGAAGCTAGTGTTAAGCAACGGTTGATTCAGATGCTGCGTGACTATGTTGAGATCTTCGCCTGGTCTTATAAAGATATGCCCGGGTTGGATACCGATATTGTGGTTCACCGATTGCCTACCAAGGAAGACTGTCCTCTAGTGAAACAGAAGGTCCGCCGAATGCGCCAAAAGATGTCTAAGAAAATCAAGGCTGAAGTGATGAAACAGTTTGACGCCGGTTTTCTAGCAATTACTTCTTACCCTCAGTGGGTGGCCAATGTGGTTCCTGTGCCGAAGAAGGATGGTAAAGTTCGAATGTGTGTTGATTATAGGGATCTAAATAGGGCAAGTCCCAAGGATGATTTTCCTCTACCTCACATCGACATTCTGGTTGACAACACCGCTCAGCACAAGGTTTTCTCCTTTATGGATGGTTTCTCCGGTTATGATCAGATTAAAATGGCTCCCGAAGACATGGAAAAGACGACTTTTGTTACTCAGTGGGGTACCTTTTGCTACAAGGTCATGCCTTTTGGATTGAAAAATGTTGGGGCAACGTATTAGCGTGCCATGGTTGCTTTGTTCCATGATATGATCCATCATGAGATTGAGGTATACGTCGATGACATGATTGCAAGGTCCCAGACTGAGGAAGAACACCTTGACCATCTGCAGAAGTTATTTGACAGGTTGAAATTGTACAAGCTGAGGTTAAACCCGAACAAGTGCACCTTCGGGGTGAGATCTGGTAAGTTGCTGGGCTTCTTCGTAAGTGATAAAGGTATTCAAGTGGATCCGGCTAAGGTGAAGGCCATACAAGAGATGCCAGCTCCCCAAACAGAGAAAGAAGTCAGAGGCTTTCTGGGACGACTAAACTACATTGTCTGATTCATCTCGCACCTGACTGCTACTTGTGAGCCAATTTTCAAGTTACTGAAGAAGGATCAAGTAGTACGTTGGAACGATGAATGTCAGGCCGCTTTCGAAAAGATCAAAGAGTATCTCAAAGAGCCACCTATTGTGATGCCACCAGTTGAAGGGAGACCTTTGATCTTATACTTGACAGTACTCGACAACTCAATGGGGTGTGTGATGGGTCAGCATGACGAGTCTGGCCAAAAAGAGCATGCTATTTATTACCTTAGCAAAAAGTTTACCGACTGCGAGACTTGATACTCGTTGCTCGAGAAAACTTGCTGCGCATTGGCATGGGCTGCTCGCCGGCTGAGACAGTATATGCTGACTCACACTACTCTATTGATATCGAAGATGGATCCAATCAAGTATATCTTCGAAAATCCTGCATTGTCTGAAAGAATAGAAAGATGGCAGATGATCTTGACTGAGTATGACATCCAATACACAACTCAAAAGGAAATCAAAGGAAGTGTGTTGGCAGACCATTTGGCACATCAGGTAGCGGATGATTACCAGTCTATGAACTTTGAATTCCCGGACGAGAATATCATGCTAGTAACTGACTGTGAGACACCTGGACCGGATGAAGGACCTGAGGAAGGACCCCGATGGTCTATGTACTTTGATGGAGCTTCAAACGCTTTGGGTAATGGCAATGGCACCGTGATCATATCTCTTAAAGGCTCTCATACTCCATTTACCGGCCGACTATGTTTCAACTGCACCAACAACATGGCGGAGTATGAGGCGTGCATTATGGGTCTTCGAGCAACAATTGACCTAAGGATTAAGTTCTTGAGTGTTTTCGGAGATTTCGCTCTCGTGATCAGTCAGATCAAAGGCGAGTGGGATATGAAACATCCAAATATTATTCCTTACAAGGAGTATGTGTTGACATTGCTTCCCCATTTCGAGGAGATAACCTTTGAACACTTCCCTAGAGAGGCGAATCAGTTAGAGGACGCGCTAGCTACGATGTCTTCTATGTTCAAAGTCAATTGGGACAACGAAGCTCCCCGGATTATCATTGAAAGATTGGACGAACCTGCACATTGTTGTGACATAGAGACTGGAGAGGTAACAGAAAAGCCCTGGTTTCACGAAGTAAAAAGGTATCTTGAGGCTCAGGAATACCCCGAGGGTGCATCTGTTAATGACAAGAAGTTTCTGAGGAGGTTCGCGGTGAAGTTCTTCATCAGCAATGGCATCCTTTACAAGCGCAACCATGATTCGACCTTACTGCGTTGTATGGATAAGAACGAAGCAGAAAGGATCATGGCGGAGTTACATGAAGGTACTTTCGGAACTCATTCCAGTGGACATACCATGGCAAAGAAAATCCTTCGGGCATGATATTATTGGTCCACAATGGAAGTTGACTGTTATCAGCATTCTCGGACATGTCACAAGTGTCAGGTCTATCCTGATAAGGTGCACATACCTCCAGTCCCTCTAAACGTCTTGACGGCACCTTGGCCTTTTGCAATGTGGGGCATTAATATGATCAGCGAGATCAGACCTACAGCGTCCAACGGGCATCGTTTCATCTTGGTAGCAATTGATTACTTTACGAAGTGGATTAAAGCAGCTTCCTTTGCTACTGTAACCAAGAACGTCGTGGCACGGTTTATTCGGCATAATATGATCTGTCGATACGGTGTACCAGAGAGGATCATTACAGACAATGGTACCAATCTCAACAACAAGATAATCACCGAGCTCTACAAGCAGTTCAAAATATAGCATCATAACTCTTCTCCTTACCGGCCAAAGATGAATGGGGCTGTAGAAGCGGCTAATAAGAACATTAAGAAGATTGTGCAGAAGATGACGGTGACATACAAAGACTGGCACGAGATGTTACCATTTGCTCTTCATGGGTACCGTACCTCAGTGCGAACGTCAACAGGGGCAACACCTTATTCCTTGGTATATGGCATGGAGGCAGTCTTGCCCATTGAAGTTCAAATACCCTCTCTTCGGATCATGAATGATGCAGGTTTAAGTGAAGATGACTGGATTCAGACCCGACTTGATCAGCTGAATTTAATCGACGAGAAGAGACTTACTGCTATTTGTCGTGGGCAGACGTACCAAAAATGGATGATTAAGGCATTTAACAAGAAAGTTAGACGACAAGAGTATCAAGTTGGGGACCTGGTTATCAAGCACATTATCCTACCTCAAGGTGATCCCCGGGGCAAATGGACTCCTACTTACGAAGGGCTATTTGTGGTTAAGAACATTTTCTCATGAGGAGCTATGATTTTAACCACCATGGATGGTGACGACCTTCCTCACCCCGTCAATGCGGACATAATGAAAAGATACTATGCATAAACAAAGACCCGCTAGGTCGACTGGCCTAGGAAAAAATAAGGGCTTCCCGGTGAACCAAAAGGGTTCGGGCAAAAATAAGGGATGAAAATGAAAAAAATCTGTACACCTGGCAAGTCGAAAACCTAAAAAGGCGACTTGGGCAAAAATGGGTATCCAGGTGTACTGAAAACCCGAAAGGGCAGTCCAGGCCAAAATTAGGGATCAAAGCGTAACATTATGTCTCATTGGATCACCTTGTATCCAGACATCGGTATCAACTATTAAGCTCGGACGGTACTAATCAATCTGATCTACCTTCATCCAAGTAGCAAAGTGATGAGATGCTCGATGACATAAAGGCAATTGCAGAGTTAGAACCCAGTGGGATTGTTCACATAGCTGTTTTGTTTTTCACAATTTGTGTAAATTCTATCTGCTCGGCGGCGTTCTCTTATTAGAACGTCAGCCTCTTGTACAAAAACGCCTATTTACAGGCGAAACTTCAAAATCAATACAATTCATTTTCAAAGAAATTTCAAACTGTTTTTTCTTTATCTGTTTTGATTTGCAAAAAACGTCCAATGTTCATTTTTTGATATATGCACTTGACATTAATTGCTGCTCATAAACATTTGCATGCGAAACAAAAAGACGATTACGGGTAGCATCAGAAACAGGGGTAATAAAAATGGTCCAAACTGTATAGTTGCTTTGTCAACCAGGTACAAAGGTAGATTCAGCTGAAGAATATGGCTAAGATACCTTCACTCCCCACAAAGTAAGGCAGTAATGGTAGCTCTCCCCCAGCTGGGACTTGCAACTATGAACGAATCAACAATGCTCTCCCCAAGCAGAGTTGATCTATCATCAACACTGAAGAGGCTTAATATCCCCGACAGTCTTAATATTCCCCAACAGAGTATAAGAATGTTCCCCGGTAGAGTACAAGATATCCCCAGTGGAGTTAAAATTTTCCCAGCGTAGTCTGATAAAGTTTCCCCAACGGAGTTGGAAGCATCATCCTCAGTAGACTCTGGAAGTTCATCCCCAGCGGAGTACCAAATAAATCTCCCCAGCCGAGTTCCAAGGACCATTCCCAGCAGAATTCAGAGGATTATCCCCACAAAAGTCTAACAGGTTATCCTCGGCGAAGTCACAACTGAAAGATCATCCCCAGCGAAGTTCTTTCCTTTCACAAACAGGAATTCAATCCCCAACAGGATTCAGTATCACCGACAACGGTAATTCGTCCCCAATGGAATTTATCAGTGGAATCCTCAGTAGATCATCTCTTCCCCACAGAGTAATCTCGTTATCAGTATTCCCCCAACGGAGTCATCCTCTCCTGTAGGTTTATTCTCTTCGTTCGCCATCCCCAGCGAAAACGAAGAATCCAGCTCTATTCTTCAGCAGCTATCCAGGATTTATTTTCCCCAGTTAGAAACATCACATTCCCATACATCATGATACATGCATATACGCATCATACCATACAATCTCATTTATGTTGAGAGAATCATTGCTTGGCATATATCATGCATTTCATACATCATGACATTGCATATGACTGACTCTTTATCGTTTCAGGGAAAGACGAATCAGTAAACACGGCTGACTACTCATATGACCTAGTAGTCCCCTCAAAAGAAAAACTACATCTATGGAAAACTTTTGTCCGGTTCAGTTAAATCGATTCAAAGATTTTTCTGATTCTTATCCAGTCAAAGTTAATCCAAGACCTTCTCTGGTTCAGTTAGATCGACCCTAAGATCTCCCTGATTCGTATTCCAGTTGAAGATAATCCAAGACTTTTGTCAGGTTCAGTTAAATCGACCCTAAGATTTTTCTGATTCTTATCCAGTCAAAGTTAATCCAAGACCTTCTCTGGTTTAGTCAGATCGACCCTAAGATCTCCCTGATTCGTATTCTAGTTGAAGATATTCCAAGACTTTCGTCTGGTTCAGTTAAATCGACCCTAAGATTTTTCTGATTCTTATCCAGTCAAAGTTAATCCAAGACCTTCTCTGGTTCAGTCAGATCGACCCTAAGATCTCCCTGATTCGTATTCCAGTTGAAGATATTCCAAGACTTTCGTCTGGTTCAGTTAAATCGACCCTAAGATTTTTCTGATTCTTATCCAGTCAAAGTTAATCCAAGACCTTCTCTGGTTCAGTTAGATCGACCTTAAGATCTCCCTGATTCGTATTCCAGTTGAAGATAATCCAAGACTTTCGTCTGGTTCAGTTAAATCGACCCTAAGAATTTTCTGATTCTTATCCAGTCAAAGTTAATCCAAGACCTTCTCTGGTTCAGTCAGATCGACCCTAAGATCTCCCTGATTCGTATTTCAGTTGAAGATATTCCAAGATTTTCTTCTAGTTCAGTTAAATCGACCCTAAGATTTTTCTAATTCTTATCCAGTCAAAGTTAATCTAAAACCTTCTCTCGTTCAGTCAGATCGACCCTAAGATCTCCCTGATTCGTATTCCAGTTGAAGATATTCCAAGACTTTCGTCTGGTTCAGTTAAATCGACCCTAAGATTTTTCTGATTCTTATCCAGTCAAAGTTAATCCAAGACCTTCTCTGGTTCAGTCAGATCGACCCTAAGATCTCCCTGATTCGTATTCCAGTTGAAGATAATCCAAGACTTTCATCTGGTTCAGTTAAATCGACCCTAAGATTTTTCTGATTCTTATCCAGTCAAAGTTAATCTAAGACCTTCTATGGTTCAATCAGATCGACCCTAAGATCTCCCTGATTCGTATTCTAGTTGAAGATAATCCAAGACTTTCGTCTGGTTCAGTTAAATCGACCCTAATATTTTTCTGATTCTTATCCAGCCAAAGTTAATCCAAGACCTTCTTTGGTTCAGTCAGATCGATCCTAAGATCTCCCTGATTCGTATTCCAGTTGAAGATATTCCAAGACTTTTGTCCGGTTCAGTTAAATCGACCCTAAGATTTTTCTGATTCTGATCCAACCAAAGTTAATCCAAGACCTTCTCTGGTTCAGTCAGATCGACCCTAAGATCTCCCTGATTCGTATTCCAGTTGAAGATATTCCAAGACTTTTGTCCGGTTCAGTTAAATCGACCCTAAGATTTTTCTAATTCTGATCCAGTCAAAGTTAATCCAAGACCTTCTCTGGTTCAGTCAGATCGACCCTAAGATCTCCCTGATTCATATTCTAGTTGAAGATATTCCAAGACTTTTGTCTGGTTCAGTTAAATCGATTCGAAGATTTTTCTAATTCTGATCCAGCCAAAGTTAATCCAAGACCTTCTCTGGTTCAGTCAGATCGACCCTAAGATCTCCCTGATTTGTATTCTAGTTGAAGATATTCCAAGACTTTTGCCCGGTTCAGCTAAATCGATTCGAAGATTTTTCTGATTCTTATCCAGCCAAAGATAATCCAAGACCTTCTCTGGTTCAGTTAGACCGACGCTAAGATCTCCCTGATTCCAATTCCAGTCGAAGTTCAAACCACCTATCAACAGTCTCCAAATGGCATATGTAAGCCCATTCCCAACACCACCAGGCTGACACTACTTCATGCGAGTGCAAATTTCTGGGCACTCTAGTGTTCAATCATCTTCCACCTTCGGATCACGAAAGGCACGAAAGCCAATCTATATCCTCAGGTTTAATAAGATTGAACAGGGGAAGCTGTTGTACCCCAAAATTTCCCCTCTCATATTTCTCAAAACATTGCAAGAAAAATCTCCAAGTTGCTCAAGTTTGCTCAACAGTTGGACAATCAAGCTATCTCCTAAGGCAGTCAATCCCAAATTAGGGTTTTGTGTTGCATCAAGATCCTTGAATCCAAATGACCTCAAGTTCTCCCCAATGTCCTAATATTCTCTCAAGGTCATCAATGTCAAATTTCAAGCCTTGCAGAGGAAGTTTGCTCAGTCAATTGCTCAAAGGGTCCAAAAATCGATTGTGCTAGGGCAAAAGTCAACTGTGACCCAAATACAGTCAAACTTCAAGATTTTTTGTCCAAATTCTAATTTTGAATGATATTTCATCATTTGATAAAGGGTTGATCATGATTCATCAAGGATTGCTCAAAATTTATCAAGACTCAAAAGTTGCTAAATTAGGGTTTTGCAGGAAAAGTCAACTCAAATTTTACCAAGCATAACTTTCTCATAATTTATGAGAAATGAGCCATCCAAATCTCATTTTGAAGAGGATGAAATTTCCTACAATCCATCTTCATACCCCAAGATCATAAAATGCACTCACAAGAAGTTACAATTTTGGACATTATAGGTCATTTTTGAAAGCCAACAAAAACAGATTTTTTGCCAAAGCTTATAACTAGAGCATGGAATATCAAAATGAGATGAGACCAGAAGAGTTGGTTAAAGGACATATTAAGCTTTCTAAAAAGTCCAAGAACATATCCAAAAGTTCAAAATTTAAGAAGTTATGCATTGTTGAAGTTGGGCATTTTTGCAAAATTGCCAAAAGTCAACTATCCCCAAAACTTTAAATTTTGTCAAAGGGGCCCATTCTTTTCCACTTGATTTGATCTTGCCACATTGTACACGTGTCCTAGCTTCAGCCTTGTGTCCATTTATCAATTTTATTATTTTATTTGATTTTTTATTGAATTATTTCATTTTAAATCAATTTAAATCAAATAAAATCCCAAAACTTGATTACATGAGATCTTTTTCTATTTTCAGGACCTAATCACCATCAATATCATGATCAAATTCGTATCAAGCATTCCATGTGCAAAAAGATTGGATTTTTGGCAAATTAAGCAAGTTTTCAATGGAGGATCAAATCCAATCTCAAGGCATTGATGTGGAAAGATTCAAGACCAATTTGTTGACCAAATACATTGCAGCATACAAATACAAGTGAAAGCACACGAATTTGAGACTTAGAGGCTGCAAGAACACCAAGGACCAAACTTGAAAAATTGACAAAAAAGTGCAAAACTGAAATCATACTTAGAGGCTTTTTCAGAAGCGAGACTCAACATCAATCGATTGCTGGGTGTTTACTCAATCTTCTGCAATCAAAAGCAAGCTCTCACACGCTCTCAAACTCACTGTAAGTGATACACGACCTCCCTCTGAATTTGACTTTGTGTTTCAAAATCCACCCATCATTACAAGAAACCAATGGTATATTTGCAATCACTAGATAATTTCCAAGCTTTCCATATTATTTGATTGTGCTTATCTGCTTTATGGTGCAAAACACCATTGTAGGGTTTCCTAGGTTTTTTTTAGGGGTTTTTATTACAGGTAAAATTAGACCTATTGATGGACATAGGCATGACCGGAGGAGAAAGACAAGCACAACCATGGCCTTGGATGGAGTTTATATGGCCTGAGATGGGTTTTTGAAACGACCTACGCTTTTAACTGGGGATTTAAATCCGCAGGTAATTTCCTTGCAGACCTGAGGACAGGGACGACCACGTGCCCCCATCCGATTGCCCTATTTGAAACTTGGCGCGTTTTTATTTTTTATTCTGGCATATTATCATGTTTTCCCATATTATTATTATCCAGTATATTGACAATTGAAGCACAATGGTTGAGTGGCAATGGCGTGTATCCAGTGATCAATAGGACCTGGGTTCGAATCCCAGGTCCCCATATGCATTGTTATTATTTTTCTACAAGTTATCCAGTGTAATCCAAATGTGTGGCCTATCATACAGCCTCACTCAATCAAGCGCCAGATGGCCCAAGGCCAGATCTGGTGATCCAGAATGAAAGCCTACCATGGGATCCAGTCAACCAATGCACAGGGGATCCAAAAAGTCAAATGAGGCCAACTGGTTATGGGCCTCAGAAGTGCTATCAAGACCTCCAAATTGGGCCCAAAACCCCCCTAAGTCTTTCTATTTCATTCTTTTTATTTATTTCTTTTAATTATTTATTGTTATTATTTTTATTATTAACTAACCAATTAAACTTTTTCTTAATAAAATTAAAAACCAAAAAATATTTTCTTATTTAAATTAAATTTCAGCATTTTATTTTTGTTAACAAAATTAATTTAATTAATTTAGTTTTAATTAGGAATAACCTGTAATATATTTTGCAATAATTAAAATTAACTTAGACGATTAGGGTTTTATTAACATTGATCAAATTTATTTTTATTTCTTTAAATACCAAAAACCCAAAAATATTTTTATTAATTAATTTAATAAACCTAGTTTAATTTCTTTCATAAATTCAAAATAACCAAAAAAAATCTTTTCTTTAATTAAAGGGTCAAAACCCTAAAAAACTTGCGCCCGATTTAATTCCCCGCACGCGATCTATTTTATTTCAATATTATATCTGTTTCCGGAATGTAATAGCTTAATAGGACTTTTAATACTTTTGTCGCTTTATTTATTTTCCGCATTTTAATTTCAAGGGTTGCTTTTGGCGATGTAAATACCTGACGCATTGTAATAGTTAGTTTAATTTCCACAATTTAATTTCCGCAACTTTTAAACTGTTAGATGTTTGATAATAGGGAATGCATGACAAGATTGAACGTTTAAACCTAAAAATCAACATAGATAACCATTGACATGTACAAAGATAAAATAAACTGAAAATAACACACTCGCACATGCGCACTCTTAGGATACCCCCACTTGGTTGCCTTCGTACACGGTCATTGAGTATAGGTCGTTTTAGAGGTCGCCCTCTTGTCCAAAGATCATAGTTGCCTCGAAACGGTTGCCTCGGAAAAATGATCTAAGACATTAGGGTTACCGCTAAGGCATCCTAACATTGCTTTAGTGACCGCACGTCCCTTAATCGAATTGACCCTTAAAACTCCAACGACGATGCTACCTACTCATCAATAGTGGGATAGCATTGTCTAAAGGAAGATAGCATAGAACGATTCCTTTTTCGAGTAGGTAGATGGTTCTTAAGTACTTGTTCTTTCCAAAACAAAACAAACTTTTCACACTTACACTCTTTTTCAAAACAAAAACTGTTTCAAACCCACAATCACAAAGAAAGCAAAATTTTGAAAACAATATGAGCAAGTACCTAAGAGCCCGTGGATAACCACAGATAGAAAGGGTGCTAACACCTTCCCTTTCTATAATCTACCCCCCGAACCCGAGAAATATCTCGAAAAAGGAATTTTTCCTGTGCTTTTTTCCTTTCCTTGTTGGATAAAATAAAAGTCGATGGCGACTCTTGCTTACCGCGACATTTTGCGAAAACAAACGCAAAATGCAAACCAGCATTCCAAAAAACAGTCAGTTCTCTCCCACCGTATCACACTCATGATTGTAGGTAGTAAGTATGTTTTCCATACGGACAATGACAATGATGTCTCATCTCTTAAAATCAACCAACACACTTTTGTTTCAAATTTTTAAAAGAGGAACTACGTGTACCCTGATCCCCTATTGCACGAAAGGTGGTACGTAGGCACTAAAGGTTCGCAACCGCGGCGGGTGCAAAAATCATAAAAAATATATTTCTTTTCTCACCTCCACCATCCATTTTATATACAACATATTTTTATAGCCAAAATATACAGATTTTACAAAGAGGTTCTTGCGGACTACCGTAGATGTTTAGGGTGCTAATACCTTCCCTTTACATAACCAACCCCCTTACCTTGAATCTTTCCCCCTCTTTTGGGTTATTCGCTCTTTTCCCATTCCTTTGGGAACAATAAAGCGCGGTGGCGATTTATTTATTTTTATTTGTATAAAGTTTAGTCAATCCAATGGCTTAGTCTTGAACATTTCTACCGCTACAGAGAAATGGCGACTTTACTGGGGAAAGATTGACCTCTTGCTGGTCCATCCCTAAGTGGGTTAAGCCTATCTTTATTTATATATGTATATGTGCAATTTTTGTTTATGTGTTATATTTGTATATATGTTTTTTTGGATTTTTCCTGGTTTTCAGGGTGCTTGGTGATTACTCATAAGTCCTATACTCGGACTTGGGCAAACTTTAAGATAGGAAGGGCGGTATAGTCATGTTAAATTTGAGGGAGTAATCCCAAAAAAGGCGACATGAGATCCCCCAGTCAGTGGAGGCCCCTTTGACTGTAGTGTCGTTTACCGAGTAATCGGGAAGACGTACTGCTTTCGACCTGGGAGCCTGCTGAAACTGAGGACGTAGAATACCAAACCCGTCTTAGCCTTTTAGGTGTAGTGCGGAAGCTATGACGGAGTAATCCTAAAATATTTATCACGCGATACTATGCTCGGACGAGTCTTTCTTGAGAATATTACTAATTACCGAGTTAATCGGGAAGTTGGTAATATCCGAAGGAAGGATGTAGACTCTGGGAACTTCTAGAACCTTATTCGGCAGGTGATAACTCTTTAGACCAACACCTTATGGGTAGTACCTTCGAACTCATGCTCGTGAGGTTGAACCTATGAACCCTATATGTGTGATCTTGTGTGTGATTGTTGCATCATGCATCCATGCACCCATAAGCATCTTTTGAAGAAAATAATATTTCAAGGGATTTAAAGGTTGACTATTTGTGAATATCTCAGGTACTTTTAACCATGGATTCTGGAAAGAGAAAGACCGGGAAATACAGTTTCAAGGATCCCAAGATAGATGAGTTGATCAGTCTAATTCCAGAGATCGAGTGTTCTGCAGACTTTCGGAAGAAGTATGGATCCATTATTCCTCTCATGAAGCTGAAGATGAAGGAGGGTATTCTCTTGACCTTGGTCCAATTCTATGATCTGGTGTACCACTGCTTTATTTTTCCCAACTATTAGTTGATGCCTACACTGGAGGAGTATTCCTATCTATTAGATTTACCCGTTACTGATCGTGTTCCTTTTACTGGTTTGGAGGGTGAGCCAAAACCACATGAGATAGCTGCTTTGATTCATCTGGGAAAGTATGAGGTGGAAGCCCATATGACTACCAAAGGAGGGATTAGAGGATTATTAGCTCAGTTCTTATTGGAGAAAGCTCGTTACTTTGCTAGAATGAATAGTACAGTTGCTTTTGAGGCCATCTTTGCTTTACTTGCTTAAGGATTATTCTTATTTCCTAATGTGGACAAGTTTGTCGACATTAACGCTATCAGGATTTTCATGATTGGAAACCCAGTTCCTACACAGTTGGGTGATGCTTATTACTCTGTTCATCTTCAGAGTTCCTATCATGGGGGAATGATTATCTGTTGCACGCCTTTGTTGTACCAGTGGTTCATCTCTCACATGCCTCAGTCTGATGCTTTTTGGGATGTCAAGAAGGAACCCCATTGGGCTCCTAAGATCATGGCACTTACTCACTCGGATATTGATTGGTATCATCGAGCTTATCAGGATATAGAGATTATTGATATTTGTGGTAGTTTCCCCAATGTACCTCTTCTTGGTACAAAAGGAGGAATTAACTATAACCCTGTTCTTGCACGGCAACAACTTGGTTATCCGATGAGGGATAAACCGAACAATATTCATTTGAGTAGTTTCTTTTTGAAGGAAAGAGAAGACCACAGGGAAGCTAGGGAGTAGATTACGAAGGCCTGGCGTCACATTCATAAGAAGAGTAGAAAGGATTTGGGACCTAGAGGTGCTATTTCTTTGGAGCCATATCTTCAGTGGGTCCGATCAAGAGCCATTTAGTTGAAGATGCCGTATACTCGAGAGACACCCATGCCTGGTCTATTTGTGAATACCACTCCTCCTTTATTAGATGACCTATAAGAGCAGCAAATCGCTTTGGTTAGGATGCAATAGGAAAGGGATGCTTGGAAGAACAAGTTCCAGACTTTAGAGAGTTCCTACAAAGCAAACTTGAAGGAGAAAGACGATTTGATCGAGATCCTTGAGAGTCGAGCGGTAGAGTCTATGGAGAGGCAAGGGGATTTATTTTCTCCTAAGCCTCAAACAGGTGCTGATCACTCACTTCCTGCTTCAGAGGATTGGAAGGAAATTGCCATCAGGCACGTAGAAGAAAACCAGAGGTTGAGGGCTCAGATTGCCAGGCTCACAGGGAAGCGTCAGTGTACAGATTGATCTCTATCAGTTTCTTTCTCTCTGGATTTTTAGATTGTATTTTCACCTTGTACTTGGGATCATTGAAACTTGTAATCCCTTTTGAAGTTATTATAATAAAAAATTTCAGTATTTCAAATGTGTTATTATTTTGATGTTTGCAATATGTCTATAAACGTTAAATCCCTTGAAATATTAAGTAATAAAGCAAAAATAATCATGTGAGTTGCATGTCATGCATCATATTGCACATATTTCTTGCATTTATTATGCATATCCAGGTGCCTTACCCAGCTTTTTACTTTGTTCAGCAAGTTGACTCAACACTACAACACTCGGGCTAATTTTAAAAAGAAGATGGACAATTTGGAACAGGAGAATTGCGAGTTGTACGAAGAAGTTTCTGCTTTGAAGGCTGGCTTAGCCAACTTGACTACTATGATGGAAGCTCTGGTGGTTGCTCAGAATCAGCCACCGAGTGTTCAACCTCAACCAACAAGGGCAAATGCTGAAGTTCTTATTGTTCCTGTATCCACTACTCCGGTTGTTGTTCAAAACCGTATGCCTCAGGGTTATCCGTGGGAAATGCTAGAGAATTTTGCACCTGAAGGGTTCAATCTTGGCCCTCAAGATGCTCTAGTGGTTCAGACTGTTGTTACTCCGGCACCTCCTGTGGTGCATATTGTTCCTGCTGCACCTCCTTCGGTGAATTTGGCTCCGTTTGTTAATGAAGATGTATGTCGTCCTTTCCCTCCGCCGAATGAGGACTTAATTTTTTATGACCAAATGGATGATTTCTAAGAGCAGTTTGATAGAATGCAAAGAGAGATGAATGCTCTTAGGGGAAAGGAGCTATTTGGGCAGAATGTGAATGAGTTGTTTGGTCCCGAATGTTAAAGTTCCTGCTAAGTTTAAGGTCCCAGAGTTTAAGAAGTACAAGGGCAACACTTGCCCTCGTGCTCACTTGGTGATGTACGTGAGGAGAATGTCTACTCATACTGATGATCAGCATCTGCTGATTCACTTTTTCCAAGATAGTCTGACCGGCGCAGCGTTGAAATGGTACATGAGTTTAGAAAGCGCCAACATCCATACTTTTAATGATCTGGGAGAAGAATTCATTAAACAATACAAGTACAATGTGGACATGGCGCCCGATCGTGACCAGCTTAGGGACATGGCGCCCGATCGTGATGGCGCGAAGTAGCTGCACAAGTGATTCCTCCCATGGAGGAGAAGGAAATGACTAAAAATTTTCTGAAGACGCTAAGCGCTTTCTACTACGAAAGAATGGTAGCAAGTGCCCCAAGTGATTTTACAGAGATGGTAGGGATGGGTGTCCCCCTAGAAGAGGCTCTAAGAGAAGGCCGTTTGGCGAAGGGTGAAGGACCCGGAGGTGTGAAAAAGCCAACTTATGGGTTTACAAAGAAGAAAGAAGGGGATACCAATGCTGTCATGCAAGAGAGAAGGATAAACGCTCCTAGAAGAAATTATCAGCGTCACCAGCAAGTTGCCTCAGTGACTCCTATTATGAATGCCGCTCCGACCACCCTTACTTATCAAAGACAGTCCCAGCAGGGGAACCAAGGGAATAATAAGAGAAGGGAGAACTATGACCCTATCCCCATGAGTTATGCAGAGCTATTACCAGCATTGATTCAGAAGAAGTTGGTCCAGACACGACCACCTCCAGTTGTACCATCGCTATTGCCTTGGTATTACAAAGCAGACCAGACATGTGCCTTTCATCAAGGAGCACCAGGACATAGTGTTGAAAACTGTTATCCTTTGAGGAATGAAGTGCAAAGGTTGGTGAAGTTTGGAATTTTATCTTTCAAAGACACGGGACCTAATGTGAAAGACAATCCTCTACCCAAGCACAAGGGAGTAAATGTTGTGAATATGGTGGCCGGTTGTCCAGGCGACTTCCGTATTTGTGACATTAATCTGGTTAGAGGGGATTTGGTGAAGATGCACGCAGACCTCTGTGAATTCAGTTACTATACGCATGACTACACCGGTTGTGTTGCTTGCATGACACACATACAGGGTTGCAAGAAGATAAAGACTGATTTACAGGAGATGATGGATAAAGGTTTAATCCATATAATCAGGCCTAGGGTAGAGTATGAAGAGGAAGTGAATATGGTTTCTGGATGTCCTGGTGAATTCAGAATTTTTGAAGTGGAGAATTTGAATGAATATCTCGTGCAGTTGCATGCTACCTTATGCCGTACTGCTGGTCAGGTGGAACACCAATATGGATCATGCGTAGTTTGCTGTCAAGAGCCCCGAGGATATTCTATTGTGAGAGAGGGTGTTCAATTGCTATTAGACAATGGAACTATCAAGATCACAGGTCAGAGGGATGATTATCATGAGATTGATATGGTTGAAGTATGTTTGATGGGAGAAGAGTCAGAGGAGGAGTACGCCTCCGCTGATGAGTATTTCTCTTCATACGAAGATTTGTTTGCAGGAAATGATCTTTGGATGGCTGATTGTGTTGAGGAAGGGGTAAACGTCATTGTACCTTGTTTTGGTGCGCCTGCTCATCTTGAGGTGGAGTACCATAGCAAACCAGCTGTTATCCCATTGGTAATTAATCTGCCAGGTCTTGTTCCCTATAAATTAGATAAGGCTGTGCCTTACAAATACAACGCTACAATCTTAGAGGATGGGGTGGAAGTTCCCATCCATCCAATGCCAGATGTTGGAAATATAGCTGATAATAGCAGGGTGACCCGTAGCGGTCGTGTGTTTGTGCCGGTTATTTGAAGAGATGTTGTTGCTGGAAAGAAAATGGCTGAGAACGATGAGCCTAAGAAGGCTGCAGGAGCGACTAGCGGAGCTATATTAGAGAAATAAGTAGATGATATCTTGAAGATAATTAAGATGAGCGACTATAAAATTGTAGATCAGCTATTGCAGACTCCTTCAAAGGTATCCATCCTATCTTTATTGATGAATTCCTCCGCTCATAGAGAATCACTAATGAGAGTACTAGACCAATATTTTGTAGAGAATGACATGCCGCTAGATCAATTCAGCAGCGTAATTGGAAACGTTACGTCATGTAACAACTTGAGTTTCTGCAATGATGAGTTACCAGATGAGGGGAGGAATCACAACCTGGCCCTCCACATATCTATGAACTGCAAGAATGACTCGCTATCTAATGTGCTAATTGATAACGGATCCACGTTAAATGTTATACCGAGAAGTACCCTCATGAAGTTAAAGTATCAGGGAACACCTATGCGCCCGAGTGGCATTATTGTGAAGGCATTTGATGGGTCGAGGAAATCTGTCATCGGTGAAGTGGACTTGCCCATCCATATAGGACCACATTTTTTCCTGATAACCTTCCAGGTCATGGACATTATTCCCGCATATAGCTATTTGCTAGGACGGCCATGGATACACGAAGCAGGGTCTGTCATTTCAACTCTACATCAGAAGCTAAAATTTATGCGTGAAGGGAACGTAGTGATCATAAATGGGGAGCAGACGTTATTGATATCCCATCTATCCTCTTTTAGTATTGTAGAAGCGGATGAGGCTGCTGTTGGAACCCAATTCCAAGCTCTATCCATTGACAACATAAGGAGGAATGAGAATTCTGTGGTTTCCCTGAAGGACGCGCAACAGGTTGTACGCAATGGTCATAATACAGTTTGGGGACGACTTGTGGATCCACCCGTGAATAAGAACATAATTGGTTTGGGTTTCTCTTCGAGGAATGGCAAAGGCGAAAGTTTGAAGTCAAAGTCTACTATGAACAGTTATCATGATGTTTTCCACAGCGGAGGCTACCTCCATCCAATTGGTTTTGGAATTAATGTTGTTGAAAAGGATGAAGTAGAGCAGGAAGTACCGAATTATGTGACGTATGGAGTCCGAGTTCAGAACTGGGTCACCATTGATGTTCCTTCTTGCATACATGTTTCAAAGTAATTTGTTTTGTTAATCTGTTTCTTTCTTTTGAAAAGCTTTCACTCTGCCCAAGGTGGAAGTATTAATGTTGTAGGGCTTATATGTCTGCTATAACTGTTAAGATCAATAATAAAAGTTGTCTTTGCTTCCAAAACTATGTCTTTTATTTTCTGCTTTTTCTTGGGAAATGGTAATAAAATAAAATAAAAAACCTTTCAAAATAAATAATGATTGAAAATTAATCTGCATGATCACTTGTTATATGTGTCAGTTTCTAAAAACAATAATAAATCACATGTGCATATTAATTAAAAAACCCGTTGAATACAATGACCCTGTACCCCCTCCCAACTTTGATTGTCCTGTGTTTGGGGCTGAAGAAGAAGATTATGATGGGATCCTGGAAGAGGTCTTACGGTTGCTTGAGCACGAGGAAAATACCATTCAGCCATATAAAGAGTCTTTGGAAGCAGTTAATTTGGGTTCAGAAGAAGATCCTAAGGGAGTCAAGATTGGAGCATCATTGCATCCTGATGTAAAGAGCGGGTTGGTTGAGCTGTTGAAAAAATATGTGGATATTTTTGCTTGGTTTTATCAAGATATGCCTGGTCTAGATACAGACATTGTCGAGCATCGTTTGCCATTGAAGCCAGAGTGTCCGCCAGTTAAACAAAAGTTGAGAAGAACCCACCCGGATATGGCAGTAAAGATCAAAGAGGAGGTCCTAAAGCAGATTAATGTTGGTTTTCTTGTGACGTCAGTGTATCCTCAATGGATTGCCAATATTGTCCCAGTACCGAAAAATACGGAAAAGTCCGCATGTGCATAGATTACAGAGATCTAAATAAAGCTAGTCCAAAAGATGATTTTTCCATTGCCTCATATCGACATGTTAGTGGATATCACAGCAAAATTCAAAGTATTCTCGTTCATGGACGGATTTTCCGGGTATAATCAAATAAGAATGGCTCCAGAGGACATGGAAAAAACAACGTTTATCACACCCTGAGGAAAATTATGTTACAGAGTGATGCCTTTCGGGTTGAAGAACGCTGGTGCAACGTACCAGAGGGCTATGACAACCCTATTCCATGATCTGATGCACAAGGAAATCGAAGTATATGTTGATGATATGATTTCCAAATCCCAAACTGAAGAAGGGCATATAGAAGATTTGTTGAAGTTGTTTCAGCGTTTGAGGAAGTATCGTCTCCGCTTGAATCCAAATAAATGATCCTTCGGAGTTAGATCAGGAAAATTGTTGGGTTTTATTGTTAGCCAGAAAGGAATTGAAGTTGACCCTGACAAAGTCAAAGCAATTCAAGAAATGCCAGCACCAAGAACTGAAAAGCAATTCAGGGGTTTCCTCGGGCGTTTGAATTATATCTCCAGATTTATTTCCCACATGACTGCAACATGTGAACCGATCTTTAAGTTGTTAAAGAAAGATTAAGGTTGTGTGTGGACGGATGACTGCCAAAGGGAATTTGAAATTATTAAAGAGTATCTGCTTGAACCTCCTATCTTGCTCCCTCACGTAGAAGGAAGACCACTGATTATGTATCTAACAGTGTTAGATAAATCCATGGGTTGTATTCTTGGACAACAGGATGAAACGGGAAAGAAAGAGTTCGCTATTTATTATCTCAGCAAAAAGTTCACTGATTGTGAGTCACGGTATTCTATGTTAGAAAAGACATGTTGTGCTTTGGCCTGGGCAGCAAAGCATTTGCGGCAGTATATGTTGAATCATATCACTTGGTTGATCTCCAAAATGGATCCAATCAAGTATATTTTTGAAAAGCCTGCTCTTACTAGGAGAATTTTCCGCTGGAAGATGTTGTTATCTGAATATGATATCGAGTACCGCACTCAAAAGGCTATTAAAAGTAGTGTGTTGGCATATTACCTTGCTCACCAGCCGGTGGAAGATCATCAGTCTGCAGAATATGAATTCCCCGATGAAGATGTGATGTTATTGAAAGTGAAAGATTGTGATGAGCCATTGCCTGAGGAGGGCCCTGACCCTGAATCTCGTTGGAGTATGATATTTGATGGAGCTGTGAATGCTTATGGTAAAGGAATTGGTGTTGTGATTGTCACTCCTCATGGATCGCACATTCCTTTTACTGCCAGGTTAACGTTTAATTGCACTAACAATATGGCAGAATATGAGGCTTGCATCATGGGTCTTGAGGAAGCTATTGATCTCATAATCAAAATTCTAAATGTGTATGGCGATTCGGCTTTGGTAATAAATCAGATTAAAGGAGAGTGGGATACTCGTCACTCTGGCTTGATCCCTTACAAATATTATGCTAGAAGATTACTACCCTTCTTCAAAAAAGTTGAATTCCATCACATTCCTAGGGATGAAAATCAAATGGCAGATGCTCTGGCAACTCTGGCTTCCATGTACCAAGTAAATGCTTGGAATGATATACCCTGAATTACAGTTCGACGGCTAGATAGGCCCGATTATGTGTTTGCGACAGAGGAGGTAGCAGATGAAAAACCTTGGTATTATGATATCAAGCATTTTCTTCAGACTCGGGAATACCCGTTTGGTGTGTCGAAGAAAGATAGAAAGACACTGAGAAGATTGGCAGGTAGTTTCTTCCTCAGTGAAAATGTGTTATACAAGAGAAATTATGACATGGTCTTGCTCAGATGTGTGGATAGACACAAATCAGACATGTTGATGCATGAGATCCATGAAGGTTCATTTGGCACTCATGCTAATGGACATTCGATGGCTAAAAAGATGCTAAGGGAAGGTTATTATTGGTTGACAATGGAATCTGATTGTTACAAATTTGCAAAGAAGTGCCATAAATGCCAGATTTACGTAGATAAGATCCATGTGCCTCTGACGCTCCTCAATGTGATTTCTTCCCCATGGCCTTTCTCTATGTGGGGTATTGACATGATTGGGATGATAGAACCCAAAGCTTCGAATGGGCACCGTTTTATCTTGGTAGCAATTGACTACTTTACCAAATGGGTAGAGGTTGCTTCATATGCCAATGTTACCAAGCAGGTGGTTATGTGTTTCATCAAAAACAATCTTATATGCCGGTATGGTGTGCCGAGCAGAATCATCACTGACAATGGCTCGAATTTGAACAACAAAATGATGACATAACTGTGCGAAGAATTCAAGATTGTCCATCACAATTCATCTCCATACAGGCCAAAGATGAATGGGGCTGTTGAAGTTGCTAATAAGAATATCAAGAGAATCATCCAGAAAATGGTTGTCACTTATAAAGATTGGCATGAAATGCTCCCTTTTGCTCTGCATTGATATTGAACATTTGTTCACGCTTCAACAGGAGCAACCCCGTTATCCCTAGTGTATGGAATGGAAGTTGTACTCTCTGTCGAGGTAGAGATTCCCTCGTTGCGGGTGATAATGGAAGCCAAGTTGACAGAGGCTGAATGGGTCCAGAACAGGTTTGACCAATTGAATTTGATTGAAAAGAAGAGGATGACAACTTTATGTCATGGGCAGTTATATCAGAAAAGAATGAAGAAATATTTTGATAAAAAGGTCAAACCTCATGAATTCAGAGAAGGCGACCTCGTGCTCAGGAAGATCATGTCTTTCAACACTGATTCTAGGGGAAAGTGGACTCCCAATTTTGAAGGCCCGTATGTTGTCAAGAAAGCCTTCTCTTGTGGTGCATTAATTCTTGAAACTATGGATGGCGAGGATTTCCCACGTCCCATGAAGGCTGACGCAGTCAAGAAATACTTCGCCTAAAGAAATAAAAGAACAACTCGCTAAGTTGAAAACCCGAAAGGGCGGCTTAGGCAAAAAGGAGCGTCTTGGTAGGCCGAAAACCCGAAAGGGCGGTCTAGGCAAAAATTAGAGACATAAACAGAATAAATTTCCCGCTAAGTTGAAAACCTACAAGGGCAGCATAGGCAAAAGTTAGGGATTTTTTTTCTTGGCAAGTAACTACGTCAGACAAGACTTGATCTTTGAAGCAACAATCTTCTCAAACCCTCACCATACTTCAACAAAAGCTGCTGCTCAAGATTTCAAAAGTTGTTTGGGGGAATATTGGTCATTGTATCTCAATGTATCCTTTCCATTATGTATTAACATTTCCCAAACTTTGTAATCATCCATGGAGTCTCGCCATTTGCAGACTACCATTCTATTAATGAAATTCGAGCTTTTACCTAATTCTTTGTGTTCTTATTTTCATTTTGCTTGCAAAGACATCATTTATTACTGATAATAACTTTTAAAGCAAAAATATTAAAAAAGCAAAATTGACTTTTCAAAAAAAAGAGAAGAGATCTTTACAATTCAATTCACTTTGGGGTTTGTGATCCCATTATCCCCAGTCAAGTCTTGATTCTATTTTTGGGTTTGCATGGTCAGAAGTCTCCGTCCCAGATTCCCCAGCAAGTTTTCCCTCATATGGTGAAAGGTTTTATTCCCTCGGTGTTCTGAGATGTCGCTCTTATTGCAATTTTGGCATTAATGTTAACTTCTTGGTTTCCCGGGAAAGTTGTCCCAGGGCATCTCTTGTTGGAATGAGTGTTCGTGATGAAAATTTTCAATTCGCAGTTTTTTCTTCAGGAAGGTAGGCTTGAATCCCCCAGTGAGGTTTGGTTGTTTCAGCGTCAGTCTGCTTTATTTGAGGCTGGTCTTAAAATCTCCAGTAGGAATTTTGCTTTTGGAAAACTGTTTTCGCCGATGAAACCGGTAGAAGGGTGTTCTATCCCGGTATTTGTTTGATTTGGCTACATCCGAATTATTTTTCTCCTCAGTTAAATTAAGGCAGACAATGGGTTTGGTCTCTGCAATTGCTTTTACCTTTCTTGGCTTGATTTTTTTGGTTGAAGTTTAGCCCAATGTTGTTAGTACCTGAGGTGGTTTTGTTTGTTTGCACTGATTATGTATCCTTTTTACCAGCATATGCACGATAGCACTCATACATTCATACATACATCATACATTGCTAAAAATCATCGTTCATTGACACTGTGTTCTGACCTTTCCTGCAGCGCTCTTTGCTTGGTTGGATTTGGTTTTCCCTCTTGAGTTTATTTCTCAAATAATGTATCTACATTGGTCGTCTTGTTCTAGTTTATTTCCGAATTGGATTTGTGGCTACATGACGATATCATTTATTTTGGATTTCTGAAAACCTTGAGTTTTGGTTTGTGCATTTATTTTGCACAAGAAGACTTTATCCCCTTAGCAGGAATATATTGGCATTTCCCCAGGAAGCCATAATTCATTCCCCAGGAAGTCACATTGCTATCCCCAGAAAGTCATTTCTCTTTGCAATTCCCCTTGACGGTGAATGGAGGTCTTTTTATTTGAGACAACTTACATATTACCCTTTCCAGGCATAGTGCCTTGGTTAAAGAAGAAGTTGAGACCCGTTCTAGGAAAAATGTCAGAATCTTGGGGAAACTTGATATATTTTTCTCTCTCTACCTTTAGTGAATGTTGGTAGTACATCGGTAGTGAACGTCGGTGTTTGTTATCTTTTTGCTATCTTCAGTGAACGTTGATAGTTCATCATCAGTGAACGGCGGTGATATGATATATTTTTCTCTCTCTACCTTCAGTGAACGTTGGTAGTACATCGGCAGTGAACGTCAGTGTTTGTTATCTTTTTGCTATCTTCAGTGAACGTTGATAGTTCATCGTCAGTGAACGGCGGTGGTATGATATATTTTTCTCCTTCTACCTTCAGTGAACATTGGTAGTACATCGACAGTGAATGTTGGTGTTTGTTATCCTTTTGCTATCTTCAATGAACATTGATAGTTCATCGTCAGTGAACGGTGGTGATATGATATATTTTTCTCCTTCTACCTTCAGTGAACGTTGGTAGTACATCGGCAGTGAACGTCAGTGTTTGTTATCCTTTTGCTATCTTCAGTGAACGTTGATAGTTCATCGTCAGTGAACGACGGTGATATGATATACTTTTCTCCTTCTAACTTCAGTGAATGTTGGTAGTACATCGGAAGTGAACGTCGGTGTTTGTTATCCTTTTGTTATCTTCAGTGAACATTGATAGTTCATCGTCAGTGAACAGCGGTGGTATGATATATTTTTCTCTCTCTACCTTCAGTGAACATTGGTAGTACATCGGCAGTGAACGTCCGTGTTTGTTATCCTTTTGCTATCTTCAGTGAATATTGATAGTTCATCATCAGTTAATGGCGGTGGTATGATATATTTTCTCCTTCTACCTTCAGTGAATGTTGGTAGTACATCGGCAGTGAACTTCGATGCTTGTTATCTTCCTCTCTGATTTTGTTCTTGTGGTTCACCATGAATTTATTTTTCTGGTTGGGTTGCTCCTTTGTTGCTTCATTTTTGTTGCATCCTCAATGTTACTTTGCGTCTCTTTGGTTTTGTTCATATGCATTCAAATGCATAAGCATTTGCATGACATCTTAGGGCCGAAAATAGGGTTTGTTTTGTATTTAAGTATCTTCGATCACGTCGACACGAAGATTTTAACATTCGTATCTCCGGATAGAAGAAACTTAAATAAGGGCAGCTATTGTACCCCAATTTTTGCCCCTAAGATTCCCTCATCATACCATATTATTTCAATCGCAACAAAATCACATTAGGGCTTTTGGTTCTCCTCCCTATCTTTAGCCTTGCTCTTATAAGGAATTACCAAGCACCTTAACTTGTTTTCTTTTGTGATCATGGATATTTTGCTTTGGTTTTCTCTCTAATTAACAAAATGCAATATTGGTTTGTCTTACTTGTTAATAATTTAGGTAAAGGCAATAAGTTTTAGCAAGTTGCTTCATGGGTTCATGAGTTTATTTCTATGCCCTAGTCAATAACTTGATAAATTCAAACCTCACCATTGAAGTTTGTTTTGAAGTTGGAATGGAAGTGGTTTTGGTGGCCATGAGTCCTCATCATCATTCTCAACAATTTCTATTTACAAAGGAAGAATATTGGCACTAAAAAATTTGTTCAAAATTGGCAAAGTTCCACCAAGCATTCTCTTGATCTAGAGGCTAGGGTTCTGGACTTCAAAGAAGCATATCTTGCCCATCTTGTGGTATTCTTGAGTGATTCCAAAAAAATTCTTCTCTTCAATGAGTTACCAATAAATCACTTCAAAAGTTCCAAGGAGTTTTCATGTGGAAGGAACTTGGTAAAGAGGAAAGATTACAAGTCATCCAGATGAATCCCCAATTTTCCATATGTGACTTCAAATGGTCATAACTTGGTCAATTTTTATCACCTTGAGCCCATTCTTTTTTCATGATGATCCTAAGGATGTGTACTTCATGCCTTCTTTTATGTGCAAAGTGAAAAAATTGATGGAAGTTGCCTTAAGAATGCAAAGGATTATAGGTCATTTCTTGATTTTTTGGCCAACTTCAACAAGTCATAACTTGCTCAATTTTTGGATATTTTGAGTGGTTCAATTTTCAAAATGTCATTCAAGAGATCTACTTCATTCCATCTTTTTTGGTCAAGAGCAAATTCTAAGTGGAAGGCCATGTTTGGATGCAAAATATTATAGGTCATTTTTAAAGAAGAATTTGAAATATTTCTAAATATGGAAAGTCAACTCTTTTTCTTCAACTTTGACTCCATGTAACTCTCATCTCAAGCATCCATTTGATTCCATTATTTTTCCATTACAAATCTTGTTACCTCATCTTTCTAAAGCATCAAGAATTTTGCCTTAAGACCCCTTGAGGTGGAAATGCTATTGGATTGAACTTGGTAACTTGGAACTGAAGTTTTTCCAAAAGTCAGAATTTGAAATTCATGTTTTGGCCTTTAAACATCAAATTAGCACGCGTTTGTGATCTAAACATGTTTAACCAAGTTTCCAAAGTGGATTAGAGCCTTGAAACGCAAGGATTAGATGAGTTTTGATGCAAATCAGATCACACTTTGCTCGTGCATCGGGTTCACACGATTTCCCTCCAAACTTCATTATTTCACACGCTTGAACATTCCATTTGATTCCTTATAAATAGAGGGTCATCCCCCATTCAATTTCCCAAGCTTAGATAGCCAGAATTACCCTGCCAAACTTGCTTCACAACTCAGAATTCAACTACTTCGAATCCTATTCTCAAGTCTTTTTCAATCCATTTTTTCCATCAATTCACCTTCCTTGATCTTCCCTGAAGCTAACCATATAATTACATTCAAGAATCGTGCCCTACATTGCTCCCTAGAAGTCCAGTTTCAGAGCTCTGCAACTCAATTTCAATAGGTAGATTCCTTCATCAATTCTTCAAAACTTTGGTATCATTGTGTTGCTCTCATTGCCCTGGTTCTAGTTGCAACACTTACTTCTTACTGGAAACACGTTTTGACCACGAATTTTCAAATCCCTTTTCAAAACTTTCTTTCCAAATTGCTTAAGCTACAATTTATATAAATTTTGCGCGAGGGTGTGGTTGTCTTTGTCTTGAAGAGACGAAGCGAATGACATAGGTTTCAACTTCTGATTTTACAGTTTGAGAGACCTGTAATTCATGAGGGCTGGAGGTTTAAGATGACCAACGTGTCATCTTCTAACCAATGAAAGCGTGACATTTGTTTTTTTCAAATTCTGATTTTATTAATGATTCTGTACATTATTCATTAAAGACCATGATATGCACAACGCGCCAGATCCCTTGGATTTGATTACTAACGCGTTTTGACTCTCATCCAATGGTCCACAACTTTTTCTTTTATTTTATTTTTTCTGATTTTTATATTTTAATTGCTTTAAATTTCAAAAAATCATAGAAAATTCATTTTTAGTCCAAAAAATCTGAAAAAATTATGAAAAATATTTTTGATTATTCTCTTTCTGATTTTTATTTTTTCACAATTTAATTTTGTGTTTTGGTATTTTTTATGAATTTTACACTTATTTGATTTGTTTAAAATGTTTAAAAATACTTTTACACATTTTTAAATTCTGAAAAAAGTATGGAATAATCCAATGATATTGTGACAAATATTGGTGACCATATTTTAATTTTGTTTGACTTTACTATTTTTTACTATTTTTGTTTATTTTACCCATTTATTTTAATTCTTAAAAATAGTTTATGACCTTTAAAAATTCCCAAAAATTTTACAAAATCAATTGGCCTCTTTTCTGATTTTTCTATGGTCTTATTTTTCATTTCTTGATTAATTTGAATATAATTGATATTTTCCTCATCATTTTCCATTTTTTCAAACATTTTTTAAACCTTTTAATGTATATATTAAATATATTATTATTTTGTGATTATTTTCTGGCTGTCTTGGGTTGATTTTTTGATCATGACTTTATTAACATCATTGGATCCATGGTGTTGAGTTTAACTCCACAAAAAAATGGATGAATGATTTTAATAATAGTTTGATTAAATTTTTAATCCAAAAGTGGTTTATTCATCTTTTGCCCTAATCCTCTTCATCGCATCCCCTTCTCATTGCACTAAATGTTGTTAGAGCATGACCTATATGTCATGTCTCAAAACAAATGGTGCATAGATTTCTATTAACCGGCCTCAAAATAGGTGCGACTTCTATATAAGTCCACTTACGATTGCTTAACATAGCGCTAAATTTTGTCCCGATTCGAATAAATGATCATTTGTGGCCCAAACTTATGATTGCAATCCCAAGTATGTTAATTTGATCTCTTTGATCCAATAACCTTGAGATCCATTGTGTGGAGGTTTTGGTTCTACCAATCCTCTAATGGATCTACAACACCTTTGGTCAACGCGGATCACTTAAACATCGTTGATCATTAAATAGTACTTATAAGAATTCCAAATGGATGATACACTTGACAAAAAGCTAATGCAACTTGTTGTGTGGAGGCTTTGGTTCTACCAATCCTCTAATGAGTTCCAAATGCAAGTTTCAAGATGGTCATCCAACTAACCACTAATTATTAACTTGTTTTATTTTATGCTTTTATTCTTTTATGCTTTATGCACTATTTATCTTTTAGCATTTTCATTTCATGCTATTTTCATCTTTGCTCATTTGAGCATTTATTTTCTTGTCCTTTTTATTTTGCTCACTTGAGATTTTATTTTTCTTTTCTTAAGATACTTAATAATCAACTTAAACCCTAAAAAACTCTTAATGTTACTTGGACTATTTGGTTACTATCCTTGGCATTATGGAGCAGTGGACTTTTTCTTGGACTTAGGATTAGAAACCTTGGCCTACCTTGGAGACCTTATGATCTTATCTGATTATTTTGTCTGGAGTTCTTGAGGTTTACCTCAAGATATTGGGTTGCTTATTTGTTTTTGTGTGCAGGTTTTTGTGATTACATTCTCTATTTGTAATCTGGAATTCACCCATATACAGCTGTTACTCTGCCCAATTTTTGTGAAGACTTAATACACTTGAAGTTTGGTTCTTTCAAAGAGGTCTAATATCTTTGCTTGCTTGGTATCAATCCAAAGAATGGGAATTCTATCTTGACTCATAATGTCAAATATTGGCTTCTTGTTGGTTAGATGATTCTTCTCCTTAGCTTTTACCTTATGCTTTAGGAGAGTCTCTTCTTCTCCTTCCATCTTCTTTAATTTCAAAAAATTTCTCCCTCCTTTTTTAACTCTTCTTATTTCTAAACTTGAACCACTTTCATAATAAACTTGGACCTAGGTCCATGCATTTTCAAAATATTTTCATAAATAAACTCCAATCAATGTAATAATACCTTGACTTTTTTTTGTGAGAAGACTAAAAGTCAACAAATCTCATTTCAAACCATTTTTTGCCACTTTGGCTTTTACCTTTAAAATTTTCTTAAAAGATTAGACTCTTGTCAATCCTTGTAGTGATGCAAACAACTATACTTCTACAATATGTAGTGAACAGAGATATTTTCCACTTGGGTGTTGAGTGAGGCATTGTTGATTTTAAAATCCAAGCCATATCCTCCACTTTGAGATGATGCAAATTCTCATTTCTCATGATTGTGGGTAGTAAGTAATTTTTCCATACGGACAGTGACAATGATGTCTCATCTCTTAAAATCAACCAACACACTTTTGTTTCAAATTTTTAAAAGAGGAACTACGTGTACCCTGATTCCCTATTGCACGAAAGGTGGTACGTAGGCACTAAAGGTTCGCAACCGCAGCGGGTGAAAAAATCATAAAAAAATATATTTCTTTTCTCACCTCCACCATCCATTTTATATACAACATATTTTTATAGCCAAAATATACAGATTTTACAAAGAGGTTCCTGCGGAGTACCGTAGATGTTTAGGGTGCTAATACCTTCCCTTTGTATAACCAACCCCCTTACCTTGAATCTTTCCCCCTCTTTTGGGTTATTCGCTCTTTTCCCATTCCTTTGGAAACAATAAAGTGCGGTGGCGATTTTTTTTTATTTGTATAAAGTCTAGTCAATCCAATGGCTTAGTCTTGAACATTTCTACCGCTACAAATAGGTTTTAGAATAAATTAGTTTATTTTTTAATTTAAAATTAATTGGAACTTAGGATTTTCTTTTTAATTTAATTGTTTCATTATTTTCTTAAATAACAAAACATGACAAAAACATTTTTTAATCATTCGCAAATAGGTTTAGTCAAAGGTCAAAACCCTAGTCGTTTCGTATTTGATTCATCGCGCGCTTATTATTTATTTTGACAATATTTTTGTAACTGCTCACTGGTTTGTAATAGTTTAATTTAGGGTTTTTACTTATCGTTTTTCCCGAGTTTTTTGGCTATGTAATTAATCCCCCTCCCCGAAGCCTTGTAATAGCGTAGATTTACTTTCTCGCATATTAATTTCTGCAAATATTTAACTCTTTAGATGTATGCTAATAGGATTGTATGACAAGAATGCATGACAAATTAATACAGTTAGAAAACCCTAATGTGAAAAGATTAAATAACTGAAAACAAATCACTCGCACATATCACTCTTAGGGTATACTCTCACTTCGGTTGCCTTCGGTAAATGATCATTAAGCATAGGGTGTCTTAGTGGTTGCCCTCCTGTCTAAAAAAGATCAAACGTCCCATTCAAATGTTGCCTCGGAAATGTTGCCTCGAATATGATCTTAATACTCTAGGGTTATTACTAAGGTGTCCTAATATTGCTTTAGTGATCGTACGTCCCTTTCGAATTGACCCTTACAAACTCCAACGACGGTGCTACCTATTTCTCAATAGTGGGATAGCGCTGTCTAAAGGAAACAAGAATAGAAACGATCTGTTTCGAATATGTAGATGCTAGTAGGTACTTGCTCAAATCAAAGCTTTCCGCACTTACACATTTCAAACAAATTTTCAAAACAACTTTGTCACACCTTTGAGGAATGATACAAGGGTTATCACGAAGTCAAACTTTTCAAAAATAAAGCACATACACCAGCAATTTAAAAAGGATGAGCAAGTACCTAAGAGCCCATGGAAAACCATGGATAGAAAGGATGCTAACACCTTCCCTTTATATAATCTACCCCCCGTACTCATAAACATCTCGAAAAATGTTTTTTTCTGTTCTTTTTCTTTTTCCTTGTTGGATAAAATAAAAGTCGGTGGCGACTCTTGCTTATCACGACATTTTCGGAACACAAAACGTAAAACACAAACCAGCATCAAACAGTCGGTTCTGCCACCGTATCACATTAGGCATGTTATTGTCTCAAGACTTACAACATTTGCTCAAAGCTAATTTAGTGACATTGAGCGACCCTCCTGCCAACCCTGATACCTCGTCACCAAAATATAATCCGAATGCTAAATGTGCTTACCACTCAAGCAGCCCCGGGCACGAGACCGACCAATGTCGGGCCTTGAAGAACAAAATTCAGGATTTGATCAATAATAAAACTATTGAGTTTGATCCTCGTCCAACTCCAAACGTAATCACCGCTCCAATTCCGAAGCATGACAAGGGTGTTAATGCTGTTGAAGATACAATTTGTGTTGCCTCTGTTGAAGAATTGACTACTCCTCTGAATATAATCAAAAAGAACCTGTTGAAAGCTAGGATTTTCCCTTGCTGTGTAAAAGACTGTGTGTGTTGTACAAGACAACTCAATGGATGTGAAGGGCTGAAGAAGGGCATACAATGCCTGATGGATAGCCACTAAATTCTATTTGAGAAAACCCCACTTGCCAAAAAAATTGATTACCAAATGTGAAGACCTCTCCATTATTTCCATCTCAAACAAGCCTCTTAGGATCACCTCCAAAGGTCCTATTAGGATTTCAAATGAACTCACTGTTTCTCCCTTAATAATTACCAATCCCGAACCAAATCCCTACTCTTCAAACAAGGCGGTACCATGGAATTATGGTGCCGAAGTGTTCTATCATGAGATTAAACAAGACGCCTGGATCTAAGAAGGAAAAGATGACGATGTTGGTAATATAGCTGGCTCAAGCAAAGCAACTAGAACTGGGAGAATATTTTCACCCAATATCTCACCACCAGTTGTTACAAAGGCGCTCATCTGCATTACTGCTGCCAAGCCAAGTACCGATACAAGAGGGAAGGAAAAAGTTATTGAGCCGGTTGTGACTGAAATACCCTCCAAGGACATTGTGTGGAAGAACCCTCTGCTCGTGAGATGGACGAGATCTTGATGATAATAACAAGAAGTGACTTCAAGATTGTGGAACAGTTGGGGCAAACCCCTTCTAAAATTTCAATGTTGTCATTGCTGCTTTGTTCTGACGCCCATGCTCAGACATTAATCAAATTCCTAAAAAAGGCTCATGTCCCCCATAAGACAACAATGGACCAATTTGAGAGTTGCGTGGCTAGCCTGACAGCTGATAATGGCCTGGGATTTTCAGATGCTGACTTAACACCTCTTGGGAAGAATCACAATAAAGCTTTACATGTTTCTGTCGAGTGCAAAGGGACTACCTTAGCACATGTGCTAGTCGACACTGGTTCTTCTTTGAATGTATTACCCAAGGGGGCGTTAGACCATCTAGACTGTGAAGGTTTAGTCTTAAAGCCAAGCGATATCATTGTAAGGGCATTTGAAGGATCAAAGAGGACTGTTCATGGGGAAGTAGATCTTCCAATCAAACTAGGCTCCCAAGTCTTCAACTCCACCTTCTATATTATGGATATTCGTCCTGCCTATTCTTGTCTGTTAGGTCGCCCGTAGATCCATAAAGATGGGGCAGTAACCTCAACTCTCCATCAGAAACTCAAATATCCAGTCAAGGGAAGAATAGTCACCGTTTGTGGAGAAGAAGAGTTTATGGTAAGTCACCTTAACTCGTTCAAATACGTAGATATGGATGGAGAATTCATTGAAATCTCGTGTCAAGGCTTCAAAGACGTGCCACCGATGATTGCTGCTACCAAATTTTCCTCTGATGAGTCTAAAGTTATTAAGGTCGTACTGAAGATGGTTTCATTCAAAGATGCCCGCATGACAATTGAAGAAGGAAATTTTGATACTTGGGGGAAACTCCTCGATATCCCATTTAAAGCAGACAAGTTTGGTTTGGGATTCACCGTCAAAGATCGGAAGGAAGTGAGTCGTGTTCGTGCTGGAAAGCCACCTCTCCGCATTGGAAGCCATGAAGTTAACGACGTGGGTGATTCTGATGAAGAAGCTGCATTTAAAGATTGGGTGTATCCAACTACAACAGAGCTGAAGAATTGGCATGCAAAGGACTTTGTGCCCATATCCTTTGTTGTACCCCAAAATTTTCCCTCCCATATTTCTTAAAACAATTCAAGAAAGATCCCCAAGTTGCTCAAGGTAGTCCAAGGGTTGGCCAAACAAGCTCTCTCCTAAGGCAGTATACCTAAAATTAGGGTTTCATGTTGCATCAAGATACTTGAGTCCAAGAGACACCAAATTCTCAACATTGTCCTAATATGTTCTCAATATCATCCATGTCAAGTTTCAAGCCTTGCAGAGGAAGTTTGCTCAGTCAATTGCTCAAAGGCCTGAAAATCGATTGTGCTAGGGCAAAAGTCAATTGTGGCCCACATACAGTCAAACTTCAAGATTTTTGGTCAACATCCTCATTTTGAAGTATATTTCATCATTTTATCAATGGTTGATCATGATTCATCAAGGATTGCTCATAATTCATCAAGACTCAAAAGTTGCTAAATTAGGGTTTTGTAGGAAAAGTCAACTCAACTTTGACCAAGCATAACTTTCTCATACTTTATGAGAAATGACCCATCCAAATCTCATTTTGAATAGGATGAAATTACCTACAATCCATATTCAGCTCCCAAGTTCAAAATATGCACTCACAAGAAGTTATGAATTTGGACATTATAGGTCATTTTGGAAAGTCAACAAAAACACCTTTTGGGTCAAAGCTTCTTACATGAACATGGAAGATCCAATTGAGATGAAACCAAATAGGTATATTAGGGGACATACTAAGCTTTCTAAAACGTCAGAGAACACCCTCATAAGGTTAAAATTGAAAGAGATATGCATTGTCAAAGTTGGACAATTTTTGAAAAAATGCATGAAGCAAATATTGACTAAACTTGGATTTTTTTTCCAAATGGGCCTATCTTTTCAAGTTTGAAACTCATTCCTAACATGGTCCACGACCTCTAAGCCCACCCATACATTTTTCTACTATTTATGCTATTTATTTTGATATTTTATTCATTAAAATTCAGAATTAAATAAATAAATAATATAAATAATATAAATTTTGATGTGAATCCATTTTGGGAAAGTTTTATGCTGGTTTATGTTAATTGATTTCGTGCAATAACTCTTCAAATATGTCCAGGTTCATCCACATGTGAAAATGGCATAAAATCATCAAATATGGCATTTTTTTCAAATTTTGATCATGGTCTTAAAACACAACATTATGAGGGAGATTCTTTCCATGCTTGCTTGTCTCCTCATTCTCCTATATAAATATAGACCCATAAGAGTTTGAAAGGGACGGAAATCCTCTCTAAAAAGCTCTCAAAAAGCTCTTCAAAAAGCTCTCCAGAAATCAAAGAATTGGTGCAAGTCATATCCTGCGGTTCCGGTCTCTCTCAATTGACATCAAGCCTCAAACCATCCTCTTGAAGTCCTCAAGAGTCTTACAAGGACCAAGAGCAATCCATCACACGCCTAGCACACCCCCCATTTGACAACACCGGTTTGGTAAAATTTTAAACTTTGAATCTCTAATTTTAATCACATTTTATGATATGCTAACGTTTGTTTGAGTTCATATAGAACAGTTATGGATGGTTGAATCATAGGTTCCACGCAAGAATTAAAAAAACACCATAGTTAGAGCATGAAGCTTTCGAAGATTCGGGCCTAGGGATTTCTGATGATTGCACCCCCTGTTTACTTTTGCTACTAGGCCCATCTTTGTTTTCATGTTTTATTCGTTTTGTTTATTTCTTTTAATCCCTTTTATTTTTTTATCAATAAACAAATATAAAAATCACATAAAAATAGATTTAGGATTTTTTATTAACTAAATTTTAATTTTAGGTAAAACTTTAATTTCTTTTTGTAAATAACTTAAAAATAATTAGAATAAATAGGTTTTATTACTAACTTAATTACATTTTATTTTTTCCTAAAATAACCAAAAACCAAAAATAGGTCTTTTAATTATTTTCACTAATTAATTTAATAACTAATTAATTTATCATTTATTTTTAAAACCTAATTCCATTTCTTTTTCTTAAAAAAATATTAAAAACAACAAAAAACAATTCTTTTCTTTTAAATAGGATAGAAGGGTCAAAACCCTAATTTCGCATTCGATCTAATTTGTCATCACGTGCTTTATTTTTATTTTTATCCAATTATTGTATCTGCTCACAGTTTGTAATAGTTTTTTATTAGGCCTTTTACATTTATCGCTTTTATTTTCAAAGGGTTTGTTTTGGCTATGTAAATACCCGAAGCCTTGTAATAGCGTAGTTTAATTTCCGCATTTTAAAATTCCGCAAATTATTAACTGTTAGATGTATGAATAATTAGGATTTGCATGACAAGAATGTATGTCTAATTTTAAAACGGTTAGATCACCTAAAAATGTGCAAAGATAAATAAACTGAAACTGAATCATTTGCACATGCGCACTCCTAGGGTACACTCTCACTTGGTTGCCTTCGGTAAACGGTCATTGATTATAGGATGTTTTAGTGGTCGTCCTTTTTTCCAAAGATCAAGTTTCCTCGGAAAGGTTGCCTCGCATATTGTTGCCTCGGATAATTGATCTAAGACATTAGGGTTACTACTAAGACGTCCTAACATTGCTTTAGTGTTCGTACGTCCCTTTCGAATTGACCCTCAAAACTCCAATGACGATGCTACCTACTCACTAATAGTGGGATAGCATTGTCTAAAGGAAACAAGCATAGAACGATTCTTTTTTCGAGTAGGTAGATTAGTTCTTAAGTACTTGCTCATTCCAAACAAAAATTTCCACACTTACACTCCTTTACAAACAAAGTTTTCAAAAACACTTCATTACACTCTTGAAGACAGAAGCAAGAGTTAAATCGAAGTTAAAACAAAAACTTTTCAAAACCCACAAACACAAAAAATAAAATTTTGAAAATGATGAGCAAGTACCTAAGAGCCCGTAGATAACTACGGATAGAAAGGGTGCCAATACCTTCCCTTTCTATAATCTACCCCCCGTACTCAAAAATATCTCGAAAAAGGAATTTTTCTGTGCTTTTTTCCTTTGCTTGTTGGATAAAATAAAATTCGGTGGCGACTCTTGCTTACCGCGATTGTGAGAGAAATGTACGGCGTAGACCGATACGGTTGAAGAAGTAGCTACGTTGATGTGACACTTTAGTTGGTACTGATATCCCTTATGGAGGAACAAGGAGAGTATGGGGCTGCTAAGGGGTCATTAAGCATCAACTGACCTTAGAACCTATAATTGACCAACTTGGCCATAGAAAAGTAGCAGTATGCTACACTCATTGAGACCATACTCTCGCGATGATTTCGGCCGCAAGAAAAGGTTGCTAAACTGGTATTATGACCGATCGAGGATGGTGAGTGATATTGAGATCCTCTAGAACCCAGTTACTATTACTAGGACAGGTTAAACCAACTAAACTGAAAGAGGGTAATACCTAAACTCCATGCCAGCCTGAAATTTAAGGGCTATTGTGTGACTTGTGTGCTTTCAACTTGAACTACTTGCACATGTTTGTTATCTAACAACTTGAGTTCCTTGCAGGTTTTGTTTACAGTCCTTATCCAATACCTTGGATTTCTTGCCGGATTTAATTGTTTACATTACCTTGTACTTTTGCTTAAACGCATAACATACACATCATAACATCATGCCTTAACATTTCCTTAGCCATTTCAAGGATCTCAAAGGTTTGTGATGCAGGTTATGGTAAATCAAACGTATAGCAAAGAGAAAAGGGGATTTATTTTCCTCTAGCCAATGTCATCTAGAGATTAAAACATGATAATTTGAGTCAGTGGCTATGACCCACTCGATATGGTGAGCTTGACTCTTGAAGAAGGACTCTCAACAAATGCGAAGTTTATTCAATCAAATTCTAACAGTTTCTTGTTTACCCCGCGAGATCCTTGAAAACATTGCATACATATATCATACATATCATTGCATTACAGGTACCATTACATATTTCTCATCTTCTTCGCTGTTTATTTCAGCAATCATGTCTTCTGAAACACCTACTGATCAAGCCATCAAGGCTCTTCAAGCTCAGAATGCTCAGTTTCAGGAAATGTTCTTGAACTTGGCCAAGAGTAAACAAGATTTGAAGACTCTTATCTTGAAGGACAAGAAGAAGAAGAAGAAAAAGGTGGTCCTCTTGAATATGGGTCGCAGATTCGGGAACAATTTGCGACAGGAGACTGATTTGTCCCATTCATCTGGAGGGGGAGAGAATCAAGAGGAAATAAAGGGTCCTAGCCCTGTGGTTTCTGACAATGACACAGACTTTGATGAAGACCAGTATCCTCCTGCTGAGGATAGATATAAGCAACTTGAAGACCGGCTCAGTGCAATGGAAATTCAGAATATACCTGGGTTGTACTTTGGAGATCTGGGATTGGCATCTGGGGTGGTGATCCCTCACAAGTTTAAAGCTCCTGTCTTTGCTCAGTATGACGGGGTATCCTGCCCGAAGCTACACCTCCGCTCATACTTCAGAAACATTCAACCTTATACTGCTAATAGAAATCTCTGGGTTCATTTCTTTCAAGATAGTCTGTCAGGGAGTCAACTTGAATGGTTCTGTCAACTGGAAGGAGCTAACATCCGCAATTGGGAGGACCTTGCTGCTACTTTTTACAAGCAATACCAGTATAATGCTGACCTTGCTCCCACGCGTACTCAGCTTCAGGGTATGTCTATGGGTACATGCGAAGGCTTTAAGGACTATGCTCAGAAGTGGAGAGATCTTGCTGGAAGAGTCCAACCCCCTCTGTCTGATAGGGAGTTGGTGGATATGTTTCTTGGGACTTTGTCTGGTCCCTATTTCAATCATTTGATCGACAGCTCATCAGTGGGTTTCACCGAACTGATTCTGACTGGAGAAAGAGTAGAAGCTGGGATCCTGAGTGGTAAGATCCAGAAAGATACCTCTTCGAGTACAGAGAAGAAGTCATTTGGTGGCAAGAGGGAATCTAATGTTGTGCACGGCCAGAAGAGGCGTAGCCAGGAAGACTACCACCAATCTGTGGGGGCAGTGTTGATCTCTAATTCGGCACGCACACAACGACCATAACAACTAAATAATCATCCAAAGGGGGAAAGACTTCAAAGGCAGTTCACCCAAATCAACATGCCATTGTCACAAGCATTGCAACACATGTTGAAGATGAATCTGATTATGGTGATAAACCCTCATCCGAACCCTGAGACTTCTTCTCCTAACTACAACCCAGATGCAAGGTGTGCTTATCATTCCGGTAGCCCGGGGCATGATACTAACGATTGTTGGGCACTGAAATACAAGATTCAGAATATGATTGATGCTAAGGAGATCGAATTCGACCATCCTGAGACTCCCAATGTGATCACTGCTCCCTTGCCAAAATATGGCTAGGATTGAAAGCACTTTTGTTCATTTGAATTCTGAAGTTGTATTTTTCTTTGCTTATTCAAACAATTATTGTCATGTCAAACCTTTTTATTTCATTAATGCATTACACGTGTCTGTTTTGAATTAATTGTTTTCACTATGCTTAAATTGCTTCATATTTCCTTTTTGTGATGTTCAACTCTCGATTAAAAAATTCTAAGCCTTTAGAGGGAGGATGACGAAAATGATACCACAATCTCTACAATATGCTTTTGAACAGACCCCGCTGACGATGTACAGGCGTTGTTTCAAATTCTAAACAGTGGAGTTATAAGGAAGATAATCCCTAGTCAACCCCTTTGAGCCAAAGAAGTTGGAGTTTTTCTTTTCACACAAATTAAAACCCTTAATCATAACCTGGGGCAGGGTAGTTTTCTCAGTTAATCCAGGTGCACAATGAATGGCATCAAAGACGTTCTCCCAAACTAAAAGATGGTGATGGTTCCCTATAATCGTCAGGACAGGCAGTCGTTGTCCCTCCAAATAAAAATTAAGTCAAAACCTATGAAAGGGACTTGAGAAAAAATTGGGGCATCCTGCTGACTGTAATCACAAGAAAGAAACAGTTCAGGAAAAAAGACAGGGATAACGAAATCAAAAAGAAAGAGGTCCTACAAACTCTCAACAAAATGATTGCCTGTTCAAAATAATTTGTCAGTATCTGAACCATCACTGGAATATCAGAGCAAAGACTCAAAACGGGGTCTAAAAGCACAATTAGCTGAGTTTAGGATCGAAGAACATCACGAAGAACAGGTGGGTACAAATAAAATTTGAGCCTTTATCCTTTGTTTCTTGAACCGTGAACCAGACCATGTTATAACCCTTAAAAGTCCTAGCTGAGGAATGGGTTAGTTTAAAAGCATACTGTTACAAAAGGTATCCTGACTCCTGTAGGGCTTGCTGTAAATCCTGAGTTGACATCACATTTTACAAAAATTAGCTTGTTTTATTGAAATTTGCATTTTCAAAGAACTTCAAAACAGACATAAGCTTTGCATTCTTAAAATAACACTGTTTGCATATGACTACTTGTTCAACAGCAGAGAAATTCGCACGACGAATATCTAGTGAACAAAAACCTTTCCAATAAAAAGGGTCACCTCAAGTGGAAAAAACACTTCCAACCAAGGGGCACGACATGAGCATTGTCTATCATCTGGGGCTGTCAAGTCAAGATTCAAGGAGTCTCTCAAAGATGCCAAATAGCCAGGGGAAGATCTCCATCTGAATCACTTGGGGCATTGGACATGAATTCTAGCAACGAATATTGTATGATCAAACGAACATCTTCTGGTAGTATGGCAACACAACACTACCGACAATGACAACTCCCTACACCCTGAGAGCGTGGACATAGTCAGAAAATACTACGCATGAACAAAGACCCGCTAGGTTGACAGGCCTAGGCAAAAATAAGGGCATCCCGACGAACCAAAAGAGTTCGGGAAAAAATTAGGGATAAAAACAAAAAAAGATTTGTACATCCGGCAAGTCGAAAACCTGAAAAGGCGGCTGGGGCAAGAAAGGGTATCCCGGTGGACTGAAAATCTGAAAAAGACAGTCCAGGAAAAAGTTAGGGATTAAAGCGTACGACTATGTCCCGTCATCTCGTCACTTGCCTACCAGAAGAAGATTTGTCATTTCAATCGGCAATTACCAAGAACCTCATAGGTTGGAATAATACTCGATCCACAAGGCCTCCGCAGGCACTTTCTCCTGCAGATACAGGGGTAGAAAAGTCTCGATGCAAAGTCATTGTCATATCCTCAGCCCGCGTCCCAATAACATCTACACTCCTCGCAGAGTAAGAAAAGGACAATGGTGTTAATTCTCCCCAGCTGAGGCTCGCAACCACGAATGGGTCGGTAAGATTCTCCCCAAGCAGAGTTTATCTATCACCAGCACTGGAAGATTATCCCCATTGGAGTCTGGAAGATTATCCCCAGTAGAGTCTAAAAGATTATCCCCAGTGAAGTCGCCATTGGAAAATCATCCCCAGCGGAGTTCATTCCTTTCACAGACAGAAATTCAATCCCCAACAGGGTTCACTGTCACCAGCAACAATAATTCATCCCCAGCTGAGTTTTATTTCTCCAAATCAGCAGATCTTCTAGCAGAGTATATATTCCCCACAGAGTCATTTCCTCGGCAGTCCATTCCCCAGCGGAGTTATTCTCTCCTGCAGGATTATTCTCCCAATCATCTTCGGTCGTTATCTCCAGCGAGCGAAACTCTTTATTCTCCAACAACAGTCAGGGATTTATTTTCCCAAACTCGGACGTACCACGATAGCATTTCATGTTCATATATCATGACGTGCGCATACATATTGCATACAACATAATTTCATTTATTTTGAGAACATCATCATACAATGCATGTCATGCATCATATACAATTAATCATGTACCTTTTCGGGAAAGATGGTTATCATCAACAACTTCTTACAAGTTCAAGATTAACGCCGGAAACTAAACAGAGTAATTATCTGCGCGATCAAATGCAGGTTTACACGGGTTCGTCACGAAGCAATCTTACACAGGTTTCTCCTAAATGCAACTTCACACGGGTTTATCCTGAAAAATCTTACACGGGTCCTTTCTCATATATTTCTGAATGAAGTTTTACACGAACTCATCCCAAAGTAACCTTACCCAGGTTCCTCCTGAAGTTTTACACAAACTTATCACAAAGTAACCTTACCCGGGTTCCTCCTGAAGTTTTACACGAACTTATCACAAAGTAACCTTACCCAGGTTCCTCCTGAAGTTTTACACGAACTTATCACAAAGTAACCTTACCCAGGTTCCTCTTGAAGTTTTACACAAACTTATCTCAAAGTAACCTTACCCAAGTTCATTCTGAAGTTTTACACGAACTTATCACAAAGTAACCTTACCCAGGTTCCTCTTGAAGTTTTACACGAACTTATCTCAAAGTAACCTTACCCCAGTTCATTCTGAAGTTTTACACAAACTTATCACAAAGTAACCTTACCCAGGTTCCTCCTGAAGTTTTACACGAACTTATCACAAAGTAACCTTACCCAGGTTCCTCTTGAAGTTTTACACGAACTTATCCCAAAGTAACCTTACCCAGGTTCCTCCTGAAGTTTTACACGAACTTATCACGAAGTAACCTTACCCAGGTTCCCCCTTAAGTTTTACACGAACTTATCAGAAAGTAACGTTACCCAGGTTCCTCCTGAAGTTTTACACAAACTTATCTCAAAGTAACCTTACCCCGGTTCATCCTGAAGTTTTACACAAACTTATCACAAAGTAACCTTACCCAGGTTCCTCCTGAAGTTTTACACAAACTTATCACAAAGTAACCTTACCCAGGTTCCTCTTGAAGTTTTACACGAACTTATCCCGAAGTAACCTTACCCAGGTTCCTCCTGAAGTTTTACACGAACTTATCACGAAGTAACCTTACCCAGGTTCCCCCTTAAGTTTTACACGAACTTATCACAAAGTAACGTTACCCATGTTCCTCCTGAAGTTTTACACAAACTTATCTCAAAGTAACCTTACCCCGGTTCATCCTAAAGTTTTACACAAACTTATCACAAAGTAACCTTACCCAGGTTCCTCCTGAAGTTTTACACGAACTTAACTTATCACAAGGTGACCTTACCCAGGTTCCTCCTGAAGTTTTACACAGACTTATCCCGAAGCAACCTTACCCGGGTTCCTTCTCGGTCCCGATGTAGTTTCACCCAGACTCATCCTGAAGCAACCTTACCTAGGTTTCTTCCCGGTTCAGATGCAGTTTTACCTAAACTCCTCATGAAGCAGCCTTACCTAGGTTTCTTCCCGGTTCAGATGCAGTTTTACCTAAACCCATCATGGAGCAACCTTATCTAGGTTCCTTCTCAGTTCAGATGTAGTTTTACCTAAACCCATCATGGAGCAACCTTACCTAGGTTCCTTCTCTTTCCCGATGTAGTTTCACCTAGACTCATCCTGGAGCAACCTTACCTAGGTTCCTTCTCTTTCCTGATGTAGTTTCACCTAGACTCATCCTGAAGCAACCTTACCTAGGTTCCTCCTCAGTCCCGATGCAGTTCTACCCAAACTCTTCACAAAGCAACCTTTCCCAGGTTCCTTCTCGGGTCAGACACAGTTTTACCCAAACTCCTCATAAAGGTTCCTTCTCGGTTCAGACGCAGTTTTACCCAAACTCCTCACAAAGCAACCTTACCCAGGTTCCTTCTCGATTCAGACGCAGTGTTACCCAAACTCCTCACGAAGCAACCTTACCCAGATTCCTTCTCATAACCCTACTATCTAGGTTTCTTTTCTCTTATCTCCAGACAGCAGTCCACAACACTGTAAGATCCAGACCTATCAAACACGATCGATTTCACCTTTCCCTAGTAGGTCGCGGTGCAGCATGTACACAACCAGATACGCGGTTCACTTCTGCTTCCTCAAGACGGAGTTAATTCCTCAATTGAATAACAGATGACTGAAGTTCCTAAATGTCAGGAGAGATGATTCCTCAGTTGAACAACGGATGACTGAAGTTCCTAAATGTCAGCAGAGATGATTCCTCAGTAGAATACGGACGACCGAAGTTCCTAAAATTCAACAGAGATGCTTCCTCATTGGAATACGGACGACCGAAGCTCCTAAAATTCTACTTCTCTCAATAAAGATCAGCCCTCCCCAGCGGAATCTTCCTCAACAACAGGTATACAAGCTCTCGCTAAGGAATCTCTTATGCGATCAACACTCCTTCAGATGGCATCTTTAATCCCATCCCCTCGTCAGCAATTTCCAAATGGCATCTGTAAGCCCATTCCCGACATCACAAGACAATTACCACTTCATGCGAGTGCAAATTTCTGGGCACTCTAGTGTTCAATCCTCTTCCACCTTCGGATCACGAAAGGCACGAAAGCCAATCTAAATCTTCAGGTTTAAGAAGATTGAACAGGGGCAGCTGTTGTACCCCAAAATTTTCCCTCCCATATTTCTCAAAACATTTCAAGAAAGATCCCCAAGTTGCTCAAGGTAGTCCAAGGGTTGGCCAGACAAGCTCTCTCCTAAGGCAGTCTACCTCAAATTAGGGTTTCATGTTGCATCAAGATACTTGAGTCCAAGGGACCCCAAATGCTCAACATTGTCCTAATATGTTCTCAAGATCATCCATGTTAAGTTTCAAGCCTTGCAGAGGAAGTTTTCTCAGTCAATTGCTCAAAGGCCTGAAAATCGAATGTGCTAAGGCAAAAGTCAATTGTGGCCCACAAACAGTCAAACTTCAAGATTTTTGGTCAACATCCTCATTTTGAAGTATATTTCATCATTTGATCAATGGTTGATCATGATTCATCAAGGATTGCTCATAATTCATCAAGACTCAAAAGTTGCTAAATTAGGGTTTTGTAGGAAAAGTCAACTCAACTTTGACCAAGCATAACTTTATCATACTTTATGAGAAATGATCCATACAAAGCTCATTTTTAAGAGGATTAAATTACCTACAATCCATCTTCATCTCCCAAGTTCAAAATATGCACTCGCAAGAAGTTATGAATTTGGACATTATAGGTCATTTTGGAAAGTCAACAAAAACACCTTTTGGGTCAAAGCTTATTACATGCACATGGTAGATCCAATTGATATGAAACCAAAGAGGTATCTTAGGGGACATCCTAAGCTTTCTAAAAAGTCATAGAACACCCTCATAAGGTTAAAACTGAGAGAGATATGCATTGTCAAAGTTAGACAATTTTTGAAAAAATGCATGAAGCAAATATTGACCAAACTTGGATTTTTTCCAAATGGGCCTATCTTTTCAAGTTTGAAACTAATTCCTAACATGGTCCACGACCTCTAAGCCCACCCATACATTTTTCTACTATTTATGCTATTTATTTTGATATTTTATTCATTAAAATTCAGAATTAAATAAATAGATAATAGAAATAATATAAATTTTGACGTGAATCCATTTTGGGAAAGTTTTATGTTGTTTTATGTCAATTGATTTCGTGCAATAACTCTTCAAATATGTCCAGGTTCATCCACATGTAAAAATGGCATAAAATCATCAAATATGGCATTTTTTTCAAATTTTGATCATGGTCTTAAAACACAATATTATGAGGGAGATTCTTTCCATGCTTGCTTGTCTCCTCATTCTACTCTATAAATATAGAGCCATACAAGCTTGAAAGGGACAAAAATCCTCTCTAAAAAGCTCTCAAAAAGCTCTTCAAAAAGCTCTCTAAAAGCTCTTCAAAAAGCTCTCCAGAAATCAAAGAATTAGTGCAAGTCATATCCCGAGGTTCTGGTCTCTCTCAATTGACATCAAGCCTCAAACCATCCTCTTGAAGTCCTCAAGAGTCTTACAAGGCCCAAGAGAAATCCATCACACGCCTAGCACGCCCCCCATTTGACAACACCGGTTTGGTAAAATTTTAAACTTTGAATCTCGAATTTTAATCACATTTTATGATATGCTAACGTTTGTTTGAGTTTATATAGAACAGTTATGGATGGTTGAATCATAGGTTCCACGCAAGAATTAAAAAAACACCATAGTTAGAGCATGAAGCTTTTGAAGATTCGGGCCTAAGCATTTCTGATGATTGCACCCCATGTTTACTTTTGCTACTAGGCCCATCTTTATTTTCATGTTTTATTCGTTTTGTTTATTTCTTTTAATCCCTTTTATTTTTTATCAATAAAAAAATATAAAAATCACATAAAAATAGATTTAGGATTTTTTCTTAATTAAATTTTAATTTTAGGTAAAACTTTAATTTCTTTTTGTAAATAACTTAAAAATAATTAGAATAAATAGGTTTTATTACTAACTTAATTACATTTTATTTTTTCCTAAAATAACCAAAAACCAAAAATAGGTCTTTTAATTATTTTCACTAATTAATTTAATAACTAATTAATTTATCATTTATTTTTAAAACCTAATTCCATTTCTTTTTCTTAAAAAAATATTAAAAACAACAAAAAACAATTATTTTCTTTTAAATAGGATAAAAGGGTTAAAACCCTAATTTCGCATTCGATCTAATTTGTCATTGCGCGCTTTATTTTTATTTTTATCCAATTATTGTATCTGCTCACAGTTTGTAATAGTTTTTAATTAGGCCTTTTACATTTATCGCTTTTATTTTCAAAGGGTTTGTTTTTGGCTATGTAAATACCCGAAGCCTTGTAATAGCGTAGTTTAATTTCCGCATTTTAAAATTCCACAAATTATTAACTGTTAGATGTATGAATAATTAGGGTTTTCATGACAAGAATGTATGTCTAATTTTAAAATGGTTAGATCACCTAAAAATGTGCAAAGATAAATAAACTGAAACTGAATCATTTGCACATGCGCACTCCTAGGATACACTCTCACTTGATTGCCTTCGATAAACGGTCATTGAGTATAGGATGTTTTAGTGGTCGTCCTTTTGTCCAAAGATTAAGTTGCCTCGGAAAGGTTGCCTCGCATATTGTTGCCTCGGATAATTGATCTAAGACATTAGGGTTACTACTAAGACGTCCTAACATTGCTTTAGTGGTCGTACGTCCCTTTCGAATTGACCCTCAAAACTCCAATGACGATGCTACCTACTCACTAATAGTGGGATAGAATTGTCTAAAGAAAACAAGCATAGAACGATTCTTTTTTCGAGTAGGTAGATTAGTTCTTAAGTACTTGTTCATTCCAAACAAAAATTTTCACACTTACACTCCTTTACAAACAAAGTTTTCAAAAACACTTCATTACACTCTTGAAGACAGAAGCAAGAGTTAAATCGAAGTTAAAACAAAAACTTTTCAAAACCCACAAACACAAAGAAAACAATTTTTAAAATGATGAGCAAGTACCTAAGAGCCCGTAGATAACTACGGATAGAAAGGGTGCCAATACCTTCCCTTTCTATAATCTACCCCCCGTACTCAGAAATATCTCGAAAAAGGAATTTTTCTGTGCTTTTTTCCTTTCCTTGTTGGATAAAACAAAAGTCGGTGGCGACTCTTGCTTACCACGACATTTTGCGAAAACAAACGCAAAATGCAAACCAGCAAAATTTCCTTAACGAAATAGGGAAACCACGTCCCGGTTCTGGCCACCGTATCACATCCTTCATTGAGGAGTAATCTACTTGTTTATTACTTTTTATCAATTCAAGAACATGTTGTCTGTAATATTTTAACAATGACTTTTAAGCCATGTGCCTGGCCCGGGGAACTTTGGTCCATTTGTCAAGGGTTTTATTTATGTTCATCTAATCATATGATCATTCAGTATATTTGACTCTTTTGCATTTAAATATTTGTGTTTGTTGTCTTCCCTTTCTTTCAAATACATTTTCAAAAAATAGCCATGTATCTTAGATGCACACACACACATTCTTGCAGGTCCTCATCTACTCTGGATCCTATTGCCATTGACTCTACTATTGTCGACTATGACTTTGAATGTCCAATCAACCAAGTTGAAGACGAAGGCGAGGAAGATTGTGAAATACCGGGAGAACTAGCCATACTTCTATTACAAGAGGAAAAAATCTATTCAGCCGCACGAAGAGTCAGTTGAAGTTATCAATCTGGGTACTGAGGCAGATAAGAAGGAAATCAAGATCGACGCTAATCTGGAAAGTATTGTCAAGAGCAGGTTGGTTCAGATGTTGCATGATTATGTAGAAGTATTTTATTGGTCTTATGAAGATATGCCTGGGTTGGATACCGACATTGTAGTTCATCGTCTACCAACAAAAGAAGACTGCCCTCCTGTTAAACAAAAGGTTCGTTGCATGAGGCCTGATATGCCTGAAAAGATCAAAGCTGAGGTGATGAAATAATTTGATGCAGGGTTCCTAGCTGTGACATCCTATCCCCAATGGGTTGCCAATGTGGTACCAGTGCCGAAAAAGGACAGAAAATTTCGCATGTGCGTAGACTATAGGGATCTGAATAGGGAAAGCCCCAAGCATGACTTCCTTCTACCACACATTGACGTCTTAGTTGACAATACTGCTCAGCATAAAGTCTTCTCTTTCATGGATGGCTTCTCAGGCTATAATCAAATAAGGATGGCTCCCGAAGATATGGATAAGACTACTTTCATTATGCAATGGGGCACCTTTTGTTACAAGGTCATGCCGTTCAGATTGAAGAATGCAGGGGCAACATATCAAAGGGCTATGGTAGCTTTGTTTCATGACATGATACATCATGAAATAGAGGTATATGTGGATGATATGATTTCCAGATCACAACCTGAAGAAGAACATCTCGATCACCTATACAAACTATTCGAAAGGCTGAAAAAGTACAAGCTGGGGTTAAACCCTAATAAATGCATGTTTGGAGTACGATCTGGAAAGCTTTTAGGTTTTGTTGTCAGCAATAAAGGCATTGAAGTTGATCCTACCAAGGTAAAGGCCATCCAAGAAATGACAGTCCCTCATTCTGAAAAGGAAGTTATAGGATTCTTGGGTCGTCTCAATTACATTCCCCGCTTCATATCACACTTAACTGCTACTTGTGAGCCAATCTTCAAACTCTTGAAGAAAGATCAGGCAGTCAGATGGAATGACGAGTGCCAAGTAGCCTTCGACAAAATCAAATAATACCTACAAGAACCTCCTATTATCTTGCCTCTAGTTGAAGGAAGACCCTTGATCATGTACTTGACAATATTAGAGAACTCTATGGGGTGTGTTTTGTGCCAACATGACGAGTCTGGCCGAAAAGAGCATGCTATTTATTACCTGAGCAAAAAGTTTACCGACTGTGAAACCAGATATTCACTACTCGAGAAAACTTGTTGCGCTCTGGTATGGGCTGCTCGCCGGCTAAGACAGTATATGTTGACTCATACCACTTTGTTGATTTCTAAGATGGACCCAATCAAGTACATCTTCGAGAAACCTGCCCTTTCCGGACGAATAGCCAGATGGCAAATGATCTTGACTGAGTACGACATTTAATACACTATGCAAAAGGCCATAAAAGGAAGCGTACTAGATGATCATTTGGCCCATCAAGTTGTGGATGATTATCAGTCAATGAACTTCGACTTCCATGATGAGAACATCATGCTGGTAACCAATTGTGCAAAACCTGGACCATATGACGGACCTGAACAAGGACCCTGATGGACTATGGTCTTCGATGGGGCTTCCAACGCCTTAGGTAATGAAATTGGTGTCGTGATCATCTCTCCTGAAGGTTACCACACTCCTTTCACTGCCAGACTATGCTTCAATTGTACGAACAATATGGCCGAGTATGAAGCGTGCATCTTGGGGCTGAAAGTTGTCGTTGAGTTGAGGATCAAGCATTTGAATGTGTTTGAGGATTCCGCTCTAGTGATCAGCCAAGTAAAAGGAGATTGGGACACTAAACACCTTAATCTTATCCCTTACAAGGAACTTGTGCTATCCCTAATTACTTACTTCAAAGAGATCACTTTTGAGAACTTCCCTAGGGAAGAAAATTAGTTGACTGACACTTTGGCAACCATGTCTTCAATGTTCAAGGTCATATGGGATAACGAGGCCCCTATGATTACGATCGAAAGATTCTACGAACCTGCACATTGTTGTGAGCTTGACACTAACGTGGAAAAGCCATGGTACCATGAGGTGATGAGATATCTTGAAGCACAAGAGTATCCAGAGGGAGGATCCATCAATGACAGAAAATTCTTACGAAGATTTGCAGCCAAATTCTTCCTAAGCAACAGAATATTGTACAAGCGCAACCATGACTCTACTCTACTCCGATGTGTGGACAAGAAGGAGGCAGGGGAAATCATGGAAGACATGCACGATGGTATCTTTGCTACTCACTCAAGTGGACATACGATGGCTAAGAAAATCTTAAGAGTTGGATATTATTGGTCAACAATGGAGACTGATTTCCATCAACACTCGAGGACTTGTCACAAATGTCAAATCTATGCTGACAAGGTCCATGCGCCTCATATCCCTCTGAATGTCATGACAACCCCGTGGCCATTTGCAATGTGGGGCATTGATATGATTGGAGAGATCAAGCCAACCGCTTCCAATGGACATCATTTCATTTTGGTTGCTATTGATTATTTCACCAAGTGGGTCGAAGTCATCTCTTTTGCCTCAGTCACCAAGAATGTGGTAGCCAGATTCATCAGACACAACCTCATCTGCCGCTATGGTATCCCCGAAAGGATTATCACCGACAATTGGACTAACCTCAACAATGCTATGATTATTGAGCTTTGCACTCAGTTTAAGATCAAGCATCACAATTCTTCTCTATATAGACCGAAAATGAATGGCGCAGTCGAAGCGGCCAACAAAAATATCAAGAAGATTGTGCAGAAAATGGTGGTAACCTATAAGGATTGGCATGAGATGTTGTCGCTTACTCTACATGGCTACTGCACTTCAGCTAGAACATCAACTGGGGCAACTCCCTTTTCTCTAGTCTATGGCATGGAAGTTTTTTTTCCAGTGGAAGTTCAGATTCCCTCGCTGAGGATTATGAATGAAGCAGGCTTAAGCGAAGACGAGTGGATTCGAACGAGATTGGATCAACTGGACTTAATCGACGAAAAACAATTGGTTGTTGTTTGTCATGGTCAGACGTACCAAAAACATATGATCAAGACTTTTAACAAAAAGATCAAGCCTCGAGTATATCAAGATGGTGATTTGGTGATAAAATGTATCATTCTACCACAAGGCGACCCTAGAGGTAAATGGACTCCCACCTACGAAGGGCCATTTGTTGTCAAGAGAGTGTTCTCTGGCGGTGCCATGATGCTGACTACCATGGATGGTGAAGACTTCCCACATCATATAAACGCGGACATAGTTAAAAAATACTACGCATAAGAGACTCTCTAGGTTGACACACCTAGGCAAAATAAGGGCATCCCGGCAAACCAAAAGGTTTGGGCAAAAATTAGGGATATATGCAAAATATTGTACACCCAGCTGGTTGAAAACCCAAAAGGGCGACTTGGGCAAAAATGGGTATCCTGGTGGGCTGAAAACCCGAAAGGGCGGTCCAGGCAAAAGTTAAGGATTGAAAGCGTATGACTATGTCCCGTGGAATCACCACAGTCAATTTTATCACCAAGGTCCAAGTTCAAACGGTCCAAGATCAACCCAATCAACTTCTGTAAATGGCAAGGGGCATTCGAAGACATTGGGGCAATAGTAGAGTTGGAAATCAATGAGATCATTTCACATGGCTATTTGTTTTTGTTTTCAATTTTGTTTTCCTTTCGGCGATTTCCTCTTACTAGGATCTCCGTCTCTTTGTAAAAAAAGGCCTATTCATGGGAAAAATATCAATACAAATATAATTTGAAGTGCAAACTTTTTGTCTTTGTTTTGAATGCAAATTTGTCCAATGAATAAAATTGAATGAACATATGCATATGAACATAATTAAAACTGTTTGGCACATATGACCTAAGCAGTAACAAGCACCTCTTCAATGAATATGGAATACCCCCACAGATTTATTTCATCAACATCCTCCTCAACAAAGTTACTCACAAAGTCTCTTTGCATAGGATAATCTTCAACCAGAGTCTCAATCTCTCGGCAGCTCTCTCTCTCTCTCTCTAGCTAAGTTGAATTTTACAAGTAGAAGCCTCGTGGATCTCTTCCTAAAAGGAACTCACCTCTTCAATAGGTTTTATTTCCCCAACAAACAACAAGTAGCATAACTCCCCAGCCGAGTACAAAGTTCCCCAGCTTTGGTCTATCTTCTCTAGCTGAGCCTGTTACCCCCAGCTGAGTATACCTCCCCAATCTGAGTCTGTCCTCCCCGACTGAGTCTACACTCTCCAGCTTGAGTTTTCCTTTTAGATTATTACAAATTATAGGGCCACAACCCCAGCTGAGTATACCTCCCCAATCTGAGTCTGTCCTCCCCGACTGAGTCTACACTCTCCAGCTTGAGTTTTCCTTTCAGATTATTACAAATCATAGGGCCACAACCCCTGATCCTCAGTAAATTCATCAACAAAAACTTTACTATCCCCAAAGTTACTATGAAGCCTAGACCCGACTAGATAATAGTCAACTTCTCAAGTCATTGTAAAGCCTGGACCCGACCAGATATTAGTTTGACTTTATCAATTGCTGAAACCTGGACTCGACCAGATAACAATTTGAGTTTCTGAAACCTGGAACCAACCAGATAACAGTTAATCTCAATTTTAAGATACTATAAAGCCTGGACCCGACCAGATAATAGTTTAACTCTTCAAAATATAGAAGAACCTGGACTCAACCAGACCAAGGTTTAACTTCTTTCCCTCAGTAGAGTTTGCCTCTACCCCCAACAAGTCGTTGTGAAGCCTGGATCTGACCAGATAACAATTACCCTCATAAATTCGTTGTGAAACCTGGAACCCGACCAAATAACAACTAAATCCCCAAACAGTTTATTGTGAAGCCTGGACCCGACCAGATAACAATTAACCTCATCAACCTCAGAAATCTGCAAAGCCTGGACCCGACCATATATCAGTTTTCAAATAAGTTATTGTGAAACCTGGAGCCCGACCAGATAACAATTAACTACGATCCCCAGAGAGACATTGTGAAGCCTGGACCCGACCAGATAATAGTACAACTTCCCAAAAACCATGAAACCTGGACCCGACCGAATAGTAGTTACCATTTCCAGGTACTGTGAATCCTGGATCCAACCAGATAACAGTTAACTTCTGTATCCCCAGCAAGTTGTTGTGAAGCCTGGATCCGACCAGATAGCTATTCAATTTCAAGAAATTTTCCGCGAAGCCTGGAATCCGACCAGATAACTGTTAATTTATTTCTTCCCCAGTAACTTGTTGTGAAGCCTTGATCCGACCAGATAGCAGTTGACTTCCTTATCCTCGACAAATTGTGAAGCCTGGATTCGACCAGATAACAACTGGCATTCAAGAGAAATTCCCCAGCGGAAGTATCCTTTCAACAAAGTTTAAAGATACGTATATTCTTCATCCCCAACAGAAGTCCGGGAGTCAACTTCCCAAAACTCCTCAGCAACATTCAGGGATTTATTTTCCCGGACAAAAAACATACATCTCACATTCATACATCATAGCATGTACATACAAAATGCATTTAGCATAATACCACATCTAGTGAACATCATGCATACATCTACATTTTACTAACTCTTTTTCTCACAGGTGAAACATCAAGTTTTAGTATGAATCGACCAAAGATTTGCGCTGATACTTCCTCTAGTGTTTACCATCATTTCTCCAAATGGAATCTATAGGACCATTCACAATCCATCTTCGAGTGCAAATTTTTGGGCACTCTAGTGTTCAATCATCTTTCACCTTCAAGTCACGAATGGCGGATCCGCCAATCTAACTCTTCAGGTTTAAGAAGATTGAACAGGGGAAGTTGTTGTACCCCAAAATTTTCCCTCTCATTTCTCAAATAATATCTCACAAGATCTCCTTTGGTTCAAGACTGCACTAGGGTTGATCAGCTCAAGACACCTCCTCAAACACTGATGACTAAAAATTAGGGTTTGAGATTGCACAAGGAGAAATGAACTTTTAATGCCTTATATGACCTTCATGGATAATTTTGGACCCTCAATATTTCTCATGTCAAGTTTCAAGTCTTGGATCACATTTTTGCCCAGTCAATTGATCAGTTGACCTAAAATCAGTTATATTGGGGAAAAAGTCAACTGTGGCCAATTTACAGTCAAACTTCATAATTTTTTATCCATATCAACATCATGAACTCATATATGTCATTTTATCAAGTTTGAATCACAATTCCTCAAGAAATTTGATCAGATCATCAAAAGGGCAAAATGGTCAAATTAGGGTTTTTGATTGAGAAAGGGCAATTTCTGATTTTTGACCTAGCAAATGATTGATTGGTTTAAGTTATGATCTCAAGGATTAAAATGCATAATTTTGACTTAATCACATGGCTCAAAACATTCCTCAAGTCCAATTGGTTGGCATGTGAATTTTCAGTCAACTGATCAAAAAATCAATTGTACACTGAAAAGTCAAACTTTGACTTTTTGGTCAAAATCAAGTGTCAAAGATCATAATTCATCAAAAAAATTAAAAACATGAAACTTATTCATCAAGAAATCAAAAAGTCAAGATTTCATTTTGAAAAGTCAAAATTTCTAAACTTAGAAATTTTTCTAAGTGTTGGAAATTTCATATTTTTTCACAACTTTGAGCAAATTTTTTACCATGATGCAAGCTGATTCAAAGGAAACTTTCAACATGAAAGTTGTAGATCTCAATGAGATATAAAACATTGTAGAACATAACTTCTCATATAAATGTATGGATTTCAAGTTATGATTTTGTGAATACATGTTCATGAAACTTGGAAACTTAGTGAAATTTTGCCCTAGTTTAGGCAGGATTTTGACCTAACTTCATGGAAATTTTTCACATAGTTCCAAGGGGAATTTTAAAAAGTGATCAACATAAAGGTTGTATAGGATGTTACAAGCTTTCCAAAATGTCAAAGAACTCATTGAGATAATGCTTGAGCAAAGAGAATCAAAGACAAGAAGTTGGACATTCATTCTTGAATTATAGGTCATTTCCACGATGAATACGAATTCAAATCCAAGCCTAGGCTGCATAATATTTGCTTTGCAGGCCTCAAACTTTTTTGGCACTCCATAATTAAATGTTTACACAGCTGTTAGAAGCTTTAATCCAAGCATTCAATGCATTGCCCATGCTTAATACCATTTTAGGAAGAAAGACAACATTGCCATTTTGGAAAAGTGGCTTTTACGCACAAAGTCAATTCTTGAGCTTTGCACTTGTTTTCTTCTGATCACACACAATCTAAAAGCCATAAGAAACTTGTCTAAATCCTCTAACAACTCAGACCATGTTTGTACTTTGCCTTGAAACTATATTTTCACTTTTCTTCAAAATCAAGTAACATAGTCATAACTCTATATCTCACACTTCTGACCACCTCAAGTGTTAGGATCTTTTTCATATAACTATACAAGTTTATTTCAAGCTAACACACGATTTCAAGCCTCCTAAAACTCTCCCAAACACCCTTGCTGCACAAAACTGCTCAACTTGACAGTTTTGAGCCAAAACTCTCCATCTCCATTTCCACTCGTGCGTTTTGATTCTTAATCATCTAGACACCTTACATACATCATACACAAGTGATCCGAGCCCCTGTTTCAAGACTGTAACTCATCCATCACTATCCACCATTTCTAAAACTGAAGCTTGCAACTTGACTTGAGTTGGGAGTTTCAGCCATCCTCAAAGCAAAGTAGGAGTTAGAACACATTCAAGGAGGTTCAGGCAAGCTACAGAAATCATCAGGCCATCTCAAAGGTTGCTCAAACTCCATACACGACTCCAACTGTAAGAGATAAATTTTCAAACTTTTATCTCTTCATACAAGCATCATTTGATTCTGATTTGTGAAGATAAGATGTAGATATCATTTCCCTGAAACTGTACATATCCTTAGATTTCATTTATATTGATTAAGCTTGGAGAATTTTAGGTTTGAATCTCTGAAAAAAGTTAGGTAAGAATTTGGTACTTTTAGAAATTCTCATTCATCTTTGATTTATAGCTTATGATATTTATATGGTTGGATTCGTATGAAAAATGGAGTAACTTTCATGTTTGCATCTTTCATTTTTTTTTTTTTTGAGAAATGGTGAAGTTACAGGATTCATGGCTGGATGTTGAAGATGAAGTTGTATTCAGGGCATAACTTGTGTTATATATTTATTGTTGTGTCAATATTAACGGATGTACAACCACCTCAGTGACAAAGGTAGCGCGCGTGTATGCATAAGGTCAAGGATTCAACACTCAGCGCTACCTTTTGGTGCTATTTTTCAATTTCTGCTCTTTTTTGTCACAAACACACACGCCTGGGCCTCAATACAGTGGGTCTTGGTCTTTTGCTAGCTTCTAACCCCCTGCCTTGCTTCAGCACCCCCCCTGACCCATTATTTCTTTATTTCATTTTATTTTTATTTTAGTTTATTTTACTTTCATATTTTCATTTTATTATTTTTATTACTAATATTATTTTTTTATTATTAATAGAAAAACTCAACAATATTTATTTTATTATTTTTACACTCATATTTTATTTTTCTTTATAAAAACTAAAAAGAACAAAAACAATTTTCTTAATAAATTAATTTCTTTTTTTTAATTAATATTTAGATAATTAGATTTAATTATTATATTATATTATTTTCTTGTAAATTAAAATTAATTTAGAATTTAGGTTTATTTTAATTAAATAATTTTTATATTATTCTTAAAACCTTTTCATAAAAAAAAACTTAAAAAATCTTTTTTAGTTAATTTCTTTTCTTAATTAGTTTAAGTTAATTTTATTTGATTTTCACTAATCATTTTTTTAATTAGGTCAAGATTAAAACCCTTCATAAAATCAAATAAAAATCATTTCTTTTTCATTTTGCATTCTTGCATTTTATCTTCAATTTTATACAATATTCAATATGGTTGTAATAATTAATTAGATTTATTTTTTTTTGCAATTCCCCCATTTGTAAATTTGTACACCCCCTCCCTTATTGATGTAATAACTTAGTATTTTTATTTTCCGCAATTTAATGTTTTATATATAAATGCTAGTAAATTAGGGTTTGTATGGAAAAATTAAAACCAACAAGTTAGCAAACCCTAATGCAAGATAAACAAGCATGTAAATCAACACATTATTCACACATGCACCCTTAGAGTAAATCCACTTTGTTGCTTTACCAAAATGGCCATGTTATGCATGTGGGATATCTTAGCAAAAAGCAATCAAAAAATACAAGATCATAGTCCATCGATGACGCTATCAAAGTTGCCTTTTAAAATGATCTTAGTCCCTCAAAGAGAATTGCTAAGATATTTCACAACATTGCTATCATGGCTATACGATGACTCATGCCCGTCCCTTTACATCTAAAGATAGGGTTTTCTCACCAAATCAATGGTAAGATAACAATATCAAAGGAAATGAAGAAATGAACTAAGACTTTTGAGTAGGTAGATTGTTCCTAGTTACTTGCTCAATTCCAAATCAAACACTCTTGCTTAATTTCAAAACAAACATCAACACTTTCAAAAAAAATACTTTCAAAATACTTTCCAAACTTGAAACATATTTAAAAGATCAACACTTTGTATACGTTCTTACGAACGAGAACTATTACAAATTTTTCCTAAACGATGACGCCTTTTCAAAATACTTTCAAAAATCACACAAAACATATTTTCAAACAAAAGCAAGTGATCTAGCAAGCAACTAAGAACTGATAGATAACTATGGATGAAAAGGATGCTAATACATTCTTTTTTCATAATCTACCCCCGAACTCAAGAAACAATCTCAAAAGTCTTTCCTGTTCTTTTCAGTCTTTCCTTTGGGATAAAAGAAAAGTCGATGGCGACTCCTACTAACCATAATATTTGCGATAAAACGCAAAACAACCAAGTCGGTTCTCCCACCGTATCACAACATCCATACGTGTTCAAGAGATAAATTGAAATTAACTTTCAAATCTCAATGCAATAAAGAATCATTAATACAATTTGTTCGAAATGATTTGCAGCTAAAATTTATCTATACGTCAATGTTTAAAAATAAAATAATATCAAAATATGCATCTTAACTATAATATCTTTTCCTTTTTTATTATCATCATTATTATATATTTTTTTATAAAATAAAATTACTAATTAAACTAGAATAGAATAAAAATAAGCCAATTTTCTAAGTAAAAGCAAATAACTTATATACTTAACGAAATAGGTAAAACAAAAAGTGAAATACAAAATAATGTTATTATTAAAAAAAAAAAAAGTAAACAAGGAATAAAGTAAAAGGTCGTTACTGATGAAGGTATGTTGCGTTACTGTGTGGTAAACGCAAAAAAAAAGTGAATTCTGGAAAGGAATCGTGATGGCAGTGGAAGTGAAGCATGAGCATGACGGTGGGAAATAGTTGGAGGAGATTGAATTCGTAGTTGAGATGAACAGATGGATGTGGCGCGAAGATTGACGGTTCGATTATGAAGCTCGCGAAAAGTATTATAGAAGTGAGGGAGGTGACGATAGTGTGATTAGCGGAAGCTGGAGTTATGATGGTGATGATGAAGCGGGATGGTGAATGGAAAATGACGGTAGCAAGCGGAGATGAAATTGGGACTGTGGTGTCCGGTTTGTTGTAGCAGCTGAGAACGGTGGTAGTTACGCGGAAGGTAGTTGCGGAGGGAGAGCGGGATGTTGGTGGTTCCGACGGAAGATTATGAGGTGTGAGAAAGCATGAAGTGGAGGAGAGGAATTTTGTTCTCTCTGTTTCTCAATTCCGTTCAAAAGCTGGCCTCCCAAATTAACACATTAACTTCCTTTATATATAAAATAAAACTAAGCTTTTTTTTGTAAAGATTATTTCATGACTAAAAAGTCCCTATCGATAAAAAAAAAAATTGTCGTTAAAAACTAAAAGTGTAAAAAATAATATAATTTAAAATAATTTTCTTTTTATGAATAAAAAAAGGAAATCTAAAATGATCAAAAACGATAAAAAAATGAACATTAAAATATCTGAAAAAATGAAATGAACACGTTAAAATAAACTATATGTCACAAAGATTAACAAAAAAATCAAATGGTCAAAATCAAAATAAAATAAAAATAAAAATATCAAGCTGAACAAACACTTACGATTAAAAACGAGACTTCAAATTGTACCGAAAAAATGAAGCGAGCACACTGTCATGATCTACGTGAAACGCAGATCCATAAAATGGTCGGTAAAAGGCGAACACTTGAAATATTTTCTCGCTAATTTTATACACAGTGTCGAATCGTTTTTAACGATTTGTCTGTAAAACCGAAATATTAATATTATCGACATATAAACAACTTGGAGCAATGCAAGAAACTAGTAAAGAGATAGAAATGCATGAAGTAAAATATCAGGTATTTTTTAACTATAAAATGATGCAAACTTCGATTTAAACTGACTTTTGGTCAACTTAAATACGACTAATGATGCAAAATATGATGAATGAAGATATTTATTAATGATTGTGACCAAATGACAAAGTATGATATAATAATGCGACTAAAAAAATTAGGGGTGAAATTTAGGGTGCAACAGCTGAAGTCATTTTGAGAAACCTTTTGAAGCAAAGTTGTTCCTCACATCATTAGCTCTTGACTTGTAAAGAGAAGTTGGAGATGACGTCAAGGAGATTCATATACTCGATGAGTCGCTCAAAAATATTGAACAATAAGGACGTTATGATCATTCGAACTCAAACTGGAAAACATTGACTTTTGGTCCGACAACTTCAAATCAACTCGCGAACTTGATATTTTTCACAGCCCAAGATACTATTAATCACATATGAACTTGGAACGTCGAAGAAGGCATGGAAATAAACACATGAACCTATCTCGAAGAATCTTGAGAATTAAGCAACCAGACTCGTCTTAACTATGTTGAATGAAACTTGAGGATAACGTGACCTAAGATTATAGATCAACACTCTGAGCCATAGGATTTTGGGAACTATTTTTGGCTTGAACAAACCATAACCCTAACCGGAGAGTCATCACCTGAATTTCTTGGTCGCAAACCCTGTCTATCAAGACACAAAACAAACAAAACATATTTTGGTATTTTGGTTAGAAGTCAGTAAAATATAAAATACATATATGTAAGGCACACGATTCAAGGTGCTTGGTGATCTCTCAGGAGCAAAGCTAAAGATAAGGAGAAGAACCAAACCCTAGTGTGATCTTGTTATGATTGAGTTGATATGATATGATAGATGAACCTTAGGGGTAAAAATTGGGGTACAACACCACGCCCTCAAAGTTTGGTCATCTTGGTGAGGGGTGGGGTTCTATGGATGGTCTATAGCATTGGTCGTCTGAGTAAGGGAGGTAAAAAGGAAATGAATCTTAGGGTGTTTGGTATTGCGACTGTTAGATGCTATGGTGATGTGGTAGTTGATCGTAAGTTGGGCCGATTGGGTCAGATTCTTCAGGAAAGCCTAGATTTGGACTAAGGTGAGATGATGAGGGATCCATATTGGGATATGGAGAAGACTGGAATTGTGTGGGGGGCATGTGGGTATATTGGTATTTCGATTGAGATTGGGGTTGGGTGTGGGGCATATGGGTGTATTGGTATTGAGGTGGTGATTGTGGTTGGGTGTGGGGAATATGGGTGTATTGGTATTGAGGTGGTGATCGGAGTTGGGTGGTTGTGGATCTGTATCGTCAGGGTGGTTGGTGGGAGGATGTTGTGTGTTGGGTTTGTTGTTGGGGATTTAAGGTTTATGCCCATTATGTTTGTGGGTCAACCAAATACCTCGGATGAGACACGCGTATTTCTGAGTTACTAACCGATCTATACCAATCAAAATATTGATTTGTGTGTCGCATATTATTTTGGTTGAGGAAAATAGGGAATTGTAAGACATGTTGGTGACGCCTATGCCAAATCTTACACCATTCTGGAGCAAAATCTTTCAAATTAGTAAGACCCCATTGGGCGTCGACCCTTTTGAGATGCCAGGGTGACAAACAAGTTGGATTGCATGGTATCTATTAATGCATTTTGAACTGCATCTTGACATGGTCGTTGTGGTGCATCTTCACAAAGTTGAATCGTATGATTGCAGTCTTTGCAGTCCAAAATGTTGCATCCTCGGGGTTTGGTTCATAGTCCAAACCCAAATATGGTCTCCAGATAAATTATGGATAAAATTAAATCAGCATAATGAAAATGTAAAAAATAAATAATTTAAAAGTAGAAAAGTTCAAAGGTACCACGTACATCATCCGGACCAAGATGATTCAATAGATTATGATATATAGCGATATTGAATCTTGGATTCTTGCCGTAATCCATACCCGCCACGCAGTATCTAAAGGAATTGAAAAATAGTTTATTTTATACATATATTTGGCGAAAGGATGAATAATAAATTATTTAAGTTCTTGACTTACTTTGTTGTGTATGAGAAAATGAATGCATTGTTGTTGACAGGGTTTAAGGATTCTATTCTCCACCAACCTCATGCTTGGAGTAAGAAAACACATTCATAAAAAGTATATTTTTCTTTTGTTGCATTTTTACACAAAGAACTGTATAGATGGGCTAAAACAGCAGAACCCTAACTATACTTTCTTGTTTTTTTAAAGTTCCTAAGAAAACTTAAATACATAAATTTTACAATATTCCCTGTACTTTTGGAAAATAACAAGCTTCTAAATAGTATCATCATATAATTTCTAACTTTTATTATTCTTGCTAGCTCGGACGGATTTTCATTCAACTCAAGAGTCGCATAATGGTTTTTAAGTTCGGTTAGTAATATACTTTGGCCTCTATAACCACTACCTTCTACCATATATTTGCCCAATAATTCCTCGCATAGAGAATTGGGTTGTTGAACCGACCCATTAACTGCCTTACCATCGATAGGGAGATCCGATAACATGTACACGTCCTCTAGTGTGACGGTACATTCACCTATTGGTAGATGAAATGTATGTGTCTTGGGTCTCCACCTTTCCAACATTTCAAGTATAAACTTGGAATCAATCATGCAGTTTGAGATTTTTATAACATTTCCGAAACCCGCATATTCGAGATAGGGCACGATCAACGGGTCGGGAGTAATGTAGTTGTGTGAGCGAATTCTAAATCTTTTAGCACCCTAAATTCAAAATGTAAATAGTGTAAGAGTCTATAATATGACTACTTGAATAATAATTTAGTAAAAAATATGTTAATATACAAGAATATTTAAGAATTTATAGAAACTCACAAATGCCGCAATGTTGTCTCTTGTGCCTCTGTGAGAATCGCCCATTGTGAGAAGAGCCATAGTTGGAATTGTATAAGACAATGAAAGAGTTTGTATCAGAGATTGATATGGTTAGTGATGCAAAACAAGTTTCTCAGGCGCCACATTTATAGGCAAAATCATATGAGAGTGAATTAACGAGGTGGTTGATGGTTGCATGCATGCATGACACGTGCCACTCACGCGCCAAGTCAAATGGCGCCTACATGCAATTTAAAGAGCATGTGCCATTCAGCTTGGCGTGTGACAGACCTGCTTGTAGAGTAGGTGGCAGCATACGTGGCAACATAGGGGCAGGTTTTTGCGCATGCATGTAAGGTGATAGGACATGTAGGGATGCGCCATTTGACTTGGCGCATGAGTGCAAATTCGAAAGGTGTTGTCATCTCACTTGGCGAATTAGTGGTGGACCATTTTTGTCTTGTTCAAGTTTAATGAAACCTATTTATCCTACATGCATCTAATATTATCAACACTCAAATATTCAAACATTCAAACACTATAACACTTAAACCTTCAAACATTCAAACACAATCTCTACACCTCAATACATTATCAGTGCACATTTCAACAGCGAGACATACATTTGTCCCACCTCTGGGTTTTTATTTAGAGACACTGAAAACATCTGATTTTGTTTAAACAGGAAAGCCAATTTCTTGTATTTCAAAAAACGATTAGAGGTCAAACTTGGACGAGGTCCAGTCACACGCATCTTCTACCAAAATCCAGTTTGTTTTTGTGAGAACCAAATAATATTTTATAAGGTAGAGGTTCAAGATGATGAGGAACTTCAAAATATGTTTTCCAGTCATGAGTATTCTGGGTACAACTCGATTGAGTTGTACATTATAATGTGGGAGCCTCCTTTGTCACGACCAACTCAATCACAAGTGGTTGATCCTCTCAAAGACGAACACGCAGAAGTAGATGTTGTTAACAAAGAAGAGTAAGATAAAGAGTTAGAGTTTGACGACATAGTCAACGATGATTCTGAAGACGACGGGCAACCTAAAACACCTCTGAATGAGATCTACACACCACCTTCACACATGGAAAACTTTAACATGGGCGGAGATGAACCATCATTTGATGTTTTTTTCAACTCGTATATGCAGTCGGATGAAAATTTAAAAGAGAAAGACAAATTTCGTAATAGAGAAGATTGTATGCGAGCTATAAAAAAGTTTCACATGCTAAACTCTGTCGATTTTAAGGTGGATCGGGTAAATCCAGAAAGGTACAAGTTCAGGTGTGTTCACCTAGATTGTATGTTCAGGCTCACTTCATCATACAGGTTGAGAGGTGATTGTTGGGTGATAGGTTCTATGTCCACCCACACGTGCGTCAATTTTAATCAATCACAAGATCATCGTAAACTAAATTATGATCTAATATGTCAAGAAATCCTACCTCTCGTCAGCAATGATCCGTCATTAAAGGTGAAAACCATAACCTCTCACATCACTACGGTATACAATTATACTCCATCATACAGAAATGTGTGGTTAGCAAAGAAGGCAATTGAAAAGTTATATGGAAACTGGGAGGAGTCATACAAAGAACTACCGCGCTACCTACATGCACTTCAGACATATTCTCGTGGAACTGTTAATATTATGGAAACATTGTCGGCATACGCCCCAGATGATACTCATGTCGACGAAAATGGGATATTCAGTCGTCTGTTATGGGCTTTTCAACCTTGTATCACAGGGTTTGCGTCATGCAAACCTATTATTCAAATAGATGGAACATGGTTGTATGGGAAATACAAAGGCACTCTATTGATGGCAGTTGCACAAGATGGCAACAACAACATTTTCCCGATTGCCTTTGCTCTAGTCGGGGAGAGACTGGTGGTGCTTGGAGTTTCTTTCTCAAGAATCTTCGAACACGCGTGGCTCCTCAACCTGGTGTTGGCTCCTAAATTCGACACCCATGTTTATTATCATATAGACCATTAATTATGAGTCAGAAGAGTTTCCTACATAAGAAGGCTTCGACCAACTGATCATGTCGAAGGCTCATCAAAGAATGACAAGATACTTAGAGAAATTCCTTTAAGTTGGAATCTTGTTTTCTTCGACGTCGAAGGAACCTCTCGACAAAGGTCCCTGATGCCCAAGGTCGAACGGTTTGAGATTTGAATTGTTGGAGGGAAAACGGTTCCCAGCAGTTACCAAGTGCAACGTGTCGAGAACATAGACGTCGAAGGTTGTGAGCATGCCATGTGGCGTCATCTCGAAGCGGTGTAACTGCCCAGCGGTTACTTAGGATTTTTCTTAGTATAAATACTAAGTTTTTATGTAGTTATTGGTGTGTTCATCATTTTATACAAGTCACTCATTTAGATTCAAGTACCCAGCGTGAGAGAAAGAATCATTGAGAATGTATGTGTGAAACACCATTTAAATTAATCAAAGTCTTTTATATTCAAGCAATTTACCGTTGTTCATTTATTTACTTCCGTCGAAGCCTTTTATTTAACAATTCCTTAGCGCTTTTATTTATTCTATCAAGCTTTTCTCCATGCAATTTACTTAAAGTGTATTTACTTTACTGGCATTAATCACCATTAGGATTAGTCAAACTACAAAAATCAACCATGTCTTAGGATCAATCTGATCGATCCTGCGAGTCACCAAATAAGTAACCTTTTGGAAGATCAGCGGTTGTTTACCATTTTTCACGGTAAACAAATTGGCACACCTGGTGGGACCTTGTGTTGATTTTCTCATGATTAACCGTTTTATATAAAATATCCTCCTTTTTCGAGAGTATTGCATGTTATTGAGAAGTGGTAGAATATACACCAACGAAACCAATACTAGGAGAAGAAGTGAAGAAATGGCGAATCCACCAAACAACGGAGAAATCCCATAGACGAACGTGGGAGCAACGGTTATCCCAACCATAAGTGAAGTGGTAACCGCTGGTTCAACGCCAGCAGTAACGGTTACACAAACGGGGACATTACCTCCATTTACAGGCCCCAGGATGCCTTTGGGAACTCCCCCACCAAGGGGAAACCAAGGAACTAGGCCATATGTTCCCCCAGGCTTCTCGACAGTCGGTTTAAATCGAGAACCACTCTATGGCATGCCAACTTTTGAATTGGCTAGCCTGACGAATGCTACGTCCACTTTTGCAGATCCTTTAGTGAGCGCCTCTTCGCCACTCCAAGGCTCTGGGGTTGGTATGGAGAACAGGGGTAGGCCCCAACTCTTAGGAGGAACGTCCCAAGTAATGCATGGCCTTACGAATGCCTCGACAGCAGTCTTGAGGCAGCAAATGGACGAAAGCAACCACGACATGGTTCAAATGTTGGCGCAAACTTTAAGTACAGTGCTAAATCCTCTAATACAGAATACCATCCAGTCGAATCAGTAAATGACAGCGCAAATGTCGCGTCTGGATGACTTTTTTGGGGTACCCTAACCTATTCGACAGCCTCAAAGGGAACAAATAAGGGGGAACCAAGGCATACTTCTAGAGGAAGAAACCACTATTAACCAAGTCCAGCATCCTGTCGAAGAGAACCTTAGGGTACAAATGGAACAACCTGGGGTCGAAGAGCCTAGAGTTATAGCCCCGGAAATAAGGATGGTTAATAGAAACCAAAACGCTGACGAAGTAGTTCAGTAGATCCAATACCAGAATATTGGTTTGGAGAATAACTTGACAGCCATGATTGAAAGAATCATGATGCAAAATGGGATAAATACGGGTTTCCGTAGGCCCAACTTCACATCCCCCTTGTTGGAATATGTGTTGCAAACGGACTTGCCTCCCAGATGCAAAGTCCCTAAGTTCACTAAGTTTTCAGGGGACACGACAGAATCCACTGTCGAACATGTGGCAAGATATTTAATCGAAGCGGGAGAAATCTCAAACAATGAGAACCTGAGGATTAAGTATTTCCCAAGTTCCCTAACAAAGAATGCATTTACTTGGTTCACAACTCTCCCTCCCAATTCGATCCACCATTGGACTCAGTTGGAGAGATTGTTCCATGAGAAATTCTACATGGGACAGACTAATATAAGCCTGAAAGAATTGGCTAGTGTAAAGAGGAGATTCACTGAGCCTATAGACGAATACCTAAATAGGTTTAGATTGCTCAAGGCAAGATGCTTTACGCAAGTGCCAGAACATGAGTTAGTCGAAATAGCCGCAGGAGGTCTAGATTACTCCATTAGGAAGAAATTAGACACTCAGTACTTGAGGGACATGGCCCAATTGGCCGATAGGGTTCGACAGGTAGAACGCCTTAAAACTGAAAAAGCCAGGGCGACGAAAACTCATAAAAGAGAAAGGATAGCGTATGTCGAAATGGACGATGAAGATCCAGAAATGTTCGATGAACCTATAACCGTCGAAGAAAGTGAGGTCGATTTAGCTGAGTTAAAACAAGGGCCACCATAATCTTGCAAATTACTAGTCCCCTCAAGTGGAAAAAACCCCACTGGTTCTGAAAAGGCTAATGATAGGTTCCCTAAAAAGACTTACAGTTTTGATATTACGAAATGTGATGAAATTTTTTATTTACTTGTAAAAGATGGCCAAATGATAATACCCCCAGGGGTAAAAGTGCCTCCTCTTGATCAAAGAAAGAAAAGAGGCTATTGTAAATATCATAACTTTCTGGGCCATAAAACATCTCAATGTTTTCTATTCAGGGACCTCGTGCAGAATGCTATCGAAGAAGGGAGGCTGAAGTTCGCTGATAAGGCCCTCGTGAATGTGGATTCGAGCCCTTTGCAGGCGGAAGCCCACTATGCTGAACCTTCAGAGGTGAATATGATCGAAGCTTCCAGGAGTCAGGTGAAAAGGCCAGGGATAACTATGGTCGAAGTCACCAAAGATCATATCAATATGCCAATCTTTGGCAGTTTTTCTGGGAATCTTTCTAGAAAGACAATTGAAGCAGTCCAAAAGGCCGCTGAAGGTCCAAAACTGGAGACAGTAGGAGCCTCAAAATCTGGAACTAAACCCGTTTCCTACTTGGCTGCAGTGCAAGGCCAGGCAGAAGACCTGGAGGCTCAAATGAAGCAAATGACTCTTGCTACTAAAGACAACATGAATGTCAACATGGTCGAAATCTCTGAATCAAAAGTTTCAAAGGAGACCATTAGGCAAGATCAAGCAAATAAAACAGCTTTTCCTCTGGAGAACGAAAATCTGGCAGAATTCCTACAACGATGCCAGAAGAAGAAATCAGAAGTGATACTGTGTCCTCGATGCAGCTCTATTTTTGACAAGAAAGTTGCTGAACACATCGAAGGTGTGCAGCAAACAGAAATTGGATCATAAATGCCCAAAAAGGTGCAGGCTTTGATGCTCGACACGATCCCAAAAGAACCTACCAAAAGGGTTCAAATTAGGAAAGGAGGCCACCAACTTTCAGGCCTCCAACCAATGTGCCAGTCGATACATGGCTCAAAACATCGAGTCGAAAGAGACCCAACGAAGAAAGGTGGCATTCCTTTGAAGTGCCAAGAGGTTCATCTTTGACACATAAGAAAAAACCTCATGTAGGTGCCTCCAAAGTGACCCAAGTATCAAGTAACTACAAGGGAAAGAACCCAATGTCTCGATCCCAGTGGAGAAGATGCCAAAGGCGGCGCAAGGCTGAGAGAGAAACTGTCAACGAACCAAAACTAGAGTCAAGTTCAAATGTCCCCCAGCGAAAGCAAACAAAGCCTTTGGAAAGGGAACCGGTGTCCAATAGGTTGGTATGGCCTGAACAAGGCGAAGCTGGTGACGAAGACAGCTCTGAGTCTGACGACACATTAGACATCATGGTAAATATAGTGTCAGTTTTGCCAATAGAATTCAACCTCCAAATGGAAGTCGAATCGAACGACTGGGAAGTCGAACAAGAGATGGACAAGCATAGGCCAGTTTGCTACTTTGTCATGGGTAATGGCTGCACTGAAGAGCATAATGGTTTCTTCGAACCACCAACTGAGGCGATGAAAAGTCACCTCAAGCCTTTGTTCATAAGGGCAAAACTCGAAGAGGCCACTGTAAACAAAATCTTGGTGGACTGTGGGGAAACCATCAACATAATCCCCCACTTCATGCTAAGAAAAATAGGCAAGAGTGATGAAAACATCAAGCCTCATAATATGGTCTTATCGAACTACGAAGGCGGAATAGGGACCACCATGGGTGTGATTCAACTAGATCTCAAAGTGGGATCCATCCTTTGACCAACCATGTTTATGGTCATATCGGCTAAACCAAATTACAACCTTTTGTTGGGCCGAGAATGGATACATGGTGTAGGAGCAGTACCATCATCAATGCACCAAAGGGTGATATTATGGCGTCCTGATGGAATTGTCGAGAATATAGAAGCAGATCAGAGCTACTACTTAGGCGAAGTAAATCACCTAGGGAGAGCTGACTTCGACAAAAATTTGGCTCATATTGGGCCATGTCCAGCACCTGATTTCGACATGGCGCCAGCGCCAAATGCTTTTTGTTCCTTGTACCTGCATCCTGATCATGGGTTTCAATGGGATAAAGAAGACTTGTCCCACATTGATTTCAGTGGGCTAACTGACATCCAGCCAACTGGTTGGGGAAGTGAATTCAGTGATAATGACTGAGTCATAAGCATTGCAGCGAATTTCAGCTTACGTAGCCGAAACAAGGATTATAACGGCTCTCGAAGTCGAAGTAAAATATATGGCCACCAAGGCCAACGACCCAGAACCACCAGATATAGGTCCTGGAAAAAATTTTGACCCAGAACCTCCTGATATCGTGACAGAAGGAATGCAGGATCAAAGGCTCGACGCCATCTACGACGATGAGCCTTTGGGATTCGAAAAGGACCCCCTGGCGAACAACATCAAAATGTTAGCACAGGATCCTTTAGAAGAAATCAACTTGGGCGAAGGGTTAGATAAAAGGCCCACTTACATCAGCGCCAAAATAGAGCCAGAGCTCAGGGTTGAAGTGATCCAATTATTAAAGGAGTTCAAGGACTGCTTTGCATGGGATTACGACGAGATGCCTGGTCTCGACAGAGGATTGGTAGAACTTCAGTTGCCAATCAAACCTGGAAAAAAGCCAGTCAAGCAATGTCCAAGACGCTTCGCTCCAAAAATACTTTCGAAGATCAAAACGGAAGTCGAAAGACTGCTGAAGTGAAAATTCATACGAGCTACGAGGTATGTCGAATGGATTGCAAACATTGTGCCAGTAATTAAGAAAAATGGTACGTTGAGGGTGTGCATAGATTTCAGAGATCTGAATGCTGCAACACCCAAAGATGAATATCCTATGCCTGTGGCAGAAATGCTAGTCGACTCTGCCGCTGGCCACGAGTACCTGAGCATGCTCGATGGTTACTCAGGATACAATCAAATTTTCATTGCTGAAGAAGATGTGTCAAAAACAGCTTTTCGATGCCCCGGGGCTATAGGCACTTACGAATGGGTAGTAATGCCTTTTGGTCTGAAAAATGCTGGGGCAACATATCAGCGAGCGATGAACTCTATCTTCCATGATTTTATTAACACTTTCATGCAAGTATATATTGATGATATCGTTGTAAAATCTGTTTCCAGGAAGAACCATATAGACCACCTTCGACAATCATTTGAAAGAATGAGAGAGCATGGTCTGAAAATGAACCCTTTGAAGTGTGCGTTACGTGTGAAAGCTGGAGATTTCTTGGGCTTCGTCGTCCACAAGAAAGGAATCAAAATCAACCAGAACAAGACAAAGGAAATCTTGGAAGCGAAAGCGCCAACGAACAAGAAGGAACTGCAATCTCTGCTGGGCAAGATAAACTTCTTAAGGAAATTTATATCTAACCTAAGTGGAAAAGCGCAAGCCTTCTCACCCTTACTTCGATTGAATAAGGAAGGGTTTGAGTGGGGGCAAGAGCAACAGGATGCCTTCGACAAGATCAAAGGGTATCTCACCAAGCCACTTATTTTGGTGCCTCCTTGTAGCAATAGGAGTATGAGATTGTACATAGTTGCATCCAACAAAACTTTGGGAAGCATGTTAGCCCAAGAAGATGAAAATGGAGTCGAAAGACCCATTTACTACCTTAGAAGAGTTTTGAACGATGCAAAAACTAGATATAGCGAAGTTGAAAAATCATGTCTATGTATTTATTTCTCTTGTACAAAGCTCAAACAGTATATAAAACCAGTTGATGTGTATGTTTCGTCTCATTTTGATGTTTTCAAATACATGTTGTCGAAACCCATCTTGCACAGTTGAATTGGCAAGTGGGCGCTAGCATTAACTGAGTATTCATTGACCTTTATGCCTCTTAAGGCAGTAAAAGGACAAGTGGTAGCAGACTTTATAGTCGACCACTCGATTCAGGTTGAAAATATAAATTACGTGGAGATAGAACCCTGGAAATTTTACTTCGATGGTTCCAGCCATAAAGATGGAACGGGAGTAGGGGTCTTAATTATTTCTCCAGAAAAAATTCCAACAACATTCAAGTACAAGATAGAAGGTACTTGTTCGAACAATGAGGCTGAATACGAAGCTCTAATTATTGGCCTTGAAATATTGTTGGAATTGGGGGCAACTCGAGTCGAAATAATGGGAGACTCAGAGTTAGTCATTAAGCAAGTCACAAAAGAGTACAAATTCATAAGAGAAAATCTCATTATGTACTTTGTGATAGAAAATCGTTTATTGAAAAAATTCGAAGTGGTTAATATTCGACACATACCTAGATTGGAAAACCAAGTAGCCAATGATTTGGCACAGATTGCATCTGGGTACAAAATTTCAAAAACGAGATTACAAAGAGCAATTGAAGTTCGAGAAAAAATAAAAGCAACCAGCTTGTCTCCAACTGATTTGGAATCAACAAGACTAGGGTATGCTGATCGAGGGAATTTTGAAATTTCGTTCATAGACAATTTATCAGAGCAGGATTGGAGGAAACCCATTGTAGATTATCTACAAAATCCAGCAGCTCTGACAAAACGAAAAATAAAGTATAGGGCGTTAAGTTACGTACTCATGGGTAATGAGTTGTTCAAAAAGACGCCTGAAGGGGTATTATTAAAATGCTTAAGCGAAACCGAGGCATACATAGCCCTTTTGACTACGCATGCTGGAGCATGTGGAGCCCACCAAGTAGGTCATAAGATGAAATGGTTGTTGTTTCGACAAGGACTATATTGGCCCACTATCTTGAAAGATTGTGTTGAGTTCGCGAAGGGTTGCCAGGAATGCCAAGTCCATACTGGTATCCAACATGTACCAGCAAGCGAACTTCACTCAATAGTGAAACCTTGGCCTTTTAGAGGATGGGCGTTGGATCTTATTGGAGAGATTCGACCAGCATCATCAAAGAGCCAGAAATATATACTGGTAGGCATTGATTATTTCACTAAATGAATCGAAGATATCCCTTTAGTCAACGCAGACCAAGAAAATGTCATTGAATTTATTCAAAAGAACATTATCTACAGATTTGGAATCCCTAAGACTATAACAACTGATCAAGGGTCAGTGTTTACTGGTCGAAAGATGCAGGAATTCGCTCAAGAAACAAGCTTTAGACTCCTAACATCAACACCTTATTACGCACAGGCAAATGGTCAAGTCGAAGCAGCGAATAAAATAGTGATTGGCCTGATAAAAAAGCATGTAAGAAAGAAGCCAAAAAATTGGCACAAAACGTTAGACCAGATCTTGTGGGCCTGTCGAACGTCCCCAAAAGAAGCCACAGGTACAACACCATATCGGCTAACTTACGGTCATGACGCAATACTGCCAGCAGAAATTTGTCTTCAATCAGCAAGGGTTCAAAGACATCAAGATATTTCCTCTGAGGTTTATTGGGATATGATGTTAGATGAATTGGTAGATTTAGATGAAGAAAGACTACGAGCTCTCGACCTACTGAGAATTCAGAAGAAAAGAGTGGAAGACTCTTACAATAAGAAAGTAAAACCTAAGGCATTCTCGCCTGGAGAATTAGTTTGGAAGGTAATTCTCCCCATGGATCGAAGAGATCGAAGCATGGGAAAATGGTCACCCAAGTGGGAAGGACCGTTCAGAATTATTCAAACTTTTTCTGGTGGAGCTTATGAGGTCGAAGAGTTAAGCGAAGATAAAAGACTCTTGAGAGTAAACGACAAATATTTGAAAAAATATAAACCTATGCTCCAAGAGATCAAAACAAATAATAATTAATGACTAAGTTAACCATAAGGCCAAAATGGAAAATGACATTGATCAACCAAAATGGCTACATTGTATTACAAAAATTACAGTACGTGGTCAATGAAATACAGAGCAAATTAAAAGGGGACAGAGGCTTTGAGACGAAGATATTTGGCTCGCTGTAACTCCAGTCGTTTGTTACACAAGGCATTCGCTTGAGAGATTTTGGCAATCTGGTCATCTAGAGCCTGGGCCCTTTCAGCGAACTCTAAGCCTCGAGTAACTTCATCTTGGCTCTCTGCGTCTGAAACGGTCGAAAGGAGTTCCTCTTTACGCTTGGTGTTAGCATTTAACCTGGCTTCCAACTCCTCGATCTGCGCCCGTATAGAGGCGTTATCCTGATCTATGGCTTCGATTTCCTGTTGCTTGGATGTCTTTTGTTTCGACAATTCTGCAATTCGAGAAGTCGATTCAGCTACTTCAATCCAAGCAGAAGAACTCTTGCCATGCAGCGTTTCGAGTTGGCTATTGAACCCCCTTCGACGATTATAATCCACAGAGACTTGGTCAATAATGGAGTATAACTCCAAGATGAAGCTGGAAATCTCTGGAGAAATAGCAAGCAAATCAACTGCACCCAAGACAGCTCCCAAACAAGACTGGGCAGTAGGATCCCCCTCCAAAGCCTTCATTAGATCCCTCTTGAAGAACTGAGCCTTGACTTTCTTCAAGACCTCATCGAGAGGAGAAGTCGAAGTAGACTTCCCTGATGCAGTAGAAGCATCATGGCTAGGGTCAGATGAATTTTCCCTGCTCTCGATGATGGCATTCAGGTAGCCAATTGGATCGTTTTGCTTCAAGAGGGCCAAGTCCTCTTTAGACCATGGCTTTGTTGAGGTAACCGTTTCTACAACGATGTGGGTTTGGGGATGAGCATTCTCAGCAGCGTCAGCGTCAACATGACCCTCTTCATCATGTTGCTCTTCTGTCTCATTGACCACTTGAGCTTCCTCCCGGTGATGCTCCTCAGGGGCACCCTCTGTTTCAGCAAGAAATTCATCATCCACCAGTTCCTCCTCTCGTTGTCTGCTATGGTCAGTAGAATCTTGTGGCTCCGAAGTTTGATTCACTTCGTTAGCAGAACTGACGAAAGAAGAAGGATGGTAAGTGGGTTCCCCTGCGCTGTTTACAAAGGTATCAGAACCTTCGACAGGATGCCCAGTTGGCGCTGAAGTTCCAGTTGTTTCCTACAAATAGAAAAGAAAAATATTCTGATTAGAGAGATGCAAAATCGAAGGTGATCATTGACACCTAAGTTAAAAGTGGTCGAAGGCACTACCTGTAAAGGAACCTTAGCCCCAGGGCTAGAGTTGTCACTCTCAACGGGTTTGCTGAGCAAGACATTTAGCTCCTCCTCCGTGGGTTCTTCGATGATCACAGGAGGTGGCCTGGGTTTATTCCCTGTGACTTTAGTTCTAATCACAGGTCGAGGCTCAGGAGCAGGGGCAGCCTTTTTCAGCTTTCTCCGTTTGAGAGGAACAGGAGGAGATTCCTCCTCGTCGCCACTCGAAGATTCGACCGTTAATATAGGTCGCTTCTTAGGCGCAGGTTCCTGAAAGTCCCAAATGGAGTCGATTTAAAACACAGTATCGAAAACCAGGATGTTTACAACCAAAGCAGGAAACAAGAGAAATTTTTGTTACCTGTGCTGGAGGTTTTATAGAGGGACCTCCACCCTGATGGCTGTCTGTGGCTTTCTTAGCCACAGGTTTTCGAACAACTGAAAGAAGAAACGTTCACAAGTTATATTTGGCAGATATAAGTTGAAATGAAAAGACAAGTATACTTTGAAGAGGGAACGTACATTTCTTTATTTTGTCGAGAACCAAGACGAAGGACTTCTGGAGTTCGTCTGCAAAATCCTTTTCGTCGAAGAACTCATCGACGTAATATCTCCTCCACCAGTCTTCAAAAGATGGTGAACAGAGGAAGTTGAGTTGGTAGTCGAACAATGATAGTACGGTCCGACCAACGTACCTACTAATATGCCTAGTAGCGGTGTTATACCCCAAAATTTGCCCTCCCATATTCCTCAAGAAATTGCCAAGCCAGGTCACAAAATTCCCCAAGGGTTGTGCAGCTCAACTGTTTCCTATACAGTCAAAACTAGGGTTTGTGTTCTGACCAAGAATAGGAAGTTTTCAAAGGGCCAATCAAGTCTCATATGCTTACAAACATGGTCAAACATCCTCATATCAAGTTTCAAGACATTCAGCACAAGATTGCATAGCCAAAACCCTAAATTGCACTACAGTCAACTGTAGGGGCAAAATGGTCATTTGGCAGTCAAAAGTTCAAATTTTTGGTCAACCTATCATTTTGAAGCCACAAACATCATTTGATCAATGCTTGATCATGATTCTCAAAATTTGGCTCAGAAATCATCAAAGATGCACAAGTTGCTATATTTGGACAGCTGAAAAAGTCAACTGAAATTGACCAGGGCATAACTTTCACATGGATTATCAGAAAAATTCCATCCAAAGCTCATTTTGAAGAGAAAGACATTTCCTACAACTCATCTTCATACTTCAAGTCCAAGAAATGCTCTCACAAAAAGTTATCAATTTCAACATTATAGGTCATTTTCAAAAGTCAACAAAAAGGGACTTTAAGTCAAAGGCCATAACTTGAGATTGGTAAATCAAAATGACATGGGACCAAAGGCATTGGTTAAAGGACTCAAAGACCTTTCCAAAATGTCCAAGAACATGAGAAAATCTTAAAAATTGAGCAAGTTATGCCTTGTAGAAGTTGGGAAATTTTTGTGAAATGGCAAAAGTCAACTATCCTTGAAAATCCAATTTTGACAAAAGGGCCCCATTTTTCTCACTTTGTTCATCCTTGTCATGCCACACACGTGTTCCATGGTTAATTTCAAGACCAAATATTGATTTTTTTATTTTATTTAATTTTTGATGATTTAATTCATTTTAATTCTTTGAAAATTCAAATAAAATTTAAAAACCAATGGAATAGTGTCAAATGAACTTGGACAATTCCTATGTATCATGAACCAACTCAAGAAATCAGGCTAGGGTTCATTTGCATATTAGGTCTAGGTTTTGGCTAAAAAGAAGGAAAATGGTTAATGGAAGAAACCCTAAGACCAATTCTTTCCCAAGCTTGAATCTAGGTCAAAAAAAACAAACCAATTCCCTTCCATGAGATGCACTGAGTCCAACCCTAACCATAGTGCAGCAAAAGTCTCGCTCAAAAGTGGATTGGAACTTTAAAATTTTTGGCATAAAACACAAAATCTGAAATCAAGGTTGGAGGACTTTTCAAGCTTTAATTCTTTTCCCATAAGCATCCTTAAGCAACTCTGAACACGTTCCAATCAATCTCAAGCACAAAAGCTCCAGGAATTGGCGCCTAGGACTCAGACTGCATTGCAAAAAATTTAAAATCGTATAGCATTTTTTAAGCACTTTTACAACATTCTATGCATTGCATCATGTTTGTTTTGAGCTTCTGAAACTAACCCTTATGCTTGATTGAAGTTTTACACGTTATACACAAAGATGCCATGACAGAATTCTAGGGTTACAGTTTTCTCAAATTGGGGTTTTCTACCCCAGGTAAAATTAGAACTTCAAAGCAACACCATCACACTCCATGCATCTGGACGAAAAGATCTACATACTCGCGATCAATTTATATAGGCCATGGCGCTAGTCGCTATTTTTCCATAGCTAGCCTAACACCACATTTGCAAAACCGTGGCCATACACTTTTGTTTACAGGGACGCGAAGACGAAGATACCGTGGCGCTTGCTGATTCGCTGGTTTAAAAACGCGCGCGTGGAATCATTAACGTTGTGTTTATTCTTTTTATTATTTTCTTACCATAATATGTTAACTAACGTTCATTGGCTCAGTGGCAAGCGTGAATTCCATTAACCTCAATGACCTGGGTTCAAGTCCCAGGTCTTGCAAAATTCAATATTATTTTTCATTTCCAATTCACATGCAGCGCTCACATTGATGCTCACCATACTCCATCAGAATTCAACCTCCACGTGTCCCAGGGCCTCAGATCCATGGCCAATGTTCAAGATGCACCATACATCAAGTCAACAGGCGTGCATGTGATTGGAAAAGTCAACAAAATTCAAAGCAAATGGGCCAGGCTTTTCAAAACTGCACCTCCAATTCTGGGGTCTACCCCCCCTGGTTTGCCCATTTAATTTATTTTCTTATATCTTTTAATCATTTATTTTAATTGTTATATTATTTTAATTATTTGTTTTATTTGATTTTTAATCAAAAATATAAAAATATTAAAAATACAGAAAGGACAAAAAAAATATAATTAATTTTGATTACTTTTATAAATAAATTAAAATGTGTAAATTATTTAGTTTTAATTAGGTTTTCAATTTTAATCTCTTTTTAATAAAAATCCAAAACAACATAGAATTTAGGATTAATGACTTTTAATTCCCTTTTTTTATTTTTCCCTTTTTTTCAGAATAATAATATTATTTTTTTATTTTTCATAAATCAAAAATTGTACATAAATTGATTTAGAATTAAATTAGGTTAGAAATTAAATCTCTTTCTTAAAAACTTAAAAAACATTAGAACTAGGGTTTAGCATTTTAATTTTAATTAATTTTTTCCTTTTTCTTTTAAATCTAAAAAACACAAAAATATCATTCTCATTTAATGTTAAATTCCTTGTTAATTTTAATTGTTTGTAAAAGGGTCCAACGCCCTAATTTTGTTTAATCTCTTTATTTCGCGCATTTGTTTTATATTGTTTAAATAATTCTGTATATGCCCCAAAGCCATGTAATTTAAAATTCTCGCATCTTTATTTATTCGCTTTATTTATTTTCAGTCGAATCGGGTTCGGTTTTTTTGGCGATGTGGACCCGCGCCAGTTGTAATAGTTTAGATTTATTTTCTCGCAAATATATAACTGTTAATAAATATGCATGAAAGAATGAATGCCCAAAAATAAAATCGAATCGTTAGATCACCATTGCATGACAAGACAAACAATAAACTGAAAATGACACACAATTCACACACCACCCCTAGGGTACGCCTCACTGTTGCCTTTCGAAAGGTGGTCGTCGAGTATAGGACGTTTTAGTAAGTCCTTATGTCCATGACATGGTCCAGTTGCCTCGAAACGGTTGCCTCGGAAAATAAAGGATCAATGGCATAAGGGTAGCTTCTAAGGTGTCCTACTGTTGCTCTGGTGACCACCACGTCCCTAAAACTCGAATTGATCCGAACACCTCCAACGGTGGTGCTACCTACCTCTCAATGGTGGGATGGCGCTACCTAAAGGACATTTACACAAACTAATTCCTTAGGGTAGGTAGGTTCTCGTAGGTACTTGCTCTAATTTCAAACAAATCAAAATACTTTTCACACCAACACATTTTCAAAAACTTTCGAAACAAACTTTTCAAACACTCTGACGTACGAGTTGACTTGAAACTTTTCAAAGAATATTTTGAAACCCACAATTAAAAAGCAAGCAAACAATTTTGAGAACACATTGAGCAAGTACCTAAGAGCCCATGGATAACCATGGATAGAAAGGGTGCTAATACCTTCCCTTTCTATAACCTACCTCCCGAACCGAGAGCAATCTCTTTAAAGGAATTTTTCTGTGCTTTTGTCCTTTCCATTTGGAGAAAATAAAAGACGGTGGCGACTCTTGCTTCCGCGACATTTTCGCGAACCAGCTTTTAAACAGTCAGTTCCAGATCCACCGATCACAGAACTGGCGACTCTGCTGGGGAACAAACTTAAAGTGGGGTGTACCTTAGGACTAAGATCATTGTGTTTTCAATTGCTTTCCTTGTTTGCTTTAAATTGTGGGACTGTCTTGGGAATTCTATAGATCCTAACCCGGATCTGGGGATACCTTCTTAGAAAGTAGCAACAAGGCTGTGAGGGAACTGTGCGGGGTATACCGACATGGTTGAAACAGTCTGCTACGTTGATGTGGCACTTTGGTGTGTACCGGTAACCCTTGAGTCAGTCAAGGAGAGTACGGGGCCTCCATGTGGTGTCATGAAGCATCAACAGACCTTAGGAACCTTAATTGAACCATCTTGGCCTCTTTAGGGTAGTGAGATAACTGACTTTGGTGCAGTCCGAGGTTGGTTGATACTCGATACTACACTCAATTGAGGGTTGCTTTCCTGGAATATTTCGGTCGCCAGTTCAGTGGCTAAATCGAAACGATGAACAATGAAAGCAATCCCGTGATATTGGGAACCTTAGAACCCGGTTACTTTGATTAGGACAGGTTGAACCCACCAACTTCAAGAGGGTACTACCCAGACCCCATGCTGGCCTTAAACCTTAAGGGCCTGTCTTGTGTGCCTTGTGTGCCTTACGTGTTTGTCTTTGTAAATATCTGTGTTTAATCATAGCATCATAACATCATCCAGCATCATATGCATTAACTAACCATTTCAGGGGTTCGAATTTTCATCTTTGTTCTTGTTTTGTAGGACATGGAAACCGTTCGTAGAAAGACAATTCCAATCAGTCTTGTAAGGATCCCTCCTCAGCTTAAGGAGCTTATATCCAGGATTCCCGAGAACTCTTCATTCAGTGAAAGGCATGGAAGCCTCATCAGCTTGGTCAACACCAACATTGAGGAAGATATGATAAAAGTCCTGTTCCAATTCTTTGACCCTCTGCATCACTGTTTCACTTTCTTGGACTATCAGTTGGTACCTACATTGGAGGAGTTCTCCCGACTCCTGAAGATCCCTATTCTTGATCAGCTACCCTTCAACGGTACAGAAAAGGAACCTAAGCTTGAAGAGATTGCTAAAGCCTTGCACCTACAGTCATCTGACCTCAAGGGACATTGGGAAGTTAGAAGTGGTATCAAAGGGTTCTTAGCCAGGTTTCTGTTTGAAAAGGCCTATGAATGTTGGAATTCCCTCGACTTGCAAGCTTTTGAAGAGGTTGTGGCCCTCCTTGTTTATGGTTTGGTGTTGTTCCCTAACCCAGATCATCTCATTGATATCAGTGCTGTCCAGATCTTTATGTCCAGGAATCCTATACCTACGTTGCTAGGGGACCTCCTTCACTCATGTTACACTCGAACCATGAGAAAAAGAGGTGTCCTTATGTGTTGCACTCCTCTCCTGGGAAAGTGGTTTATTTCGCACCTTCCACAATCAATCCTGAAGAACGAGCGGGGTGTGAGATGGTCACAACGGTTGATGACTCTTACACATGCAGATATACATTGGTGCCCTAGGTCCAGAGAAGATGTCACTATCATTGATCGTTGCGGAGAGTATCCTAATGTTCCTTTACTTGGAATCAGAGGGGGTATTACTTATAGTCCATGCCTGGCTTGGAGACAATTTGGTTATGCTCGGAGGGATGGTCCTCATGACATGTTGATACCTGACATAGTTTTTGACTTCAACAACGATACTCAAGGACTCCGCCAGAGATTTATCAGAGCTTGGAGGATGCCTAGTAGGATAGACAGCAAGACACTGGGGCACAAGAACTCCATCCCTTTGGAGCCTTACCTTAAGTGGGTACGAGCCCGCTCTCAGAAGTTAGTAATGCCTTATCCTCACATGCTTCCAGTAATCAAAGAGCCTGCCTTGGAAGGAGAGGTGTCTCATGTTATCCAGCACCCTGATATGCCCACATCCTGGGAAGAGATGCAGAAGAGCTGGATCCAGCTTAAGGAAGAACGGAATTCTCTTGAGACTAGTTTGCATGCCAGTGAAAGGAAGGTCTTGGAGCTCACCCGCCTGTTGCATGAGGAAAGGAGTCTCAACACTTACATAGCTCCAAAGAAGATGCGCAACATATTTTGGATGTGATTTGATCTTTTTGTACTTTTGCCCATGAGGCTTTGATGTATCAAACAATGATTTTCTTAATAATAACGTGTGTTCCTTTTGGTCTACAACAAACCTGAATTTTCGAACTCTTGAATGCATTGCATAAACACATATCATTCATCATGTGCATCGTAGGTACTCTCCTTTTCAGGTTGTTTACCGTTCTTCGCTGTTTATTTCAGCATCATGAATCCTGAATCATCAACCGATGCGGCTATCAAGGCTCTTCAGGCGCAGAACGTCCAGTTTCAGGCGCAAAACGCCCAATTTCAGGAGCTGATCAAGGGCTTGTCTCAGGGTCAACAAGAGTTAAAGACCATGCTTCTGAAGAAGACTAAGAAGAAGAGGAGGACTGTGCTATTTAACACTGGGCGTAGACTCGGGAACACTTTGGTTGTTGAAGCTGAAAGGACTCCTCCATCTGTGACAGAAGGTAGTCACCATGAAAGGGAGGTCACTACTCCTGTGGGCTCTGATACTGAAACAGACTTCAACGACGACCAGTACCCTCCTGCTGAAGACCGGTACAAACAGCTGGAAGACAGATTAAAGGCTGTGGAAGTTCAACGGGTACCTGGATTGGATTTCGGAGACTTGGGGTTATCTACTGGAGTGGTGATCCCGCACAAGTTCAAAACACCTGCCTTCGTGAAGTATGATGGGGCTTCCTGTCCCAAGATGCACCTCCGTTCTTATGTAAGGAAGATCCAGCCTTACACAGCAGACAAGAACCTTTGGATCCACTTCTTCCAGGAGAGTCTTTCAGGGACTCACCTCGATTGGTTCTATCATCTAGATGGAATCAGCATTCGTAACTGGGAGGATCTGGCCACTGCTTTTTACAAGCAGTATCAGTATAATGCCGACCTCGCTCCTACGCGTACCCAGCTCCAGGGTATGTCGCTAGGGTCGGGTGAAGGTTTTAAGGAGTATGCTCAGAAATGGAGAGACCTGGCTGGCAGGGTGCAGCCACCGTTGACGGATCGGGAGCTGGTAGATATGTTCTTGGGGACCCTGTCTGGTCCATTTTTCAATCATCTCATTGGTAATTCCTCTGCCGGGTTTACCGATCTAATCCTGACTGGTGAAAGGATTGAGGCCGGTATAAAATCAGGGAAGATACAGAAAGTTTCCTCCTCCAGTACTGAGAAGAAACCCTTCAAAAAGGAGGCTAGTGCTGTATATAACTCCCGGAGAACAGAGCGACCTGAACACCGCCAATCTGTCAGTGCGGTAATGATTGCCAAACCTGCTGCCGCTCCTCGGCCCACTAATCCTCAAAAGTTTGAAAGACCCCGGAGAGAGTTCACCCGGTTAAGCATGACCTTATCACAAATCCTGCCACAGTTGCTATCCACCAATTTAGTGACTGTCAAGGAGGCTCCAAAGTTTCCCAACACTGCATCTCCCAAGTTCAATCCAAATGCTCGCTGTGCTTATCACTCTGATAGCCCAGGGCATAACACAGATGACTGTTGGGCCCTAAGAAATAAGGTTCAAGATCTCATTGATGCCAAGGAGATACAGTTTGAGGCGCCCGAGAGGCCGAATGTTGTAAATGCTCCCATGCCCCAGCATGGAGTGAACGCTGTTGAGGAGAATTTGTATGTAGCTTCGGTGGATGATGTTGCTACTCCGTTGCTGATGGTCAAGAGGAATCTGTTGCTAGCCGGTTTATTTCCGGGATGTAGTGAAAGTTGCCCTCTATGTGTTGCTTCCCCTGTTGGTTGTTCTCTGTTGAAGTCAGGCATCCAAAACCTGATAGATAGTAGAGAGATTTTGTTCGAAAAGACTGTTGTTCCTGCTGCTCCTGTTGAAGAAGTGTCGATCGTTACCATCTTCAACAACTATTCCGAGGCTCCTTCAAAGAAGCCTATACAAATTTTGTCAGTTCACAAGAATGTTCCCATCACCATTACTGTTCCGGGGCCTATACCCTACAAATCTGATAAGGCTGTCCCATGGCACTATGGGGCGGATGTTTATGTTCTGGGTGTGAAACAAGAGTGCAACATTGATACTGGTGTCTCCAACATCACCGGGCCTGCTAAGGTCACTCGTAGTGGAAGACTGTTCTCGCCAGACATTGCTCCTCCAGCAATTCATAGGCCTTTGATCTTCACACCTGCCAGAGTGCCTGTTTCTCCTTCTGACCAAGTATCCACCCCTGCTGCTGAGTCATCTGATACTCGGGGCAAGGGAATTGCTGCTGATGTGCCTGCCAGGACGGAGGCACCAAAGACCATTGTTGAGGCTTCCAAGCAGGAAATGGAAGAAATTCTCAAGATAATAAAGAAAAGTGATTTCAATGTTGTGGAACAGCTGGGGCACACCCCCTCTAAAATCTCCATGTTGTCACTGCTGCTGTGTTCAGAGGCCCATGCAAAGGCTCTGATTGCTTTCTTAAAGACTGCCCATGTACCCCAAGATACGACTGCTGACCAGTTCACCGATTGTATGGCCAACCTAACTGCTGATAATGGCCTGGGTTTCTCTGATGCCGATCTGACAGCAAAGGGGAAGAACCATAATGATGCCCTGCATGTCTCCATTGAATGCAGGGGCACTACTCTTGCTCATGTGCTGGTTGACACAGGTTCTTCATTAAACGTGCTGCCCAAGAAGGCTCTGGATAGGCTGGATTGTGAGGATCTAGAGCTCAAACCAAGTAGCATTGTTGTCCGGGCCTTTGACGGGTCCAAAAGAATGGTACATGGTGAGGTGGACATCCCAATCAGGGTTGGGTCACAGGTATTTGATTCGAAATTTTATGTGATGGACATCAATCCGTCCTATTCTTGTTTGCTGGGTCGCCCGTGGATCCACAAGGCTGGAGCGGTGACCTCCACATTGCATCAGAAGCTCAAGTACCCGGTCAGGGGGAGGATCGTAACAGTGCAAGGGGAGGAGGAATACATGGTCAGCCACCTCAACTCTTTCAGATACGTAGAAATGGATGGGGAGTTCATTGAAACCCCCTTTCAACATTTTGAGGAGGTACCACCAACCTTGGCAACAGCAGAAGATGAAGAGGTTTCTCCTATGAAGATGGCCTCCTTAAAGGACGCCCGGGCTGTGATCGAAAAAGGTGAATGTGCAAATTGGGGCAAGCTCCCTGATCTTACTCCTAAGACTAACAAGTTTGGGCTGGGTTTCACCACGGAAGCTCAGAAAGCGGTGCGCAAGGCAAGAATTGGAAGACCTCCGTTGCTCATCACTCAGCATGGAGTGAATGCTATTGGAGAGGAAGATGAAGTGGGAGAGTCAGAGTTCGATAGCTGGATCTACCCAACGGCCGACGGTGGATTGACCAATTGGACTGCTAAAGATTTTACTCCCATAACTTTTGTTCCCCAGTAATGAATTTCTTTGTTTTTGATTTGTAATAAACAATAATTTGAGACTATATGGCCCGGTGTCTTACCCGGGGCACCGTGGTTTTATTTATGAGGGCTTTTTGTTTGTCACTATCATATATCATGAATAAAAGCATTGGACGTTTTTCACATTTCAAATTTTGCGCTCCTTTTCTTTCCTTTCTTTACATATTGCAAAACAGCTGTATTTACACACACACTCACTCATACAGGTTTCAATCCACTCTGGATCTCACTGGTAACGACTCTGCTACTGCCAGTTATGACTTCGAAAATCCGATCAACTTAGCCGCCGACGAAGGTGAAGATGATTGCGAAGTGCCTGGTGAACTTGCAAGACTGTTACAACAGGAAGAGAGGGCAATTCAACCCCATGAAGAGCCAGTGGAAATAATAAACTTGGGTACGGAGGAAGACAAGAAAGAGGTGAAGATTGGTGCCAACCTAGAACTCAGCGTGAAGCAACGGTTGACTCAGATGCTGCAGGATTATAAAGAAATCTTTGCCTGGTCCTACGAAGATATGCCCGGATTAGATACCGACATTGTGGTCCATCATTTACCAACTAAAGAAGATTTCCCTCCGGTTAAGCAAAAGGTTCGTCGGATGCGTCCAGAGATGTCTGAGAAGATTAAAGCCGAGGTTATGAAGCAGTTTGATGCCGGGTTTCTTGCAGTAACTTCTTACCCTCAGTGGGTTGCTAATGTGGTGCCGGTACCTAAGAAGGACGGCAAGGTCAGGATGTGTGTTGATTACAGGGATCTGAACAGGGCCAGCCCCAAGGATGACTTCCCTCTACCCCACATTGATGTCCTTGTTGATAATACAGCTCAGCATAAAGTGTTCTCTTTCATGGATGGTTTTTCAGGCTACAATCAGATCAAGATGGCACCTGAAGACATGGAAAAGACTACCTTTGTTACTCAGTGGGGCACCTTCTGTTACAAGGTCATGCCGTTCGGGTTAAAGAATGCTGGGGCAACCTACCAACGTGCCATGGTTACCTTATTTCATGATATGATCCATCATGAGATAGAAGTGTATGTGGACGACATGATCGCTAGGTCCCAGACTGAGGAAGAGCACCTAGATCATCTGCAGAAGTTGTTCGACCGGTTGAAACTGTACAAGCTGAGATTGAACCCGAACAAGTGCACCTTCGGGGTAAGATCTGGGAAGTTGCTAGGCTTCGTGGTCAGTGACAAGGGAATTCAAGTGGACCCTGCTAAGGTCAAAGCCATTCAAGAGATGCCAGTTCCTAAGACAGAGAAGGAAGTCAGAGGCTTTCTAGGACGTCTGAATTACATTGCTCGGTTCATCTCACATTTAACTGCTACCTGTGAACCAATCTTCAAGCTGCTGAAGAAAGATCAGGTAGTACGTTGGAATGATGAATGCCAGGCTGCTTTTGACAGAATCAAAGAATATCTCCAAGAACCACCCATCCTTATGCCACCAGTTGAAGGGAGACCTTTGATACTTTACCTGACAGTGCTTGATAATGCAATGGGGTGTGTGCTGGGGCAGCATGACGAGTCTGGCCGAAAAGAGCATGCCATTTATTACCTTAGCAAAAAGTTTACCGACTGTGAGACCCGATACTCACTGCTTGAGAAAACTTGCTGCGCTTTGGTATGGGTTGCTCGCCGGCTGAGACAGTATATGCTGACTCACACTACCTTGTTAATCTCAAAAATGGATCCTATAAAGTACATATTCGAAAAGCCTGCTCTGTCTGGGAGAATTGCAAGATGGCAGATGATCTTGACGGAATACGACATTCAGTACACGACCCAAAAAGCCATCAAGGGAAGCGTATTGGCAGACCACCTAGCACATCAAGCTGTGGATGACTACCAATCAATGAACTTCGAGTTTCCAGACGAAAGCATTATGATAGTAACTGACTGTGAAATACCCGGACCGGATGAAGGACCTGAACCAGGATCCCGATGGTCTATGCACTTTGACGGAGCCTCCAATGCTTTGGGAAATGGTATCGGCGCCATAATCGTATCTCCACAAGGTACTCATACTCCACTCACCGCCCGGCTGTGTTTCAACTGTACCAACAACATGGCGGAGTATGAAGCGTGTATTATGGGTCTTCAAGCTGCGATTGACCTGAGGATCAAATTTCTAAGTGTCTTCGGAGATTCCGCTCTCGTGATCAATCAGATCAAAGGAGAGTGGGATACGAAACACCCAAACTTGATTCCTTACAGAGAATGCGTGTTGGCCCTGATCCCCCACTTCACAGAGATAACATTTGAGCACTTTCCAAGAGAAGAGAATCAGCTGGCGGACGCGTTGGCTACAATGTCTTCAATGTTCAAGGTTAAATGGGACAACGAAGCTCCCCGGATCATCATTTGGAAACTGGACGAACCGGCATACTGTTGTGATCTCGAAACTGAATTGGTAACTGAGAAGCCTTGGTACCACGAAGTGAAGAGATACCTAGAAGCTCAGGAATACCCTGAAGGAGCATCTGTCAATGATAAGAAGTTCCTGAGAAGATTTGCAGCCAAGTTCTTTCTTAGCAACGGCATCTTGTACAAGCGAAACCAGGATTCAACTCTACTGCGTTGTGTAGATAAGACTGAAGCAGAAAGAATCATGGAAGAGCTACATGAAGGGACTTTTGGTACACACTCCAGCGGACATACCATGGCAAAGAAGATTCTACGGGCAGGGTATTACTGGTCCACCATGGAAGCTGATTGCTACCAACATTCTAGGACATGCCATAAATGCCAGATCTACGCAGACAAGGTGCATGTTCCTCCGGTTCCCCTGAATGTTCTGACTGCGCCTTGGCCATTTGCAATGTGGGGCATAGACATGATCGGTGAGATAAAACCTACGGCATCCAATGGACATCGCTTCATCCTAGTGGCAATTGATTATTTCACGAAGTGGGTTGAGGCAGCATCCTATGCTACGGTAACCAAGACTGTTGTGGCACGGTTCATTCGGCACAACCTGATCTGTCGGTACGGCGTCCCTGAGCGGATTATTACAGACAACGGTACCAATCTGAACAATAAGATGATCACCGAGCTTTGCGAACAGTTCAAGATACAGCACCACAATTCTTCTCCTTACAGACCGAAGATGAATGGGGCTGTAGAAGCAGCTAATAAAAACATCAAGAAGATTGTGCAGAAGATGACAGTAACGTATAAAGATTGGCACGAGATGTTACCGTTCGCTCTGCATGGGTATCGTACTTCGGCTAGGACGTCAACTGGGGCAACTCCTTTCTCTCTGGTTTATGGCATGGAGGCAGTCTTGCCGATCGAAGTACAAATTCCTTCTCTCCGGATAATGAAGGATGCAAATCTGAACGAAGATGATTGGATCCAGACACGACTTGATCAACTCAACCTTATTGACGAAAAGAGACTTGCTGCTATCTGCCATGGTCAGACGTATCAGAAGCGAATGATCAGGGCATTTAATAAAAAGGTCAGACCACAGGAATATCAAGTCGGGGATCTGGTGATCAAGCGAATCATCCTTCCTCAGAGTGATCCAAGGGGCAAATGGACCCCTACGTACGAAGGGCCATTTGTGGTTAAGCATGTGTTCTCAGGAGGAGCAATGATATTAACCAACATGGATGGTGACGACCTTCCTCACCCCGCCAATGCAGACATAGTTAAAAAATACTACGCATGAAAAAAGACCCGCTAGGCTGACATGTCTAGGCAAAAATTAGGGCTTCCCGTCGAACCAAAAGGGTTCGGGCAAAATGAAGGGATGAAAATGAAAAAATCTGTACACCCGGCAAGTCGAAAACCTGAAAAGGCGGCTTGGGCAAAAATGGGTATCCCGGTGGACTGAAAACCCGAAAAGGCAGTCCAGGCAAAAGTTAGGGATAAAAGCGTAATACTATGTCTCATTGGATCACTTTGCATCCAGAATCCGGTATCTACATCAAGACGGCATCGATCAGTCAGCCTCACCTTCAACCAAGGTCACCAAGTGATGAGACGCTCGGAGTTATAAAGGCTATAGCAGAGTTGAAACCCAGTGGATCATTCATATTTCACACAGCTGTTTTAATTTCTTTTGTACAAAACTTGTAATAAACTCTTTTGCTCGGCGACATTCCGCTTACTAGGACGTCAGCCTCTTGTACACAAAACGCCTATTCACAGGCTATTCAAAATCAATACAAATATACTTTTCAGTTAAACGTGCCAACTGTTTTTTCTTTTTCTGTTTTGGTTTTGCGAAGAACGTCCAAGGTTCAATTTGTGATATATGCATTGATAATAATTTGCTAGCTCATAAATATTTGCATACGAGACAAAGAACTAATTGCAGGTGACACTAGAAACAGGGGCAATAAAGAGTTGTTTGAGCAGTCTAATTGTTCTATTCAAGGTACCAAAGTAGGTTCAGCTAAAGAACCTAACCAGACATCTTAAATTCCCCAGAGAGCGAGACAGCAAGTCAGTGCATTCTTCCCCAGCATATCAAAACTTCCCCAGGAGAGTCCCATCCAAGTTCCCCAGGAAAGGTGGAATTCATCTCCCCAAGCAGTAAGCTTATCCCCAGTAAATTCTGGAAGCTTATCCTTCACAGGACACGAACGCGTCGTCTGGCTTGATTTAAAGAGTTATTTCCTCAACAGGATATAACTGGGTTATCCTCAGCCAAAAACCAAGGGAAAGTCGTCGTCAACGTAGTTCTTTCCTATCCCCAGCGAAGTCTATTCACACTTCCAATACAACAACGGTATCCCCAACAGAGTTACTATCAACATTCAGCAAGGCGTCACTCTTCCCACAGAGTATTGCTTTCCAGCATGATCACTAGAGTATCTTTTTCTCCCCGCAGAATCTTCCATTCGCCGAGTTTATTCCGCAACGGAGTTATCTTCTCCTACCGGTATCCTTGCAGTTATCATCCCCAGTGGAAGCAAAATCTATTCTTCGACATCAGCCCAGGATACGACTTCCCGGCACCCGTCAAGGATTTACTTTCCTAGACAAAAACATACATAAAAACATCACATACATCATTATAGCATGCATGTACACGTCACATCATACAAATCTCATTTATGTTGAGAACATCATTGCTTGATCCATATCATGCATTGCATATGACTGACTTTTACCTTTCAAGAAAGATCCAGTTAAGTTCTCAAGCTACATTTCAAGACCTAGACCGGTTCAGTTAAATCGTCCCAAGATTTTCCTGATTGCTTATCCAGTCAAAGGCCTTCTCTGGTTCAGTTAAATCGTCCCAAGATTTTCCTGATGCTTATCCCTTTGAAGACATTTCAAGACCTAGACCGGTTCAGTTAAATCGTCCCAAGATTTTCCTGATTGCTTATCCAGTCAAAGGCCTTCTCTGGTTCAGTTAAATCGTCCCAAGATTTTCCTGATGCTTATCCCTTTGAAGACATTTCAAGACCTAGACCGGTTCAGTTAAATCGTCCCAAGATTTTCCTGATTGCTTATCCAGTCAAAGGCCTTCTCTGGTTCAGTTAAATCGTCCCAAGATTTTCCTGATGCTTATCCCTTTGAAGACATTTCAAGACCTAGACTGGTTCAGTCAAAGGCCTTCTCTGGTTCAGTTAAATCGTCCCAAGATTTTCCTGATGCTTATCCCTTTGAAGACATTTCAAGACCTAGACTGGTTCAGTCAAAGGCCTTCTCTGGTTCAGTTAAATCGTCCCAAGATTTTCCTGATGCTTATCCCTTTGAAGACATTTCAAGACCTAGACTGGTTCAGTCAAAGGCCTTCTCTGGTTCAGTTAAATCGTCCCAAGATTTTCCTGATGCTTATCCCTTTGAAGACATTTCAAGACCTAGACCGGTTCAGTTAAATCGTCCCAAGATTTTCCTGATTGCTTATCCAGTCAAAGGCCTTCTCTGGTTCAGTTAAATCGTCCCAAGATTTTCCTGATGCTTATCCCTTTGAAGACGTTTCAAGACCTAGACCGGTTCAGTTAAATCGTCCCAAGATTTTCCTAATTCTTACCCAGTCAAAGGCCTCTCTGGTTCAGTTAGATCGACTCTAAGATCTCCCTGATTCTTATCCCAGTAGAAGACACCCCAGATTTTTCTCAACGAGCGTTGTTGAAGTTAAAGTCGCCCAAAGCTCTCTTACCATTCACGCTAAGGAAGTAATCATCCCTGGTTCTTTCATCGCCGTTTGAAGCTCCAGACTCAGCTCCTGTAACCAGTCAGGACACATCTATACCAGGCATACCAGGCATCTAAAAATCAGCTCCTGCAACGTGTCAGGTACTCATTTTCTGTTTTGCAGGTATGCAGGTTCTCGCCAAGGAATCTCTTACACAATCAAACATCCAGATGGCATCTATAAGCCCATTCCCCTATCATTGCTAACATGTGAGCGCAAATTTCCGGGCACTCTAGTGTCCAATCATCTTCTACCCTCGGATTACGAAAGGCACGTCAGCCAATCTGCATCCTCAGGTCTAAGAAGATTGAACAGGGGCAACTGTTATACCCCAAAATTTGCCCTCCCATATTCCTCAAGAAATTGCCAAGCCAGGTCACAAAATTCCCCAAGGGTTGTGCAGCTCAACTGTTTCCTATACAGTCAAAACTAGGGTTTGTGTTCTGACCAAGAATAGGAAGTTTTCAAAGGGCCAATCAAGTCTCATATGCTTACAAACATGGTCAAACATCCTCATATCAAGTTTCAAGACATTCAGCACAAGATTGCATAGCCAAAACCCTAAATTGCACTACAGTCAACTGTAGGGGCAAAATGGTCATTTGGCAGTCAAAAGTTCAAATTTTTGGTCAACCTATCATTTTGAAGCCACAAACATCATTTGATCAATGCTTGATCATGATTCTCAAAATTTGGCTCAGAAATCATCAAAGATGCACAAGTTGCTATATTTGGACAGCTGAAAAAGTCAACTGAAATTGACCAGGGCATAACTTTCACATGGATTATCAGAAAAATTCCATCCAAAGCTCATTTTGAAGAGAAAGACATTTCCTACAACTCATCTTCATACTTCAAGTCCAAGAAATGCTCTCACAAAAAGTTATCAATTTCAACATTATAGGTCATTTTCAAAAGTCAACAAAAAGGGACTTTAAGTCAAAGGCCATAACTTGAGATTGGTAAATCCAAATGACATGGGACCAAAGGCATTGGTTAAAGGACTCAAAGACCTTTCCAAAATGTCCAAGAACATGAGAAAATCTTAAAAATTGAGCAAGTTATGCCTTGTAGAAGTTGGGAAATTTTTGTGAAATGGCAAAAGTCAACTATCCTTGAAAATCCAATTTTGACAAAAGGGCCCCATTTTTCTCACTTTGTTCATCCTTGTCATGCCACACACGTGTTCCATGGTTAATTTCAAGACCAAATATTGATTTTTTTATTTTATTTAATTTTTGATGATTTAATTCATTTTAATTCTTTGAAAATTCAAATAAAATTTAAAAACCAATGGAATAGTGTCAAATGAACTTGGACAATTCCTATGTATCATGAACCAACTCAAGAAATCAGGCTAGGGTTCATTTGCATATTAGGTCTAGGTTTTGGCTAAAAAGAAGGAAAATGGTTAATGGAAGAAACCCTAAGACCAATTCTTTCCCAAGCTTGAATCTAGGTCAAAAAAAACAAACCAATTCCCTTCCATGAGATGCACTGAGTCCAACCCTAACCATAGTGCAGCAAAAGTCTCGCTCAAAAGTGGATTGGAACTTTAAAAATTTTGGCATAAAACACAAAATCTGAAATCAAGGTTGGAGGACTTTTCAAGCTTTAATTCTTTTCCCATAAGCATCCTTAAGCAACTCTGAACACGTTCCAATCAATCTCAAGCACAAAAGCTCCAGGAATTGGCGCCTAGGACTCAGACTGCATTGCAAAAAATTCACAATCGTATAGCATTTTTTAAGCACTTTTACAACATTCTATGCATTGCATCATGTTTGTTTTGAGCTTCTGAAACTAACCCTTATGCTTGATTGAAGTTTTACACGTTATACACAAAGATGCCATGACAGAATTCTAGGGTTACAGTTTTCTCAAATTGGGGTTTTCTACCCCAGGTAAAATTAGAACTTCAAAGCAACACCATCACACTCCATGCATCTGGACGAAAAGATCTACATACTCGCGATCAATTTATATAGGCCATGGCGCTAGTCGCTATTTTTCCATAGCTAGCCTAACACCACATTTGCAAAACCGTGGCCATACACTTTTGTTTACAGGGACGCGAAGACGAAGATACCGTGGCGCTTGCTGATTCGCTGGTTTAAAAACGCGCGCGTGGAATCATTAACGTTGTGTTTATTCTTTTTATTATTTTCTTACCATAATATGTTAACTAACGTTCATTGGCTCAGTGGCAAGCGTGAATTCCATTAACCTCAATGACCTGGGTTCAAGTCCCAGGTCTTGCAAAATTCAATATTATTTTTCATTTCCAATTCACATGCAGCGCTCACATTGATGCTCACCATACTCCATCAGAATTCAACCTCCACGTGTCCCAGGGCCTCAGATCCATGGCCAATGTTCAAGATGCACCATACATCAAGTCAACAGGCGTGCATGTGATTGGAAAAGTCAACAAAATTCAAAGCAAATGGGCCAGGCTTTTCAAAACTGCACCTCCAATTCTGGGGTCTACCCCCCCCTGGTTTGCCCATTTAATTTATTTTCTTATATCTTTTAATCATTTATTTTAATTGTTATATTATTTTAATTATTTGTTTTATTTGATTTTTAATCAAAAATATAAAAATATTAAAAATACAGAAAGGACAAAAAAAAATATAATTAATTTTGATTACTTTTATAAATAAATTAAAATGTGTAAATTATTTAGTTTTAATTAGGTTTTCAATTTTAATCTCTTTTTAATAAAAATCCAAAACAACATAGAATTTAGGATTAATGACTTTTAATTCCCTTTTTTTATTTTTCCCTTTTTTTCAGAATAATAATATTATTTTTTTTATTTTTCATAAATCAAAAATTGTACATAAATTGATTTAGAATTAAATTAGGTTAGAAATTAAATCTCTTTCTTAAAAACTTAAAAAACATTAGAACTAGGGTTTAGCATTTTAATTTTAATTAATTTTTTCCTTTTTCTTTTAAATCTAAAAAACACAAAAATATCATTCTCATTTAATGTTAAATTCCTTGTTAATTTTAATTGTTTGTAAAAGGGTCCAACGCCCTAATTTTGTTTAATCTCTTTATTTCGCGCATTTGTTTTATATTGTTTAAATAATTCTGTATATGCCCCAAAGCCATGTAATTTAAAATTCTCGCATCTTTATTTATTCGCTTTATTTATTTTCAGTCAAATCGGGTTCGGTTTTTTTGGCGATGTGGACCCGCGCCAGTTGTAATAGTTTAGATTTATTTTCTCGCAAATATATAACTGTTAATAAATATGCATGAAAGAATGAATGCCCAAAAATAAAATCGAATCGTTAGATCACCATTGCATGACAAGACAAACAATAAACTGAAAATGACACACAATTCACACACCACCCCTAGGGTACGCCTCACTGTTGCCTTTCGAAAGGTGGTCGTCGAGTATAGGACGTTTTAGTAAGTCCTTATGTCCATGACATGGTCCAGTTGCCTCGAAACGGTTGCCTCGGAAAATAAAGGATCAATGGCATAAGGGTAGCTTCTAAGGTGTCCTACTGTTGCTCTGGTGACCACCACGTCCCTAAAACTCGAATTGATCCGAACACCTCCAACGGTGGTGCTACCTACCTCTCAATGGTGGGATGGCGCTACCTAAAGGACATTTACACAAACTAATTCCTTAGGGTAGGTAGGTTCTCGTAGGTACTTGCTCTAATTTCAAACAAATCAAAATACTTTTCACACCAACACATTTTCAAAAACTTTCGAAACAAACTTTTCAAACACTCTGACGTACGAGTTGACTTGAAACTTTTCAAAGAATATTTTGAAACCCACAATTGAAAAGCAAGCAAACAATTTTGAGAACACATTGAGCAAGTACCTAAGAGCCCATGGATAACCATGGATAGAAAGGGTGCTAATACCTTCCCTTTCTATAACCTACCTCCCGAACCGAGAGCAATCTCTTTAAAGGAATTTTTCTGTGCTTTTGTCCTTTCCATTTGGAGAAAATAAAAGACGGTGGCGACTCTTGCTTCCGCGACATTTTCGCGAACCAGCTTTTAAACAGTCAGTTCCAGATCCACCGATCACAAGCGGCATCCTCAGAGTAGTCATTACAAAAGTACAACAACGATTTCTCTCGAGGATAAATTGGAGAAGGAAGCGATTGGATAATGCCAAACTGTCGAGAGACAAGATTCGGCTGGTAAGCAATCAGGCTCAGCTGATTCTTTGAACTCTTGAAGCGCAATGGCATTATCCTTGGAGTGAGAAATGCTTCCCACATTGTTGTGTGCTCTTCAAGGTGAGGATCCTCTGATGATTTAGGATGGGGCCTGGTAAACCACCCTGGACCAAACTTTCGACCGGCGAAAGGGGCCATGGTCGAGGTAAATTCCTTCCTCCCTGCAAACATCTGAACGAAGTTTGCAAAGGTCTTTTGTAGTTCCAGCCCATCTTTAGTAGGAGTTAATAAGGCAAGCCTGGTGCCTTCGACGCGCCTTCTGGCTATCTCAGGAGCCTTTTCATTTATTTGAGTCTTCTGGGGTAGAAATGACTCAAAAGTGGCATTTAGCCAGAGCTGAACTAGCCAGAAGGGACCAGCAAGCAGCAAGTTGGCTCTATTTTCTATTATTTTTAATTGAGCCGCTCCACTGCTTATTGACTCATACAAGTTTGCCAGTATTAATTCGGCCAAACAGATGTTTTGGCCGTGATGAATCTGAGTAGCGAGGGTGATCATTTTCGTCGTCACCTGTAGGGATTTCGTGCAGAACACGAAGCGCGACAGCCAAAGGGCCAGAAACGCGATGTGCTCCACATCAGTCACCACATCCGTCGATTTGTCATGGTAATGGTTGGTGTAGGTGGTATAAGCGGGTTTGGTAGCAGAAAACCCAATCTGGTCTTCAGACATTTCCTCTGGGTCGAAGTAGTCCCCAGTTGGTCGAAGACCAGTAATAGCGGCCACGTCGAAGAAAGTGGGCGTTACCATTCCACAAGGCAAGTGGAAGGTATAGTGAGTATAGTCCCAAAACAGCAAAGAAGCTACCAGCATTTCAGGACAGTAGTTAAGACCAGTTTTGGACAGCATGACTAGGTCATAAATCCCCATGCCTTTCCAAATCGAAGCCTGGCACTTCTCCATCTTGTTGAGCCAAGCGTTGTATTCTGGTGTAAGGTTAGGGCTAGACCTAAAAGCCCTAACCCCCCTGTTAAAGAACCTAAGATCTATTTTCTCTTTTGCAGGATCTTCGGTATCATCTGTCGCCTTCTTTGAGCACCCAATGGGTTTGAGTGCCTCATGCACGGGGAAGAAACCCTCGATTTTCGTTGGGTCAGCAATGCATGTTGAAAGAGGACCTGGCATGGAAAAAACCTGGTTGGAATACCCAACAGGAATCAGCAGTTGAGAACCATAAGTTTCACGCTCAGCGTCTCCCATGGGTTCAGGAACCCTTCACATCCCCATGGAGTTAACTATCGGAGCGGTTGAGAAGATCTCCAATTGAGTAGTTTGAGAGGGAGTGCTAAATCTGGGGACATTGGAAGCACGAGTACGTGAAGCCATTTTTTTGGTTTGAGATGAAGATGGATGAAGATGAAGAACAAAGATTACTGGGTTTGGAGAGGAAGAAGCAAAGGTTTACTTGCAGAAAATTTTGTTCGACTGAAGATTTGGATGCAAGAAAGCGTAAAGAGTCCAACAGAGGCACTCAGTGCTATTTATAGTGATTGAAAAATCACAAGGCTCGAGGCCATTTAATGCCACAGACAAGAGTGGGGCACGTGGCACTCATTTGGTACTGTAACCGTTCTGAAGAACGGAAACGATGCAGCGTGCGTCCTCGATTTCGGGAAATAGTCATGATGACGGCTTATGAAAGGTAAATGTGCGTGCAAAACGCCTTATTGAAGTGACGTCTTGGGAAAAGGTGAAATGATGACTTTTTGAGATTGTCAGTTGGTTGGTAGGAGACGAAAAGCACACAAACTAATTTGTGGCTGAGAATGAAGGACAGGTGTCGAATGGAATCTCAAAGAATGCCTTTTTCTTTTCAGTGTCGAAATAAGAAATTCTTGGGGGGAAATTTGTTGGCTCCTAAATTCGACACCCATGTTTATTATCATATAGACCATTAATTATGAGTCAGAAGAGTTTCCTACATAAGAAGGCTTCGACCAACTGATCATGTCGAAGGCTCATCAAAGAATGATAAGATACTTAGAGAAATTTCTTTAAGTTGGAATCTTATTTTCTTCGACGTCGAAGGAACCTCTCGACAAAGGTCCCTGATGCCCAAGGTCAAACGGTTTGAGATTTGAATTGTTGGAGGGAAAACGGTTCCCAGCAGTTACCAAGTGCAACGTGTCGAGAACATAGGCGTCGAAGGTTGTGAGCATGCCATGTGGCGTCATCTCGAAGCGGTGTAACTGCCCAGCGGTTACTTAGGATTTTTCTTAGTATAAATACTAAGTTTTTATGTAGTTATTGGTGTGTTCATCATTTTATACAAGTCACTCATTTAGATTCAAGTACCCAGCGCGAGAGAAAGAATCATTGAGAATGTATGTGTGAAACACCATTTAAATTAATCAAAGTCTTTTATATTCAAGCAATTTACCGTTGTTCATTTATTTACTTCCGTCGAAGCCTTTTATTTAACAATTCCTTAGCGCTTTTATTTATTCTATCAAGCTTTTCTCCATGCAATTTACTTAAAATTTATTTACTTTACTGGCATTAATCACCATTAGGATTAGTCAAACTACAAAAATCAACCATGTCTTAGGATCAATCTGATCGATCCTGCGAGTCACTAAATAAGTAACCTTTTGGAAGATCAGCGGTTGTTTACCATTTTTCACGGTAAACACCTGGTCTGTGTTTGATCTTCGACAGACAAGCATCTATTGAGAGTGCATACAATAATCCTGCAAATGGTTGACATGTCCCTCCTTCTACGCATGTCTACTGCATTAGACATATCATACAAAATTTCACGTGGGAGATCAAAGACAAGGTTCTTAGGAAAACAGTTATGAATGCGGGATATGCATTAACATAACCTTCGTTCAAACACTATCGCAGCGAGATCAGATTATCAAATCCGGATGCAGGTAGGTGGATTGATAATATTCCAGTGGAGAAATGGACAAGGTCATACGACAATGGACAGCGATGGGGCCACATGACAACAAATCTTATCGAATCAATGAACGGTGTATTCAAAGGCATATGAAACCTCCCAGTAACTGCTTTGGTGAAATCAACATATTTTAGGATGGCTTCGTTGTTTGCCAAAAGAGGTGAAATATGGAATGCGGTCTTACAATCGGGACAACTATGGAGTGAAAGCTGCATGAAGTATATTAAGACAGAAAGCGCCAAAGCCAACACCCATCTTGTTATAAGGTTCGATTGACATAACCATAATTTCATTGTCAAAGAGACAATCGACCACAACGAGGGGCTGCCAAGACAAGAGTATAGGGTTATACTACCATCTCGTTGGTGCGATTTTGAAAAATTTTCAAGTCTTTCGTATGCCTTCCTCTAATGTCACTGCGGCATGTGTGTATACTCAGCAAGATGAATTACTACTTCTATCTCCCATTTACAAGTCCGAAACCTTGCTCAACGTATACAACAATGGCTTCCCAATGGTAGCGAAACCTGATTATTGGTCTGCATACGACGGGGAAATTGTATGGCACAATGATTAAATGCAAAAGAATAAAAAGGATCGTCCCAAAAGCAAGAGTATCACAACTGAAATGAACTCCCTTGACAAGCTAGAAAGAAAATATGGTTTATGTCGTCAGGTCGGACACAATCGAAAAAATTGTCCAACTCGGACTACAAGCTCGACAATATAAAAATTGTATGGAAACCATCTGCACTTTTTTAAGTTCTAAACATATTTTTTTTTCATTAAGAGCATTTGTTACAACAAAACATATGCAAACAACAAATAAAAATACGATAAAACGTCTAAGAAATTACAATCGTCAAAACAATTTCATCTGAGCCATGCATCATCACCATTACGTCTCTGTCTGTTTTGACTTACTCCAACTAAGATTGAGTTCTTCCAGTTGCAAGCGACGTGGCTGTTTTTTCTTCTGTGTATCTTTCTAATTTGTTCCCCAGCCTCAATGCCCCCCTCTAGCCATCACATCAACTCTCTCTTCAGACGCTCCATGGAGTGAATGTGCCAAAATTTCATTTTCATCGGAGGTTTGATGACCGAGAAAATAACGTATCCATCTCTGGTAAAAATCATGGGAGATGCCATGACGCAAATAACAGAAAGAAAGAAAAAAAAGACAGTGTAAGAAAGTGTGAAGAATGATGGAGAAATGGGTGTTTTATTTATAGAAAACACAATTGCATATAGTAGCCATCTCAGATGGCGCCTCCTCTCCTTTTTATAGTGCATGTGTCATTTCACTTGGCTAAAACAAAGTGCATGCACCAAGTGAGATGGCACCTAGGACAAAAAGGTGAGTGCATGCGTCATCTCACTTGACGCCTCCATTGTGGAATTTTTTAAAACATGGTTATTTGTGTAATTTTCTTCAAAACATGGTTATTTGTGTTTTTTTTTTCAATACTTGGTTATTGCTAAAAAAAATTCGAAATATTTTACTCACTTGAGAATATAAATTATCAATTAAAACTGTTAGATTAAAAAAAATATGAGACTAAGATTTAGAGCAAATCTTTAAACCTACTCTTAAAGACAATATAATTTATCTTATATATAATCGAATTGATTTATGAACCTAACGAGTCAAACTATATATAGTTCAAGTTCAGCTCATTTAGTTAACGAACTTAATTTTTAACTCATTTGATTCATGAACTTAATTCAATAATTTAATTTTCAAATCGAATTATGAATTATTTTCAAATTGTTTTAGTTCATTGTCAACCCTATTTAATATAAATCACATATCCTCTTCGTGTAACTATAGATATTAATCCCTTAAATTAGAAGGATTACAATAGATATTAAAACTTTCTCGCAAAAGATTGAATCAAACTAAAAACTTCTGATTAAACTAAAAATTCTTACTATATCATCCAAATGTTTATGATAAAAAAAATTTTTTTACAACTTATTCCTTCTTTGTTCAATTAAACTTATTTAGAAGATTAATTTGCTAGATGTTTTACACAAAGAAACTTATTTAGAATATTGATATCTGGAAATAACATTCACAATTAAAATTTTCTTTTGTGAAGGTTCTGGGTTATGGATGCATTTTATTTGGGTCAATCTTTAAATAATAATGAAAACATAAATTTAGAATTTCTTACTACCAATTTAGATGAAGCACATTGAGATAAACATGCAAACAACAATGTAGAAAGCTCAATGCATTAACCACGGATTAAAAAAAAAAACACTGAATTTTATAAGAAAATTCAAACTTTAACTCCCTCAATACTATGTAAATGGATTGTGTCTTCTAGATGACCTGGGCCTATTATAAAGTCCTACAGCATCACATCAGTAAGACAGTGCCATATTTACCTAAGGCAAAGTTTTGGTGTAATGTAAACAAGTTCATCATTTATCTCTACAATCAATCATTTGAAAATGTTTCAAAGTCATTATGGAATTCACCAAATCACCTGAAAAATTAACAGGATTAGCACTTATCAAGAAACTAGTTGTGACAGAGTTTTTGGTGGAGTGTGGCTTTACCAACTACCAACTGGCACCCTCTGCATTTGACTGATAGAAATCATTTGGTCGAACGATGTTGACCTCCTCAAACTCATTATCATCTGGAAGAAAAAGGTAAATATATTTTCATTATTTATTTCAGCTAAAAATGTCACGGACCGTTATGTCGCAATCCATAATATTAAACAAAGTTACAATTGTTGCATAAGGATAGGCTGTACAGCATCCTTGAAGAAAATGGAATACAGCCTAAAGGCTAAAAATGTTTAAGAAAAAAGATAAGCATGCTCAGATTGATATGAAAATGAATGAGGCATTTTTTTGTTCGGGTGAACAGTGGTAAAAATGTTTAGAAAAAATATAAACATGCTCATATGATATGAAAATGAACAAGGAGGCATTTTTTGTTTGTTCAGGTGAACAGTCATAGGGGCTTCTAGTTTAAATGATATTACTTGAAGCTGTGCAAATATAGTACTAAATCTTTCTGAAACAATCCCAAATGATTGCAACACAGGAATGAAATTATTTAAAAATTAGTCCAACATAAAACCAGGATGACCTGAATAGTATATCTCTATTGTCAAAATTGCAGGATTTTTCAAAGAACATTGGGAATAGGAAATCTTCACACAATCAATGTAGGAAGAAGAGAAACCGGATAGGTAGGAAAGAAGATGATTGTGGTCGTATTAGGTTAATGATATGCATTTTACCTTTCCTCATGGTCAATGCAACAACAGCATCAGTTTCAATCTGAAAGGTTAAAAAATAGAAATTGTTAGCATCTAGTAGGTCATAGTTGTGTGAGAGGCAAGCAAAATTATTTAAGGATAGTTAGAATGTTTGCACTATAAAAAGAATATTCACAGTCCAAGACATGAAGAATTTTATAGCAGTGTACCTTTTGATCAGCCAGAGTCTTAGAGTCCTCTAATATTTCCCCGGTATCAGGAAGACTTAATCGTTGATCATTAGCTGGTTGATCGATGAGTTCTTGTAACTTCTGCTTTATGTCAAGAACTTTATCAGATGGCTTGCACCGGATGAAGTACGTTGTCTTGCCACGCTTAACTCGAATGTACATGTCCTGTCAGGAAATGATAGTTAAGATTAAAGCTCATCCCAAATTTCACAGAATGCAGAACAGATACATAAAACAAATTAGAGCTGCAAGTAAGGTTTTCAACAGAAAACAAGGTTACAAACCCCAACGGGTAAAATTAGCATTTACATAGCATAAAACATTGACCACAGCCTCTTAAAAAAAATAAAACATTGACCATAGTTCAAAGAGTATGTTGTATCGTTAAACATGGTAATCACAGCAGCAGATGCCTCTAGAAATTAATAATTTTAAAAGAGAACAGGCACTAACATTTTTTAGATACAAAGCAAGTCTCTAGAAATTAATAAATTTAATCTGTATTTGTTGAACTTACAGGATCTTATGCTTAGATAAAAAGGAAGGGAAAGAATTAAGACTTCGAATTATCATTATTTTGATATGATTAATGATTAATGATTATCATTTGATAACACAAAAAGGACTAGACACTAAATCTTGTTAATGCCAATACCAAGACAATATAATTTTAAAGGGAAATGAATCATTATAATGGCTCGGTAGATTAATTGGACTTCAAGTCTAGGGTTTAGGATGGCAGATCAGTGAAAGGGCTTTCAATGGAGGTGGTTTCACCAAAGAACCCCACTGGAAATGTTTTTGGTGGTGGCAAATAACAAATAGAGAGATTCTAAACACGAAAATAGTGGCAAACAGTGTCAAATATCTTTTCACATTAGGTAAGGTAGGTAGCATGGATCAAATCAAACAATGCTATAATGCCCTAAAACAAATGATGACTAATAACAACACATTTAAATCTAAAACCTTTTTTATAGTTAAACTCATAAATTTCCTTGGTCTCTAATGAGATCCACAAAAACAAAGGGCAGAAGGAAACAACACTTGGACGGGAAAAGACCAATAGTTTAGAATGGGTATGAGAGGAAGGAAAAGAAAGAAATGAGAAACAATAGGTTGTCAAGTTATATACTGTCAAGAGAGAAAGAATAAGTCAGAGCAGCAGTATTGCTTTCCTTTTCTGTAGATGGGATTCCTTCTTTACTTAAAGGGAAACAGATAACTTAAGTTAAGAGATGATTAGTTGTGGAAATATGCAATCAACACATACAAATAATTAGATATTGAAGGTAGGAACAATAATAGCAGAGGTTTAGGAGTTTCCTCATCATCTGGATTTCTTGAACTCTATATATGAGCAATCGCTCTAAACAATAATTTTTTTGGAAACTACAGTCTTCTGACATGGAATCAAAGCCCTGCATCTGTGGGAAATTGTGTCCATATAATACAATCACCTAAATCACCAATTTTTCCCACTGCTTCCTGGGCCTTCTTTGCCACACTGCCACCTTTTATCCTCCCCGTTCACTTGCATTGTTGATTCGTCACTTTCCGTTAACAAAACCAAAGCACTTGAACCTCTATATGTCTGAAAATAACACCGTAGGAACCATGTCCATATCTTAACATATTGGAGCTGTTGAATTGCTCTCTTTTGTCAAGCTTGTATCTGAGTGAAAAGAATCACCTCAAGTGGCAGTGACATCAATACGCCCAAACCATACAAAAAAGAAAGGGATATTAAACCATCTCGTTGGAAAAGATCCAAATTTCAAGGATTCAAACTTTACCACCAGGGATGAAGATGATGTAGAAATGCCATGGCTATGGGAGTTTAATGGAGCCTGAGATAGGCAACTAGTGCATGTTTCTGAAAACAGCTAAAAGAATCTAGGACTGTTGCAAAAAAGGGTTTTAAGTGGGAGATTCTACCCAAACTTGAGAAACTAAGATGAAGATTTTGGTTCCCTAACAAGGGGATCATTCTTTGCAGAATTTGTAAAAATCTGCAAAATCAGTGGGAAGTTTTATGCCATTACGGAAACTTGATGACTTAATGGTCCAAATGTAATGAAAATGCTGTTATACCAAGGAGACTGTGATGAGAATTGGATTTACAAGTTCCTAACATTGACTTGATAATAAATTTAACCCACTAAGAATTCAACCGTTGGGCATAGAAACATTGAAGTCTGTCAGATAGGAGGTCACTAACTATATAAAGAAGTGGGGAAATTAGAGATTGTTCAGACAATAAGTCAGTCCTGGGCAGTGTTGTCAATGGCGGATGGCAGTCCATGGGAGATGGCCAAAATTCCGCCATACCAGTTGCTTTGCGGTGCCGTTATAGTAGATTATTGAGGAAAAACCCGCAATATCGACCGATATTTACCATTGAAGCGAGTCCAAAAACCGCCATGTATATCCACCATAACACCGCTATTTGATAACACTAACATTGGTCCTGGAAGAGCCTTGGTCACTTAAATGAGCCCTAAGGATTGTATACTCCCTTTATTTCTCAATATCATACTGATCCAGAAGGTTTTTGCAGTATTACTAATGTTCTTCAATCTTTCTCCAACTAGACTATTTCCAGTGCATTCAAAATGCACTTAGCCCAACTTTTGGATATATTCATTATACAAATCTAAAACTGAGTTAAGAAGACCGGGACTCAAACCAACCACGAAACCAGTGTTGTCAATCCCAAATCGCATAAAATAGCGATTTGTTAAAATTTCACTACACTATTTGACAACAGCATATGAAACATCTCCATAAATCACCTAAACCCACAATTTCCTAACTTATGGATTTTCTCTATCTGATTTAACATGACTACTATATAGTATAAACATAAATATAAATGCACATTATTCATCTCAAGCACTAAAAACTATGTGGCACCAACACCTCTTAAAAAATGTGTATACGTGTCTGCGTCGTGTTTGACACCAACATTATCGTTAATTTTTCTTTTTTTTCTTCAAATTATTACCGATATCGACGTGTTAGTATCAGTGTCGTGTTCCGGTGTCCATACTTCTTAGACTAAAACACAGTAACCAAATTATAACTTTCAGTTTGAAACAACATTTCACAAACCCTAGTATTCACCGACACAACGTAATCTTAAACCTATGAACAATCACACACTCCATAATCATAAACAGTTTTCAATTACAATTCACTCAATCCCAAGCCATTCAATTCAATTCAAACAAACACAAATCGATTATGAGATAACATCGAATGAAAGAACCATCACAGAAAAGAGCGATACACATACCATGTGCTATGGTTCAGGCGTAGCTACTTGAAAACGAAATTGAAAGTTCTGCAATCGAAAATTGATGAATTTTGGTTTAAGCAATTTGAGAGGAGAGGAATGAAATCGGTGAAAACGAAATTTGAATTCGAAAATAAGGTTGAGAGAGAGAGATATAGGATTGTTGTTCTTACCCGCCGGGAAAGGGTGAAAATTTTCGTGACTGATTTTGATCGCTTGTTTTTGTCTCTACATTTTTGGTTCTTATTTTCAATTTTATATTGTACAAAATTTATTTTAATTTTATAAGGTTTTCTATTCACATTCATGTTCGGTCTCTTATTTTAAATTTAAACAGTTAATATAAGTTAAAAAATTAAAAGAAAAATTATCAATTTTTTATAAAAAATTTGAGAGGAGGATTAAAACCGTTTGAATTTAAAATAGGGGACAAAAATGTTCGAATTTAAAATATAGAGATTAATTTCGTGAATCATACAAAATAGATGGACAAAAACTGTAATTTAACTTAATTTTAATTTTTTTTTTTTTAATATTTTTTTTTTTTAGGAATTTAGTGAATGAAATTCACCTTTTAAAGATGAACTAGTAAGAAATATGTGCCCGTAATTTTCGAACAAAGTCAATTAAATATTAAATAAAAATAATATAATTATATTTAAGAAATATATATTATAAGAAAAAAAATAGTGTATATCAATTTTAATCTCTTAATAGACTCGTGTGTTCGCATGAATCGCGCAATATCATTAAGAAATGTATATAAAATATATTCAAATTAAGTAGTCTCCGCTCGTCAGAAATGTATATTTTAGTAGAAAAATAAACTAAATAATTAAATAGTCATATACCCGTATATTCGTATAGGTCACACAATATCGTTATAAATAGTAGAGAAAATACTCTTTTTCGTCCCTTAACTTTGCCTCGGAGTCTATTGTGGTCCATTATCTTTTAAAAAAATGCAAAACAATCTCTTAAATCTTAAAAATAGAGCACGTAGGTCATTTCCATCCATTTACTGCAAACATACGTTTGTGTCTGCATACGTGGCATATCACATGACTTGTCTCTTTTCTTTCCCCTTGTATATTTCACCAAATCGTCTTCTTTCATCGTATCTAGGGTTAAGATTTTTTCCTAAAAATTGAAGAATAAGATTCATCATCAATGGCATCAGGTTATGCCTCGTCCCCCATGAACCAAAAAAGCCAAGAAAGTATGAACTCCAGTGTGTTCACGGGCTCCAATCTCACATGGAAACCAACTTGTCATTGTGGAGACAATGCTATTCTTCGCAGGTCTTCAATGGCAATGAGCTATGGGAAACATTTTTGGGGTTGTACTCATTTTAAGGTATGTTTGTGAAATGTACAAGTTTTTTATCTCCATTGTTAGTGTTTGAGTAATACATCGTAAATTGCAGGGAACAAGGCAACCTGGGTGTAGTTTTTTTTAATGGTTTTATGAGAAAGCTCAAGATGACAAAGGGAAAATTATAATGTATAGACTGGAAAAGTTATCAAAGAAATTGGATGATGCAACAATGGAGATTGAAAAAGTTAAGTTGACAAATGAATTATTAAGGAAGGAGATGAACAAGATTCTGAAGTTGGAAAATTGTTGTATTATGTTTGTTATTTTAGGTGCAGCAATTCTGGTTTGGTTCATGATGAATTATAATGTTTAAGTTGTTGTATAATGATTTAGATCTAGTTTTTTGTTGTAATGAAATGTTGTATTGTTCTATGTTAAGTTGTAATAAAATATTGTATTGTTCCAAAATCACTATTATAAGTTTAATTGCTCAATTATATTAGTTTAATTTTATCAGTTCAGTTGCTCATTGCAGCATTGCTCTGTTGTTCAATCATGCATTAACACATAAACTTGTAATAAACAGAATTTCAACATAACACGTAATTGCAATTAACATAAACTTATTCAAAATGATATTCATATCCATTACTCAAAATGTCAACAATTCAAGATCACATACATAAGCATAACACAAAATAGTAGTAGATGGTTCCAAATATCAGTTAAGACCATTACACAAAATGACAGAAATTTGAAATGACATCCTAAATAGATCTAAGTTTTTTTCTTGGGAGTTGTCCTCCTTGTAGTTGGGCCAGTCACATTCTTGGTAGCAGTTAGTCTTGTAGTTGGTCTAGGAGGAACAAAAGATGTTGATGGCCTCCTAACACCTAACTTAGTTGGCCTTCTTAGTGTTGATGTTGCATGACTTCCTTGTTTTTCAGTAGCAGTTGACTTCTTGGAACCCTGAGTAGCTAGAGTTAGTTGGCTAAGGTTGACAGCATGTTGAGACTCTTGAGTAGCTGGAGTTGGTTGGCTAAGGTTGACAGCATGTTGAGACCCTTGAGTAGTTGGAGTTGGTTGGCTAAGGTTGACATCATGTTGAGTATCTTGTGCACTCTGTTGAGTACCCTATGCACTTTGTTGAGTACCTTGAGTAGCTAGAGTCACCTTACATGTTAATTTATTGTGCCCTGTATAGAACACCTGACTGCAAAACATGTTCTCTTCATTTTTTATCAGACCTATCTAGCTCTCCTTGCTCGAGATTTCTTCTTTTCTTTGGCCTTCCATGCATCCTTCTATACTTAGGAGGCAGGACATCTGGATATTCAGTTCTGGTCTAGAGATTGGATCCATTCACATGATAAATGACAAATGAATATACCTTCATATACATTGACTTCCTATAATAAACAGAGATGTGGTCCTCAATGTTGAAGTTCCTACTTTTAATGTTAGCTAGTGCATAAACACGGGGCAATCCAGTTAAGTCCCACTTTCTACAAGAGCACACACCTTCTTTCAAATTCACAGCAAATATATCTGCATGATTTTCCACATGATGTACCTCAAATATGTGTTCAACAGACATCCTACATAATAACAATAGCATTAGAGACATAATTCAAAGCATATGACATATCTATTTAATACAAATTGTAAGACATATCTAGCTTTAAACCTTGCTCTAATTGCCTTAGTTTTGCTCACACCTACATTTCGTTTCTTTTGTGCCTTTGCCTTTATGTATTTAATTTTCATCTTATGATTGGTACACACACACACACACACACACACACACACACACACACACACACACACACACACACACACACACACACACACACACACACACACACACACACACACACACACACACACACACACACACACACACACACACACACACACACACACACACACACACACACACACACACACACACACACACACACACACACACACACACACACACACACACACACACACACACACACACACACACACACACACACACACACACACACACACACACACACACACACACACACACACACACACACACACACACACACACACACACACACACACACACACACACACACACACACACACACACACACACACACACACACACACACACACACACACACACACACACACACACACACACACACACACACACACACACACACACACACACACACACACACACACACACACACACACACACACACACACACACACACACACACACACACACACACACACACACACACACACACACACACACACACACACACACACACACACACACACACACACACACACACACACACACACACACACACACACACACACACACACACACACACACACACACACACACACACACACACACACACACACACACACACACACACACACACACACACACACACACACACACACACACACACACACACACACACACACACACACACACACACACACACACACACACACACACACACACACACACACACACACACACACACACACACACACACACACACACACACACACACACACACACACACACACACACACACACACACACACACACACACACACACACACACACACACACACACACACACACACACACACACACACACACACACACACACACACACACACACACACACACACACACACACACACACACACACACACACACACACACACACACACACACACACACACACACACACACACACACACACACACACACACACACACACACACACACACACACACACACACACACACACACACACACACACACACACACACACACACACACACACACACACACACACACACACACACACACACACACACACACACACACACACACACACACACACACACACACACACACACACACACACACACACACACACACACACACACACACACACACACACACACACACACACACACACACACACACACACACACACACACACACACACACACACACACACACACACACACACACACACACACACACACACACACACACACACACACACACACACACACACACACACACACACACACACACACACACACACACACACACACACACACACACACACACACACACACACACACACACACACACACACACACACACACACACACTTTTTTAGTATAAATACTAATATTTTATCATAAAAAATACTAACTTTTTGATTGAATCAATTTTTATAGAAATAAATTGATCTGTATATTTTATCATAAAAATACTAACACTTTTTTCAAATCAATTTTAGTTTTTCTTGTATCATGTCATAATATCATATATTATTTTCCATCAAATATATGATATTTTTATTAAAAAAATTATGCAAGAAATCATACTTAATTGATTGAATCAATTTTTATCGAAATAAATTGATCTGGTCAAATATTTTGATGTTTTAAATAAATAAAAAATTGAAAAACTAAAATAAAATTGAATTAATTAATTTGATGTTCTATTAATAAGTACTTATATGAATTAAATGATTTAAAATAATATAACTTTTTAACAAAACCGTGTAAAAACCCGTCTTTCAATTTATTCATTAGTATTGAATTATTATAAACTAAAACAAAGAATTTCATATAAGAAATTTTTTTATATACTTAAAAAATATTTATTATTTTTATATATTTTAGAAAGTAAATAAAAATAGATTATTATTATAGACAATTGCAATTTATTACAAAATGTAATTTAATGCACATTAAACCTATTCAATATAATTTATCTTAGTATCCAAGAATAATTAATTTTTTTTATATATTAATTAAATCTAGGGTTAATACCTATTTTCACCCCTGACATATGGGGTGTATTTGAAAAACACTGACATATGGGGTGTATTTGAAAAACACTCTGCCAAAATTAAATGAGTGTTAATTCAAAGTTAAAATTTAAAGTTAAAACTTTTTATTAATATTTTATTAATTGAGTGTTAATTCAAAGTTAAATTTTTTTTGTCCTTCCACAAGAATCGAACCGTGGACATACTGTCTGCAGCGAACGCTTCTTACCACTAGACCAATGCATTTTCTTTGTTATATTTTGGTTTGAACGCCCTTATGCTTGAGATATACCATCATTTTCCATAACTAATTATCCTGTAAAGTAATTAAGTTGTACATAAATCTCACAGTAGCATTTAGAAGAATAATTAACTTGAAAAACTTTTAAAATATGCATAGTCTCAAACAACATTTACAAGAATAATTTACAAGCATTTGCATACCATCATTTACAAGCATTTGCATACCATCTCTAACAAATGATCATTATTCATTACGCTTTCCCTAACCTGTTCTTACTTAATCTTTTACTAGATTGATAGATGAAAAAGCCATTGTCACAAATAATTAGAAATTTTAGTTTTTTTTTAAATTTAATATACTTTGTTGTAGAAACTGGGAGGCAACTATGTCACATTTTGTAGTGTGTAATAACTGTTGAGCCTGCCACTATAGTGTATGTTCTAGATTCTTTAATGATATAGGAGGAAGGCTTTGAATTGCTCAGCATCAATCTGCAATTTGAATCAGTTGTTAGAATTTAAAGAGTTTTTGGTGAAATCAAAACAAGGTAACAATGCACCGGATGAAACCAATGGACTTCCCATGCCGCAAACGAAATCTGATTCTTCATGTAATAGTAACTTGACTGAAACTTGTGGGAGCTAGGCTAAACTATGTGGCAACAATATCTCTTAAGAAAAAGTAAGTATAGAATAACGCATCACTATACTTCTAGCTGATATTTGACATATTGCAGGGAGATTTCAATGATTCTATGAACTTTGTAGTTGTAATGGAGGCACTTATAGTTTATATGATAATAACTTAAAAGCTTCATCATCCAAGTTAAACTTTAAATACCCATCAATAATAGCAGTCCATGTAACTTTATCCCTTCTCCCCATGCCATCAAACACTTTACGTGCCCGAGCTAACTTACCCAATCTTAAATAACTACAAATCAAATTATTATCAACATAAGTACTTGAGCCTCTAAAACATTTCAAGACAATTGTGTGTTCAAGAGCAAAGGGCGTTCAAACCAAAATATAACAAAGAAAATGCATTGGTCTAGTGGTAAGAAGCGTTCGCTGCAGACAGTATGTCCACGGTTCGGTTCTTATGGAAGGACAAAATTTTTTTAACTTTGAATTAACACTCAATTAATAAAATATTAATATAAATGCCATATGGAATTAAAAATTAAAAATTAATTAAAAATGACAACTAATCAAGCCATGTCATAAAAATATAACAAAAATATAAGCCACATCAGCCTTTTAGGTGATGTGGCATCCTCAAGGTAAAAACTGAAACTTTTAAAATTTGTCAAGGTAATAATTGGAACTTTTTTTTTGGCAGGGGGGTTTTTCAAATACACCCCATATGTCAGGGGTGAAAATAGGTATTAACCCTTAAATCTAATAGTTTGTTAAATTTATGGTTTCAGGTTTTGCATAAATTTTGCTAAAATATGGTTCTTGACTGATGTTGAGCAAGATGTCATAACATCTTGACCAACTGTATTGATAGGTTCTGTTGTCATGCTTATTAGGCAGATGTTAAGTTAGATGTCTTGACATCTTGGCCTGTTATACAACATGCACTATGTTATATCTTTTGACAGATTTGTTTTGTTTTTGAGAGATCCTTTTGAATATATCTCATTATTTTGTGCAAGTCAATGATATTTGTTAGGAATAAGTGCAGATTTGATTTGGTTTCATTAAAAAGGATCTTGGAGACATTTTAGGAAACTTTAAAAGATTTATTCTTATTTTTGTGTGAAGATCTTACAGTTGATTTAAAATATAAGATTAGATTTAATTTGAAGAGTCCAAGCCCATTGTGCAAGAGTCTATAAATAAGGACTTGCTAAACCTAAAACAACAAGCATTCACATTAAAGAAATTACGGGTGCAACATAAGGATTAGGGTTTTGGGAGTCTTTTAAGGTCTTTGTGTTTTCTTTGTATGTCATTCATGTATATTCCAATACATTGAGGTAGAGTGATTTTTCTCACTCATGAGCTTTTAAGCAAAGAGTTGAGTATTGTTCTTAGTTAAGCTTTTAAGAAAAACTAAGTATTGCTTATTGAAAGTGTAATCTTCTATTTGGTTCTTTTGGTCTAGTTACAAGGTTTGTGACTATAGATATCACTTAGGTAATTGAAAGTGAGAGAAAGATCTTATATCTAGAGGTGTCTAGGTAGAAGTTGTAGCCCCCAGAGTAGGTGACATTGCACCAAATTGGGTTAACAATTGATTGTGTTGTTTAAATTTATGGAATTTATTTTTCTGCACAATCACTTGTTTTAGAAAGTTATACCAGGAAAAGATGTTCTAACATCTGTCTTGACACCTATATTGCAAGTGTCAAAACTTCAATTGGCACCAGAGCAGACACTTTATTCTGGTTATTGGATGAACTCCAGGGAGAATAATTTCTGGTATTATAGATAAAAAATGAGGATACAACAATAGACCACCTTTGTTAGATGGTTCAAATTATGATTGGTGGAAGGTTATAATGGTTGTTTTTCTAAAACCCATGGACAACAAATCTTGGAAGGTTGTGTTGAAAGGATGGCATCATCCTGATAATAAGGACAAAGATGAAAATGTGTCCTTGAAGCTAGAGGAAGATTGGTCTGAAGATGACGATAAATTAGCTCTTGGAAATTCCAAAGCCTTGAATGCTCTATTCAATGAAGTGGACAATAATGTGTTCGGGTTTATTAATACATGTACCGTAGCCAAGGATGCTTGGGAAATTCTCAGGACAACTCATGAAGGTACATCTAAAGTAAAGTACATCTAAAGTAAAGATGTCAAGACTTCAGCTTATCACTACAAAGTTTGAGAATCTAAAAATGAATGATGATGGGACCATTCAGGACTATCATATGAAGATTCTTGAAATAGAAAATACATTGAGTGCCTTCGGAGAAAAGATGTCATAAGAAAAGCTTGTTAGAAAGATTCTTAGGTCTCTACCTAGGAAATTTGACATGAAGGTGACAACCATTGAAGAAGTTCACGACATCGACAACATGAGGGTTGGTGTACTTATTGTCTCACTTCAAACTATTGAGTTGGATATTAGTAACAAGTCTGATAAAAATAACAAAAGCATAGATTTTATATCCAATGTTGAAGATGAAGTAGGTCAAAGCGGTAGAAATGTTGAGACAAAGCCATTAGATTGACATAACTCGCACAGATCAAAATAAAAATCGCCACTGCGCTTTATTGTTACCAAAGGAATGGGAAAAGAGTGAATAACCTAAAAAGAAGGGGGAAAAGAATCTAGGTAAGGGGGTTGGTTATACAAAGGGAAGATATTATCACCCTAAACATCTATGGAACTCCGCAAGAACCTCTTTGAAAATCCGTATATTTTGGCTATAAAATGTTGTATACAAAAATAGATTGTGGGGATGAGAAAAGAAGTATATTTTATGATTTTTGCATCCGCTGCGGTTGCAAACCTTTAGTGCCTACTTACCACCCTCAATGCAATAGGGGATCATGGTACACATAGTTCACCTTTTAAAAATATTTTAAAACAAACACAAGTGTGTTGGTTAATTTTAAGAGACGAGACATCATCATCATTGTCCGAATGGAAAACATACTTACTACCCATAATTATGAGAAAGGAGAATTTGCGTCATCTCAAAGTAGAGGATATGGCTTGGATTTTAAAATCAACAAAAACCTCACTCGACACCCAAGTGGAAAATATCTCACTTCACTATATATCATAGAAGTATAGTTGTTTGCATAACTACAAGGATTGATAAGAGTCTAATCTTTTTGAGAAAATTTTAAAGATAAAAGCCAAAATGGCAAAATAGTTTGAATGAGACTGATTGACTTTTAGTCTTCTCACAAAAATGTCCAGGTATTATTAAATTGACTAAAGTTTGATTAAGAAAAGATTTTTGAAAATGCATGGACCTAAGTACGAGTTTATGATGAAAGTGGTTCAAGTTTTAAAACAAGAAGAATTTTCAAAAGGAGGGAGAATATTTTTGAAATTAAAGAAGATGGGAGGAGATGAAGGGACTATCCTAAAGCATAAGATAAAAGCTAGAGAAAAGAACCGTCTAACCAACAAGAGGCCAACACTTGACACAATGAGTCAATATAGAATTCTCATCCTTTGGATTTGAAACCAAACAAACAATTACAAAAAGGACCTCTTAAGGAAACCAAACTCCACTTGTATTAAGTCTTCACAAAAATTGGGCAGAGCAACAACTGTATACGGATGAATTCCAGATCATAGGCAAAACATGTAATCACAATAATCTGCATACAAAATAAACAAACAACCCAATGTCTTGGGGTAAACCCCGTGAACTCCAGACAAAATAACAGTTGAGGTCACAAGGTCTCCAGAATAGGTCAAGGCTTCTAATCCTAAGTCCAAGAAGTCCATGTCTCCAAAATGTCAAGGATAATAACCAAGTAGTCCAAGTACCATTAAAGTTTTTTATGGTTCAAGTTGATTATTAAGTATCTTCAAAAAGAAATGAAAAGCTCAAGTGAGCAAACTAAAAATGATGCTCAAGTGAGCAAAGATGAAAATAGCATGAAATGTAAATGCTAAGATAAATGTACTTAAAGTAAAGGCATAAAGTAAAAGCATAAAATAAAGTCAATTGTTAGGAATTAGTGGTTAGTTGAATGACCATCTTGAAACTTGCATTTGGAACTCATTAGAGGATTGGTAGAACCAAAGCCTCTCAACAATAAGCTGTATTTGCTTTTTGTCAAGTATATCATCCATTTAAGAGTTCTTAAGGCAACATTAAATGATCAATAATGTTTAAGTGATCCACTTCGACTAAAATTGATGAAGATTCATTAGAGGATTGGTAGAACCAAGGCCTCCTAACAACGAATCGCAAGATTATTGGATCAAAGAATTCAAATCAACATACTTGGGCTTGAAAACATGGGTTTGGGACACAAATGATCATTTCTCGAATCTTGACAAAATTTAGTGATATGTTAAGCAATTGTAAGTGGATTTATATAGAAGTCGCACCTATTTTGAGGCCGGTCAATAACAATTTATGTACCATATATTTTGAGACATGATATAGGAATAATGCTCCAATAACATTTAGTATAATAAGAATGGGATAAGATGAAGAGGGATAGGGTGAGAAATAAACCACATTTGACCTAAAAAAATTAATCAAACTATTATTAAAATCATTCATCCATTTTTATGGAGTTAGACTCAATACCATAGATCCAATGATGTTAATAAAATTTATGATCCAAATTTCATAGTCCAAGATCAGCCAAAATATATAAAAAATAAAATTGTTCAGCCAAAATATATAAAAAATAAAATTGTATTAAAAATAAGAAAATAAGATTTTAAAAAATGATTTTAAAATGAAATAAAGAGGAAAAATAGAAATTATATTCATAATAATCAAGAAAATTTAAACAAGACCATAGAAAAACTAGAAATGAGCTCAAATATTTATATAAATTTTTTTACAATTTTTTAAAGTCAGAAACTATTTTTTACAATTAAAAGAAACAGACAAAATAAACCAAAAATGAAGAAAAATAGTAAGTCAGAAATAAAAATAAACGAGGTCACCAATATTTGTCAAAAGATCATTGGATTCTTTCCTAATTTTTCTAGAATTTAAAAATTAAGAAAAGTATTTTTTAACAATTAAAACAATTCAAATAAAGTGAAAAATTATAAAAAATATCAAAACACAAAACATAACTGTGAAAAAAGAAAAATCATAAAGAGAAAAATCAAAAGTATTTTTCATAATTTTTTGAAGTTGAAATGGATTTTTTATGATTTTTTGAAGTTTAAAACAATTTAAATATAAAAATCAGAAAAATAAAATTGATCTGGACTGGGCCTACATTTGCCCTACGAGCGAGAAGTCCAAAGACATCCCAAGTTAGGGACTGTGGGGCAACTCCCCATCCAACTGTTGGGGGACGTGGCCCACGACCTCTTGACAGGCATCCCAAACTGCCCTCTGGGAATCTCGCGCCCAACCATACTCTTGCGGAGCAATTGACCAGGGGGGAGTCCACTTGCTGGACTCCATACACACGTAAACCCTGGCAGTTCCCGTTATTGGGCCTCCGCATGGCCTAATAGTGGGGACCTTGACTCAGCGTTGTGGGCTATAAATACCCTCTCTCACAAGAGGGTCAGGTATTCATTCACACATCTCAAACTCATACTTGCTTGCTCATTTCGCTTCTCACTTTACCATCAGAGTGTCTTGCAGGTACCCCTCATCTCATTCAAGTTCATCCAGAAGCCAGCTATGACGGTCCACCTCTGATTCGGTAAGATCAGTGACACCGTCTGTGGGAAACTAAGCTTCCCCGTCTTCTATTCACTTGAGACCAAAGATAAACAATCCTCGACTGTCATGGCTAACTAGACTCCAGAAAACCAGAACGTCTGTGTCATCGACGTTAACAACAATATCACCGACAATAATGTCGGCCTCGACAATGCCGGTATCGTCGGCCATAACACGGTCCCTGGTGTCAACATGCCCGAACCTTCTAACTATAGGGACGGAGCCACTGCTTCATCTTCATCAATGCCTCCTCGACTTGAAGAAGATCGGCCACCTCCCCTGAACTATCCACCCGTCTGTAGCGGTAAAATCAATGAAGTCGCCACCGAGTATTTATTTAGCCCATATGAAAGGGAAAGAAAAATCATCGAAGAAAAACCTAAAGGGGGAAATCAAGGTCTTACGACCGAAATATTGGGTAAGGGAGTTGATTACGCGAGGGGAAGGTATTAGCATCCCACACATCCATAGTACTCTACAGGATCCACTCTCGTCATTCTAATCAAATGGTGTGTTCAATCTAATGCTTAAAGGTTATAAACTAAGAGAGAATGCATGCAAACAAAAGAGAAAGAATGTAGGGAAAATAAAGTTGTACTCGCTCAGGCCCTACCCCAGTGCCTATGTATCCTTTTTGAGGAATCAGAGCTACCATAATTCGGCTCATATATTTTGTTTGTTTGTATTTTTTAAATGAACAATGTTGCATTCGATCATTCCACCGCTACTCGACCTTTGGAGACTTATGACCTGTAGTGGAAAGGAGCTAACATGCTCTTAGAAGAGAAAAGCCGAATGGCGAGGTTCATTAGGTTTGAAAAAGATTGGATTTAAGCAAGTTTGGAAAGAAATCATACATGAAGCAAATCAAATCCAATTTTCATAATTCTCAAAGATTTGATACAAATTTGTTGACCTAATTCAGTATACTATAAGGGCATAACAATTCCAGATCAAGAGAACAAGGATTGGAGGCGTGAAACAGCAAGAACCAAACTGCAAAATTTTAAAGAAAAATGTGAGATCAAAATCCACTCTAGAGCCATCCTCACAGAGATTTAAAGATTCCAAGCTATTCCAGGATATCCCAGGATATCCCAGGAAGCTATTCCACCTATTCTCAGACTTCAAAAACACCAAGAATCGTGCCCACCATCAACTACGGTTTGCCCAAAAACTTGATTCTGATTTCCTTGATTTTGACAGCATTATCATGTTTTGATTATACATTCTTGTTCATTATCTTGTTTGCAAGCTATTGGCATCATTTAATTGCATTTACAACCCAGGAATCACAATATGCCATTGCTAGGGTTTATGAGTTTGTTTTAGGGGTTTTCAATGCAGGAACAATTGGCTTTCGTATTGGGTATCATGATGATCAGGGCTTCAAGCCTAGTTGATTCATGGTCACCAATTTCATTTATCTTGCTTGTATGAAATTTTTGAATGGAACATGGTTATAGTTACGAACAAACGTCCGTAGGTAAAAGTGTTTTACCTAAAGCAATGGTCCAAGGAAGAAGATGATGCGTGGCAACCCATGAATGACTAATTTGAATTTTGCGCGCATTTTTTGAATACATTGTTTGTTTTGCTTATTATGCTTTGTTTCTATTATATGAACAAGATAACATGGTAGCGCAGCTGGCAAGGCATCACTGGAGGCGAGCATAAGGACTTGGGTTCGATCCCAGGTCCCAACATTTGCTTTATATTATTTTTTCTCATATGATCAGGTGTACCATATTCCCAACCATCCACCATACAACTCAAGATCTAACCATCAGATCCATCTCCAGCCAAGATCCAACGCCTGCAAGGAAGGAGTAGGATGCACCACAAAGTCAACACTACACCAGATCCAACGCTGACTGGGCTTGGAAGCTTAATGGGTCAAAGATTTTCAGATCAACACCCCCAGATTTGCTATTCAACACAGGCCCAATTCTCAATCTTTCTCTTTTTTATTATTTTGTTCTTTTCAATTTATTTATTTATTTTTATTTTTAAAAATCAACTTTTTTTCATAAAAATCCCAAAAAACAATAATTCACAAATTTAGAATTAATTTTATTTTATCAAATTTAATTTAATTAATTAGCTTAATTTAATTTAGGGTAATTTTAACTTATTTTTACAATTAAAATCAATTAGAAAACTAAGTTTAAATTCTTGATTTAATTATTTTCTTTTTTTCAAACAAAAACACAAAAAAATAGGTTAACTTAATTATTTTTCTTAATTAAAGTTAATTAGTAATCAGGTTCCTTTTTTTAATTCAATTATTCCTTATTTTCTTAAATAACAAAAAATGACAAAAAAAGATTTTTCTTTAATCAATTGCAATTAGGTTTAGTCAAGGGTCAAAACCCTAATTTCTCCCGTATTTAATTTTCCGCGCACTTGTTATTTTGTTTTGCCATTATTTTGTAACTGTTTCAAGGATGTAATAGTTTAATTATCATTTTAAATTCCGCATTTTTTTATTTTACGTCAAGATAGTTGTGTAACTGTCAAAGCCATGTAATAGCTAGGTTTATTTCCGCTTTTACTTTCAACAAACTTTTAACTGTCTAGATGTATGGCTAATAGGATTGCATGGCAAGAATGCACGAAAAATTAAAACAGTTAGAAAATCCTAATGTGCAAAGATTAAAATAACTGAAACAAATCACTTGCACATGTTCACTCCTAGGGTTTACCTCACTTAGGTTGCCTTCGGTACACAATCATTAAGCATAGGAGATTTTACTGGTTGCCCTCCAGTCTAAAGAGATCAAATTGTCCCATTCGAATGTTGCCTCGGAAACGTCGCCTAGAAAAGATCTTAAGACTCTAGGGTTACTACTAAATTTTTCTAACTATTGCTTTAGTGATTGTACTTGTCCATTTCGAATGTCCCTTACAAACTCCAACGACGGTGCTACCTACTCCTTAATAATGGGATAGCGCTGTCTAAAGGAAATAGAACAAAAGAAATCTTTTTTCGAGTAGGTAGAATCCTAAGTACTTGCTCAATAAAAACTTTTCACACAAACATCTTTCAAAATAGTTTTAAAAAACAACTTCGTCACACCCTTGAGGACTGATACAAGGGTTATCACGAAGTAAAATATTTTCAAAGCAAGCACACACACAAGCAATTTAAAAAGATGAGCAAGTACCTAAGAGCCCATGGAAAACCATGGATAGAAAGGGTGCTAACACCTTACCTTTCTATAATCTACCCCCCGTACTCAGAAATATCTCGAAAAAAGGTTTTTTCTGTTCTTTTTCCTTTTCCATGATTGGATGAAATAAAAGTCGGTGGTGACTCTTGCTTACCGCGACATTTTGCGAACACAAAATGCAAAATGCAAACCAGTATTAAACAGTCGGTTCTGCCACCGTATCACAGAAATGGCGACTCTGCTGGGGAAAATATAAAGTGGGGTAAACCTTAGGATCTAGGTCATATATAATTGCTTTCTCTTGATTGTCCTGCTTGCTTTATATTTATGGGATCTGTTTGGTTTATTTGATCCTACACCCAGATCTGGGGAACACCTTTTAGGTAAGTAGCAATAAACTATGAGGGAACTATGGTGGGGTATACCGGCACGGTTGAAGCAGTAGCTACGTTGATGTGGCACTTTGGTTGGTACCGGTAACCCTTGAGTCAATCAGGGAGAGTACGGGGCTGCCGCGTGGTGTCGTGAAACATCAACTGACCTTAGAACCTTTAATTGCCCAACTTGGCCATTAGAAAGTAGTGAGATAGCCGGCCTCAGTGTAGATCTGAGAACTGGTTGATACTCGATGCTACACTCATTGAGATCATACTTTCGGGATATTTCAGCCGCAAGAAAAGATTGCGTGAGTTGAGACAATGCCGATAAAGGATGGTTAGTGATATTGAGATCCTCTAGAACCTGGTTACTATTTCTAAGACAGGTTGAAACAACTAACTTCAAGAGGGTATTACCTTTGACCTCATGCAAGCCTTAAACTTAAGGGCGTTGTGTGATTTGACTGTGCTTGTTATACCTGTGTTTGCTATACCTATGTTTTATCATGACATCATGCATCATAACATAGCATCCATTCTTATTGCACTAACCATTTCAAAGACCAAGGGAATTTATCTTTGCCCTGTTTTACAGATCATGGCTTCTGTACATAGAAACACTATCTTAATCAGCTTTGTGAAGATGCCTTCCCAACTCAAAGAGCTAGTATCGAGGGTTTCTGAAACTTCTGCGTTCACCAAGAGACATGGTCGACTTCTCGACCTGGTTACTTCAAACTTTGATGAAAAGATGATGAGTGTGCTTTTTCAGTTCTTTGATCCCAAGCACCACTGCTTCAACTTTCCAGACTATCAGTTGGTACCTACCTTGGAATAATTCTCTCAGCTGTTGGATATACCCATTCTTGAACAGTTACCCTTCACAGGTTTAGAAGAAGCTCCTAAGCCATAAGTCATTGCCTCAGCTTTACACCTGAAACGGGCCGACGTGGTATCCAATTGGGAAACAAGAAGCAGAGTCAAGGGTTTTCTGGCTAAGTTTCTGATAAACAAAGCCCAGCCGTTTTAGGATGATGCGGATTTTCAGGCTTTCGAGGAGGTCTTGGCTCTTCTAATCTATGGGTTAGTCCTATTCCCTAATCCGGGCTCATTTGTAGACGTAAATGCTCTCAAGATCTTTCTCTCTCACAACCCGGTGCCTACTTTGCTCGGAGATATTTTGCACGCTCTCCACACTCGTACCATGAAGAGAAGAGGGATTATGTGTTGTATGCCCTTGCTGTCGAGGTGGTTTATTTCTCATCTCCCTAAGTCCATACTGAAGAATGAAGAAGGTTTGGGTTGGTTGCAAAGGATAATGTCGCTCGCCCATATGGATATTCTCTGGTGTTCTCGAGTTATAGAGAATACTGCTATTATTGATTGTTGCGGAGAGTACCCTAATGTACCGCTACTTGGCATCAGAGGGGGTATAACTTACAACCCTTGTTTAGCCCATGCGACAATTTGGTTATGCTCGAAGGGATGGTCCCTATGAGTTACTTATCGAGGGTATTATATTCAACTATGAAGATGACGTCAAAGAGTATCGCCAGAGATTCATACGAGTCTGGGGCATGGTAAACAGATCTGGCGCCAAGGCTTTGGGACCAAAGGCTTCCATTCCTAGGGAACCTTACCTACAATGGGTACGAGCTCGTGCTCAGAAGCTTATGATGCCTTATGTGGCTGTTTTTCCAGTGATTGTGGAACCCACTACGAAGGAGGGTATTCCTTACATAGTTCTCTATCCTTATATGCCCACTGATCTTGGGGAATCACAGAGGTCTTGGATTCAGTTGATTGAGGAGCGGGATGCTTACAAGGATCAGTTCCATGATCAGAAGAGGAAGGTTTTAGAGCTCACAAAGCAGTTGCATGAAGAAAGAGGACTCGATAACTATCCCGACACAAAGAGGAAGCATCCATATGAATTTTAATGTCTTTTATAGTTTCAGATTTATTGTAACGCCTAAAAGGAATTTTGAACTTCAAATTCAGCTAATAAAGTTTTTGTTTATTGTGGTTTGCAAATTTAAATTTCTCGAAGTCTTTGAAATCATTGCATTCACATCCCATCCATAACACATCATTACAGGTACCATTACAGGTTTCTCATCTTCTTCGCTGTTTATTTCAACATAAATGTCTTCTGAACAAAGCATCAAGGACCTTCAAGCACATAATGCCCAGTTCCAACAAATGTTCGTCAGTCTGACAAAAGGGCAGGAGGATCTGAAAACCCTTAATCTGAAAGAGAAGAAGAAGAAGAAGGCTGTCGGTATTCTGAATATGGGCATAAGGTTCGGAGAGCGGTTGAAGAGTCAAACTGATCTGACCTCTTCATCTAAGGAAGGGGAGAATCAAGAAGGAGAGAAGGACCCTAGTCTTGCAGTCTCTACTAATGATACTGATTACAATAATGAGCAATATTCTCCTGCTGAAGATAGATACAAACAGTTAGAAGATCGTCTGAGTGCCATGGAAGTTCAGAGGATATCTGGATTGGATTTTGAAGAATTGGGTTTGGTGTCGGGAGTGGTCATCCCGCAGAAGTTCAAAGCTCCAATTTTTGCCAAGTATGATGGGGTGTCTTTCCCAAATCTCCATCTCTGTTCTTATGTCAGGAAGATCCAGCCCCACACAACTGATAGAAATCTGTGGGTTCACTTCTTTCAAGATAGTCTGTCAGGGACTCAACTTGAATGGTTCTACCAACTAGAGGGAACCAATGTCCGCAACTGGGAAGATCTGGCTGCTGCTTTCTACAAGAAGTATCAGTAAAATGCCGACCTTTCTCTCACTCGTACTCAACTCCAGAGTATGTCCATGGGTGCAGGTGAAGGTTTTAAAGATTATGCACAAAAATGGAGAGACTTGGCTGGGAGAGTTCAACCCCCGTTATCTGATAGGGAGTTGGTTGATATGTTTCTGGGAACACTATCTGGTCCATTTTCAATCATTTGATCGGCAGTTCATCAGTCGGTTTCACCGAGCTGATTCTAACTGGGGAAAGAGTAGAAGCCGTAATTCGAAGCAGTAAAATACAGAAGGATGCCTCGTCAAGTTCAGTAAAGAGGCCTTTTGCTGGTAAGAAGGAAGCCAGTGCCATCTACAGCCTGAGGGGTCAGAACAGGGCTGAACAACGTTAGACAGTAAGTGCCATGATGATACCTAGACCTGCAGTTGCTCCATAATGCAACAATCAACAAAGGGGAGAAAGACCAAAAAGGCAGTTCACCCGGATCAATATGAATCTGTCTCAAATTTTACCACAATTGTTGAAGACCAATCTGGTAACTCTGAGGGAAGTCCCGAAGAACCCCAAAACCACATCTCCCCGCTACAACCCGAGTGCCCCCTGCGCTTATCACTCAGAAAGTCCAGGTCATGATACAAACGACTATTGGGCCCTAAAAAATAAGGTACATGACCTGATCGAAGCCAAAGAGATTGAGTTCGACACTCTGGAGAAGCCCAATGTCATAACTGCACCCATGCCCAAGCATGGCTCGAGAATCAATGCTATTGAGGTTGTCTCTGCCACAGAAGATGCTGATGATGAGGATTCAGACATTGACAACTGGATCTACCAAACTACCGATGGTGGACTGAGTAACTGGACGACTAGGGACTTCATACCTGTTTCTTTTATTCCGCAGTAATTGACTTATTTGTTTTAAGATTTGGAATAAACAATTTGAAACTTTATGGCCCGGTGCCTTGGCCGAGGCACCTTGGCTTTGCTTGTGAGGGATATTATTTGTCATTTCATAATCATTAATAAAGCATTGGACGTTTCTTACATACAAATTTTGCGCTCCTTGTTTTTCTTTTATGTTTTCCACTCTATCAAAACGGCTCCTCTCTTACACACACTCACGTATCACTATGCAGATCCATATCCATAATGGATCCCATTGATAACAGCTTTGCTATTGCCAGTTATGACTTCAAAAATCCGATCAACCAAGCCGAGGACGAAGGTGAGGATGATTGTGAGGTTCCTGGAGAACTTGCTAGACTACTACAGCAGGAAGAAAGGGCCGTACAACCTCATGAAGGGCTGGTTGAGACAGTGAACTTGGGTACTGAGGAAGACAGAAAAGAGGTTAAAATAGGTGCAAATCTGGAGCTTAGCGTCAAACAGAGGTTGATACAGATGTTGCACGTCTATGTTGAGATCTTCGCCTGGTCCTACAAAGACATGCCTGGTTTGGACACTGATATTGTGGTACACCACTTGCTGACTAAAGAAGATTGTCCTCCGGTTAAATAGAAGGTCCGTCGTATGCGCCCTGAAATGTCAAAGAAGATCAAGGCAGAGGTCATGAAACAGTTCGATGCAGGATTCTTAGCTATCACTTCGTATCCACAGTGGGTTACTAACATTGTTCCGGTACCTAAGAAAGACGGTAAGGTACAGATATATGTTGATTACAAAGATCTGAACAGGGAAAGCCCCAAGGATGACTTCCCACTTCCTCACATTGATGTTCTGGTCGACAACACCGCGCAACATAAAATATTCTCCTTCATGGATGGTTTCTCCAGCTACAATCAGATCAAGATGGCTCCTAAAGACATGGAGAAGACAACCTTTGTCACACAGTGGGGCACCTTCTGCTATAAAGTGATGCCTTTTGGGTTGAAGAATGTTGGGGAAACCTATCAGCGCGCCATGGTCGCTTTGTTTCACGATATGATTCACCATGAGATCGAAGTTTACGTTGATGACATGATAGCCATGTCTCAGACTGAGGAAAAGCACCTTGATCATCTCCAAAAGTTGTTCGACAGATTGAAGACATATAAGCTGAGGTTGAATCCGAACAAGTGTACCTTCGGGGTAAGATCTGGTAAGCTTCTGGGTTTTGTCGTTAGTGATAAGGGTATTCAGGTAGACCCTGTGAAGGTAAAGGCCATACAAGAGATGCCGGTTCCCCGCACAGAGAAAGAGGTTAGAGGTTTCTTGGGACATCTGAATTACATCGCCAGGTTCATTTCACATCTGACTGCTACTTGTGAGCCAATCTTCAAGCTGCTGAAGAAAGATCAAGTGGTAAAGTGGAATGATGAATGCCAGACTGCTTTTGAAAGAATCAAGGAATACCTTCAAGAACCGCCAATTCTGATGCCTCCAGTTGAAGGAAGACCTTTGATATTATACTTGACAGTGCTAGACAATTTAATGGGGGTGTATGCTGGGGCAGCATGATGAGTCTGGTCGAAAAGAGCATGCCATTTATTAGCTTAGCAAAAAGTTTACCGAATGTGAGACCCGATACTCATTGCTTGAGAAAACTTGCCGCGCTTTGGCATGGGCTGCTCGTCGATTAAGACAATATATGCTGACTCACACTACCTTGTTAATATCAAAGATGGATCCGATCAAGTATATTTTCGAGAAGCCCGCTCTCTCCAGAAGGATAGCAAGGTGGAAAATGATCTTAATTGAATACGACATACAATATACAACCCAAAAAGCAATAAAGGGGAGTGTATTGGCTGATCATTTGGCTCATTAGGCTGTGGATGATTACCAGTCAATAAATTTTGAGTTCCCGGATGAGAATATCATGTTGGTGATTGATTACAAAGAACCTGGAAGGGATGAAGGACCTGAGGAAGGATCCCGATGGTCTATGTATTTTGATGGAGCCTCGAACGCACTGGGTAACGACATTGGCGCTATAATCATATCTCTTGAGGACTGTCATACTCCATTCACTGCCCGATTATGTTTCAACTGCACCAATAACATGGCGGAGTATGAAGCATGTATCATGGGTCTTCGAGCTGCTATTGACCTGAGGATTAAGATCTTAAGTGTATTCGGAGATTCCGCTCTGGTGATAAGTCAAATCAAAGGCGAGTGGGATATGAAGCACCCGAGTCTCATTCCTTACAAAGAGTATGTACTGACATTGCTCCCACACTTTGAGGAGATAACCTTTGAACATTTCCCACGAGAAGAGAACCAGTTGGCAGACGCGCTAGCTACCATGTCTTCTATGTTCAAAGTTAGGTGGGATAATGAAGCTCCCCAAATTACCATTGAGAGGTTGGATGAACCAGTACACTACTGTGAGATCGACACCAAAGAAGTGGCAGACAAACCCTGGTTTCACGAAGTCAAAAGGTATCTCGAGGTTCAGGAATATCCCAAAGGGGCATCTGTCAATGATAAGAAGTTTCTGAGAAGATTCACTGCAAAGTTTGTCCTTAGTAACGGGATCCTCTATAAGCGGAACCATGACTCCACACTGCTACGGTGTGTAGATAAGAGCGAAGCAGAGAGGATCATGACAGATCTACATGAAGGCACCTTCGGAACCCATTCTAGTGGACACACCATGGCTAAGAAGATCTTACGGGAAGGATATTACTGGTCCACTATGGAAGTCGATTGTTATCAGCACTCTCGGACCTGTCATAAATGCCAAGTGTATGCCAATAAGGTGCATGTACCTCTGATGCCCCTGAATGTTTTGACGGCTCCTTGGCCTTTTATGATGTGGGGTATTGATATGATCGGCGAGATCAGACCTACTGCGTCTAACGTGTATCGTTTTATATTAGTAGCCATTGATTACTTTACAAAGTGGGTTGAGGCAGCTTCTTTTGCTACTCTAACCAAGAACATCGTGGCACAGTTTATCCGACACAATCTGATATGTCGATATGGTGTACCAGAGAGGATTATTACTAACAATGGTACAAATCTCAACAACACAATGATCACTGAGCTCTATAAGCAGTTCAAGATACAACATCATAATTCTTCTCCCTACCGGCCAAAGATGAATGGCGCTGTTGAAGCAGCTAACAAGAACATCAAGAAGATTGTACAAAAGATGACAGTGACATATAAAGACTGGCACGAGATGTTACCATTCGCTCTTCATGGGTACCGTACCTCAGCACAAACGTCGACAGGGGCAACACCCTACTCTCTGGTATATGGCATGGAAGCAATCCTACCTATCGAAGTCCAGATACCTTCTCTCAGAATCATGAAGGATGGGGTTTAAAAGGAGACAACTGGATCCAAACCCGACTTGATCAGTTAAATCTAATCGATGAAAATAGGCTTACTGCTATCTGCCATGGTCAGACGTACCAAAAACGAATGATCAAGGCTTTTAACAAGAAATTCAGGCGTCAAGAATATCAAGTCGGGGATCTGGTGATCAAACGCATCATACTGCCGCAAGCTGATCCCAGGGGAAAATGGACTCCCACGTATGAAGGGCCATTTGTGGTTAAGAAAATTTTCTCGAGAGGAGCTATGATTCTAACCAACATGGATGGTGACGACCTTCCTCACCCCGTCAACACAGACAAAGTGAAAAGATACTGCACATAATCAAAGACCCGCTAGGTCGACTGACCTAGGCAAAAATAAGGGCTTCCCGGTGAACCAAAAGGGTTCGGGCAAAATTAAGGGATGAAAATGAAAAAAATTGTACACCCGGCAAGTCGAAAACCCGAAAGGGAGACTTGGGCAAAAAAGGGTATCCCGGTGGATTGAAAAACCCGAAAGGGCGGTCCAGGAAAAAGTTAGGGATTGAAGCGTAACACTATGCCTCATTGGATCATCTTGCAACTAGACTTCGGTATCGACTATCAAGCTCGGACGGCGCCAATCAATCTGATCAACCTTCGGCCAAGTAGCAAAGTGATGAGACGCTTGAAGATATAAAGGCAATAGCAAAGTTGGAACCCAATGGGATCGTTTCACATAGCTGTTTTTTCTTTCTTTTACATAAATTGTATAATTTCTATCTTTTGACGGCGTTCTCTTACTAGGACGTCGGCCTCTCTGTACAAAAACGCCTATTACAGGCCAACTTCAAAAATCAATACAAATCATTTTCACAAAAAAACTTCAATTTGTTTTTCTTTTTCTGTTTTGTTTTGCAAGAACGTCCAATGATTTATTTTTGATATATGCATTTGAAAATGATTGCTGCTCATAAACATTTACATAAGAAACAAAGACAATTACTCGTAATTCCATAAACACGAAAAACAAGAAGTACCAAACCCGATGATTCCTCTGCCCAACAGGTATCAGGATATAGTCAGCTTTGGAATATGAGTATTGGTCCATACACTCCCTACCGAGTAAAAATATCCAAAGGCATTGATGTTAGTTTTCCCGAAATAGGATGTAACCACCCCAGCCAAAGTTCGTAATCGTAGGCGGGTCAATGAAGCTTATCACCCAAGCGGAGTTTACTTCTACAGATACAGAAGCTTAATATCCAACAGAGCTCATCACTTCCAACGACAGAATTCCATCCCCATCTAAATTTGTTCCTCCAGATTAGCAGGTCTACCAACAGAGTATCTCTTCCCCCAAGTCTGGCCCTGCAGAGTTACTCTCTAGCATCTCTTCCCGACAGAACGTTCGCAAATCTCCAGCAACCGTCAGGGATTTATTTTCCCAGGCGCGAGCATACCCCGATAACATTTCATGAACACACATCATGACATACACATACATATCATATACAGTACAATCTCATTTATTTTGAAAACATCATCTCACCCTGCATTTCATGCATCAATATAACTAACCCTACTATTTTTTCAGGAAAAGATGATTAGTTTCAATGAATCCAACAATTATACAGATCACATCTACAGACAACTAATGGAAACTCAGTTCCCGAAGTCAAACGGGTCAACTAATCTACATTATCATACCGAAGTAACCTTACCCTGGTTCCTCCTGAAGTTTTACACAAACTTATAACCTTACCCTGGTTCATCTTGAAGTTTTATACGAACCCATCACAAAGCAACCTTACCCAGGTTCCTTCTCGATTCAGATGCAGTTTTACCCAAACTTCTCACGAAATAACTTTATCCAGGTTCCTTCTCACAACCCTACTATCTAGGCTTTCATATCGAAGTAACCCTACTATCCAGGTTCCTTCTCACAACCCTACTATTCAGGCTTTCATATTGAAGTAACCCTACTATCCAGGTTCCTTCTCACATCCCTACTATCTAGGCTTTCATATCGAAGTAACCTACTATCCAGGTTCCTTCTGACATCCCTACTATCCAGGCTTTCATATCGAAGTAACCCTAGTATCCAGGTTCCTTCTCACAGCCCTACTATCCAGGCTTTCATATCGAAGTAACCCTACCATCCAGGTTCCTTCTCACAACCCTAATATCCAGGATTTCACATTGAAGTAACCCTACTATCCAGGTTCCTTCTCACAGCCCTACTATCCAGGCTTTCATATCGAAGTAACCCTACCATCCAGGTTTCTTCTTACAGCCCTACTATCCAGGCTTTCATATCGAAGTAACCCTACTATCCAGGTTCCTTCTCACAACCCTACTATCCAGGATTTCATATCTAAGTAACCCTACTATCTAGGTTCCTTCTCACATCCCTACTATCCAGGCTTTCATATCGAAGTAACCCTACTATCCCGGTTCCTTCTCACAGCCCTACTATCCAGGCTTTCACATCGAAGTAACCCTACTATCCAGGTTCCTTCTCATAACCCTACTATCCAGGTTCCTTCTCACAACCCTACTATCCAGGCTTTCATATCGAAGTAACCCTACCATCCAGGTTCCTTCTCACAGCCCTACCATCGAGGCTTTCATATCGAAGTAACCCTACTATCCAGGTTCCTTCTCACAGCCCTACTATCCAGGCTTTCATATCGAAGTAACCCTACCATCCAGGTTCCTTCTCATATCCCTATTATCCAGGCTTTCATACCGAAGTAACCCTATTATCCAGGTTCCTTTTCATAGCCCTACTATCCAGGCTTTCATATCGAAGTAACCCTACTATCCAGGTTCCTTCTCATAACCTTACTATCCAGGTTCCTTCTCTCTTATCTCCAGACAACAGTCCACAATACTGTAAGACTTGGACCTGATCAAACAAGATTGGTTTTTCATTTCCTCAGTAAGTTGTGGTATAGCCTGTACACCGACTAGATATGCAGTTCACTCCCACTTCCTCAAGCCGGAGTTATTTCCCCAATAGAGTAACAGACAACTGAAGCTCCTAAAACTTTATGGCATCTTCAAGCCCATCTCCTGCAATTCTCTGTCGCATCCAAGATGGCATCTTTAAGCCCATCTCTGACAATCTTCCATCATCGACCACCGAATGGCATCTGTAAGCCCATTCCCTATATCACAAATCAAGTGCCACTTCATGCGAGGGCAAATTTCTGGGCACTCTAGTGTTCAATCATCTTCCACCTTCAGATCACGAAAGGCAGAGCAACCAATCTACATCCTCAGGTTTAAGAAGATTTAACAGGGGAAGCTGTTGTACCCTAAAATTTTCCCTACCATTTTGCTCAGCAAATGTCAAGTGAGGTCCCAAAGTTGCTCAAGGAAGTCCAAGCGTTGACTAGACCAACTCTCTCCTAAGGCAGTATACCTCAAATTAGGGTTTCCATTTTCATTAAGATGTGTGAACTAAAAAGGTCTCATATGCTTTCCAAGTTCTTAATATGTTCCCAAGACCCTACATGTCAAGTTTCATACCTTGCACAAGAAGTTTGCCCAATCAACTGCTCAGATGCTTGAGAATCGACTGTACTAGGTCAAAAGTCAACTGTGGCCCACATACAGTCAAACTTCAAGATTTTTGGTCAACATCATCATTTTTAAGTGTTATCAATCATTTGATCAAGGGTTGATCATGATTCTTCAAGGGATGCTCCAAATTCATCAAAACCCAAAAGTTGCTAAATTAGGGTTTTGTAGGAAAAGTCAACCCAACTTTGACTAAGCTTAACTTCTTCATACTTTATCAGAAATTTTCCATCCAAAGCTCATTTTGAAGGGGATGCAATTACCTACAATTTATATGCATCCCACAAGTTCAAAATATGCACTCATAAAAAGATATGAATTTTGACATTATAGGTCATTTTGAAAAGTCAACAAAAACACCTTTTGGGTCAAAGCTTCATACATGAACATGGAAGATCCAATTGAGATGATACAAAAAGGTTTGGTTAGGTGACATCCTAAGCTTTCTAAAAAGTCCAAGAACACCTTCCTAGGCTCAAAATTGAGAAAGTTGTGAATTGTCAAAGTTGGCAATTTTTGGAGAATTATCAAAAGTCAACATTGATCAAACTTGCATTTTTTCCAAAGGGGCCCATGTTTTCTTGCTTGAAACATGTTTCTAATAGGACCCACGACCCTTGAGCTTTTCAACCTATTATTTTATTACTTTTATCATTTATTTTGATTTTTTATTCATTTAAATCAAAATAAATCAAATTAAATGGTAAAAAATGAAAACAAATCAAATGGTAAAAAATGAAAACAAATCAAATCTTGAGATTTTTGTGCACATTTTGAGTCCATGTACACCTAGCATGCCAGCCAATTCATGCAAGGTTCATTAGGGTTGAAAAAGATTGGATTGAAGCAAGTTTGGAAAGAAATCATACATCAAGCAAATCAAATCCAATTTTCATAATTCTCAAAGATTTGATACAAATTTGTTGACCTAATTCAGTCTACTATAAGGGCATAACAATTCCAGATCAAGAGAACAAGGATTGGAGGCGTGAAACAACAAGAACAAAACTGCAAAATTTCAAAGAAAAGTGTGAGATCAAAATCCACTCTAGAGCCATCCTCACAGAGATTTAAAGATTCCAAGCTATTCCAGCACATCCCAGGAAGCTATTCCACCTATTATCAGTGTTGTACCCCAAAATTTTCCCTCTCATTTTATCAATATTCTCCTCACAAGACTTCTTGGACTCAAGACCATATTAGGGTTTGCTCAGCTTAAGACCTCATCTTGCACTGATGACCTGAAATTAGTTTGCACAGGGATTTTTGGACTTTCAATGCCTCATGAGACTTTCATACTTCATGTTGGACCTCTAAGATTGCTCATACCAAGTTTCAAGCCTTGAATCACTTTTTTGCCCAGTCAATTGGACAATTGATCTAAAAATCAGCTGTATTGGGGAAAAAGTCAACCATGGCCAAACCTCATAATTTTTGATCCACATCAACATTATAGGCTCATATGTACCATTTGATCAAGTTTTGACCACAACTCCTCAAGAAATTTGATCAGATCATCAAAAGGGCAAAATGGTCAAAATTAGGGTTTTGATTGTAGAAGGGCAATTTCTGATTTTTGACCTAACCAATGACCAATTGGGTTCAGTTATGGTTTCAAGGACTCAATGGTACCATCTTAACCTAATCAAATAGTTCAAAAGATCTCAAATGCATAGGATTGACAGATGAATTTTCTAGTCAACTGATCAAAAATCAACTGTACACTGAAAAGTCAAACTTTGACTTTTTGGTCAAAATCAAGTGCCAAGGGTCATATTTCATCAAGATGTGTCAAAACATGAAACTTGTTCACCAAGAAACTTAAATTTGGAAATTAGGGTTTAAGTTTGAAAAAATTTCATAACTTAGAATTTTTCTAAGTTATGAATATTTCTTATTTTTTCCCAACTTTTCCCAACTTTTTCACCATGATGCAATTGGATTCAAAGAAAACTTCCAACATGAAAGTTGTAGTCCTCCACAAAATCTAAAACTTTTATTCACAAAGTTTTCCAAAAATATGCTTGGATCTCAAGTTATGATTTTGTAAATAAGGGTCCATAAACGTTTTAATTTAGTGAAATTTTGCCCTAGTTTAGGCAGATTTTTGACCTAACTTCATGAAAACTTTTCACATAGTTCCAAGAGGAATATCAAAATTCATTTCAAAGATGGATTGTAGAGCATGTTACAAGCTTTCTAAAATGTCCAATAACTCTCCAAGATCATTTATGGTTAGGGAGAATCGAAGATATGAAAATGGCAATTTATCACTTTTGTTCAAGACATTTTTCACATTGGTACAAGTTGCAAATCAATTTCAAACTTGCTTGTATTTGGTATTACAGGTCCTAATCCTTTCTACACTCCATAATTAAATGCAAACACATTGGATAATAGCCTTTTTCTGACTTTTGAAGCATTGCACAAAGAATTAATCCAAAAAATTGCATAAAGTGCATAATACCATTTTGATAAAGCATGCTTTTTGCAATTTTGTATTTCTTGAGCCATGGACCTGATCTCTTGTTGCCAACAATATCCACAAACATCAGGAAACTTGTACCAACTCTCATCATACCTCAAGCTAGCTTGTACATGCCTTTGGCTTTGTCACTTCACCTTTTCTTCAAAAGCAAGCAAACTTGCAAAAGTCAAGCAAGCTTGTGTATCTGATAAAACCAAGACTAAGCATCATTTGAACCAAGCTCAAAACATTGTAACAAGCAAGAAACACGAATTGCCAACCTCTCAAACACTCCAAAACACAAAAAACACCATTTCTGCTCAAAATAGGGCAACCTTTGCAGATCACTAGCCAAAACATATTTTACTCGTGCGTTTTTTGTTTCAAGGCTTCAAACACATTCCATACCTCCTATCTAAACTATCCAGGCCTTTGTTCAGCAACTATAACCCCTGTTTCAAGCTTCACCATTTTCATTTTTTGAGTTTGCAGGTTGACTTCTATAGGAAGATTCAGGCATCTACAAGGCCAGCTGAGCATTGGGATAGCTTGAGGGAACTTCAAGCAAGCTCACACGACCTTCAGGCCTCACTCAAAGTCCCCACATTGCCATATCCAAACTCAACTGAACAAGGTATTTGTCAAGTTTCTATCTCTCTATTTAGGCATCCTTAAGCTTAGGTTTGTGAAGCAAAAATGTAGTCCTTAACGTGCTTGAGCTGTACATATGCATAGTTTCCATTTATATTAACTGAGCTAAGAGTATTTGATTGTTGAAGTTGCTAAAAAAACTAGGTCAGAATTTAGGGCCATTAAAATTCTCCTTGGTCTTTTAGAGTTAGGTCATGTTCTTTATATCATTGAAATCGTGAGTTCATGAGCTACATTTTTCATGTTATAAGTTTTTGATTTTATGCAAAGAATAGCAAGAACAGGATTTGAAGTACAACGTGCACGTTTTTGGTCTGGAGGTCAGGGATGAAGTGAACTTGGGCTTGGGCTTGCTGTCTCTACTTTTCACACCTCCCATTTTGCTTTTGCACCCCCCTGATCATTTTCTTTTATTTTTTATATTTTCTTGCATAATTTATATTTTCTGACTTTATTATCTTTTTTGAACATTGGAAAATCACAAAAAAATATTTTCTTTATTTTTTTTGCATTTTATCATATTTTCTTATTTTTTTTTTTTGCATAAAAAATAGTTTGTTAAGATTTTATACTTTATTTCCTTAAATAAAACTTGTAAATAATATAAAAATATCATACATTTTTATTTTTATTATTTATACACTTAAAATAATATTTTCATACAATATTCAATTTTTTAACATTTTGTATATATTATTATTATTTTTTCTTGAACAAAAAATGAATAAAAGGAATAATATTAGAATATATTTTCTATTAAACAAAAATTAGGGTTTTTCACCCTTTCAAAAATAATCATTTTATTTTCTCTTATTTTTAAGACTTAAATAATTTTTATTTTACATACATAAAATTAATACAAAAACATCTTTTGCATATTTACATTTTTATTGCATATTTAAATATTTGCTTATTTATTTATTTGTACAATAAATTCAATTTGGTTGTAATAGTTTTAGGGTTTCATTTTGAGCAATATCCCCCTATTCAAAACTTGTATCCCCCTCCCCATAATATTGTTGTAATAGTCTAGATTTACTTTACGCCTTTTATTGCTTTCATATACCATGATAGTAAACTAGGGTTTTGTATGCAAAAGACCAAAAAATCAAACAAATAGCTTGACCTAATACAAGACAAAAATGCATGAAAATGACAACACATTGCACACAAGCACCCCTAGGGTTTCATCCACTTGGTTGCCTTAAAACATGGCCATGGTATGCATGCTAGGTATCTCGGCAAAACAATACAAACAAAAAAGATCATAGTCCCTCGATGACGCTATCAAAGTGTTGCCTAAAAACAAATGATCTTAGTCCCTAAAACTTGCTAAGATACTTGGTACCATTGCTATCATGGTCATACGATGACCCACGCCTGTCCCGTTTAGCATCCAAAGATAGGGTTGTTTACCAAATGCAATGGTAAAACAACAATGTCAAAGGAATAAAAATGTACAAGAAAGACTTTTGAGTAGGTAGATGGCTTCTAGTTACTTGATCAATTTGCAAACCACTTGCTATTTTCAAACAAAAACACACATTTCAAAACAATTTCCAAACAACTTTCAAAACATTGAATTTTTTTTTAAAAGACAAACATCTTTGTGTACATTCTTACGAACGAGAATCATTACAAAGATTGCCCAAACGAGTGGCCTCTTTTCAAAATACTTTCAAAACCACACAAAGCACCATTTCAAACAATTGGAAAAGCAAAACAAGTGATCTAAACAAGTAACTAAGAGCCCATGGAAAACCATGGATGAAAAGGGTGCTAGCACCTTCCCTTTTCATAATCTACCCCCCGAACTCAAGAAAACATCTCAAAGGTCTTTCCTGTGCTTTTTGACATTTCCTTTTGGATAAAATAAAAGTCGGTGGTGACTCTTGCTAAACTGAAACATTTGCGAACACAAACGTAAAACCTCAAATCATTTCTCCCACCGTATCACAGAACTGGCGACTCTGCTGGGGAAAATATTATAAAAATGGGGTTACCTTAGGGCTTTAGATCACCTTTACATGCTTATCTTGCTTGACTTGTTTGCTTTACATTTTGGTTCTATTGTTTGGGTTTGAATCCTCTACCCGGGTTTGGGAAACATTCATAGGTAAATAGCAATACATTGTGGAAACTGTGCGGGGTATACCGACATGGCCTAAGCAATAGCTATATTAGTGTGACATATTTGTGGGTACCGGTAGCCTTTGAGTCAATCAAAGAGAATACTGGGCAGCTGAGTGATGTCATGAAGCACTAATGGACTTTTAGAACCTTTACTTGACCAACTTGGCCTTTTAGGATGTAGTGAGATGACCGGCTTTGGTGCAGTCCGAAGTTGGTAGATACTCGATAATACACTCATTGAGGGTTGTTTTCTTGGAATATTTCGGTCGCCAGTAAAGTGGCTAAACTGAAACAATGAACACAGAAAATAATCCAGTGATATTGAGCTCCTTAGAACCCGATTACTATTTCTAGGACAGGTTGAGCCAACTAAACTTCAAGAGGGTACTTACCTATGAAACCCCATGCAAGCCTAAACTAGGAACTTGTGTGACTTGCTTGTACATATATACTTGTGCATAACATCATGGACATCATGAAGCATCATATGCATCCACTAACTATTTCAAGGATTTTGGATTTTCATCTTTGTTCATGTTTTGTAGGTTATGGATTCACTTCGCAGGAAAACTATCCAAGTCAACCTTGTAAGAATTCCTCCACAACTCAAGGAGCTAGCTTCAAGGATTCCTGAGAATTATCCATTCACCGAGAGGCATGGTCGTCTTCTCAACTTGGTCAACACCAACACCGAGGAGGATATGCTGAAAGTTCTCTTCCAGTTCTTTGACCCTTTGCATCATTACTTCACATTTCCTGACTACCAACTTGTGCCTACTTTGGAGGAATTTTCTCAACTCCTGAGGATTCCTATTCTCAATCAACTACCCTTCAACGGTACGGAAATAGATCCAAAGCCAGAAGAGATTGCTCAAGCCCTACACTTGCACTCATCTGAGGTCACAACCCATTGGGAAACTAGAAGTGGTGTCAAAGGCTTCTTGTCAAAGTTTCTATTTGAGAAGGCCCAAAGCTGCTGGAATTCTTTGGACTTACAAGATTTTAAGGAGATTGTAGCTCTTCTCATCTATGGGATGGTCTTGTTCCCTAACTCTGACCAACTTATAGATGTGAGTGCTGTCAAAATCTTCATGGCTCGCAATCCGGTGCCTACATTGCTTGGGGATGTCCTCCACTCTTCTCACACTTGAACAATGAGGAAAAGAGGTGTTCTCATGTGTTGCACTCCTCTACTGGCAAGATGGTTTATTTCTCATCTTCCCCAATCAGTTTTGAAGAATGAGCAAGGTTTGAGGTGGTCACAACGATTGATGACTCTTACACATTCAGATGTTCATTGGTGTTCTCGATCCAAAGAAAATGTTATCATCATTGACCGTTGTGGGGAATTCCCTAATGTCCCTCTACTTGGCATTAGGGGAGGCATCACCTACAACCCTTGCTTGACTCTGAGACAGTTTGGTTATGCCCGAAGGGATGGCCCACATGACATGCTGATTCCAGACTTGGTTTTTAACTTCGACAACGACGATCAAGGACTTCGACAAAGGTTTATCCGAGCTTGGAGGATGGCAAACAAGGCAGACAGTAAGACCTTGGTACACAAGAATTCCATCCCCCTTGAGCCTTACCTCAAGTGGGTACGAACCTGCGCCCAAAGTCTTATGATGCCTTACCCCTACATTCTCCCAGTGATTATAGAGCCTGTTATGGAAGGAGAGGTTCCATACACCCTCCTACACCATGACATGCCAACATCACTATAAGATCTACAAAGGAGTTGGATACAGCTCAAGGGAGAGCACAATACTTTTGAAGCCCAATTCTACGCAAGCGAGAAGAAGGTTTTAGAACTCACTCGTCAACTCCATGAAGAGCAGACTCTCAACACCTACATTGCACCAAAGAGGATGCGCAACGTCTTTTTACCTTAGAATTTTGTATTATTTTGTCCTTGGGGCATTGATGTACTAACAATTCTATCTTATTAATATGATGTGTGTTTCTTTTTTGTTTAAAACAAATTTGAATTTTTGAATCCTTGAAAGCATTACATGAATACATATCATTCATCATATGCATAAACAGGTCTTCACACCAAGTTTCCTCATCTCTCTGCTGTTTATTTCAGCAAGATGGATATTGAACAAACGATCAAAGATTTGTAAGCTCAGAATTCACAATTTCAACAGCTACTTCCGTCCTTGGCAAAGGGGCAGGAGGAGCTCAAGACTCTACTAGAAAAGGAAAAAAGAGAAAAAGAAAAAGAAGCGGGCTGGAGTGGTTCTTATGGGTAGAAGATTTGAAGGACAAGCCAGACAAACTTTGAAATTCCCATCAACATTTGAAGAGGGGGAAGGAAAGGGTAAAGGCGCGACAGTGCCATATGAATCTGAAGCTGAAGAAGAGGAAGATGAGGATTACTCTGAACAACAGTATCCTCCGGCCGATGACAAATACAAGAACTTGGAAGAGCGTCTAGCTGCCATGGAGATACATAGAGTTCCGGGGTTGGATTTTGAAGAGCTAGGGTTGGTATCTGGAATTGTAATCCCTCCTAAATTCAAAGTGCCACTGTTTGTTAAGTACGATGGGGTGTCTTGCCCAAAGATGCACCTACGATCTTATGTCAGGAAAATTCAACCACATTCTTCTGACAAGGACCTGTGGGTCCACTTTTTCCAGGACAATCTTTCGGGAACGCAGCTTGATTGGTTCTACTAGTTGGAGAGGTCTGATGTACATAATTGGGAGGATTTGGCAGCCGCATTCTGTAAACAGTATCAATACAACGCCGACTTGGTGCCAACCTGTACTCAACTATAGAGTATGGCTATGGCTACCAATGAGGGTTTCAAAGACTATGCCCAGAAATGGAGGGACTTGGCAGGACGAGTACAACCACCTTTGTCTGAAAGAGAGCTAGTTGATATGTTTTTGGGGACTTTGTCAGGTCCTTTCTTTAATCACCTGATAGGAAGCTCTTCTGCAGGTTTCACTGAGTTGATTCTAACTGGTGAGAGAGTTGAAGCCGACATAAAAAGCGGGAAAATTGAAAGAGATGCATCTACTTCCGCTGCCATCAAAAAGACTTTTCCGGCAAAGAAGGAAGTATTAGCTGTCTACTCCCAAAGAGGTCAAGGAAGAGTTGAGCGCCGGCCAGTGGTGGGGGCCGTAATGATTCAGAAGTCTGCAGCTGATCAGCCCAGAAACAATCAACCCAGAACCAAGTAAACAAGGGTGGAAAGGCCTGTACGGAAATTCACCCAGATAAACATGACTCCTGCTCAGGTTCTAACCCATCTCTTGAAGTTAAACCTTGTGAGTTTGAAAGAGGCCCCGAAGAACCCGAATACTGCTTCTCCATACTACCATTCGAATGCCAAGTGCGCTTATCATTCAGAGAGCCCAGGGCACGACACCAACAATTGTTGGGCCTTGAAGAATAATATTCAGGATTTGATAGACGCTAAAGAAGTTGAATTCGACGCCCATGAAAAGCCGAATGTGATCTCTGCTCCAATGCCAAGGCATGGCCATAATGCCCATACTGTTGAAGAAGATCTTTTTGTTGCTACTGTTGATGATTTGATAACTCCGCTATTGATAATCAAGTTGAATTTGCTGAAGGCTGGGATTTTCCCAGGTTGTGAAGAAGATTGTTGCCTTTGTTTATCCTTACCAACCGACTGTCCATTTTTGAAGTTAGGCATCCAACGCCTAATGGATAACCAAGAAATCCTTTTTGAAAAGACTCCTGTTACACCGACTCCTGTCAATGATGTTTCAATAATAACCATATCCGCTAATATTTCCAAGGTCTCCAAAAGACCTGTTAAGATTACATCCGCTCCGAAGGCTGCACCTTTGAATATAACCATGCCCGGGCCCGTCCCGTACAAGTCCGACAGATCAATACCGTGGAACTATGGTGGAGAAATCTACTACCACGATATTAAACAAATTGAATCAACTGAAGAGAGTTCTGATGAAGAGACTTCCGACATTGGAAACATTGTCGGAACAAGCAAAATCACATGCAGTGGAAGAATTTTCTCTCCAGAGATCTCCCCTCCAAAGGCAATCTTTGGACCCTTAACTACTCCTAAGGTTACCCCTGCACCAGTAAACATATCTGCGAGAACTCCAATTATTGAAGAAGTTGTAACTCCTGTGGTTGTCTCCTCTGCTTCTACTGATGATAGAGGGAAAGGGATCCAAGAAGAGCCCATCAGGACGAGGGCTCAGCCATTGGTCATCCCTGAAACCTCTCAAAAAGAAATGGAAGAGATTTTGAAAATAATCAAGAAAAGCGATTATGATGTTGTGGAACAACTGGGGCAAACCCCTTCAAAGATCTCTATGTTGGCCCTGCTGCTTTATTCAGAGGCTCATGCTAAAGCTTTGATAAGATTCTTGAAGACGGCCCACGTGCCACAGGAAACCTCCGCGGATCAGTTCCAGGAATGTGTAGCTAGCTTAATATTTGACAATGGTCTAGGATTCTCCAATGCTGATTTAACATCCAAAGGGAGAAAACATAATGACGCTTTGCATGTCTCGGTGGAATGCATAGGGACTACTCTAGCACACGTACTGGTAGACACTAGTTCTTCGCTGAACGTCTTGCCGAAGAAAGCCTTGGATAAACTGGATTGTGAAGGTTTAACCTTGAAGCCCAGCAATATAATTTTCAGAGCCTTTGATGGTTCTAAAAGGATGGTCCACGGGGAGGTGGACATCCCGATTAAAGTGGGAACTGAAACCTTCAACTCCACATTCTATGTGATGGACATCCTTCCTTCCTATTCTTGCTTGTTGGGAAGACCCTGGATTCACAACGCTGGAGCCGTCACTTCTACTCTGCATCAAATGCTCAAGTACCCAGTCCAGGGGAAAATCATAACTGTTCATGGCGAAGAGGAATACATGATAAGCCATCTAAATTCTTTCTGCTATGTAGAATTGGATGGCGAATTCATCGAAACCCCTTTCCAGCATTTTGAAGAGGTGGCTCAGGAGATTGCGGAAACCAAGACAGTGTCTTCTGTACCCATGATTACCAGACCTCCGCCTCGAATGTCGTCTCTCAAAGATGCAAAGGCTATGATTGAAGAAGGAGGAAGCACAATCTGGGGGCAGCTTCCAGACTTTCCTTACAAATCAGATAAATTCGGCTTGGGTTCACTTCTTTTGATCAAAAGGCTGTACGCTGCACCCGTGCTGGAGGGACACCAGTGAAGATCACCCATCATGGAGTCAATGCTTTGGAGGATAGTGAAGAGGAGAGAAACCTGGAAGACTGGATTTTTCCAATTGTTGACGGAGGACTGTGCAACTGGGAAGCAAAAGACTTTGTTCCGATTACTTTCATACCGCAGTAATTTATCTTTCAAACATTTCTGTTGGTTTGTAATAATTCTCAAACAATTCGTACACTTTTAACCTTGTGCCTTACCCGAGGCACATAGGTCCATTTGTAAGGGTTTGATTTTTCATCTTCATATGCCATTTTAATGAATCATAGACGTTTTCACATATAAACTTTTGTGTTCATTATCTTTCTTTTTTACATTTTATTTGTTTAAAGGTGGCTATCCCTTACACACACCCACACTCACAAATGCAGGTACCCTTCCATTCCGAATTCCATGGGTAGCAATTCTGCTATGGCCTTCAGTGACTCTAAAGATCTGGTCTACCATGCCGAATACGAAGGTGAGGAAGATTGTGAGGTGCCGGGAGAATTGGCTAGACTGCTACAACAGGAAGAAAGAGAAATTCTGCCTCATGAGGAACTGTTAGAGACAATCAACTTGGGTACTGAGGAAGACAGAAAAGAAGTCAGAGTGGGTGCCAACCTAGAGCCAAGTGTCAAGGAGCGCTTAATTCAGCTGTTGAATGAGTATGTTGAGATCTTCTCCTGGTCTTACGAAGACATACCGAGACTCGATACATATATTGTGGTTCACCGTCTGCCCACAAGAGAAGACTGTCCATCGGTCAAACAAAAGGTCTGCCGTATGAGGCCCGACATGTCAAAAAAGATCAAAGCAGAAGTTATGAAGCATTTCAATGCTGGTTTTCTTGCTGTTACTTCCTATCCATAATGGGTTGCTAACATTGTGCCCGTGCCTAAGAAAGACAGCAAAGTGAGAATGTGCGTGGACTATAGAGACTTAAATAGGGCCAGCCCTAAAGATGACTTTCCACTTCCATACATCGACATCCTGGTTGACAACACAACTCAGCACAAAGTATTTTCTTTCATGGACGGATTCTCAGGTTACAACCAGATCAAAATGGCACCTGAAGACATGGAGAAAACTACTTTTGTTACACAGTGGGATACATTCTGCTACAAAGTGATGCCATTCGGACTGAAGAATGTCGGGGCAACCTATCAACGCGCCATGGTAGCTTTGTTTCATGATATGATACATCATGAGATAGAGGTCTACGTAGATGACATGATAGCCCGATCACAAACGGAAGAGGAACACCTCGACCACTTGCAAAAGCTGTTTGTCAGGTTGAAGGAGTACAAGCTAAGGTTAAACCCTAACAAGTGCACATTCAGAGTCCGGTCCGGTAAACTCTTGGGTTTCATTGTCAGCAACAAGGGCATCGAGGTTGATCCTGCCAAAGTCAAAGCTATACAAGAAATTCCTGCTCCTCACACTGAGAAGGAGGTCAGAGGTTTCTTGGGACGCCTAAACTACATTGCTAGGTTCATTTCTCACCTAACATCTACCTGTGAGCCAATCTTCAAGCTATTGAAGAAAGATCAGGTAGTTAAATGGAATGATGACTGTCAAGTTGCTTTCGATAAAATCAAGGAGTATCTGCTAGAACCTCCTATCTTGATGCCACCCGTCGAAGGAAGACCGCTAATCATGTATCTGACCATTTTGGATAATTCAATGGGGTGCGTACTGGGCCAACATGACGAGTCTGGCCGAAAAGAGCATGCCATTTATTACCTTAGCAAAAAGTTTACCGACTGTGAGACCCGATACTCACTGCTCGAGAAAACTTACTGCGCTTTGGTATGGGCTGCTCGCCGGCTAAGGCAGTATATGTTGACTCATATCACTTTGCTGATATCTAAGATGGATTCGATCAAGTACATCTTTGAAAAGCCTGCTCTATCTGGAAGAATAGCTAGATGGCAAATGATCCTGACAGAATACGAAATACAGTACACGACCCAAAAAGCTATAAAGGGAAGTGTGCTAGCTGACCATCTGGCTCATTAGGCTGTCGAAGATTACCAATCCATGAAGTTTGACTTCCCTGACGAAGACATTATGACATTGGACAACATTGAAGAGAACATACTATATGACGGACCTGAACAAGGATCTCGATGGACCCTGTACTTTGATGGGGCCTCCAATGCGCTTGGCAACGGTATCAGCGCAGTACTCATCTCCCCAGAAGGTTTCCATACACCTTTCACAACCAGACTTTGCTTTAACTGCACCAACAACATGGCAGAGTATGAAGCTTGCATCTTTGGACTCAAGGCCGCCATAGACTTGGGAATCAAACCCTTAGATGTGTTTGGAGACTCAGCTTTGGTCATCAGTCAGATCAAAGGAGAGTGGGACACTAAGCATCCAAACCTCATCCCTTACAAAGAACATGTCTTGACATTGCTACCACATTTCGAGCAGATTACCTTCGAGCATTTCCCGCGAGAAGAAAATCAGCTAGCAGATGCTCTAGCTACAATGTCATCTATGTTTAAACTTAACTAGGATAATGAGACTCCCCAGATTACCATCGAGCGGATGGACGAGCCTACACATTGTCACAAGATTAATACCGAATAAGTAGTGGACCGACCTTGGTTTCATGAAGTCAAAAAGTATCTCGAGGCTCAAGAATATCCTGAAGGAGCTTCAGTCAACGATAAAAAGTTCTTGAGGAGATTCTCTGCCAAGTTCTTCCTGAGCAATGGTATCCTGTACAAGCACAATCATGATTGCATCCTGCTCCGTTGTGTGGACAAGATTGAAGCTGAACAGATCATGTCTGAACTGCACAATGGTACCTTTGGCACTCACTCTAGCGGGCATATGATGGCTAAGAAGATCCTACGGGCAGGCTATTACTGGTCTACCATGGAAGCTGACTGCTATCAACATTCCAGGACTTGTCACAAATTTAAAATCTATATGGACAATGTACATATACCTCCAGTTCCTCTCAATGTCTTAACAGCTCCTTGGCCCTTTGCTATGTGGGGAATTGACATGATTAGAGAGATCAAGCCTACAACATCCAATGGACACCACTTCATCCTAGTGGCCATTGATTACTTTACCAAGTGGGTCGAAGCAGCTTCCTTTGCATCCGTAACAAAGAATGTTGTTGCCCGCTTCATCAAACAGAACCTCATTTACCGGTACGGCATCCCCGAAAGGATCATCACTGACAACGGTACAAACCTTAATAACACTATGATCACCTCCTTGTGCAAGAAGTTTCAGATTTAACATCACAATTCATCTCCCTATCGGTCAAAGATGAACGGTGCTTTCGAAGCTGCGAACAAAAACATTAAGAAGATCATACAAAAGATGACAGTCACCTACAAGGACTGGCATGAGATGTTACCGTTTTCTCTCCACGGGTACCGTACCACGGCTCGCACATCAACTGGGGCAACACCTTATTCTTTGGTATATGGCATGGAAGCTGTTTTACCAATCGAGGTTCAGATTCCCTCCTTGAGAATCATGAAAGATGCTGGTTTGAGTGAAGACGATTGGATTCAGACCCGGCTTGATCAACTTAACTTAATTGACGAAAAGCGACTTACTGCTGTTTGCCATGGTCAGGCATATCAAAAATCGGATGATCAAGGTATTCAACAAGAAAGTCAGGCGCCAGGTATATTAAGTCGGGGATCTTGTAATCAAGCAAATCATTTTTTTGCAAAGTGATCCCAGGGGCAAATGGACTCCTACTTACGAAGGACCATTTGTAATCAAGAACATCTTTTCTGGTGGGGCAATGATTTTAACCATCATGGACGGTGATGACCTGCCGCACCCTGCGAACGCCGACATTGTCAAAAGATATTACGCATAAATGACCCGCTAGGTTGACACACCTAGGAAAAAAAAGGCATCCCGGTGAATCGAAAACCCGAAAGGGCGGTTCAGGCAAAAATTAGGGATAAATAAAAAATCTGTACACCTGGAAAGTTGAAAACCCGAAAGGGCGATTTGGGAAAAAAGGGGTTTCCCGGTGGATCGAAAACCCGAAAGGGCGGTCCAGGCAAAAGTTAGGGAATTAAAGCGTATGACTATGTCTCGTCGGATCACTTTAAAGACAATCTCTTCATAGACAAGCTCCGAGCTTCTGATCAACTCAATCATCTTCGGACGAAGCAACGAATGGACAAGATATTCAGAGTTACGAAGGCTATAGCAGAACGGGAACCCCATGGAATTTTTACACATAACCATCTTTCTTTGTATAAATTTTTCTCATTTTTTATGACAACGTTCTCTTACTAGGATGTCTGTCTACTTTGTACAAAATACTTACACAAAGTTAATACAAAGATACTTCAAAGTGCAGAAAACTATTTGTCTTTTCCTTTTTACACTTGTATTTTATTTGAAAATGTCCAATGATTTATTAATGAGCATATGCATTTGAATATAATCACTGTTTACAAATAAACGGGTTGGAAAAGATTAATTACTGACAGGTTGAAAGTATAGGAAAACGTATTTAGGCTATTCCAGGGGCAATCCTCACAGTACATCATCTAGATCCCCAGTGGAGCTAAATTTCAAAATCCCCATCAGAGTTAAAATTTCAAACTCCCAATCCCCAGCGGAGCCAAAACTTTGAACTACAGATCCTCAGCGGAGATGAAACTTTCTTCCCCAGCAGAGCTAAAACTTCAACCTTTAAACCCCAGTGGAAATCCTCCAGTTTCCTCAAATTCCCCTGCGAGTTATCTTAAAACCTGGTAATTCCCCAACAAGTTGCTTTGAAGCCTGACAACTAACCAGATAACAACCTCGGATAATTCCCCAGTAGATTGGCATACAAACCAGACTCCTGAACTTACTCTCCAGCAGGAAGCCTTCTTCCCCACAGAGTTTTCACTCCCCAGCAGATTGAAGATTCTCATTTCCCCAGAGAAGTCACCAAAGTTTTCATTACTCCTCAACAGAATGAAGATTCTCATTCTTAGTTCCCCACAGAAATCATCAAAATTTTCCCTATTCCCCAGCCGAGTAAGGATTCCCGTTATTTAACCCCCAGTAGAAGTCTTCAAAGTTCTCTGGATTTCCCAAGCAGATTTCTCATGAAGTTTGACATTACTCTCACAACAGATTTTGTCAATACTCCAACTTCGAGACATGAAGGATTCTCACATCCCCACAAAGGTTGTCAGGAATTTTCCATCCCCAACAGTCACCAAGGATTTCTCATCCTCAGTAATCAAAGATTTTGAATCTCCAGCAGTAGTCAAGGATTTATTTTCCCCGGCAGCAACCAAGGGTTTTGTTATCTCCAGCCGTCAAGGATTTATTTTCCTCAGCAATACAGCAAATCAGCTTACATGCGCATACATTACATTCATATATCATAAACATTGATAAAACACATTTTATTGCATCATACATTTCATGAAACATAACTTGGTGTTTCAGCTAACACTTTACCCTTTTTAGGATAAGATTAACAGCTATATTTAACAAATATTCAAAGATTTCAGATACAATACGGATACACTCCAGACACGAAAGTCATTCTGTTACTCATTCAGATCTCTTATTCAGATACAGTACGGATGCACTCCAAACACGGAAGTCATTCTGTTACTCATTCAGAATTCAAAGTCAAGATACAGTATGGATACACTCCAGACACAGAAGTCATTTTGTTACTCATTTAGACCTCAACCTCATGATACAGTTCAGATACGCACCAGACACGGAAGCCATCCTGATACTCATTCAGATTCAACTTGCAGATCTCTTATTCAGATACAGTCCAGATACGCCCCAGACACGGTTGCCATTCTGTCACTCATTCTGATTTTCCCCATCTCATATACACTCCAAACATGGAAGTCATTCTGTCACCTATTCAAGATACAGTCCAAATACGCTCCAGACACGGAAGCCATTCTGTCACTTATCCGGATTCAAATCTCTAGATACAACTCAGATACGTTCTAGATACGGATACCATTCTGAGGCTCATTCTCCTGGTTTACAACAAGCATTCTTGGATGGCATCTACAAGACCATCTCCAACAAGATTCAATCACCTTTCCAAATGGCATCTTTAAGCCCATTTCATCAGCCACACTTTGACGAGTGCAAATTTACGGGCACTCTAGTGTCCAATCATCTTTTACCTTCGAGTTACGAACGACAAAACTCGTCAATCTAACTCTTCAGGTTCAAGAAGATTGAACAGGGGCAGCTGTTGTACCCCAAAATTTGCCCTCTTATTTTATCAAGATTCTCCTCACAAGACTTCTTGGACTCAAGACCAGATTAGGGTTTGCTCAGCTCAAGACCTCATCTTGCATTGATGACCTGAGATTAGGGTTTGAGTTTGCAAAGGGATTTTTGGACTTTCAATGCCTCATGAGACTTTCATACTTTATGTTGGACCTCTAAGATTGCTCATACCAAGTTTCAAGCCTTGAATCACTTTTTTGCCCAGTCAATTGGACAATTGACCTAAAAATCAACTGTATTGGGGAAAAAGTCAACCATGGCCAATTTACAGTCAAACCTCATAATTTTTTATCCACATCAACATTATAGGCTCATATGTACCATTTGATCAAGTTTGGACTACAACTCCTTAAGAAATTTGATCAGATCATCAAAAGGGCAAAATGGTCAAAATTAGGGTTTTGATTGTAGAAGGGTAATTTCTGATTTTTGACCTAACCAATGACCAATTGGGTTCAAGTATGGTTTCAAGGACTCAATGGTACCATCTTGACCTAATCACATAGTTCAAAAGATCTCAAATGCATAGGATTGACAGATGAATTTTCTAGTCAACTGATCAAAAATCAACTATACACTGAAAAGTCAAACTTTGACTTTTTGGTCAAAATCAAGTGCCAAGGGTCATATTTCATCAAGATGTGTCAAAACATGAAACTTTTTCACCAAGAAACTTAAATTTGGAAATTAGGGTTTAAGTTTGAAAAAATTTCATAACTTAGAATTTTTCTAAGTTATGAAAATTTCTTATTTTTTCCCAAATTTTCCCAACTTTTTAACCATGATGCAATTGGATTCAAAGAAAAATTCCACCATGAAAGTTGTAGTCCTCCACAAAATCTAAAACTTTTATTCACAAAGTTTTCCAAAAAGATGCTTGGATATCAAGTTATGATTTTGTGAATAAGGGTCCATAAACTTTTTAACTTAGTGAAATTTTGCCCTAGTTTAGGCAGATTTTTGACCTAACTTCATGGAAACTTTTCACATAGTTTCAAGAGTAATATCAAAATGAATTTTAAAGATGGATTTTAGAACATGTTACAAGCTTTCCAAAATGTCCAAGAACTCTCCAAGATCATTTATGGTTAGGGAGAATCGAAGAAATCAAAATGGCAATTTATCACTTTTGTTCAAGGCATTTTTCACATTGGTACAAGTTGCAAATCAGTTTCAAACTTGCTTGTATTTGGTATTACAGGTCCTAATCCTTTCTACACTCCATAATTAAATGCAAACACATTGGATAATGGCCTTGTTCTGACTTTTGAAGCACTGCACAAAGAATTAATCCAAAAATGGCATAAAGTGCATAATACCATTTTGATAAAACATGCTTTTTGCAATTTTGTATTTCTTGAGCCATGGACCTGATCTCTTGTTGCCAACAATATCCACAAACATCAGGAAACTTGTACCAACTCTCATCAGACCTCAAGCTAGCTTGTACATGCCTTTGGCTTTGTCACTTCACCTTTTCTTCAAAAGCAAGCAAACTTGCAAAAGTCAAGCAAGCTTGTGTATCTGATAAAACCAAGACTAAGCATCATTTGAACCAAGCTCAGAACATTGTAACAAGCAAGAAACACGAATTACCAACCTCTCAAACACTCCAAAACATAAAAAACACCATTTCTGCAAAAAACAGGGCAACCTCTGCAGATCACTAGCCAAAACATATTTTGCTCATGCGTTTTTTGTTTCAAGGCTTCAAACACATTCCATACCTCCTATATAAACTATCCAGGCATTTGTTCAGCAAATGTAACCCCTGTTTCAAGCTTCACCATTTTCATTTTTTGAGTTTGCAGGTTGACTTCTATAGGAAGATTCAGGCATATACAAGGCCAGCTGAGTATTGGGATAGCTTGAGGGAACTTCAAGCAAGCTCACACGACCTTCAGACCTCACTTAAAGTCCCCACATTGCCATATCCAAACTCAACTGAACAAGGTATTTGTCAAGTTTCTATATCTCTATTTAGGCATCCTTAAGCTTAAGTTTGTGAAGCAAAAATGTTGTCCTTAACGTGCTTGAGTTGTACATATGCATAGTTTCCATTTATATTAACTGAGCTAAGAGTATTTGATTATTGAAGTTGCTGAAAAAACTAGGTCAGAATTTAGGGCCATAAAAATTCTCCTTAGACTTTTAGAGTTAGGTCGTGTTCTTTATATCATTGGAATCGTGAGTTCATGAGCTACATTTTTCATGTTATAAGTTTTTGATTTTATGCAAAGAATAGCAAGAACAGGATTTGAAGTACAGCGCACACGTTTTTGGTCTGGAGGTCAGGGAAGAAGTGAACTTGGGCTTGGGCTTGCTGTCTCTACTTTTCACACCTCCCATTTTGCTTTTACACCCCCTGATCATTTTCTCTTATTTTTTATATTTCCTTGCATAATTTATATTTTCCGACTTTATTATCTTTTTTGAACATTGAAAAATCACAAAAAAAAATTTTCTTTATTTTTTTTGCATTTTGTCATATTTTCTTATTTTATTTTTTTGCATAAAAAATAGTTTGTTAGGATTTTATACTTTATTTTCTTAAATAAAAGTTGTAAATAATATAAAAATATCATACATTTTTATTTTTATTATTTATACACTTAAAATAATATTTTCATACAATATTCAATTTTTTAACATTTTGTATATATTATTATTATTTTTTCTTGAACAAAAAATGAATAAAAGGAATAATATTAGAATATATTTTCTATTAAACAAAAATTAGGGTTTTTCACCCTTTCAAAAATAATCATTTTATTTTCTCTTATTTTTAAGACTTAAATAATTTTTATTTTACATACATAAAATTAATACAAAAACATCTTTTGCATATTTACATTTTTATTCCATATTTAAATATTTGCTTATTTATTTATTTGTACAATAAATTCAATTTGGTTGTAATAGTTTTAGGGTTTCATTTTGAGCAATATCCCCCTATTCAAAACTTGTATCCCCCTCCCCATAATATTGTTATAATAGTCTAGATTTACTTTATGCATTTTATTGCTTTCATATACCATGATAGTAAACTAGGGTTTTGTATGCAAAAGACCAAAAAATCAAACAAATAGCTTGACTTAATACAAGACAAAAATGCATGAAAATGACAACACATTGCACACAAGCACCCCTAGGGTTTCATCCACTTGGTTGCCTTAAAACATGGCCATGGTATGCATGCTAGGTATCTCGGCAAAACAATACAAACAAAAAAGATCATAGTCCCTCGATGACGCTATCAAAATGTTGCCTAAAAACAAATGATCTTAGTCCCTAAAACTTGCTAAGATACTTGGCACCATTGCTATCATGGTCATACGATGACCCACGCCCGTCCCATTTAGCATCCAAAGATAGGGTTGTTTACCAAATGCAATGGTAAAACAACAATGTCAAAGGAATAAAAATGTACAAGAAAGACTTTTGAGTAGGTAGATGGCTTCTAGTTACTTGATCAATTTTCAAACCATCCTTGCTATTTTCAAACAAACACACACATTTCAAAACAATTTACAAACAACTTTCAAAACATTGAAACATTTTTTTAAAAAGACAAACATCTTTGTATACATACTTACGAACGAGAATCATTACAAAGATTGCCCAAACGAGTGGCCTCTTTTCAAAATACTTTCAAAACCAGACAAAGCACCATTTTAAACAATTGGAAAAGCAAAGCAAGTGATCTAAACAAGTAACTAAGAGCCCATGGAAAACCATGGATGAAAAGGGTGATAGCACCTTCCCTTTTCATAATCTACCCCCCGAACTCAAGAAAACATCTCAAAGGTCTTTCCTGTGCTTTTTTACCTTTCCTTTTAGATAAAATAAAAGTCGATGGCGACTCTTGCTAAACCGAAACATTTGCAAACACAAACGCAAAACCTCAAGTCAGTTCTCCCACCGTATCACACTCAGGCTACAAAATGCCAGGAATCGTGCCCACCATCAACCACAGTTTGCCCAAAAACTCGATTTTGATTTCCTTGATTTTGACAAAATTATCATGTATTGATTATACATTCTTGTTCATTATCTTGTTTGCAAGCTATTGGCATCATTTAATTGCATTTACAACGCATGAATCACAATATGCCATTGCTAGGGTTTACGAGTTTGTTTTAGGGGTTTCTAATGCAGGAACAATTGGCTTTCGTATTGGGTATCATGATGATCATGGCTTCAAGCCCAATTGATTCATGGTCACCAATTTCATTTATCTTGCTTGTATGCAATTTTTTAATGGAACAAGGTTATAGTTACAAACAAACGTCCGTAGGTAAAAGTGTTTTACCTAAAGCAACAATCCAAGGAAGAATATGATGCGCGGCAACCCATGAATGGCTGATTTGAATTTTGCGCGCATTTTTTGAATACATTGTTTGTTTTGCTTATTATGCTTTGTTTCTATTATATGAACAAGATAACATGGTAGCGCAGCTGGCAAGGCATCACTGGAGGCGAGCATAAGGACCTGGGTTCGATCCTAGGTCCCAACATTTGCTTTCTATTATTTTTTCTCATATGATTAGGTGTACCACATTCCCAACCATCCACCATACAACTCAAGATCTGACCATCATATCCATCTCTAGCCAAGATCCAACGCCTGCAAGGAAGGAGTAGGATGCACTACAAAGTCAACACTACACCAGATCCAGCACTGACTGGGCTTGGAAGCTTAATGGGCCAAATATTTTCAGATCAACACGCCCAGATTTTCTATTCAACACATGTCCAATTCTCAATCTTTCTCTTTTTTATTATTTTGTTCTTTTCAATTTATTTATTTATTTTATTTTTAAAAATCAGTTTTTTTCATAAAAATCCCAAAAATCAGTAATTCACAAATTTAGAATTAATTTTATTTTATCAAATTTAATTTAATTAATTAGCTTAATTTAGTTTAGGGTAATTTTAACTTATTTTTACAATTAAAATCAATTAGAAAACTAGGTTTAAATTCTTGATTTAATTATTTTCTTTTTTTCAAACAAAAACACAAAAAAAGGTTAACTTAATTATTTTTCTTAATTAAAGATAATTAGTAATCAGGTTCCTTTTTTAAATTCAATTATTCCTTATTTTCTTAAATAACAAAAAATGACAAAAAATGATTTTTCTTTAATCAATTGCAATTAGGTTTAGTCAAGGGTCAAAACCCTAATTTCTCCCGTATTTAATTTGCCGCGTGCTTGTTATTACTTTTGCCATTATTTTGTAACTGTTTCAAGGATGTAATAGTTTAATTAGGATTTTAAATTCCGCATTTTTTTATTTTACGTCAAGACAATTGTGTAACTGCCAAAGCCATGTAATAGCTAGGTTTATTTCCGCTTTTACTTTCAGCAAACTTTTAACTGTCTAGATGTATGGCTAATAGGATTGTATGGCAAGAATGCACGAAAAATTAAAACAGTTAGAAAACCCTAATGTGCAAAGATTAAAATAACTGAAACAAATGAGTCACACATGTTCACTCCTAGGGTTTACCTCACTTCGGTTGCCTTCGGTACACAATCACTAAGCATAGAAGATTTTAGTGGTTACCCTCCAGTCTAAAGAGATCAAATTGTCCCATTCGAATGTTCCCTCAGAAATGTTGCCTCAGAAACGTCGCCTCGAAAAGATCTTAAGACTCTAGGGTTACTACTAAAGTTTTCTAACTATTGCTTTAGTGATTGTACTAGTCCATTTCGAATGTCCCTCAAACTCCAACGACGGTGCTACCTACTCCTTAATAATGGGATAACGCTGTCTAAAGGAAATAGAACAAAAACAATCTTTTTTCGAGTAGGTAGAATCTTAAGTACTTTCTCAATAAAAACTTTTCACACAAACACCTTTCAAAATAGTTTTCAAAAACAACTTCGTCACACCCTGGAGGACTGATACAAGAGTTATCACGAAGTAAAATATTTTCAAATCAAGCACACATACAAGCAATTTAAAAAGATGAGCAAGTACCTAAGAGCCCATGGAAAACCATGAATAAAAAGGGTTCTAACACCTTCCGTTTCTATAATCTACCCCCCGTACTCAGAAATATCTCGAAAAAAGGTTTTTTCTATTCTTTTTCCTTTTCCATGATTGGATGAAATAAAAGTCGGTGGCGAATCTTACTTACCGCGACATTTTGCAAATACAAAACGCAAACCAGTATTAAACAGTCGATTCTGCCACCGTATCACACTATCCTATAGGGAACATGCATTGAGAGCGAAGTCGTTATCTCAATTTCTAAATTGAGTGACTCATCGATCAACAAAAAATAAAGGAAAGCGATAAAATCCTATAGGGAGAATGCACTGAGAGCGAAGTCGTGATCTCAATTGCTAAATTGAGTGACTCATCGATCAACAATAAAGGAAAAAAACACAAGCACAACACATATAAGAAATGAAGTGCGGAATTCCTGCTACAGGTCTTTAAACAACAACTTCGAGCGCACGCTCTTTATTTCCTACTTCTCATGATATCTAGAAATAAATAAATGCGGAAATATAACTTGGAAGCAGTATAATACCAAACGAACAATGACGTCCGCAAAAAGCGCAACCAAAGTAAAGAAATATGAGATACTTCGCGCGAGATAACCGAGAAGGTCTGTTGCCTCTTCAAAACCACACAAGCAAAGAGATAAAACTAGTTAGTCTCCAAGAACTTCCACATTGCCAAAGTTGCATAAACATTCTATCGCAAAATCTTAGCTAGAAATGACAACGAAAATGATTATCAAACATGAAAATAATAGAAAATTCTAATGAAAATTCTAAAGAGGAGATCTTAAAGATTTCTAAAATGTTCTATCACTTTCTTTGTATCATTTTCATCATTAAAATCATGGAAAAAATGAAGCTAAAACTAATAAAACATGGGAAGATAAGAGTATGGTAGAAACATAGGGGGTGTATTGCTAAGCCCAGGAAGTATTGAAAGGCAATGATGCTAAGCCCATCATATTTTGTCCACCACCATTTTTGTACATTGATATGAGGCTTCAAAACAATACAGAAATGGGCCAAGGTGGTTCGATCCAGAACCAATATTTTCGGTGTAAGACATGCTAGCTTCCAAAAATCTCAACTGGCCTAAGTAGAACATCAAAGCCCAGCGAAAATAGGCACTGAGTCCAAACATTTTGTTGTTGATGCTAGGGTTTAGAACGACTATTAAACTTCCATCCATGAAAGCGATTCTCTTTCTCCTTTAATCTTCAGACCCGATGTTTTCCTCTTCTTCGCTATCCGGTTCAGACACCACTGGGAATCAAAACGCCACTGCAGATCTCCATCGCATCTTCAAAGTTCTTCACCCGAATTCAATTCCGTCATTGATCTGTTTCCGACGCGAGCCTCCGTCTCACTCAGACGCATATTCATGGTGCTTTAGCTTTGAGGTCCACCGTGATTCTACCTCTCATATAGTTGTGGTTTAGCTTCGGCTTCAAAACATGGTCCTGATTCGATTTCGCCATTAGAGATATCTCATAGAAGCTACGATATGTGTTTCGTTCCTGACGCTCTTTCTTTTCTACGATTAGAAACTTGCTTCTTATGATTCTTGTGGTTTTGTGTATGCATGAGAATGATTAAAACACAATGTTAAGAATTTGTTGATGCTGACTTTGTTGCAGATTGAGCGTCGATGATGAACGAAGATGAAGATGATGATAATTACAGAGGTGCGATTTGATGTTGGTGACATATGGAAATTGGAGGTCTTTCAGTTTTTATGATGAATGAAGATCAAAAAGGTTGAAACTTGATAATTTGGTTTAGGGAGAGAGAGGTTTGGTTATGGTGATGAGGAGTTAAGCAAAGAAGAGTTAAGCGAAGAAGAGGATGGAGGTCTTGATGGAGACTCTTCTTAGAATGAAGAATTATGGAAGGTGTTTGGTGAAGGAAGCAGAGAGAAGATGGTGATGACGGTAGAGAAATTTTGATGTTGTTACAGATTCTCGGTGAGTTTTTCTAGTGAATGCCTTTCTCAGATCTTTTCTTTGGCTTTTTGTATTGTGAATCTCAATTGTGAACTCCCTCATCACTTTTATGTTATATTCTGTAATGCAGACTATTGAGAATTGGTTGGGAATGGTTACAGTTCGGATTGGTTAAAAACGGTTACATGTTGTTAGAAGGTGAGGTTTTTTTTTTGTTTTGGATGGTTTCAGAGTTAATTGGGAAGTTTTTTTTGCAGTTAGAGGGTTGGGGATTGTTAGAAGAGTTTTGGCAGTTTTGGGTTTTTTAAACTGTATGTTAGTTAGGAATTTATGCAGGGATGTTACAGGAAGTTTGTTGAGAATTTTGTTTCAGTTAGGAAAGGGAATTAGAAATCTGTTTTGGAAATTTTGTTTTATTTCTTTCCTTCCACCTTTGTTCTGAGATTCTGTTACAGCTTGATTGGATGTCGTTTGTTGAGACAGTTAGAAAAATGGTTATAACATTCTGTTTGGTTTTCATTTCTGCTGAACTTATTTTCTGATTTTGAACCAGTGCAGGTTATAGCATAGTCTCGGGTGCCATTTCTAGCAGGCAACAACAACTTTTCTCGAGTTTTCATATCGATTTAGAGAGGAATTAGCGAAGATCCTGAGCTTATTTTGAATTTTATGATTGACATACTTGTAGAGGCTTGGTTTAGGACTTAGAAAAATTTACATGTATACTGTAACAATATTTTGATTTATACTGGTTTGTAAATCAAACATCTTGTACTATTCTTGAAAGCTTTTTCCTCTTTTTCTAGTTGAATTCAAGTTCTCCTTTTTGAATGAAGTTCTTCAAGTATCAAAATAAATCCAAAATCGTAGCTTGTATGGTAAGAACACAATGGGTTTGTAGCTTCCATAAAAATGAATTCGACTCCATATTTTCTAACAAAGAAACCTTGTCTCTAGGACCAAAGTTCATTGAACAATAATGCATCTTGCATTTTCCTTTGTAATGACATCTTGGATTCCAATTTTGTAAGCTTGACATCTTAAGCAAAATGATCCTCTGTACCTCTTGGACATAATTAGAGTTTATGGAATCACTTGAATCAATTTCCGATCTAAATCAACTTGCTCATTCTAATCGCAAAATCCAAATCAAATAATAACGACGCTGTTGTACCCCAAAATTTTCCCTCCCATATTCTTCAAGATTTGCCAAGATCAATTTTCAGATGATTCAAAATCCCTCAAAGGTTGCACAGTCCAATTGCCTCCTAACACAGTCAAAACTAGGGTTTTGGTTATGACAAAGAAGTTGAGGTTTCCAAGGGTCCAATCAAGTCCCATATGCCTATAAACATTGTCAAGCATCCATATGCCAAGTTTCAAGACTCACAGCATCAAATTGCACAGTCAAAAACCCTAAATGCTTCACAGTCAACTGTAGGGGCAAAATGGTCATTTGACAGTCAAAAGTCAAAATTTTTGGTCAAGATATTATTTTGAAGCCACAAACATCATTTGATCAATTATTGATCATGATTCTCAAATCATGGCTCAAAAAGTCTCAAGATGCAAAAGTTTCTATTTTGGGACATCTGAAAAGTCAACTGCAAATTGACCAGGGCATAACTTCTTCATGGTTTATCAGAAAAATCCCATCCAATTCTCATTTTGAATAGAATGACATTTCCTGCAACTCATATTCACACTTCAAGTCCAAGAAATGCTCTCACAAAAAGTTATCAATTTCAACATTATAGGTCATTTTCAAAAGTCAACAAAAAGGCACTTTAAGTCAAAGACCATAACTTGAGATTGGTAAATCAAAATGACATGGGACCAATAGCATTGGTTAGAGGACTTCAAGACCTTTCCAAAATGTCCAAGAACATGTTCATAGCTTCAAAATTGAGCAAGATATGCCTTGGAGAAGTTGGGAAATTTTTGGGAACTTTGAAAAGTCAACTTTGCTTCAAAAGCTTCAAAATTGCTAATGGGCCACAAATTCTTCCATGAATCATTACCCAAAGCATATGCACGACCCATTAAGCTCAAAGGGATTTATTTTCTTATTTTTAATTAATTAATTGAATTTTTATTCTTATTTATTCATTTAATTAGTTTTAAATATGAGAAAAATATTAAATCATGGTTTTAAATCTTTTTTGTGCAGCAAATATCTTCCACACATGCTAGAGATTTCGTGCACCATCTCAAGGGGACAATATCTTCCACAATTGGCAAGGATTTGCATGAAAAAAGATTGAAAAAAGATGTGGAAAAATCAAAGATTGAAATCATAAATTCATGGACCTTGGGCTTGTTTTCTTGACCTAATTCCATTCAGATACTTATACACAAGCTAGCCCTATTCCAAGACACACGAAAAATTGCCCAGGAGGCCATAACCAAATTGCCAAATTTTCACCAAAACTTGAAAACTGAAATCTTAGTTGCAGGGTGATTCAAGGTTTCCAAACACTTCCATTGCCTTCCTGACATTGCTAGGAGTCGATTGCAACCATTTTCCAGTCCCCATACTCCAAGAATTGGTAGAACAGAATCACTCTTTTCGTGAACATATCCATAATCGTTTTTCAATTTCCATGCATTATTCATGTATTTTATTTGTTGATTTACACTAACAATGATGTTCTGAAGCGAATGGTACCATTTAATTGAACTAACAATGCTTGAACCAAGATTTGCCATTGATGGATATTAGGTTTTCAGAAGCTCAAAATTAGGGGTTCTCCCATATGGAAAAATTGGCCCTTAAGACCTATGCCATTGAATTCGTGGCAACAGGACGAATCCATTGATGACCTCGCGCCTTTTTTATATTACAGCATGTGCTAATCGCTATTTTTTCAGGCTTCATTTAGTGGGGGTTTAAAACCCCCACTATTTGTTTTCTATTTACAGTAAAGATGAGGAAGAAGATGGACGTGTCTTCATGCGATAGGGAGGTTCAAATAATTGGCGCGTTTTTCTTTTGTTTCAGAATAATTGCTTTTTTCACATATAATAATCACGCTCCATTATGTATACAAAGAAACGCGTTGGCTCGGTTGGTGGATGAGTTGTCTTGCAGGTATTAGGACCTGGGTTCGATTCCCAGGTCCCCCCATATGTTCAATAATTTTTGCTTTAATATGTTCCCATGCAGTTTCCAGCCAAAGGTCCACCATACGCGTTCACGCTCAGGCTTGCCACATAATCAGGATGATCAATCTGAAGGCTACAAAAGGAGTTCTACCATGTACCTCAGTCAATGGACATGCACGCAAGCACAGAAAGTCAAAAAAGGCTTTGATTCAGTGGGCCAAAATGCTTCAAAAACCTCCATAATGGGCCTGAAACCCCCACTGGTTTGCATTCTTCCATTTTATTTTCTTTTTCAATTTTAATTCTTTTAATTGTTTTTTTTAATTGTTTCTTTAATTCCATAAAATAATTTTCACAATAATAAATCAGAAACTAAAAAAATACAATATATTTAATTATTATTATTTCACCATTAAAATATTTTTTTGTAAATAAACTTTAACCATTAATTTAGTAAATTAGGTTTTAAAACTTTAATATTTTTCTTAATAAATTAAAATAGGTAGAATTAGGGTTTTTAACCTTTTCATCTTTTTTTTTAATAAATAATTTTCTCATTATTATTATTATTATTATTATTAATTACTAAATATTTTTGTAAATAAACATGTACATTAATTATTTAGTAAACTAGGTTAAACTTTAATATTTTTCATTAATAATTAAAAACAACTTAGAATTAGGGTTTCTCTTGATTTTCAATTTTCTTTATTTTTATAAAACAAAAAAACCTAAAAAACGTTTCTTTTCTTAATTAAATAATTAATTAACTTTTAATTCAATTTAATTTCAAAAGGGTCCAACACCCTCGAACGTTCTATTTTTATTCTTTTCGCACATTATTTTATTTTCTTGTGAATATTATGTAACTGCTCAAGCCATGTAATAGTAACTAGGTTTTACTTTCCGCATTTTATTAAAACGGGTCTTTGTAATTTGGCGATGTATAGACCCGCGCCTTGTAATAGCGTAGGATTTATCTTTCCGCATTTAAATTTCCGCACTTTTAAATTCTAATTGCATGAAAGAATGAATGGCTAATTAAAAATAACTCGTAGCTCACAAATGCCATGATCAAAGATAAATATTGAACTGAAAACAACACACAAATTCACACACCACTCTTAGGGTACGCCTCACCCGTTGCCTTCGAAACGTGGTCGTCGAGTATAGGACGTTTTAGTAAGTCCTTATGTCCATGATCTAGTTGCCTCGGAAAAGTTGCCTCGAATTAAAAAGGATCAATGGCATAAGGGTAGCTTCTAAGGTGTCCTACTGTTGCCCTGGTGACCACACTATTTCTAAAAATGAATTGACCCGAACACCTCCAACGGTGGTGCTACCTACCTCTCAATGGTGGGATGGCACTACCTTAAGGACATTTACACAGCCTAATTCCTTAGGGTAGGTAGATGACTCATAGATACTTGCTCTATTCAAAAACAAATCAAAACTCTTTTCACACCGACACTTTCAAAAAAAAAGCTTTCAAAACAATTTTTCAAACACTCTTGAGGACTGATACAAGAGTTATTCCGAAACTTCCAAAGAAACTTTTTCAAACCCACTCACACTTGAAAAGCAAACAAACTTTTGAAAACACAAATGAGCAAGTATCTAAGAGCCCATGGATAACCATGGATAGAAAGGGTGCTAACACCTTCCCTTTCTATAAATCTACCTCCCGAACCGAGAAACTATCTCATAAGGAATTTTGCTGTGCTTTTGTCCTGTCCATGTTGGAGAAAATAAAAGACGGTGGCGACTCTTGCTTCCGCGACATTTCGCGAACCAGCGTTAAACAGTCAGTTCCAGATCCACCGATCACAGAACTGGCGACTCTGCTGGGGAACTATTTTAAAGTGAGGTGTACCTTAGGACTAAGATCACTTGTGTTTTCAATTGTCTGAATTGCTTGCTTTATTATTGTGGGTACTGTCTTGGGAGTTCTATAGATCCTAACCCGGATTTGGGGGATACCTTCTTAGAAAGTAGCAACAAGGCTGTGAGGGAACTGTGCGGGGTATACCGACATGGTTGAAGCAGTATGCTACGTTGATGTGGCACTTTGGTGTGTACCGGTAACCCTTGAGTTCAGTCAAGGAGAGTACGGGGCCGCCGCGTGGTGTCATGAAGCATCAACTGACCTTAGGAACCTTAATTGAACCATCTTGGCCTCTTTAGGGTAGTGAGATAACTGACTTTGGTGCAGTCCGAGGTTGGTTGATACTCGATACTACACTCAATTGAGGGTTGTTTTCTTGGAATATTTCGGTCGCCAGTTCAGTGGCTAAATCGAAACGATGAACAATGAAAGCAATCCAATGATATTGGGATCCTTAGAACCCGGTTACTTCTGATAGGACATGTTTGAGCCCACCAACTTCAAGAGGGTAATACCTAGACCCCATGCTGGCCTAAAATCTAAGGGCTGTGGTGTGACTTGTGTGCCTTATCATGTTTGCTTCTTGTGAATATTTGTGGTGTGTTTTATCATAGCATCATAACATCATACAGCATCATATGCATTGACTAACCATTTCAGGGGTTCGAATCTTCATCTTTGTTCTTGTTTTGTAGGACATGGAAACTATCCGCAGAAAGACCATTCAGATCAGCCTTGTAAGGATCCCTCCTCAGCTTAAGGAACTTACATTCAGGATTCCCGAAAGCTCTTCTTTCAGTGAAAGACATGGAAGACTCATCAGCTTGGTCAACACCAACATTGAGGAGGATATGATAAAGGTCCTCTTCCAGTTCTTTGACCCTCTGCACCACTGCTTTACTTTCTTGGATTATCAACTGGTGCCTACATTGGAAGAGTTCTCCCGGCTTCTGAAGATCCCTATCCTTAGTCAACTACCCTACAACGGTACGGAAAAGGAACCCAAGCTTGAAGATATTGCTAAAGCCTTACACCTACAACCCTCTGACATCAAGGGACATTGGGAAGTTAGAAGTGGTATCAAAGGGTTCTTGGCGAGGTTTCTGTTTGAGAAGGCCCAAGAATGTTGGAACTCCCTTGACCTACAAGCCTTTGAAGAAGTTGTGGCCCTCCTTGTCTATGGATTGGTGTTGTTCCCAAATCCCGATCAGCTTATAGACATCAATGCTGTCCAGATCTTCATGTCCAGGAATCCTATACCTACGTTGCTTGGGGACATCCTTCACTCATGTTACACTCGAACCATGAGAAAAAGAGGTGTTCTTATGTGCTGTACTCCCCTCCTGGGAAGGTGGTTTATTTCGCACCTTCCACAATCAGTTTTGAAGAACGAGCGGGGTTTGAGATGGTCACAACGATTGATGACTCTTACACATGCAGATATACATTGGTGCTCTCGGTCCAGAGAGGATGTCACTATCATTGATTGTTGCAGGGAGTTTCCTAATGTTCCTTTACTTGGAATCAGAGGAGGTATTACTTACAACCCTTGTCTGGCTTGGAGACAGTTTGGTTATGCTCGGAGGAACGACTCTCATGACATGTTAATTCCTGACATAGTTTTTGACTTCGACAACGATGCGCAAGGACTTCGCCAGAGATTTATCAGAGCTTGGAGGATGCCCAACAAGATAGACAGCAAGACACTGGGGCACATGAATTCCATCCCGTTGGAGCCTTATCTCAAGTGGGTACGAGCCCGCTCCCAGAAGTTAGTGATGCCTTACCCTCATGTTCTCCCTGTGATCAAAGAGCCAGTATTGGAAGGAGAGGTGTCCTACACCATTCAGCATCCTGGCATGCCTACATCTTGGGAAGAAATGCAGAAGAGCTGGATCCAGCTTAAAGAAGAACGGAATTCTCTTGAGTCCAGTCTACATGCTAGTGAGAAGAAGGTCTTGGAGCTCACCCGCCTACTGCACGAGGAAAAGACTCTCAACACTTACATAGCTCCAAAGAGGATGCGTAGTGTCTTCTGGGATTGATTTACTTTGTAATGTTTTGCCCATGAGGCCTTGATGTACTGAACAATTATTTCTTAATGATAACGTGTGTTCCTTTTTGTCTACAACAAATTTGAACTTTCGAACCCTTGAATGCATTGCATAAACGCATATCATGCATCATGTGCATCACAGGTACTCTTCTTTTCAGGTTGCTTAATGTTCTTCGCTGTTTATTTCAGCATCATGAACCCTAAATCATCTACCGAGCAGTCCCTCAAGGCCCTCCAGGCTCAGAACACCCAATTCCAAGAGCTGATCATGAGTTTAGCCCAAGGGCAAGAGGAGTTGAAGGCTCTGCTGGTTAAGAAGAAGAAGAAGAGAACTGTACTGTTCAACACGGGCCGGAGGTTTGGTAACACACTACAGAATGAGGTTGATCAAACTGGTTCTTCTGTAGGAAAAGGCAGTCCCCAGGGGGGAAGAGTTCCTAGTCCGGTGGTCTCTGACAACGAGACTGATTTTAATGAGGAGCAGTATCCTCCAGCTGAAGACAAGTACAAGCAGTTGGAAGACCGTCTGAATGCCATGGAAATTCAACAAGTGCCTGGTTTGGATTTCGGAGACTTGTGTCTATCTTCTGGTGTGGTAATCCCACACAAGTTCAAAGCACCATCTTTCGCGAAGTATGACGGGGCGTCCTGCCCTAAGCTACATCTCAGATCTTATGTGCGGAAGATTCAGCCGTATACTATGGACAAGAACTTGTGGATCCATTTCTTCTAGGAGAGTATTTCAGGGACTCATCTCGAATGGTTTTATCAGCTGGATGGAACCAAGGTTCGTAACTGGGAGGATTTGGCTACTGCTTTTTACAAGCAGTATTAATATAATGCCGACCTCGCTCCTACACGTACCCAACTCCAGGGTATGTCGCTAGGATCGGGAGAAGGTTTTAAAGAGTATGCGCAGAAGTGGAGGGACCTGGCTGGCAGGGTGTAGCCACCATTAACCGACCATGAATTAGTGGACATGTTCTTGGGAACCCTATCCGGGCCGTTCTTTAATCATCTCATTGGCAATTCGTCTGCAGGGTTCACAGACCTCATTCTGACTGGGGAAAGGATAGAGGCTGGTATGAAATCAGGAAAGATACAGAAGGGTGCGTCCTCAAGTTCTGAGAAGAAACCTTTTAAAAAGGAGGCCAATGCTGTGTATGGGCCTAGAAGGCAGAATAAACCAGAATGCCGCCAAGCTGTCAACGCAGTGGTAATTGCTAAGCCAGCTGCCGCTCCTCGGCAACTTAACCAACCAAGGGGTGAGAGACCCAGAAGAGAATACACTTGGCTGAGTATGACCTTGTCGCAGATCTTACCGCAACTGCTATCGACCAACTTGGTAACCGTCAGAGAGGCTCCAAAGGTGGTGAACACGACCTCCCCGAAATATAATCCCAATGCCCGCTTTGCTTATCACTCCGATAGCCCGGGGCATTCCACTGATGATTGCTGGGCCCTAAGGAATAAGGTTCAGGACCTTATCGATGCGAAAGAGGTACAGTTCGAGGCGCCTGAGAAGCCTAATGTGGTGACACCTCCCCTACCCGACCATGGAGTAAATGCCATCATGGATGGTGATGACGCGGAGGAATCAGAGTTTGATAGCTGGATCTACCCGACGACTGACAGTGGACTGAACAATTGGACTGCTAAAGATCACATACCTGTTACTTTTGTTACACAGTAATGAATTCCTTTGTTTTTATTTGTAATGAACAATAAATTGAAACTTTATGGCCCGGTGTCTTACCCGGGGCACCGTGGCTTCATTTGTGAGGGCTTATTAACTGTCATTTCCATATATCATGAATAAAGACATTGGACGTTTTTTCGCATTTCAAAGCTTGTGCTCCCTTTCTTTCTTTCCTTTCTTTATATTGCAAAACAACTGTATTTACACACACTCACCCATACAGGTTTCAATCCACCCTGGATCTCACTGGTAACGACTCTGCTACTGCCAGTTATGACTTTGAAAATCCGATCAACTTAGCCGAAGACGAAGGTGAAGATGATTGCGAAGTGCCTGGTGAGCTTGCAAGACTGTTACTCCAGGAAGAGAGGGCCATTCAGCCACACGAAGAGCCAGTGGAAACGGTAAACCTAGGTACTGAGGCAGATAGAAAGGAAGTTAAGATTGGTGCCAACCTGGAGCTCAGCGTGAAACAACGGTTGATTCAGATGTTGCATGATTATGTGGAGATCTTTGCTTGGTCCTACGAAGACATGCCTGGGTTGGATACCGACATTGTGGTTCATCACCTGCCTACCAAGGAAGACTGCCCTCCGGTTAAGCAAAAGGTCCGCCGTATGCGTCCAGAGATGTCCGAGAAGATCAAAGTTGAGGTTATGAAACAATTCGATGCCGGGTTTCTAGCAGTGACGTCTTACCCTCAGTGGGTTGCCAATGTGGTTCCGGTACCGAAGAAAGATGGTAAGGTCAGAATGTGTGTCGACTACAGGGATCTGAACAGGGCAAGCCCCAAGGATGACTTCCCCTACCTCACATTGATGTTCTGGTTGACAATACTGCTCAGCACAAGGTGTTCTCCTTCATGGAAGGCTTTTCAGGTTACAATCAGATTAAGATGGCTCCTGAAGATATGGAAAAGACTACCTTTGTTACTCAGTGGGGCACCTTTTGTTACAAGGTCATGCCATTTGGGTTGAAAAATGCTGGGGCAACCTACCAACATGCCATGGTTGCTTTATTCCACGACATGATCCACCATGAGATTGAAGTGTATGTCGACGACATGATTGCAAGGTCTCAAACTGAGGAGGAGCACCTTGACCATCTGCAGAAACTATTTGGCCGTCTGAAGTTATACAAGCTAAGGTTGAATCCGAACAAGTGCACCTTTGGGGTAAGATCTGGAAAGTTGCTAGGCTTCGTCGTAAGTGACAAGGGTATTCAAGTGGACCCTGCCAAGGTTAAAGCTATACAAGAGATGCCAGTTCCCAAGACAGAGAAAGAAGTCAGAGGTTTTCTAGGACGTCTGAATTACATTGCCCGATTCATCTCGCATCTGACTGCTACTTGTGAACCAATCTTCAAGCTGCTGAAGAAAGATCAAGTAGTACGTTGGAATGATGAATGTCAGGCTGCTTTTGACAGAATCAAAGAGTATCTCCAAGAACCACCCATTCTTATGCCACCGGTTGAAGGGAGACCTCTAATACTATACCTAACAGTACTTGACAACTCAATGGGGTGTGTGCTGGGGCAGCATGACGAGTCTGGCCGAAAAGAGCATGCCATTTATTACCTTAGCAAAAAGTTTACCGACTGTGAGACCCGATACTCACTACTCGAGAAGACTTGCTGCGCTTTGGTATGGGCTGCTCGCCGGCTGAGACAGTATATGCTGACTCACACTACTCTGTTGATTTCTAAGATGGATCCTATAAAGTACATATTCGAAAAGCCTGCTCTGTCTGGAAGAATAGCAAGATGGCAGATGATCTTGACAGAATATGACATCCAGTACACGACTCAGAAAGCTATCAAAGGAAGTGTATTGGCAGACCACTTGGCACACCAGGCAGTAGATGATTACCAGTCAATGAACTTTGAGTTTCCAGACGAGAGCATCATGATAGTGACTGATTGTGAAGTACCTGGACCGGATGAAGGACCTGAGGAAGGATCCCGATGGTCTATGCACTTTGACGGAGCCTCCAACACTTTGGGTAACGGTATCAGCGCTGTGATCATATCCCCTTAAGGAACTCATACTCCACTCACTGCCCGACTATGTTTCAACTGCACCAACAACATGGCAGAGTATGAGGCATGTATCATGGGTCTTCAAGCTGCGATTGACTTAAGGATCAAGTTTCTGAGTGTCTTCGGAGATTCCGCTCTCGTGATCAATCAGATCAAAGGCGAGTGGGATATGAAACATCCAAATCTTATTCCATATAGAGAATGTGTGTTGACATTGATCCCCCACTTCACAGAGATAACTTTTGAACATTTCCCAAGAGAGGAGAATCAGCTAGCGGACGCGTTGGCTATGATGTCTTCTATGTTCAAAGTCAAATGGGACAACGAGGCTCCCCGGATCATTATCTGGAAACTGGATGAACCTGCGTACTGTTGTGATCTTGAGACTGAGGTAGTAACTGAAAAACCCTGGTATCATGAGGTGAAAAAGTACTTGGAAGCTCAAGAATACCCTGAAGGTGCATCCATCAATGACAAGAAGTTTCTGAGAAGGTTCGCAGCAAAGTTCATCCTCAGTAATGGCATTCTCTACAAGCGAAACCATGATTCAACCCTACTGCGTTGTGTGGATAAGACTGAAGCAGAAAGAATCATGGCGGAACTACATGAAGGGACCTTCGGAACGCATTCCAGTGGACATACCATGGCAAAGAAAATCCTTCGGGTAGGATATTTCTGGTCCACAATGGAAGTTGACTGTTACCAACATTCTCGGACATGTCATAAGTGCCAGATATATGCAGATAAGGTGCACGTCCCTCCAGTCCCTCTGAATGTCTTGACCGCACCTTGGCCTTTTGCAATGTGGGGCATTGATATGATCGGCGAGATTAAACCTACAGCATCCAACGGTCACCGCTTCATCTTAGTGGCGATCGATTACTTTACGAAGTGGGTTGAAGCAGCTTCCTATGCTACAGTAACCAAGAACATTGTGGCACGGTTCATTCTGCATACCTTGATCTGTCGATACGGCGTCCCGGAAAGGATCATCACGGACAATGGTACCAATCTTAATAACAAGATGATCACTGAGCTCTGCGAGCAATTCAAGATACATCACCACAACTCTTCTCCTTATCGACCGAAGATGAATGGGGCTGTAGAAGCAGCTAATAAGAATATCAAGAAGATCGTGCAGAAGATGACATTGACCTACAAATATTGGCACGAGATGTTACCGTTCGCTCTTCATGGGTACCGTACCTCAGCAAGAACGTCAACCGGGGCAACTCCTTTTTCCTTAGTCTACGGCATGGAGGCAGTCTTGCCGATCGAAGTCCAGATACCCTCTCTCCGGATAATGAAGGATGCAGATCTGAGCGAAGATGACTGGATCTAGACTCGACTTGATCAATTAAATCTAATTGAAGAAAAGAGACTCACTGCTATTTGTCATGGTCAAACGTACCAAAAACGGATGATCAGGGCATTTAACAAGAAAGTCAGACCACAAGAGTATCAAGTTGGGGACCTGGTAATCAAACGCATCATCCTTCCTCAGAGTGATCCCAGGGGCAAATGGACCCCCACGTACGAAGGGCCATTTGTGGTTAAACATGTGTTCTCAGGAGGAGCCATGATCCTAACCACCATGGATGGTGACGACCTTCCTCACCCCGCCAATACAGACATAGTAAAAAGATACTACGCATGATAAAAGACCCGCTAGGTTGACATACCTAGGCAAAAATTAGGGCTTCTCGGCGAACCAAAAGGGTTCGGGCAAAATGAGGGATGAAATAAAAAAAATCTGTACACCCGGCAAGTCGAAAACCTGAAAAGGTGGCTTGGGCAAAAATGGGTATCCCGGTGGACTGAAAACCCGAAAGGGCGGTCCAGGCAAAAGTTAGGGATTAAAGCGTAATACTATGTCTCATTGGATCACCTTGCATCCCGAATCCGGTATCAACATCAAGTTCATGACGGCATAGATCGATCAGTTTCATCTTCAACCGAGCAGCAAAGTGATGAGACGCTCAAAGATATAAAGGCGATAGCAGAGTTGGAACCCAGTGGGATTATTCTTTTCACACAGCTGTTTTGTTTTCTTTGTACAAATTGTATAAACTCTGTTGTTCGGCGGCGTTCTCTTACTAGGACGTCAGCCTCTTGTACATAAACGCCTATTTACAGGCAAATTCAAAAAATCAATACAAATTCACTTCTTAGATCAATTGCCAATTGTTTTTCCTTTTCTGTTTTGTTTGCGAAGAACGTCCAATGTTCAATTTTTGATATATGCATTTGACACTAATTGCTAACTCATAGATATTTGCATGCAAAACAAAGGATTAATTACAGGTAACATTAGAAACAAGGGCAATAATGAGTGGTCTAAGCGATCTAATTGCTCCGTCCACCAAGGTACCAAGGTAAGTTCGGCTGAAGAACGTAACCCAGATACCTTCATTCCCCAGTGAAGTCACCAAGATTCAACAATTTACTCTCCAAGCAGTTGGTCTCCCAATCGGCCCTACAAGGCACAATATCTCCAACAAGTTAACAATACTCTCCCCAAGCAGAGTTAATATACTGTCAGCCATAAGGAAGTCGGATTATCCCCAGCAGATCTCAACATTCCTCAACGGAGTACACAAACATTCTTAACAAGCATCCCTGACAATCTTGATCTAAGATTGTTCCCTGGCAGTATACCAGACATCCAGCGGAGCCACTTCCCCAGTGCAATCTCAAAAGTCTCCCCAGAAGAGTTCAATCTATCTCCCCAGCAGGAAGCTTATCCCCAGTAGATTCTGGAAGCTTATCCTCGCACAGCACGAACGCGTCTCCCGGATTTTTATTTAAAGGTTATTTCCCCACCAGGATATAACTGGGTTATCCTCAGCCAATTGCCACAGAAGGATCGTCCTCGGCGAAGTCCTCCTATCCCCAGCAAAGTTCATCAAATCTTTCCCAACATAACACATCAATGGTATCCCCAGCGGAGTTATCATCAACCTCAGCAAAATACCTCTCTTTCCCCACAGAGTTCAATCCCCGTAGAGTATTCTATCCGCCAAGTTTATTCCCCAACAGAGTCATCTTCTCCTACCGGTATTCTTGCAACCATCATTCCCAGCGGAAACAAAAGCTCTACTCTTCCACATCAGTCCAGGATTCGATTTCCCGGCATTTGTCAAGGATTTATCTTCCTAGACAAAACACATTTCATAAGCATCATATCTTCATACATTATAGCATGCATATACGCATCATGAACATACAACCTCACTTATTCTGAGAACATCACGCATGTCATACATCATGACATCACATATAACTAACGTTTTGTCCTTTCAGGACAAAAGATCAATACAAAGATGATTACTATCAACTGTCGTGATTTCAGATCAGATTCCTGTATCTTGCCAGGGTGTATCTGTTGACGACTATTACGGACTCGATTCCTGTAACCAGCCAGGGTACGTCTGAAGAGTTTGAAGATCCGATTCCTGTATCCAGCCAGGGTGTATTTGTTGACGAATATATTCCGGACTCGATTCCTGTAACCAGCCAGGGTACGTCTGAAGAGTTTGAAGATCCGATTCCTGTATCCAGCCAGGGTGTATCTGTTGACGACTATATTCCAGACTCGATTCCTGTAACCAGCCAGGGTACGTCTGAAGAGTTTGAGGATCCGATTCCTGTATCTAGCCAGGGTGTATCTGTTGACGACTAATTCCAGACTCGATTCCTGTAACCAGCCAGGGTACGTTTGAAGAGTTTGAAGATCTAATTTCTGTATCCAGCCAAGGTGTATCTGTTGACGACTAATTCCAGACTCGATTCCTGTAACCAGCCAGGGTACGTCTGAAGAGTTTGAAGATCCGATTCCTGTATCTTGCCAGGGTGTATCTGTTGACGACTATTTTCCAGATTCGATTCCTGTATCTAGCCAGGGCACATCTGTGAGTAATCAATTGTAGACTCGATTCCTGTATCCGGCCAGGGCATATCTACATAAAAGGTTTAAAGATTCGATACCTGTATCCAGCCAGGGCACATCTACACGAAGAGTCTGAAGATCAACCCCTGTAACAGGCCAGGTAATTATATTTCTTTCTCAGGTACGCAAGTTCTCGCTAAGGAATCTCTTACGCGATCGACACCTAGATGGCATCTATAAGACCATCTCCACAACTACCACTACAGTCTCCAAATGGCATCTGTAAGCCCATTCCCGCTATCACACTGGTGATACTCTACTATGTGAGTGCAAATTTCTGGGCACTCTAGTGTTCAATCATCTTCCACCTTCAGATTACGAAAGGCACGCCAGCCAATCTACATCCTCAGGTCTAAGAAGATTGAACAAGGGCAACTGTTGTACCCCAAAATTTTCCCTCCCATATTCTTCAAGATTTGCCAAGATCAATTTTCAGATGATTCAAAATCCCTCAAAGGTTGCACAGTCCAATTGCCTCCTAACACAGTCAAAACTAGGGTTTTGGTTATGACAAAGAAGTTGAGGTTTCCAAGGGTCCAATAAAGTCCCATATGCCTATAAACATTGTCAAGCATCCATATGCCAAGTTTCAAGACTCACATCATCAAATTGCACAGTCAAAAACCCTAAATGCTTCACAGTCAACTGCAGGGGCAAAATGGTCATTTGACAGTCAAAAGTCAAAATTTTTGGTCAACATATTATTTTGAAGCCACAAACATCATTTGATCAATTCTTGATCATGATTCTCAAAGCATGGCTCAAAAAGTCTCAAGATGCAAAAGTTTCTATTTTGGGACATTTGAAAAGTCAACTGCAAATTGACCAGGGCATAACTTCTTCATGGTTTATCAGAAAAATCCCATACAATGCTCATTTTGAATAGAATGACATTTCCTACAACTCATCTTCACCCTTCAAGTCCAAGAAATGCTCTCACAAAAAGTTATCAATTTCAACATTATAGGTCATTTTCAAAAGTCAACAAAAAGGCACTTTAAGTCAAAGACCATAACTTGAGATTGGTAAATCAAAATGACATGGGACCAAAGGCATTGGTTAGAGGACTTCAAGACCTTTCCAAAATGTCCAAGAACATGTTCATAGCTTAACAATTGAGCAAGATATGCCTTAGAGAAGTTGGGAAATTTTTGGGAACTTTGAAAAGTCAACTTTGCTTCAAAAGCTTCAAAATTGCTAATGGGCCACAAATTCTTCCATGAATCATTACCCAAAGCATATGCACGACCCATTAAGCTCAAAGGGATTTATTTTCTTATTTTTAATTAATTAATTGAATTTTTATTCTTATTTATTCATTTAATTAGTTTTAAATATGAGAAAAATATTAAATCATGGTTTTAAATCTTTTTTGTGCAGCAAATATCTTCCACACATGCTAGAGATTTCGTGCACCATCTCAAGGGGACAATATCTTCCACAATTGGCAAGGATTTGCATGAAAAAAGATTGAAAAAAGATGTGGAAAAATCAAAGATTGAAATCATAAATTCATGGACCTTGGGCTTGTTTTCTTGACCTAATTCCATTCAGATACTTATACACAAGCTAACCCTATTCCAAGACACACGAAAAATTGCTCAGGAGGCCATAACCAAATTGCCAAATTTTCACCAAAACTTGAAAACTGAAATCTTAGTTGCAGGGTGATTCAAGGTTTCCAAACACTTCCATTGCCTTCCTGACATTGCTAGGAGTCGATTGCAACCATTTTCCAGTCCCCATACTCCAAGAATTGGTAGAATAGAATCACTCTTTTCGTGAACATATCCATAATCCTTTTTCAATTTCCATGCATTATTCATGTATTTTATTTGTTGATTTACACTAACAATGATATTCTGAAGCGAATGGTACCATTTAATTGAACTAACAATGCTTGAACCAAGATTTGCCATTGATGGATATTAGGTTTTCAGAAGCTCAAAATTAGGGGTTCTCCCATATGGAAAAATTGGCCCTTAAAACCTATGCCATTGAATTCGTGGCAACAGGACGAATCCATTGATGACCTCGCGCCTTTTTTATATTACAGCATGTGCTAATCGCTATTTTTTCAGGCTTCATTTAGTGGGAGTTTAAAATCCCCGCTATTTGTTTTCTATTTACAGTAAAGATGAGGAAGAAGATGGACGTGTCTTCATGCGATAGGGAGGTTCAAATAATTGGCGCGTTTTTCTTTTGTTTCAGAATAATTGCTTTTTTCACATATAATAATCACGCTCCATTATGTATACAAAGAAACGCGTTGGCTCGGTTGGTGGATGAGTTGTCTTGCAGGTATTGGGACCTGGGTTCGATTCCCAGGTCCCCCCATATGTTCAATAATTTTTGCTTTAATATGTTCCCATGCAGTTTCCAGCCAAAGGTCCACCATACGCGTTCACGCTCAGGCTTGCCACATAATCATGATGATCAATCTGAAGGCTACAAAAGGAGTTCTACCATGTACCTCAGTCAATGGACATGCACGCAAGCACAGATAGTCAAAAAAGGCTTTGATTCAGTGGGCCAAAATGCTTCAAAAACCTCCATAATGGGCCTGAAACCCCCCCTGGTTTGCATTCTTCCATTTTATTTTCTTTTTCAATTTTAATTCTTTTAATTGTTTTTTTTAATTGTTTCTTTAATTCCATAAAATAATTTTCACAATAATAAATCAGAAACTAAAAAAATACAATATATTTAATTATTATTATTTCACCATTAAAATATTTTTTTGTAAATAAACTTTAACCATTAATTTAGTAAATTAGGTTTTAAAACTTTAATATTTTTCTTAATAAATTAAAATAGGTAGAATTAGGGTTTTTAACCTTTTCATCTTTTTTTTAATAAATAATTTTCTCATCATTATTATTATTATTAATTACTAAATATTTTTGTAAATAAACATGTACATTAATTATTTAGTAAACTAGGTTAAACTTTAATATTTTTCATTAATAATTAAAAACAACTTAGAATTAGGGTTTCTCTTGATTTTCAATTTTCTTTATTTTTATAAAACAAAAAACCTAAAAAACGTTTCTTTTCTTAATTAAATAATTAATTAACTTTTAATTCAATTTAATTTCAAAAGGGTCCAACACCCTCGAACGTTCTATTTTTATTCTTTTCGCACATTATTTTATTTTCTTGTGAATATTATGTAACTGCTCAAGCCATGTAATAGTAACTAGGTTTTACTTTCCGCATTTTATTAAAACGGGTCTTTGTAATTTGGCGATGTATAGACCCGCGCCTTGTAATAGCGTAGGATTTATCTTTCCGCATTTAAATTTCCGCACTTTTAAATTCTAATTGCATGAAAGAATGAATGGCTAATTAAAAATAACTCGTAGCTCACAAATGCCCTGATCAAAGATAAATATTAAACTGAAAACAACACACAAATTCACACACCACTCTTAGGGTACGCCTCACCTGTTGCCTTCGAAACGTGGTCGTCGAGTATAGGACGTTTTAGTAAGTCCTTATGTCCATGATCGAGTTGCCTCGGAAAAGTTGCCTCAAATTAAAAAGGATCAATGGCATAAGGGTAGCTTCTAAGGTGTCCTACTGTTGCTCTGGTGACCATACTATTTCTAAAAACGAATTGACCCGAACACCTCCAACGGTGGTGCTACCTACCTCTCAATGGTGGGATGGCACTACCTTAAGGACATTTACACAGCCTAATTCCTTAGGGTAGGTAGATGACTCATAGATACTTTCTCTATTCAAAAACAAATCAAAACTCTTTTCACACCGACACTTTCAAAAAAAAGCTTTCAAAACAATTTTTCAAACACTCTTGAGGACTGATACAAGAGTTATTCCGAAACTTCCAAAGAAACTTTTTCAAACCCACTCACACTTGAAAAGCAAACAAACTTTTGAAAACACAAATGAGCAAGTATCTAAGAGCCCATGGATAACCATGGATAGAAAGGGTGCTAACACCTTCCCTTTCTATAAATCTACCTCCCGAACCGAGAAACTATCTCATAAGGAATTTTGCTGTGCTTTTGTCCTGTCCATGTTGGAGAAAATAAAAGACGGTGGCGACTCTTGCTTCCGTGACATTTCGCGAACCAGCGTTAAACAGTCAGTTCCAGATCCACCGATCACAGACGCCTTGCATACAATCCGAGTCCCCAACATTCTCTTTATACCATGACTTATACTTTACAAATCTTCCAATAAAATATTTTGACTTAACCAAATCTCTCTTCCTTTGGGGTTCTTTATCAAAACAAAATCCATGAAGAATCTTATAATAGATATCCAGTAATTATGTTGAGATGCAAATTTATTCTTCTTGCCATGGATGTAATATTGCATGAAAAAACATCTTAACACTAAAGCCATAGTCCACAATCTCCTCAGTTAGAACCATTGATGAGAAATAAATAAGTCTTCAATGGCCGCAATCACAAACCCTAATTCCTCAGACCAAAGTTGATGAAGGAACAAAACCTCAAGGCCCAAGAGAACCCTAATTTTCCAATTCAATGTTCAGAGGGGCAACAAACGACTCAGTTTTATTCGATATATGCGTCTCAGAACCTATGAAACCCTTAGCTTGCATGATCATTACACCTTTGAACCTCAAGTGCCTTATTGAATGTAAATATATGCCATGTTAGTGACCTAATGGAATTATGTACATGAATCTCAATTAAATCCACAAATTCGAGTCATCTTGCATTTGAAGCGACCAACTTCCATTTGATGAAAAGAGCTGAATGAGCTCCTAACCCATAGCTTACCCAACCGTACATATCTAAACTTGATAAAACTCAAAGCAATATTTCAGTAAAGGAAGAGTAGCGCTTAATGTAACCTTGAAGTGAGACTTTAACTCAATAAACCTCCATAGATGAATCACTACCAAGCTCTAACAAAATGAAGAGAAATCCTGATTCTCTGACTGAGTTAGGGCCTAATACCTTTGTTCCTTGAAAGAAACTTGATGAAGAAAAATTTATATCTTGAGGAAACCTGATAGCGAAGACATTTATACTGCTTGAGATCTAAAACCCTAATCTTATACCAAGAAAAATGAGAGCACCAGTTGAATCAATTTTGAGCAAGACGACAACCTCCCTTCAGAGAGAGAAACCCTAATGCCAAAGCTCTTCGATCTTATAACCACGAGACCAATGCTATGTGCAAAACATACAGAGTATGACGAGGGATCTTAGGGGCAAAAATTGGGGTACAACAGCTGCCCTTATTTAAGTGTCTTCTATCCAGAGATACGAAGATTAAAATCTTCATTTCGACGTGATTGAAGATACTTAAACATAAAACAAGCCCTATTTTTGGCCCTAAGATGCCACGTGATGCTTATGATTATGGATGTAACGTATGGATTTCATGCAGATGGGCATGACACACATTGGAGAAGCAAAAGTACAACCTACAAATTAACTAAAAGAATTCAACCAAGATAATAAATTTCTGGAGAACAACACGACTCTGGGAACAGACATATGAATCTATTGGGGACGAATTGGCTCTGCTGGGGAAAAGAAAACTCAACTTCACTGGGGGTAAGATCCCGAGAGGAGACAGAATAACATAAACTTCAAAACTGAGAGAAAAGTAATGGATGACAACAATTAACCGATAGCTGCGAACTATCCACTCAAGAATGAAGGTAAAAAAAAAACATAGGACAATACTGACTTTTATTGAAGGTAAAGAAATAGAAGATACACCAACGTTTACTGAAGGTGGAGAAAAGAGAATGCACTAGCTTTTACTGAAGGTGACGTCTCAAAGAGTAATAATGGACTTCCCAAAATCCTGGCGTTCTTCCTAAAACGAGTAAAAATACAAGCTATCTCAAATAAAGAGACTACCACTTGTAAAGATTTCACAACAAACTTCTCTAGCAAAACTTCCTCGAAGAGATACCATTTGATGGAGAATTAGATAAACTTCCCCTCGATCTTGACTATAAGCAACGAACTGGTCTCAGTTTCTTCTTTAACCAAGATATTTCACCTGGAAAGGGTAAAAACACAAGCTATCTCAAATAAAGAGACTACCACTTGTAACTATTTCACAACAAACTTCTCTTGCAAAACTTCCTCAAAGAGATACCATTTGATAGAGAATTAGATAAACTTCCCCTCGATCCTGACTATAAGCCACAAACTGGTCTCAGTTTCTTCTTTAACCAAGATATTTCACCTGGAAAGGGTAAAAACACAAGTTATCTCAAATAAAGAGACTACCACTTGTAACGATTTCACAACAAACTTCTCTTGCGAAGCTTCCTCGAAGAGATACCATTTTATGGAGAATCAGATAAACTTCCCCTCGATCCTGACTATAAGCCACGAACTGGTCTCAGTTTCTTCTTTAACCAAGATATTTCACGTGGAAAGGGTAAAAAATACAAGCTATCTCAAATAAAGAGATTACCACTTGTAAAGATTTCATAATAAACTTCTCTTGCGAAACTTCCTCGAAGAGATACCATTTGATAGAAAATCAGATAAACTTCCCCTCGATCCTGACTATAAGCCACGAACTGGTCTCAGTTTCTTCTTTAACCAAGATGTTTCACCTGGAAAGGGTAAAAACACAAGCTATATCAAATAAAGAGACTACCACTTGTAAATATTTCTCAACAAACTTCTCTTGCGAAACTTCCTCGAAGAGATACCATTTGATGGAGAATCAAATAAACTTCCCCTCGATCCTGACTATAAGCCACGAACTGGTCTCAGTTTCTTCTTTAACCAAGATATTTCACTTGGAAAGGGTAAAAACACAACTGTAGGAATCTTTCAACAAACTGTCTTTATCATTGAAGTACAACCAAACTCAACAACGAACTATCTCCTATAATGACGAGACTACCATTCATTGGAGTAACAAATTTTAACGACGAACTATCTCCCACAACGACGAGACTGCCATTCATCAGAATAACATCTCCATCAATGAACTATCTCCCATAACTACGAGACTACCATTCATCGGAATATAGATCTCAACAACGAACTACCTCCCATAATGACGGGGCTACCATTCATTGGAAAAAAACATCTTCTCTAGCATTAACAGACTTACTGGGAAGAACATGTTGCTCAAATAAAGAGAACCACCACTTGCTATTTTAAGAAGGAATTGTAATAAGACTGGCGAGAAATGAAGCTCGATCTCCTGGGGAAATACCAATACATTCCTGTTGATGAGAAAAAGTCTTTGCGTGCAAAATAAATGCACATCCCCAAATCAAGGCTCGAAGCTTGCAGAAGTCAGAATAATAATCTTGTCGGGAACTACAGATTCAAACCAGAAATAAACTGGAATGAAATGATCAACCAAGTCAGCACTCGATGAGAAATAAACTTAAAAGGGGATCACACTCCATCTAGATAATGAACTGGGAAGGCTGAAGCAAAAATCTTCCACGAGGGATAACTCGGTGGGGAAATTGAAAGGATATACACTTTCTATTTAACATTGACAACTCTATTGGAGAGAGAGTAACATAACTTTGCAAAGGGGATAATATGCTGACAAAACATTAATGAATGCAAATGAGTGATGAATTTTAAATTCATCTATGCATGATGTGTATGAATGCATGGATGTTATCATATGCATGCTGACAAAACAACCATAATGCACTGGGGATAACCAAAAAAATCTAACTTGGGTGAAGACAACACTCGACCAAGTCACATGCAGGATGAAGATTAGATTCCACGAGAGCGTAAGAATCAACAGAAGAAATAAAGTCCTATTTCACGGCTTAACTTCATTGGGAAGAACATGGCTTGAAAACAATCAAAGAACCACCTGACCAGTAACAAGTAAAGTTGCGGGAATATCATATCTTCTATGTCTCTCCGGGGAATACCAATATGGACTTCGATAAGGGAAGAGGAAGCTTCATCATCTAGACTTCACTGGAGATTCCAAAACTAACTTCACTAGGGGAAGATGAAATCCATGTTGTCGAGACCTCAACTGGGGATGTCAATACAGAATTTACCGGGGAAGATGCAAAACTACATCATTGATACTTCAACTGGGGATCTTTATGCTAACTTCATTGGGGAAAAAGAAACCATACACACCCAAGAGAGCCTGAATACAGTCTTCAATATTAGGCATAATAGTTGTGCAAAATTATCTGGAGAGAGACCACAGAATCTCATGGGATAACAACTTCAGGGGGAAGTATCATATTCGATACATCTGGAGAATTAAGAAATTGACAGCACCAGTAATGGGTCAGCTCGTTGGGATTTTAAATCAAACTCAGTGCACAATGAGAGAAAACCCAAAGAGTAGACGCTTATCTCAAAACTTCTTAGAATGTATATTTCCCTTGTCAGGTTGCTTAGAAGAACACAACAACAACAATATCATAACATGAGAGCATAATATCCCGCTAAAGATTACTTCTCAACACGAAGGGAAAAAGAGCCAAACAACTAAGCACATGCTTTGTAACTTTGCGACCTCCGCTTGATCACCTTTTGAACACGGAAGGAAATTACACTCAGTCGGAGAAATCTGAATCAGGACCTGACTGGGGAGGAAGGGATTACAAACCAACATCAAAAAGCTGCTTGAAGACGATCTGAACCAGAACTTAACTGGGGAAAGATGGGAACACAGGCCCAAATTCCACACCATGACCTGGAAGACACCCACTAGCTGGTTAGTTACTGTAGAGGGAATCATGCACATATCAGCCATGCAGATCACCAGAAACAATATTGCTTGAGGAAAATCTTCGGCTCGTAGAAGAACCTAGTAACAGTCTTGATAAAAAATCTGGAAATGCCCTTGGAAACAAATTTGGTGTCCCAAGTTTACCATACTGGTCGAGATATCTTTTCACGACTTGCCCTTGGCTTCCTGCTTTTAGGATAATCTGTCTGACCAAACAAATTCCTAGAGATTCGTCGAATCTCGACGTAACTGCCCTAGATTAGCTGAATGTTGCATCTTCTTTACTCGACAACTTCTTCTTAGCTACATGCCCTTTGCTGATACTCAAATGTAAGCTTCTTTGATATCATACAGTGGTTTTACAAGCAGAACAATATTTATTCTAAGAATGATGATTCTAATGTAACATTTATGTAAGTATTGAAGATTTTATTGAAGATATTTCTCAAAACCTTGTAAGTGAATTACTAGCCAGGACGTAAAATTGATTTTTTTTATCAAAGATAACAAAAGCATATGATACCAACACAACAAAAAAAGATTTAGCAAAATTCATGAGAGTCAGAAAACGCTATCTCGTTGAAGTATGCTTTCGAAATAAACCTTGTTTCAATTAGGACTTTTGAAGGTTGTAACGTGGCCTGGTTCACGGTTTTTAGAAAAAAAGGATTTTAAGGCTCAAAATTATTTGGTACCCACCCCCTTCATGATGTTCTCCAGTCCTAAGTTCAGTTAACTCGACCTAAACATTCATCTCTCAAAAGAAATTTCGAGACGACTGAGGAACCAACCAAGGTTTTCTTTGGATACGACAATCACTTATCTTTACTTTTATTGTCTGATCACGCACCATATTTCTTTGCTAAGGACATCCATTTTGTAATCCTTTTTTGCCTTTCAGGCTTTCCATCATTTTTCCTAACTTTTTCCTGGATAAATTCTTTTTGAATTTGATTATGAAGCCCAATGGGATGCCCTGACTTTTGCCTAAGTGAGCTTTTTTCAAGTTTTAACTTAGCGGGGATTTTTGTCCTTTTCTTTAATCACTTCTTATTCATTTCATTTTTCCTTTATTTTTATATTACCTTTTCTTTGTTTTTGAGTATGTCGCGTGATGTTGAGTCACTTTCGACTTGTTGGAAGAATTGTGACTGCCCTTATTTCTTGGAAGATGAGGGATAACCATTGTTGTATCATTGTCTACTGACTTTCTGATGTGCGAGAGATACTCGTTAGGGTATTGTCAATTGACACCTACTCTTGATAAGTGAAGGTTAGCCATTACAATTTTGAGTTTCATCAACCTTTTGAAGGATAACCATTGTTGTATCCTTAGATGCGCATTTCTGATGAGTTCCGAACGCTCGATCAAATTAACTGAACACTACCCTGCCCCAGGTTAAAAATGAGGGTTTTTTCTAAAATAGAAAAGAAACTCCTACTTTAAGGCTCAAAGGGGTTAACAAGGGTTTCACTCTCTTATATCTCTAGTGTTTGGGAATTTGAAACAATGCCTGTATATCATCAATAGAGTTTTATTCAAAAGCATACAACCAGAAATTTTGCATTTTAAATTCATCATCCTCCCTCCAAACCATGCCCAGGGAAGAGAATGGATAACAAATTGGTATCATAATGTAAAAATCAATTTAAAATTAAAATAAACACGAGTGAAACGAATGGATTTCTTCAAGACAAACATATTCATTGTATTAAGATAATCATTCAAATGTAAACAAGTTCTTTCATACAAACAATACAATGATTAACAAGAAGAATTACAAATGAGAAATCAGTAAAATTGATAGTAAACATGAGAAGACTAATCATCCTTAAAATCCAGGGTGTCTTCAATCACGTTTATTCTTCGGCAAATACTTGGCTTGATCTTCGAGACAAATATCTTTAAGTGGCAAGACGCCACTTCTGACCAATTTCTGGACTTCAACTTTTAATGGATAACATTGTTCAATACTATGCCCAGGGGCTCCCTGATGAAAAGCACAAGTCAAATTAGCTTTGTAGTACCAAGGTATCTTCTCAAGAATCTTCGGTGGAGGTCAAGTCTGAACCAAATTCCTCTGCATTATGATAGGAAACAACTCTATATAGGTAATTGGAATTGGATTAAACTGAGCTTTCCACTGATCAGAAACTTGTTGATTCTGTTGACAAAATGAAGCAACAAGAGGTAAATTGAACACATGGATGACATAAGAGACGTGTTGATTCAGACGCTGATTGTTTCTTCTTCTAGTTCTCTTCTTGGCAAAGTTATTATCATACTTTTCACACCACTAGTTGTGCCACTGTCTTCAGATAAACATTCCTTTTGGACATCCCCTTCTAGAAGCACTCCTACATTCGCCTTTTCCGGGAACTCACCGGGTGCACTGACTATCACCTTCTCATGAAAGAATGATTTCAGAGTTTCTGTGAAGACTTTTGCCATCTCTTCTTCCTTCCTAGAAGGATTGACTTGGGAGGAAACCAAAGTTTTAACCAAAGCAGTTAGATATTCCATATCAGACTTCAAAGTAGCTACCTCTTTGCGGAGTTCAATGATCTCTTGCTTAATGCTTTCCATCTTCCCTTAGCACGAGTGTTGTGCTAATGAGACAACTTGATTTTGAAGACCAAAGGACCTTGAGTAAGACTTCTGGGAAACTCATGAAATGCATAGTCAAACGTGACATGATGAATGACATGTAATACAAATGCCATATTCTTATTTCCAAAAGTTCATACACTTTGATTCCAGTTATTAAGCCACAATGTTATTATATATTCTTTTTTCATATATTTATTATATATTATTTTTTATGTTTATTTTTCGTCTTAACAATTGGAATCAACGAAGTAATGTTTGGAAACAAAAAAGGAACATGTATGTTGATAATTATATTAACATGCTATGTATGCAAACATATGGGATCAAAGCTTCTGCGGTACTGGATAACTGCTGAACTAATAACAAAACCACTGTCATATGTAATAAGATCAAAGGTCCGGACCAATTCAGAATACCAAGGATCAAAGTCATCCGTATAATCAGAGTCACCAACGGAACATGTATAGTCACCATCTGTACCTGTATAGATTATTCCCTCCCCACTCACGGGTAAAGACTAGGTCATGGTAAGGTCAATGCTAACTCAGAATCGAGGGTACTCCTGAAAAATTATGGCCATATCACCTATGTGAAAATGATAGCCCCTCATTTGTACCTCATCTGAGCTTGGAAGACATGGCGACATAGTGAAACCTAAGTCAACTAGTCGTTCATGTTCCACTCTATTCATAGTGTTCCTATTGTTTCCACTTGGCCTGGGTATTGGGCCTTTTACCTCATAGTAACATCCCACCCATCAAGAAATAGAGAAACCAGCCCCGCAACAATATAACAAATAACAATAAAGATGCAATGCAAACATATGCTCAAACTTATACAAATGAATAATCCATGAAAGCATAATGATAAACACCCTAAGAAAAGAAAAACGGGAGCTAGGAGTGACTCACGGGATGGACTAGCAATTGTGAAGATGTGAAAAAAACAAGAAGGGGGGGGGGGGGGGGGGGTTGAATTGAAAAACTTGGATCAAAAACAGATTAATGACACAATATTTTTATCCTGGTTCGTTTGATCTCAAACTACTCCAGTCTACCCGTCAAGGTGATTTCACTTCTCTCCAACGAGGTCTTAATCCACTAATCTCAAAAGATTACAACAGCTACTTTAACAACTGTTAAAGTCTTCTTGAGTACAACCACAATCCAGTTAATATCAAGGAACTTCTTTTACAATATAATTGAACAAAATGTGTTGTTGTTTTCTAACAAAACAGTTTATCACAACTGTGATAAATTACACAGATTAAGCTTAGAATAAGGATTGAATTTGCTTGAGCTTGAATATGCGTGGTTTGGAAATCTTAACAAATTGTTGTGTGCGTACGTACGTGCTTCTTTTTGCAAGCAGACTTGTTTACATAGACAATAGAATGATGTTGTCCATAAAGCAAGTTTAATGTTATTAACGCACTTTCCTTTTGGAGAAGATCTTGTCTGAAGAAAGTCGTTGGCATTAATTCTGTCTTGAATGTTCAGTAACGCTTCAGAGTCTTCTTTCCTTAACTGCTGATGACGCTTCAGAATATTGATGACTTGGTTGATATGTTCTTGTTCAGAGTCATAGTTTACTTGATTAAGCGCAGATTCTGGTCATCAATCTTTAGCGTACAATCTGATTGCTTCAGCGTATGTTCTGACTGCTTCAGCGTGTAACACTTATGTCTGATCTTATGATGCTGATTTTGATCATAACTTCTGCATACATAAAACATATTTTTAAGGAGCATATTTGTTCTTTGTATATATATTCTTTGTATTTATTTATTCTATGTATTTGTTATCATCAAAACTCTAACCAAGGGTTGTAGAATCAAACTATGTTCTAACAATCTCCCCCTTTTTGATGATGACAAAAATAAGATTTTTCAATTAAAAATAAAGAATAAAAAGTATAGAATTAAGAAGAAAAACTCCCCCTGAGTTGATTACTTCCCTTAAATTATTTGAGTCTTTGAGCATCAGAGTTTAACTGCATCTTTCATCAGAGTTTTGTACCTATTCAAGCTTTTCAGAAGAAAGAAGTTAAGTAGTTTAGAATATTTGAGACTTCTGTCTCAGTAATCCGTTATTGAAAATATATTATTCTTTCTCCCCCTTTTTTTCAGTTATTAAAAAGGCTATATAATCAGAGCTAAAAAATATTTATATTAAAAATAAGAAGCAATGATAAGAAGTTCATAACAGAAGCAATGTAAAAAAAAACATTACAGATAAACAAATTTTAAAATAAAAGAGAATCTAAGAGGGAGGAGGAAGGCGTGTGAACAAAGCTTCTAGAAAGCCCTTGATCTGGGTGTTGGTTTCCTCTTGTTTGCTCAAAATGCTCTTGATTTCTTTATTTGTGTCATCCTGTTTATCCAACCTTTCCTGGATAACAACATTTGCTCTCTTCAGTTCTTCCAGAGTTTTCTGTTCATAGGAGGGAGCTGGAGAATCTTCAGTAACTGGATGCTTCTCAGAGCATTCTGCAACTTGATCATTTTGAACCAATTCTTCTGCTGAGATCATCTCATCTGGAGCAGCAGTCAGAGTGAGACCTTCTGATTCTGGTTGAACTTTGTCTGATGGACGATGTTCTAACCAGGGAGAATTATCCAGAGGGAGAATCTCTTCCTTGAGCAGTTGGATCAGAACTTGGTCTTCAAAAACCTTTAGCAGATCACTGAAATTTTGTTGAACTTGTTCATAGCTCTGTTCTTGCAGCTTATGTGTTTCAGAACTTATCCATTTTCTGAAACTTGTCCAAAGATAATCAGAATCAGCAAGATTAGTCATCTCTAGACTAGCTTGCTTCAAGGAGGTTATCCATTTCTGCATTTCTGTTTCAAACATCAACAAACTAGTACTAACATCTGGTGTAGTTTCAGATGGTGTTGGTTTTGGAATGGCAGCTTTGGTTTTGTTAGATATAGCAGCTAAACATTCAAAAATAGTTGGATCAATGACAAGTCTTACGTTATCATTTGGATTGCTCTTTGGTGAGGGGTGGGAGAGTCTGGTATAATTATTGGACTGGTTGGGGAATTTGGTGGTGTTGATTCCAGAGAAGAAGGAATTCATGGAATGTCCAGGATGGTGAGGGGCAAACAGATGGCCAGAGGTTCAGTGATTCCTGGAATAGGGATTGTATCTGAATCTGAAGTAGGTTCTTCAGATTGGTTGGATTGAACATTGTGAGGTTCTGGTTCACAGGTCTCAGATGGTTGGTTCTCAGAAGTTTGAACTTCTGGTTGTGATTGTTCAGGTTGTGGAGATGGTGGATGAGGAATATCTGGTTGAGGAGATGGTGGATGAGGAATATCTGGTTGTGGAGAGAGAGGTAGTGGAATATCTGGTTGTGGAATATCTGGTTGTGGAGATTCTGTTGTGGTTTCGGAATTTAGATTATCAGGGATTAGAGGATTTAGATTTTTTGGCGTGGGAGATGAAATATCTTGGTCAAACGAGTCAATGTCTGACAGAACTTTTGCAAGTTCTGGTTGAGTTGATTCAGTATTTGGATTGATAGGAAGGGAGTGAGTTTCTCTAAGACTTAGAGTTTCTGAGGGATCAAACCCTATGTCAAAATCATCAAAAGTTTGTGGGGTTGGAATTTCTGATTGGGTAGGTAAGGGTTCAGATGTTGATATAGATATTGATTATAAAACAACAACAGAAGAAGGATTACCTTTCTTTTTAGCAGCTTTTGGAGTCCGCTGGGATGATCCTTCTACTTCTGCCTTCCTTTTCTTCTTCTTCTTCAAAACAACTTCTGGAGCCGCCTGTTGCAAGTCCTGGATATTTAACCCTTGTCCAGTTCCATCTTCCTTACACGCATCCAAATATCTGACGATAATCTCAGGCTTGGAGTCAATTTTAGAGAACATAGGAAAATCATCCAGAGGAATTCTTCTGGAGGAGATGGTTGCAAAAGAAGTAACGTTGGGTTCCTTCTTGATGTTCTCAATAATTTTCATCTTTTTCAGATTCTTTTCATTCAGAGGCTTTCCAGCAGTTGCTTCTAGAGAGCTAATTTCTTGTGCTTCAGTCAGATGCTCTATCAACCTATTCTCTGTCAGAATATCTGATATGAGTCTTCCAAGGGGTATCCAGTCCCTTTTGGTACGCTCATCTTCTCTAGTCTCCTTTACACTGGTCCTCAGATGATTAAATAACAAGCGAGCAAGATTTACCTTAGTCTTCTTGGAGATAAAGTAGATCAGAAACTGCTGATCAATGTTTATGTAGTCAGGAGAGCTGGTTGGCTTCCTGTGGTTGATGCATCCCAAAATCATCTTAGCCCAGATTCAGTGATGATCCTTCAGATACCTTATCTTGCTGGAGGGAAGACCCAGAGTGAAAATTTCTTTTATAATTGAAGCAACATCAGAACATCTTTCAGCCATGTCTATACACCTGACACCACCACCATTGTAGCCTATCAGTCTTGCAATTAGGTCTTCAGTAATGACTATCTTCTTCCCCATGACATACGAAGTAACTTGATGGTTTGAGGATGAAGTATGATTCCAGAATTCTTTCACAAGAATTGGAAACGTTGGACCTAGAAGACGGTCAAAATATCTATTCCATCCTTGAGCATTGACCTCTTCAGAGAGATTGAATCCATTTTCTTGAAGACTTTCAAAATCCATAATTAGTTCTGAAAGAACTTCCAGGTTGTCAATGGGCGTGAGTAGAGTTCTGAACGGTTCTTCGTACTGTTCCATATAATCTGTTCTCTGAGTACTGGTGTTTGGGACGCTTGAAGAAGCCATGTTCACACACGAAATTTGAGAAATATGAAAGGGTTTTGAAAGTACGAACAGAAAACAATTAGAATGTATTGAGAGAGTAAAAGTGAAAGAGTGTAAAGAGTGAAACTTGCGTTTAAATAGATTATTGAAAACATAAACTGTAAGAGAGAGAAATAATTAGTAATGATTATAAGCATTAATGACAACTGATTTTAGGAAATTCAGAAAGATATTGGAACGGTTACCCATGACATGTGTCTCAATGCACCCAATAAGTGCTTTTGACCTTTCAGAAAAGTGAACGCGTGTTCAGCCTCAGAAGGTAGCTGATGAATGGATGATAACTGTTTGCTTACGTGAAAAGCACACTTCTATCCTTGAAATGAAACGCTCAGATCTTCATGGATAGATTCTGATACAATCTGTACTTCTAAAACTCTGAAGGCAGGTTGATCAACAGTTCACAGAAAATAACCAAAATTCTGAAGGTTAAGATATGTAAATAAAACAATTTATTCTGGGCAAAGCTTCATGCTGAGATGTTTTAGAATGAAGTTAAACCTATCTTCAGAAAGAGGTTTTGTAAAGACATCAGCCCATTGATGGTCTGTGTCAATGAATTTTAAATTAAGAATCCCTTTCTGAATATAGTCCCTAATAAAATGATGTTTTATTTCTATAAGCTTAGCCCTAGAATGCAAAATAGGATTTTTACTGAGACAAATAACAGAAGTATTGTCACTGAGGATAGGGATGTTAGTCTCAAATATATTGAAGTCCTCAAGTTGACTTTTCATCCAGAGTATTTGCGTACTACATCCAGCTGCTGCTATGTATTCAGCTTCCGCTGTTGATAGAGCTATTGTGGATTGTCTTTTGCTGGACCATGAGATCAGATTTTCTCCCAGAAACTGGCAGCTTCCAGAAGTGCTTTTACGTTCTACTCTGTCTCCAGCAAAGTTAGCATCACAGTATCCTACTAAGCTGTAATCACTTGATTTTCTATAAAATAAACCCAGATTAGCAGTACCTTTCAGATACTTGAAAATTCGCTTAACTGCTGTTAAGTGAGATTCTCTAGGATCTGATTGGAATCTAGCACAAATGCAAACACTGCATAGAATGTCAGGCCTTAAAGCCGTCAGATAGAGAAGAGAACCAATCATACCTCTGTAGACCTTCTGTTCTACCTTGAGGGCTTACATTCTGAGAGATCAAATTTCTTCAGAAGTTCTCTGACATATTTGATCTGATGAATGTAAGTTCCTTCTGGAGTTTGATTTATTTGAATGCCCAGAAAGAATTTTAGTTCCCCATTTAAGAAAACATATACCTCTCAAAACCAGGGGGTTGGTGCACATATACCTCTTCTTCTATATATCCATTTAAGAATGCATTTTTGACATCCATTTGATACAGAGTGATGCCTTTATTAACAACAAATGATATTAAAAGTCTGATAGATTCTAACCTGGCAACTGGAGAAAAGGTTTCTGTATAGTCTATCCCCTCTTGCTGACTATAACCTTGTGCTACCAGTCGTGCTTTGTTTCTGATGACTTCACCTTGCTTGTTCAGTTTGTTTCTGAACACCCATTTTGTACCAATGGCGTTGAATCCTTTTGGTTTAGGAACCAGATCCCATACGTGATTTCTGGTGAATTGATTTAGCTCCTCTTGCATTGCCAGAATCCAGTCATTGTCTAGAAGTGCTTCATCAATTGTTGTTGGTTAAATCAGAAAAACCAGCCCCATGAGGGATTCTTCAGAGTTTATGAAAGTAGATCTTATTCTGATTGGATCTTCCTTCCTTCCCAAAATTGTATCTTCTGGGTGATCAATGCTGCTTCTGGATGGTCTTTTCTGGATTTGATCAACATAAGGTGATGTATTGCTTGTAGTGACTCTTTCTGATGTTGAGGGAGTGTCTTTATCGAGAGCCTCTGATGAGTTGTCTTCAGTACCTGTGAGTTCAACTTCCATACCTGTAAGGAATTCATTCTGCTTTGACTTTTGAGAGACAAGCTTATCATCAAACCTAACACTGATTGACTCTTCAATAATCTGTGTTTTTGTATTGTATACTCTGTACCCTCTTGAGCGTTCAGAGTATCCTAACATAATACACTTTTGTGCTTTAGAGTCAAACTTGTTCAAATAATTTTTTGTATTCAAAATAAAACATATACATCCAAATGGGTGAAAATAAGAAATGTTGGGCTTTCTGTTCTTCCACAATTCATATGGAGTCTTTTCCAGAATAGGTCTTATGGAGATTCTATTCTGAATGTAACACGCTGTGTTTATTGCCTCTTCCCAGAAGATCTTAGCAACGTTAGTCTCGTTGATCATGGTTCTGGCCATTTCTTGCAATGTTCTGTTCTTTCGTTCTACAACTCCATTTTGATGGGGAGTTCTAGGACAAGAGAAATCATGAAGAATGCCTTTTTCATTAAAGAATAATTCAAAATCTTTATTTTCAAATTCTCCACCATGATCACTTCTGACTTTGACGATTCTAAGATCCTTTTCATTCTGAACTTGGTTGCAGAAGGTAACAAACACAGAGTGTGACTCGTCCTTGTGTCTTAAGAACTTTACCCATGTCCATCTGCTATAGTCATCTACGATTACTAACCCATACTTTTTGCCACTGACTGAAGCAGTTTTTACTGATCCAAATAAGTCAATATGCAGAAGTTCTAATGGCTTAGAGGTGGAAACAACATTTTTTGATTTGAAAGCAGGTTTTGTAAACTTGCCTTTCTGACATGCTTCACACAGAGCATTTGAGTTGAACTTCAAGTTAGGAAGTCCTCTGACCAGATTGAGTTTGTTAATCTGAGATATTCTTCTCATACTAACATGTCCCAATCTTCTGTGCCAGATCCATTGCTCGTTGTTAACAGACAGTAGACATTTTACATTCTGACTTTTCAGTTCAGAAAGTTTAATTTTATAAATGTTGTTTTTCCTCTTTCCATTAAATAGGATAGTCCCATCTTTCTGACTAACAGCTTTGCATGAATTTTGATTGAAGATTATATCATAACCGTTATCACTTGATTGACTTATGGATAACAGGTTATGCATTAATCCATCAACTAATAAAACATTACTTATAGAGGGAAGATTTCCATTACCTACTATTCCAGAGCCAATGATATTTCCTCTCTGATTTCCTTCAAAGCCCACGTGGCCTCCAGGCTTAAGTTCCAGGCTTTGGAACATATGCATTCTTCCCGTCATATGTCGTGAGCATCCAGAGTCCAGGTACCATGATTGGTGTCTTTGCTTTGCTACTAAAGATATCTGTCACATGTATGCTTTTATCCTTAGGTACCCACATTTTCTTGGGTCCTGATTTGTTAGTTTTACCAAAATTCTGATTGAATTTTGGTTTGATAGAATAATCACTACTCGTGTATTTTATGTCATGTGTGTGCCCATATATAAAGTGTGAATCAAGTGGAGTGCGTTTTATAACTAAGTCCATGGCATTTTTTGGTGTAGGTACCTTACCTTGATATCCTATCCCTTTTCTGCCATTTCTGCTAACTTCATATATCATTGAAGCCATCTTGATTATGTCTATGTTTTTAGCTAGAAACTTCTGAAAGCTGTGATCATACTCTTTGATGATCTCATCAGTATTGCTGGGAGTTTCAGAGATTGTTTCCTTCTGAGAGTTTTGTAACTGGTTTTCTAATTTTGAAAATTTTCCTTTTAACTCAGAATTCTCCAATCTGAGACTCTCAGTCTTATCAGAGTCAGAGGCAAGATTCCTTTTCAGGTTTCTGAATTTGACTCTGATCTGCTGATACCTTTCCAGAATTTCATTAAGGCTTTCAGCAAGTTCAGCCTTAGTAAAGTTTATAGTAAATTCAGGGAATACCTCTTCAGTGTCTGATTCTGAGTCTGAACCAGAAGCTTCACTATCTTCTGATACATTTTCTATGAGAGCTATGTTTTCTCTTTCATCATCTGATTCTGAGTCAGCTTCAGATGTGTCAGAATTATCCCATGTAGCCATGAGGCTTTTCTTCTTTTCCTTGATAAACTTCTTTTTGGGCTTCTCCTTCTAAAGCTTTGGGCAATCACTTTTGTAGTGCCCTTGCTCGTTACATTCATAGAAGATGATGTCTTTGTTGTTTGGCTTTCTGTATCCTGAAGAGCCTTCAGATCTTCTGTGTCCAGAGGATGATTCTGACCTTCTGTATCTGGATGAGGATTCATTCTGATTTTCTGATCTTCTGGGATTCCTGAACTTTCTTTGCCTCTGCTTCCACAGTTGGTTCACCCTTCTGGAGAGGAGATACAGTTCATCTTCTTCTGATGAGGATCCATCAGAGGTTTCTTCTACAACCTGCAAAACTTTGGAGTCAGATTTTCGGTTAGATTTTAAAGCTAATGGCTTACCTTGCTTTTGAGGTTCGTATTCTTCTAGCTCTATCTCGTGACCTCTGAGGGAGCTGACAAGTTCCTCCAGAGAGATTTTGTTGAGATATTTGGCTAGCTTAAGAGCTGTGACCATTGGCCTCCATTGTTTTGGCAAGCTTCTGATGATCTTCTTAACGTGATCAGCAGTAGAATACCCTTTGTCAAGAACTTTTAGACCAGCAACAAGAATTTGAAATCTTGAAAACATAGTTTTTATTGATTCACTATCTTCCATCTTGAATGCCTCATACTTCTGAATGAGCTTAAGGGCTTTGGTTTATTTGACTTGAATTTTGCCTTCATGCGTCATTCTCAGAGAATCAAACATGTTCTTGGCAGTTTCTCTGTTTGATATTTTCTCATATTCTGAATATGAGATGGCGCTGAGGATAATTGTTCTGGCCTTGAGGTGGTTTCTGAATTCACGCTTTTGCTGACCAGACATCATTTTCCTGTCTATCTTTTGACCACGTCTATCCACTAAATGTGTGTATCCATCAGTCACCATGTGCCACAGATCAGCATCATGGGCCAGAAAGAAACTCTCAATTCTGTCTTTCCAGTAGTCAAAGTTCTCTCCATCAAAGACTGGAGGTTTTCCACTGAATCTGTCCCTGTCTTCATTGTTATCATTGCTGATGTTCTGGCTTGGTCCCGCCATAGTGTTTTTTTGACGCTGGATCTTGTACTGACACGGTTAAGTGTTTAAGCTCAGAACCAGGCGCTCTGATGCCAATTGAAGATGTAAAAAACACAAGAGGGGGGGGGGGGGAGGGGGGGGGGGGTTGAATTGAAAAACTTGGATCAAAAACAGATTAATGACACAGTATTTTTATCCTAGTTCGTTTGATCTCAAACTACTCTAGTCCACCCGTCAAGGTGATTTCGCCTCTCTCCAACGAGGTCTTAATCCACTAATCTCAAAAGATTACAACAACTACTTTAACAACTGTTAAAGTCTTCTTGAGTACAACCATGTTGCACCCCAAAATTTTCCCTCCCATATTCTTCAAAATTTTATCAAGAATCATCTTCAAATGGTTCAAAATCTCTCAAGTTGCACAGTCAAAAGCCCTAATTCCTTCACAGTCAACTGTAGGGGTAAAATGGCCATTTGACAGTCAAAAGTCAAAATTTTTGGTCAACATCTTATTTTGAAGCCACAATCATCATTTGATCAAGTCTTGATCATGATTCCACAAGCATGGCTCAAAAATCATCAAGATGCAAAAGTTTCTATTTTTGGACAGCTGAAAAAGTCAACTGCAAATTGACCAAGACATAACTTTTTCATGGTTCATCAGAAAAATCCCATCCAATGCTCATTTTGAAGGGGATGACATTTCCTACAACTCATCTTCACACTCCAAGTCCAAGAAATGCTCTCACAAAAAGTTATCAATTTCTACATTATAGGTCATTTTCAAAAGTCAACAAAAAGGCACTTTAAGTCAAAGACCATAACTTGAGATTGGTAAATCAAAATGACATGGGACCAAAGACATTGGTTAGAGTACTTCAAGACCTTTCCAAAATGTCCAAGAACATGTTCATAGCTTCAAAATTGAGCAAGATATGCATTGGAGAAGTTGGGAAATTTTTGGGAACTTTCAAAAGTCAACTTTGCCTAAAACACTTCATTTTTGCTAATGGGCCTCAAATTCCTTCTTGAATCTTTGCCCAAGGCTTATGCACGACCCATTAAGATTAATTCGATTTATTTTCTCATTTTTTATTAATTATTTGGATTTTTAATTGATTAATAATTCATTTAATTAATTTAATTATAGGAAAATATCAAAACATGGTTTTTTCAAATCTTTTTATGAGGCAAATGAGATCAGGGCAAGCTGGCAATTCGTGTGCACCTCAAAGACATCAAAATCTCCATGATTGGCAAGGTTTTATCAAAGAAAAAGATTGAAAAAGATTTGATTGGCAATCACATAATGAAACATGAATGCAATGGATTGTTGGACTTAAAATTGACCTAATTCTCTTCACATACAAAGGCTGAAGCAAACCCTATTCAGAGACACGTGAAATTGCTGCAAGAACACCATAATCAAATTCTAAAAAATTCAAGAAAAGTGTGAAACTGTAATCAGTCTTCCAGGCGAATTCAAGGTTTCTTTTTGATTCACACACCTTGCCTGAGTCTCCAGGAACTTGTTGCCATCAAGAACAAGCCCTAACACCATCAGAATCGTTCACCACAAGTCACTCGGTTTTCTTTATTTTCCAAAATTGCATATCATAATTCATGCGCTTTTAATCCATTTTCTTGGTTGATTTATGTTAACAGGGACATTCTGAAGCTATTGGTATAAACCAATTTGGTTATAGCGTTCTGAATCGAAATCCACCATTGGAGATATCTAGGGTTTAGAAGCTTGAAATTTAGGGCTTTGCACATAAGGAAAAATTGGACCTTGAGACAAGAATGGTTGAATTCGTCAAGGCCAGACGAATTCAACCCAACCCTCGCGCTTGATTTATGTTATCTCTAACTCTAATCGCTATTTTCTGTCGTTGTAGTTAGTGGGGGTTTAAAACCCCCGCTATCTGTTTGATGTTTTTACAGGTGAAACGAAGAAGGTGATTGCGTGGCTCAACGTGGTTGGAGGGTTTGAATACAACGCGCGTTATTTTGTTTTATTATCATAACGTTTGTTTTTTTTATATAATATTTATTATCCATTCATATTACAAATGCGCACCATGGTTCAGTTGGCAAGGGCACTAAGGCAAGGAGTACTGGGACCTGGGTTCGATTCCCAGGTCCCCCATATAATTGTTAATATTTTTCTTAAAGCTTTCAGGTGTAGCGCCTCATTCAATGGTCCACCATAAACCTCAGCGCTCCACATGCTAAGTGGCCCTGATCCACAATCTGAAGGCCAATGAATGATGAACACTCTATGCCCTAGTCAGCCAACAAGCACATGATTATGAAAGTCAACGTGGCTTGGAATTTCAATGGGCCAGAATTCCTCACAAAAACCTCCATATGGGCCAACTTACCCCCTTTGGTTTGTAATTTTTATTTTATTTTCTTTTAATTCTTTTAATTGTTTTAATTATTATTATTAATTCACAACAAATTAATTTTTCCTAATAAAATCAGAAATCATAAAATTGTAAATATTTTTTATTGTTTATTAAATTTACTATTAACTATTAATTTTATAAATAAATACTAATAATTAACTTAGCTTAATTTAGGTTTTAATTTTAACCTTTTTCTCAATAAATAAAAATTATATAGAATTAGGTTTTGACATTTTTAATCATTTTCTCATTATCATCATTATTAATTATTATTATTTTTGTACATACAAATGTAAATTAATTAATTAGTTTAAATTAGGTTAACTTTAACATTTTTATTAATAATTGAAATAAACTTAGAACTAGGTTTTCTTTTGACTTATTAGCTTCTTTATTTTTCTTTTTTTATTAAAAATATTAAAAAACACAAAAACACTTTCTTTTCTTTAATTAAATAATTAAATAATTAGTTAGATTTAATTTTCATTCAATATAAAAGGACAAAAAACTCATAATTTCTCAAAAGGGCCAAAAACCCTAGGACGTCCAATTTAATTCTTTCACGCGTTATATTTTATTTGATTATTATGTAACTATTTCAAGAATGTAATAGTAATTAGGTTTACCGCTTTCTTTACTTTCCGCACTTTATCAAAACGGGTCTTTGTTTTTGGCGATGTATAGACCCGCGCCTTGTAATAGCGTAGCTTTTACCTTTCTGTATTTTATTTTCCGCACTCCTAACCGCTAAATTGCATGAAAGAATGTATGATAATTAAAAACAACTCGTAGCTCACAATCACATGATCAAAGATAAACACAACATGAAAAACAACACACAATGCACATGCCACTTCTAGGGTACGCCTCACCCGTTGCCTCGAAAGTGGTCGTCAAGTATAGGGTGTTTTAGCGGTCGCCCTTATGTCTAAGATCCAGTTGCCTCGAAACGGTCGCCTCGGATAAAAGGATCTAGGACATTAGGGTTACTTCTAAGGTGTCCTACTATTGCTTCAGTGACCACACTGTCCCTCAATCGAATTGACCCAAACACCTCTGACGGTGGTGCTACCTACCTCTCAATGGTGGGATGGCACTACCTTAAGGACTCTTACACAACCTAATTCCTTAGGGTAGGTAGATGACTCATGGGTACTTGCTCTCTTCAAAAACAAACAAAACAATCTTTTCACACTAACACTTTCAAAAGTTTTCAAAACAAATTTTTCAAACACTCCTGAGGACAGATACAAGAGTCACTTAGAAATCTTTCAAAAAACGAAACTTTTTTCAAACCCACTCACATTTGAAAAGCAAACACTTTTGAAAACATAAGAGCAAGTACCTAAGAGCCCGTGGATAACCACAGATAGAAAGGGTGCTAACACCTTCCCTTTCTATAAATCTACCTCCCGAACCGAGAAACATTCTCGAAAAGGAATTTTGCTGTGCTTTTGTCCTTTCCATGTTGGAGAACATAAAAGACGGTGGCGACTCTTTCTTACCGTGACATTTCGCGAACCAGCTTTAAACAGTCAGTTCTGTTTCCACCGATCACAGAACTGGCGACTCTGCTGGGGATATTTTTAAAGTGAAGTGTACCTTAGGATAGATCATACTTATGTTTTCAATTGCCTGTTTTGATTGCTTTAATATTGTGGGTCTGTTTTGGGAGTTCTATAGATCCTAACCCGGATCTGGGGGATACCTCTTAGAAAGTAGCAACAAAACTGTGAGGGAACTGTGCGGGGTATACCGACACGGTTGAAGCAGTTTGCTACGTTGATGTGGCACTTTGGTGAGTACCGGTAACCCTTGAGTCAAGTCAAGGAGAGCACGGGGCCGCTGCGTGGTGTCGTGAAGCATCAACTGACCTTAGGAACCTTAATTGGACCATCCTGGCCTCTTTAGGGTAGTGAGATAACTGACTTTGGTGCAGTTCGAAGTTGGTTGATACTCGATACTACACTCATTGAGGGTTGTTTTCTTGGAATATTTTGATCTCCAGTTCAGTGGCTAAATCGAAACAATGAACTAGAAAACAACCCAATGATATTGAGATCCTTAGAACCCGGTTACTTTTGATAGGACAGGTTTTGAGCCCACCAACTTCAAAAGGGTAATACCTAGACCTCATGCTGGCCTAAACTCTAAGGGCTATCTTGTGTGACTTGTGTGCCTTACCATGTTTTCTTTTGTGGATACTTGTGGTGTGTTTTTATCATAGCATCATAACATCATACAACATCATATGCATCCACTAACCACTTCAGGGGTTCGAATGTTCATCTTTGTTCTTGTTTTGTAGGACATGGAAACTATCTGCAGAAAGACAATTCAGATCAACCTTGTAAGGATCCCTCCTCAGCTTAAGGAGCTTACATCCAGGATTCCCGAGAGCTCTTCTTTTAGTGAGAAACATGGCAGACTCATCAGCTTGGTCAACACCAACATGGAGGAAGATATGATAAAGGTCCTCTTCCAGTTCTTTGACCCGTTGCACCACTGCTTTACTTTCCCGGATTATCAAATGGTGCCTACCTTGGAAGAGTTTTCCCAGCTTCTGAAAATCCCTATCCTTAGTCAACTACCCTACAACGGTACGGAAAGGGAACCAAAACATGAAGAGGTTGTTAAAGCATTACGCCTACAACCATCTGACATCAAGGGACATTGGGAAGTTAGAAGTGGTATCAAAGGGTTCTTGGCAAAGTTCCTGTTTGAGAAGGCCCAAGAATGTTGGAATTCCCTTGACCTACAAGCCTTTGAAGAAGTTGTGGCTCTCCTTGTCTATGGGTTGGTGTTGTTCCCGAATCCCGATCAGCTTATAGATGTCAACGCTGTCAAGATCTTCATGTCCAGGAATCCTATACCTATATTGCTTGGGGACATCCTTCACTCATGTTACACTCGAACCATGAGAAAAAGAGGTGTTCTCATGTGCTGCACTCCTCTCCTGGCAAGGTGGTTTATTTCGCACCTTCCACAATCAGTTTTGAAGAACAAGCGGGGTTTAAGATGGTCACAACGATTGATGACTCTTACACATGCTGATATACATTGGTGTCCTCGGTCCAGAGAGAATGTCACTATCATTGATCGTTGCGGGGAGTTTCCTAATGTTCCTTTACTTGGAATCAGAGGAGGTATTACTTACAACCCGTGTCTGGCTTTGAGACAGTTCGGGTATGCTCGGAGGGATGGCCCTCATGACATGTTGATTCCTGACATAGTTTTTGACTTCGACAATGATGCACAAGGAGTTCGCCAGAGATTCATCAGAGCTTGGAGGATGCCCAACAGGGTAGATAGCAAGACACTGGGGCACAAGAACTCCATCCTGTAGGTGTTTAGGTATTGGCTTGAATTTTTGGTAAATCCCAAGTGTATGTGTGAATGTCATGACTGATGTCATAACATTCTAGTTCAGTTTGTACTGGTTCATTAGGTACCTTTGCAGAAAAATATTGTAATTCAAATACTGATGTTTATAAGTGTGTATCTGAGCATTTTGCAAAATGATCACATTTTGCTAAATCAGTAGACAGGTTTTCTCAGATGTCATAACAGATGTTATGACATCCTGTTCTGAACTAACAGGATTGCAGGATTGGATAAGTCTGAGTTTTTTCAGGAAATAACTCAGTCCTTCCTGAACAGAATCCTGCGTTTTCTGAGGGGTAACCTAGCTCAACCCTAACCTGGTTAATAAAGTCATGTGACCTGGTCTTTAGGTCAAACAGAATTATCCCTAGGTTTTTGGAAACCCTAACTGAAGTTGCAACTGCTATATATTCAACAGAGCTGTTGTTTTTCAAGGATCTCTCTTGATTGATCAGAAGATCATTTGTAATCTGTATAGATTTGATTATTGTACTCCAAGCAATTATCATTGTGATAAGTGCCTTGGAATAGGTTTCAAATTGTAAGGGTTGTGTAGCACTCTAAGCTTTGAAGCAAGAGTGTTTGAATGTTCCTTGACTAAAGCTGTGAAGCAGAGTCAAGTTAGTTGTGTGCATCACTCAAAGCTGTGAAGCACGAGTGATTATGTTGCTTGATTAAAAAGCTGTGAAGTTTAATCAAGTGTTTGTTTTTGAAGAATGTCTTCAATTCTTAAGTCAAATTGGTTTATGTATCACTGCTGTGATTGAGGGGGAGTGAGTAGGAACTCAGGTTTAAGTTGTACTTAGATTAGAATTGCATTGGATAGGTCTTAAGTGAAGGAGATAAACTGGTTGGTTTATTCCGGAATTAACATCTCTTATAGTGGATTCTCTCCCTGGCTTGGTAGCCTCCAGAGTAGGTGTTGTTGCACACTGAACTGGGTAAACAATTGACTGTGTTCTTTATTGCTTTTGTATTTACTGTCATATAGTAAGTCAGATACGGTGTCATAACATTGAACGTGACATTGAGTATCTGCAGCCAGAATTTCAATTGGCATCAGAGCAGGCACCCTGCCTGTATTACTGGGTGAGATCTAGGGATATCACTTTCTGGCACTATGGACAAAGAAGGAGTTTTTGGAAATAGACCACCCATTCTGGACGGAACCAATTATGACTACTGGAAACCTCGTATGATTGCCTTCCTAAAATCTCTGGACAAAAAGGCTTGGAGAGCTGCTGACAAAGGATGGATTCATCCCACCATAATTGAGATAGATGGGACAATCAGTCTGAAGCCTGAGGAAGATTGGAGTAAAGAAGAAGATGAGTTAGCTCTGGGAAATTCAAAAGCTTTAAATGCCTTGTTCAATGGAATTGATAGAAACATTTTCAGACTAGTACATCAATATGAACTGGCCAAGGAAGTTTGGGACACTCTCAAAACTACTCATGAGGGCACTTCCAAAGTAAAAATGTCAAGGCTTCAGATGTTGACTACAAAATTTGAGAATCTAAAAATGATGGAAGATGAAACCATTCATGAGTTTCACATGAACATCTTGGAGATTGCCAACACCTCAGGAGCACTGGGAGAAAAGATGTCAGAAGAAAAACTGGTGAGGAAGATTCTCAGATCCTTGCCTAAAAGATTTGCAATGAAGGTAACTGCCATAGAGGAAGCCCAGGACATTAGCAAGTTGAAAGTGGATGAACTTATTGGGTCTCTTCAGACTTTTGAGATGGGGATCACTGATAATGGTGACAAGAAGAACAAAAGCATAGCACTTGTATCCAACACTGATGTTGAATACAAGGAGGATGAAGAAGAAAATATATCAGAAGCTATTGCCATGCTTGGAAGACAGTTCAACAGGCTCATCAAAAGAATGGACCCAAAGTCAAGGTCTAATGTTCATAACATTCCCTCTGACATTGACAGTTCCAGCAGAAGACCAAGGTCAGAAGATAAGGGAAACCAAGGCAGAGGTATTCAATGCCATGGATGTGAAGGATATGGACATATTCGAGCTGAATGTCCTACCTTTCTTAAGAAGCAAAAGAAAGGAATGACTGTTACTTGGTCTGACTATGATTCAGAAAGTAATTCTGAAGAAGAATCTGCCAAACTAGTTACTTCCCTAACTAGTGTTTGTACTTCTGAAAGTGACACTAGTGATGAAGAAGTGACATTTGAAGAACTGGCTGATACCTACAAGAAATTGTGTATCAGAAGTGCTGAAGTCTGTGTGCAGAATGAGAAACAATCAAAACTCATTATAAAGCTGGAGGCTGAAAAAAGGGCAAATCTTGAAACTATAAGTCATCTAGAAGGAGAAGTTCAACTGCTGAACTCACAACTGAATCAAATGACCAAATCTGTCAAGATGTTGACCAATGGAACAGACAAATTGGAAGAGATCCTTCAGGTTGGACAAAATGTGGGAAATAAATCTGGACTAGGATTTATGGAAGCAAAGAAATCTGGTACTGGTAAGCAAATGTCAAAACGGATGTCTCAACACAACTCTCAACATCAGGAACAGAGACATATGAAGAAAAGGTACCAAAGATGGAAATGACATCATTGTGGTAGATATGGCCACATAAAGCCCTTCTGCTTCAGATTACATGGATACCCTAATCAGATCTCAGGTGTCAAACCTAAGTCTAAAAAGGTACCACATGCTCCTCAATGGAAGAAAAAGGCTACTGCACTGATAGCTCACACTTCCCTGAGGGTCTCTGCAAAGGAAGACTGGTACTTTGACAGTGGATGTTCCAGACATATGACTGGAATCAAGAACCTCCTCAATAATGTTAAGCCTCACACCACCAGTTTTGTGACCTTTGGAGATGGGGCTAAAGGTGAAATCAAAGGAGTTGGTGATTTGGACTGCCCTGGAGTTCCAAGTCTGAATGAAGTACTGCTGGTGAAAGGACTGACCGCTAATCTCATTAGTATCAGTCAACTGTGTGATCTAGGATTCAAGGTCAATTTCTCAAAATCTGAATGCCTTGTAATCAATGACAAACAAGAGATAGTAATGAAAGGAGTCAGATCCAAAGACAACTGCTACTTGTGGGAGGCTGAGAACACTAATTTCTCATCTGTGTGTTCCATTGCAAAAGAAGAAAAAGAGGTGAAACTGTGGCAGCATAAGCTTGGTCTCCTTCATCTAAGAAGAATGAAGAGAGTTATCTCTATGGAAACTGTCAGAAGAACTCCAAAACTACAGGTTGATGATATCTGTGATGTGGGAAATAAACTTGAAGAAGAATGTGTTGTCAGAACCTTAAGTCATCTTGACAAGGATGTTGGAAATAACAAGTCTCATAAATTCTGTTCTCAAAACATCTGGTCAAAACAGATGCTCCCTGAGTACAATGTTACACAAGATGTTGTGACATTGTGTTGTGACAATCTGAAAACATTCAACATTTCCTTGAACCCTATTGACTTTGAAGAGAAGAAGTCATTTAAACTGGAACATAGTTTCTCTAAGCTTCAGCTGACTGATTCTTCTACCAAGGCTCTTGTTGGAAATAAACTTGAAAATTTGAGGGGAAGGTTGGGTATTCACCAACATGAGAAATTATAGCAATTAATTTTGCTTAAAACAAGGGTTGGAGGGATTAATTTTATTAAGTCTATATTTAGTGAGTTAATCATATTCTTTCACAATTCCTTCAAAAGCTTTAAGAAGTTGAAGAGAGTCCCTTTTACCCCCTACCTTTCTCATCCTTCGTCTTCTGTACCTAATAGAGAAGGATCAGTTCAAGTTCACCAAGCTATTGCTAGGCTGGTTACTAGTATACTGAGTGGCAACCAATCTGTACTGGGGATTTCTATCCCTTTAAATCAATCAGAAAGTCCAAATGTGGAAGTTTCTGAAAATGTAGATGTCACTGAGGATGTTGTGACACCAAAAGACAACATTCAGAACCCCTCTGAAAAGGCTGTTGATCCACCTATCATTGATGTGGATGAAGATTACTCAGATAATGAACTGATTGCTAATGTGAACCCTAGCATAGCTAGGAGATTGATGAAAAGAAAGAGTAGTCAAAATGATAAACCTGATGCTAAGAAATCCAAGGCTGAAGGCATGGCTGAGAAAAGTATTCAGACAAAAGGGAAGAAGGCCCAGGTGCATACTGCTAGACAACCAATCTCTAAGAAGAGTAAAGAACCTGAAACTTCTGATTCTGATGAGGAATCAGAATTTGAGATTGATATTGAAGAAACTCCCATCAGAAGGAAGCTCCCCTCCAGCAAGATTGCTAGAGTGCCTGAAGTGCCAACATACAACATCTCTTTTCATCATCCTGACAATGCAAACAGATGGAAGTATGTTTGCTTAAAGAGAATAGCATTAGAGAGAGAACTCAACAATGATGCCTTGGAGTGCAAAGACATCATGGACCTGATCAAGAATGCTGGACTAATGAAGACAGTGATAAAGTTTAACAAATGCTATGAAAATCTGGTCAAGGAGTTTGTAGTGAACTTGTCTAATGATTGTGCTGATGGAAGGTCAGCTGACTTTGAGAGTGTGTTTGTTAGAGGAAGAAGGGTCAAGTTCTCTTCATCAGAAATCAACAAGTTTCTTGGAAGAACAAATGAGGACTGTCCTGATCTAGAGGCAACTGACAATGAAGTTTGTCTAACCATCACAGCCAGGCAAGTAAAGTGCTGGCCTTTGAAAGGGAAGCTGAAGGCTAGTAAACTCAGCATGAAATTTGCCATCTTGCATAAAATAGGTGCAGCCAACTGGGTGCCTACAAATCACAAATCAACTATCTCCACAGGATTGGGGAGATTTATCTATGCTGTGGGAACCAAGACTGCTTTTGACTATGGGAGGTACATCTTTGAACAAACTTTAAAGCATGCTGGCAGTTATGCTGTCAAAGGACCAATTGCCTTTCCCTCCCTTCTTTGTGGAATCATCCTTGCACAATACCCTGATATCCTTGTGGCAAGAGATACAGTCTGCAAAAGAGCTCCTGCCCTTGGCCTGCACTACAAACTGTTTCAGGGATCTCATGCTCCAGACATTGTCATAACATCAGCTGAGACATCGTCTGTGAAGACCCAGTCCAAGACATTAGATGTCATAGCTGTTTTAAAAGAAACTTGCAAAGAGCTGGATACTAGAAAAAGGACCCTAGAACTTCTAATTGCCAGGCTAGAAAAGGAGGAAGCTGAAGAAAACAGAAGGGAAGAAGGTGAAGGACATCTCAACATTGAAGAAACTAGCTCCTCAGAATCTGATGACAGTGCTTGAAGGTTGATTGCTGTTTGGTGGTGTTGCTGGTTGGTGCTGATATCTGGTGGAGTTTGGAAGTCGTTTTCTGCTGCTGCTCTTACTATTTTGTTTTGGATAACTGTATAATTTTTTGAACATGTTTTTCTTTGGCCCATTTGTGGCTAAAGAGGGGGAGAGTATTTTTGGTACTTACTTAATTAGTACTTGACATTCTATTTTTCTGCTGTCACTTATTTCTGCTGCTATCTATCTCTGATTGTTTAGGGTCTTTAGCCAAAAATCTGCCAAAGGGGGAGTTTGTAGGTGTTTAGGTATTGGCTTGAATTTTTGGTAAATCCCAAGTGTATGTGTGAATGTCATGACTGATGTCATAACATTCTAGTTCAGTTTGTACTGGTTCATTAGGTACCTTTGCAGAAAAATATTGTAATTCAAATACTGATGTTTATAAGTGTGTATCTGAGTATTTTGCAAAATGATCACATTTTGCTAAATCAGTAGACAGGTTTTCTCAGATGTCATAACAAATGTTATGACATCCTGTTCTGAACTAACAGGATTGCAGGATTGGATAAGTCTGAGTTTTTTCAGGAAATAACTCAGTCCTTCCTGAACAGAATCCTGCGTTTTCTGAGGGGTAACCTAGCTCAACCCTAACCTGGTTAATAAAGTCATGTGACCTGGTCTTTAGGTCAAACGGAATTATCCCTAGGTTTTTGGAAACCCTAACTGAAGTTGCAGCTGCTATATATTCAACAGAGCTGTTGTTTTTCAAGGATCTCTCTTGATTGATCAGAAGATCATTTGTAATCTGTATAGATTTGATTATTGTACTCCAAGCAATTATCATTGTGATAAGTGCCTTGGAATAGGTTTCAAATTGTAAGGGTTGTGTAGCACTCTAAGCTTTGAAGCAAGAGTGTTTGAATGTTCCTTGACTAAAGCTGTGAAGCAGAGTCAAGTTAGTTGTGTGCATCACTCAAAGCTGTGAAGCACGAGTGATTGTGTTGCTTGATTAAAAAGCTGTGAAGTTTAATCAAGTGTTTGTTTTTGAAGAATGTCTTCAATTCTTAAGTCAAATTGGTTTATGTATCACTGCTGTGATTGAGGGGGAGTGAGTAGGAACTCAGGTTTAAGTTGTACTTAGATTAGAATTGCATTGGATAGGTCTTAAGTGAAGGAGATAAACTGGTTGGTTTATTCCTGAATTAACATCTCTTATAGTGGATTCTCTCCCTGGCTTGGTAGCCCCCAGAGTAGGTGTTGTTGCACACTGAACTGGGTAAACAATTGACTGTGTTCTTTATTGCTTTTGTATTTACTGTCATATAGTAAGTCAGATACGGTGTCATAACATTGAACGTGACATTGAGTATCTGCAGCCAGAATTTCACATCCCGTTGGAGCCTTATCTCAAGTGGGTACGAGCCCGCTCCCAGAAGCGGGTGATGCCATATCCTCATGTTCTCCCTATGATTAAAGAGCCAGTATTGGAAGGAGAGGTCCCGTACACCATTCAACATCCTGACATGCCTACATCCTGGGAAGAAATGCAGAAAAGCTGGATCCAGCTTAAGGAAGAACGGAATTCTCTTGAATCCAGTCTACATGCCAGTGAGAAGAAGGTCTTGGAGCTCACCCGCCTACGGCACGAGGAAAAGACTCTCAATACTTACATAGCTCCAAAGAGGATGCACAGTGTCTTTTGGGATTAAATTATTTTGTAATGTTTTGCCCATGAGGCCTTGATGTACTGAACAAATTATTTCTTAATGATAACGCGTGTTCCTTTTTGGCTACAACAAATTTAAACTTTCGAACCCTTGAATGCATTGCATAAACAGCATATCATGCATCATGTGCATAGCAGGTACTTTTTTTTACAGGTTGCTTAATCTTCTTCGCTGTTTATTTCAGCTCGTCTCATCATGAATCCTGAATCATCTACTGAGCAATCCATCAAGGCCCTCCAGGCCCAAAACGCCCAGTTCCAAGAGTTGATCATGAGTTTAGCCCAAGGTCAAGAGGAATTGAAGGCTCTGCTGGTAAAGAAGAAGAAGAAGAGAACTGTACTATTCAACACTAGACGGAGGTTTGGTAATACACTGCAAAACGAGGCTGATCAAGCTGCTCCCTCTGTAGGCAAAGACAGTCCCCAAGGGGGAAGGGTTCCTAGTCCTGTGGTCTCTGACAATGAGACGGATTTCAATGATGAGCAGTACCCTCCCGCTGAAGACAGGTACAAGCAGTTAGAGGATCGTCTGAGTGCCATGGAAATTCAACAGGTGCCTGGGTTAGATTTTGGAGATCTGGGTTTATCTTCTGGGGTGGTGATCCCACACAAGTTCAAGGCACCCTCTTTTACGAAGTATGACGGGGCTTCCTGCCCTAAATTGCATCTCAGATCCTATGTGCGGAAGATCCAGCCGTATACTGCAGACAAGAACTTATGGATCCATTTCTTCCAGGAGAGTCTTTCAGGGACTCAACTCGAATGGTTCTATCAGCTGGATGGAACCAACATTCGTAACTGGGAGGACTTGGCTACTGCTTTTTATAAGCAGTATCAGTACAATGCCTACCTCGCTCCTACACGTACCCAACTTCAGGGTATGTCGCTAGGATCGGGAGAAGGTTTTAAGGAGTACGCGCAAAAGTGGAGGGACCTGGCTGGCAGGGTGCAGCCACCGTTGACCGATCGTGAACTCGTGGACATGTTCTTGGGGACCCTATCTAGGCCGTTCTTCAACCACCTGATTGGTAATTCTTCTGCAGGGTTTACAGACCTCATTCTGACTGGTGAGAGGATAGAAGCTGGTATGAAATCGGGGAAGATACAGAAAGGTGCATCCTCAAGTTCTGAAAAGAAGCCTTTCAAGAAGGAAGCTAGTGCCGTGTATGGTCCCAGAAGACAAAATAAACCAGAACGCCGCCAAGCTGTCAATGCGGTGGTGATTTCAAAGCCTGCTGCCGCTCCTCGGCAACCTAACCAACCAAGAGGTGAGAGACCCAGAAGAGAATACACTCGGCTTAGTATGACCTTGTCTCAGATCTTGCCGCAACTGCTATCAACCAACTTGGTAACTGTCAGAGAAGCTCCGAAGGTGGTAAACACAACCTCTCCGAAGTACAACCCCAACGCCTGCTGTGCTTATCACTCTGATAGCCCGGGGCATTCTACTGATGATTGCTGGGCTCTAAGGAATAAGGTTCAGGACCTTATTGATGCTAAGGAAATACAGTTCGAGGCGCCCGAAAGGCCCAATGTTATGACTGCTCCCATGCCCCAGCATGGAGTGAATGCTGTTGAGGAAGACCCGTATGTAACCTCTATGGATGATATTGTTACTCTGTTGTTGTCCGTCAAAAGGAACCTGTTGCTAGCCGGTTTATTTCCGGGTTGTAACAAAGGTTGCCTTCTATGTGCTGTTTCACCTGCTGGTTGTCCGTTGCTGAAATCAGGCGTCCAAAACCTGATGGATAGCAAAGAGATCTTGTTTAAGAAGACTGCTGTTCCTATTGTCCCTACTGAAGAAGTGTCCGTTGTCACCATTTTCAACAATCCTACCAAGGCTCCCCCGAGGAAGCCTGTCAAAATCATGTCTGTTGCACCTATCATCATCACTGTTCCGGGGCCCCTCCCCTATAAATCTGACAAAGCTGTCCCGTGGCACTATGGGGCAGATGTTTATGTGCTTGGAGTGAAGCAGGAGTTCAACACTAGTACCGACATCAGTAACATCACCGGTCCAGCTAAAGTTACTCGCAGTGGCAGGCTCTTCTCGCCTGACATTGCGCCACCAGCCATCCGAAGACCTCTTATCATCACACCTACAAGTGCGCCTGTTTCCCCTCCTGATCAAGTTTCTACCCCTGCTGCCGAGTCATCTGACACTCGGGGCAAAGGGATTGCTAATATGCCTGCCCAGATGGAGGCACCGAAGACTGTTAGTGTTGAAGATTCCCATCAAGAGATGGAAGAGATTCTCAAGATTATCAGGAAAAGTGATTTCAACGTCGTTGAGCAGCTGGGGCACACCCCCTCTAAGATCTCTATGCTATCACTGTTGTTGTGCTCAGAGGCCCATGCCAAGGCCCTGATTTCCTTCCTAAAGACGACCCATGTGCCACAAGAAATGTCTGCTGATCAATTTACTGATTGTATGGCCAACTTGACCGCTGACAATGGGTTAGGTTTCTCTGATGCTGATCTGACCGCTAAGGGAAAGAACCATAATGATGCCCTGCATGTCTCCATTGAATGTAGGGGCACTACTCTTGCACATGTGTTGGTAGACACCGGTTCTTCACTGAACGTATTACCCAAGAAGGCCTTAGACAGGTTGGCTTGTGAGGGTTTGGAGTTGAAGCCTAGTAACATCGTTGTCCGAGCCTTTGACGGGTCGAAGAGGATGGTACATGGTGAAGTAGATATTCCGATCCGGGTTGGTTCTCAAGTCTTTGATTCAATGTTCTATGTGATGGACATTCGTCCATCCTATTCTTATTTGCTGGGTCGTCCTTGGATCCACAAAGCCGGAGCTGTGACCTCCACTCTACATCAAAAGCTTAAGTACCCGGTCAGAGGGAAGATTGTTACAGTGCAGGGGGAGGAAGAATACATGGTTAGCCATCTTAACTCGTTCCGGTATATAGAGATGGACGGGGAGTTCATTGAGACTCCCTTTCAACACTTTGAAGAAGTGCCTCCAACATTGGCGTCAGAAGAGACAATGACTGAAGAAGAATCTCCTTTGAAGATTGCTTCCTTGAAGGACGCCCGGGATGTGGTTGAGAGGGGTGAGTGCGCAAACTGGGGCAGACTCCCTGATTTTACTCCAAAAACTAACAAGTTTGGGCTGGGTTTCACTGCAGAGGCTCAGAGGGCTGTGCGTAAAGCAAGGATTGGAAGACCTCCCGTATTCATCACCAACCCGGGAGTGAATGCTATTGAAGGCGATGCGGAGGAATCTGAATTTGATAGCTGGATCTACCCAATGACCGACGGTGGACTGAACAATTGGACTGCCAGAGATTTCATACCTGTTACTTTTGTTACTCAGTAATGAACTCTTTTGTTTTTTAAATTTGTAACGAACAATAATGTGAAACTTTATGGCCCGGTGTCTTACCCGGGGCACCGTGGCTTCATTTGTGAGGGCTTATTACTTGTCATTTCCATATATCATGAATAAAAACATTGGACGTTTTTCGCATTTCGAATCTTGTGCTCCCTTTCTTTCTTTATATATATATATATATATATATATATATATATATATATATATATATATATATATATATATATATATATATATATATATATATATATATATATATATATATATATATATATATATATATATATATATATATATATATATATATATATATATATATATATATATATATATATATATCGCAAAACAACTATATTTACACACACTCACTTATACAGGTTCCAATCCACTCTAGATCTCACTGGTAACGACTCTGCTACTGCCAGTTATGACTTCGAAAATCCGATCAACTTACTCGAAGACGAAGGTGAAGATGATTGCCAAGTGCCTGGTGAGCTTGCAAGACTGTTACTCCAGGAAGAGAGGGCCATTCAGCCACATGAAGAGCCAGTGGAAACGGTAAATCTGGGTACTGAGACAGACAGAAAGGAAGTCAAGATTGGTGCCAACCTAGAGCTCAGCATGAAAAAACGGTTGATTCAGATGTTGCATGATTATGTGGAAATCTTTGCCTGGTCCTACAAAGACATGCCAGGGTTGGATACCGACATTGTGGTGCATCACCTGCCTACCAAGGAAGAATGCCCTCCGGTAAAACAGAAGGTCCGCCGTATGCGTCCAGAGATGTCCGAGAAAATCAAAGCTGAGGTTATGAAACAATTTGACGCTGGGTTTCTAGTAGTGACTTCTTACCCTCAGTGGGTTGCCAACGTAGTTGCAGTGCCGAAGAAAGATGGTAAGGTCCGAATGTGTGTTGACTACAGGGATTTGAACAGGGAGAGCCCCAAAGATGACTTCCCACTGCCTCACATCGACGTTCTGGTTGACAATACTGCTCAACACAAGGTGTTCTCCTTCATGGATGAATTTTCAGGTTATAATCAGATCAAGATGGCCCCTGAAGATATGGAAAAGACCACTTTTGTTACTCAGTGGGGCACTTTTTGCTACAAGGTCATGCCTTTTAGGTTGAAAAATGCTGGGGCAACCTACCAACGTGCCATGGTTGCTTTATTTCATGATATGATCCATCATGAGATTGAAGTATATGTCGATGATATGATTGCAAGGTCTCAAACTGAGGAGGAGCACCTGGACCATCTACAGAAGCTGTTTGACCGTCTGAAGTTGTACAAGCTAAGATTGAACCCTAACAAGTGCACCTTCGGGGTAAGATCTTGAAAGTTGCTAGGCTTCGTCGTGAGCGACAAAGGTATTCAAGTGGACCCCGCCAAGGTTAAAGCCATACAAGAGATGCCAGTTCCCAAGACAGAGAAAGAAGTCAGAGGCTTTCTAGGACGGCTGAACTATATTGCCCGATTCATCTCACATATAACTGCTACCTGTGAACCAATCTTCAAGCTGCTAAAGAAAGATCAAGTAGTACGTTGGAATGATGAATGTCAGGCCGCTTTCGACAGAATCAAAGAGTATCTTCAAGAACCACCCATTCTTATGCCACCGGTTGAAGGGAGACCTCTAATACTATACTTGACAGTACTTGACAGCTCAATGGGGTGTGTGCTGGGGCAGCATGACGAGTCTGGCCGAAAAGAGCATGCCATTTATTACCTTAGCAAAAAGTTTACCGACTGTGAGACCCGATACTCACTGCTCGAGAAAAGTTGCTGCGCTTTGGTATGGGCTGCTCGCCGGCTAAGACAATATATGTTGACTCACACTACTCTGCTGATTTCAAAAATTGATCCAATAAAGTATATATTCGAAAAGCCTGCTCTGTCTGGAAGAACAGCAAGATGGCAGATGATCTTGACGGAATATGACATCCAGTACACGACCCAGAAAGCAATCAAGGGAAGTGTATTGGCCGACCATTTGGCACACCAGGCAGTGGATGATTACCAGTCAATGAACTTTGAATTTCTAGACGAGAACATCATGGTAGTGATTGATTGCGAAGTACCTGGACCGGATGAAGGACCTGAGGAAGGATCCCGATGGTCTATAGACTTTGACGGAGCCTCCAACGCTTTGGGTAACGGTATCGGCGCTGTGATCATATCCCCAAAAGGCACTCATACTCCACTCACTGCCCGACTATGCTTCAACTGAACCAACAACATGGCAGAGTATGAGACGTGTATCATGGGTCTTCAAGCTGCAATTGACTTAAGGATCAAGTTTCTGAGTGTCTTCGGAGATTCCGCTCTCGTGATCAATTAGATCAAAGGCGAGTGGGATACGAAACACCCAAATCTCATTCCTTACAAAGAGTGTGTGTTGACGTTGATCCCCCATTTCACGGAGATAACTTTTAAACACTTCCCAAGAGAGGAGAATCAGTTGGCGGACGCGCTGGCTACGATGTCTTCTATGTTCAAGGTCAAATGGGACAACGAAGCTCCCCGGATCATCATTTGGAAATTGGACGAACCTGCACATTGCTGTGATCTTGAGGCTGAAGAGGCAACGGAAAAACCTTGGTATCATGAAGTGAAGAGATACTTGGAAGCTCAAGAATATCCCGAGGGTGCATCTGTCAATGACAAGAAGTTCCTGAGAAGGTTTGCTGCAAAGTTCTTCCTCAGCAATGGCATTCTATACAAGCGAAACCATGATTCGACCTTACTGCGTTGTGTGGATAAGACTGAAGCAGAAAAGATCATGGCAGAGCTACATGAAGGTACCTTCGGAACGCATTCCAGTGGACATACCATGGCAAAGAAAATCCTTTGGGCAGGATATTTCTGGTCCACAATGGAAGCTGACTGTTATCAACATTCTCGGACGTGTCACAAATGCCAGATCTATGCTGATAAAGTGAACGTTCCTCCAGTCCCTCTGAATGTCTTGACTGCACCTTGGCCTTTTGCAATGTAGGGCATTGATATGATCGGCGAGATTAGACCTACAGCATCTAACGGGCATCGCTTCATCCTGGTGGCGATCGATTACTTTACAAAGTGGGTTGAAGCAACTTCCTACGCTACCGTAACCAAGAACGTCGTGGCACGGTTCATTCGACACAACCTGATCTGTCGATACAGCGTCCCGGAAAGGATCATTACGGACAATGGCACCAATCTTAATAACAAGATGATCAATGAGCTCTGCGAGCAATTCAAGATACAGCACCACAACTCTTCTCCTTACTGGCCGAAGATGAATGGGGCTGTAGAAGCAGCAAATAAGAATATCAAAAAGATTGTGCAGAAGATGACAGTGACCTATAAAGATTGGCACGAGATGTTACCGTTCTCTCTTCATGGATACCGTACCTCTGCTAGAACGTCAACCGGGGCAACTCCCTTTTCCTTGGTCCATGGCATGGAGGCAGTCTTGCCGATTGAAGTCCATATACCCTCTCTCCGGATAATGAAGGATGCAGGTTTGAGCGAAGATGACTGGATCTAGACTCGACTTGATCAATTAAACCTAATCGATGAAAAGAGACTCACTTCTATTTTTCATGGTCAAACGTATCAAAAACGGATGATCAGGGCATTTAACAAGAAAGTCAGACCACAAGAGTATCAAGTTGGGGACCTGGTAATCAAGCACATCATTCTTCCTCAAAGTGATCCCAGGGGAAAATGGACCCCCACATACGAAGGACCATTTGTGGTTAAACATATCTTCTCGGGAGGAGCTATGATTCTAACCACCATGGATGGTGACGACCTTCCTCACCCCGCCAATGCAGACATAGTAAAAAGATACTACGCATAAACAAAAGACCCGCTAGGTTGACACACCTAGGCAAAAATAAGGGCTTCCCGGCGAACCAAAAGGATTCGGGCAAAAATAAGGGATGAAAAATGAAAAAAAAATCTTTACACCCGACAAGTCGAAAACCTAAAAAGGCGACTTGGGCAAAAATGGGTATCCCGGTGGACTAAAAATCCGAAAGGGCGGTCCAGGAAAAAGTTAGGGATTAAAGCGTAATACTATGTCTCATTGAATCACCTTGCATCCAGAATCCGGTATCAACCATCAGGTTCAGACGGCATCGATCACTCAACTTCATCTTCAACCAAGCAACCAAGTGATGAGACACTCGAAGATATAAAGGAGATAACAGAGTTGGAACCCAGTGGGATTATCTTTTTCACATAGCTGTTTTGTTTTCCTTTTCACAAAATTGTAAACTCTATGCTGTTCGGCGGAATTCTCTTACTAGGACGTCATCCCCTTGTACATAAACGCCTATTTACAGGCAAATTCAAAAAAATCAATACAAATTCACTTTTCAGATAAATTGCCAGTTATTTTCCTTTTTCTGTTTTGTTTTGCAAAGAACGTCCAATGTTCATTTTTGATATATGCATTTGACACTAATTGCTAAACTCATAAATATTTGCATGCGAAACAAAGGACTAATTACAGGTGACATCAGAAACAGGGGCAATAATGAGTTGTCTAAGCGATCTAGTTGTTCTATCCACCAAGGTACCAAGGTAAGTTCGGCTGAAGAATGTAACCCAGATACCTTCACTCCCCGCCGAGTAAGATAAAGATGCAGCCATACTCTCCCCCGAGCAGAGAAGGCACAATATCTCCAGCAAGTCAGCAATGCTCTCCCCAAGCAGAGTTAGTCGACTGTCAGTCTTAAGGAAGTTGGGTATCCCCAGAAGATCTCAACATTCCCCAGCGGAGTATACAGATATTCCTAAGCAAGCATCCCCGGCAGTCTTGATCTAAGATTGTTCCCCGGAGGAATACCAGACACCCCAGTGGAGCCACTTCCCCAGTACAGTCCAAAGGTTTCCCCAGGAGAGTTGAACCAATCTCCCCAGTAGGTTTTGGAAGCTTATCCCCAGTAGATTCTGGAAGCTTGCCCTGCAGAGTACGAACGCGTCTCCCCGGCTTTATTCAGAAAGTTACTCCCCACCAGAGCTTATAACTGGGTTATCCTCAGCTAATTACCACGGAAAGATCATCCTCGGCGAAGTTCTTCCTATCCCTAGCGGAGTTCATCAAATTTTCCAACAAAGCTTATCAACGGTATCCCCAGCGGAGCTATCATCAAATCTCAGCGAGGTATCTCTTCCCACAGAGTATTCCCCGCAGAGTAATCTCTCCAACAAGTTTATTCCCCAATGGAGTCATCTTCTCCTACAGGTTTATTCTCACAACCATCATCCCCAGTGGAAACGAAAAACTCTACTCTTCAACATCAGCCCAGGATTTGATTTCCCGGCAACCGTCAAGGATTTATTTTCCTAGACAAAAATACATTCATAAACATCACATCTTCATACATTATAGCATGCACATATGCATCATGGACATACAATCTCATTTATGTTGAGAACATCACACATTTCATACATCATGACATTGCATACAACTAATGTTTTGCCTTTTCAAGAAAAAGGTCAATACAAAGATGATTACTATCAACTGTCGCAATTCCGGATTCGATACCTGTATCTAGCCAGGGCATATCTGTGAGATATTACTTGTGGATTCGACACCTGTATCTAGCCAGGGCATCTCTGTATGAAGAAATTCCAGATTCGATTCCTGTATCCAGCCAGGGCACGTCTGAAGAGTTTGAAGATTCGATTCCTGTATCCAACCAGGGCATATCTGTTGACGACTAATTCCAGATCCAATTCCTGTATCCAGCCAGGGCACGTCTAAAGAGTTTGAAGATTCGATTCCTGTATCCAGCCAGGGCATATCTATTGACGACTAATTCCAGACTCGATTCCTGTATCCAGCCAGGGCACGTCTGAAGAGTTTGAAGATTCAATTCCTGTATCTAGCCAGGGCATATCTGTTGACGACTAATTCCGGACTCGATTCCTGTATCCAGCCAGGGCACGTCTGAAGAGTTTGAAGATTTGATTCCTGTATCCAGCCAGGGCATATCTGTTGACGACTAATTCCAGATTCAATTCCTGTATCCAACCAGGGCACGTCTGAAGAGTTTGAAGATTTGATTCTTGTATCCAGCCAGGGCATATCTGTTGACGACTAATTCCAGATTCGATTCCTGTATCTAGCCAGGGCACGTCTGAAGAGTTTGAAGATTCCATTCCTGTATCCAGCCAGGGCATATCTGTTGACGACTATTTCCAGATTCGATTTCTGTATCGAGCCAGGGCACATCTGAAGAGTTTGAAGATTCGATTCCTGTATCCAGCCAGGGCATATCTGTTGACGACTAATTCCAGATTCGATTCCTGTATCCAGCCAGAGCACATCTATGAGTAACTGATTGTAGACTCGATACCTGTATCCAGCCAGGGCATATCTACATGAGGAGTTTAGAGATTCGATACCTGTATCCAGCCAGGGCATATCTACATAAAGAGTTTGAAGATCAACCCTTGTAACAGGCCAGGTAATTATCTTTCTTTCTCAGGTACGCAAGTTCTCGTTAAGGAATCTCTTACGCGATCGATACCTAGATGGCATCTATAAGCCCACCTGTGATCGGTGGATCTGGAACTGACTGTTTAACGCTGGTTTCGCGAAATGTCGCGGTAAGCAAGAGTCGCCACCGTCTTTTATTTTCTCCAAATGGAAAGGACAAAAGCACAGAAAAATTCCTTAAAGAGATTGCTCTCGGTTCGGGAGGTAGGTTATAGAAAGGGAAGGTGTTAGCACCCTTTCTATCCATGGTTATCCACGGGCTCTTAGATACTTGCTCATTGTGTTTTCAAAATGGTTTGTTTGCTTTTCAATGTGGGTTTTAAAAAGTTTCTTTGAAAATTCCAGTTCGACTCTTGTATCGGTCCTCAAGAGTGTTTGAAAAGTTGCTTTCGAAAGCTTTTTGAAAAGGTGTCGGTGTGAAAAGTATTTTTGATTTGTTTTGAAATTTAGAGCAAGTATCTAGAGTCGTCTACCTACCCTAAGGAATTCGTCTGTGTAAATGTCCTTTAAAGTAGTTCCATCCCACCATTGAGAGGTAGGTAGCACCACTGTTGGAGGTGTTCGGGTCAATTCGAGGTTCGGGACATGGTGATCACCAGAGCAATGGGAAGACACCTTAGAAGCTACCCTCATGCCAGGTTCCCGGATCATGAGGACTTACTAAGACATCCTCTACTCGACGATCACCTTTCGAGGCAAGGCAACAGTGAGGCGTACCCTAGGGGTGGTGTGTGATTCGTGTGTCAGATTCAAATATTTTATCTTGTCATGTTATTAGTGATCTATGCATTTGTTTTTATTTTTTTGTCATTCATTCTTGCATGCATTTTATTAGCAGTTAAAAAGATGCGGAAAATTAAAAGTTCTAAACTATTACAAAGGCGCGGGTCCACATCGCCAAAATTTCCAGAACCCGATTTGACAGAAAATAAATAAAGAACTAAAGTGCGAGAAATATAAAATGTCCGAGTTACATGGCTTTGGGAGAATTACATAAATATTTAAAAGAAACGAAATAAAACGCGCGAATTGAAATAAGATTGGAAACGAGGGCGTTGGACCCTTTTGAAGTTAAATTAAAATTAAAAATTAATTAATTATTTATTGAAATAAAAGAAGTGTTTTTTAGGTTTTTTTGCATTTATGAAATAAGAAAATTAAAATTAAAATTAAAAGAAACCCTAATTCTAAGTTATTTTTAATTATTTGAGAAAAATGTTAAAGTTTAACTTAATTTACTAAAGAATTTATGTACATGTTTATTTACAAAATAAATTAGTAATTAATAATAATAATAATGATGAGAAAATTATTTATTAAAAAAAATGATGAAAAAGTTAAAAAAACCTAATTTCTACATATTTAATTTATTAAGAAAAATATTAAAGTTTTGAAACCTAAATTAATCTAATTAATTGTTTAAAGTTTATTTACAAAAATAATAATAGTAAAATTAATATTAATAAAATAAACATTTTTTTTGATTTTTCTGTATTTTATATTTATTATGAAAATTATTTTATGGAATTAAAAGAAAACAATTAAAAAACAATTAAAAGAATAAAAAGGAAAAACAAATAAAAATTAAAAATTGAGCAAACCATAGGGGGTGTCTGGCCCAAGGGGAGGTTTTTTGAAGTATTGACTCCTGAGTACCGTGGTCTGCATTCTTTGGCCATTGGATTGAGTTTCATGCATAAGTTGTTCTACTTTGGCCATTTGGCTTTTGGCTTTTGGCCATTTGTGTTCTGGCTTCAACGTTCCTTAATGAACCTGCATGGGATCCTGTCTAAATCTGCAGTGTTGAACCTCATGAACACATTAAATAAAATCATAAAAATTCAAATAAAACCAACATATGAAGAAATTTAATGTTTAGGCACAATATGGCATGTATGAATGATTATACCCTTTTGATCATGGAGATCAAATCAATCTTACCCTTACTGGAAGATTAGTGACCTGAATGCTTTTATGCCTTACTGGAAAATTAGGATCATGGAGATCAGGCCAGCCTTATCCTTACTGAAGAAGTAGTGAGGTGTTGGTTTGTAACTGTGATGGCTTATTTGTAGTGAGAGGGGGATTTGTAATAAAGATTTCAAGGTTTTAGGGTTCTTGAAAGAATTTGATATTCTAACAGTGTTGTGGCAAGGTTTTTTCTCTCTTTTTCTCTCCTCCTTTTGGTTTGTGTGAAAAGAAGGTGATTATATAATGGAAATTAGGGTAAAGCAAATGAGCTTTGAATGTGCAATTGGGCCTCCAATATTCACTTGAATTCGTCACTTTCCAGGCTAAATCGCAGGGACTTAAGTGCATTTTTTGAAGTTGAAATGTGAAAACAAAATGTAGCCGACATCGAGAACTAACTCCTGTCCGAAAATCGACTCAATCGGATAAACGATGAATTAGTTATGAATTTTTGAAGTTTCAGCTCAGACAAACTTATTTTGGGCTCCAGTGTCGACTCCGACACGTTCTTCAATAAAAAACTGGTATTGATCGGTGTATAATTTGGTCTCGACTTTTGAAGCAAAGTTGTAGATCTACAAGTCAGGGACCTTGTGTAAAAATATGAGCCCAATCCGATAAAAATTTACCGAGTTATGAATTTTCGAAGTTTCGGCTCAGATGAAATAATATTCAGCATTCAGGATTTTCAGCGTGTCACGCACTCTGAACAAAAATGAAGGCCTTTTGAATACCGTTTGAACTCAATACCTTCTGTGAAAATGTAGCCAACTCAATTTGTGAAATTTTGGCACCGGAACCAGCTCGATACGATGAAAATCGACCAAGTTATGATTTTTTGAACATGACGCAAATAAACTTCTGTCACAAATTTTCTGCACGAAAATACTTGATAAATCCACATTTTTGAAGACCTTCTGATTGAAATTGGCTTCCAGCCGTGAGAGATGAAAACGTAGATAATGTCAAGACGGAATTTTGGCCACCGGAACGGGTTCAAAACGAGTCACGATCTTCAAGTTATGAATTTTTTAGCGCGTAGAAGCTGCACTTTCAGCACATTTTTTCACCATATTTCTTCAAGAAAACTTACACATTCGGATACCTTCTTTAAAGAATTATCTCTTGAGCTGAACCTGAATTTGAGAATATGTTATCAGAGATATCTTGGCGAAAGAATACCTGAATATGACGTGCCAGGTTGGACTTGTGAATTTTTCTTGAAGAATATGGGAGGGCAAATTTTGGGGTACAACAGTTGCCCCTGTTCAATCTTCTTAGACCTGAGGATGCAGATTGGCTGACGTGCCTTTCGTAATCCGAGGGTAGAAGATGATTGAACACCAGAGTGCCCAGAAATTTGCGCTCACATAGTGGAAATGGGCTTATAGATGCCATTTGGAGATTGATGGGGGATGATGGGCTTATAGATGCCATCTGGATGTTGATCGCGTAAGAGATTCCTTAGCGAGAACCTGCATACCTGCAAAAGAAAAATGAGTACCTGACACGTTGCAGGAGTTGGTTTTCAGATGCTTGGTATAGATATGTCTTGACTGGCTACAGGAGCTGGATCTGGAGCTTCAAAAGATGATGAATGAACCAGGGATGGTTGCTACCTTAGCATGAATGGTAAGAGAACCTTGGGTGATTTTAACTTCAACAACGCTCGTTGAGAAAATCTTGGTGGGAAATACCATCTTCGCAGGATCGGGAAGAGAACCATAGGTCATTATAATCTGAAAGGGAATCACCTCACTCACCGTCGGAGAGGGAACCATAGGAAATTATAATCTGAAAGGAATTATCACCTCACTCACCGTCGGAGAGGGAACCATCTGAAAAGGAATTATCACCTCACTCACCGTCGGAGAGGGAACCATAAGGAAAGGAATTATCACCTCACTCACCGTCGGAGAGGGAACCATCTGAAAAGGAATTATCACCTCACTCACCGTCGGAGAGGGAACCATAAGGAAAGGAATTACCACCTCACTCACCGTCAGAGAGGGAACCATAAGGAAAGGAATTACCACCTCACTCACCGTCGGAGAGGGAACCATAGGAGATTATCACCTCACTCACCGTCGGAGAGGGAACCATCTGAAAAGGGATTACCACCTCACTCACCGTCGGAGAGGGAACCATAGGAGATTATCACCTCACTCACCGTCGGAGAGGGAACCATCTGAAAAGGGATTACCAACTCACTCACCGTCGGAGAGGGAGCCATCTGAAAAGGGATTACCACCTCACTCACCGTCGGAGAGGGAACCCTCTGAAAAGGGATTACCACCTCACTCACCGTCGGAGAGGGAACCATCTGAAAAGGGATTACCACCTCACTCACCGTCGGAGAGGGAGCCATCTGAAAAGGGATTACCACCTCACTCACCGTCGGAGAGGGAACCATCTGAAAAGGGATTACCACCTCACTCACCGTCGGAGAGGGAACCATAGGAGATTATCACCTCACTCACCGTCGGAGAGGGAACCATCTGAAAAGGGATTACCACCTCACTCACCGTCAGAGAGGGAACCATCTGAAAAGGGATTACCACCCCACTCACCGTCGGAGAGGGAACCATCTGAAAAGGGATTACCACCTCACTCACCATCGGAGAGGGAACCATTTGAAAAGGAATGATCACCTCACTCACCGTCGGAGAGGGAACCATCTGGGATAATTTCTACTGAGTCTTCATCAGAAAAATCTGTTGGGAGTCGATTTAGCTGGACTAGAGAAGGCCTGGGACTAGATGAGAAACCTTTGGAGTCGATTAACTGAACCGGTCTAAGTCTTGAAATATGATTGAGAATTTTAACTGCATCTTTCTTGAAAGGTAAAGGTCAGCCATATGCAATGCATGATATGGATCAAGCAATGATGTTCTCATCATAAATGAGATTTGTATGATATGATGCGTCTATGCATGCTATAATGATGTATGTGATGTTTATGTATGTATGTTTTCGTCTAGGAAAGTAAATCCTTGACGGGTGCCGGGAAGTCACTCCTGGGCTGATATTGAAGACTAGATTTCGCTTCCGCTGGGGATGATAACTGCAAGAATACCGGTAGGAGAAAATGACTCCGTTGAGGAATAAACTTGGCAAATGGAAGATTCTGCGGGTAGAAAAATACTCTAGCGACCATGCTGGGGAGTGATACTCTGTGGGGATAGAGATGCTCTGCTGAATTGTTGATAATAACTTGCTGAGGATGTCTTTACTGTATTGGAAGTGCTGATAGACTTCGCTGGGGATAAGAAAGAACTGTGTTGACGACGACCTTTCCGTAGCTTTTGGCTGAGGATAACCCAGTTATATCCTGGTAAGGAAATAACTCTTTGAATAAAGCCGGACGACGCGTTCGTGCTCCGCGAGGGATAAGCTTCCAGAATCTACTGGGGATAAGCTTACTGCTTGGGGAGATGGATTCCGACCTTCCTGGGGAACTGGATTGGACTTTCCTGGGGAAGTTTTGAGCTGTATTGGGGAAGTGATTCCACTGAATGTTTGATATACCGCCGGGGAACAATCTTCAGACCAAGACTGCCGGGGATGCTTGTTGAGAATATATGCTGCCGGGGAAGTATTGAGATCTACTGGAGAATACTCAACTTCCTTGAGATTGATAACTGCTTTGCTTGAGGAGAGTATACTGCTTGCTGATAATAACTCTCTGGGGAATTAAGATACCTGGTTGTGTTCTTCAGCTGAACCTACCGTGATACCTTGGAGGACAGAACAATTAGATTGCTTGGACAACTCTTTATTGCCCCTGTTTCTGATGTAGAAGAAGAAGACCTGTGAGGTGCTGATAGTGGTTGATGGACAAACCCTCTTCTGGTAGGCAAGTGACGAGATGACAGGACATAGTCGTACGCTTTGATCCCTAATTTTTGCCTGGACCGCCCTTTCGGGTTTTCAGTCCACCGGGATACCCATTTTTGCCCAAGCCGCCCTTTTAGGTTTTTCGACTTGCCGGGTGTAGATTTTTTCATTTCATCCCTTCATTTTGCCCGAACCCTTTTGGTTCGCCGGGAATCCCTAATTTTTGCCTAGGCATGTCAGCCTAGCGGGTCTTTGATTTTGCGTAGTATTTTTTCGACTATGTTCACGCTCTTAGAATGCAGGGAGTTGCCCTTGTTAGAAGTATTTTGTCATACCACCAGAAGATGCTTGATCAGGCAAGATTTATTGTTGAAATGCCCCAGGTGACTCATGCGGAGATTTGCCCCAGGCTATTTGGCCTCTGAGAGATTCTCCGAATCTTGACTTAACTGCCCCAGATGATGGACAATAATCATGCCATGCCCCTTGATTGGAGGTACTTCTGTTCATTAGGCATTCGTCGTGCGAACTTCTATACTGTTCAAACAAAAAGTCATATGCAAACAAAGTTATGTTAAAAATGCAAAGCCTATGTCTGTCTTGAAGATTTTGAAAATGCATTTTTTTCATAAAACAAATTAATGTTTGTAAAACGTGATGTCAACTCCGTATTTACCGTAAGCCTTAAGGAGTCAGGATACCTTTTGTAACAGTATGCTTTCGAACTAACCCATGCTTCAGCTAGGACTTTTGAGGGTTATAACGTGGCCTGGTTCACGGTTTTAAGAAACAAAGGATAAAGGCTCAAATTATTTGTACCCACCCACTCTTCGTGATGTTCTCCAAACCTAAACTCAGTTGATCCTACGTTAGACCTTGTTTGAGTCTTTGCTTTGATATACCAGCGATGGTTCGAATGTTGACAATTTATTTCAAATAGGCAGTCATCTTTGTTTTTGTTGAGGGTTTGTATGACCTCTTTCTTGTCTGATTTTTGTTATCCCTTTCTTTTTTTTTGCCTGAACTGTTTCCCTTTTTTTTTGGAATTACAGTCAGCGGGATGCCCCAGTTTTGTAAGTCTCCTTCATGGGTTTTGACTTAATGGGATTTTTATTTTTTTGAGATATAATGACCGCCTATCTGTATGATTGTTCAGAACCATCACTGTCTTTTGTTTTGTAAGGACCTTTTTGGTGCCATTCGTTATGCACTTGGATCAACTGAGAGACTACCCTGCCCCAGGTTATGATTAAGGGTTTTAAATTTCGAAAAGAAAAACTCCTACTTCTTTGGCTCAGAGGGGTTGACGAGGGATTATCATCCTTATAACTCCAGTGTTTAGGGATTGAAACAATGCCTGTACCTCATCAGCGGGGTCTGTTCAAAAGCATACTGTAGATTATGGTATCGTTTTCGTCATCCTCCCTCAAGAGGCTTAGAATTTTAGATCAAGAGTTGACATCAGAAAAAAAAATATGAAAAATAATTTGCATAGAGTGAATACGAATATATTGGTTCAAAATAGACATAAGCGATGCATTAATGGAATAACAATGTTTAACATGAATAAATGTTTGAACAAAAGAAAATTGCAACTTGAACATTCGAATGAACAAAAATTTCCTAGTCTCAGGGCTTGTCACTTCACATAGTGGATCCTGTGGGGATGGTAGAAGTACTCAGCCTGGCCCTCTTGGGTGAATTCCATAGCTCCTTCCTCAATCAGGTCCTGGATCTTATTTTTCAGAGTCCAACAATCCTCTGTAGCATGCCCCGGGCTGTCAGAATGATAAGCGCAGTGAGCGTTGGGGTTATACCTTGAAGGTGTCCTGTTGGGATTCTTAGGAGGATCCTTTAGAGTTACCAAGTTCAACCTCAGCAGTTGTTGTAAGGCTTGAGGCAGCGACACGTTGAGCTTGGTGAATTGCCTTTTGGGCTTGTCGGGTTGAAGCTGGTGAGGTTGATACTGAATTGGTGATACTGGAGCCATATGAGGAGCTTTCTCCTTGCCTCTTTGTCTCAAAGATGGTCGAACGATGACTGGCTTTTTACCCTTAGACGTTTGCCCCAGTTAGTTACCCTGAAGCAGTTGGTTGACGAGAAACCGGAGCTCATCTTGTCTTTGAGCTAAACCTTGAATGGCATTCCTCTGCCCCAACATTTGGGCTTTCATTGCACCCATCTCAGCTTGTAGGTGTTTCAGCCTTTCATCTTCAGCACTGTTCCTGATAAAGGTCTCCGTGAGAAGTGTCCTTAGCTCTTCTTGTCCCTTAGCTAAATTCAGGAGGATTTCCCCGAACCGAGTCTCTTGAGCAAGAAGGTCCTGGTTATCTGGTTGGAAGGCCATTGCTGAAATAAACAGCGAGAAAGGTAAGTGACCTGCAACAAAGATACCTGTTATGTAATGATGTGTATGACATGCATGCAATGTTTTCAAGGACCTCGCGGGGTAAACAAGAAAATTTGTTAGCATTTGGATCCGGTAGCTTGACTGAAAGAACTTCATATTTGTTGAGAGTCTTTCTTCCAAGGGTCAAAGGCTCACCATATCAAGTGGGTCATAGCCCCTGACTTTAGTCCTCATGTCTGGTTTTGATTTCCAAACAACCTTGGTTAGGGGAACCTCCTTCAAGAGTCAGAGCTCACCATATCAAGTGGGTCATAGCCCCTGACAGCCTTGGCTAGAGGAAAATAAATCCTCTTTGCCCCTTGCTGGGATAGTTGATTCACCATGCCCTGCATCACAAGCCCTTGAGATCCTTGAAATGGGTTAGGATGTATGCAATGGTATGATGTTATGGTATGCATGGGGTAATGTAGGTAACCCTGTTATGAGCCCCAATTAAGGACTGCAAACCAAAACCTGCAAGAAACTCAAGTAAAACCTGTCATGAGTCCCAACAAAACCTGCAAGACTTAGTAACCCTGTTATGAGTCCCAATTAAGGACTATAAACAAAACCTGCAAGACTTAGTAACCCTATTATGAGTCCCAATTAAGGACTATAAACAAAACTTGCAAGTAGTTCATGTGTCAGATAACAAGCATGCAAGTAGTCAAGTACGAAGGCACACAAGTCACACAAGAAAAGCCCTTAGAGTTTAGGCCAGCATGAGGTCTGGGTATTACCCTCTTGAAGTTGGTGGGCTCAACCTGTCCTATCAAAGTAACCGGGTTCTTAGAGGATCCCAATATCATTGACTACCCTCAATCGGTCATAACTCCAGCATCGCAATCTTTTCTTGCGGCCAGAACCATCACGAGAGTTTAGCCTCAATGGGCGTAGTATACTGCTACTGTTCTAATGGCCAAGTTGTGTCATTTAAGGTTCTAAGGTTGTTGGTGCTTAATGACTCCTCAGAAGACCCATATTCTCCTCGTTGCAACACAAGGGATATCGGTACAGATCAAGGTGCCACACCAACGTAGCCACTGTTTCACCCGTGTCGGTCTACGCCGGACAGGTCCCTCACAGCTTATGCTACCTAAACAGGGTATCCCCAGATCCGGGTTAGGATCTATGTAACTCCCATGCAACCCACAAATTTAAAGCAGACAAGTCAATACAATTGAAAACACAGTTATGAACTAGCCCTAAGGTACACCTCACTTTAAGTTTAAGTCCCCAGCAGAGTCGTCAGTTCTGTGATCGGTGGATCTGGAACTGACTGTTTAACGCTGGTTTCACGAAATGTCGCGGTAAGCAAGAGTCGCCACCGTCTTTTATTTTCTCCAAATGGAAAGGACAAAAGCACAGAAAAATTCCTTAAAGAGATTGCTCTCGGTTCGGGAGGTAGGTTATAGAAAGGGAAGGTGTTAGCACCCTTTCTATCCATGGTTATCCACGGGCTCTTAGATACTTGTTCATTGTGTTTTCAAAATGGTTTGTTTGCTTTTCAATGTGGGTTTTAAAAAGTTTCTTTGAAAATTCCAGTTCGACTCTTGTATCGGTCCTCAAGAGTGTTTGAAAAGTTGCTTTCGAAAGCTTTTTGAAAAGGTGTCGGTGTGAAAAGTATTTTTGATTTGTTTTGAAATTTAGAGCAAGTATCTAGAGTCGTCTACCTACCCTAAGGAATTCGTCTGTGTAAATGTCCTTTAAAGTAGTGCCATCCCACCATTGAGAGGTAGGTAGCACCACTGTTGGAGGTGTTCGGGTCAATTCGAGGTTCGGGACATGGTGATCACCAGAGCAATGGGAAGACACCTTAGAAGCTACCCTCATGCCAGGTTCCCGGATCATGAGGACTTACTAAGACATCCTCTACTCGACGATCACCTTTCGAGGCAAGGCAACAGTGAGGCGTACCCTAGGGGTGGTGTGTGATTCGTGTGTCAGATTCAAATATTTTATCTTGTCATGTTATTAGTGATCTATGCGTTTGTTTTTATTTTTTTGTCATTCATTCTTGCATGCATTTTATTAGCAGTTAAAAAGATGCGGAAAATTAAAAGTTCTAAACTATTACAAAGGCGCGGGTCCACATCGCCAAAATTTCCAGAACCCGATTTGACAGAAAATAAATAAAGAATTAAAGTGCGAGAAATATAAAATGTCCGAGTTACATGGCTTTGGGAGAATTACATAAATATTTAAAAGAAACGAAATAAAACGCGCGAATTGAAATAAGATTGGAAACGAGGGCGTTGGACCCTTTTGAAGTTAAATTGAAATTAAAAATTAATTAATTATTTATTGAAATAAAAGAAGTGTTTTTTAGGTTTTTTTGCATTTATGAAATAAGAAAATTAAAATTAAAATTAAAAGAAACCCTAATTCTAAGTTATTTTTAATTATTTGAGAAAAATGTTAAAGTTTAACTTAATTTACTAAAGAATTTATGTACATGTTTATTTACAAAATAAATTAGTAATTAATAATAATAATAATGATGAGAAAATTATTTATTAAAAAAAATGATGAAAAAGTTAAAAAAACCTAATTTCTACATATTTAATTTATTAAGAAAAATATTAAAGTTTTGAAACCTAAATTAATCTAATTAATTGTTTAAAGTTTATTTACAAAAATAATAATAGTAAAATTAATATTAATAAAATAAACATTTTTTTGATTTTTCTGTATTTTATATTTATTATGAAAATTATTTTATGGAATTAAAAGAAAACAATTAAAAAACAATTAAAAGAATAAAAAGGAAAAACAAATAAAAATTAAAAATTGAGCAAACCATAGGGGGTGTCTGGCCCAAGGGGAGGTTTTTTGAAGTATTGACTCCTGAGTACCGTGGTCTGCATTCTTTGGCCATTGGATTGAGTTTCATGCATAAGTTGTTCTACTTTGGCCATTTGGCTTTTGGCTTTTGGCCATTTGTGTTCTGGCTTCAACGTTCCTTAATGAACCTGCATGGGATCCTGTCTAAATCTGCAGTGTTGAACCTCATGAACACATTAAATAAAATCATAAAAATTCAAATAAAACCAACATATGAAGAAAGTTAATGTTTAGGCACAATATGACATGTATGAATGATTATACCCTTTTGATCATGGAGATCAAATCAATCTTACCCTTACTGGAAGATTAGTGACCTGAATGCTTTTATGCCTTACTGGAAAATTAGGATCATGGAGATCAGGCCAGCCTTATCCTTACTGAAGAAGTAGTGAGGTGTTGGTTTGTAACTGTGATGGCTTATTTGTAGTGAGAGGGGGATTTGTAATAAAGATTTCAAGGTTTTAGGGTTCTTGAAAGAATTTGATATTCTAACAGTGTTGTGGCAAGGTTTTTTCTCTCTTTTTCTCTCCTCCTTTTGGTTTGTGTGAAAAGAAGGTGATTATATAATGGAAATTAGGGTAAAGCAAATGAGCTTTGAATGTGCAATTGGGCCTCCAATATTCACTTGAATTCGTCACTTTCCAGGCTAAATCGCAGGGACTTAAGTGCATTTTTTGAAGTTGAAATGTGAAAACAAAATGTAGCCGACATCGAGAACTAACTCCTGTCCGAAAATCGACTCAATCGGATAAACGATGAATTAGTTATGAATTTTTGAAGTTTCAGCTCAGACAAACTTATTTTGGGCTCCAGTGTCGTCTCCGACACGTTCTTCAATAAAAAACTGGTATTGATCGGTGTATAATTTGGTCTCGACTTTTGAAGCAAAGTTGTAGATCTACAAGTCAGGGACCTTGTGTAAAAATATGAGCCCAATCCGATAAAAATTTACCGAGTTATGAATTTTCGAAGTTTCGGCTCAGATGAAATAATATTCAGCATTCAGGATTTTCAGCGTGTCACGCACTCTGAACAAAAATGAAGGCCTTTTGTATACCGTTTGAACTCAATACCTTCTGTGAAAATGTAGCCAACTCAATTTGTGAAATTTTGGCACCGGAACCAGCTCGATACGATGAAAATCGACCAAGTTATGATTTTTTGAACATGACGCAAATAAACTTCTGTCACAAATTTTTTGCACGAAAATACTTGATAAATCCACATTTTTGAAGACCTTCTGATTGAAATTGGCTTCCAGCCGTGAGAGATGAAAACGTAGATAATGTCAAGACGGAATTTTGGCCACCGGAACGGGTTCAAAACGAGTCACGATCTTCAAGTTATGAATTTTTTAGCGCGTAGAAGCTGCACTTTCAGCACATTTTTTCACCATATTTCTTCAAGAAAACTTACACATTCGGATACCTTCTTTAAAGAATTATCTCTTGAGCCGAACCTGAATTTGAGAATATGTTATCAGAGATATCTTGGCGAAAGAATACCTGAATATGACGTGCCAGGTTGGACTTGTGAATTTTTCTTGAAGAATATGGGAGGGCAAATTTTGGGGTACAACAGTTGCCCCTGTTCAATCTTCTTAGACCTGAGGATGCAGATTGGCTGACGTGCCTTTCGTAATCCGAGGGTAGAAGATGATTGAACACCAGAGTGCCCAGAAATTTGCGCTCACATAGTGGAAATGGGCTTATAGATGCCATTTGGAGATTGATGGGGGATGATGGGCTTATAGATGCCATCTGGATGTTGATCGCGTAAGAGATTCCTTAGCGAGAACCTGCATACCTGCAAAAGAAAAATGAGTACCTGACACGTTGCAGGAGTTGGTTTTCAGATGCTTGGTATAGATATGTCTTGACTGGCTACAGGAGCTGGATCTGGAGCTTCAAAAGATGATGAATGAACCAGGGATGGTTGCTACCTTAGCATGAATGGTAAGAGAACCTTGGGTGATTTTAACTTCAACAACGCTCGTTGAGAAAATCTTGGTGGGAAATACCATCTTCGCAGGATCGGGAAGAGAACCATAGGTCATTATAATCTGAAAGGGAATCACCTCACTCACCGTCGGAGAGGGAACCATAGGAAATTATAATCTGAAAGGAATTATCACCTCACTCACCGTCGGAGAGGGAACCATCTGAAAAGGAATTATCACCTCACTCACCGTCGGAGAGGGAACCATAAGGAAAGGAATTATCACCTCACTCACCGTCGGAGAGGGAACCATCTGAAAAGGAATTATCACCTCACTCACCGTCGGAGAGGGAACCATAAGGAAAGGAATTACCACCTCACTCACCGTCGGAGAGGGAACCATAAGGAAAGGAATTACCACCTCACTCACCGTCGGAGAGGGAACCATAGGAGATTATCACCTCACTCACCGTCGGAGAGGGAACCATCTGAAAAGGGATTACCACCTCACTCACCGTCGGAGAGGGAACCATAGGAGATTATCACCTCACTCACCTTCGGAGAGGGAACCATCTGAAAAGGGATTACCACCTCACTCACCGTCGGAGAGGGAGCCATCTGAAAAGGGATTACCACCTCACTCACCGTCGGAGAGGGAACCCTCTGAAAAGGGATTACCACCTCACTCACCGTCGGAGAGGGAACCATCTGAAAAGGGATTACCACCTCACTCACCGTCGGAGAGGGAGCCATCTGAAAAGAGATTACCACCTCACTCACCGTCGGAGAGGGAACCATCTGAAAAGGGATTACCACCTCACTCACCGTCGGAGAGGGAACCATAGGAGATTATCACCTCACTCACTGTCGGAGAGGGAACCATCTGAAAAGGGATTACCACCTCACTCACCGTCGGAGAGGGAACCATCTGAAAAGGGATTACCACCTCACTCACCGTCGGAGAGGGAACCATCTGAAAAGGGATTACCACCTCACTCACCATCGGAGAGGGAACCATTTGAAAAGGAATGATCACCTCACTCACCGTCGGAGAGGGAACCATCTGGGATAATTTCTACTGAGTCTTCATCAGAAAAATCTGTTGGGAGTCGATTTAGCTGGACTAGAGAAGGCCTGGGACTAGATAAGAAACCTTTGGAGTCGATTAACTGAACCGGTCTAAGTCTTGAAATATGATTGAGAATTTTAACTGCATCTTTCTTGAAAGGTAAAGGTCAGCCATATGCAATGCATGATATGGATCAAGCAATGATGTTCTCATCATAAATGAGATTTGTATGATATGATGCGTCTATGCATGCTATAATGATGTATGTGATGTTTATGTATGTATGTTTTCGTCTAGGAAAGTAAATCCTTGACGGGTGCCGGGAAGTCACTCCTGGGCTGATATTGAAGACTAGATTTCGCTTCCGCTGGGGATGATAACTGCAAGAATACCGGTAGGAGAAAATGTCTCCGTTGAGGAATAAACTTGGCAAATGGAAGATTCTGCAGGGAGAAAAATACTCTAGCGACCATGCTGTGGAGTGATACTCTGTGGGGATAGAGATGCTCTGCTGAATTGTTGATAATAACTTGCTGAGGATGTCTTTACTGTATTGGAAGTGCTGATAGACTTCGCTGGGGATAAGAAAGAACTGTGTTGACGACGACCTTTCCGTAGCTTTTGGCTGAGGATAACCCAGTTATATCCTGGTAAGGAAATAACTCTTTGAATAAAGCCGGACGACGCGTTCGTGCTCCGCGAGGGATAAGCTTCCAGAATCTACTGGGGATAAGCTTACTGCTTGGGGAGATGGATTCCGACCTTCCTGGGGAACTGGATTGGACTTTCCTGGGGAAGTTTTGAGCTGTATTGGGGAAGTGATTCCACTGAATGTTTGATATACCGCCGGGGAACAATCTTCAGACCAAGACTGCCGGGGATGCTTGTTGAGAATATATGCTGCCGGGGAAGTATTGAGATCTAATGGAGAATACTCAACTTCCTTGAGATTGATAACTGCTTTGCTTGAGGAGAGTATACTGCTTGCTGATAATAACTCTCTGGGGAATTAAGATACCTGGTTGTGTTCTTCAGCTGAACCTACCGTGATACCTTGGAGGACAGAACAATTAGATTGCTTGGACAACTCTTTATTGCCCCTGTTTCTGATGTAGAAGAAGAAGACCTGTGAGGTGCTGATAGTGGTTGATGGACAAACCCTCTTCTGGTAGGCAAGTGACGAGATGACAGGACATAGTCGTACGCTTTGATCCCTAATTTTTGCCTGGACCGCCCTTTCGGGTTTTCAGTCCACCGGGATACCCATTTTTGCCCAAGCCGCCCTTTCAGGTTTTTCGACTTGCCGGGTGTAGATTTTTTCATTTCATCCCTTCATTTTGCCCGAACCCTTTTGGTTCGCCGGGAATCCCTAATTTTTGCCTAGGCATGTCAGCCTAGCGGGTCTTTGATTTTGCGTAGTATTTTTTCGACTATGTTCACGCTCTTAGAATGCAGGGAGTTGCCCTTGTTAGAAGTATTTTGTCATACCACCAGAAGATGCTTGATCAGGCAAGATTTATTGTTGAAATGCCCCAGGTGACTCATGCGGAGATTTGCCCCAGGCTATTTGGCCTCTGAGAGATTCTCCGAATCTTGACTTAACTGCCCCAGATGATGGACAATAATCATGCCATGCCCCTTGATTGTAGGTACTTCTGTTCATTAGGCATTCGTCGTGCGAACTTCTATACTGTTCAAACAAAAAGTCATATGCAAACAAAGTTATGTTAAAAATGCAAAGCCTATGTCTGTCTTGAAGATTTTGAAAATGCATTTTTTTCATAAAACAAATTAATGTTTGTAAAACGTGATGTCAACTCCGTATTTACCGTAAGCCTTAAGGAGTCAGGATACCTTTTGTAACAGTATGCTTTCGAACTAACCCATGCTTCAGCTAGGACTTTTGAGGGTTATAACGTGGTCTGGTTCACGGTTTTAAGAAACAAAGGATAAAGGCTCAAATTATTTGTACCCACCCACTCTTCGTGATGTTCTCCAAACCTAAACTCAGTTGATCCTACGTTAGACCTTGTTTGAGTCTTTGCTTTGATATACCAGCGATGGTTCGAATGTTGACAATTTATTTCAAATAGGCAGTCATCTTTGTTTTTGTTGAGGGTTTGTATGACCTCTTTCTTGTCTGATTTTTGTTATCCCTTTCTTTTTTTTTGCCTGAACTGTTTCCCTTTTTTTTTGGAATTACAGTCAGCGGGATGCCCCAGTTTTGTAAGTCTCCTTCATGGGTTTTGACTTAATGGGCTTTTTATTTTTTTGAGATATAATGACCGCCTATCTGTATGATTGTTCAGAACCATCACTGTCTTTTGTTTTGTAAGGACCTTTTTGGTGCCATTCGTTATGCACTTGGATCAACTGAGAGACTACCCTGCCCCAGGTTATGATTAAGGGTTTTAAATTTCGAAAAGAAAAACTCCTACTTCTTTGGCTCAGAGGGGTTGACGAGGGATTATCATCCTTATAACTCCAGTGTTTAGGGATTGAAACAATGCCTGTACCTCATCAGCGGGGTCTGTTCAAAAGCATACTGTAGATTATGGTATCGTTTTCGTCATCCTCCCTCAAGAGGCTTAGAATTTTAGATCAAGAGTTGACATCAGAAAAAAAAATATGAAAAATAATTTGCATAGAGTGAATACGAATATATTGGTTCAAAATAGACATAAGCGATGCATTAATGGAATAACAATGTTTAACATGAATAAATGTTTGAACAAAAGAAAATTGCAACTTGAACATTCGAATGAACAAAAATTTCCTAGTCTCAGGGCTTGTCACTTCACATAGTGGATCCTGTGGGGATGGTAGAAGTACTCAGCCTGGCCCTCTTGGGTGAATTCCATAGCTCCTTCCTCAATCAGGTCCTGGATCTTATTTTTCAGAGTCCAACAATCCTCTGTAGCATGCCCCGGGCTGTCAGAATGATAAGCGCAGTGAGCATTGGGGTTATACCTTGAAGGTGTCCTGTTGGGATTCTTAGGAGGATCCTTTAGAGTTACCAAGTTCAACCTCAGCAGTTGTTGTAAGGCTTGAGGCAGCGACACGTTGAGCTTGGTGAATTGCCTTTTGGGCTTGTCGGGTTGAAGCTGGTGAGGTTGATACTGAATTGGTGATACTGGAGCCATATGAGGAGCTTTCTCCTTGCCTCTTTGTCTCAAAGATGGTCGAACGATGACTGGCTTTTTACCCTTAGACGTTTGCCCCAGTTGGTTACCCTGAAGCAGTTGGTTGACGAGAAACCGGAGCTCATCTTGTCTTTGAGCTAAACCTTGAATGGCATTCCTCTTCCCCAACATTTGGGCTTTCATTGCACCCATCTCAACTTGTAGGTGTTTCAGCCTTTCATCTTCAGCACTGTTCCTGATAAAGATCTCCGTGAGAAGTGTCCTTAGCTCTTCTTGTCCCTTAGCTAAATTCAGGAGGATTTCCCCGAACCGAGTCTCTTGAGCAAGAAGGTCCTGGTTATCTGGTTGGAAGGCCATTGCTGAAATAAACAGCGAGAAAGGTAAGTGACCTGCAACAAAGATACCTGTTATGTAATGATGTGTATGACATGCATGCAATGTTTTCAAGGACCTCGCGGGGTAAACAAGAAAATTTGTTAGCATTTGGATCCGGTAGCTTGACTGAAAGAACTTCATATTTGTTGAGAGTCTTTCTTCCAAGGGTCAAAGGCTCACCATATCAAGTGGGTCATAGCCCCTGACTTTAGTCCTCATGTCTGGTTTTGATTTCCAAACAACCTTGGTTAGGGGAACCTCCTTCAAGAGTCAGAGCTCACCATATCAAGTGGGTCATAGCCCCTGACAGCCTTGGCTAGAGGAAAATAAATCCTCTTTGCCCCTTGCTGGGATAGTTGATTCACCATGCCCTGCATCACAAGCCCTTGAGATCCTTGAAATGGGTTAGGATGTATGCAATGGTATGATGTTATGGTATGCATGGGGTAATGTAGGTAACCCTGTTATGAGCCCCAATTAAGGACTGCAAACCAAAACCTGCAAGAAACTCAAGTAAAACCTGTCATGAGTCCCAACAAAACCTGCAAGACTTAGTAACCCTGTTATGAGTCCCAATTAAGGACTATAAACAAAACCTGCAAGACTTAGTAACCCTATTATGAGTCCCAATTAAGGACTATAAACAAAACTTGCAAGTAGTTCATGTGTCAGATAACAAGCATGCAAGTAGTCAAGTACGAAGGCACACAAGTCACACAAGAAAAGCCCTTAGAGTTTAGGCCAGCATGAGGTCTGGGTATTACCCTCTTGAAGTTGGTGGGCTCAACCTGTCCTATCAAAGTAACCGGGTTCTTAGAGGATCCCAATATCATTGACTACCCTCAATCGGTCATAACTCCAGCATCGCAATCTTTTATTGCAGCCAGAACCATCACGAGAGTTTAGCCTCAATGGGCGTAGCATACTGCTACTGTTCTAATGGCCAAGTTGTGTCATTTAAGGTTCTAAGGTTGTTGGTGCTTAATGACTCCTCATAAGACCCATATTCTCCTCGTTGCAACACAAGGGATATCGGTACAGATCAAGGTGCCACACCAACGTAGCCACTGTTTCACCCGTGTCGGTCTACGCCGGACATGTCCCTCACAGCTTATGCTACCTAAACAGGGTATCCCCAGATCCGGGTTAGGATCTATGTAACTCCCATGCAACCCACAAATTTAAAGCAGACAAGTCAATACAATTGAAAACACAGTTATGAACTAGCCCTAAGGTACACCTCACTTTAAGTTTAAGTCCCCAACAGAGTCGCCAGTTCTGTGATCGGTGGATCTGGAACTGACTGTTTAACGCTGGTTTCACGAAATGTCGCGGTAAGCAAGAGTCGCCACCGTCTTTTATTTTCTCCAAATGGAAAGGACAAAAGCACAGAAAAATTCCTTAAAGAGATTGCTCTCGGTTCGGGAGGTAGGTTATAGAAAGGGAAGGTGTTAGCACCCTTTCTATCCATGGTTATCCACGGGCTCTTAGATACTTGTTCATTGTGTTTTCAAAATGGTTTGTTTGCTTTTCAATGTGGGTTTTAAAAAGTTTCTTTGAAAATTCCAGTTCGACTCTTGTATCGGTCCTCAAGAGTGTTTGAAAAGTTGCTTTCGAAAGCTTTTTGAAAAGGTGTCGGTGTGAAAAGTATTTTTGATTTGTTTTGAAATTTAGAGCAAGTATCTAGAGTCGTCTACCTACCCTAAGGAATTCGTCTGTGTAAATGTCCTTTAAAGTAGTGCCATCCCACCATTGAGAGGTAGGTAGCACCACTGTTGGAGGTGTTCGGGTCAATTCGAGGTTCGGGACATGGTGATCACCAGAGCAATGGGAAGACACCTTAGAAGCTACCCTCATGCCAGGTTCTCGGATCATGAGGACTTACTAAGACATCCTCTACTCGACGATCACCTTTCGAGGCAAGGCAACAGTGAGGCGTACCCTAGGGGTGGTGTGTGATTCGTGTGTCAGATTCAAATATTTTATCTTGTCATGTTATTAGTGATCTATGCGTTTGTTTTTATTTTTTTGTCATTCATTCTTGCATGCATTTTATTAGCAGTTAAAAAGATGCGGAAAATTAAAAGTTCTAAACTATTACAAAGGCGCGGGTCCACATCGCCAAAATTTCCAGAACCCGATTTGACAGAAAATAAATAAAGAACTAAAGTGCGAGAAATATAAAATGTCCGAGTTACATGGCTTTGGGAGAATTACATAAATATTTAAAAGAAACGAAATAAAACGCGCGAATTGAAATAAGATTGGAAACGAGGGCGTTGGACCCTTTTGAAGTTAAATTGAAATTAAAAATTAATTAATTATTTATTGAAATAAAAGAAGTGTTTTTTAGGTTTTTTTGCATTTATGAAATAAGAAAATTAAAATTAAAATTAAAAGAAACCCTAATTCTAAGTTATTTTTAATTATTTGAGAAAAATGTTAAAGTTTAACTTAATTTACTAAAGAATTTATGTACATGTTTATTTACAAAATAAATTAGTAATTAATAATAATAATAATGATGAGAAAATTATTTATTAAAAAAAATGATGAAAAAGTTAAAAAAACCTAATTTCTACATATTTAATTTATTAAGAAAAATATTAAAGTTTTGAAACCTAAATTAATCTAATTAATTGTTTAAAGTTTATTTACAAAAATAATAATAGTAAAATTAATATTAATAAAATAAACATTTTTTTGATTTTTCTGTATTTTATATTTATTATGAAAATTATTTTATGGAATTAAAAGAAAACAATTAAAAAACAATTAAAAGAATAAAAAGGAAAAACAAATAAAAATTAAAAATTGAGCAAACCATAGGGGGTGTCTGGCCCAAGGGGAGGTTTTTTGAAGTATTGACTCCTGAGTACCGTTGTCTGCATTCTTTGGCCATTGGATTGAGTTTCATGCATAAGTTGTTCTACTTTGGCCATTTGGCTTTTGGCTTTTGGCCATTTGTGTTCTGGCTTCAACGTTCCTTAATGAACCTGCATGAGATCCTGTCTAAATCTGCAGTGTTGAACCTCATGAACACATTAAATAAAATCATAAAAATTCAAATAAAACCAACATATGAAGAAATTTAATGTTTAGGCACAATATGGCATGTATGAATGATTATACCCTTTTGATCATGGAGATCAAATCAATCTTACCCTTACTGGAAGATTAGTGACCTGAATGCTTTTATGTCTTACTGGAAAATTAGGATCATGGAGATCAGGCCAGCCTTATCCTTACTGAAGAAGTAGTGAGGTGTTGGTTTGTAACTGTGATGGCTTATTTGTAGTGAGAGGGGGATTTGTAATAAAGATTTCAAGGTTTTAGGGTTCTTGAAAGAATTTGATATTCTAACAGTGTTGTGGCAAGGTTTTTTCTCTCTTTTTCTCTCCTCCTTTTGGTTTGTGTGAAAAGAAGGTGATTATATAATGGAAATTAGGGTAAAGCAAATGGGCTTTGAATGTGCAATTGGGCCTCCAATATTCACTTGAATTCGTCACTTTCCAGGCTAAATCGCAGGGACTTAAGTGCATTTTTTGAAGTTGAAATGTGAAAACAAAATGTAGCCGACATCGAGAACTAACTCCTGTCCGAAAATAGACTCAATCGGATAAACGATGAATTAGTTATGAATTTTTGAAGTTTCAGCTCAGACAAACTTATTTTGGGCTCCAGTGTCGACTCCGACACGTTCTTCAATAAAAAACTGGTATTGATCGGTGTATAATTTGGTCTCGACTTTTGAAGCAAAGTTGTAGATCTACAAGTCAGGGACCTTGTGTAAAAATATGAGCCCAATCCGATAAAAATTTACCGAGTTATGAATTTTCGAAGTTTCGGCTCAGATGAAATAATGTTCAGCATTAAGGATTTTCAGCGTGTCACGCACTCTGAACAAAAATGAAGGCCTTTTGAATACCGTTTGAACTCAATACCTTCTGTGAAAATGTAGCCAACTCAATTTGTGAAATTTTGGCACCGGAACCAGCTCGATACGATGAAAATCGACCAAGTTATGATTTTTTGAACATGACGCAAATAAACTTCTGTCACAAATTTTCTGCACGAAAATACTTGATAAATCCACATTTTTGAAGACCTTCTGATTGAAATTGGCTTCCAGCCGTGAGAGATGAAAACGTAGATAATGTCAAGACGGAATTTTGGCCACCGGAACGGGTTCAAAACGAGTCACGATCTTCAAGTTATGAATTTTTTAGCGCGTAGAAGCTGCACTTTCAGCACATTTTTTCACCATATTTCTTCAAGAAAACTTACACATTCGGATACCTTCTTTAAAGAATTATCTCTTGAGCCGAACCTGAATTTGAGAATATGTTATCAGAGATATCTTGGCGAAAGAATACCTGAATATGACGTGCCAGGTTGGACTTGTGAATTTTTCTTGAAGAATATGGGAGGGCAAATTTTGGGGTACAACACCACCCACATACCAACAATCTCCAAATGGCATCTATAAGCCCATTCCCGACAAGGCTCCGTCACAACTCCAGATGGCATCTATAAGCCCATCCTCCTATCCACCATCTCTCCAAATGGAATCTGTAAGCCCATTCCCGCCATCACGCTGCTGATACTCTACTATGTGAGTGCAAATTTCTGGGCACTTTAGTGTTCAATCATCTTCCACCTTCGGATCACGAAAGGCACGCCGACCAATCTACATCCTCAGGTCTAAGAAGATTGAACAGGGGCAACTGTTGCACCCCAAAATTTGCCCTCCCATATTCTTCAAAAGTTTATCAAGAATCATCTTCAAATGGTTCAAAATCTCTCAAGTTGCACAGTCGAAAGCCCTAATTCCTTCACAGTCAACTGTAGGGGTAAAATGGCCATTTGACAGTCAAAAGTCAAAATTTTTGGTCAACATCTTATTTTGAAGCTACAATCATCATTTGATCAAGTCTTGATCATGATTCCACAAGCATGGCTCAAAAATCATCAAGATGCAAAAGTTTCTATTTTTGGACAATTGAAAAAGTCAACTACAAATTGACCAAGGCATAACTTTTTCATGGTTCATCATAAAAATCCCATCCAATGCTCATTTTGAAGGGGATGACATTTCCTACAACTCATCTTCACACTCCAAGTCCAAGAAATGCTTTCACAAAAAGTTATCAATTTCTATATTATAGGTCATTTTCAAAAGTCAACAAAAAGGAACTTTAAGTCAAAGAACATAACTTGAGATTGGTAAATCAAAATGACATGGGACCAAAGACATTGGTTAGAGTACTTCAAGACCTTTCCAAAATGTCCAAGAACATGTTCATAGCTTCAAAATTGAGCAAGATATGCATTGGAGAAGTTGGGAAAAGTTTGGGAACTTTCAAAAGTCAACTTTGCCTAAAACACTTCATTTTTGCTAATGGGCCTCAAATTCCTTCTTGAATCTTTGCCCAAGGCTTATGCACGACCCATTAAGATTAATTTGATTTATTTTCTCATTTTTTATTAATTATTTGGATTTTTAATTGATTAATAATTCATTTAATTAATTTAATTATAGGAAAATATCAAAACATGGTTTTCAAATCTTTTTATGAGGCAAATGAGATCAGGGAAAGCTGGCAATTCGTGTGCACCTCAAAGACATCAAAATCTCCATGATTGGCAAGGTTTTATCAAAGAAAAAGATTGAAAAAGATTTGATTGACAATCACATAATGAAACATGAATGCAATGGATTGTTGGGCTTAAAATTGACCTAATTCTCTTCACATACAAAGGCTGAAGCAAACCCTATTCAGAGACACGTGAAATTGCTGCAAGAACACCATAATCAAATTCTAAAAAATTCAAGAGAAGTGTGAAACTGTAATCAGTCTTCCAGGCGAATTCAAGGTTTCTTTTTGATTCACACACCTTGCCTGAGTCTCCAGGAACGTGTTGCCATCAAGAACAAGCCCTAACACCATCAGAATCGTTCACCACAAGTCACTCGGTTTGCTTTATTTTCCAAAATTGCATATCATAATTCATGTGCTTTTAATCCATTTTCTTGGTTGATTTATGTTAACAGGGACATTCTGAAGCTATTGGTATAAACCAATTTGGTTATAGCGTTTTGAATCGAAATCCACCATTGGAGATATCTAGGGTTTAGAAGCTTGAAATTTAGGGCTTTGCACATAAGGAAAAATTGGACCTTGAGACAAGAATGGTTGAATTCATCAAGGCCAGACGAATTCAACCCAACCCTCGCGCTTGATTTATGTTATCCCTAACTCTAATCGCTATTTTCTATCGTTGTAGTTAGTGGGGGTTTAAAACCCCCGCTATCTGTTTGATATTTTTACAGGTGAAACGAAGAAGGTGATTGCGTGGCTCAACGTGGTTGGAGGGTTTGAATACAACGCGCATTATTTTGTTTTATTATCATAACGTTTGTTTTTTTATATAATATTTATTATCCATTCATATTACAAACGCGCACCATGGTTCAGTTGGCAAGGGCACTAAGGCAAGGAGTACTGGGACCTGGGTTCGATTCCCAGGTCCCCCATATAATTGTTAATATTTTTCTTAAAGCTTTCAGGTGCAGCGCCTCATTCAATGGTCCACCATAAACCTCAGCGCTCCACATGCCAAGTGGCCCTGATCCACAATCTGAAGGCTAACGAATGATGAACACTCTATGCCCTAGTCAGCCAGCAAGCACATGATTATGAAAGTCAACGTGGCTTGGAATTTCAATGGGCCAGAATTCCTCACAAAAACCTCCATATGGGCCAACTTACCCCCTTTGGTTTGTAATTTTTATTTTATTTTCTTTTAATTCTTTTAATTGTTTTAATTATTATTATTAATTCACAACAAATTAATTTTTCCTAATAAAATCAGAAATCATAAAATTGTAAATATTTTTTATTGTTTATTAAATTTACTATTAACTATTAATTTTATAAATAAATACTAATAATTAACTTAGCTTAATTTAGGTTTTAATTTTAACCTTTTTCTCAATAAATAAAAATTATATAGAATTAGGTTTTGACATTTTTAATCATTTTCTCATTATCATCATTATTAATTATTATTATTTTTGTACATACAAATTTAAATTAATTAATTAGTTTAAATTAGGTTAACTTTAACATTTTTATTAATAATTGAAATAAACTTAGAACTAGGTTTTCTTTTGACTTATTAGCTTCTTTATTTTTCTTTTTTTATTAAAAATATTAAAAAACACAAAAACACTTTCTTTTCTTTAATTAAATAATTAAATAATTAGTTAGATTTAATTTTCATTCAATACAAAAGGACAAAAAACTCATAATTTCTCAAAAGGGCCAAAAACCCTAGGACGTCCAATTTAATTCTTTCACGCGTTATATTTTATTTGATTATTATGTAACTGTTTCAAGAATGTAATAGTAATTAGGTTTACCGCTTTCTTTACTTTCCGCACTTTATCAAAATGGGTCTTTGTTTTTGGCGATGTATAGACTCGCGCCTTGTAATAGCGTAGCTTTTACCTTTCTGTATTTTATTTTCCGCACTCCTAACTGCTAAATTGCATGAAAGAATGTATGATAATTAAAAACAACTCGTAGCTCACAATCGCATGATCAAAGATAAACATAACATGAAAAACAACACACAATGCACATGCCACTTCTAGGATACGCCTCACCCGTTGCCTCGAAAGTGGCCATCAAGTATAGGGTGTTTTAGCGGTCGCCCTTATGTCTAAGATCCAGTTGCCTCGAAACGGTCGCCTCGGATAAAAGGATCTAGGACATTAGGGTTACTTCTAAGGTGTCCTACTATTGCTTCGGTGACCACACTGTCCCTCAATCGAATTGACCCAAACACCTCCGACGATGGTGCTACCTACCTCTCAATGGTGGGATGGCACTACCTTAAGGACTCTTACACAGCCTAATTCCTTAGGGTAGGTAGATGACTCATGGGTACTTGCTCTCTTCAAAAACAAACAAAACAATCTTTTCACACTGACACTTTCAAAAGTTTTCAAAACAAATTTTTCAAACACTCTTGAGGACAGATACAAGAGTCACTTAGAAATCTTTCAAAAAACGAAACTTTTTTCAAACCCACTCACATTTGAAAAGCAAACACTTTTGAAAACATAAGAGCAAGTACCTAAGAGCCCGTGGATAACCACAGATAGAAAGGGTGCTAACACCTTCCCTTTCTATAAATCTACCTCCCGAACCGAGAAACATTCTCGAAAAGGAATTTTGCTGTGCTTTTGTCCTTTCCATGTTGGAGAACATAAAATACGGTGGCGACTCTTGCTTACCGTGACATTTCGCGAACCATCTTTAAACAGGCAGTTCTATTTCCACTGATCACAAACCACAATCCGGTTAATCTCAAGGAACTTTTTTTACAATATAATTGAACAAAATGCGTTGTTGTTTTCTAACAAAACAGTTTATCACAACTGTGATAAATTACACAAATTAAGCTTAGAATAAGGATTGAATTTGCTTGAGCTTGAATATGCGTGGTTTGGAAATCTTAGCAAATTGTTGTGTGCGTACGTGCGTGCTTCTTTTTGCAAGCAAACTTGTTTAAATAGACAATAGAATGACGTTGTCCATAAAGTAAGTTTAATGTTATTAACACACTTTCCTTATGGAGAAGATCTTGTCTGAAGAAATCCGTTGGCATTAATTCTGTCTTGAATGTTCAGTAACGCTTCAGAGTCTTCTTTCCTTAACTGCTGACGACGCTTCAGAATATTGATGACTTGGTTGATATGTTCTTGTTCAGAGTCAGAGTTTACTTGATTAAGCGCAGATTTTGGTCATCAATCTTTAGCGTACAATCTGATTGCTTCAGCGTATGTTCTGAATGCTTCAGCGTGTAGCACTTATGGCTGATCTTCTGATGCTGATTTTGATCAGAACTTCTGCATACATAAAACATATTTTTAAGGAGCATATTTGTTATTTGTATATATATATTCTTTGTATTTATTTATTCTTTGTATTTGTTATCATCAAAACTCTAACCAAGGGTTGTAGAATCAAACTATGTTCTAACACAATTTGTCGACATGTTTTCCCCGACAGCGTCGCCATTTTTCTGTAGCGGTAAAATCAATGAAGTTGCCACCGAGTATTTATTTAGCCCATATGAAAGGGAAAGTAAAATCATCAAAGAAAAACCTAAAGGGGGAAATCAAGGTCTTGCAATCGAAAGATTGGGTAAGGGAGTCGATTACGCGAGGGGAATGTATTAGCACCCCACACGTCCATAGTACTCTACGGGATCCACTCTCGTCATTCTAATCAAAGGGTGTGTTCAATCTAATGCTTAAAGGTTATAAAATAAGAGAGAATGCATGCAAATAAAAGAGAAACAATGTAGGGAAAATAAAGTTGTACTCGCTCGGGCCCTACCCCAGTGCCTACGTATCCTTTTTGAGGAATCAGAGCTACCGTAGTTCGGCTCATATATTTTGTTTGTTTGTATTTTTTAAATGAACAATGTTGCATTCGTTCATTCCACCGCTACTCGACCTTTGGAGACTTATGACCTGTAGTGGAAAAGAGCTAACATGCTCTTAGAAGAGAAAAGCTGAATGGCGAAAAGAAATGGATTGGTTGGTATCTTTTTACCATGAAAAGAATTTTTGTATGATTAGTATTTCTTATATATTTTCCAAGAAAAAGAAGTTTTAGTTTTAAGTGCAATTATGCAAAAAACGGGTAGAAAACATCTAAGGGAGACTAACCTATCTCTAACCTAATGTTATCATACAATGATGGATCCTATCTAAGTTATCATGCCAAAGAAAGTCTACCAAAACTATCCTAGAGGGAACATGCACTGAGAGTGAAGTCATGATCTCAATTTCTAAATTGAGTGACTCATCGATCAACAATAAATAAAGGAAAGAGATAAAATCCTATAGGGAGCATGCACTGAGAGCGAAGTCGTGATCTCAATTGCTAAGTTGAGTGACTCATCGATCAACAAGAAAGGAAACAAACACAAGCACAACACATATAAGAAATGAAGTGCGGAATGCCTGCTACAGGTCTTTAAACAGCGACTTCGAGCGCACGCTCTTTATTTCCTACTTCTCATGATATCTAGAAAGAAATAAATGCAGAAATATAACTTGGAAGCAGTATAATACCAAACAAACAATGACGTCCGCAAAAAGCACAACCAAAGTAAAGAAATCCGAGATACTTCGCGCGAGCTAACGGAGAAGGTCCGTTTCCTCTTCAAAACCACACAAGCAAAGAGATCAAACAAGTTACTCTCCAAGAACTTACATATTTCCAAAGTTGAATAAACATTCTATCGCAAAATATTAGCTAGAAATGACAACTAAAACGATTATCAAACATGAAAATAATAGAAAATTCTAATGAAAATTCTAAAGGGAGATCTTAAAGATTTCTAAAATGTTCTATCACTTTCTTTGTATCATTTTCATTAATAAAATCATGGAAAAAATGAAGCTAAAACTAATAAAACATGGGAAGATAAGAGTATGGTATAAACAGAGGGGGTGTATTGCTAAGCCCAGGAAGTATTGAAAGGAAATGATGCTAAGCCCATCAGATTTGGTCCACCACCATTTTTGTACATTGATATGAGGCTTCAAAACAATACAGAAATGGGCCAAGGTGGTTCGATTCAGAATCAATCTTTTTGGTGTAAGACATGCTAGCTTCCAAAAATCTCAACTGGCCTAAGTAGAACATTAAAGCCTAGCGAAAATAGCCACTGAGTCCAAACATTTTGTTGTTGATGCTAGGGTTTAGAACGACTATTCCACTTCCAGCCATGAAAGCGATTCTCTTTCTCCTTTAATCTTCAGACTCATCGTTTTCCTCTTCTTTGCTATCCGGTTCAGACACCACTGGGAATCAAAACGCCACTGCCGATCTCCATCGCATCTTCAAAGTTCTTCACCCGGCTTCAATTTCGTCTTTGATCTGTTTCCGACGCGAGCCTCCGTCTCACTCAAACGCATATTCATGGTGCTTTAGCTTTGAGTACCACCGCGATTCTACCTCTCATATAGTTCTGGTTTAGCTTCGGCTTCAAAACATGGTTTCAATTCGATTTCGCCGTTAGCGATATCTCATAGAAGCTACGGTATGTTTTTCGTTCCTGACGCTCTTTCTTTTCTACGATTCGAAACTTACTTCTTATGATTCTTGTGGTTTTGCGTATGCATGAGAATGATTAAAATGCAATGTTGAGAATTTGTTGATGCTGACCTTATTACAGATTAAGCGTCAATGATGAACGAAGATGAAGATGATGATAATTACATAGGTGCGATTTGATGTTGATGACATATGGAAATTGGAGGTCTTTTAGTTTTGATGATGAATGAAGATCGAAAAGGTTGAAACCTGATAATCTGGTACAAGGAGAGAGAGGTTTGGTTATGGTGATGAGGAGTTAAGCGAAGAAGAGGATGAAGGTCTTGATGGAGACTCTTCATAGAATGAAGAATTATGGAAGGTGTTTGGTGAAGGAAGCAGAGAGAAGATGGTGATGACGACAGAGAAATTTTGATGTTGTTACAGATTCTCGAAGAGTTTTTCTGGTGAATGCCTTTCTTAGATCTTTTCTTTGGCTTTTTGTATTGTGAATCTCAATTATGAACTCCCTCATCTCTTTTATGTTATATTCTGCTATGCAGACTGTTGAGAATTGGTTGGGAATGGTTACAGTTAGGATTGGTTAGAAATGGTTACAGGTTGTTAGAAGGTGAGGTTTTTTCTGTTTTGGATGGTTTCAGAGTTAATTGGGAAGTTTTTCTTGTAGTTAAAGGGTTGGAGATTGTTAGAAGAGTTTTTGCAATTTTAGGTTTTTTAAACTGTATGCTAGTTAGGAATTTATGCAGGGATGTTACAGGAAGTTTGTTGAGAATTCTGTTTCAGTTAGGAAAGGGAGTTAGAAATCTGTTTTGGAAATTCTGTTTTATTTCTTTCCTTTCGCCTCTGTTCCGAGATTCTGTTACAGCTTGATTGGATGTCGTTTGTTGAGACAGTTAGAAAAATGGTTATAACATTCTATTTGGTTTTCATTTCTGCTGAACTTATTTTCTGATTTTGAACCATTGCAGGTTATAGCATAGTCTCGGGTGCCATTTCTAGCAGACAACAACAGCTTTTCTCGAGTTTTCGTATCGATTTAGAGAGGAATTAGCAAAGATCCTGGGCTTATTTTGAAGTTTTTATGATTGACATACTTGTAGAGGCTTGGTTTAGGACTTAGAAAAATTTACATGTATACTGTAACAATATTTCGATTTATACTGGTTTGTAAATCAAACATCTTGTACTGTTCTTGAAATCTTTTTCCTCTTTTTCTAGTTGAATTCAAGTTCTCCTTTATGAATGAAGTTATTCAAGTATCAAAATAAATCCAAAATCGTAGCTTGTATGGTAAGAACACAATGGGTTTGTAGCTTCCATAAAAATGAATTCGACTGCATATTTTGTAACAAAGAAACCTTGTCTTTAGGACCAAAGTTCATTGAACAATAATGCATCTTGCATTTGCCTTTGTAATGACATCTTGGATTCCAATTTTGTAAGCTTGACATCTTAAGCAAAATGATCCTTTGTACCTCTTGGACATAATTGGAGTTTATCGAATCACTTGAATCAATTTCCGATCTAAATCAATTTGTCCATTCTAATCGCAAAATCCAAATCAAATGATAACGACGCCTTGCATATAATCCGAGTCCCCAACATTCTCTTTATACCATGACTTATACTTTACAAATCTTCCAATAAAATATTTTGACTTAACCAAATCTCTCTTCCTTTGGGGTTCTTTATCAAAACAAAATCCATGAAGAATCTTATAATAGATATCCAGTAATTATGTTGAGATGCAAATTTAGTCTTCTTGCCATGGATGTAATATTGCATGAAAAAACATCTTAACACTAAAGCCATAGTCCACAATCTCCTCAGTTAGAACCATTGATGAGAAATAAATAAGTCTTCAATGGCCGCAATCACAAACCCTAATTCCTCAGACCAAAGTTGATGAAGGAACAAAACCTCAAGGCCCAAGAGAACCCTAATTTTCCAATTCAATGTTCAGAGGGGCAACAAACGACTCAGTTTTATTCGATATATGCGTCTCAGAATCCTATGAAACCCTTAGCTTGCATGATCATTACACCTTTGAACCTCAAGTGCCTTATTGAATGTAAATATATGCCATGTTAGTGACCTAATGGAATTATGTACATGAATCTCAATTAAATCCACAGATTCGAGTCATCTTGCATTTGAAGAGACCAACTTCCATTTGATGAAATGAGCTGAATGAGCTCCTAACCCATAGCTTACCCAACGATACATATCTAAACTTGATAAAACTCAAAGCAATATTTCAGTAAAGGAAGAGTAGTGCTCAATGTAACCTTGAAGTGAGACTTTAACTTAATAAACCTCCATAGAAGAATCACTACCAAGCTCCAACAAAATGAAGAGAAATCCTGATTCTTTGGCTGAGTTAGGGCCTAATACCTTTGTTCCTTAAAAGAACCTTGATGAAGAAAAATTTGTATCTTGAGGAAACCTGATAGTGAAGACATCTATGCTGCTTGAGATCCAAAACCCTAATCTCATACCAAGAAAAATGAGAGCGCCAGTTGAATCAATTTTGAGCAAGACGACAACCTCCCTTCAGAGAGAGAAACCCTAATGCCAAAGCTCTTCGATCTTATAACCACGAGACCAATGCTATGTGAAAAACATACAAAGTATGACGAGGGATCTTAGGTGCAAAAATTGGGGTACAACACCGTCCAATTTCACGAGGTCCCCATCCCCGCCGGGGCAAACGCCACGACCAGGGCACTATTCGCAGCAATGAATCAAACCAACTATCTAATCTTTGCCCAGGGGGAAAGACTGAGGGCGCTCGAGGAACATCGAAGGCTCCCAGGAAGACACAGGAGACCTCAATCTTCTACCCCTCGACAAGCGGATAAACATCCCCAATCTCCCCCGCGGAGACAGAATCAGGACATCTCTCGAAGCCCGTAGCCCCGACCACTCGGGCGACGACCCCCTTTGGAGAGGGAACAACTCGTCGATGCAGGAAGGCGCGACCACGGCCCCTCACGACAAGAATGAATACCCCTCGGAGATAGACACGGGGGAAACCATCAACGGTCATACCTCCCAAGGAATGTTCCACGCGACAAGGGCCACCGTGACCGACACTACATCAGATCTCCGTCTCGCTCTCCCAAATGGAGTGACGAGGACGACCCCTGCGGTCCCTTGTCACAAGCTATCATGGAGGCGCCCATTCCCCCGGTCATGGAGAAGCCTCCCCACTTAAAGGAGTACGATGGCATCACCGACCCGGTCGACCATATAGACGGGTTCGAAGCCATGCTGCACTACCATAACGTCGAGGGACCAATCAAGTGCGAGTTGTTCCCAAAGACTTTGAGGAAAGCGGCTATGGACTGGTACAAAGGTCTTACCCTGGGGTAAATTACCTCTTGGCGAAACTTGAAGAACCGGTTCATCAGCTCGTTCACTGCTTCGCGACGACACTCGAAGACCGAAGCAGCACTCAAGGCCATCGTCTAGAGACACGATGAGACCTTGAGAGAATTCATTGATCGCTTCAACCGGGAAGCCATCTAGGTCCTCTGCATGGACCATATGAAGAGGTACCTGCTCGAGAGGGGGCTCCTCCCGAGCACCGAATTCAGAAAAGCCGTAGGCATCGAACCACCCCAGACGTTTGATGCCCTCCTCGAGAAGGCCAGGGCCTATATGGACTACAAGGAGAGAGAAGCGGCCAACAGAGCCCGAGATCCCAGTAACCACGGATCCAGCAGTAATCCGCGACAAGATATCGCCCCTCCTCGATGAAATGAAGAGAAGAGAAGGGACGATAAACCCTGAGACGCCCTGGAACAAAGGGGGCCCTCAGGGAGGTTCACTGAATACACTCTGCTAACAGCTTCCCTCAAGCGCATCTTAGTGGAGTGCGCAAGTACAGACTTTAAGAACGGTGGCGTCAAGCGTCCCCGCCCCGCTCCTGCCAAACCCGGGGTAGACCGAAGCAAATACTGCCAGTATCACCGGAGCCACAAGGACTTGACCGAAGACTGCGTCCACCTCAAGGAAGCCATCGAGACCCTCATAAAAGGGGGAAGACTTGCATAATATCAGCGAAACGACACTCCTCGTCAGGATGTCCATGAGACGAGGGAAGTAGAAAAGGATGCCCGACCATCTGACGAGTCGGTTCCCATCCAAACCGCATTCTTTGTCATAAGACCCGAGGACTTCTACGTCCCCGAACATCTTCAAGAGCCTCTGTCTATGCACAACAGGTGGGAAAACTTCCCCTCCTCCATGGTCATCAATGGTGGAGGGTTTAATGATTTGACCATAAACTCAACTAAGAGAAAGCTGGATGAGCTGGTCGACGCGACTCCCCCGCAAACAGTGACCTTTGAAAGAGTGAAAGGCAGATCAGAGCCGATCACCTTTTACCTCGAGGAACTCCCCGAAGGGCCCCCTAATTCGGCCATCCCTCTACTGATAAGGGTGAGAATGGCCAACTTCGACGTACATCGCGTCCTCGTCGACGAGGGATGTTCCGTCGACATGATGTACAGCCAGCTCTTCAGAACCCTACAACTCGATGACTCCCACCTTTCACCATATGTGGGGTCAGACCTGCAAAGCTTTAACGGCTCGACGTCCAAGACGTGGGGGTACGTAGAGCTTATGGTAACGTTCGGTGAGGATACTGCTATGAGGCAGGTGATAACGAGAAATCGTATCATATAATTACTACATTTTTTATCGATTTTCATAATACATTAACTCGTTTAACTCCCGATTGTTCCGAGTTTTCATGTCTTTTCACAGGTACAACTTGTTTCAAATCAAATTAGTGAAAAAGGATCACATGAAGGAAGCCAACCAAAAAATCAGAAGAAAAAGAACTAATCTGCAAAAATCTGCAAAGTTTGATGTTGTGACGACCGTCACACCTCCATTACGAGCGTAACGCGCTCACATCCTGAAGAACGCTCGTCACCCATCATTGATGAACGTAACGCGCTATTTAGGCGCATTACAACCGTCACCTCCTCATGACGACCGTCACAAGCGTAATTCAGTGTCATGAAAAATAGAAGACGTGGGCAACATAATGGATGTTTTCTTCTCCTACAATTTCTTAATTTCAGCAACGATCAGTCCGAGTCTTCCTCCACTCAAGCAGTGCAAGTCCACGTTCCTAAATTCTCTTAACTGCAAAAATCCTATTCTATAAATAGGAGGCATTTTAATGGAACAAGGTCGGAGATTTTACTGAGAGCCAAACTTTTTCCTTTCTGCATTATTTTGTTTTATTTGCTTTTGAACCATTATAGTCACTGTAACGTTCAGTTTCCAAAATTAGTTTCCAAAAGTGTTAATTCTTCATCTAAGGATTAACATGGTCATATATTTCAATTAATCGCAAGTATATTATACGCACTCAAGATTACCACAGCAACATATTTACAGGTTTTTTATGCAATTGGTTTTTATTATTCTTATGCTATGTTAATTATTTTTATGAATTGTATTTTACGTTGCATGGTTACTAAATACATTATGTCTGGCTAATTTCATTTGTACCGGTATGTGACTCCTAAGCACCGAAGGAATTTGGTGATAACTTGGCTAAAAACTTTTATAAATAATTTATGGTTTCCAATTTCCATATTTAATTTAACTACCCTTGTCACGAGAGTGAGAGGATATTTCACACGATTTTGCCACGAGAGTGAGAAATTAATTAAAGTAAGAACTTGCATGCGAGAGTTGGGGTTCGACCCAGATAGTGGTAACGAAACATTAATTTTTAAATACACGAGAGTGTTTTAACAAATTAATTAAACTCAAGTTGTTTTCAAAAAGTGTTATTAAATTTAAAGTGCATTCATTAGGTTTAGTAGCATAACTTATTTCATGAACACGAGAGTGTATGTCTCAGGTTTTTAAACAATTCGTTTTTACCGAAATACTTTATATGCTAAGTGATTCACCGAGTTCCCGAAGTCCGACTATCACATACCGGTATAACTATTACTATTGTTTTTAATTAAAATCTTTTTCCCCCAAAACCAAATATTCATCGCTTAGTTAAACAATTGTAACATTAGATCGTATGCGATTGATTCTCAGTCTCTGTGGGTTCGATAATCATTTAAAACTAGAATGACTAAACTGTATACTTGCAATTAGTATCCCAATAGAATCATAAAGTCCCGATCAGCAGGTCAAGGAGCGCTTCCTCATCATCGACTGCCCGTCCCTCTACAACTGCATTCTCGGAAGGCCGACACTGGTAGAGCTGTCGGCGGTGCCCTCCACCGTCCACTTAAAGATGAAGTTCTAAACCAAGAGGCCCCGGGTCTCCACTATTCAAGGAGATCTGGAAGCTTCCCGAAGGTGCTTCAATGCAACGTCCAAGGGATACAACACAGTCGACACCTGCACACGGCCCTCCAAGAAAGCTGCAACTGCACGATCAGAGCCTCAGCGGTCAGAGCCCGTCAAAGTAGAAGAACACAGGGGCCCTCTAAAGGTCGACTCGATCTCTCTAGACACTCGCTTCGACCAGGACGAGCCCCCCAGCAGCGAGTAGGCTCCCCTCCGACCAATTCTAGATGGGGACTTCGAGCTCGTCCCCCTCGGTGAAGACCCAAGTAGAGGAGTGAAGATTGGCACCAGACTCCCCGACTTGGCGAGAAAGAAGATCAAGGCTTACTTGAGGGAAAATGCGGATCTGTTTGCATGGAGTTGTGCAGAGATGCTCGGTCTCGACCCTGAGGTCGCCTGTCATCAACTCGCCATTGATCCAGCCACTAGAGCAGTAGTACAATGAAGACGTAGGCAGTCTCCGGAGAAAGCGGAGGCTGCTGAAAAAGCTGTAAAAGACCTTCTAGAGGAAAATTTTATTTCTGAAGCCCGATATTCAACCTGGCTGTTAAATGTTGTACTTGTTAAGAAAAATAATGGAAAATGGCGAATGTGCATTGACAACACTGATCTTAACTAGGCATGCCCCAAAGATGCGTTCTCTTTACCTAATATTAATATGTTGGTCGACAACTCGGCCGACTATAAAATTCTATCGTTTATGGATACCTATTCAGGCTATAACCAAATCCCAATGGCAATAGGCGATAAACACTGCACCGCTTTCATGACTAGCTCGGGCAACTATTACTACAATGTAATGTCATTTGGTCTGAAAAACGCAGGAGCAACATATCAGTGGATGATGAACAAAGTCTTCCGCAACCAAATTGGGGATATGCTCGAGGTATACATGGAAGACATGATCGTCAAGTCCTGAGTAGACACCGACCATGCTGCTCATCTCAGGGAAGTCTTCGCCCAAGCAAGGCAATGCAAAATGAGGTTTAACCCCGAGAAGTGCACGTTCGGGGTCAAGGCGGGCAAGTTCCTCGGCTTCTACTTAAAATAACGAGGAATCGAAGCCAACCCCGACAAGTGCCGAGCTTTCTCTGACCTCCCCACACCTACTTCGAAAAAATCCATATAGTCTTGAATGGCATGCTCACCTCACTATCCCGTTTCGTTGTAAAATCCGCTCAACACGCCCTCCCTTTCTTCAAGCTCCTTCGCAAGGAAGCGACTTTTGAATGGATCGAGGAATGAGAGAAGACCCTGCTCCATCTCAAACAAAGCCTCTCGCAGCTGCCCGTGTTATCGCGACCAGTCGACAGAGAAACCTTGTTTCTATACCTAGCCGTCTCGGTCGAAGCCGTCAGCACAACCCTCATTCGTGAGACGCATGACGGACAAAAACCCGTTTATTTCACGAGCAAGGAGCTTCAAGGGCCCGATGTTAGGTACCAACAAACAGAAAATGTGGCTCTGGCCCTCGTCAACACAGCGAGAAGGCTCAGACACTATTTCCTCACGCACACAATCGTGGTGCAAACAAACCAGCTTGTGAAATAACTCTTATGTCGACCAGACATGGCGGGTCGAATGTTGAAGTGGTCCTTGGAACTTTCAAAATTCAACATCCAATAAGAGAGCAGGAAGGCCCTAAAGGCACAGGCTCTGGCCGATTTCGTCACGAAGATGACTGCTCATAACCCCCCTCCCCCCCCGTAGGGAAAGAGCACAAGTGGATAATCTTTGTCGACGGAGCCTCCAGCTCGACCGGGAGCGGTGCGGGGATCCTCCTCGAGAACAAGGAAGGCATGGTGATCAAGCATTCGCTCACCCTCTCCTTTCCAACCTCGAACAACCAGGCGAATACGAGGCCCTACTCGCAGGTCTAAGACTGGCCGTTGATTTAGGCGCCCGTGAGATACAAATTTTCACTGACTCTCAACTCGTCGCATCACAAGTTCAAGGGGAATACCAGGCTAAGAACAACAGCCTCATCGAATATCGAAACTTGGTCAGGGAACATATGGAAAGTTTCTATCGGGCAGAAATTTCGCACGTACCATGCGAGCAAAACACAAGGGCCGACATACTTTCGAAGCTCGCAAGTACAAAAAAGAAAGGTGGAAACAAATCTGTCATACAAGAATCTCTATCTCGCCCGAGCATCGAAAAATCCACAACTCTACTCGAGGTAAATGCCATCGGAGACAGCTCGTGCTGGATGACCCCGGTATTCAACTTCCTAACGAAGGGGGAGTTCCCCCTGGACCGAAGAGAAGCAGTCGCGACCAAACGACCAACATGCTCCTACGTGGTGCTCGAGCATAAACTATATCATAGGGGATTTTCCATCCCACTCTTGAAGTGCATTGAAGAATCCGCGATCCCCGAGATACTATGAGAAATACACGAATGGATTAATGCCCAACACAAGGGGGGAAAGTCCCTAGCGAGGAAAGCGCTACGAGCGAGGTACTACTGGCCGACAATGCAATAAGACGCCAAAGACCACGTCAAGAGATGTGATAAGTGCCAAAGGCATGCCGACATACACCTCGCCCCACCACACGAGCTGAACATATTATCGTCCCCGTGGCCGTTTTCCTGGTGGGGAATGGACATCCTCAGACAATTCGTGCAAGGGACGTACAAAAAAAAATTCCTCATCGTGGCCGTAGGTTATTTTACAAAGTGGATAGAGGCCGAAGCCCTTGCGAAAATCACCTCGCATAACATCCTCCGCTTCTACAAACGAAACATGCTCGCCCAGTTTGGAATCCCACAGGCGCTCGTCACAGATAACGGTACCCAATTCAACGACCAAGGCTTTCAAAGCTTCGTTGCCAAACTCAGCACCAAACAACATTTTACCTCAGTCGAGCACCCCCAGAATAACGGGCAAGCCGAGGCCGCGAACAGGGTCATCTTGCAAGGACTCAAGCGTAGGTTAGGCAAAGCAAAAAGGGGATGGGTCGAAGGGCTACATAGCGTTCTATGGGCTTACCGCACGACGCCCCATTCGATGACCGATGAGACCCCATTCCAATTGACCTACGACACCGAGGCAGTCATCCCAGTAGAAATCATGGAGCCATCTAGGAGAACTGAAATGCCCCTCGATGAGGAAATGAACGACGAGGCCCTGAGAGACGAGCTCAACCTTGTTGAAGAAATCCAGTCAGGAGCAGCCCTACGTGAGGCCACTCGGAAACAACAGGTAGTCCTACGCCACGACAGCAAAGTCATAAGACGCGAATTTCAGGTCGTAAGTCTAGTCTTGCAAAGAAACTAGAAGGATTCCCACGAAGGAAAGTTGGCCGCAAACTGGGAGGGACCTTATCGCGTCCAGAGAGCTACGGGCACCGGAGCATATTACCTCGAGCAATTAAATGGAGAACCACTTCCTCGACCCTAGAATGCTGCAAAGCTGAAACAATATTACAGCTAAAGTCCTTCACCAGCTGAGGACTTTCGCCGTTGAATATTCACCTTTAGTCGACAAAGGGAAAATCTCGGCCACATAGGCGTGTCGAGGTATGGACGCAGCCTACCAACCAACGAAAGCATAATGTTGCTCACATTGACAAGCACAATCATTGCCCGATAAGGACACCTTGATCGAGCTCCGCTGTTGAAGTACCCCAACATGGTAGAACACCCAACTCGCGATGGGAAGTTCACGCCACGAGCGTAGGATCCCGATCGTGATCGCGATCATATGCTCGTCCGGCGGATAGCCACTCTGCCCCCTCGACACATTTCAAAGTGTGTCGAACCGACATTAGGGTCGAACAGGTATCTCCATGCGAACACGAACTTCGTGAAAATATTCATAAAGACCATAACAATGGTCGGGCACGTACATCCAAAAGTTATCAATTACTCAAAGAAACAACTAAAAGATAATGCGTTTATAATATGCCGACCACAAGGGCCGATGTTGTTCAAATTTACAATTTAGGCACGACAGCCTCAAATTAAAAGAATGATAGCAGGCACGCAGGCCCTAAAACAACAACGGACGCGCAGGCCCGGAACTGAACACAATAGAACTCTATCCTCCCCATCGCTGCTACTCGGGGGATAAAGGATCTTCCCCTCTACAACTTCGTTAAATGGCCCCGCCCCCTCGACCACTAACTCAACCCTAGGATTCAAGATCCTCAATTGCTCGACGGTAATGTTGAAGCCATATCTAAGAGTATCAACCACGTCATACTCGAGCAAGTGGATGCGAGCAATCAAATCCTCCCTGGTCGCCATGTTCTTCTCCGTCTAGGTCTCATCCTCGGCCGACGCGATCATCCCTTCTAGCTCCAAATTATGAGCGACCAGACGCTCGTTCTCCCTTGTGGCCGTCTCCAACTAAGGCCTCAGCTCGTTTAAATCCTTAAGAAGCTGAACTTGGGCCTCGAATCTTGACTCATGGTTGAGGATATCGCCCTTCAACTTCTCATTCTTGACCTTCAGCTTGTGGATTTTGGTGTAGGCCGCGTTGAGAGCAGCTTGAGCATTAAGGAGTCGTTGTTGAGCGAAAGGGCCGTCTCGAGCACCCTCATCACAACAGACATGTCCTCGGTCAAGTGCTTCCGGCGAAGCTCCTTGTCTTCAGTCAAAATGGCCTCCCTCTCCTCCTCGTGCACTCCGAGGAAGTCCCCCTCGCGGAAGAGGTAGCGGTTTAGATAGCATAGAGGCAACATGATTACCCCCACAGACGTTTTACACCCTCGGACGGTACTCCCGCAACATTATCTGCATGCTTCCTCTTGGCCACAGGATCGTTAACTGGAATCTGGGCCGGATCAGAAGAAGCTGTATTTTTCGAGGAGGAGGGGGAACCACTTCCCCGACCGGTAGACTTGGCCTGCTCCTGAAGTTGGGCGACTCTGCTTTATGGTCTAGAAGTGGATGCATTTTTGGGCTTCAGTTTCAACAAACGCTCGAAAAGAGACGCCATTCGACCTGTAATCAAAGAGAATCGTTAGTCAAGTTGGAAAAATGAAAAACAAAGCGGACATGTCCCTGCTTATAAAAGGAGCAAATAAACAGCTACGCCTTCTCCAAAAGCCTCATGGCTTCCCCATTTAAGGAGCACTCGAGAAAGGCCTTAGTATTGATCAACCTATTGACTAAGAGATACTTCCCCTCCCCGTTAAACAAAATGTCGTCGTTCACGTCCACACACTTTGTAGGGGGAGAAACCTTTAACATAAGCCAACAGCTTCTCGTACGAAAGCTGGTCTTGGGCATCCAAATCCTCGGGTTTCACCGCATAGTATCCAGGCCTTTGCTCGTAATGCCTCCACTGCCATTAGAGCGGGAATCAGGCCATAAGTCGGCTAATTGGCCACCCGTCATCCACCTCTTCCACGCAGGTATAGAGAGAATCTATGGCCGCGTCCGTCAGGGGCTTCACGACGAAGTACCTCTCTTTAAAATTTCAGACGGACTCTAGATAAGGCCGGAAGAGTTTCTCAAACTGCTTGAAGGATACCCACGACTGTCTCCCTTGGACAGATTGTCTTTGTAGATGAAAGATGCGGAAGAAAAGGGGGGAAGTGTGGCGCCTATCCCCAGGTATTGGTAGACGAGCTCGCGCGCCCGCATAAATGCCAACGCGCTTGGATGGAGTTGGGATAGCAATAACTGAAGCCATTGGAAAACCCTGACTTGGAAATTGTTGAAGGGAAGGCGCATCCCCGCCTCTTTGAAAGCAAATTCGTACATGGGGAACCATTTTCCCGGATACGTCGAGCATATCCTTCGGTCCTGATGGGGAATTTGAAGCATCCAGTTGGTCGGAGCCCCTTCTGTGCGTTCCTCCAGACAGTTGAACGCGTTTGTTGCATCCTGCGAAAAGCACGACCGTTTATCCCTGGGCTCTAAAGCAACCCAAGCCAAAGAGTCCTCGTCGCTACGAGGTTCGTCTTCGTGATGGGCAACCAGAATGTCGTCCCCTCGGCAGCGTGCCATTGTACCTAAAAAGCAGGGGGAGTTAGTGAATTCGACATTATCAAATCCACCCTTCCACCACAGATCAAGTGAAAGGGCGACGAACTCGACCCAAGCTCTTAATATGTTAAAACGGACCATTACATTCCGAGGACATGTAGTCCGGGAACCACTCGCCGAGCGAAAACCCGGATACATACTAACCTAAGGAATCCTCCCAACACGGAACCCATGAACTCAGATGAACATTCATGAATATTCATAAAAATCATGAATGTTTGTTCATAGGTGCCCGACACATTCATGAGTGCTCGACATGGAACCCATGAACTCAGATGAACATTCATGAACATTCATCACAAAACTCATGAATGTTCATCCAATCAAGACAAAACTTTGACATTTAATCTAGAAAAGCTCAAGAAACATGGTGTTGAGAGGTTATAACTTACTTGGATGAAGAACTTGGAGGGAAAAACTGAAAAGTTGAGAGAATCGCCTCACGCCACAAGTGAAGAAAAACTCAGAGGTTGAGAGAACCGCTTCACGCCACGACCAAAGAAAAGATTGAGAGGAAACTTGAGAAGGTGACAAATGAGTCCCAAGGGCCCCCTTTTTATAGGCGACCCACGCCCCAAGGGATCCCACATGAAGGGTCATCACCTCATTTGCCCCTTTTGCTTTTTCCTTGAAGGGGTGACACCCCAAAGCACTATGCATGTGGCTCAACTATCAACCACAAAGTCCCTTCTGGACCGGAGAGCATACGCCCGACTCCTACATGTCACCCCCAAACGTGTGGGGCAAACACTTACACGAGGAAGTGCTCGGCACTAGAGTGCACGAAGGGGCGCATCTATTTAACCATCTCGAGGACGAGGAAATGCTCGAAAAACTAACAAATCCCAGGAGACGGGTATGTCAAAGGGAACCTCACAGAGGCTCCCCGTCACCAATATGTCCCCTCGAGCAAGCGGTTGACCCCTTCAGTCCCGATCCCCGTTTGTTCATGATTTTCCCCGACGTATTCGAGACTGGCCCCCCGCGGGCAACGACCCGCTCCCTTTGGGGACTTTGGCCCTCTACCTCGAACAAGTCTTTGGTAGCGAGAGATGAACTCAAGTCATCACCCTCTAGCTCAAGGATAATAACTTGGGGGGCTCCTGGTCTGGACTGGGCCTACATTTGTCCTACGAGCGAGAAGCCCAAAGACAACCCAAGTTAGGGACTGTGGGGCAACTTCCCATATAATCATTAGGGGATGTGGCCCACAACCTCTTGACAGACATCCCAAACTACCCTCTGGAATCTCGGATCCAGTCCTATTCTCGCGGAGCAGTTGACCAGGGGGAGTCCACTTGCTGGACTCTATACACACGTAAACCCTGGCAGTTCCCATTATTGGGCCTCTGCGTGGCCCAATAGTGGGGACCTTGGCCGAGCATTGGGGGCTATAAATACCCTCTCTCACAAGAGAGTCAGGTATTCATTCACACATCTCAAACTCATACTTGCTTGCTCATTCCACTTCTCACTTTACCATCGGAGTGTCTTGCAAGTACCCCCTATCTCATTCAAGTTCAGCCCGAAGCCAGCTGTGACGGTCCAACTCTGATCTGGTAAGATAAAAAGTAAAGTAAAAAATGTGGACCAATGGATGAGAGTCAAAACGCGTTAGTAAGCTAATCCAATGGATCAGACGCGCTATGCATATCATGGTCATTATTGAATAAAGCACTGAATCAAATATTAAATCAGATTTTTGAAAATTCCAAATGGGACACTTTCATTGGTTGAAGGATGACACATTGGTCATCTTCAACCTTCAGCTAGTCTCAAAACCAGTTTCCTCAAACTATAAAATTAGAGCTCGAGACCAGTACCATTCGCTTTGTCTCATTAAGACGAAGACAACCACACCTTCGCAAAAATTTATATAAAATGTAGCTCAGTCGTTTTGGAAGAGAAGTTTTGAAAATGGATTTGAAATTTCATGGTCAAAACGTGTTTCCAGTTGAAAAAAAATGTTGCGAATAGAATCAAGATGATAAGAGCTTCACAACAGTATCAAAGTTTGAGAGAATTGGTGAAAGAATCTAATACCTTTGTTCCTTGAAAGAACCTTGACGAAGAAAAATTTGTATCTTGAGGAAACCTGATAGCGAAGACATCTATGCTGCTTGAGATCCAAAACCCTAATCTCATACCAAGAAAAATGAGAGCGCCAGTTGAATCAATTTTGAGCAAGACGACAGCCTCCCATTAGAGAGAGAAACCCTAATGCCAAAGCTCTTCGATCTTATAACCACGAGACCAATGCTATGTGCAAAACGTACAAAGTATGACGAGAGATCTTAGGGGCAAAAATTGGGGTACAACACCATCCAATTTCACGAGGTCCCCAACCCTACCGGGGCAGACGCCACGACCAGGGAAATATTCGCAGTAATGAATCAAACCAACTATCTAATCTTCGCCCAGGGGAAAAGAATGAGGGTGCTCGAGGACCATCGAAGGCCCCCAGGAAGACACATGAGACCTTAATCTCCTCCCCCTAGACAAGCGGATGAACATCCCCAATCTCCCCCACGGAGACAGAATCGGGACATCTCTCGAAGCCCGTCAACCCGACCACTCGGGCGACGACCCCCTTTGGAGAGGGAACAACTCGTCGATGTTGGAAGGCCCGACCACGACCCCTCACGGCAAGAACGAAGACCCCCTGGAGACAGGCACGGGGGAAAACATCAACGGTCATACCGCCCAAGGAACACTCCACACGACCAGGGCCACCGTGACCGACACTACATTGGATCTCCGTCTCGCTCTCCCGAACGGAGTGAAAAGGACGACCCCCGCGGTCCCTTGTCACAAGCTATCATGGAGGCGCCCATTCCCCCAGTCATGGAGAAGCCTCCCCACTTAAAGGAGTAAGACGGCATCACCGACCCGGTCGACTATATAGACGGGTTCGAAGCCATGCTGCACTACCACAACATCGGGGGACCAATCAAGTGCCGGTTGTTCCCCACGACTCTGAGGAAAGCAGCTATGGACTGGTACAAAGGTCTCACCCCAGGGTCAATTACCTCTTGGTGAAACCTGAAGAACCAGTTCATTAGCTCGTTCACTGCTTCGCAACGACACCCGAAGACCGAAGTAGCCCTCAAGGCCATCGTCTATAGACATAATGCAAACTTGAGAGAATTCATTGATCGCTTCAACCGGGAAGCCATCCAGGTCCCCTGCACGGACCATATGAAGAGGTACCTGCTCGAGAGGGGGATCCTACCGAGCACCAAATTCAGAAAAGCCATAGGCATCGAACCACCCCGGACGTTCGATGCCCTCCTCGAGAAGGCCAGGGCCTATATGGACTACGAGGAGAGAGAAGCGGCTAACAGAGCCCGAGATCCCAGGAACCACGGATCCAGCAGTAATCTGCGACAAGACATCTCCCCTCCTCAACGAACTAGAGAGAAGAGAAGGGAAGATAAACCCTGAGACACCCTGGAACAAAGAGGGCCCTCGGGGAGGTTCACTGAATACACTCTGTTAATGGCTTACCACGAGCGCATCTTATCGGAGCGTGCAAGTACAGACTTTAAGAACAGCGGCATCAAGCGTCCCCGCTCCGCTCCTGCCAAACCCGGGGTAGACCGAAGCAAATACTTCCAGTATCACCGGAGCTACGGGCACTTGACCGAAGACTGCGTCCACCTCAAGGAAGCCATCGAGACCCTCATAAAAGGGGGAAGACTTGCATAATATCAGCAAAACGACGCTCCTCGTCGGGATGTACATGAGACGAGGGAAGTAGAAGAGGATGGCCGACCATCTGACGAGTCAATTCCCATCCAAACCACATTCTTTGTCACAAGATCCGAGGAATTCTACGTCCCCGAACATCTGCAAGAGCCTCTGTCTATGCACAGCAGGTGGGAAAACTTCCCCTACGCCATGGTCATCAATGGTGGAGGGTTTAATGATTTGACCATAAACTCAGCTAAGAGAAAGCTGGATGAGCTGGTCGACGCGGCTTCCCCACAAACAGTGACCTTCAAAAGGGTGAAAGGTAGATCAGAGCCGATCACCTTTTACCCCGAGGAGCTCCCTGGAGGGCCCCCCAATTCGGCCATCCCTTTGCTGATAAGGGCGAGAATGGCCAACTTCGATGTACATCACATCCTCATCGATGAGGGAAGTTCCGTCGACGTGATGTATAGCCAGCTGTTCAGAACCCTACAGCTCGATGACTCTCACATTTCACCATACGTGGAGTCAGACCTGCCAGGCTTTAACGGCTCAACGTCCAAGCCGTGGGGGTACGTCGAGCTTATGGTCACGTTCAGTGAGGATACTGCTATCAGGCAGGTCAAGGGGCGCTTCCTCGTCATCGACTGCCCGTCCCTCTACAACTGCATTCTCGGAAGGCCGACACTGGTAGAGCTGTCTGCGGTGCCCTCCACCATCCACTTAAAGATGAAGTTCTACACCAAGAGGCCCCGGGTCGCCACTATTCAAGGAGATCTGGAAGCTGCCCGAAGGTGCTTCAATGCATCGTCCAAGGGACACAACACAATCGACACCTGCACACGGCCCGCCAAGAAAGCTGCAATTGCACGATCAGAGCCTCAGCGGTCAGAGCCCGTCAAAGTAGAAGAACACAGGGCCCCTCTAAAGGTTGACTCGATCTCTCTGGACACTCGCTTCGACCAGGACGAGCCCCCCAACAGCGAGCAGGGTCCCCTTCGACCAATTCTAGATGGGGACTTCGAGCTTGCCCCCCTCGGTGAAGACCCAAGCAGAGGAGTGAAGATTGGCACCAGACTCCCCGACTTGGCGAGAAAGAAGATCAAGGCTTGCTTGAGGGAAAATGCGGATATGTTTGCATGGAGTTGTGCAGAGGTGCCTGGTCTCGACCTTGAGGTCGCCTGTCATCAACTAGCCATTGATCCAGCCGCTAGAGTAGTAGTACAACAAAGACGTAGGCAGTCTCCGGAGAAAGCGGAGGCTGATGAAAAAGCTTTAAAAGACCTTCTAGAGGAAAATTTTATTTTTGAAGCCCTATGTTCAACCTGGCTGTCAAATGTTGTACTTGTTAAGAAAAATAATTGAAAATGGCGAATGTGAATTGACAACACCGATCTTAACGAGGCATGCCCCAAAGATGCGTTCTCTTTACCTAATATTGATATGCTGGTCGATAACTCGGCCGAATATAAAATTCTATCGTTTATGGATGCCTATTCAGGCTATAACAAAATCCTTATGGCAATAGGCGATAAACACTGCACCACTTTCATGACTAGCTCGGGCAACTATTACTACAACGTAATGTTATTCGGTCTGAAAAACGTAGGAGCAACGTATCAGCGGATGATGAACAAAGTCTTTCGCAACCAAATCAGGGATATGATCAAGGTATACATGGAAGACATGATCGTCAAGTCTCGAGTAGACACCGACCATGCTGCTCATCTCAGGGAAGTTTTCACCCAAGCAAGGCAATGCAAAATGAGGCTTAACCCCGAGAAGTGCACGTTCAGGGTCAAGGTGGGCAAGTTCCTCGGCTTCTACTTAAAAGAACGAGGAATCGAAGCCAACCCCGACAAGTTCCGAGCTTTCTCTGACTTCCCCACAGCTACTTCGAAAAAATCATACAAGTCTTGAATGGCATGCTGACCTCACTATCCCGTTTCATTGTAAAATCCGCTCAACACGCCCTCCCTTTCTTCAAGCTCCTTCGCAAGGAAGCGACTTTTGAATGGACCAAGGAATGAGAGCAGGCCCTGCTCCATCTCAAACAAAGCCTCTCGCAACCGCCCGTGTTATCATGACCAGTCGATAAAGAAACCTTGTTTCTATACCTAGCCGTCTCGGTCGAAGTCGTCAGTATAACCCTCATTCGTGAGACGCATGACAGAAAAAAACCCGTTTATTTCACGAGCAAGGTGCTTCAAGGGCCCGAGGTTAGGTACCAACAGAGAGAAAATGTGGCTCTGGCCCTTGTCAATGCAGCGAGAAGGCTCAGACACTATTTCCTCACGCACACGATAGTGGTGCGAACAGACCAGCCTGCGAAATAACTCCTATGTCGACCAGACATGGCGGGTCGAATGTTGAAGTGGTCCTTGGAAATTTTAGAATTCAACATCCAATACGAGAGCAGGAAGGCCCTAAAGGCACAGGCTCTGGCCGATTTCATCACGGAGATGACTGCTCATAACCCCGCTGCAGAGAAAGAGCACAAGTGGATCAGCTTTGTCGATGGAGCCTCCAGCTCGACTGGGAGCGGTGAGGGGATCCTCCTCGAGAACGAGGAAGGCGTGGTGATCGAGCATTCGCTCACTGTGATACGGTGGGAGAACTGACTTGAGTTTTTGCGTTTGTACTCGCACTTTTTCGGTTTAGCAAGAGTCGCCACTGACTTTTTATTTTATCCTACGGAAAAGGTTAAAAAGCACAGGAAAAACTTTTTGAGATGTTTCGTGGGTTCGGGAAGTAGATTATGAAAAGGGAAGGTATTAGCACCCTTTTCATCCATGGTTATCCATGGGCTCTTAGTTACTTGTTTTAGATCACATGCCTTGATTTTCAATTGCTTGAAATGGTGGTGTGTGTGTGTGTGTGTTTGAAAATGTTTTGAAAAAGATGCCTTGTCTAGGCAACTGTTGTAACAATTCTTTACTCGAATGTTTTACAAAGGTGTTTGTCCTTTTGAAAAGATGTTTCAATGTTTTTGAATGTTGTTTTGAAAGTTGTGTTATGGAGTGTGTTTTAAAAAGTAGGCAAGTGTGTTTTTCAAGTTTGATCAAGTAACTAAGAGTTGTCTACCCCTAAATTTACTCAAAGATTTTTCTCATGTTTTAACCCTTTTAACAGTGTTGTTTCACCATTGTATTTGGTGAACAATCTTGTGTTAGGATGTTAACGGGACGGGCGCGGGTCATCGTATGGACCATGAATGCAATGGTGCCAAGTGTCTTTGGCAATTTGCTTGAGGGACTTGATCATTTTTAGGCAACTTTGAAAGCGTCATCGATGGACTATGATCATTTGATTTGTTTTGTTTTGCCAAAGAAACTCAACATGCAAGCATGGCCCATTTTGGAAGGCAACAAGCGGAATTACCCTAGGGGTGCAAGTGTGAATAGTGTATTGATTGTCATGCATTTATCTTTGTATTAGGTTATCTAGCGGCTGATTTTGAATCTTCACATACAAACCCTAATTACTATACAGTATATAGAAAGCGATGAATTGCGGGAATTTAAAGTCTAAGCTATTACAAATAAGTATCCGAGAGTGGGGGTACAAATATTTACAAATGGGGATGAGACTTATTAGGAGAGTAGTGTCCAAATATATTTACAACCAAATCGAATCGCATTCTCAATGTAACATGTATCAATGTATAAGAATAATGTATCAAAAGTATTTGTGTAAGTGTATATGACTATTTACAAGTGATGCAAATATTAACCTAATATTCTTATTAAGTATTTATTTATGTATTAATATCATTTTGGGTAGTTTGTTAATATGTACAAACAAAAGATTTAATAAAAAGAAAAGAAAAATGTTTTAAGTTAAAGAAAATTAATATTTATACATTTTAGTTAATGTTATATAAACAAAAGGGTTTTAAAGAAAAAAGTATTTAACTTAAAACGAACTAATTATTTATGTATCTTTTAATGTTTTATATACAAGAAAATTATTTAACTCCAAATTTTATTCTTATGTATTTTTAATTATACTAACTAAAATAAAAAGTAATTAAGAAAGTTTTATACAAAAAAGAGTTAATGTATTATTTTATTTACAAACAAAAATAAAATATATTAGTTTAAACTATAAAAAGAAAAATAAAATGATAAGTGAAAAAGGATATTGGTTTATGTGAAGAAAAGGAAATGGGCTTTAAGGAATTTGCTTGGCCCAATCAAAATAGACAGAGTTAAGAAAAAAAGGGGGTGTGCCAAATCTGAAATGGGCCTTAGGCGCTTGGATGGGGCGAAAGCCCAAGATGCATTTTACAACATTTGTTAGAGTTTGTTTCATTTGCTCAGATTAGGGTTTACAGCTTACAGAGGCGCCGTTTCCATCTTCCCTCTTCGTCTTCATCTTTCTCAAAATGGAGCCACTGAACACTCGCCTCCTCGCCTCAAGCTACTAGGCGCTGCCTCTATCTCCCTCTCTCCAAGGTTGAGCAAGACAGTGATGACACGAAAGGTATGATCTCTGTTTTATGTCTTAACGCGTTTTTAGAGTTTCAGTTCATATGTTATTAGTTATGATCTTTATCTTTGTTATTTGTTTCTGTTTGAGGTGCGTGAAAAGGAAGAGAACGATACCTTTGTTGGAGACGGAGGAATAGACTGGAGGCGCCTTAGGCGGCCGAAGGCGGAGGGAGTATGACGCTGTGCTTGCTTTTGCTGGAAATCTGGTATTTTGTATTAGCTCTTATGGTTTTATGATGATCATTGAAAACCCTAGCTTGCTCGCTTCTACATCTTCTTTCCTCTGATGCTGGCTTTTGCTTCTGTATGCTTGTTTCTGATTTTTTACTCGATGATGAACTCAGTTCTGAGAGTTTGGGATTCGTTTGCTTTGATTTGATGAAGATGCTTGCTTCTGAAAATGCTTATTTGTTATGCCTCTGTTGCTTTTCCTCTCTCTTTTAGTTTTGATTTGGAGTTGGATATACTGACCCTATGATGAACATATTCTGAGGGTTTTGTTGATTTGAATGCTTTGATTTGTTTGACCCTGAGCTTGCCTTGATGATGAACCTTTGTGTTCTTTGGTAGTGATGATGATATTGACTCTGAGGTTGCTTTTGATATTGTTGGCCCTGTGATGAGATTGCTCTGAGGGTGTTGGGATTTTGTATGTTTTTTATTGAAGCTTAGCAGGTAATTTGGTTTGTGTTGGTAGGATTCAAGGTTTGATGTTTACAGGCTTTTTGATTTGAGGGCTGTAAGTTGGAAGGCAGGATATTTATGTTTTGTGAACTGGTTTGATGCTTTGAAACAGGTTACAGGCTGGAGGCTGTTAGTTTGTGTTTGACAGTTTGTAGGCTTGGCTTGAACTTCTGGTTTTTTATGTTGAGCTTTTGTAACTTACAGGCTTATTTTCTTGTAAGTTGAAAGGCAGGAGGTTTATTTTTTCAGGCTTGTATGGCTTGTGTTGATGCAGGTTAGGCCATTTCTGGTTTTGACAGGCTTCAGGCTTGAAGTTCTTGACACAGGTTTTGAAAGGGCTTTTTGGGATTTTGGCTTGTTCTTTATAGGCTTGGTACTGTTTGTTTGTGTTGGAGGCAGTTTGCAATGTTTTAACAATGTTACAGTTTATGTGAACTTGTTTTTTTGTGATATTCTGCCTCCTTGTACTGTGTTAAGATATGTTTGTTTTATATCTTTTCAGCTTGCCTGTAAGCCTCTCCACTCCCCTCTCTCTTTCTCTCTCCACAGATAAAAAGCTTTGTTTATTGCTTTAAACTGTACTATGCTCTGAAAAAGTGATTGGCTTGGGAAATGATGATTTTTGAATATGTTTGCTTGCATTGTTTCTTTCCTCTGCATATTGTACTTTTTCTTTTCTTTGATGACAACTTGATATCTTTTGATATCTTTGGACAATTTGGTTGACATCTTTTTGACAGCCTTTGGATAGTTTGTTTGATAGTTTGATTAGTTTGAAACTGTGACTTGGGCAAGTTGTTTTTGAACTTTGTAACTTGTTTTGGCATATTCACTTGGCTGTTCAGTTTGCCTCTTTGGTTGACAATTTGGAATTATGCAGCATTGTAAATTTCCATGTAGCTTTGTGCATTTAATTGTTTGCAAACATTTTCTATCCCTCTTTGTGAACCAATAATTTTCTTGTGATTTGCAGAGAGGGTGAATAAACTGATTCCGGCTAATCACTTTTAATGATGAGCTTTTTTATGATCAATTGTCTGCCTTTTTATTTCATCTGCATTTGACTTCTTTTCTTCTTTTGTTTTTGCAGATGAAAATCAATTGAGCAATGGGGAGCAACAATAGAGGATGAAGATTTAGGATAATTAGGATACCGTTTTATTTTATTTTAACCATTTGTAATATTATTATTGTAAACCAAATGTAAATAAATTTACAGTGTTCAAATAATAATTTGTAACAAACAATTAAAGATGAATAAAAATCCTTCTTTGTCAGTTAGTTCTTCTTTCAATTCACTGCCCATTTAATTAGTTGAGTTTCTTAAATTAAAATAACTGGAAGTAAATCCAATTATTCTGACTTAGAAAAAATAAATAATTAATAAACACTGTAGTCTTGCAACTTAGCATTAATCAATAATAAACCCGGCACTCCAATTAACCATAACAATGCACAGTCAATCACAAGAAATGCCCATATGTCCTTTCCTTTTACTGATTAAATCAAACACAACAAACTCTCAATCAGAAGCCTCAATCCATATCTCAGAGTAAATTGAAAAGAATTGTAGAATTAATTCTTTCTGAGAATGCACGCACAAACCCTAGTTCTTGATTTATTGTCAAAGAAGCGCCTGCCTGATCAAACCCTGAGCCAAACTCAATCAAACCCTAATAATCTACTTGAACTGTTCCAGAGTCCATGAAAACCCTAATTTGGATAGACTAATAAGAAAAAGTCTGTTTAACTGATTCTTACGCCAATCTGAAAAGTCAGGGAAAAGCCTGAAGCTGTGATTTCTTGTGGAAAAATAGGAGGGCAAATTTTGGGGTACAACAGTTGCCCCTGTTCAATCTTCTTGAACCTGAAGAGTTAGATTGGCAAGCTTTCCTTTCACGACTCGAGGGTAAAAGGAGATTGGACACTAGAGTGCCCAAAAAATTTGCACTCGGTGATGTGATGGTAGAGGGAATGGGCTTAAAGATGCCATTTGGTGATGGGCTTAGAGATGCCATCTAGGGATGTGACAGAATCTTGTCGGGAGATGGGCTTAGAGATGCCATCTGGAAGTTGCTGGTAGGAGGATGGGCTTAAAGATGCCATCTGGAAATGTTTGTTGAACTGTATGTCGTTGGTGAGTGGACGAGTATCAGAAAGGTATCCATGTTTTGGAACATCCCTGAATTGGGGGTCTGAACAAGCAATAGATTGACATCCATGTTTGGAGAATCCGTAAACTGTTTTCAGGAGTTGAAGTTGAATAAGCAATAGATCAGCATCCATGTTGGGAAGCGTCCGTAAACTGTTTTCAAAAGCTGCATCTGAACAAGCGATAGGTTAACATCCGTTACTGGAGAACCCGTGAACTATTTTCAGAAGTCTTGGAATCTGAACAACCGATAGGTTAACATCCGTTACTGGAGAACCCGTGAACTGTTTTGAGAAGTCTTGGAATCTGAACAAGCGATAGGTTAACATCCGTTACTGGAGAACCCGTGAACTGTTTTCAGAGGTTGAAGAATCTGAACAAGCGATAGGTTAACATCCGTTACTGGAGAACCCGTGAACTGTTTTCAGAAGTCTTGGAATCTGAACAAGCGATAGATTAACATCCGTGTTTGGAGAATCCGTAAACTGTTTTCAGAGGTTGAGTCTGAAGCTTATTAATCTTTATCCTAAAAAAAGGGTAAGATATTAGTTGAAACACAAAGTCATGTTGCATGAAATGTATGATGCAATGTATGTTATATCAATGTTTATGATATGAATGTAATGAATGCGCATGTAGGCTGATGAGTTGTCTTTCTGAGGAAGACGAATCCTGGATAGCTGGAGATAATAGAATATTGACTGCTGTCGGGGAAAGTGAATCTTTGACTGCTGCAGGGGATTTGAAAATCCTTTGATTGTTGAAAATGAGAAGTCCTGGGACCACTGTTGGGGAATCAGGAGCTTGGGTTGTATTCCAATCTACTGGGGATTCCTGTCTTGAGGAGATATTCACTGGGGAATATCTGAATATCCTGTGAGGAACCGGGAATGAGAGTCTTCATTCTGGTTGGGGATTGATAGTTGGAAGTTTTAGCTCCGCTGGGGATTGACAGTTTCTTTTGAGTGCTGCAGGTGTTGATCTGGGATCCTGAAAAGGTTGGTCGGTGAGATAGTTGTATTGGCTGGTTTCAGGTATTGATCTCTGACCTGAGAAAGAAAGATAGTTTTCCTGGCTTGTTTCAGGTATTACTCTTCAATCTCTTCATGTAGATGGTTTTCTTGGCTTGTTATAGGTATTAATCTACAATCAGTCGTCCACAGATATTTTCCTGGCTTGCTACAGGTATTAATATGGAACTTAAGAAAGGTTGGTCAAGGAGATATTGTCCTGGATGGTTTCAGGTATTGATCTCTGACCTGAGAAAGAAAGATAGTTTTCCTGGCTTGTTACAGGTATTTATCTTCAATCTATTCATGTAGATGGTTTCCTGGCTTGTTACAGGTATTAATCTACAATCAGTCGTCCACAGATATTTTCCTGGCTTGCTACAGGTATTAATCTGGAACTTGGGTTATACGCCACTTTGAGAATGAGAGTCTTCATTCTGTTGGGGGGGAGGTCAGAAACTGGGAGTATACCAATCTTCTGAGGTTTTAAGGATGAGAGTCTTCATTCTGTTAACGGTTAGAAATTGGGAGTATACCAATCTTCTGAGGTTTTAAGGATGAGAGTCTTCATCCTGTTAACGGTTAGAAATTGGGAGTATACCAATCTTCTGAGGTTTTAAGGATGAGAGTCTTCATTCTGTTAACGGTTAGAAATTGGGAGTATACCAATCTTCTGAGGTGATGAGAATCTTCATGCTGTTAACGGTCAGAGACTGGGAGTATACCAATCTTCTAAGGTTTTAAGGATGAGAGTCTTCACTCTTGAGTGTCAGAAATTGGGAGTATACCAATCTTATGAGATGATGAGAATCTTCATGCTGTTAACGGTCAGGAACTGGGAGTATACCAATCTTCTGAGGTTTTAAGGATGAGAGTCTTCACTCTTGAGTGTCAGAAATTGGGAGTATACCAATCTTCTGAGATGATGAGAATCTTCATGCTGTTAACAGTCAGGAACTGGGAGTATACCAATCTTCTGAGGTTTTAAGGATGAGAGTCTTCATTCTTGAGAGAAATAGATTTTTAGGAGCTTCAGATGTCCGTTATTCTGTTGGTGGTTGTAACTTCCAGCAGGTGATGAAGGAATTTTGATGACCTTGGTGATTGACATTCTAATGCCCCAAGTGATGGTGAAGGAGTCTTGAATCAGATTACTCTGCAAATTGAGAGATTTCTTGAAATCTTGACTGGACTGCCCCAGGTTAACTTGAACTTTGAAAGACCGGTTGAAACCTTGACTGGACTGCCCCGGGTTAATTGAGCTTTGAAAGATTTTGTTGAAATCTTGACTGGACTACCCCAGGTTAACTGAACTTTGCAAGATCTGTTGAAACTTTGACTGGACTGCCCCAGGTTAACTGAACTTTGAAAGATCTGTTGAAACCTTGACTGGACTGCCCCAGGTTAACTGAACTCTGAAAGATCTGTTGAAACTTTGACTGGACTGCCCCAGGTTAACTGAACTTTGAAAGATCTGTTGAAACCTTGACTGGACTGCCCCAGGTGTGCTGGATAGTGACATGTCATGCCCCTTGTTGATGGGAGATTTGTCAATGGAAGTGTCATCCTTTTTGAATTGATTTTATTCACTGAGAGAGCTTTCGTTCATCGGATATTCATTGTGTGAATTTCTCCACTGTCAAACAAATAGCCATATGCAAACAGTGATATTCAAGTAATGCAAAGTTTATGTCTGTCTCGAAATTTTGAAAACTGCGTTTTTTAGCAGAAAACTTTTTATAAGACAAATTCAACACAAGATTGAGGGCAAAGCCTTACAGGAGTCAGGATACCTTTTGTAACAGTATGCTTTCGAACTAACCCATGCTTCAATTAGGACTTTTGAAGGGTTTTAACGTGGCTTGGTTCACGGTTTAAGAAACAAAGGATAAAGGCTCAAAGTACATTTGTACCCACCCGCTCTTCGTGATGTTCTTCAATCCTAGGCTCAGTTAATTTGTGCGTCGAACTCCATTCGAATTTGGAACGACCTTTTCGGTGATGGTTCACCAATTGAATTTATTGGGAAGGCAGTCATCATTTTTTGCAACACATTTTTTGTTGTTGTTGAGGATTTGTAACGACCTCGTTCTTTTGATTTGTTATCCCTAACTTTTGCCTGACTGTTCCCGTTTTCAGATTATAGTCAGCGAGATACCCCAACTTTCTTAAGCCTCCTTTGTAGGTTTTGGCTTAATAGGTTTTTCTCTTTTGAGAGATTGACTGCCTATGAGATAAGGAACCATCACTGTCTTTTGATTCCAAAGGAATGTCTTTTTTTTATGTCGTTCGTTGTATTACGAACTGAGAGTTTGCGACTTCAATGCACATTTTTTTTTGAATTAACTGAGGGACTACCCTGCCCCAGGTTTAAATCAAAGGTTTCGATTTGTTTAGAACAGAAAACTCCTACTTCTTTGGCTCGAAGGGGTTGACTAGGGATTATCTTCCTTATAACTCCAGTGTTTGGGAATTGAAAGAAATGCCTGTACATCATCAGCAAGGTCTGTTCAAAAGCATACTGTATGAGATTATGGTATTGTTTCGTCATCCTCCCTCTAAAGGCTTGCAGCTTTTTATCAAGAGTTAAATATCATAAAGAAATCATAAGAGTAGTGAAAACGAATGGATCAATTCAAGACAAACATATGCAATGCATTAATGAAACAAAGTTTGACATTAATAGATAATTGTTTGAATAACAAAGAGATTACAACTTGAAAATCCAAATGAAACAAAAGTCTCTCAGTTTGAGCTTTTGTCACTTCAGGTGGAGAAACTCTTAACGGAAGATTTTCATCTCCCCGTCTGGCATGAACCTCAGCACTCCAATGTCAATCAGATCTTGAATCTTGTTCTTCAAGGCCCAACAGTCATCAGTGTCATGTCCTGGGCTATAGGAGTGGTATACACAAAATGCGTCGGGATGATAGCTAGGAGCGGAGGTATTGGGCTTCCGAATAGGATCCCTCAAAGCAGTCAAATTGACCTCCAACAAGCGCTCCAGTATTAGAGATGACGGTATGTCAGTCTCAGTGAACTGTCTTCCAGACGTAGTTTGCTTACGCCAATTACCCCGTTGACGCTGACGAGGTTGTTGATGGGCTTGTGACCCTGAAGCAAGTAGAGGAGCCTTCCCCTTGTCTTCTTGTCTGGAGGGGGGTTGAATGGTGACTTGTTCTTCAACCTCAGATGTTTGCCCCACTTGGTTGTCCCGAAGCAGTTGTTTGACGAGAACCCTGAGCTCCTCTTGTCTTTGAGACAAGTCCTGGATGAGAGCCATCTGGCCCACCAGTTGTCCCATCATTTGGATCCTCAATGTTGCCAAATGAAACTGCAGTTGCCCCAACTGATCACTCCTGGAATTGTTTGAATTCCCCTGGACCAAGCCCCTTGTGAGGAGAGCCTTCACTTCTTCTTTCCCCTGGGACAGGTTCAAGAACATTTCTTGAAGTTGAGCATTTTGGTCCTGGATGTCCTTGACAGTCCTCTCTAGAGCCATCTCTTACTTAAATAAACAGTAGGAGAATAAGGAAACCTGAAAAGGAAAAACTGTCATGATGCAATGCATGATATGTGGATGCATGTTTTCAAGGATCTCTTGGGGTAAACACAAGATAATGTTAGAGGTTGAACTTCAATCTTTGATTGGATAACTTTGCACCTGTGGATGTCTTTCCACGAGAATCAAGCTCACCATGTCAAGTGGGTCATAGCCCCTGATTCAAGTTGTTGCACTTGATATTTGATGGCATTTGTTTAGAGGAGAAACTTCTTGCCCCTTGGTAGATGTTTGGTTCGACGTGATCCTGCATCAACAGACCCTCGAGATCCTTGAAATGGTTAGTAAAAAATGCTATGATATGATGTCATGATGTTATGTACATGTATGCAAAAGCAAGTAAGTGTATATACAGGTAAACATATTCACACAGAGCAAACAAGTCCTTAGGTTTAGGCTTGCATGGGGTTTGTAGGTAAGTACCCTCTTGCAGTTAGTTGGCTCATCCTGTCCTAAAATAGAAACTGGGTTCTAAGGAGCTCAATATCATTGGATTATTTTCTGTGTTCATTGTTTTGGTTTAGCCACTTAACTGGCGACCAAAATATTCCAAGAAAACAACCCTCAATGAGTGTAGTATCGAGTATCTACCAACTTTGGACTGCACCAAAGTCGGTCATCTCACTACCCCTAAAAAGGCTAAGATGGTCAATTAAGGTTCTAAGAGTTCGTTAGTGCTTCATGACATCACTCAGCGGCCCCGTACTCTCCTTGATTGAACTCAAGGGTTACCGATACTCACAAATATGTCACACTAACATAGATTACTGCTTCAACCATGTCGGTATACCCCACACAGTTCCCTCACAGTTTTATTGCTATTTACCTAAAAAGGTGCCCCCAAATTCGGGTGTAGGATTTACAACAAACCCAAACAAGGACCCAAAAAGTAAAGCAATCAAAGCAATCAAAGCAAGTATGTATGGGTGATCTAAAACCCTAAGGTAACCCCACTTTTGAAAAACTCCCCAGCTGAGTCACCAGTTCTGTGATACGGTGGGAGAACTGACTTGAGTTTTTGCGTTTGTACTCGCACTTGTTCGGTTTAGAAAGAGTCGCCACCGACTTTTTATTTTATCCTACGGAAAAGGTTAAAAAGCACAGGAAAAACCTTTTGAGATGTTTCGTGGGTTCGAGGGGTAGCTTATGAAAAGAGAAGGTATTAGCACCCTTTTCATCCATGGTTATCCATGGGCTCTTAGTTACTTGTTTTAGATCACTTGCCTTGATTTTCAATTGCTTGAAATGGTGGTGTGTGTGTGTGTTTTTGAAAATGTTTTGAAAAAGATGCCTTGTCTAGGCAACCGTTGTAACAATTCTTTACTCAAATGTTTTACAAAGGTGTTTGTCCTTTTGAAAAGATGTTTCAATGTTTTTGAATGTTGTTTTGAAAGTTGTGTTATGGAGTGTGTTTTGAAAAGTAGGCAAGTGTGTTTTGCAAGTTTGATCAAGTAACTAAGAGTTGTCTACCCCTAAATTTACTCAATGATTTTTCTCATGTTTTAACCCTTTTAACAGTGTTGTTTCACCATTGTATTTGGTGAACAATCTTGTGTTAGGATGTTAACGGGACGAGCGCGGGTCATCGTATGGACCATGAATGCAATGGTGCCAAGTGTCTTTGGCAATTTGCTTGAGGGACTTGATCATTTTTAGGCAACTTTGAAAGCGTCATCGAGGGACTATGATCATTTGATTTGTTTTGTTTTGCCAAAGAAACTCAACATGCAAGCATGGCCCATTTTGGAAGGCAACAAGCGGGATTACCCTAGGGGTGCAAGTGTGAATAGTGTATTGATTGTCATGCATTTATCTTTGTATTAGGTTATCTAGCGGTTGATATCTTCGCATACAAACCCTAATTACTATACAATATATAGAAAGCGATGAATTGCGGGAATTTAAAGTCTAAGCTATTACAAATAAGTATCCGGGAGTGGGGGTACAAATATTTACAAATGGGGATGAGACTTATTAGGAGAGTAGTGTCCAAATATATTTATAACCAAATCGAATCACATTCTCAATGTAACATGTATCAATGTATAAGAATAATGTATCAAAAGTATTTGTGTAAGTGTATATGACTATTTACAAGTGATGCAAATATTAACCTAATATTCTTATTAAGTATTTATTTATGTATTAATATCATTTTGGGTAGTTTGTTAATATGTACAAACAAAAGATTTAATAAAAAGAAAAAGAAAAATGTTTTAAGTTAAAGAAAATTAATATTTATACATTTTAGTTAATGTTATATAAACAAAAGGGTTTTAAAGAAAAAAGTATTTAACTTAAAACAAACTAATTATTTATGTATCTTTTAATGTTTTATATACAAGAAAATTATTTAATTCCAAATTTTATTCTTATGTATTTTTAATTATACTAACTAAAATAAAAAGTAATTAAGAAAGTTTTATACAAAAAAGAGTTAATGTATTATTTTATTTACAAACAAAAATAAAATATATTAGTTTAAACTATAAAAAGAAAAATAAAATGATAAGTGAAAAAGGATATTGGTTTATGTGAAGAAAAGGAAATGGGCTTTAAGGAATTTGCTTGGCCCAATCAAAATAGACAGAGTTAAGAAAAAAGGGGGGTGTGCCAAATCTGAAATGGGCCTTAGGCGCTTGGATGGGGCGAAAGCCCAAGATGCATTTTACAACATTTGTTAGGGTTTGTTTCATTTGCTCAGATTAGGGTTTACAGCTTACAGAGGCGCCGTTTCCATCTTCCCTCTTCGTCTTCATCTTTCTCAAAATGGAGCCACTGAACACTCGCCTCCTCGCCTAAAGCTACTAGGCGCTGCCTCCATCTCCCTCTCTCCAAGGTTGAGCAAGACAGTGATGACACGAAAGGTATGATCTCTGTTTTATGTCTTAACGCATTTTTAGGGTTTCAATTCATATGTTATTAGTTCTGATCTTTATCTTTGTTATTTGTTTCTGTTTGAGGTGCGTGAAAAGGAAGAGAACAATACCTTTGTTGGAGACGGAGGAATGGACTGGAGGCGCCTTAGGCGGCCGGAGGCGGAGGGAGTATGACGCTGTGCTTGCTTTTGCTGGAAATATGGTATTTTGTATTAGCTCTTATGGTTTTATGATGATCATTGAAAACCCTAGCTTGCTCGCTTCTGCATCTTCTTTCCTCTGATGCTGGCTTTTGCTTCTGTATGCTTGTTTCTGATTTTTTACTCGATGATGAACTCAGTTCTGAGAGTTTGGGATTCGTTTGCTTTGATTTGATGAAGATGCTTGCTTCTGAAAATGCTTATTTGTTATGCCTCTGTTGCTTTTCCTCTCTCTTTTAGCTTTGATTTGAAGTTGGATATACTGACCCTATGATGAACATATTCTGAGGGTTTTGTTGATTTGAATGCTTTGATTTGTTTGACCCTGAGCTTGCCTTGATGATGAACCTTTGTGTTCTTTGGTAGTGATGATGATATTGACTCTGAGGTTGCTTTTGATATTGTTGGCCCTGTGATGAGATTGCTCTGAGGGTGTTGGGATTCTGTATGTTTTTTATTGAAGCTTAGCAGGTAATTTGGTTTGTGTTGGTAGGCTTCAAGGCTTGATGTTTACAGGCTTTTTGATTTGAGGGCTGTAAGTTGGAAGGCAGGATGTTTATGTTTTGTGAACTGGTTTGATGCTTTGAAACAGGTTACAGGCTTGAGGTTGTTAGTTTGTGTTTGACAGTTTGTAGGCTTGGCTTGAACTTCTGGTTTTTTATGTTGAGCTTTTGTAACTTACAAGCTTATTTTCTTGTAAGTTAAAAGGCAGGAGGTTTATTTTTTCAGGCTTGTATGGCTTTTGTTGATGCAGGTTAGGCCATTTCTGGTTTTGACAGGCTTCAGGCTTGAAGTTCTTGACACAGGTTTTGAAAGGGCTTTTTGGGATTTTGGCTTGTTCTTTACAGGCTTGGTACTGTTTGTTTGTGGTAGAGACAGTTTGCAATGTTTTAGCAATGTTACAGTTTGTGTGAACTTGTTTTTTTGTGATATTCTGCCTCCTTGTACTGTGTTAAGATATGTTTGTTTTATATCTTTTCAGCTTGCCTGTAAGCCTCTCCACTCCCCTCTCTCTTTCTCTCTCCACAGATAAAAAGCTTTGTTTATTGCTTTAAACTGTACTATGCTCTGAAAAAGTGATTGGCTTGGGAAATGATGATTTTTGAATATGTTTACTTGCATTGTTTCTTTCCTCTGCATATTGTACTTTTTCTTTTCTTTGATGACAACTTGATATCTTTTGATATCTTTGGAAAATTTGGTTGACATCTTTTTGACAGCCTTTGGATAGTTTGTTTGACAGTTTGATTAGTTTGAAACTGTGACTTGGGCAACTTGTTTTTGAACTTTGTAACTTGTTTTGGCATATTCACTTGACTGTTCAGTTTGCCTCTTTGGTTGACAATTTGGAATTATGCAGCATTGTAAATTTCCATGTAGCTTTGTGCATTTAATTGTTTGCAAACATTTTCTATCCCTCTTTGTGAACCAATAATTTTCTTGTGATTTGCAGAGAGGGTGAATAAACTGATTCCGGCCAATCACTTTTAATGATGAGCTTTTTTATGATTAACTGTCTGCCTTTTTATTTCATCTGCATTTGACTTCTTTTCTTCTTTTGTTTTTGCAGATGAAAATCAATTGAGCAATGGGGAGCAGCAATAGACGATGAAGATTTAGGATAATTAGGATACCGTTTTATTTTATTTTAACCATTTGTAAATTATTATTGTAAACAAAATGTAAATAAATTTAGTGTTCAAATAATAATTTGTAACAAACAATTAAAGATGAATAAAAATTCTTCTTTGTCAGTTAATTCTTCTTTCAATTCACTGTCCATTTAATTATTTGAGTTTCTTAAATTAAAATAACTGGAAGTAAATCCAATTATTCTGACTTAGAAAAAATAAATAATTAATAAACACTGTAGTCTTGCAACTTAGCATTAATCAATAATAAACCCGGCGCTCCAATTAACCATAGCAATGCACAGTCAATCACAACAAATGCCCATATGTCCTTTCCTTTTACTGATTAAATTAAACACAACAAACTCTCAATCAGAAGCCTCAATCCATATCTCAGAGTAAATTGAAAAGAACTGTAGAATTAATTCTTTCTGAGAATGCGCGCACAAACCCTAGTTCTTGATTTATTGTCAAAGAAGCTCCTGCCTGATCAAACCCTGAGCCAAACTCAATCAAACCCTAATAATCTGCTTGAACTGTTCTAGAGTCCATGAAAACCCTAATTTGGATAGACTGATAAGAAAAAGTCTGTTTGACTAATTCTTACACCAATCTGAAAAGTCAGGGAAAAGCCTGAAGCTGTGATTTCTTGTGGAAAAATAGGAGGGCAAATTTTGGGGTACAACACTCACCCTCTCATTTCCAACCTCGAATAACCAGGTGAATACGAGGCCCTACTCGCAGGTCTAAGACTGGTCGAGGATTTAGGCGCCCGTGAGATACAAATTTTCACTGAATCTCAACTCGTCGCGTCACAAGTTCAAGGGGAATACCAGGCTTAGAACAACATCCTCATCGAATATCTGAACTTGGTCGGGGAACATATGAAAAATTTCTACCGGGCTGAAATTTCGCACGTACCACGCGAGCAAAACACAAGGGTCGACATACTTTCGAAGCTCGGAAGTAGGAAAAAGAAAGGTGGAAACAAATCTGTCATACAAGAATCTATATCTCGCCCGAGCATCAAAAAATCCACGACTCTACTCGAGGTAAATGCCATCGGAGATAGCTCGTGCTGGATGACCCCGTTATTCGACTTCCTAACGAAGGGGGAGCTCCCCCTGGACCGAAGAGAAGCAGTCGCGACCAAACGACGAGCATGCTCCTACGTGGTGCTCGAGCACAAACTATATCGTATGGGGATTTTCCATCCCACTCTTGAAGTGCATTGAAGAATTCGCGGTCCCCGAGATACTATGAGAAATAAACGAAGGGATTAATGCCCAACACAAGGGGCGTAAGTCCCTAGCGAGGAAAACGCTGCGAACGGGGTACTACTGGCCGACAATGCAACAAGACACCAAAGACCACGTCAAGAGATGTGACAAGTTCCAAAGGCATGCCGACATGCACCTCGCCCCACCACACGAGCTGAACATATTATCGTCCCCGTGGCCATTTTCCTGGTGGGGAATGGACATCCTCGAACAATTCGTGCAAGGGACGTACAAAAAAAATTCCTCATCATGGTCGTAGATTATTTTACAAAGTGGATAGAGGCCGAAGCCCTCACGAAAATCACCTCGCATAACATCCTCCGCTTCTACAAACGAAACGTGCTCGCCCAGTTTGGAATCCCGCAGGCGCTCGTCACAGATAACGGTACCCAATTCACTGACCAAGGCTTTCAAAGCTTCGTTGCCAAACTCGGCACCAAACAACATTTTACCTCAGTCGAGCACCCCCAGACTAACTGGAAATCCAAGGCCGCGAACAGGGTCATCTTGCGAGGACTCAAGTGCAGGTTAGGCGAAGCAAAAAGGGGATGGGTCAAAGAGCTACATAACGTTCTATGGGCTTACCGCACGACGCCTCATTCGATGACTGGTGAGACCCCATTCCGAATGACCTACGGCACCGAGGCAGTCATCCCAGTAGAAATCATGGAGCCATCTAGGCGAACTGAAATGCCCCTCGACAAGGAAATGAACGACGAGGCCCTGAGAGACGAGCTCGTTCTTGTCGAAGAATTCCGGGTAGGAGAAGCCTTGCGTGAGGCCACTATGAAATAACAGGTAGCCCTACGCCATGACAGCAAAGTCATAAGACGCGAATTTCAGGTCGGCAGTCTAGTCTTGCAAAGAAACCAGAAGGATTCCCACGAAGGAAAGTTGGCCGCAAACTGGGAGGGACCTTATTGCATCCAGGGAGCTACGGGCACCGGAGCATATTACCTCGAGCAATTGAATGGAGAACCACTTCCTCGACCCTGGAATGCTACAAAGCTGAAACAATATTACAGCTAAAGTCCCTCACCAGCTGAGGACTTTCGCCGTCGAATATTCACCTTTAGTCGACAAAGGGAAAATCTCGACCACGTAGGTGTGTCGAGGTACGGATGCAGCCTACCAACCAAAGAAAGCATAATGTTGCTCACATTGACGAGCACAATCCTTTCCCGAGAAGGACACCTTGATCGAGCTCCGCTGTCGAAGTACCCCAACATGGTAGAACACCCAGCTCACGATGGGCAGTTCATGCCACAAGCGTAGGATCCCGATCGCGATCGCGATCATACGCCCGTCTCGTAGATAACCACTCCACACCCTCGACACATTTCAAAGTGTGTCGAACCGACATTAGGGTTGAACAAGTATCTCCATGCAAACACAAACTTCGTGAAAATATTCATAACGACCATAACAATGGTCGGGCACGTACATCCAAAAGTTATCAATTACTCAAAGAAACAATTAATAGATAACGCGTTTATAATATGCTGACCACAAGGGCCTACGTTGTTCAAATTTACAATTTAGGCACGACAGCCTCAAAATTAAAAGAATGATAGCAGGCACACAGGCCCTAAAACAACAACGGACGCGCAGGCCCGGAACTGAACACAATAGAACTCAATCCTCCTTGTCGTTGCTACTCGGGGGATAAAGGATCTTCCCGTCTACAACTTAGTTAAATGGCCCCGCCCCCTCGACCACTAACTCGACCCCAGGATTCAAGATCCTCAATTGCTCGGCAGCAATGTTGAATCTGTATCCAAGAGTATCAACCACGTCATGCTCGAGCAAGTGGATGCGAGCAATCAAATCCTCCCTGGTCGCCATGTTCTTCTCTGTCTCGGTCTCATCCTCGGCCGACGCGGTAATCCCTTCTAGCTCCAAATTACGAGCGACCAGATGCTCGTTCTCCCTAGTGGTCGTCTCCAGCTGAGGCCTTAGCTCGTTTAAATCCTTGAGAAGCTGAACTTGGGCCTCGAATCTTGACTCATGGTTGAGGATATCTCCCTTCAACTTCTCATTCTTTACCTTCAGCTTGTGGATTTTGGTGTAGGCCGTGTCGAGAGCGTCTTGAGCACTCGAGGACTTGTCGTTGAGCGAAAGGGCTGTCTCGAGCACCCTCATCACAGCAACCATGTCCTCGGTCAAGTGCTTCCGGCGAAGCTCCTTGTCTTCAGTCAAAATGGCCTCTATCTCCTCCTCGTGCACTCCGAGGGAGTCCCCCTCGCGGAAGAGGTCGCAGTTTAGATAGCACGAAGGCAACACGAAAACCCCCAAAGATGTTTTGTCACCCTCGGACGGTACGCCGACAATGTTATCTGCACGCTTCCTCTTGGCTATGAGCTCGTTAACTGGAATCTGGGCCGGATCAGAAGAAGTTGTATTTTTCGAGGAGAAGGAGGAACCACTTCCCCGACTGGTAGACTTGGCCTGCTCCTGAAGCTGGGCGACTCTGCTTCATGGTCTATAAGTGGATGCATTTTTGGGCTTCAGTTTCAACAAACGCTCAGAAAGAGACGCCATTCGACCTGCAATCAAAGAGAATCGTTAGTCGAGTTGGAAAAAATCAAAAACAGAGCAGACATGTTCCTGCTTATAAAAGAAGAAAATAAACAGCTACACCTTACCCAAAAGCCTCATGGCTTCCCCATTTAAGGAGCACTTGAGAAAGGCCTTAGTATTGATCAACCTATTAACTAAGAAATACTCCCCCTCCTCGTCAAACAATAGGTCTCCGTTCACGTCCATGCACTTTGCGGGGGGAGAAACCTTTAAAATAAGCCAACAACTTCTCGTATGAAAGCTGGTCTTGGGCATCCAAATCCTCGGGTTTAACCGTATAGTATCCAGGCCTTTGTTCGTAATGCCTCCACTACCATTCGAGCGGGAATCAGGCCATAAGTCGGGTAATTGGCCGCCCATCCTCCACCTCTTCCACGCAGGTATAGAGAGAATCTATGGCCACGTCCGTCAGGGGCTTCACGACGAAGTACCTCTCTTTAAAATTTTAGGCAGACTCCAGATAAGGCCAGAAGAGTTTCTCGAACTGCTTGAAGGATACCCACGCCTATCTCCCTTGGATAGATTGTCTTTGCAGATGAAAGATGCGGAAGAAAAGGGGGGCAGTGTGGCGCCTATCCCCAGGTATTAGAAGACGAGCTCGAGCGCCCGTATAAACGCCATCGCGTTTGGATGGAGTTGGGAAGGCGCCAACTGAAGCCATTGGAAAACCCCAACCTTCGTTGAAGGGCAGGCGCATCCCCGCCTATTTGAATGCAAATTCGTACATGGGAAACCGTTTGCCTGAATACGTCGAGCATATCCTTCGGTCCTGATGGGGGAATTTGAAGCATCCAGTTGGCTGGAGCCCCTTCTGTGCGTTCCTCCAAACAGTTGAACTCGTCCGTCGCATTCTACGAAAAGCACGACCGTTTATCCCTGGGCTCTGGAGCAACCCAAGCTAAAGGGTCCTCGTCGCTATGGGGTTCGTCTTCATGATGGGCGGCTGGAATGTCGCCCCCTCAGTAGCGTGCCATTGTACCTAAAAAGTAGGGGGAGTTAGTGAATTCAACATTATGAAATCCACCCTTCCATCACAGATCAAGTGAAAGGGCGACGAACTCGACCCAAGCTCTCGACATGCTAAAACGGACCATTACATTCCGAGGACATGTAGTCGGGGAACCAGTCGCCGAGCAAAAACCCAGATACATACTAACCTAAGGAATCCTCCCGACACGGAACCCATGAACTCAGATGAACATTCTTGAATATTCATAAAAATCATGAATGTTTGTTCATAGGTGCCCGACACATTCCTGAGTGCTCGACACGGAACCCATGAACTTAGATGAACATTCATGAACATTCATCATAAAACTCATGAATGTTCATCGAATCAAGACAAAATTTTGACATTTAATCTAGAAAAGCTCAAGAAACATGGTGTTGAGAGGTTATAACTTACTTGGATGAAGAACTTGGAGGGAAAAACTGAAAAGTTGAGAGAATCGCCACACGCCACAAGCAAAGAAAAACTCAGAGGTTGAGAGAACCACTTCATGCCATGATCAAAGAAAAGATTGAGAGGAAACGTGAGAAGGTGACAAATGAGTCCCAAGGGCCCCCTTTTTTATAGGCGACCCACGCCCCAAGGGATCCCACATGAAGGGTCATCACCTCATTGACCCCTTTTGCTTTTTCCTTGAAGGGGTGACACCCCAAAGCACTATCCACGTGGCTCAACTATCAACCACGAAGTCCCTTATGGACCAGAGAGCTTACGCCCGACTCCTGCATGTCACCCCCAAACGTGTGGGGCAAACACTTACACGAGGGAGTGCTCGGCACTAGAGTGCACGAAGGGGCACATCTATTTAACCATCTCAAGGACGAGGAAATGCTCGACAAACTAACAACTCCCAGGAGACAGGTATGTCAAAGGGAACCTCATAAAGGCTCCCCGTCACCAATATTTCCCCTCGAGCAAGCGGTTGACCCCTTAGATCCCGATCCCCATTTGTCCATGATTTTCCCCGACATATTCGAGACTGGCCCCCCGCAGGCAACGACCCGCTCCCTTTGGGGACTTTGTCCCTCTACCTCGACCAAGTCTTTGGTAGCGAGAGCTGAACTCAAGTCATCACCCTCTAGTTCGAGGATAATAACTTAGGGGGCTTTTGGTCTGGACTGGGCCTACATTTGTCCTACGAGCGAGAAGCCCAAAGACAACCCAAGTTAGGGACTATGGGGAAACTCCTCATCTAACCGTTGGGGGACGTGGCCCATGACCTCTTGACAGACATCCCAAAATCCCCTCTGGGAATCTCGAGTCCATCCCTACTCTCGCGGAGTAGTTGAATAGGGGGAGTCCACTTGCTGGACTCCATACACACATAAACCCTAGCAGTTCCCGTTATTGGGCCTCCATGTGGCCCAATAGTGGGGACCTTGGCCCAACGCTGGGGGCTATAAATACCCTCTCTCACAAGAGTGTCAGGTATTCATTCACACATCTCAAATTCATACTTGCTTTCTCATTCCACTTCTTACTTTACCATCAGAGTGTCTTGCAGGTACCCCCCCATCTCATTCAAGTTCAGCCCGAAGCCAGCTATGACGGTCCAACTCTGATCCGTTAAGATCAAAAATAAAGTCAAAAAATGTGGACCAATGGATGAGAGTCAAAACGCGTTAGTAAGTTAATCCAATGGATCAGACGCGCTATATATATCATGGTATTTATTGAATAAAGCACTGAATCAAATATTAAATCAGATTTTTGAAAATTCCAAATGGCACACTTTCATTGGTTGAAGGATGACACTTTGGTCATCTTCAACCTCCAGCTAGTCTCAAAACCAGGTTCCTCAAACTGTAAAATTAGAGCTCGAGACCGGTACCATTCGCTTTATCTCATTAAGACAAAGACAACCACACATTCGCGAAAAATTTATATAAAATGTAGCTCAGTCTTTTTGGAAGAGAAGTTTTGAAAAGGGATTTGAAATTTCTTGGTCAAAACGTGTTTCCAGTTGAAAAAAAATGTTGCGACTAGAATCAAGATGATAAGAGCTTCACAACAGTATCAAAGTTTGAGAGAATTGGTGAAAGAATCTATCTATTGAAGTTAAATTGCAGAGCTTTGAAACTGGACTTGGCTAGCATAACTTAGGGAGTTTTAGAGCTTAATTCTTGTTCTGTTAGCTTCAGTGAGGATCAAGGAAGGTTAATTGACAAAGAAAAATGATTGAGAAAGGTTGTAAGAGCAAATTCGAAGTTGAAGAAAATCATGTTCAAGAGAGAGTTTGGTAGGGTGATTCTGACATTCCAAGCTTGAGAAAATGAATAAGAGGTGATCCTTTATTTATAGGGAAGCTGATTGAATGCTCATGCGTGTGAAATGATGAAGTTTGAAGGGAAATCGTGTGAAGTTGCAAACAAGAAAAGTGTGACTTTTAATTTGATCAAAACTCATCCAATCCTTGTGTTTTATCATGCTAATCACTCCTAGAGGTTCACTAAACATGATTAGAAGCAAAAACTCACAACAATTTTGTGTTTAGAAGCCAAAACAAGGATTTCAAATTATGAATTTTTGAGAAACTTCAGTTTCAAGTTACCAAATTCAAATCAATGGCATTCTCAACTCAAGGGGTCTTAAGACATGATTCTTAAAAATTTAGAAAGATGAGGTTACCAGATTTATGATGTACACATAATGGGTTAAAATGGATGCTTGATATGAAAGTTGCAATGAGTCAAAGTTGAGGAAAAGTGGTTGACTTTCTATACTTAGAAAATTTCTAAGTTTTTCTTCAAAAATGACTTAAATATCTTGTATCTAAACATGGCCTTCCACTTAAAATTTGCTCTTGACTAAAAAAGATGGCATGAAGTAGATCTCTTGAATGACATTTTGAGACTTGAACCATTAAAAATCTCCAAAAATTGAGTAAGTTCTGACTTGTTGAAGTTGGCAAAAATTCATGAAATGACCTAAAATCTTTTGCATCCTTAGGGCTTCTTCCATCCACTTTCACACTTTGCACTTAAAAGATGGGTTGGAGTTCATATATTTAAGATCATTTTGGAAAATTAATGGGCTCAAAGTGATAAAAATGGACCAATTTATGATCATTTGAAATCATCTAATGGAATTTGAGGGTTCATCTAGAGGACTTGTAATCTTTCTTCATCATCAAGTTTCTTCCACACAAAATTTCCTTGAAACTTTTGAAGTTATTTTTTAATAACCCTTTAAAGAGAATCACGTCTTTGGAATCATTAAAAAATACCAAAAGATGAGTAAGATATGCCCTTTTGAAGTTCAAAACCCTAGCTCCTAGAGCAAGAAAATGCCTTGGGAAACCTTTGCAATTTTGACCTACCTCTTTAGTCAAATAATTTTGTAATGTGAATATGAGTTGTTAAGGATGATAAGGAGAAACCATAGAAACTAAAACCACTTTCAAATCTTGAGAATTGAAGGAGATGTGCACTTGTGATTAATGAATCAAGGATTTTCCCTGTTGAGTCAAACTTCTTCAATTAATCCTTGTACCTTTGAACCATATTAGACAACTTAAAGTATGATGAATAATAATAGACTTTGTAATGATATTGCTTAAAAGTATCTTCAATGTTTAAGCTCGAGTCTCAATGAAGATTTGTTGAGGAAAGCATAGAAATGAGCTCATGAATCTATAGATCAATCTTGATGGAATATGTTGTGCTTTCTCCTACAATCATCATCAATTGGGGAAAAAACTTATTGTATTCATTAGTTAAAGGATAATCAAAACATAGATGATCACAAAATACAAGTAAAAGTGCTTGGTGATTCCCTATAGAGCAAAGCTAAAGATAGGGAGAAGAACCAAAACCCTAGTGTGTGATCTTGTTGTGATTAAATTGATATGATGTGATAGAGGGATATTAGGGTAAAAGATTGGGGTACAACAAATGCCCTTATTTAAGTGTCTTTTATCCAGAGCTGCGAAGGTTAAAAATCTTCGTGTCGACACGATTAAAGATACTTAAATATAAAACAAGCCTTATTTTTGGCCCTAAGATGCCATGCAATGCTTATGATTATGAATGCACATGAACAAATATAAAAAGGGCGCAAAACTCCACTGAGGATGTAGCACATAAAACACAGATCAAAAGAGAAACCCGACCAGGAAAATAAATCAATGGTAAACAAAAGACAAAACTTTGTTGGGGTAGAGCCCCAAGAGGAGATAAAGCATCGTCAACTAAAAAAATTGAGGAGAGAAAGTGAAGGATAATGGTGACCAACAGATGACTACAAACCATCCACTCATTGAGGAGATAGAAAAAAAGTAACATCAACTCACCGTGGAAAGAAATTGTAGGATAACACCAGTAAATTTCAATAAGCAGTCAGTACTCATAACTGAAAACAAATGAACTTTTTCGGAGCAATAGAATCTCAACGACGAACTACCTTCCATAGTGACAAGGCTACCATTCATCGGAAAAAGATCTCAATAACGAACTACCTTCCATAATGACAAGGCTACCATTCATTGGAGTAAAAAATCTCAACAAAAAACTACCTTCCATAATGACAAGGCTACCATTCATTGGAGTAACAAAGTCTCAACAACAAACTACCTTCCATAATGACAAGGCTGCCATTCATTGGAGTAACAAATCTCAACAACAAACTACCTTCCATAATGACAAGGCTAGCATTCATTAGAGTAACAAATCTCAACAATAAACTACCTTTCATAATGACAAGGCTACCATTCATTGGAGTAACAAATCTCAACAATAAACTACCTTCCATAATGACAAGGCTACCATTCATTGGAGTAACAAATCTCAAAAACAAACTACCTTCCATAATGTCAAGGCTACCATTTATTGGAGTAACAAATCTCAACAACAAACTACCTTCCATAATGACAAGGCTACCATTTATTGGAGTAACAAATCTAAATCTCCTCTGGGAGATATCAGATTCACTGGGGAAATACAGGTTGCTCAAATAAAGAGACCTACTATTTGCTGTTATGAGCAAGAATTGCAATAATGATTCCCTGGGGAAAGAAATATGGCTTCCCGGGGAAATGCCAATATATTCCTGTTGAGCAAATAAAATCTTATGCAAAATAAATGCACATTCTCAAACTATGGCTTAAAGCTTACATAAATCAAAATAATAACATTGCAGGGACCACCCATTCAAACCAGAAATAAATCAGAGTGAAATAGTCAATCAAAATAAATCCTCATGAGAAATAAACTCAAGAGGGAAACATGTTCTATCTAGACAAAAGCTGAACGGGAAGGCTAAAGAAAAATTCTTACATGAGAGCCAAACTCAATGGGGAAATTGAAAGGATATACATTTTCTTCTTAATATTGGCATTCTATTGGAGAGAGGATAACTCAACTCTGCAAAACAGGGTAATATGCCAACAAGATATTAATGAATGCGAATGAACGATGATTTGCTAAATTCAGATAAGCGTGATGTATGTATGAATGCATAAATGTTATTATGTATATGCTGACAAAACAGACATATACCACTGGGGACAAACGGGAAAAAACAAGTAGGTACAATCAATACTCGACTAAATATCATCCAAGATGGAATTTCCATAAGAAAGTAAGCACCAAATGAGGAAACAAATTCCTAATTCATGGCTTAAATCCACTGGGAAGAAACATAATCCAAAAATAATCCAATCATAACAATAAATCAGTACAGATACATGAATATAACATCCCCCTCCAGGATTCACTGGGGAATATCACACAGACTTCAATGGGGAAAACAAATGTTTCAACGTCTGTACTTCTACTGAGGATTGCAATGTTGATTTCAACAGGGTAGATGGAAACCACATCGTCGAGATATCAACTGGGGATTTTGCACTGACTTTATCGGGGAGGGTAACACTACATCATCGAGGGGAACCCAAAATACATTCCTCAATACAGAGTGAGGATTTCACAAACTTCTCTAGGGAGAAATTATGAAACCTTATAGGGATGATAATTTTTAGAAAGACACGTTATCTCGGTCTTACTTGGGGATTTAAGAAATTCAAACATTACAGCAAGAAATCAAACTTATGGGAATTTTAAATCAAACCCAGCACTGTGTGGGAGAAAACCCAAAAAAGTTGACAACTATTTTAACACTTCTTAGAAAAGATTTTGCTCTTGTCTAGTTGCCTAGGAAACAAACAACAATAATAATTCTGACACTGAAAAGGGCAGTGTTTTGCAAATGATTCCATTTCAACACACAAAGGGAAAGATACTTTTCGTCATGTGAGTGGAGACCTTACTGGGGAGTTTGTGATAGAGACTTCATACCATGCAAACCCGAAATCAAAATGAAACAAGACTTGACTAGGGAAGATGGGATCGCAAACCCAACATCGCAGTATACACCAATTGGTCTTGTCTTCAACTAATTGGGCAACATATGAAGATCATACCCATTCCAGCAGAGGTACCTTGGGAGAATTTTCTTGGGGAAATCAGACTTTCAAAAATTTCTGAATCTATCCGTCACGGGAGTCATTATTTTTGTTCTCCTTGAGTCACAAAGTTTAAAGCAATAAGTAATTTGTAAATTATTTTCAAAAAATAATTTTGTTATTTAATCCGTTTGCTTTGATCATTACTATCAATAATAAATAAAGACTTTGTAAGCTGAATAAAATAAGAATTGCAAGGCATTGGATAAATGCTCAAACTTTATTAATAGGATGGTAGTCTGCAAACGGCGAGAATCTATAGATGATTATAAAGTTTGGAAATGGTAATATATATGGGAAAAGATACATTTAAATACAATGACCACTATTCTCCATAGCAACTTTGAATTCCTGAGCAGCGACTTCAGTTGAAGAGTAGTGAGGATTCAAGAAGATTTTTGCTTCAATGATCATGTTTTGTCTAATGCAGTTACTTGCCAAGAAATCCCTAACTTTTTCCTAGGTTTCCCTTGCGGGTTTTCAACCTACCAGGAAAATTTATTCTATTTATGTCTCTAATTTTTGCCTAGACCGCCCTTTTGGTTTTTCAGCCTACCGAGACGCTCCTTTTTTGCCTAAGCCTCCCTTTCAGGTTTTCGACTTAACGAGATGTTCTTTTATTTCTTTAGGCGAAGTATTTCTCGACTGCATCAGCATTCACAGGAAGTGGGAACTCCTCGCCATCCATAGTTTCAATAATCAATGCACCTCCAGAGAAGGCTTTCCTGACAACATACGGGCCTTCAAAATTTGGAGTTCACTTGCCCCTAGAATCGGTGTTAAAAGACATGATCTTCCTGAGCATGGGGTCGCCTTCTCTGAATTCACGAGGTTTGACCTTCTTATCAAAAGCTTTCTTCATTCTCTTATGGTATAACTGACCATGACACAAGGGTGTCATTCTTTTCTCTTCAATTAGATTCAGTTGGTCAAACCTGTTCTGGACCCATTCAGCCTCTGACAACTTGGCTTCCATTATCACACGCAAAGAGGGGATCTCAACCTCAATGGGGAGCACTTCTTCCATGCCATACACAAGAGAGAATGAGGTTGCCCATGTTGAAGTGCGTACAAATGTTCGATACCCATGCAAAGCAAAAGGGAGCATCTCAAGCCAGTATTTATAAGTGACAACCATTTTCTGGATGATCTTCTTGATGTTCTTATTAGCAGCTTCAACATCCCCATTCATCTTTGGCCTGCAGGGAGATGAATTGTGGTGGATAATCTTGAATTCTTCACAAAGTTCCGTCATCATCTTGTTATTCAAGTTTGAGCCATTGTCGGTGATAATCCTGCTGGGCACACCATACCGACAAATTATATTATTCTTGATAAAGCGTACTACCACTTGTTTAGTGACATTAGCATATGAATCTGCTTCCACCCATTTGTTGAAGTAGTTAATTGCCACCAAAATAAAACAATGTCCATTTGACACCTTTGGTTCAATCATTCCAATCATGTTAATACCCCACATAGAGAAAGGCCATGGGGAAGAGATAACATTGAGAAGCGTAGGAGGCACATGAATTTTGTCGGCATAAATCTGACACTTATGTCACTTCTTTGCAAATTCGTAACAGTCAGATTCCATTGTCAGCCAATAGTAACCTGCCCTAAGCATCTTCTTCGCCATCTAACGTCCATTGGCATGAGTACCGAAGGAACCTTCATGGACTTCATGCATAAATATGTCTGCTTCGTGTCTATCCACGCATCTGAGCAAGACCATGTCATAATTTATTTTATACAACACATCTTCATTGAGGAAAAAGTTGCATGCCAACTTTCTCAATGTCTTTCTATCTTTATTTTATGCGGCAACAGGGTATTCCTGAGCCTGGAGGAAGTGCTTGATATCATAATACCAAGGTTTTTCATCTGCTATTTCCTCCTCCACAAACACATGAGCCGATATATCCAAACATCACACTGTGATACGAGGCACATCATTCCAAGTATTCACTTGATACATAGAAGCCAGAGTTGCCAAAGCATCTGCCATCTAATTTTCATCTATGGGAATATGATGGAATTCAACTTTGTTAAAGAAGGGTAATAGTCTTCTAATGTAATATTTGTAAGGGATCAAGCCAGGGTGACGAGTATCCCATTCTCCTTTAATCTAATTCACTACCAAAGCTGAATCACCATAAACATCTAGAACTTTGATTCTAAGATCAATGGCTTCCTCTAGACCCATGATACAAGCCTCATACTCTGCCATATTATTGGTACAATCAAACCTCATCCTTATAGTAAAAGGGATGTGTGATCCATAGGGAGTGATAGTCACAACGCCAATTCCTTTTCCGTAAGCATTCACGACTCTATCAAATACCATGCCCCAACGAGATTCAGGATCTGGACCTTCCTCAGGCAAAGGTTCAATGCAATCTTTCACTTTCAAGAACATCACATCCTCATCAGGGAAATCAAACTTGACAGGTTAACAATCATCTACCGGTTCGTGAGCGAGATAATCCGCCAACACACTGCTTTTTATGGCCTTTTGAATGCGACACTCAATATCATATTCAAACAGTAACATCTGCCAACAGGAAATTATTCCAGTAAGTGTAGACTTTTCAAAGATATACTTAATTGGATCCATTTTGGAAATCAACCAAGTATTATGATTCAACATATATTTCCGCAACCGCTTTGCCTCCCAGGCCAGAGCACAACATTTCTTTTCCAACATAGGATACCGCGACTCACAGTCAGTAAATTTGTTACTAAGATAATAGATGGCATATTCTTTCTTTCCTATTTCATCATGCTGTCCCAAAATACAACCCATAGAACTATCCAACACTGTTAGATACATGATTAATGGTATTCCTTCAATGGGAGGGAGCAAGATGGGAGGTTCAAGCAAACATTCTTTGATACTTTCAAATTCACTTTGGCAATCATCTGTCCACACACAACTCTGATCTTTCTTTAACAACTTAAAGATCGGTTCACACGTTGCAGTCATGTGGGAAATGAATCTGGAAATGTAATTCAAACGCCCAAGGAAGCCTCTAACTTGCTTTTCAGTTTTTGGTGCAGGCATTTCTTGAATTGCTTTGACTTTATCTGGGTCAACTTCAATCCCTTTCTGACTGACAATAAAACCTAAAAATTCCCTGAACAGACACCGAAGGTGCATTTATTTGGATTCAAGCAGAGACGATACTTCCTCAAATGCTAGAACAACTTCAACAAATCTTCTACATGCCCTTGTCCGGTCTATGATTTGGAAATCACATCATCAACATATAACTCAATTTCCTTGTGCATTAAATCATGGAATAAGGTTGTCATAGCCCTCTGGTATATTTCACCAGTGTTCTTCAACCCGAAGGGCATCACTCTGTAACAGAATGTTCCCCAGGTTGTGATAAACGTTATTTTTTCCATGTCCTCAGGAGCCACTCTGATTTGATTATATCAGAAAAATATGTCCATGAACGAGAATACTTTGAGTTTTGTTGTACTATCAACCAATATATCAATATGCAGCAATGGAAAATCATCTTTTGGACTAGCTTTATTTAGATCTCTGTAATCTATGCACACACAAACTTTTCTGTCTTTCTTTGGTACATGGACAGTATTAGCAATCCACTGAGGATACACTGGTGTCACAAGAAAACAAGCATTTATCTGCTTTAACACTTCTTCTTTAATTTTTACAGCCATATCAGGGTGAGTTCTTCTCAGCTTCTACTTGACCGGCTGACACTTTGGCTTCAAAGGCAAATGATGCTCCACAATATCACTATCTAGACCAGGAATATCTTGGTACGACCAAGCAAAGATGTCCACATACTCTTTCAGTAGTTCAGTCAACATGCTCTTCATATCAGGATGCAATAATGCTCCAATTTTGACTTCCTTTGGCTCCTCCTCTAAACTCAAATTGATGGTCTCCAACAACTCTTTATACGGATGAATGGCATTTTCCTCACGCTCGAGCAACCGTGAAACCTCTTCTGGAATTTCATCATATTCTTCTTCCTCAGACCCATACACAAGATATTCAAAGTTGGGAGAGAATGCAGGGTTATTGTATTCAACAGGTTTATTAATTAATCTGCACATGTGATTTATGGTTGTTTTTAGAAACTGACACACATATCAAGTGATCATACAAATTTATTTACAACTATTATTTATTCCAAAAAGGGTTTTTTCTAATTACCATTTTCCAAGAAAAAGCAGAAAATAAAACACAATTTGAGAATCAAAGACATCTTTTATTAATGATTTTAATGAGCAAAGCAAACAGATAAGCCCATACAATATTAACTTTCACCTTGGGCAGAATGAAAGCTTTTTGCAAAGATAAAAAACAAATTACTTTGAGACATGGATGCAAGAGGGAACATCATAAGTGACCCAGTTCTGGATTTTGACTCCAGGCGTCACATAATTTGGCATCTCCTGTTCTTCTTCATCCTCTACAATGGCATCAACCCCAGAAGCAGTTGGATGGAGGTAGCCTTCGCTGCAGAAAATATCCTGATAGCTGTTTTCAGTAGAATTTGACTTCAATCTCTCAACTTTTCCATTCTTTGTAGAGAATCCCAAACCAGCCATGTTCCTGTTTACCGAAGGATCAACAATCTGCCCCCATACTTTACTTGGACCATTGCGCACAACCTATTGAGCATCTTTGAACAAAGTCATAGAATTCTCGTACTCTCTTACGGTATCAACGGACATAGCTTAGAACTGTGTCCCTGCAGTAGCTTCATCTGCCTTTACAACACTGAAAGACGATATATGAGATATCAGTAATGCTTGCTCTCCATTTATAATAACCACTTTTCCTTCACGCACGAACTTCAACTTTTGGTGACGTGTTGAAGTGACAACCCCTGCTTCATGTATCCATGACCTTCCCAGAAGACAACTATATGCGGGAACAATATCCATGACTTGGAAAGTTATCTGAAACAAGTGTGGGCCTATGTGAATAGGCAGACTGACTTCCCCAATAACTTACTTCCTTGATCCATCAAAAGCTTTGACAACAATACCACTTGGGTGCATGGGAGCCCCTTGATATTTCAACTTCATCAGTGTACTCCTTGGTATAACATTTAAGGCGGACCCATTATCAATCAACACATTTGATGATGAATCATTTTCACAGTTCATGGATATATGGAGAGCTAGGTTGTGATTCCTCCCTTTGTCAGGCAATTCATCATCGCAAAAGCTTAAGTTATTACAAGATGTAATATTACCTACCACACTGCTGAATTGATCTAACGACATATCACACTCCACAAAGGCTTAATCCAACACCCGCATTAAAGATTCCCTATGGGAAGCAGAATTCATCAACAATGCTAGAATAGATATCTTTGAAGGAGTCTACAATAGCTGATCTACAATTCTGTAATCGCTCATTTTGATAATCTTCAAAATATCATCCACATCTTTTTCTAGGGTAGCACCACTAGACTCTCCTACAACTTTCTTATTTACAACACCTTATGTAACTTTCTTCTCAGCACAGACATTTCCCCTAATAAATGGTGCAAATACACGACCACTGCGGGTCACCTTGCTAGTTTCAGCAATATTCTCAATACTAGACAAAGGTTGGATGAGAACTTCCACACCATCCTCTAAAATAGTAGCATTGTACTTGTATGGTACAACTTTATCTGACTTGTAAGGAACGGGCCCTGGTAAGAAAATCACCACAGGGGCAACAACCTTGTATATTAGTACTACAGATACCACAACCAACATGGTCATGAGTATAGTAAATAAACTCACAAAGTTCCGCATGCATCTTTACCAAGTCTCCTTTAACCAAATTAATATCATAAATGCGGAAGTCCCCTGGACAACCAGCAACCATGTTGACAACATTCTTCCCTCCATGCTTTGGCATAGGGTTATCTTTTACATTAGGATTGTCATCTTTGAAGGACAAAAGACCAAATCTAACCATTTTCTGTACCTCGGATTTCAGAGGATAACAATTTTCCACATTATGCCCTGGTGCAACCTGATGGAAAGTGCATGTCTGATCTGCCTTATAATACCAAGGCATATGGGATGGTAGAGCAGGGGGTGGCCTAGTCTGGACCAACTTTTTCTGGATCAATGCTGGGAGTAGCTCTGCATAACTCATAGGGATAGCGTCAAAAGGTTCTCTTCTCTGATTCTGAACTTGACTTCCTTGAGGGTCCAGTCTTTGATAACTGATTGTAGTCGGAGCAGCATTAACAACTGAAGTTACCGAGGCAACCTGTTGATGGTGCTGATGATTTCTTCTAGGAGGATTAATCCTTCTTTCTTGAATAACAACGTTTGTTTCTCCTTCTTTCTTCTTAACAAATCCAAATGATGGTTTTTTCGTATTGTCGGGATTTTCACTCTTTGTCAGACGACCTTCTCTTACAGCTTCTTCTAAACAGAAGCCCATTCCCACCATTGTAGTAAAATCACCGGGTGCACTCGCCACCATTATTTCATAAAAGAATGCACCTAGTGTCTTTAGAAAAATCTTTGTCATCAATTTTTCTTCCATTGAAGGAATCACTTGGGCGGCTACTTCACGCCATCTCTGTGCATATTCTTTAAATGACTCCTTGTCCTTCTGGACCATGGCCCTGAGTTGATCACGGTAAGGTGCCATGTCCATATTGTATTTGTACTGTCTGATAAACGCTTCACCCAAGTCATTGAAAGAATGAATATTGGCACTGTCCAGGCTCATCTACCATTTCAACTTTGCACCGGTCAAACTGTCTTGAAAGAAATAAACTAATAGGCATTGATCATCTATATGGGTATAAATTCTTCTTACATACATTACTAAATTAGCACGAGGGCATGCGTTTCCTTTGTAATTTTAGAACTCTGGCACTTTGAACTTTGCAGGTATCTTTATATTTGGCACCAAACACATATCATTCACATTCTGCCCAAATAACTCTTTTCCTCTGAGGGCCTTCAACTCTTTCTGCATCTTATCAAATTGGTCTTGAAAATAGTCCATTCAATCATAGAAACCCAAGTGTAATACGGTGGAAGAACCGACTTGGGATGTTTGCGTTTGATCGCAATTGTTGCGGTTAGCAAGAGTCACCGCCGGCTTTTCTTTTATCAATAAAGGAAAGGGTGAAAAGAACAGGAAAGACCTTTGAGATTATTTTCTTGAGTTTGGGGGGCAGATTATGAAAAGGGAAGGTGTTAGCACCCTTTTCATCCATAGTTATCTACGGGCTCTTAGTTGCTTGCTAGATCACTTGCTTTGTTTGAAAGTGTGCTTTGTGGTGTTTTTTGAAAGTATTTTGAAAAGGCGCCTTCATTTAGGAAAACTTTGTAATGGTTCCCGTCTTATAAGAGTGTATACAAAGTGTTGGCCTTTTGAAAATATTTCTTGTTTTGAAAGTGTTTGGTGTGTGTTTGCAAGGATGTCTATTTAGAAAGTGAGCAAGCAACTAAGAATGTTTCTACCAACCCAAAAGTCTTTGTTCTTTTCCTCCTCCTTTAGATGTTGCTATCTTACTATTGATTTGGTAAGAAACTTTATCTTTGGATGTAAAAGGGACTGTCGTGGGTCATCGTATAGTCATGATAGCAATGTTGTGAGATATCTTAGCATTTCTCTTGAGGGACTAAGATCATTGGAAAGGCAACATTTGAAGCGTCACCGAGGGACTATGATTTTGTATTTTGATTTTTTTTGCTAAGACGCCTCACATGCATAACATGACCATTTTTAGGCAACAAGTGGAGTTAACCCTAGGGGTGCATGTGTGAATAGTGTGTTTGATTTGCATGCATTTAGTCTTTGATTAGGGTTGTCTACTTGTTGATTTTGTCTTCCCATACCAATCCTACTTTACTAGCATTTATATGAAAGCGATAAGTTGCAGAAAGTAAAAATTCTACGCTATTATAATCATTAGGGGGATGAGGTGTACACATTTACAAATGGGTATTGCAAGAAATTAAAGTCCTAAATTATCTATTACAACCATATCGAAATAATGTACAAGGAATGTAAAAAATGGATTTGTTTTATTTTTGTTAAGAAGAGAAACAAATTGGCTTAGGAAAATATTTTTAGTCTTTTGGTTTTAAAAGAAATAAAGCAAAGTGTATGAATATAAAAATATTTTTGGTGTTTTTAATTAATGAAAATAGGAGTGATGCTGAAAATAATAAAAGGGAAAAGAATCAGAATCAGCGCATTGCTGGAATAAGAGAGAATAAAAGTTCTGACTCTGGTACACTGCAAGTCAGAAAGAAAATGTTAGTAGAGAAAGGGACAATCAGGAGTTCTAGGTCTGGGTACACTACAATTCTGGGGCTGCTGGGAACAAGGGAAAGCCTAGAAGTTCTGATTGTCGAGGGAGTCTAGAAGTTCTAAGGTCACTGGTAGGTCAGAAGTTCTGGTCGTTTGAGAGAGACTAGAAGTTCTAATGCCACTGGAGACCTAGAAGTTCTGATAAAGGGTGTTGTACCCCAAAATTTGCCCTCCCATCCTTCAGGAATTCATCCTGAACTCTCAGGTTTTTCTCTTAAACAAAGCCAAGCCCTTCATTATCATTCCTTTCCAAGCATACAATTTGCAAGAGCAAAATGGTCATTTGCAAGCTCTAAAGGCAAAGCTTTTACCTTGGAAAAATTAAATTCTAAACATTTGGAATTTTTCTCTAAAAAAAAGGGTGTTTAAGAAGAAAATGGCACTTCAGAACTTCTAAACCAACCTCCAGGCCGAAACGGTCAGAAGTTGCAAACTTGGCTCAACACATAGCATTCAGTCAGAGCATGGCTCTTTCAGCAATTATGCCAGCTCAGTCAGAGATTGTAAACGTGGCTCAGCACATAGCATTCAGTCAGAACATGGCTTTTTCAGCAGCTACACAAAAGTTCAGTAAGAGTTTGCTAGAGAAAGCAACAAAGCCTGAAACTCCTTCAGAACGTACTAGGATCAGAAGGTAATGGGATCAGTAGATTGGGTATAATACTGAAACAGAATCTCTAAGTCCAGAGTCTTTAAAGACGGATCAAAGGAGCATACTGGAAAACTATTAGAGCATGTTGAGGCAGCAAGAGGCCAAGGTCAGAGCTTGGTTTACATTGTTTTTGGTAAAGCAGAACTGCTGGCTCAGGTTTTAGGTAATGATGCAAAATCTCATATTACAAGATTTTTGATGTTGATAAATCTCATCACCATTTAATCGTCATTAATGCTCACAACCACTCCTGAACATTCATCCAAGGGGTCTCTCCATGTGTGGCTTGTTAAACACCTTTGTGCAGGTTTAGGCATGGGTCTATGCGCCACTTTTCTCCTATAGGGGTCACTTCTCCTCAATCCTTGCCTATTGTTCCAGCCTAGGCTGAAAAGCTGTCCATCATCACAACTTTTCATGAACTTCCTTCAAAAACAAGTTAACCTCTACTACATAATATTGGCGCCCTTTAACGTTCAAAAATCCACAAAGCCTTTCCTATAAATAGAACACCATTGTCCATGACAAAAAAAACGTGAAAAAACATCCAGAAAAAATCGCTAGAGGAGAAACAGAAAACTCTAGTAAAAAAAACAACCTTGTAAATCTCTATCCAAAAATCCCTGGTATTTTCACAAACTTTGAACTTCCTACCTCCAAACTTCATTAATACCCAGTTTGCTTTGTGACCAAAGAACACCCATACATTTTCTGACCATACATACACATACTTTTTCCATCCACCCCTCCTAAAAAAGAACTTGTCAAGAACACTATCAGAGCTAAAGCTAGCTCCCACTCACAGACTTTTTCAACATCCAGGTAAGCACCTGCTGACTTTCATCACGCTGCTAAGCTTCATCAGCTTTTCAGACTCAATAAAACATAATGTAAATATCATGTTGCTGCTGTATGCGTTCTGAGGATTTTCATACCTCTGAATGCTTAAGTAGGAAGTGAATCAGTGTAGAACCTACCTGTGACCTTGTTGGTTCTGTCTCCTGAAACACTTTGACATTTGCTGAGGCTGCCCTAGGCATGCCTTCTGTTTTATGAGAATTTAATAAAATTGCAGATGTTCTGGCTAGCACAGGGAGAAGCCAAGTTCTGACTTTGACGTTAGCACATCTGGAGCCTGTTTTGCTGTCAATAATATCAGAACTTCTGAAAATTATTGTATTTCAGCAGGGTCAGAACTTCTAACTTCCCCACTAACAAACTTTTTCCTTGCAGCGCATGGGGGTCAGAACTTCTGACCTTCCCACTAACAAGTTTCTGTTTTGCAGGTGCCAGAGTTAGAAGTTCTGACTCATAGATTTTCACTAATAGGTTGATAATCTTGCAGCAGGCCTGGGTCAGAACTTCTGATTTCCTCTCAACAGCGTGCTAGCCCTCTCTCTCTTTCTCTTTTCTTCCCCTTGTTATTTTCTTTTCTTATCTATTTTTCTTGTTGAACCACCCCCATGTACAAATGTGTATCCCCATCCCCTGATGCTGTAATTGCGTAAGATTTTACATTTCCACATTTTATTGCTTTCAAATGTAAATGCTAGTAATTAGGATGTGTATGGCAAGATAAAAATCAATGAAATAGAAAATCTTAATTCAAGATGAACTCTTGCATGCAATAAAACACACTTGCACACAAACACCCCTAAGGTATCTCCACTTGGTTGCCTAAACAAATGGCCATGATATGCATGTTGAGTATCTATTGGCAAAACAAAAACAAAACAAAAGATCATAGTCCCTCGATGACGCTATCTTGGTTGCCTATACAAAATGATCTAGTCCCTCGGAAAATTGCTAAAGATACTTGGCAATATTGCTATCATGGTCTATACGATGACCCGCGCCTATCATGAAGCATTAATGAACTCTTAGAACCTTACTTGACCATCTTGGCCTTTTTAGGGGTAGTGAGATGACCGGCTTTGGGGCAGTCCGAAGTTGGTAGATACTAGATACTAAACTCATTGAGGGTTGTTTTCTTGGAATATTTTGGTCGCCAGTTAAGTGGATAAACCAAAACAATGAACACAAAAAATAATCCAGTGATATTGAGCTCCTTAGAACCCGGTTACTATTTATAGGACAGGTTGAGCCAACTAACTTCAAGAGGGTACTTACCTATGAAACCTCATGCAAGCCTGAAACTAGGATCTTGTATGACTTGCTTGTACATGTGCTTGTGCATACATCATGAACATCATAAAGCATCATATGCATCCACTAACCATTTCAAGGGTTTGGATCTTCATCTTTGTTCTTGTTTTGTAGGTCATGGAATCTCTTCGCAGGAAAACTATTCAAGTCAACCTTGTGAGAATCCCTCCTCAACTCAAGGAATTTACTTCCAAGATTCCAGAGAATTCTCCTTTCAGTGAAAGACATGGTAGACTTCTCAACTTGGTCAACTCCAACATTGAAGAAGACATGGTAAAAGTTCTCTTCCAGTTCTTTGACCCCCTACACCACTGTTTCACATTCCCTGATTACCAACTAGTACCTACTTTGGAGGAATTTTCTCAACTCCTGAGGATTCCTATTCTTCATCAACTACCCTACAACGGTACGAAAAAAGAACCAAAGCCTAAAGATGTTGCTCAAGCCTTACACTTGAAACCATCTAATATCAAAGGTCATTGGGAAACCAGAAGTGGTGTCAAGGGTTTCTTGGTAAAGTTTCTGTTTGAGAAGGCACAAGACTGTTGGAATTCTCTAGATCTACAAGCTTTTGAGGAGATTGTAGCACTTCTCATCTATGGGCTGGTCTTGTTCCCAAACCCTGGTCAACTTATAGATGTGAATGCTGTCAAGATTTTCATATCTTGGAATCCTGTGCCTACATTGCTTGGGGACATCCTACACTCATTTTACACACGAACAATGAGGAAAAGAGGTGTTCTCATGTGCTGTACTCCTCTTCTAGCAAGGTGGTTTATTTCTCACCTTCCCCAAACAGTTCTGAAGAATGAGCAGGGTTTAAAGTGGTCACAACGGTTGATGACTCTCACACATTCTGATGTTCATTGGTGTTCTCGGTCCAGAGAAAATGTCATCATCATTGATCGTTGTGGGGAATTCCCTAATGTCCCACTACTTAGCATTAGGGGAGGCATTACCTATAACCCCTGTTTAGCCCTAAGACATTTTGGATATGCTCGAAGGGATGACCCTCATGATATGCCGATTCCTTACCTAGTTTTTGACTTCAACAATAACGCTCAAGGACTTCGACAAAGGTTTATCCGAGCTTAGAGGATGCCCAACAAAGTGGATAGTAAGACACTGGGGCACAAGAATTCCATCCCTCTTGAGCCTTATCTCAAGTGGGTACGAACCCGCGCCCAAAGTCTTATGATGCCTTACCCTCACATTCTGCCCATGATCAAAGAGCCTATTATGGAAGGAGAGGTTCCATACACCCTCCTACATCCTGACATGCCAACATCATTGGAAGAATTGCAAAAGAGTTGGATACAACTCAAATAGGAACAAAATACATTTGAAGCCAGCTTCTACGCTAGTGAGAAGAAGGTTTTGGAGCTTACCCGCAGACTTCATGAGGAGGAAACTCTTAACACTTACATCGTGCCAAAGAGGATGCACAATGTCTTTTTACATTAAGAATTTTGTAATATTTTGCCCATGGGGAATTTATGTACTAACAAATTTCTTCTTAATATGACGTGTGTTCTTTTTGTTTGCAATAAATTTGAATTTCTGAATCCTTGAATGCATTACATGAATAACATATCATTCATCATATGCATAAACAGGTCTTCACACCAGGTTTCCTTATCCTTCTGCTGTTTACTTCAACAAGATGGATTTGGAGCAGACGGTTAAAGATCTGCAAGCCCAGAATTGCAATTCCAGCAACTCCTCATGACCTTAGCAAAGGGTCAAGAGGACCTTAAAGCACTGTTGGAGAAAGATAAAGAGAAAAAGAAGAAAAGGACCGGTATGTCCACTATGGGAAGAAGGTTTGAAAACCAGGCTAGAAAGGTTCTTGAGTTCCCTTCGACGTCTAATGAAGGGGTTGGTAAAGGAAAAGGCGATGCGATGCCTTATGAATCTGAAGTTGAGGAAGAAGAAGAGGAAGAGGATGAAGGCTACTCCGAACAGCAATACCCGCCGGCAGATGATAAGTATAAAAATCTTGAGGATCGGTTGGCAGCCATAGAATTGCAAAGGGTACATGGTTTAGATTTCGAAGAACTTGGGTTGGTCGCTGGGATCGTCATTCCTCCCAAGTTCAAGATACCTATATTTTCTAAGTATGACATTTTGTCCTGTCCAAAGATGCATCTGAGGTCCTACGTCAGAAAGATCCAACCTCACTCCTCTGACAAAGATCTTTGGGTCCACTTTTTTCAAGATAGCTTGTCAGGCACACAATTGGACTGGTTCTATCAACTTGAGAGATCTGATGTTCACAACTGGGAAGATTTAGCTGCTGCTTTCTACCGACAATACCAATACAATGCAAATTTAGCGCCTACTCGTACTCAACTACATAGTATGGGTATGGCCTCTAATGAGGGATTTAAGGAATATGCCCAGAAGTGGCAGGATTTGGCTGGAAGGGTGCAGCCAACTTTGTCGGATAGAGAGCTAGTTGACATGTTTTTAGGGACTCTGTCAGGTCTATTCTTCAATCATTTAATTGGGAGTTCATCCGCAGGATTCACCGAACTAATTCTGACCGGTGAAAGGGTCGAGGATGACATTAAAAGTGGTAAAATTCAGAAGGATGCCTCTGCTTCCACTGCTATTAAGAAGACCTTCCCAGCCAAGAAAGAAGTTTCTGCTGTTCACAACTAGAGAAACCAAGGAAGAACGGAGCGCCGAACAAGGGTGGGGGCTGTGATGATCCAGAACTCTTTAACCGATCAACCTCGCAGCAATCAACCAAGAGCTAATCAGCAAAGGGTGGAAAGGCCACAACGGCAGTTCACCCTAATCAACATGACACCGGCTCAAGTCCTTCCTCATCTGTTAAAGCTGAACCTCACCAACTTGAAAGAAGCGCATAAAAACCATAATACCTCTTCTCCTTATTATCATTCCAATGCAAAATGTGCATACCACTCAGACAGTGTAGGGCATGATACCAACAACTGTTGGGCTCTTAAAAACAAGATCCAAGACCTGATAGACGCCAAGGAGGTAGAATTCGATGCGCCCGAAAAGCCGAATGTGATTTCTGCCCCAATGCCGAAGCACGGTCATAATGTCCATGCCGTTATGGAAGATCTTCATGTCACCGCCATTAATGAATTAATGTCTCCATTACCAGTGATTAAAGTGAATTTGATGAAAGCCGGGATATTCCCAGGCTGTGGAAAAGACGGTTACTTCTGTTCAAACTTGCAAGCTGACTGCCCACTGTTGAAATCAGACATCTAACGCCTGATGGATACCCAAGAGATCCTCTTTCAAAAGACTCCTGTTGCTATTATCACTCATGTTACTCCTGCTACCTTTGATACTCCAACCAATGACATTGCAATAATAACCATCTCCGACAATCTTCCTAAGACCTACGAAAGGCCTGTCAAGATTACGCCTGATCCTACGCTTGTGCCGTTGAAAATCACCATGCCGGGGCCTATCCCGTATAAATATAACAAGACAATACCATGGAACTACGGAGGAGAAATATTCTACCATGGTATCAAGCAGATAGAATCAGTCCAAGAGAATTCCAATGATGAAACCTTTGATATAGGGAATATTGCAGGAACAAGCAAGATAACTCGCAGCGGAAGGATCTTCTCTCCGGAGATTGCTCCTCCACGAGCAGTCTTCAGACCCTCGAAAGCTTATGTGCCGGTCAAGCCATCTGTGCAAAGCCCGGTAATTGAAGAACTTGATGCTCCTGAAGTTAGACCCTCTGATGTTACTACCAAAGGTAAGGGGATACTAGAAGCGCCTGTCAGGACGAAGGCTCAGACTGTGGTAATCCCCGAGACCACCCAGAAAGAGATGGAAGAAATCTTAAAAATAATCAAGAAGAGCGACTACGACGTCGTGGAGCAGCTAGGGCAGACCCCTTCCAAAATCTCCATGCTGGCTCTCCTACTCTGCTCTGAGGCCCACACCAAAGCCTTGATCAAATTTTTAAAGACGACACACGTGCCTCAAGAAACATCCGCAGACCAGTTTCAAGAGTGCGTGGCTAGCCTTACAGCTGATAATGGGCTTGGGTTTTCTGATGCTGATTTGACCCCTAAGGGAAGGAAGCACAATGATGCGCTGTATGTCTTGGTAGAATGCAGAGGGACCACACTTGCCCATGTTCTGGTTGACACCGGTTCATCTTTAAATGTTCTACCGAAAAAGGCCTTGGACAGATTGGACTGTGAAGGTTTGACCCTAAAAGCCAGTAGCATCGTTGTTAGAGCCTTCGACGGTTCTAAGAGGATGGTTCATTGAGAAGTGGACATTCCAATCAAGGTGGGCACAAAAATTTTCAACTCTACCTTTTATGTGATGGACATCCGTCCTTCATATTCATGCTTGTTGGGAAGGTCGTGGATCCACAACGCTGGGGCAGTCACTTCCTCTTTACACCAAATGCTAAAGTATCCAGTTTAGGGTAAGATTATCACGGTTCACCGTGAGGAAGAGTACATGATAAGTCACCTCAACTCCTTCCGCTATGTGGAGTTAGATGGTGAATTCATAGAAACGCCTTTCCAACATTTTGAAGAAGTTTCTCCTGAAGTCGCAGTTGCAAAGACAATGGCTGATGTGCCTATCATTTCTAAGCCTGTGTCTAGGATGGCATCCCTCAAAGATGGGGAGGCCGTAATCAAAGAAGGAAGGAGTACAGTGTGGGGGCAACTACTTGATTTTTCTCACAAGACGGACAAGTTCGGACTAGGTTTCACTGCTGCTGGCCAGAAAGCTATGCGTCGCTCCTGGGCCGGAGGACCAGCCGTATAAATCACTCACCATGGAATTAATGCCCTAGAAGATGATGATGAAGAAGACAACTTTGAAGATTGGATCTTTCCAACCGTCGAAGGAGGATTAAGAAACTGGGAAGCGAAAGACTTTGTTCCCATCACTTTCATCAACCAGTAATTTATCTTTGAACAATTTCCTATTTTGGTCTGTAATAATTGAACAATTCGTACACTCTCTTTTCGCCTTATGCCTTACCCGGGGCATATAGGTCCATTTGTAAGGGCTTGATTTCTTCATTATCATATGCCATGAATCACTGGACGTTTTCATCTACAAACTGTTGTGTTCATTTTCTTTCCTTTTACATTTTGTTCTGTTTAAGGATGGCTATCCCTTACACACACCCACACTCACAAAATGCAGGTACCCATCCACTCCAGATTCTATGGGTGACTATTCTGCTTTGGCCTTCAGTAACTCTGAAGATTTGGTCAATCATGCCGAGTACGAAGGTGATGAAGTCTGTGAAGTGCCTGGAGAGTTAGCCAAACTTTTGCAACAAGAGGAAAGGGCTATTCTGCCCCATGAAGAGTTGCTAGAGACCATCAATTTGGGAACAGAGGAAGACAAGAAAGAGGTAAAAGTGGGTGCCAACCTGGAACCAAGTTTCAAAAAGCGCTTAGTGCAGTTGTTGAATGAATATGTCGAAATCTTCGCCTGGTCCTATGAAGACATGCCGGGACTAGATACAAATATCGTGGTTCACCGTCTCCCTACAAGAGAAGACTGCCCACCGATCAAACAAAAGGTCCACCGAATGAGGCCTGACATGTCTGAAAAGATCAAAGCTGAGGTGATGAAGCAATTCAATGCTGGTTTTCTGGATGTTACTTCCTATCCACAATGGGTTGCTAACATCGTGCCCGTGCCTAAAAAGGACGGCAAAGTCAGAATGTGTGTGGACTATCGGGATTTAAACAGGACTAGCCCTAAAGATGATTTTCCACTACCACACATTGACATCTTGGTTGACAACACAGCTCAACACAAGGTATTTTCCTTCATGGATGGATTCTCGGGATACAACCAGATCAAAATGGCCCCCGAGGACATGGAGAAAACTACTTTTGTCACGCAGTGGGGTACCTTCTGCTACAAAGTGATGCCACTCGGACTGAAGAATGCCGAGGCAACCTATCAGCGAGCCATGGTAGCTTTGTTTCATGATATGATACATCATGAGATCGAAGTCTACGTAGACGACATGATATCCCGTTCATAGACAGAAGAAGAACACCTCGACCATCTGCAAAAGCTATTCGTCATATTGAAGGGGTATAAGCTCCGACTGAACCCTAGCAAGTTCACTTTTGGAGTCAGGTCTGGTAAACTGTTGGGATTTATCGTCAGCAACAAAGGCATTGAGGTTGATCCTGCTAAGGTCAAAGCTATACAAGAAATGACTGTCCCCCGCATTGAAAAGGAGGTTAGAGGTTTCTTGGGACGCTTAAACTATATTGCAAGGTTCATCTCTCACCTAACATCTACCTATGAGCCAATCTTCAAGCTGTTGAAGAAAGATCAGGTGGTTGAATGGAACAATGATTGTCAAGTTGATTTTGATAAGATCAAGGAGTATTTGCTGGAACCTCCTATCTTGATGCCACCCGTCGAAGGAAGGTCGTTAATCATGTATCTGACCGTTTTGGATAATTCAATGGGGTGCGTACTGGGCCAACATGACGAGTCTGGCCGAAAAGAGCATGTCATTTATTACCTTAGCAAAAATTTTACCGACTGTGAGACTCGCTACTCACTGCTCGAGAAAACTTGTTGCGCTTTGGTATGAGTTGCTCGCCGGCTAAGGCAGTATATGTTGACACATACCACCTTGCTGATTTCTAAAATGGATCTGATTAAGTACATCTTCGAGAAGCCTGCTTTATCTAGAAGAATCGCTAGATGGCAAATGATCCTGATTGAGTATGATATCCAGTATACAACCCAAAAAGCTATAAAGGGGAGTGTACTAGCTGACCATCTAGCTAATCAAGCCATCGAAGATTACCAATCTATGAGATTTAACTTCCCTGACGAGGACATCATGACATTGGACAACATTGAAGGTAACAGACCGTATGACGGACCTGAACAAGGATCCCGATGGACCCTGTACTTTGATGGTGCTTCAAATGCACTTGGCAACGGTATTGGTGCGACACTTATTTCTCCGGAAGGTTGCCATACACCCTTCACTGCCCGACTTTGTTTTAGCTTTACCAAAAACATGGCTGAATATGAAGCTTGTATCTTTGGTCTCAAGGCTGCTATTGACTTGGGAATCAAATCTTTGGTCGTATTTGGGGACTCGGCTTTGGTTATCAGTCAAATCAAAGGAGAGTGGGACACTAGACATCCTAATCTTATCCCATACAAAGAACATGTCTTGACATTGTTGCCTCATTTCGAGCAGATTACTTTCGAGCACTTCCCGCGAGAAGAAAATCAGCTAGCAGATGCTCTGGCTACAATGTCTTCCATGTTTAAACTTAACTGGGATAATGAAGCTCCCCAAATCACCATTGAACGGATGGACGAACCTGCACACTATCATGAGATTTATACCAAAGAAGTAGTGGAACAACCCTGGTTTCATGAAATCAAAAGGTATCTCCAGACTAGAGAATACCCCGAAGGAGGTTCAGTCAATGACAAAAAGTTCTTAAGGAGATTTGCTGCCAAGTTCTTCCTGAGCAATGGTATCCTTTATAAGCGCAGCCATGATCGTGTTCTACTTCATTGTGTGGACAAGGTTGAAGTAGAGTTGATCATGACCGAAATACATAGTGGCACATTTGGCACCCACTTGAGCGGACATACGATGGCTAAGAAGATTCTAAGGGCAGGCTACTAATGGTCTACCATTGAAGCAGATTGTCATCAACATTCCCGTACTTGTCACAAATGTCAATTCTATGCTGACAAGGTACATATTCCTCCTGTTCCTCTCAATGTTCTGACAGCTCCTTGACCATTCGCGATGTGGGGAATCGACATGATTGGAGAGATCAAGCCTACGGCATCAAATGGACATCGCTTCATCCTGGTGGCTATTGATTACTTTACCAAGTGGGTCGAAGCAGCTTCCTTCGCCTTTGTTACAAAGAATGTGGTTTCCCGCTTCATCAAGAAGAACCTCATATGCCGGTATGGTATCCCCGATAGGATTATCACAGACAACGGTACAAATTTGAATAACACTGTGATCACCGCTCTGTGCGAGCAGTTCAAGATTCAACATCATAATTCATCTCCCTATCGGCCAAAGATGAATGATGTTGTTGAAGCCGCGAACAAAAATATCAAGAAGATCATTCAAAAGATGACAGTCACCTACAAGGACTGGCATGAGATGTTACCGTTTGCTCTGCATGGATATCGTACCACGACACGTACTTCAATAGGGGAAACCCCCTTTTCTTTGGTATATGGCATGGAGTCTGTTTTACCTATGGAAGTTCAGATTCCTTCCTTAAGGATTATGAAGGATACTGGTTTGAGTGAAGATGATTGGATTCAGACCCGGCTTGACCAACTTAACTTGATCAATGAGAAGCGACTTACTGTTGTTTGTCATGGTCAGACGTATCAAAAACGGATGATCAAGGCTTTCAACAAGAAAGTCAGGCGTCAGGTATATCAAGTCGGAGATCTTGTAATCGAGCGGATCATCTTGCTGCAAAGTGATCCTAGGGGAAACTTCACTCCTACTTACGAAGGACCATTTATGATCAAAAACATCTTTTCTGGTGGGGCAATGATTCTGACCACCATGGACGACGGCGACTTGCCGCACCCTGCGAACACAGACATAGTCAAAAGATACTACGCATAAAATGACCCGACAAGTTGAAAACTCGAAAGGGAGACTTGGGAAAAAATGGGCATCCCGGTGAATCGAAAACCCGAAAGGGTGGTTCAGGCAAAAATTAGGGATAAACAAAAAAATCTGTACACCCGGCAAGTTGAAAACCCGAAAAGGCGACTTGGGCAAAAAAGGGTTTCCCGGTGGATCGAAAACCCGAAAGGGCGGTCCAGGAAAAAGTTAGGGAATTAAAGCGTATGTGTTTACCGTGGAAATTGGTAAACAACCACTGATCCTCCAAAAGGTTACTTATTTGGTGACTCGCAGGATCGATCAGATTGATCCTAAGACATGGTTGATTTTTTGGGGTTTGACTAAGTCTAATGATGGTTAATGCCAGTAAAGTAAAGACACTTTATGTAAATTGCATGAAGAAAATCTTGATAGAATAAATGAAAGCGTTAAATAAAGGCTTCGACAGAGAAGGGTAAATGAAAAGGCAATAAAGTGCTGGAATATAAAAGACTTTGATTAATTTAAATGGTGTTTCACACATACATTCTCAACAATTCTTTCGCTCACACTGGGTACTTGAATCTAGATGAGTGACTTGTATATAATGATGAACACACGCGAAAACTACGTGAACAACTAGTATTTATACTAAACACATCTCAAGTAACCGTTGGGCAGTTACGTTGCTTCAAGATGACTCCACTTGGCATGCTCACAACATTCGACGCTCCTGATCTTGGCACGTTGCACTTGGTAACTGCTGGGAACCGTTTTCCCTCCAAACATTCGAATCTCAAACCGTTCCACCCTGGGCATCAAATACCTTTGTCGAGAAGTTCCTTCGACGTCGAAGGCAACAAAATTCCTACTTAAAGAAATTCTCTAAGCACCTTGCCACTTTCTGACGAGCATTCGACAGGATCAGCTGGTCGAAACCATTCCTCATAATTAATGGTCTATATTAATAACAAACAAGGGTGTGCCAATTTAGGAGCCAACAAATTGCCCCCCAAGAATGCCTTATTTCGACGCTGAAAAGAAAAAGGCATTCTTTGAGATTCCACCCGACACCTGTCCTTCATTCTTAGCCACAGATTAACTTGTGCGCTTTTTGTCTCCTACCAACCAACTGACAATCCCAAAAAGCCATCATTCCAACTGTTCCTAAGACGTCACTTCAGTAAGGCGTTTGGCGTGCCCAATGTCTTTTCACAGATTGTCATCATGACAATTTCTCAAAATCGAGGATGCACACTGCACCGTTTCTGTTCTACAGAACGGCTACGTCAGCAGATGAGCGCCACGTGCCCCACTATCGTCTGAAACATTAAATGACCTCGAGTTTTGTGATTTTCCAATCACTATAAATAGCGCTAAGTGCCCCTCGTGGGACTTTTCACGCTATTCTTCATCCAAGCCTTATTATTGAACAGAAACTTCTGCAAACACTTTGTTCTTCATCCATCTTCATCTCAACCCAAAAATGGCCTCAGGTTCTCGTTCTTCCAATGCTCCCAGTTCTAACACTCCCTCTAAAACTGCCCAACCAAAAATCTTTTCAACTGTTCCAACAGTTAACTCCAAAGTCATGCGAAGGGTTCCTGAACCCTTGGGAACTGCTGAGCGTGAGGCTTACTCCTCTCAACTGCTGATTCCTGTTGGATACTCCAACCAGGATTTCGCCATGTCTGGCCCTTTATCTGCATGCATTGCTGACTCAACGAAGATCAAGAGCTTCTTCCCGGTGCTTGAGGCATTCAAGCCTGTTGGGTGCTCCAAAAAGGCTATAGATGACAATGAAGATCCTGCAAAAGAAAAGATAGATCTTCGTTTCTTCAACAGAGGGGTTAGGGCTTTTAGGTCTAGCCCTAGCCTTACACCAGACTACAGCGCTTGGCTCGACAAGATGGAAAAAAGCCAGGCTTCGATTTGGAAGAACCTGGGGATTTATGACCTAGTCATGCTGTCAAAGACTGGTCTCAACTACTCCCCTGAAATGCTGGTAGCCTCTTTGCTTTTTTGGGAATATACTCACTTCACCTTCCACCTGCCTTGTGGAATGGTGACACCCACTCTCTTCGACGTGGCTTCCATTACCGGTCTTCGACCAACTGGGGATTACTTTGACCCAGAGGAAATGTCTGAAGACCAGATTGGGTTTTCAACTACCAAACCCACTTACACCACCTACATCAACCACTATCATGACAAATCGACAGCTAATGTGACGGATGTGGAGCATATTGCGTTTCTAGCCCTTTGGCTGTCACGCTTCGTGTTCTGCACGAAGTCTCTACAGGTGACGAAGAAAATGGTCACCCTTGCTACCCAGCTTCACCATGGTCAAAACATCTGTTTGGCCGAATTAATACTGGCGAACCTATATGAGTCGATAAGCAGTGGAGCGACTCTGTTAAAGGTAATAGAAAATAGAGCCAGTTTGTTGCTTGCAGGACCCTTCTGGCTACTACAACTATGGCTAAATGCCACTTTTGAGTCATTCTTACCTCAGAAAACTCAGATAAACGAACAAGCTCCTGAGATAGCCAAAAGGCGTATCGAAGGCACTAGACTGGCTTTACTGACTCCCACTGAGGATGGGTTAGAACTCCAACAGACCTTTGCAAACTTCGTTTTGATGTTTGCAGGAAGAAAAGAATTCACCTCGACCATGGCTCTTTTCTCCCGTCGAAAGTTTGGTCCAGAATAGTTAACCAGGCCCCATCCCAAGTCATCAGGGGACCCTTATCTCGAAGAACACACAACACTGTGGGAAGCATTTCTCACTCCCAGAATAATGCCATTGTGCTTTAAGAGTTCCAAGAATCATCTGAGCCTGATCGCTTATCAGCCAAATTTGGTCTCTCGATAGTTTGGTATCATCCAATCACTTCCTTCTCCCATTTTTCCTAGGGAGAAATCAATGTTGTATTTTTGCAATGATTACATTGAGGATGCTGCCACCAAGCACATTGACAGGTACGCTGGTCGAACAGTACTTTCACTGTTCGACTATCAACTCAACTTCCTCTGTTCACCATCTTTTGAAGACTGGTGGAAGAGTTATTATGCCGAAGAGTTCTTCGATGAAAAAGATTTTGTGGACGAACTCTAGAAGTCCTTCGTTTTGGTCCTTGACAAAATAAAGAAATGTACGTTCACTCTCCAAATTATATTTGTCTTTCCATTTCGACTTATAACTTGTTAATTATAACTTGTGAACGCGTCTTCTTTCAGTTGTTCGAAAGCCTGCAGCAAATAAAACCACAGAAAGCCATTAGGGAGGAGGTCCCTCTACAAAACCTTCAGCACCGGTAACCAAACTTTTATTATTTCCTTCTGGTTTTAACATCCTGATTTTCGATATGGCGCTCTAAATCGACTCCATTTGGTTTTCAGGAACCTGCACCTAAGAAACGACCTGCACTAACGGTCGAATCTGCGAGTGACGATGAGGATGAATCTCCCCCTGTTCCTCTTAAACGGAGAAAACTGAAGAAAGATTCCCCTGCTCCTGAGCCTCGACCCATGATCAAAATCAAGGTTGCAGGGAGAAGGCCCAGGCCACCTCCCGTGATCATCGAAGAGCCCACGGAGGAGGAGCTGAACGTCTTGCTCAGCAAACCCGTTGAAAGTGATAATTCCAGCCCTGGGGCTGAAATTCCTCTACAGGTAGCTCCTCCGACCATTTTTAACTTAGGTGTCGATGTTCACGTTCGATTGTGTATCTTCCTAAACCAGAAGATTCTTCCTCTTCTATTTTCAGGAGACCACCGAAAGTGCAGCACCAAAAACTTCAGAGACACAAGACTCTGCTGAACATAGTAGGCAACAAGAGGAGGAATTGGCGAACGATGAAGCCATTGCCGAAGCAGAGGAACAACAACCAAAGGAAACTCAAGTGGTCGATCTGACAGAGGAGCAACATGACGAAGGGGATCATGTTGATGCTGGCACTACTAAACTACAGGTCAAAGAGAGTCATGTCGATGCAAACGCTACTGAACAACTTCAACCCCAAGCCAACGCTGCTGTAAGAGCTACCACCTCGACAAAGCCCAAGTCTAAAGAAGACTTGGCCATTTTGAAGCAAACTGATCCCATTGGCTACCTGAATGCCATCATTGAGAGTAGGGGAAGTTCATCTGACCTTAGTCATGATGCTTCTACTGCATCGGGGAAGTCCACTTCGACTTCTCCTCTTGATGAGGCTTTGATGAAGGTCAAGGCTCAGTTCTTCAAAAAGGATCTGATGAAGGCTTTGGAGGGGGATCCTACTGCTCCGTCTTGTCTGGGAGCTGTTCTGAATGCAGTCGATTTTCTTGCTGTGTCTCCAGAGGTTTCCAGCTTTATCTTGGAGTTATACTCCATTGTTGACCAAGTCTCTGCGGACTATTGACGTCAGAGGGGCTTCAACAGCCAGCTCGAAGCGCTACATGGCAAGAGTTCTTCTGCCTGGACCGAGGTAGCTGAAACAACTTCTCGAATTGCAGAGTTGTTGAAGCAGAAGACATCCAAGCAGGAGGAAATCGACGCCATAGATCGAGATAATGCCTCTATAAAGGCGCAGATCGAGGAGCTAGAGGCCAAGATAAATGCTAACACCAAGCGCAAAGAGGAGCTCCTCTCGGCTGTTTCGGACACAGAGAGCCAAGCTGAAGTTACACGAGGGCTAAAGTTCGCTGAGAAGGCCCAAGCCTTTGATGACCAGATTGCCAAACTTTCTCAGGCGACTGCCTTGTGTAACAAAAGGCTGGAGTTGCAGCAGGCCAAGTATCTTCGACTTAAAGCTTCTATCCCTTTCTAATTTGCTCAGCCATTTATTAACCATGTACTGTAATATTTGTAAGACAATGCAACCATTTTGGCTAATCATTATATAATTTTCCATTTTGGCTCTTTATAGTTAATTTGGTCATTAATTGCTATTTATTTTGATCTCTTGGAGCATAGGTTTATATTTTTTCAAATATTTTCCGTTTACTCTCAAGAGTCTTTTATCTTCACCTAACTCTTCGACCTCATAAGCTCCACCAGAAAAAATTTGGATAATTCTGAACAGTCCTTCCCATTTGGGTGACCATTTTCCCATGCTTCGATCCCTTCGATCCATGGGGAGAATCACCTTCCAAACTAATTCTCCAGGCGAGAATACCTTAGGTTTTACTTTTTTATTGTAAGAGTCTTCCACTCTTTTCTTCTGAATTCTTAGTAGGTCGAGAGCGCGTAGTCTTTCTTCGTCTAAATCTACTAGTTCGTCTAACATCATATCCCAATAAACCTCAGAGGGGATATCATGATGTCTCTGAACCCTTGCTGATTGAAGACAAATTTCCGTTGGCAACACTGCGTCATGGCCGAAAGTTAGCCGATATGGTGTTGTACCTATGGCTTCTTTTGGGGACGTTCGACAGGCCCACAAGATCTGGTCTAACGTCTTATGCCAATTTTTTGGCTTCTTTCCTACATGCTTTTTTATCAGGCCGATCACTATTTTATTCGCTGCTTCAACTTGACCATTTTCCTGTGCATAATAAGGTGTTGATGTTAGGAGTCTAAAACCTGTTTCTTGAGCGAATTCCTGCATCTTTCGACCAGTGAACACTGATCCTTGATCATTCGTTATAGTTTCAGGGATTCCAAATCTAAAGATAATGTTCTTTTGAATAAATTCAATGACATTTTCTTGGTCTGCATTGACTAAAGGAATAGCTTCGATCCACTTAGTGAAATAATCAATGCCTACCAATATATACTTCTGGCTCTTTGATGATGCCGGTCGAATCTCTCCAATAAGATCCAACGCCCATCCTCTAAAGGGCCAAGGTTTCACTATTGAGTGAAGTTCGCTTGCTGGTACATGTTGGATGCCCGTATGGACTTGACATTCCTGGCAACCCTTCGCGAACTCAACACAATCTTTCAAGATGGTGGGCCAGTATAGTCCTTGTCGAAACAACAACCATTTCATCTTATGGCCTACTTGGTGAGCCCCACATGCTCCAGCGTGCGTAGTCGAAAGGGCTATGTATGCTTCAGTTTCACTTAAGCACTTTAGCAATACCCCTTCAGGCGTCTTTTTAAATAACTCATTACCCATGAGTACGTAACTCAACGCCCTATATTTTATTTTCCGTTCTGTCAAAGCTGCTGGATTTTGCAGATAATCTACAATGGGTTTCCTCCAATCTTGCTCTGACAAATTGTCTATAAACGATATTTCAAAGTTCCTTTGATCAGCATACCCTAGTCTTGTCGATTTCAAATCTGTTGGTGACAGGCTAGTTGCTTTTATTTTTTCTCGGACTTCGATTGCTCTTTGTAATCTCGTTTTTGAAATTTTGTACCCAGATGCAATTTGTGCCAAATCACTGGCTATTTGATTTTCCAATCTGGGTATGTGTCGAATGTTGACCATTTCGAATTTTTTCAATAAACGATTTGCTATCACAAAGTACATAATAAGATTTTCTCTTATGCACTTATATTCTTTTGTGACTTGCTTAATGACTAACTCTGAGTCTCCCATTATTTCGACTCGAGTTGCCCCCAATTCCAACAATATCTCAAGGCCAGTAATTAGAGCTTCATACTCAGCCTCATTGTTCAAACAAGTACCTGATATCTCGTACTTGAATGTTGTTGGAATTTTTTCTGGAGAAATAATCAAGACCCCTACTCCTGTTCCATCTTTATGGCTGGAACCATCGAAGTAGAATTTCCAAGGCTCTATCTCCACATAATTTATATTCTCAACCTGAATTGAGTGGTCGACTATAAAGTCTGCTACCACTTGCCCTTTCACTGCCCTAAGAGGCATAAAGTTTAATGAGTACTCAGTTAATGCTAGCGCCCACTTGCCAATTCGGCTGTGCAGGATGGGTTTCGACAACATGTACTTGAAAACATCAAAATGAGACGAAACGTACACATCAACTGGTTTTATATATTGTTTGAGCTTTGTACAAGAGAAATAAAGACATAGACATAATTTTTCAACTTCGCTATATCTAGTTTCTGCATCATTCAAAACTCTACTAAGATAGTAAATGGGTATTTCGACTCCATTTTCATCTTCCTGGGCTAACATGCTTCCCAAAGTTTTGTTGGATGCAACTATGTACAATCTCATACTCCTGTTGCTGCAAGGAGGCACCAAAATAGGTGGCTTGGTGAGATACCCTTTGATTTTGTTGAAGGCTTCTTGTTGCTCTTGCCCCCATTCGAATCTTTCCTTATTCAATCGAAGTAAGGGTGAGAAGGCTTGAGCTTTTCCACTTAGGTTAGATATGAATCTCCTTAAGAAATTTATCTTGCCCAGCAGAGATTGCAGTTCCTTTTTGTTCGCTGGCGCTTTCGCTTCCAGGATTGCCTTCGTCTTGTTCTGGTTGATTTTGATTCCTTTCTTGTGGACGACGAAGCCCAAGAAATCTCCAGCTTTTACACAGAACGCACACTTCAAAGGGTTCATTTTCAGACCATGTTCTCTCATTCTTTCAAATGATTGTCGAAGGTGGTCTATATGGTTCTTCCTGGAAACAGATTTTACAACAATATCATCAATATATACTTGCATAAAAGTGTTAATAAAATCATGGAAGATAGAGTTCATCGCTTGCTGATATGTTGCCCCAGCGTTCTTTAGGCCAAAAGGCATCACTAACCACTCGTAAGTGCCTAAAGCCCCAGGGCATTGAAAAGCTGTTTTCGACACATCTTCTTCAGCAATGAATATTTGATTATATCCTGAATAACCATCGAGCATGCTCAGGTACTCATGGCCAGCGGCAGAATCGACTAGCATTTCCTCCACATGCATAGGATATTCATCTTTGGGTGTAGCAGCATTAAAATCTCTGAAATCTATGCATACCCTCAATGTACCGTTTTTCTTAATCACTGGCACAATGTTTGCAATCCATTCTACATACCTCGTAGCTCGTATGAGTTTGCACTTCAGCAGTCTTTCGACTTCTGTTTTGATCTTCGACAGTATTTCTGGAGCGAAGTGTCTTGGAATTTGCTTGACTGGCTTCTTCCCAGGTTTGATTGGCAACTGAAGTTCTACCAATCCTCTGTCGAGACCAGGCATCTCGTCGTAATCCCATGCAAAGCAATCCTTGAACTCTTTTAACAAATGGATCACTTCCAACCTGATCTCTGGGTATATTTTTGCGCTAATGTAAGTTAGCCTTTTCTTTAATCCTTCGCCCAAGTTGATTTCTTCTAGAGGATCCTGCGCTAGCATTTTGATGTTGTTCGCTAGGGGGTCCTTTTCGAATCCCAAAGGCTCATCGTCGTAGATGGCGTCAAGCCTTTGTGCCTGCATTTCTTCTGGCATGATATCAGGAGGTTCTGGGTCGAAATCCTTTCCAGGACCTGCAGAAGGTAGCTGTTGATCATTGGCCTGTGTGGCCATATATTTTACTTCGGATTCGATAGCCGTTATCATCCTTGTTTCGGCTACATAAGCCGAAATTCGCTGCAGTGATTGTGACTCAGTCATTGTCACTGAATTCACTTCCCCAACCAGTTGGCTGGATGTCAGTTAGCCTACTGAAATCAATGTGGGACAAGTCTTCTCTGTCCCATTGAAAACCATGCTCAGGGTGCAGGTATAAGGAACAAAAAGCATTTGGCGCTGGCGCCAAGTCGAAGTCAGGTGCTGGGCATGGCCCAATGTGAGCCAAATTTTTATCGAAGTCTTCTCTCCCTAGGTGATTTACTTCGCCCAAGTAATAGCTCTGATCCGCTTCTATATTTTCGACCATTCCATCAGGACGCCATAGTATCAACCTTTGGTGCATTGATGATGGTACTGCTCCAACACCATGTATCCACTCTCGGCCCAACAAAAGATTATAATTTGGTTTGGCCGATATGACCATAAACATAGTTGGTCGAAGGATGGATCCCACTTTGATGTCTAGTTGGATCACACCCATAGTGGTCCCTATTCCGCCTTCATAATTTGACAGGACCATGTTGTGAGGCTTGATGTTTTCATCGCTCTTGCCTATTTTTCTCAGCATAAAGTGAGGGATGATGTTGATGGTTGCCCCACAGTCCACCAAGATCTTATTTACGGTGGTTTCTTCGAGTTTTGCCCTTTTGAATAGAGGCTTGAGGTGATTTTTCATCGCCTCTGTAGGAGATTCAAAGAAACCATTTTGCTCTTCAGTAGCGCCATTATCCATGACGAAGTAGCATACTGGCCTATGCTTGGCCATTTCTTGTTCGACTTCCCAATCGTTCGATTCGACTTCCACCTGGCGGTTGAACTCTCTTGGCAAATCTGAGACTATGTTCACCATGATATCTAGGGTGTCATCAGACTCAGAGCCATCTTCGTCATCAACTTCGCCCTGGTTAGGCCAGACTAGTCTATTGGTCACTGGTTGTCTTTCCAGAGGCTTTCTCTGCTTTCTCTGAGGGACATTTGAACTTGATTCTGGCTTTGGTTCATTAGTAGCTTCCCTCTCAGCCTTTCGCCGTCTCTGGTATCTTCTCCATTGGGATCGAGATATGGGATTCTTTCCCTTGTAGTTACTTGATACCTGGGTCACTTTAGAGGTGACAACCTGAGGTTCTTTCTTATGTGTCAAAGATGAACCTCTTGGCACTTCGAAGGAGTGCCACCTTTCCTCGCTCGGTCTCTTTCGACCTGATGTTTTATACCACGTATCAACTGCCACATTGGTTGGAGGTCTGAAAGTCAGTGGCCTCTTCTCTTGATTTGAACCCTTTTGGTAGGTTCTTCTGGGGTCATGTCGAATATCAACACTTTCCCTTCTTCTGTTTGCTGCTCTTACACCTTGGATGTGTTCAGCAGCTTTTTTGTCGAAAATCGAGTTGCATCGAGGACACATCATCACTTCTAACTTTTTCTTCTGGCATCTTTGCAGGAAATCTGCCAGAGTTTCGTTTTCCCGAGGGAAAGCCGTTTTGTTGGCTTGCTCTTGCCTAGTGGCCTCCTCTGGTGCTTTTGATTCAGAGATTTCGACCATGTTGACATTCATGGTGTCTTTGGTGGCAAGAGTCATTTGCTTCATCTGAGCCTCCAGGTCCTTTGTCTGGCCTTGGACTGCAGCCAAGTAGGAACTGGGTTTTGCTCCAGATTTTGGGGCTCCAACTGTCTCCAACTTTGGGCTTTCAACAGCTTTTTGGACTGCTTCAATTGTTTTTCTAGAAAGACTCCCAGAAAAACTTCCAAAGATTGGCATGTTGACATGATCCTTGGTGACTTCGACCATAGTTATTCCTCGCCTTTTCACCTGGCTTCTGGACGCCTCGATCACATTCACCTCTGAAGGTTCAACATAATGGGCTTCAGCCTGCAAAGGGTTAGAGTCCACAGTCATGGGGGTCTTATCGGCAAATTTCAGCCTCCCTTCTTCGATAGCATCTTGCACGAGATTCCCCTGGGGGCACTATCATTTGGCCATCTTTTACAAGTAAGTCAAAAATTTCAGGACCAGTGGGGTTTTTTCCACTTGAGGGGACTAGCAGTTTGCAAGAGTATGGTGGCCCTTGTTTTAGCTCCGCTAAATCGACCTCGCTTTCTTCGACGGTTATAGTTTCGTCGAAGGTTTTTGGATCTTCATCGTCCATTTCGACATATGCTATCCTTTCTCTTTTATGAGTTTTTGTCGCCTTGGCTTTTTCAGCTTTAAGGCGTTCTACCTGTCGAACCCTATCGGCCAATTGGGCCATGTCTCTCAGGTATTGAGTGTCTAATTTCTTCCTAATGGAATAATCTAAGCCTCCTGCGGCTATTTCGACTAACTCATGTTCTGGCACTTGCGTAAAGCATCTTGCTTTAAGCAACCTAAACCTATTTAGATATTCGTCTATAGGTTCAGTGAATCGCCTCTTTACACTGGCCAATTCTTTCAGGCTTATCTTGGTTTGTTCCATGTAGAATTGCTCATGGAACAATCTCTCTAACTGTGTCCAATGGTGGATCGAATTGGGGGGAAGAGTTGTGAACCAAGTAAACGCGTTCTTTGTTAGGGAACTTGGGAAATACTTAATCCTCCGGTTTTCGTTGTTTGAAATATCTCCTGCTTCAATCAAGTATCTCGCCACATGCTCGACAGTAGATTCTGTCGTGTCCCCTGAAAATTTGGTGAACTTAGGGACCTTACATCTAGGAGGTAAGTCTGTTTGTAACACATATTCTGACAGTGGGGATGTAAAGTTGGGCCTACGGAAGCCCGTATTCATCCCATTTTGCGTCATGATTCTTTCGATCATGGCTGTCAGGTTATTTTCCAAACCTATATTCTGGTATTGGATGTGCTGAACTACTTCGTCAGTATTTTGGTTTCTGTTGACTATCCTTACCTCCGGGGCTATGACCCTGGGTTCTTCGACCCCGGGTTGTTCCAGTCGCGTCCTAAGGTTTTCTTCGACAGGCTGCTGGACTTGGTTAATCGTGGTTTCTTCCTCTAGAAGTATACCTTGGTTTCCCCTTATTTGCGCCCTTTAGGGCTGTCAAATAGGTTGGGGTACTCCAAAGAAATCGGCCAGACGCGCCATTTGCGCTGTCATCTGCTGATTCGACTGGGTGATATTTTGTATTAGAGGATTTAGCACTGTACTTAAAGTTTGTGCCAACATTTGAACCATATCGTGGTTGCTTTCGTCCATTTGCTGCCTCAAGACTGCTGTCGAGGCATTCGTAAGGCCATGCGCTACTTGGGACGTTCCTCCTAAGAGTTGGGTCCTACCCCTGTTCGCCATACCCACTCCAGAACCTTGGAGTGGCGAAGAGGCACTCACTAAAGGGTCTGAAAAAGTGGACGCAGCGTTCGTCAGGCTAGCCAATTCAGAAGTTGGCATGCCATAGAGTGGTTCTCGATTTAGACCGCCTGTCGAAAATCCTGGGGGAACATAAGGCCTAGTTCCTGGGTTTCCCCTTGGTGGGGGAGTTCCCAAAGGTATTCTGGGGCCAGTGAACGGAGGTAATGGCCCCGTTTGTGTGACCGTTACTGCTGGTGTTGAACCAGCAGTTAGCGTTTCACTTACGGTTGGGATAACCGTTGTTCCCACATTTGTTTGTGGGATTTCACTATTGTTTGGCGGATTCGCCATCACTTCTCTTCTTCTCGTAGTATTGGTATCGTTAGTGTATATTCTACCACTTCTCAATAACATGCAATACTTCTCGAAAAAGATGATATTCTATATAAATACGGTTAACCTAAAAATCAACACAAAGTCCCATCAGGTGTGCCAATTTGTTTACCGTGGAAATTGGTAAACAACCGCTGATCCGCCAAAAGGTTACTTATTTGGTGACTCGCAGGATCGATCAGATTGATCCTAAGACATGGTTGATTTTTTGGGGTTTGACTAAGTCTAATGATGGTTAATGCCAGTAAAGTAAAGACACTTTATGTAAATTGCATGAAGAAAAGCTTGATAGAATAAATGAAAGCGTTAAATAAAGGCTTCGACAGAGAAGGGTAAATGAAAAGGCAATAAAGTGATGGAATATAAAAGACTTTGATTAATTTAAATGGTGTTTCACACATACATTCTCAACAATTCTTTCGCTCACACTGGGTACTTGAATCTAGATGAGTGACTTGTATATAATGATGAACACACGCGAAAACTACGTGAACAACTAGTATTTATACTAAACACATCTCAAGTAACCGTTGGGAAAGTTACGTTGCTTCGAGATGACTCCACTTGGCATGCTCACAGCATTCGACGCTCCTGATCTTGGCACGTTGCACTTGGTAACAGCTGGGAACCGTTTTCCCTCCAAACATTCGAATCTCAAACCGTTCCACCCTAGGCATCAAATACCTTTGTCGAGAAGTTCCTTCAACGTCGAAGGCAACAAGATTCCTACTTAAAGAAATTCTCTAAGCACCTTGCCACTTTCTGACGAGCATTCGACAGGATCAGCTGGTCGAAACCATTCCTCATAATTAATGGTCTATATTAATAACAAACAAGGGTGTGCCAATTTAGGAGCCAACAATATGACTATGTCTCGTCGGATCACTTTAAGGACAATCTCTTCACGACCAAGCTCCGGGCTTCTGATCAATCCAATCACCTTCGGACGAAGCAACGAATGAACAAGACACTCAGAGTTGTGAAGGCTATAGCAGAATGGGAACCCCATAGAATTGTTACACATAGCCATCTTTCTTTTGTATAAATTTTTTCTTAATTTTACGATAACATTCTCTTACTAGGATGTCTGCCTCCTTTGTACAAAGATACTTACAAAAGTTAATACAAAATACTTCAAAGTGCGGAAATTTGCTTGCCTTTCCTTTCTTTTTACACTTATGTTTTATTTGAAAACGTCCAATGGTTTGTTAAATAGGCATATGCATTTGAATATAATCACTGCTTACAAATAAAACGAAATGAGAAAGGATAATTACCGGTAGGTCGAAAGTGTGGAAAAACGTCTTTAGGCTATTCCAGAGGAAATCCCCTGCAGTATGTCATGCAGATCCTCAACAAAGCTAAAACCTTGAGGTACATATCCCCAGTGGAGTTAAAATTCAAAATTCCCATCAGAGTAAAGTCTCTAAACTCTCGATCCCCAGTGGAGCCCGAAAACTTTGAACTACAAATCCTCAGCGAAGATAAAACCTTCTTCCTCACCAAAGTCAAATTTCCAACTATATTTCCCCGGCGGGAACCATTCAGTTTTTCCCAATATCCCCAACAGGTTACCTTAAAAATCCGAGAGTCAACCAGATAACAGTTAACTTCTTGTCTTATCCCCAACTAGGATGATTCCCCAGTAGATTGGCATACAACCCAAGCTCCTGATTTTCCCGGCAGAATAAACACTCTCCCCACAGAGTTATTTCCCAATAGAACGAAGATTCCAGTTCCTGTTTCTCCATTTGAAGCCTCCTAGGTTTTAATTCCCCAGTAGAGGTCGTCGGCTTTTTCCTTATTTCCCCAGGAAAGTCATGAAGAATTCTCACATCCCTACAGAAGTTGTCAAAACTCTTGTTAATCCCCGCAGGTCACTAAGGATTTACAATCCCCAGCAGTGGTCCCAGGATTTCTCATCCTCAACAATCAAAGATTTTTGGAATCCCCAGCATCGGTCAAGGATTTACTTTCCCCAGCAGCAGTCAAAGATTTCATTATCTCTAGCTATCAAGGATTTATTTTCCTCAGCAAGACAGCTAGTCAGCTTACATGCACATCCATTACATTCATAAACATTAATGGAACACATTTTATTGCATCATACATGGCATGCAACATAACTTTGTATTTTAGCTAACATTCTATCCTTTCAGGATAAGATTAAAAGCTACCTTTAACAAATGTTCAAAGAAATCAGATACAGTATGGACACATCCCAGACACAACGGTCATTCTATTACTCATTCAGACTTCAGCATTCAGATACAATATAGATACACCCCAGACACGACGGTCATTCTATTACTCATTCAGAATTTCAAGTTAAGATACAGTATGGATACACCCCAGACACGACGGTCATTCTATTACTCATTCAGACTTCAGCATTCAGATACAGTATGGATACACCCCAGACACGGCGGTCATTCTATTACTCATTCAGAATTTCAAGTTAAGATACAATATGGATACACCTCAGACACGACGGTCATTCTATTACTCATTCAGAATTTCAAGTCAACATACAGTATGGATACACCGCAGAAATGACGGTCATTCTATTACTCATTCAGACTTCAGCAATCAGATACAGACTAGATACGCTCCAGACACGGGAGTCATTCTATTTCTCATTCAGGTTCAACTATCTCGTACAGATACAATATGGATACACCCCCCAGACACGGCAGTCATTCTATTACTCATTCAGAATTTCAAGTCAAGATACAGTATAGATACACCCCAGACACGACGTCATTCTATTACTCATTCAGACTTCAGCAATCAAATACAGACTAGATATGCTCCAGACACGGGAGTCATTCTATTTCTCATTCAGATTCAGCTACCAAACTAAGTTCAGATACACTCCAGGCACGAAAGTCATTCTGTCACTTATCCCAGTTACAATACAGATACACTCCAGACACAGAAGTTATTCTGCTACTCATACAGGTCTCAACTTCAGATACAGTCCAGATACGCGCCAGACACGGTCGCCGTTCTGTCACTCATTCGGAATTTATCCCCAACACATAGATGCTCCCTACACAAATGTTTCTCTGTTACCCATTCAGAATACAGATACACTCCAGACACGACAGTCATTCTGATGTTCATTCAAGAATCAAATACAGTTACAACTCGAATACGCTCTAGACAGGGACACCATTCCCTTGCTCATACGAACCCAGTCTCCAGATACAACTCAGATACGTTCCAAATACGGATACCATTCTGATGTCCATTCTACTAATATTCAACAATCATTTTTGATGGCATCTCTAAGCCCATCTCCAGCAATATTCTACCATCTCCAAATGGCATCTTTAAGCCCATTCCCTCAGCTACATTTTGACGAGTGCAAATTTACGGGCACTCTAGTGTCCAATCCTCTTTTACCTTCGAGTCACGAAAGGCAGATTCGCCAATCTAACTCTTCAAGTCCAAGAAGATTGAACAGGGGAAACAGTTGTACCCCAAAATTTTCCATCCCATCCTTTAGGAATTCATCCTGAACTCTCAGGTTTTTCTCTTAAACAAAGCCAAGCCCTTCATTATCATTCCTTTCCAAGCAAACAATTTGCAAGAGCAAAATGGTCATTTGCAAGCTCTAAAGGCAAAGCTTTTACCTTGGAAAAATTAAATTCTAAACATTTGGAATTTTTCTCTAAAAACGGGTGTTTAAGAAGAAAATGGCACTTCAGAACTTCTGAACCAACCTCCAGGCAGAAACAGTCAGAAGTTGCAAACCTGGCTCAGCACATAGTATTCAGTCAGAGCATGGCTCTTTCAGTAGTTACGCCAGCTCAGTCAGAGATTGTAAACGTGGCTCAACACATAACATTAAGTCAGAACATGGCTTTTTCAGCAGCTACGCAAAAGTTCAGTTAGAGTTTTCTAGAGAAAGCAACAAAGCCTAAAACTCCTTCAGAACGTACTGGGATCAGAAGGTAATGGGATCAGCAGATTGGGTATAATAATGAAACATAATCTCTAAGTCCAGAGTCTTTAAAGACAGATCAAAGGAGCATACTGGAAAACTCTCAGAGCATGCTGAGGAAGCAAGAGGCCAAGGTCAGAGCTTGGTTTATGTTGTTTTTGGTAAAGCAGAACTGCTGGCTCAGGTTTTAGGTAATGATGCAAAATCTCCTATTACAAGATTTTTGATGTTGATAAATCTCATCACCATTTAATCGTCATTAATGCTCACAACCACTCCTGAACATTCATCCAAGGGGACTCTCCACGCGTGGCTTGTTAAACACTTTTGTGCAGGTTTAGGTATGGGTCTATGTGCCACTTTTCGCCTATAGGGGTCACTTCTCCTCAATCCTTGCATATTGTTCCAGCCTAGGTTGAAAAGTTGTCCATCATCACAACTTTTCATGAACTTCCTTCAAAAACAAGTTAACCTCTACTGCATAATATTGGCGCCCTTTAACGTTCAAAAATCCATAAAGCCTTTCCTATAAATAGGACACCATTGTCCATCACAAAATAAAAACGTGAAAAAACATCCAGAAAAAATCGCTAGAGGAGAAACAGAAAACTCTAGTAAAAAAAACAACCTTGTAAATCTCTGTCCAAAAATCTCTGGTATTTTCACAAACTTTGAACTTCCTACCTCCAAACTTCATTAATACCCAGTTTGCTTTGTGACCAAAGAACACCCATACAGTTTCTGACCATACATACACATACTTTTTCCATCCACCCCTCCTAAAAAAGAACTTGTCCAGAACACTATCAGAGCTAAAGTTATCTCCCACTCACAGACTTTTTCAACAGCCAGGTAAGCACCTGCTGACTTTCGTCACGCTGCTAAGCATCATCAGCTTTGCAGACTCAATAAAACATAATGTAAATATCATGTTGCTGCTGTATGCGTTTTGAGGATTTTCATACCTCTGAATGCTTAAGTAGGAAGTGAATCAGTATAGAACCTGCCTGTGACCTTGTTGGTTCTGTCTCCTGAAACACTTTGACATTTGCTGAGGCTGTCCTAGGCATGCCTTCTGTTTTATGTGAAATTAATAAAATTGCAGATGTTCTGGCTAGCACAGGGAGAAGCCAAGTTCTGACTTTGACGTTAGCACATCTGGAGCCTGTTTTGCTGTCAATAATATCAGAACTTCTGAAAATTATTGTATTTCAGTAGGGTCAGAACTTCTGACTTCCCCACTAACAAACTTTTTCCTTGCAGCGCATGGGAGTCAGAACTTCTGACCTTCCCACTAACAGGTTTCTGTTTTGCAGGTGCCATAGTCAGAATTTATGACTCATAGATTTTCACTAACAGGTTGATAATCTTGCAGCAAGCCTGGGTCAGAACTTCTGACTTCCTCTCAGCAGCGCTCTAGCCCTCTCTCTCTTTCTCTTTTCTTCCCCTTGTTATTTTCTTTTCTTATCTATTTTTCTCGTTGAACCACCCCCATGTACAAATGTGTATCCCCATCTCCTGATGCTGTAATAGCGTAGGATTTTACATTTCCATATTTTATTGCTTTCAAATGTAAATGCTAGTAATTAGGATGTGTATGGCAAGATAAAAATCAATGAAATAGAAAATCCTAATTCAAGATAAACTCTTGCATGCAATAAAACACACTTGCACACAAACACCCCTAAGGTATCTCCACTTGGTTGCCTAAACAAATGGCCATGATATGCATGTTGAGTATCTATTAGCAAAACAAAAACAAAACAAAAGATCATAGTCCCCCGATGACGCTATCTTGGTTGCCTATACAAAATGATCTAGTCCCTCGGAAAATTGCAAAAGATACTTGGAAATATTGCTATCATGGTCTATACGATGACCCGCGCCTGTCCCGTTTAACATCCTAACACAAGATTGTTCACCAAATGCAATGGTGAAACAACACTATCAAAAGGGTTAAAAACATAAGAAAAATCTTTGAGTAAAATAGGGTAAACAACTCTTAGTTACTTGATCAAAGCTTGCAAAAACATCCTTGCTATTTTCAAACACACTTCACAACACAATTTCAAAACATTTCCCAAATCAAACTTTCAAACATGGAAATATCTTTTCAAAGACAATACACCTTTGTATACATTCAAACCAGAATCATTACAAAGGTTGCCACGACGATGGCCTCTTTTCAAAAGCATTTTCAAAAACCACACACAAAGCACCATTTAAAACAAATTGAAAAGCAAACGCAAGTGATCTAAAACTAAGAGCCCATGGAAAACCATGGATGAAAAGGGTGCTAGCACCTTCCCTTTTCATACTCTACTCCCCGAACCTAAGAAAAACATCTCAAAGGTCTTTCCTGTGCTTTTTGACCTTTCCTTAGGATAAAATAAAAAGTCGGTGGCGACTCTTGCTAAACCGAAACATTTGCAAAAAGAAACGCAAAACCTCAAGTTAGTTCTCCCACCGTATCACAAAGGGCAAGTGAGAAGTTCTGATAATGGATATGTGAGGTGTCAATACCATTGGATGGGAATGTCTAGAGATACTGGTCCAGGATTACTGTTTTGACAAGCAACTAAAGAGGATTGACCTAGAAGTTCTGATCCAACTAATGGGGTAAAAGTGTCAGGAAATAAACATAAAAAAGGTATTTCAGGGGCTAGAACTCAGGACCCTTAACACTAATGTCTTATGCACACGCTCTCTACCACTGGGGTGGCTATACATCCGATATTAGAAGCAAAAACATAAACATATATTACAAAGTAAGTTCTGATGATGAACTTCATCTCCTTCTCCATGCTGATCACAACATTTGCAGCTTAGTCATTTCTCAACAAAACAGAAAATGCACATTAGCAGTTATGGAAGATTTTATCATGGTTTCAGAAATATGAGGCATCAGAACTGTAAATCAGAAGCAAGCATGAATTTTGCTAAACCTAATTCTGAACCCTAATCTCCTTAAGATGTTCTGAACTGAAATTCTCTCTACTTAGGCAAAAAATACATGAAATCTAAGAATATGTACAGCATCAGAGTCAGGATGTCTACATTGTATTTTTAACATGCAAGCCTATCATTGCCTAAGTACTGAGGTAAAAGTCAAAAGAAACTTACTTTGCAGCTAGAAATTGTTCTGTGAATTAGAACCCGGTTCTGACTGCTGTGATATTCTGATCAGCTTCCTTCTATTCTCAGAAAGCTAGAACAACCCTGAATTATGGATGGCTGGAAAGTTCTGGAGCAGCCAAGGAGCAATGTTCTGGTTTTTTAAGATGTAGATTGATGAAGACTGTGTTACAGTCTAAAAACAGAAGTTAGGACGACTTCTAAGTGTGTATCAGAAGCTGTATGGATGATTTTATCAAGAAACACGCGAGAAAAATTAGAGTTTGGATGCAAAAGACAGAAAGTGGCAGGTTTTTGTGTTTACGTTTGCAATTTCAAGTTCTTTGAAATTTCAACAAAGTTTCAAGTTCTTTGAAATTTCAACAAAGTTTCAAGGCTTTTTTCTCAGGTTCTCCTCCTTAACAGTTGCAAGTGGAGTTCAATTTATAGGCAAGGATTTTGGATCTTGGAGAAGCCAAGAGTACAACCATCATATGCTAGGGGCGCTGACTTGTTCTTGAAGCAAGTTTAAACAAGTATGGTTGAAGGCACAAAGTAGGGTGGTTAGAAGATTTTAGCCGTGCCTAAGCTGGATTTGTAAGCATGAATTAAGGAAAAGTATTCTCATAAGCAAAATTAAAGCATGGGCCCAACATAAACTTGTACAAAAGTTTGCTTTTCAAGGACAACAATGGTACTTCTATGTCACAAGTGGGGAAATCCTTTGGATAAAGACTCAAAAGTGGGTGTGAGCATTAAATGATGATGAGATTTATCAAAACAGAAACCTATAATATGAGATTATGTATTATAGCTTAATCTGGATCAGAAGTTCAGCATCAGCGTAACTTGAAACAAATATCCAACTTCTGATCTTTGAATCTCTCTGCTCCAGCATGTTCAGAAGGGGTTCTCAGACTTTTCAGAAAACTTGTAACATGCTTTACAGACCCTCTTTGAATTACTCTTGCAAATTCTAATTGAACCTTCTTAAAACTGGTCCAGAAGTTCTAACCAAAATCTGTTTTGGAAATGCCCAGAATTTATTGAATGCTTCAGTTTCATGGACGTGTCTTCAAGGATTTATAACTCGAAATCCCAGCATTTCTAGGAGAAGTTCTGTTCTGCAATGTTTTAGATTTCATTGAAATCTATAACTCTTATGTCAGAAGTTCTTCCAGAATTAACTTGCATCATAGTGAAAATCTGGCCAGAAGTTCTGAACTTATCATATTTCCCAAACACTTAGAAAAATTTCTAAGTATTTAGAATTTTGACTTTTCCAAAGTAATTTTGACTTTTGATTTTCTTGATGAAACAAACTTCATATTCCAACATGTATTGATGAAATATGACTCTTGAAACTTGATGTTGATCCAAAAGTCAAAGTTTGACTTTTCAGTATGCAATTGACCATTTTGCCCTTGTGCCAATCCCAAACCTAAACTGATGTATCAGTGCTACAAACTGGATGTCATGGAATATCTTGTGAGAATCCTAGAGAAATGAGAGGGAAAATTTTAGGGTACAACAGCTGCCCCTGTTCAATCTTCTTAAACCTTAAGAGTTAGATTGGCGAATCCGCCATTCGTGACTTGAAGGTGGAAGATGATTGAACACTAGAGTGCCCAGAAATTTGCACTCGATGATGTGTTAGTTGACTATGTAGGGAATGGGCTTGAAGATGCCATTTGGAGGGATGATGGAGAGTTGTCGGAGATGGGCTTATAGATGCCATCCAAAGGTGATTGTTGACATAAATTAGACAGTATAAATTTTGACTTTAACTGGGGAAGAATCAGAATAAATTTTTAGAGTGATTTATCTGAACCAGAGAAAATATCTACAGGAAAGGAATCAAGATAAACCATTGAGAGATTTAAACTGAAATAGCAGATGCAGTGGGATGAGTATCAGGATAAATCTTTTGGTTAATTTAAACTGGAGTGGCAGATATCTTCATCTGTAGATTAACCAGAAGAGGTCTTTGGTCGCCTGTCTTTAACTGGAAGAAATAAATCTAGCCAGAAGAGGTCTTTGGTCGCCTGTCTTTAACTGGAAGAAATAAATCTAGCCAGAAGAGGTATTTGATTCTTTAATTCATGATGGGCCTGTGTGGGGCTGCTTCAGGACGAGTCAGTGTAAAACTTCATCTAGAATTGTATGAGAAGGAACCTGGGTAGGGTTGCTTCATGATGAGTTTATGTAAAAACTTCATCTGAAATGAGAAGGAACCTGGGTAGGGTTTCTTCATGATGAGTCCGTGTAAAACTTCATCTGAAATGAGAAGGAACCTGGGTAGGGTTGCCTCATGATGAGTCAGTGTAAAACTTCATCTAAAAAGGAGAAGGAACCTGGGTAGGGTTTCTTCATGATGAGTCAGTGTAAAAACTTAATCTTAAATGAGAAGGAACCTGAGTAGGGTTACTTTATGATGAGTCAGTGTAAAAACTTCATCTGAAATGAGAAGGAACCTGGGTAGGGTTGCTTCATGATGAGTGTAAAACTTCATCTGAAAAAGAGAAGGAACCTGGGTAGGGTTGCTTCATGATGTTCGTGTAGATAGTTGCCCTGGCTTGTTTCAGGAATTAATCTATAATTCGTTGTCCTCAAATAGTTGTCCTGTCTTATTTCAGGTATTAATCTGAAATTTATCGAAAATTGTTGATGATAATTATCTGTTGATTGATCTTTCCTGAAAAGGTAAAGAGTTAGTTGTATGCAATGTCATGATGTATGAGATGCATGGCGTAATGATTTTTCTTAAAATAAATGAGACTATGCTGTATGCATTTGTCATGTATGCGTTATGGTTTATGAATTTGAGGCGTTCCTTGCAGCGTGTCTTTGTATAGGAAAATAAATCCTTGGCAACATGCTGATGAGCCTTGAGAAATGAGCTCCCAGACTGCTGCTAGGGAAGAAGGGCATGTTCCTCTTGTTTTAGGATGTTTCTACTAGGAATTCTTGTTCCGTTGTTTGAGGAGAAACTCTGTTGGGGAATATTATCTTGTTTAAGAAGACTCTGGAGAGTGTTGATCTCTGATTGGGAAAAGAATTTAGGAGTTTTGGTTGTTCAATGTTCTACTGGGGAATTATTCCTGACTGGAAAGCATCAAAAACTGGCTGTTATCTGGTCAAAATCCAAGCTTGGCAGCATTCTGTTGGGGATAGTGAAGTTGACTGTTATCTGGTTGTATTCCAGGCTTCACAATGACTTGCAGGGTAAGATCTGAATTAACTATTATCTGGTCAGAATCCAGGCTTCACAGAAAATTGCTTGAAGTTGAACTGTTATCTGGTCGGTTTCCAGGCTTCACAGTGACTTACCGGGGAAGAATAAATTAACTGTTATCTGGTCGGATTCCAGGCTTCTCAGAAATTTTTTAAGGTGAATGAAGTTAATTACTATCTGGTTGGGTCCAGGCTTCACAATAACTCGTATGAAAAGATAAAGTTGAATTGATATCTGGTCGGATCTAGGCTTCACAGTAACTTGCTGGGGTAGAGTAAATTAACTGTTATCTGATCGGATTCCAGGCTTCACAGAAAATTTCTGAGGTGGATGAAGTTAATTGTTATCAGGTCAGGTCCAGGCTTCACAATAACTTATCTGAAAAGATGAAGTTAAATTGATATCTGGTCGGATCCAGGCTTCACAGTAACTTTCTTGAAATTAGTTGTTATCTGGTCGGATTCCAGGCTTCACAATAACTTGCTTGAAAAGATGAAGTTGAACTGATATTCGGTCGGGTCCAGGCTTCACAGTAACTAGCTTGGGTAGAGGAAAACTCTAATGGGGAAAAGAAGTCAAACCCTTGTCTAGTTGAGTTCAGGTTTTTCAATATCTCGAGGAGTTAAAACTATTATCTGGTCGGGTCCAGGCTTCATAGTATCTTGGGAAGTTAACTATTATCTGTTCGGGGCCAGGCTTCATAGTATTTTGAGAAATTACACTATTATCTGGTCGGGTCCAGGCTTCATAGTGGCTGAAAGTGGTACTATTATCTGGTCGGGTCCAGGCTTCATAGTATTTGAAAAGTTACACTATTATCTGGTCGGGTCCAGGCTTCATAGTGACTAAAAGTTGTACTATTATCTGGTCGGGTCCAGGCTTTATAGTATCTTGAGACGTTAACTATTATTTGGTCAGGTCCAGGCTTCATGGTAATATGGAGAAGTTACACTATTATCTGGTCAGGTCCAGGCTTTAGTGTCTTGTTTGAAAGAATGAAGTTGACTGTTATCTGGTCGGATCCAGGCTTCACAACAACTTACTGAAGTTAAACTATTATCTGGTCGGGTCCAGGCTTCACAACAACTTTTGGAGATAACAATGACTCTGTTGGTGACTTCACTGGAGATTAGGGGTTGTGGTCCTCTGATTTGTAATAGTCTGAAAGGCAAACTCAAGCTGGAGAGGATAAACTAAGCCAAGGAATTTTGCTTTTTGTTGTTTGTTGGGGAAATAAACCCTGTTGAGGAATATTTGATGAACTACTGACAAGGTGAGTTCTTTTAGGAAGAAATCCACAAGGCTTCTTCTTTTAGGACCAACTAAGCTAGGGAGAGGGTTATCAAGAGATTGAGACTCTGGCCGGGAACTACCCTATGAAAAGGACTTTGAGGAGATTTGTCACTGCCCCTGGTAGCAGTTGTTGACAACTTCCAAAAGATGTCTGTTTGATCGTACATGATTCGTTGCCGGAACTCATGTCCAATGCCCCAAGTGATTCAGATGGAGATCTGCCCCTGGTATATCTGGCACCCCTCGAGATATTTCTTGGAACTTTGATGGGCTTCCCCATATGTGTTGGATAATGACATGTTATGCCCCTTTCTTATAGGAGATCCGTTATTGGAAGCGTCTTCCCACTTGAAATGATTTTGTTCATTGAGAGGGTTTTCGTTCATTGGATCTTCGTCGTGTGAATTTCTCTACTGTCAAACAAATAGCCATATGCAAACAGCGATATTCAAATAATGCAAAGTTTATGCTTGTCTTTGAAGTTTTGCAAATGCATTTTAGCAGATAAAAGAATTTTTGTAGGAAAATTCAACTCAGGATTTAGAGTAAAGCCTTACAGGAGTCAGGATACCATTTGTAATAGTATGCTTTCGAATTAACCCATGCTTCAATTAGGACTTTTGAAGGGTTGTAACGTGGCTTGGTTCACGGTTTAAGATACAAAGGATAAAGGCTCAAATTTTATTTGTACCCACCCGTTCTTCGTGATGTTGTTCAGTCCTAAACTTAGTTAATTGTACGTTCGAACTCCAATGACGTTTTGGTGATGGTTCAGACAAGTTTAGTTTATCGAAAGGCATTCATTTTTGCAACATTTTTCATGTTGGTCGAGGGTCTGTAGTGACCTCTTTTTGATTTATTATCCCTGATTTTTCCTGACTGCTCTTGTTTTTGAGATTACGGTCAACAGGATGCCCCAGTTTTTTTCTTAAGTCTCCTTCACGGGTTTTGACTTAGTGGGCTTTTCTTTTGAGAGATAATGACTGCCTATGTGATAAGGAACCGTCATCGTCTTTTGATTACAGAGGAATGTATTTGATGTCATTCGTTGTATTACGAAGTTAAAGTTTGCGACTGAACACACATTTGAATTAACTGAGAGACTATCCTGCCCCAGGTTTTGATTAAAGGTTTCAATTTGTGTAAAAAGGAAAATCCTACTTCTTTGGCTCAAAGGGGTTGACTAGGTATTATCTACCTTATAACTCTAGTGTTTAGGAATTGAAAGAAAAAAACGCTTGTACATCGTCAACAAGGTCCGTTCAAAAGCATATTGTATGAGATCATGGCATTGTTTTCATCATCCTCCCTCTAAAGGCTTGTAACTTTAGAACAAGATTCGAATACCATAAAGGGAGTAAACAGTAAAGTTTAAATATAGTGAAAACGAATGGATGAATTCAAGACAAACATATGAAATGCATTAATGAAACAGAGTTTAACGTTAATAGATAATTGTTTGAATAACAAAAGAAATTACAGTTGAAAATTCAAAATGAACAGGAACACTCAATGATTTGGCATGGGAGCAGTGATCATGTTTGGAGTCTCGGGAGGATCAAACTCGATCTCCTTGGCGTCAATCATATTCTAAATCTTATACTTCAGCGCCCAACAATCGTTAGTATCATGCACGGGACTGCCGGAATGATAAGCACATGTTGCATTAGGATTGTAGTTAGGAGAAGAAGTTTTGGGGTTTGGATGAGGTCCTATCAACATAATCAGGTTCATTCTCAACAAGTGTTGTAGTGCTTGGACAACGACATCTTGATGTTGGTAAACTGTCTTTTGGGCTCTTCTGGCCTTCTTTGATTTCCCCTTTGTTGTTGTCGCTGCAACGTAGGACCAGAGATCAGGACTGCCCCCACATGTTGGCCATGATTGCTCTTGTTATGACTCTTTCGACCATACACAACATTGGACTCTTTCTTCCTATTGTATGCCCTTTTCTGAGCATCAGAGGGTGTAGCCTCTTGGATCTTTCCACTTTTGATGCCATCTTCGACCCTTTCGCCAGTCAGTATTATCTCGGTGAACCCGCCTGAGGAGCTTCCGATTAGGTGATTGAAGAAAGGTCCCGTCAAAGTTCCCATGAAGATGTCAATCAACTCCCTATCAGTTAATGGGGGTTGTACCCTGCCAGCCAAGTCTCTCTACTTTTGGGCGTATTCTTTGAAGCCCTCATTGGAACGCATGGCCATGTTCTACAACTGCACCCGAGTTGGTGCAAGATCAGCGTTGTACTGTTATTTTCTTGTAAAAAACAGCAGCTAGATCTTCCCAAGTGTGAATGTGGGAACTCTCCAAATGATAGAACCACTCAAGTTGCGTCCCAGCTAAGCTCTGTTGGAAGAAATGGATCCAAAGCTTCTGATCATTTGTGTATGGTTAAATCTTGCGGACATAAGACTTTAGGTGCATCTTAGGGCAAGAGACTCCATCATACAGGGCGAAGGTAGGGATTTTGAACTTTGGTGGGATGACCAATCCAGGGACCAAACCCATGTCTCCTAAGTCCAAGTCAGGCACAACTGGGATCTCCACAACTTTTAGTCTGTTTTCAAGCTGTTTGTATTTTTCATCCGCTGGTGGATACCGCTCCTCAGAAGAGTCTTCGTCATCAGTAGCTATGTTAGCTCTATTGCTTCCAGCTTCCTCTTCTTGACTATATTTATAAGAAGCATCTTCTTTTTGAGCTAGCTGGGCATGCCCCTTGGACCTTCTTCTCACGTTGAGGATGACACACTTTTTCTTCTTCTTGCTCTCTTTGGTGAAGAGTGTTTTCAGATCTTCCTGCCCCTGGGCCAAGTTCATGAGCGCTTGTTGGAACTGAGCATTTTGATCTTGGAGATCTTTAACTGTTTTCTCTAGAGCCATCTCTTACTGAAATAAATAGTAAGCAGATGAGAAAGCATGTACGGGAAAACCTGTTATGATGACATGCATGATATGTAGATGCAATGTTTTCAAGGATCTCAGGGGGTAAATGCAAGAAGATGTTAGAATTTGAACGTTGATCAACAACTTTGATTAGGGAACTTCATATTGGTGGATGTCCTTCCACGAGAATCAAGCTCGCCATGTCAAGTGGGTCATAACCCCTGACTTAAATTATCGTGCTTTGGTCTTGACTGTGTTTGATTAGAGAATGAATCCTTTTGCCCTTTGATTGGTGTCTAGTTCAACATGAACCTGCATCATAGGCCCTTGAGATCCTTGAAATGGTTATTTAAAATGTATGGCATGATGTCATGATGTTATGTACAAGTATGCAAAATAAGCAAGTTGTTATGTATAAATGATCACATCCACACATAGCAGACCGGTCCTTAGGCTTAGGCTTGCATGGAGTTTGTAGGTAAGTACCCTCTTGAATTTTAGTTGGCTCAACTTGTCATAGTAATAGTAACCGGGTTCTAAAGGATATCAATATGACTGACCTTTCTTTTAGGCATTGTCTCAGCACAATCAATCTTTTCTTGCGGCTGAGATATCCTAAAAGTCCAATCTCAATGAGTGTAGTATCGAGTATCAACCAATTTTCAGCTTTCCACCGAAACCGGTTATCTCACTACGTCCTAATGGACAAGTTGTTCAATTAAGGTTCTAAGGTTAGTTAGTGCTTCATGACGCCACTCAGTGGCCCTGTATTCTCCTGAATTAAACATAAGGGATATCGGTACCCACAAATGAGTCACACTAATGTAGCCATTGTTTCAACCATATCGGTCCACACCGTACAATTTCCACAATCTATTGCTACTCACCTAAAAAGGTGTCCTAGATCCGAGTAGAGGATCAAAGCAAGCCCAAACAAGGAACCATAATTTAAGGCAAACAAGTAAAACAATGAAAGAAAGTAAAGGTGATCTAGCCCTAAGGTAACCCTAATTTTAAAATATTCCCTAGTAGAGTCGCCAGTTCTGTAATACGGTAGGAGAACTGACTTGGTATGTTTGCGTTTGGTTGCAATTGTTGCGGTTAGGAAGAGTTGCCACCTACTTTTCTTTTATCCAATGAAGGAAAAGGGTGAAAAGAACAGGAAAGACCTTTGAGATTATTTTCTTGAGTTCGGGGGGTAGATTATGAAAAGGGAATGTGTTAGCACCCTTTTCATCCATAATTATATATGGGCTCTTAGTTGCTTGCTAGATCACTTGCTTTGTTTGAAAGTGTGCTTTGTGGTGGTTTTTGAAAGTATTTTGGAAAGGCGCATTCGTTTAGGCAAACTTTGTAATGGTTCTCATCTTATAAGAACGTATACAAAGTGTTAGACTTTTGAAAATATTTTGTGTTTTGAAAGTGTTTGGTGTGTGTTTGCAAGGATGTTTGTTTTGAAAGTGAGCAAGAAACTAAGAACGTTTCTACCTACTCAAAAGTCTTTTTCTTTTCCTCCTCCTTTAGATGTTGCTATCTTACCATGGATTTGGTAAGAAACTTTATCTTTGGATGTAAAAGGGACAGGCGTGGGTCATCGTATAGTCATGATAGCAATGTTGTGAGATATCTTAGCATTTCTCTTGAGGGACTAAGATCATTGGAAAGGCAACATTTGAAGCGTCATCGAGGGACTATGATCTTGTATTTTGATTGTTTTATTAAGACGACTCACATGCATAACATGACCATTTTTTAGGCAACAAGTGGAGTTAACCCTAGGGGTGCATGTGTGAATAATGTGTTTGATTTGCATGCATTTATTCTTTAATTAAGGTTGTCTACTTGTTGATTTTATCTTCCCATACAAATCCTACTTTACTAGCATTTATATGAAAGCGATAAATTGCGGAAAGTAAATATTCTACACTATTACAATCATTAGGGGGATGGGGTGTACAAATTTACAAATGGGGATTGTAAGAAATTAAAGTCCTAATTATCTATTACAACCATATTTAAATAATGTACAAGGAATGTAAAAATGGATTTGTTTTGTTTTTGTTAAGAAGAGAAATAAATTGGATTAGGAAAATATTTTTAGTCTTTTGGTTTTAAAAGAAATAAAGCAAAGTGTATAAATATAAAAATATTTTTGGTGTTTTTAATTAATGAAAAAAGGAGTGATGTTGAAAATAATAAAAGGGAAAAGAATCAGAATCAGCGCATTGCTGGAATAAGAGAGAACAAAAATTCTGACTCTGGTACACTACAAGTCAGAAAGTAAATGTTAGCAGAGAAAGGGACGATCAGAAGTTCTGGGTCTGGGTACACTAAAGTTCTGGGGTTGCTGGGAACAAGGGAAAGCCTAGGAGTTCTAATTGCTGAGGGAGTCTAGAAGTTCTAAGGTCACTGGTAGGTCAGAAGTTCTGGTCGTTTGAGAGAGACTAGAAGTTCTAATGCCACTAGAGACCTAGAAGTTCTAATAAAGGGCAAGTGAGAAGTTCTGATAATGGATATGTGAGGTGTCAATACTATTGGATGGGAATGTCTAGAGATTCTGGTCCAGGATCACTGTTTTGACCAGCAACTAAAGAGGATTGACCTAGAAGTTCTGATCCAACTAATGGGGTAAAAGTGTCAGGAAATAAACATAAAAAAGGTGTTTCTGGGGCTAGAACTCAGGACCCTTAACACTAATGTTTTATGCACACGCTCTCTACCATTGGGGTGGCTATACATCCGGCAGTAGAAGCAAAAACATAAACATATATTACAAAGTAAGTTCTGATGATGAACTTCATCTCCTTCTCCATGCTAATCAGAACATCTACAGCTTAGTCATTTCTCAACAAAACAGAAAATGCACATATAGTAGTTATGGAAGATTTTATCATGGTTTCAGAAATATGAGGCATCAGAACTATAAATCAGAAGCACGCATGAATTTTGCTAATCCTAATTCTAAACCTTAATCTCCTCAAGATATTCTGAACTGAAATTCTCTCTACTTAGGAAAAAAATACATGAAATCTAAGAATATGTACAACATCAGAGTCAGGATGTCTACATTGTATTTTTTAACATGCAAGCCTATCAATGCCTAAGTACTGAGGTAAAAGTCAGAAGAAACTTACCTTACAGCTAGAAATTGTTATGTGAATTAGAACCTGGTTCTGACTGTTGTGATATTCTGATCAGCTTCCTTCTATTCTCAGAAAGCTAGAACAACCCTAAACTATGGATGGCTGGAAAGTTCTAGAGCAACCAAGGAGCAATGTTCTGGTTTTTTGAGATGGAGATTGATGAAGACTGTGTTACAGTCTGAAAACAAAAGTTAGGACGGCTTCTAAGTGTGTATCAGAAGTTGTATGGATGATTTGATCAAGAAACACGCGAGAAAAATTAGAGTTTGAATGCAAAAGACAGAAATCGTCAGGTTTTTGTGTTTATATTTGTAGTTTCGAGTTCTTTGAAATTTCAACAAAGTTTCAAGGATTTTTTCTCAGGTTCTCCTCCTTAACAGTTGCAAATGGAGTTCAATTTATAGGCAAGGATTTTGGATCTTGGAGAAGCCAAGAGTACAACCATCATATGCTAGGGGCGCTGACTTGTTTTTGAAGCAAGTTTAAACAAGTATGGTTGAAGGCACAAAGTAGGGTGGTTAGAAGATTTTAGCCGTGCCTAAGCTGGATTTGTAAGCATGAATTAAGGAAAAGTACCCTCATAAGCAAAATCAAAGCATGGGCCCAACATAAACTTGTACAAAAGTTTGCTTTTCAAGGACAACAATGGTACTTCTATGTCACAAGTGGGGAAATCCTTTGGAAAAAGACTCAAAAGTGGGTGTGAGCATTAAATGATGATGATATTTATCAAAACAGAAACCTATAATATGAGATTATGTATTATAGCTTAATCTGGATCAGAAGTTCAGCATCAGCGTAACTTGAAACAAATATCCAACTTCTGATCTTTGAATCTCCCTGCTCCAGCATGTTCAGAAGGGGTTCTCAGACTTTTCAGAAAACTTGTAACATGCTTTACAGACCCTCTTTGAATTACTATTGAAAATTTTAATTGAACCTTCTTAAAACTGGTCCAGAAGTTCTAACCAAAATCTGTTTTGGAAATGCCTAGAATTTATTGAATGCCTCAGTTTCATGGACGTGTCTTCAAGGATTTATAACTCGAAATCCCAGCATTTCTAGGAGAAGTTCTGTTCTGCAATGTTTTAGATTTCATTGAAATCTATAACTCTTATGTCAGAAGTTCTTCCAGAATTAACTTGCATCATAGTGAAAATCTGGCCAGAAGTTCTGAACTTATCATATTTCCCAAACACTTAGAAAAATTTCTAAGTATTTAGAATTTTGACTTTTCCAAAGTAATTTTGACTTTTGATTTTCTTGATGAAACAAACTTCATATTCCAACATGTATTGATGAAATATGACTCTTGAAACTTGATGTTGATCCAAAAGTCAAAGTTTGACTTTTCAGTATGCAATTGACCATTTTGCCCTTGTGCCAATCCCAAACCTAAACTGATGTATCAGTGCTACAAACTGGATGTCATGGAATATCTTGTGAGAATCCTGGAGAAATGAGAGGGAAAATTTTGGGGTACAACACCAGGCTTTCACTTGGTGGAGGAATAAGGCGATACACTTCATCATTAGCAAATGGGACCACATTCACTGAGGGAGGTTTAACATAGTGAGTCTCATTTCTAGTAGCAGGGGTGATATGCACCACAGGAGGTGCAGAAACAACAATAGTCTGAGCAAGTGGAGCAACTTGAGCATCCTGATTATAACCCTCTGGCATAAAGTTCTCTGGCATTCGCCAAGGGTATCCCCGAGGCATACGATTCTGAACAAAAACAGGTGAAGTAGTAGAAATAAGAACAATCAAAACTTTAGTAGCAACCATTGTTTGTTGAGGTTGAGCAATTGGTGGCTGATTCTGAGCACCCACCAAACATTCCATTAGAGCAGTGAGATTGGCCATACCGGCCTTCAAAGCAGAAACTTCTTCGCGTAGCTCGCGATTCTCTTGTTCTAGATTGTCCATCTTCCTTCTGAGATTAGCTCGAGTATTATACTGATGAGACAACTTGCTGAACAAAGTAAAGAAGCTCAGTAAGACACCTGGGTATGTACAAAAAATGCAAGAAGTATGTGCAATATGATGCATGATATGCAATGCACATGCTTTATTTTATTATTAACATTTCAAGGGACTCAAAGGTTTATAGACAATTTACAAATATCAAAGTAATAACACATTTGAAATACTAAAAATCTCATTATAATAACTTCAAAATGGGTTATAACCTTTTGTACAAGTTTCAATAATCCCAAGTACAAATTGAAAATAAAGTCTAAAACCCTATAAAAGCAAAGCTAATGAAGATCACTCTACACGCTGACGCTTCCCTGTAAGCCTGGCAATCTGAGTCTTCAACCTTTGGTTTTCTTCCGCATACCTGGTAGAAATGTTGAGACAAATCCATTAGATTGACTTAACTTGCACAAATCAAAATCAAAATCGCCACCGCGTTTTATTGTGTCCAAAGGAATGGGAAAAGAGCGAATAACCCAAAAAAAGGGGGACAAAATCTAGGTAAGGGGGTTGGTTATGCAAAGGGAAGGTATTAGCACCCTAAACATCAACGGTACTCTGCAGGAACCTCTTTGAAAATATGTATATTTTTTCTATAAAATGTTGTATACAAAAATAGATTGTGGGGATAATAAAAGAAGTATATTTTATGATTTTTGCACCCGCCGCGGTTGGGAACCTTTAGTGCCTACATACCACCTTCCGTGCAATAGGGGATCAGGGTACACGTAGTTCACCTTTATTTTTTTTAAAACAAACACAAGTGTGTTGGTTAATTTTAAGAGACGAGACATCATCATCATTGTCCGTATGGAAAACATACTTACTACCCACAATTATGAGAAATGAGAATTTACATCATCTCAAAGTGGAGGATATGGCTTGGATTTTAAAATCAACAAAAGCCTCACTCGACACCCAAGTGGGAAATATCCCACTTCACTATATATCATAGAAGTATAGTTGTTTGCATCACTACAAGGATTGACAAGAGTCTAATCTTTTTGATGAAAATTTTAAAGATAAAAGCCAAAATGGAAAAATACTTTGAATGAGATTGATTGAATTTTAGTCTTCTCACAAAAATGTCCAGGTATTACTAAATTGATTAAAGTTTGATTAAGAAAAATATTTTTGAAAATGCATGGACCGAAGTCCGAGTTTATGATGAAAGTGGTTCAAGTTTTAAAACAAGAAGAATTTTCAAAAGGAGGGAGAAGATTTTTGAAATTAAAGAAGATGGGAGGAGATGAAGGGACTATCCTAAAGCATAAGATAATAGCTAGAGAAAAAAACCGTCTAACCAACAAGAGGCCAACACTTGATACAATGAGTCAATGTAGAATTCCCATCCTTTGGATTTGAAATCAAATAAACAATTACAAAAAGGACCTCTTAATGAAACCAAACTCCACTTGTATTAAGTCTTCACAAAAATTGAGCAGAGTAACGACTGTATAAAAATGAATTCCATATCACATGCAAAACATGTAATCACAATAACCTGCATACAAAACAAACAAACAACCCAATATCTTGGGATAAACCCCAAGAACTCTAGATAAAATAACAGTTGAGGTCACAAGGTCTCTAGAATAGGTCAAGGCTTCTAATCTTAAGTCCAACAAGTCCATGTCTCCAAAATACCAAGGATAGTAACCAAGTAGTCGAAGTAACATTAAAGTTTTTTATGGTTCAAGTTGATTATTAAGTATCTTCAAAAAGAAATGAAAAGCTCAAGTGAGCAAACTAAAAATGACATAAAAGTAAATGCTCAAGTGAGCAAAGATGAATATAGCATGAAATGTAAATGCTAAAATAAACGTGCTTAAAGAAAAGGGATAAAGTAAAAGCATAAAATAAAGTCAATTGTTAGGAATTAGTGGTTAGTTGAATGACCATATTGAAACTTTCATTTAGAACTCATTAGAGGATTGGTAGAACCAAAGCCTCTCAACAATAAGTTGCATTTGCTTTTTGTCAAGTATATTATCCATTTAAGAGTTCTTAAGGCAACATTAAATGATCAATGATATTTAAGTGATCCACTTTGACCAAAATTGATGAGGATTCATTAGAGGATTTGTAGAACCAAAGCCTCCTAACAATGAACCTTAAGGTTTTTGGATCAAAGGGTTCAAATCAACAAACTTGGACTTGCAAACATGGGTTTGGGCCATGAATGATCATTTCTCGAATCGGGACAAAATTTAGCCCTATGTTAAGCAATCGTAAGTGGACTTATATAGAAGTCGCACTTATTTTGAGGCTGGTCAATAGCAATCTATGTACCATATATTTTGAGACATGATATAAGAATCATGCTCCAATAATATTTAGTACAATAAGAATGTGATAAGATGAAGAGGAATGGGGTGAGAAATAAACCACATTTGACCTAAAAAAATTAATCAAACTATTATTAAAATCATTCATCCATTTTTATGGAGTTAGACTTAACACCATGGACTAATGATGTTAATAAAGTTCATGATCTAAATTTCATAGTCCAAGATCAGCCAAAATATATAAAAAATAAAATTGTATTAAAAATAAGAAAATAAGATTTTAAAAAATGATTTAAAAATGAAATAAAGAGGAAAAATAACAATTATACTCAAAGTAATCAAGAAAAATTAAACAAGACCATAGAAAAAAAATCAGAAATGAGCTCAAATATTTATATAATTTTTTTTGTAATTTTTTAAAGTCAGAAACTATTTTTTATGATTAAAAGAAATAAACAAAATAAACAAAAAATGAAAAAAATAGTAAAGTCAGAAATAAAAAATAAATGAGGTCACCAATATTTGTTAAAAGATCATTGAATCCTTCCCTAATTTTTCCAGAATTTAAAAATGAAGAAAAGTATTTTTTAACAATTAAAAAAATTCAAATAAAGTGAAAAATTATAAAAAATATCAAAACACAAAATAAAATTGTGAAAAAAAATATAAATAAGAAAGACAAAAATCAAAATAATTTTTCATAATTTTTTTAGATTTTTTGAAGTTGAAATGGATTTTTTATGATTTTTTGAAGTTTAAAACAATTTAAATATAAAAATCAGAAAAAAAAATAAAGTAAAAAAAATGTGGACCAATGGATGAGAGTCAAAACGCGTTAGTAAGCTAATCCATTGGATCAGACGCGCTGTGCATATCATGGTCATTATTGAATAAAGCACTAAATCAAATATTAAATCAGATTTTCAAAAATTCCAAATGGCACGCTTTGTATGGTTGAAGGATGATACGTTGGTCATCTTCAACCTCCAGCTAGTCTCAAAAGCAGGTTCCTCAAACTGTAAAATTAGAGCTCGAGACCGGTACCATTCACTTCGTCTCATCAAGACGAAGACAACCACACCTTTGCAAAAAATTTATATAAACTGTAGCTCAGTCATTTTGGAAGAGAGATTTTGTAAAGGGATTTGAAATTTCATGGTTAAAACGTGTTTCTAGTTGAAAACAAATGTTGCGACTAGAATCAGGATGATAAGAGCTTCCCAACAGTATCAAAGTTTGAGAGAATTGGTGAAGGAATCTACCTATTGAAGTTAAATTACAAAGCTCTGAAACTGGACTTGGCTAGCACGATTTAGGGAGTTTTAGAGCTTAATTCTTCTTTTGTTAGCTTCAGTGAGGATCAAGGAAGGTGAATTGACAAAGAAAAATGATTGAGAAAGGCTGTAAGGGCAAATTTGAAGTTACAGAAAATTATGCTCAACAGAGAGTTTGGCCGGGTGATTCTGGCTTTCCAAGTTTGAGAAAATGAATGAGGGATGATCGTTTATTTATAGGGAAGCTGATTGAATGCTCAAGCGTGTGAAATGATGAATTTTGGACGGAAATCGTGTGATGTTACAAACAAGAAAAGTGTGACTTGTAATTTGATCAAAACTCATCCAACCCTTGCGTTTTATTATGCTAATCACTTCTGGAGGTTCACTAAACGTGATTAGAAGCAATAACGCGCATCAATTTTGTGTTTAGAAGCTAAAACAAGGATTTCAAATTCTGATTTTTGGATAAACTTCAGTTTCAAGTTACTAAATTCAAATCAATGGCATTCTTAACTCAAGGGGATTAAGACATGATTCTTGAAGCTTTAGAAAGATGAGGTTACAAGATTTATGATGTGAAAAGAATGGGATCAAATGGATGCTTGAGCTGAAAGTTGCAATGAGTCAAAGTTGAGGAAAAGAGGCTGACTTTCTATACTTGGAAAATTTCTAAGTTTTTCTTCAAAAATGAATTATAATCTCTTGCATCCAAACACGGCCTTCCACTTGAAATTTTCTCTTTACTGAAAAAGATGGCATGAAGTAGACCTCTTGAATGACATTTTGAGACTTGAACCATTCAAAATCTCCAAAAATTGAGAAAGTTATGACTTGTTGTAGTTGGCAAAAATTCATGAAATGACCTATAATCTTTTGCATCCTTAGGGCATCTTCCATCCATTTTCACACTTTACACTTAAAATATGGGTTGAATTTCATACCTTTAAGATGATTTTGGAAAAATAATGGGCTCAAAGTGATAAAAATTGACCAATTTATGGTCATTTGAAATCACCTAATGGAATTTGAGGGTTCATCTAGAGGACTTGTAATCTTTCTTCATCATCAAGTTTCTTCCGCACAAAATTTCCTTGAAACTTTTGAAGTGATTTTTTAATAACCCTTTTCAGAGAAGCATGTATTTGGAATCATTAAAAAAATACCAACAAATGAGTAATATATGCCCTTTCGAAGTTCAAAACCCTAGCTCCTAGAGCAAGAAACTGCCTTAGGAAACCTTTGGAATTTTGACCCACCTATTTAGACAAATACTTTTGTAATGTGAATATGAGTTATTGAGGATGATAAGGAGAAACCATAGAAAATAAAACCACTTTCAAATCTTGATAACTGAAGGAGATGTGCCCTTGTGATCAATGAATCAAGGATTTTCCCAATTGAGTCAAACTTCTTCAATCAATCCTTGTATCTTTGAACCATCTTTGACAACTTAAAGTATGATGAATCATAATAGACTTTTTTATGATATTTATTCAAAGTATCTTCAATGTTGAGGCTTGAGTCTCAATGAAGCTTTGTTGAGGAAAGCATAGAAATGAGCTCATGAATCTATAGATCAATCTTGATGGAATTTGTTGTGCTTTCTCCTACAATCATCATCCATTGGGGCAAACACTTATTGTATTAATTAGTTAAAGGATAATCAAAACATAGATGATCACAAAATAAAAGTCAAAGTTCTTGGTGATTCCCTATAGAGCAAAGCTAAAGATGGGGAGAAGAACCAAAACCCTAGTGTGTGATCTTGTTGTGATTAAATTGATATGATGTGATAGAGGGATCTTAGGGTCAAAAAATGGGGTACAACAAAGATGATCTAGATACCGATGAAGGATTGTCCAATACCATTGTGTTACTTAGGAAGTAATTCAATAGAATTCTGAAAAGAATGGATAGAAGAGGAAGTCCAAATGTCCAGAATATCTCATTTGACATCAGCAACAACTATGATACTCAAAAGAAAGTAAGAAGCAAATAAACGTCAAGACAAGACAGAGGCATTCAATGCAATGAATGTAAAGGCTTTTGACATATTAGAGCATAATGTCCAACATTCCTCAAGAAATAACATAAAGGAATGTCTGTCGCTTCGAATGAGAATGATTTAGATAATGAATATACCAAGAATGTTAAAGCCTTTTCAGGAAGATGCAAGTCTTCTAAAAATTTTGGTAAGAAAAAGGAACTTCTTATCAAAGTGTCTGATCTTCAGAAAGAAGTATTACTATTAACAACTAAGCTTGAAATCATGACCAATTACTTCAGAATGTTTAAGAAGATAACATGATAGTTAGGTGAAATTCTCCAAGCTAGAAAAGATGTTGGGAGTTCAACAGGAATTGGCATTGATAAAGCCTCTAAGTCATATTGTATTCTTCCAAAGAAAAGAAAATATGTTACAATGTCATAAAAAGGGTTCCAACATCCTGTGAAACATCGGAAACTTTTCATCAGACCCATAAGTCATCTCAGGAGATGTCATCATTATGGGAATTATGATCACTTAAGGCCCTTTTGCTACAAGTTGTATGGTTATCCTAAATAGTACACTCATCTTGAGAGTAGTATAGGGAGTAAGACTAAAATAAAATGGATTCCAAAAAATGAGAGCATTTGTCTCTTTGCTCATTTTTCTCTCAAAAGAAGAGTTTTTAGACAATGGGTGTTCAGGAAAAATGAAAGAAAGTGAAGCATATGACCATTGTCATATGTGGACACCTCAAGAAATTCCTAAAACCTACTTGGAAGGGTTTCAAGTTGAGCAGAAAATTCTGAAGGAATGCAATGTCAGACAGAATTTCATAATATTGGACTGTGAGTCTTTGGGTAACACTAATATAGCAAAAATTATTAATCAACATGACAAGACAAGGTAAAGAGGTAGTGTCCATCATCCCATCAATGATCTAATAAGGAACTAAGTTGTTTCTTTTAAGGATGTTATGATGTGGAAAAATCTTGCCAAAAGTTTTACCAAGGTGATGGTGGTAAATCAACTTAAGAAGCAAATGGGTGAATTCTTCGTTGCTAAGAAGTTATGGCAACTAGTAATATAGAGGCATGCAACGAATAGTTTATTTTCTCTCCATTTATTGGCTTATGAAAAATTAAAAACATCATTACAAAGTCTTTACATCTTCAAAGTTACACGCTATTTAAATCTCATTACCTATTTCACTATTCAAAATTCACACTTCTTCAATTCACATGGCAAACATCACTTCACTCGTTCCAAAGAAGTTGTTCAAGACTTTATTCTTAATATCTCATTCTCATGATTTCAAAAACCTAAAATGTCTAACAAAGAAGACATGTCCGATTACACATCTTATAACCCTAAGGTTTCTGAAGGTATGTCTAACTTGATAACAGATGTTGTTCCTCTCTCGATCATTCCTAGTGGAACTCCAAAGAAAAGCAGAACAAAGACCCTTGCAGGAAGAAGACCCCATTCCTATCATGAAAGTGCTTTTACCAATCCTTCTATATTTGTAGAAAAAGCTTATGAGGTAATCATATCAGTTGATGTGCACAATGGTTAAACTAGACCTAATGTCACTGAAATAATCAAGGAGTCTGGAAAATCTGAGATTAAAAAGGCTCCCAGAAAAGCTAGCCAGAAAGACGTTGAAGTTGACCAAAGAATACGAAGGTTATCATCTGACATTCAGAGTGGGAAGGCTACTCCAAATGATGCATCTGATGTTGGATATCATTGGCTAATTCATCTAGTAAAGAGATAAATAAAAGTCTGGATGCGTGTGAAACTGGGCATGAGGGTACTACTGCAGCTGATGTTAAAAAGAATGCTGGTGCGGATAAGATGGTCAACATTGACAATATTACTTCTGATGATGAACCCGTTAGTAAGAGATTAGCTCATCGAATTTCCAAGAGATTAAAAATTAGGTAATAAATGGTTAATGGTATGATTAACAGAACTCTCTCAAAGAAAGGTGTGAGTGTAGGTCCAGTGAAAGGATGGAGAAAGGTTATAGCTCTTGCGTTTAAGAAGAAGAACCTAAAGAGAAAGGATGTTCCATCCAGTGACTCGAAGTTTGATGTTGACACTGATGTCGAGGACATTGTGCATATGGGTAGAGAAAACACTGCAACAAAAAGAATTCTTGTTGAGATTCCTGATGTTCCTTTGGATAATGTATCCTTTCACTCAATCTAGAATGTTGTCAAATGGAAATATGTCTACCATAGAAGTATTGATCTTGAAAGAGAAATTGGAAAGGAAGCTTTAGAATACACGGAGATTATGAATCTCATTGATAAAATTGTCTAATGAAGACTGTGTTTAAATTAGGTAAGTGCTTTGTAAAGCTGGTAAAGGAATTTGTTGTGAACATCACTCAAGGGTGTGATGATAGAAGGAGCATGCAGTTTAGAAAGGTTTATGTAAGAGGAAGGTGTGTGAAATATTCTCCAATGATAATTAACAGGGGAAGATACGAATCAGAAAAACTAGAAGTTAAGGTATTTGATGAACTCATCTGCAGAGAAATTACTAGGAATCAAGTGAAGAATTAGCCTAGGAAAGGGAAGTTGTTTGCAAGCAATATAAGTGTGAAGTGTGCAATCCTTCACAAGATTGGATCTTTCAATTGGGTGCCCACTAATAATACCTCCACAATAGCTGTAGGTTTAACTAGTTTTATCTACATCATTGGTACCAACATAGACTATGATTTTGGTACTTATATATGTTTGAGCAGACCTTGAGGCTAGCCACATCCTCTGCAGTAAAGTTGCCCATAGCTTTTCCTACTTTAATATGTGGAATAATATTAAACAAATACCCTGGAATCTTAACTGATTTAGATGGAATTAGTAAGAGGGAATGTCCTCTTATTTTTCACCATAAAATCTTTGAGAGGACACAAGTTGCAGACATTGCCACATCCTCAAGAAAAGGGAGTGTTATTCTCATTTCAAAGGTTGATGTCATAGCAAAATTAAAGGTCATCTGCAAAAAATTAGATGAGACCATCAAAGTCAGTACTGCAAGAAGAATTATGCTCTAAGTAACTAAAAAACATCTGGTTCTACCTCCTGCCTTGTCATGTAGACAAGGTATTAATTCTCTAATGTTAGGATTGACACTAATTTTAGTAAAACAAATATAGCAACAATATGATAGATAGGAGATGTTAACTTGCTAACAAGAACCAGTTGAGCAAGAAGTCATATGTTATGTTAGGGAATGTTGAGTTGAAGTACTTCATCATCTGGAGCAACATGTCAGATAAGATGTCTTATGCAGAGTCATATGACATCACGCCTGAGCTGAATTGACTGTTATATTTTGTTAAGTCACAAAAACAAAATATATTTTAAAGATACTATATTATCCTATGTGGTGCTGGTTTAAAGGTCAATAAGAATCAAGACAAAATATTGAAGATTATGTAGTTTCTAAGTATGGAGATATTTTAGGAAACCAATGATTCAAGACCTTGTTTGTAGCAGAAGTTACTGCTGATTTGTAACAACTAATGAACTGTGATTGAAGGCCAAATCCAGTTGGGAATAGGTTATAAATATAAGCATTGTAACATAGGTTTTGTACCATCCGTGAAGAAAAAAGATGTAATCATTAGGGTTGAGTCTTTGTGCCACTCTCTAGGAGAGTTGGTGTAAGTGAACCACTTGGGTTATGAGATGGTCACTATGTTCTCACTCAGAATCCTGTAGGTAATGAGTTGAGTATTGTTCTTGGAGGAAGCTTTTAAGTAACTCCAAGTTGTGTTCTTTTCAAGTGTCTTGATGAGTATTGTCATGGAAGTGTTTCTTTTGTTTTCTGTCATGGAAGTGTGTCTTCTTGTGTTGTTGTCCAATCATTGTTTGATTGATGAGGGATTGGGAAGGGCCTCATATCTAGGTGAGTCTTATATAGAAGTATAGAATGGGTAGTGATTAAGTGATTAGATCGTAAACTGGTATGTTTGTTGTAGGGTCTATGAATTGATACTATAATAGTAGACTTGTCTTTAACTTGGTATGCCCCCAGAGTATGAGAGTTGCTCCGAACTGGGTTAATAACTTTTATGTGTTGTTTTTTTCTTTTCAGTAATGATTTCAATGTCTATACCTTGCCTATGTTGTTTAAGTCAGATCAGATGTCCCAACATGTCATAGGAAATCTGAATTTTGTCATTCCATAAATTCAATTGGTATCGGAGCAGGCGTCATGTCTGTTTCTGAATGAGATCCGAGAGGGATACTTTCTGGTTATGAGAAAGGTAGAAGGTTCCTAATTAAAAGTTGTTTGAACTTGGATAAGTTTATATTTGTGGTTGAATGGTCCCTAGAAGTGGAGGATAGACTGTACATGACATGGTGTGTATTGGACCTGTATGGTGTTTTCAGGCTTGTAGCTTTGGTGGAGAGTTGTTGTGTTGAAGGTTTGATTTATTTTCAAACCTAGGTTAACATGTTGCATCTGGAGTATGGTGTGTTTGTGAAAGGGTTTATGTTGGACCTGAAGGGTGTTGAGGAATTTTCTGGTTTGTGTTCCGCTACACACACACACACACACACACACACACACACACACACACACACACACACACACACACACACATATATATATATATATATATATATATATATATATATATATATATATGACGGAAGACTCCTGGTGGTTGTGTGTGTTGAGGCTGTAACACTTTTTTCTCCTCTAATGGTGTATCTCATGGTGCGGTGATACTTAAGGAGAAATTCATCTAGCTTATTAGAGTTGCCAAAGATACTTAAGGTTCATCTCAAGTCCACTCATAAAGACATTGTATATGAGCATGTTGAAAAGAGATCCGAAGAAATTTAGAAGCAATTTAGTTTTGCTTTTAACCCTAAAAGGCAAATCTCTAGCCTTTGATACAGAATCTCTTGGTGTGTTCTTTATGAAGGGAAATGATGTCCTACCAAATGTTGGAACATAAAACTAGAAGATTAAGCAGAATCTTGTTAGATAAAGGTAGGGCATAACAAATTCTTGGGTTCTAAACAAATGTGTATTGATCAATTATGTATAGAACCTACTCCTGATCTAGAAGAGGAGGCATTTGTGTTGTGTGTCTAAGAAGTTTCTATGCTAGAAACATGTCTTAGATAAGTATGTTGGTAAGGACACAATCAACATATTGGGAACTCATTAGATTAGTTTATTTCTGATCTAAGTAAAGTAGGAGTGCAGTGGTTGTGCTTTGCTTTCCTGTGGAGGCTTGATAAAGGTATCTCATCTGGATCCTTTATGTGTGGAGGTCAAGCTCAAATGTCAAGGAAATTTTCTTTAACATCTATAATATCCTTATGATCAAAGGAGATAGATTTATGGAGTCCTGTTTATGGCCATGGAACAGATTCTGTTTAGAGAGAAGCTATTGGCATGTACCAACCACAAGATGTGCAACTATTGGAAGGGAGGATGTATGATTCTTAAGGAATTTTTAGCAATTAATAAGGGGGATTCCTTAATCTGAAGCTAGAAGAACTTCAAGAAATGTCAGACGTAATGTCTTGACATCTTTGTATTGAGAATTTATTTTTCTCAATATGTCTGGTGGTACTTTTCATAAATAGGATGAAGATTGTTTACTCTAACTTGGTACTCTTATCAAGTCTACGAGAGAATTAAACTCTTGTTCTATTGTTGCGTGTTGTATCCCAAAATTTTCCCTCCCATATTTCTCAAAACATTGCAAGAAAAATCCTCAAGTTGCTCAAGGTAGTCCAAGGGTTGGCCAGACAAGCTCTCTCCTAAGACAGTCTACCCCAAATTAGGGTTTTGTATTTCATCAATATCCTTGAGTCCAAGTGACCTCAATTGCTCACCATTGTCCTAATATTTTCTAAATATCGTCCATGTCAAGTTTCAAGCCTTGCAGAGAAAGTTTGCTCAGTCAATTGCTCAAAGGTCCAAAAATCGACTATGCTAGGGCAAAAGTCAACTGTGACCCACATACAGTCAAAATTCATAATTTTTTGTCAACATTATCATTTTGAAGTATATTTCATCATTTTATCAATGGTTGATCATTATTCTTCAAGGATTACCCACAATTCATCAAGATCCAAAAGTTGCTAAATTAGGGTTTTGTAGGAAAACTCAACCCAACTTTGACCAAGCATAACTTTCTCATACTTTATGAGAAATGACCCATCCAAAGCTCATTTTAAATAGAATTCAATTTACTACAATCCATCTTCAGCTCCCAAGATCAAATAATGCACTCACAAGAAGTTATGAATTTGGACATTATAGGTCATTTTGAAAAGTCAACAAAAACACCTTTTTTTGTCAAAGCTTATAACTTGATAATGGAATATAAAAATGAGATGAGACCAAAAGGGTTGGTTAGAGGACATCTCAAGATTTCTAAAAAGTCTAAGAACAACTCTAAAGAGTCAAAATTGAGGAAGTTATGAATTGTTGAAGTTGGACTTTTTTGCAAAATTGCCAAAAGTCAACTATCCCCAAAACATCAAAATTTGCCAAATGGGCCCATTCTTTTTCACTTGTTTTGGGTTGGCATTATATCCCACGTGCTCTAGCCTTGGCCATGTGTCCATATCATATTTTATTAATTATTTTGATTTTGATTTGAATTTATTTGATTTAAATCAAATAAAATCAAATAAAATCCAAAGCATTGATAACAATGGATCTTTTGATTGTTTCAGGCTTTAATCACAGGTAGCAAGGCATTCAAATTCACATCAAGCCAATGGTGTACAAAGATATTGCAAAGGAGCCAAATTTGGAAAGTTTGTTAAGGGGAATCAAAACAAATATTAAAGCTTTGAAAGAGAGAGATTTGGACTGAGTTTGCAACCCTAATGCATTGTACAATACATAAGGGTCGTGTGCATATCAAAATCAGGGTTACAGATCAGATAGAGAGCAAGAATTTTTTTTGCAAAAATACCAAAAAAGTGTGAGATCGAAATAGGGCTTAGAAGCTGTTTTAAGGCTTGATAATTGTCCCAATCGTCTCCTGGCAATCTCCACAAGTGAAAGCAAGCAAAACCATGCATTTTCAAGCCTCCCAGTGCACTGAACTTGATGTCTACCATATTCCTTCCTCATCAATGTGCCAGATGGCCAGATGACTAGATCTGGTGGTCAAGCATTGAAGGCACACCATAGGCAGGTCAACGCACATACACAGGATCCAAAAAGTCAATCTGGACCAGCATCAAATGGGCCAACAAATTGCTATTCACACCTCAAAATCAGGCCCATTTTTCTATCTTTCTACATTTTATTTATTTTCATTTAATTATTTTTAATTAATCACTAACCAATAAAATAATTTCTTTTTTTATCAAAAAATCACCAAAAATATTTTTACCCAATTAAAATTCAGAACTTTATTTTTCATTAATAAATATTAACTAATTTAATTAGGTTGATTAATTAGGCAACTTTCATTTATTTTTTGCAAATATTTAAAATCAATTAGAAATTAAATAGGTTTTAACCCTAATTTAATTATTTTAATTTCTTTCCTAAATTAACCAAAACTCCAAAAATATGTCATTAATTATTTTGTATTAATCAATTTATTTAATAATTAATTTAGCATTTAATTTTAGGATTTAATTTCTTTTCTTAAAAATAAAAACAACAAAAAATATTTTCTTTTAATTAGGAGGGTCAAAACCCTAGTTTCGCCTTTGATCCAATTCACTCGCGCGATTTATTTTTCCTTATTCAATTATTGATGTATCTGCTCCCGGCTTGTAATAGTTTTAATAGGACACTTATTTATTTTTTCTGCTTTTTATTTAGGGTTGCTTTTGGCGATGTAAATACCCGACACCTTGTAATAATTTAGTTTAAATTCCGCATTTTAATCCGCAAATTATACAACTGCTAGATGTTTGATAATAGGGTTTGCATGACAAAAATGAATGCTTAATCTTAAAATGGTTAGATCACCCTTAACATGTGCAAAGATAAAAATAACTAAAATCAACACACTCGCACATGCGCACTCCTAGGGTACACCCTGCTTGGTTGCCTTCATACACGGTCATTGAGTATAGGTTGTTTTAGAGGTCGCCCTCTTGTCTAAAAGATCATATTTGCCTCGAAATGGTTGCCTCAGATATTGTTGCCTCGAATACATGATCTAAGACATTAGGGTTACCACTAAGGCATCCTAACATTGCTTTAGTGACCGTATGTCCCTCTTTCGAATTGACCCTCAAACTCCAACGACGGTGCTACCTACTCACTAATAGTGGGATAGCATTATCTAAAGGAAATAAACATAGATCGATTCCTTTTTCGAGTATGTAGATTAGTTCTTAGGTACTTGCTTATCCAAAACAAAAAACATTTTCACACTTACACTCTTTTACAAACAAAGTTTTCAAAAACACTTCATTACGCTCTTGAAGACAGAAGCAAGAGTTAAATCGAAGTTAAAACAAAAGCTTTTCAAAACCCACAAGCACAAGGAAAACAATTTTGAAAATGATGAGCAAGTACCTAAGAGCCCCTAGATAACTACGGATAGAAAGGGTGCTAATACCTTCCCTTTCTATAATCTACCCCCAGTACTCAGAAAATCTCGAAAAAAGGAATTTTTCTGTGCTTTTTTCCATTTCCTTGTTGGATAAAATAAAAGTCGGTGGTGACTCTTGCTTACCGCGACATTTTGCAAACACAAACGCAAAACAAAAACCAGCATTCCAAAAAACAGTCAGTTCTTCCCACCGTATAACAGAACTGGTGACTCTGTTGGGGAATTATAAGTGTGGTATACCTTAGGAATAGTTCATCATTTTATTTTCAATTGTTTGATCTGTATGCTTTATCTTTGTGGGCTTTGTATCGGATTTACTATAGATCCTAACCCGGATCTGGGGATACCTTTTAGGTAAGTAGCAATAGACTGAGGGAACTGTACAACATAGACTGATACTGTTGAAGCAGTAGCTACATTGGTGTGACAGATTAGTTGGTACCGATATCCCTTGTGGAGGAACAAGGAGAGTATGGGGCTGCTAATAGGTCATTAAGCATCAACTGACCTTAGAACCTATAATTGACCAACTTGGCCATAGAAAAGTAGCAGTATTCTACACTCATTGAGACCATACTCTCGCGATGATTCCGGCTGCAAGAAGAGGTTGCTAAACTGGAATTATGACCGATCGAGGATGGTCAGTGATATTGAGAACCTCTAGAACCTGGTTACTATTACTAGGACAGGTTGAACCAACTAAACTGCAAGAGGGTAGTACCTAAACTCCATGCCAGCCTGAATTTAAGGGCTATTGTGTGACTTGTGTGCTTTCAAACTTGAACTACTTGCATATTTTTATCATCTGACAACATGAGTTCCTTGCAGGTTTTGTTTACAATCCTTATCCAATAACTTGGATTTATTGCAGGGTTTACTTACATCACCTCACACTTTTTCTTAAACGCATAACATACACATCATAACAGCATGCCTTATCATTTCCTTAACCATTTCGAGGATCTCAAGGGTTTGTGATGCAGGTTATGGTAAATCAGACGTCAAGCAATGGGCAAAGAGGATTTATTTTCCTCTAGCCAATGTCGTCTATAAATCAAAACATGATCACTTAAGTCGATGGCTATGACCCACTCGATATGGTGAGCTTGACTCTTGAAGGAAGACTCTTGACGACACGAAGTTTCTTCAATCAAACTGCAAAATTCAAATTCTAACAATTTCTTATTTATCCCGCGAGATCCTTGAAAACATTGCATACATATCATTGCATAACAGGTCCTCCAGTATAGGTCTCTCATGTTCTCGCTTTTTATTTCAACAATGGATTTCCAACCAGACAACCAAGATATTCAAACTCAAGAAGCTCAGTTCAGGGACGTATTCGTAAACCTATCCAAGGGGCAGGAAGAGTTAAAAACACTCCTCGTCAGAAACTTCGTCAAGAAAAGTCCTGAAGACAATAAGGACGAACGGCTGAAACAACTGCAAGCTGAGGTAGATGCAATAAGAACCCAAATGTTGGGGCAGATGGCTCTTATCCAAGGCTTAGCCCGGGAACAAGAATAGTTGAGAACCATTATCAACCAGCTTCATCAAGACAGATACAACAGTATGAAGCAAAAAGTCGAGACTGGGGACCAAGTCATTAATCATCCTCCAAGAAGACAAGGGTCTGGTATGGTGAAGAATGGACCTCTCCAAATTTCTACTACATCACGGGTCCAACAACAACCTTGCCAAAAACAACAGGTTGGTATGCCCAAAAGGCAGTTTACCAAAATCATCATGCCATTGTCTCAAGATTTACAACACCTGTTGAGATTGAATCTGGTGACGTTAAGGGACCCTCCTCAAAATCCCCACATAGCCTCCCCAAACTACAATCCTGATGCAAGGTATGCATACCATTCCAACAGCCCTGGGCATGATACTGATGACTGTTGGGCAATGAAAAACAAAATTCAAGACCTGATCAATAAAGGAGCATTGGAATTCACACAAGATGGTCAGGCTGAGTTCTTCTACCATCTCTCCAAGGCTCACCAGTTGAAGTGACAAGTCCTGAGACGAGAAGACTTTTTGTTCATTAGAATTTTCAATTTGTAATTTTCTTTTGATTGTTCAGACATTTATTCATGTCAAACTTTGTTACTTTATCAATGCATTGCATATGTCTGTTTTGAATCAATCCATTCGTATTCACTATATTTAAATTGGTTTCCCTTCTGTGATGTTCAACTCTCGATTAAAAAACTCTAAGCCTTTAAAGGGAGGATGACGAAAGTGATATCAAAAATCCCTATAGTATGCTTTTGAACAGACCCTGCTGATGATGTACATGCATTATTTCAAATCCTAAACAGTGGAGTTATAAGGAAGATAATCCCTCGTCAACCCCTTTGAGCCAAAGAAGTAGGAGTTTTTCTTTTCACGTAAATTAAAAAACCTTAATCACAACCTGGGGCAGGGTAGTTTTCTCAGTTAGTCTAGGCGCACAATGAATGACAACAAAGAAGTCCTTCCAAAATAAAAGACGGTGGTGGTTCCCTATAATCGTAAGGACATGCAGTAATTATCTCTCAAAAATAAAAGCCCATTAAGTCAAAACCTATGAAGGAGACTTAAAAAAAACTGGGGCATCCCGCTGACTATAATCACAAAAACACATAGTTCAGGCAAAAGACAGGGATAATAAAATCAAAAAGAAAGAGGTCTTGCAAACTCTCAACAAAAATGACTGCTTGTTCAAAATAACTGTCAGTATCCGAACCATCACTGAAATATCAGAGCAAAGACTCAAATGGGATCTAAATGCACAATTAGCTGAGTTTAGGATCGAAGAACATCACGAAGAATGGGTGGGTACAAATAAAATTTGAGCCTTTATCCTCTATTTCTTAAACCGTTAACCAGGCCATGTTATAACCCTTAAAAGTCCTAGCTGAAGCATGGGTTAGTTCGAAAGCATACTGTTACAAAAGGTATCCTGACTCCTGTAGGGCTTGCTGTAAATCCTGAGTTGACGTCACATTTTACAAAATTTTCCTATCTTACTGAAAAAATGTATTTTCAAAAACTTCAAGACAGACATAAGCTTTGCATTCTTAAAATGACATTGTTTGCATATGACTATTTGTTCAAACAGCAGAGAAATTCGCACGACGAATATCTAGTGAACAAAAAAACCTTCTCAATAAAAAGGATCACCTCAAGTGGAAAAGTACTTCCAACCGAGGGGCACGACATGGTCCTTGTCCATCATCTGGGGCAGTCAAGTCAAGATTCAAGGAATCTCTCAAAGATGCCAGATAGCCAGGGGCAAATCTCCATCTGAATCACTTGGGGCATTGGACATAAATTCCAGCAACGAATCTTGCAAGATCACACGAACATCTTCTGGTAGTAAGGCAACACAACACTACCGACAGCGACACCTCCCTACACCCTGAGATCGTGGACATAGTAAAAAAATTACTACGCATAATCAAAGACCCGCTAGGTCGAATGGCCTAGGCAAAAATAAGGGCTTCCCGGCGAACCAAAAGGGTCCGGGCAAAAATAAGGGATGAAAATGAAAAAAGTTTGTACACCCGACAAGTCGAAAACCTGAAAAGGAGGCTTGGGAAAAAAAGGGTATCCCGGTGGACTGAAAACGCGAAAGGGCAGTCCAGGAAAAATTAGGGATCAAAGTGTACGACTATGTCCCGTCATCTTGTCACTAGCCTACCAGAAGAAGACTTGTCGCTTCAATCGAAAGTTACCAAGCACCTCATAGGTTGGGATAATACTCGATCCATAAGGCCTCTGCAGGCACCTTCTCCCGCAGAAACAGGGGCTGAAAAGTCTCGATGCAAAGCCATCGTCATATCTTCAGCACGTGTCCCAGTAACATTCACTCCCCGCAGAGTAAGAAAAAGACAGTAATGTTAACTCTCCCATGCTGAGGCCCACATCCGCGAATGAGTCGGCAATATTCTCCCCAAGCAGAGTTTATCCATCATCAGCACTAGACAATTATCCCCAGCGGAGTCTAGAAAATATCCCCAACGGAGTTTGGAGAATCATCCCCAGTAGACTCTGGAAGATTGTCCCCAGTAGAGTCTAAAAGATTTTCCCCAGTGAACTCGCAACTGAAAGATCATCCCCAGCGGAGTTCATTCCTTTCACCAACGGAAACTCAATCCTCAACAGGATTCAGTATCGCCAGCAACGGTAATGCATCCCCAGCGGAATTTATCAACATAATCCTTAGCAGAACATCCCTTCCCCACATAGTAATCTCCTCATCAGTTTATTCCCCAGCGAAGTTATCCTCTCCTGCAGGTTTATTCTCACAAATATCTTCGTTCGCTATCCCCAGTGGAAACAAAGAATTCAGATCCTTTTTCCAACAGCTATCCGGGATTTATTTTCCCCAGCTAAAAACATTACATTTCCATACATCATGACACATGCATATACGCATCATACAACACAATCTCATTTATTTTGAGAACATCATTGCTTGATACATATCATGCATTACATACAACTAAACTTTACCTTTCAGGAAAGATACGGTTAAATTCTCAAAAAATTCAAAGCTATGAAGCTTTTTCCTCTGTTGAATTACAGACAAGTTCCTAAATATCAGCAGAGAAGTTTTCTCAGTTGAATTATGGGCGAATTCTTAAATCTCGACGAAGATGTTTCCCCAGTTGAATTACAGACAAGTTCCTAAATCTCAGCTGAGATGTTTTCTCAGTTGAAGTACGAGCGAGTTCCTAGATCTCAACAAAGATGTTCCTCCGTTGAATTACAGACAAGTTCCTAAATCTCAGCAGAGAAGTTTTCTCAGTTGAATTACGGGCGAGTTCTTAAATCTCGATGAAGATGTTTCCCCAGTTGAATTACGGACGAGTTCCTAAATCTCAGCAGAGATGTTTTTCTCAGTTGAAGTACGAGCAAGTTCCTAAATCTCAACAAAGATGTTCCTCCGTTGAATTACAGACAAGTTCCTAAATCTCATAAGAGAAGTTTTCTCAGTTGAATTACGGGCGAGTTCTTAAATCTCGACGAAGATGTTTCCCCAGTTGAATTACAGACGAGTTCCTAAATCTCAACAAAGATGTTTTTCTCAGTTGAAGTACGGGAAAGTTCCTAAATCTCAACAAAGATGTTCCTCCGTTGAATTACATACAAGTTCCTAAATCTCAGCAGAGAAGTTTTCTCAGTTGAATTACGGGTGAGTTCTTAAATCGCGACGAAGATGTTTCCCCAGTTGAATTACAGTCGAGTTCCTAAATCTCAACAAAGATGTTTTTCTCAGTTGAAGTACGGGCAAGTTCTTAAATCTCAACAAAGATGTTCCTCCGTTTAATTACAGACAAGTTCCTAAATCTCAGCAGATAAGTTTTCTCAGTTGAATTACGGGCAAGTTCTTAAATCTCGATGAAGATGTTTCCCCAGTTGAATTATGGACGAGTTCCTAAATCTCAGCAGAGATGTTTTTCTCAGTTAAAGTACGGGCAAATTCCTAAATCTCAACAAAGGTTTTCCTCCGTTGAATTATAGACAAGTTTTTAAATCTCAACAGAGAAGTTTTCTCAGTTGAATTACGGGAAAGTTCTTAAATCTCGACGAAGATGTTTCCCCAGTTGAATTACGGACAAGTTCCTAAATCTCAGGAGAGATTTTTTTCTCAGTTGAAGTACGGGCGAGTTCCTAAATCTCGACAAAGATATTCCTCCGTTGAATTACAGACAAGTTCCTAAATCTCAGCAGAGAAGTTTTCTCAGTTGAATTACGGTCAAGTTCTTAAATCTCGACGAAGATGTTTCCCCCCAGTTGAATTATGGACGAGTTCCTAAATCTCGACACCTCAGTTGAATTACGGACGAGTTCCTAAATCTCGACACCCCAATTGAATTACGGACGAGTTCCTAAATCTCAACAAAAAATGATTCCTCAGTTGAGTACGGACGATCGAAGTTCCTAAATATCAACAGAGACGACTCACCAGCAGAATAACGGATGCCGAAGCTCCTAAAATTCTACTTCTCTCAATAGAGATCGGACTTCCCCGGCATAATCTTCCACAACAACAGGTATACAAGCTCTCGCTAAGTAATCTCTTATACGATCGAAACTCCTTCAGATGGAATCTTTAAGCCCATCCCCTCGTCATCAATCTCCAAATGGCATCTGTAAGCCCATTCCCGACATCACAAGACAATTATCACTTCATGCGAGTGCAAATTTCTGGGCACTCTAGTGTTCAATCCCCTTCCACCTTCGGATCACGAAAGGCACGAAAGCCAATCTACATCCTCAGGTTTAAGAAGATTGAACATGGGCAGCTGTTGTACCCCAAAATTTTCCCTTCCATATTTCTCAAAACATTGCAAGAAAAATCCTCAAGTTGCTCAAGGTAGTCCAAGGGTTGGCCAAACAAGCTCTCTCCTAAGACAGTCTACCCCAAATTAGGGTTTTGTGTTGCATCAAGATCCTTGAGCCCAAATGACCTAAAATTATCAAAATTGTCCTAATATGTTCTCAACATCGTCCATGTCAAGTTTCAAGCCTTGCAGAGAAAGTTTGCTCAGTCAATTGCTCAAAGGTCCAAAAATCGACTATGCTAGGGCAAAAGTCAACTGTGACCCACATACAGTCAAAATTCAAGATTTTTTGTCAACATTCTAATTTTGAAGTATATTTCATCATTTGATCAAGGGTTGATCATTATTCATCAAGGATTTCCCACAATTCATCAAGATCCAAAAGTTGCTAAATTAGGGTTTTGTAGAAAAAGTCAACCCAACTTTGACCAAGCATAACTTTCTCATACTTTATGATAAATGACCCATCCAAAGATCATTTTGAAGAGGATGAAATTTACTACAATCCATATTCATTTGCCAAGATCAAAAAATGCACTCACAAGAAGTTATGAATTTGGACATTATAGGTCATTTTGAAAAGTCAACAAAAACACCTTTTTTGTCAAAGCTTCTAACTTGAGCATGGAATATCAAAATGAGATGAGACCAAAAGGGTTGGTTAGAGGACATCTCAAGATTTCTATATAGTCCAAGAACACCTCCAAAGATTCAAAATTGAAGAAGTTATGCATTGTTGAAGTTGGACTTTTTTGCAAAATTGCCAAAAGTCAACTATCCCCAAAACTTCAAATTTTGCCAAATGGGCCCATTCTTTTTCACTTGTTTTGGGTTGGCATTATATCCCACGTGATCTACCCTTGGCCATGTGTCCATATCATATTTTTATTAATTATTTTGATTTTTATTTGAATTTATTTGATTTAAATCAAATAAAATCCAAAGCATTGATAATAATGGATCTTTTGATTGTTTCAGGCTTTAATCACAGCTAACAAGGCATTCAAATTTGCATCAAGCCAATTGTGTAAAAAGAGATTGCAAAGGAGCCAAATTTGGAAAGTTTGTTAAGGGGAATCAAATAAAATATCAAAGCATTGAAAGAGAGAGATTTGGACTGAGTTTGCAACCCTAATGCATTGTACAATACATAAGGGTCGTGTGGATATCAAAATCAGGGTTAGAGATCAGATAGAGAGCAAGAACACAATTTTCAAAAATACCAAAAAAGTGTGAGATCGGAACAGGGCTTAGAAGTAGTTTCAAGGCTTGGCAATTGTCCCAATCGTCTCCTAGCAATCTCCACAAGCGAAAGCAAGCAAAACCCCACGTTTTCAAGCCTCCCAGTGCACTGAACTTGATGTCTACCATATGCCTTCCTCATCAATGTGCCAGATGGCCAGATCTGGTGGTCAAGCATTGAAGGCACACCATAGGCAAGTCAACGCACATATACGGGATCCAAAAAGTCAATCTGGACCAGCATCAAATGGGCCAACAAATTGTTATTCACACCTCAAAATCAAGCCCATTTTTCTATCTTTCTACATTTTATTTATTTTTATTTAATTATTTTTAATTAATCACTAACCAATAAAATAATTTCTTTTTTTTATCAAAAAATCACCAAAAATATTTTTACCCAATTAAAATTCAGAACTTTATTTGTCATTAATAAATATTAACTAATTTAATTAGGTTGATTAATTAGGCAACATTCATTTATTTTTTGCAAATATTTAAAATCAATTAGAAATTAAATAGGTTTTAACCCTAATTTAATTATTTTAATTTCTTTCCTAAATTAACCAAAACTCCAAAAATATGTCATTAATTATTTTTCATTAATCAATTTATTTAATAATTAATTTAGCATTTAATTTTAGGATTTAATTTCTTTTCTTAAAAATAAAAACAACAAAAAATATTTTCTTTTAATTAGGAAGGTCAAAACCTTAGTTTCTCCTTCGATCCAATTCACTCGCGCGATTTATTTTTCCTTATTCAATTATTGATGTATTTGCTCTCGGCTTGTAATAGTTTTAATAGGACATTTATTTATTTTTTCTACTTTTTATTTAGGGTTGCTTTGGGCGATGTAAATACCCGACACCTTGTAATAATTTAGTTTAAATTCCACATTTTAATTCCGCAAATTATACAACTACTAGATGTTTGATAATAGGGTTTGCATGACAAAAATGAATGCTTAATCTTAAAATGGTTATATCACCCTTAACATGTGCAAAGATAAAAATAATTGAAATCAACACACTCGCACATGCGCACTCCTAGGGTACACCCCACTTGGTTGCCTTCGTATACGGTCATTGAGTATAGGTTGTTTTAGAGGTCGCCCTCTTGTCTAAAAGATCATATTTGCCTCGAAATGGTTGCCTCGGATATTGTTGCCTCGAATACATGATCTAAGACATTAGGGTTACCACTAAGGCATCCTAACATTGCTTTAGTGACCGTATGTCCCTCTTTTGAATTGACCCTCAAACTCCAACGACGGTGCTACCTACTCACTAATAGTGGGATAACATTATCTAAAGGAAATAAACATAGAACAATTCCTTTTTCGAGTAGGTAGATTAGTTCTTAGGTACTTGCTCATCCAAAACAAAAAACATTTTCACACTTACACTCTTTTACAAACAAAGTTTTCAAAAACACTTCATTACGCTCTTGAAGATAGAAGCAAGAGTTAAATCGAAGTTAAAACAAAAACTTTTCAAAACCCACAAGCACAAGGAAAACAATTTTGAAAATGATGAGCAAGTACCTAAGAGCCCGTAGATAACTATGGATAGAAAGGGTACTAATACCTTCCCTTTCTATAATCTACCCCCCGTACTCAGAAAATCTCGAAAAAAGGAATTTTTCTGTGCTTTTTTTCATTTCCTTGTTGGATAAAATAAAAGTCGGTGGCGACTCTTGCTTACCGCGACATTTTGCAAACACAAACGCAAAACGCAAACCAGTATTCCAAAAAATAGTCAGTTCTTCCCACCGTATCCACAGAACTGGCGACTCTGCTGGGGAATTATAAGTGGGGTATACCTTAGGAATAGCTCATCATTTAGTTTTCAATTGTTTGACCTGTATGCTTTATCTTTGTGGGCTTTGTATCAGAGTTATTATAGATCCTAACCCGGATCTGGGGATACCTTTTAGGTAAGTAGCAATAGACTGTGAGGGAACTGTACATCGTAGACCGATACGGTTGAAGCAGTAGCTACATTGATGTGACAGATTAGTTAGTACCGATATCCCTTGTGGAGGAACAAGGAGAGTATGGGGCTGCTAATAGGTCATTAAGTATCAACTGACCTTAGAACCTATAATTGACCAACTTGGCCATAGAAAAGTAGCAGTATGCTACACTCATTGAGACCATACTCTCGCGATGATTCCGGCCGCAAGAAAAGGTTGCTAAACTGGAATTATGGCCGATCGATGATGGTCAGTGATATTGAGAACCTCTAGAACCCGATTACTATTACTAGGACAAGTTGAACCAACTAAACTGTAAGAGGGTTGTACCTAAACTCCATGCCAGCCTGAAATTTAAGGGCTATTGTGTGACTTGTGTGCTTTCAAACTTGAACTACTTGCACATTTTTATCATCTGACAACATGAGTTCCTTACAGGTTTTGTTTACAGTCCTTATCCAATAACTTGGATTTATTGCAGGGTTTACTTACATCACCTCACACTTTTGCTTAAACGCATAGCATACACATCATAACATCATGCCTTAACATTTCCTTAACCATTTAGAGGATCTCAAGGGTTTGTGATGCAGGTTATGGTAAATCAGACGTCAAGCAAGGGGCAAAGAGGATTTATTTTACTCTAGACAATGTCGTCTATAAATCAAAACATGATCACTTGAGTCGGTGGCTATGACCCACTCGATATGGTGAGCTTGACTATTGAAGGAAGACTCTTGACGACACGAAGTTTCTTCAATCAAACTGCAAAATTCAAATTCTAACAATTTCTTATTTACCCCGTGAGATCCTTGAAAACATTGCATACATATCATTGCATAACAGGTCTTCCAGTATAAGTCTCTCATGTTCTCGCTGTTTTTCCAGCAATGGCTTTCCAACCAGACAACCAAGATCTTCAAACTCAAGAAGCTCAGTTCAGGGACGTATTCCTAAACCTATCCAAGGGACAGGAAGAGTTGAAAACACTCCTCGTCGGAAACATGGTCAAGAAAAGTCCTGAAGACAACAAGGACGAACGGCTGAAATAACTGCAAGCTGAGGTAGATACAATAAGAACCCAAATGCTGGGGTAGATGGCTCTTATCCAAGGCTTAGCCCGGGAATAAGAAGAGTTGAGAACCATTATCAACCAGCTTCATCAAGACAGATACAACAGTATGAAGCAAAAAGTCGAGACTGAGGACCAAGTCATTAATCAGCCTCCAAGAAGACAAGGGTCTGGTATGGTGAAGAATGGACCTCTCCAAATTTCTACTACATCATGGGTCCAACAACAACCTCGCCAAAAACAACGGGTTGATATTCCCAAAAGGCAGTTTACTAAAATCAACATGCCGTTGTCTCAAGCTTTACAACACCTGTTGAGATTGAATCTGGTGACGTTAAGGGACCCTCCTCAGAATCCCCATATAGCCTCCCCAGACTACAATCCTGATGCAAGGTGTGCATACCATTCCAACAGCCCGGGGCATGATACTGATGATTGTTGGGCATTGAAAAACAAAATTCAAAACCTGATCAATAAAGGAGCATTGGAATTCACACAAGATGGTCAGACTGAGTTCTTCTACCATCCCTCCAAGGCTCACCAGTTGAAGTGACAAGTCCTGAGACGAGAAGACTTTTTGTTCATTAGAATTTTTAATTTGTAATTTTCTTTTGATTGTTCAGACATTTATTCATGTCAAACTTTGTTACTTTATCAATGCATTGCATATGTCTGTTTTGAATCAATCCATTCGTATTCACTATATTTAAATTGCTTTCCCTTATGTGATGTTCAACTCTCGATTAAAAAACTCTAAGCCTTTAGAGGGAGGATGACGAAAGTGATATCAAAAATCCCTACAATATGCTTTTGAACAGACCCTGCTGATGATGTACAGGCATTGTTTCAAATCCTAAACAGTGGAGTTATAAGGAAGATAATCCCTCGTCAACCCCTTTGAGCCAAAGAAGTAGAATTTTTTCTTTTCACATAAATTAAAAACCTTAATCACAACCTGGGGCAGGGTAGTTTTCTCAGTTAATCCAGGTGCACAATGAATGACAGCAAAGAAGTCCTTCCAAAATAAAAGACGGTGATGGTTCCCTATAATCGTAAGGACAGGCAGTCATTATCTCTAAAAAATAAAAGCCCATTAAGTCAAAACTTGTGAAGGAGACTTAAAAAAAAACTGGGGCATCCCGCTGATTGTAATCACAAAAACACACAGTTCAGGCAAAAGACAGGGATAATAAAATCAAAAAGAAAGAGGTCCTGGAAGCTCTCAACAAAAATGACTTCTTGTTCAAAATAACTGTCAGTATCCGAACCATCACTGGAATATCAGAGCAAAGACTCAAACGGGATCTAAATGCACAATTAGCTGAGTTTAGGATCGAAGAACATCACGAAGAACAGGTGGGTACAAATAAAATTTAAGCCTTTATCCTTTGTTTCTTAAACTGTGAACCAGGCCACGTTATAACCCTTAAAAGTCCTAGCTGAAGCATGGGTTAGTTTGAAAGCATACTGTTACAAAAGGTATCCTGACTCCTGTAGGGCTTGCTGTAAATCCTGAGTTGACGTCACATTTTACAAAATTTTCCTATCTTACTGAAAAAATGCATTTTCAAAAACTTCAAGACAGACATAAGCTTTGCATTCTTAAAATGACATTGTTTGCATATGAATATTTGTTCAAACAGTAGAGAAATTCGCACGACGAATATCTAGTGAACAAAAAAACCTTCTCAATAAAAAGGATCACCTCAAGTGGAAAAGTACTTACAACCGAGGGGCACGACATGGTCCTTGTCCATCATCTGGGGCAGTCAAGTCAAGATTCAAGGAATCTCTCAAAGATGCCAGATAGCCAGGGGCAAATCTCCATATGAATCACTTGGGGCATTGGACATAAATTCCAGCAACGAATCTTGCATGATCACACGAACATCTTCTGGTAGTATGGCAACACAACACTACCGACAACGACACCTACCTACACCCTGAGAGCGTGGACATAGTCAAAAAAGTACTACGCATAATCAAAGACCCGCTAGGTCGACTGGCCTAGGAAAAAATAAGGGCTTCCCGGCGAACCAAAAGGGTTCGGGCAAAAATAAGGGATGAAAATGAAAAAAATTTGTACACTCGGCAAGTCGAAAACCTGAAAAGGTGGCTTGGGCAAAAAAGGGTATCCCGGTGGACTGAAAACGCGAAAGGACGGTCCAAGCAAAAATTAGGGATCAAAGCGTACGACTATGTCCCATCATCTTATCACTAGCCTACCAGAAGAAGAGTTGTCGCTTCAATCGAAAGTTACCAAGCACCTCATAGGTTGGGATAATACTCGATCCACAAGGCCTCCGCAGGCACCTTCTCCCGCAGAAACAGGGGCAGAAAAGTCTCGATGCAAAGCCATCGTCATATCTCTAGCATGCGTCCTAGTAACATTCACTCCCCGCAGAGTAAGAAAAAGACAGTAATGTTAACTCTCCCTAGCTGAGGCCCACAACCGCGAATGAGTCGGCAATATTCTCCCCAAGCAGAGTTTATCCATCATCAGCACTAGACAATTATACCCAGCGCAGTCTGGAAAATATCCCCAGCGGAGTTTGGAGAATCATCCCCAGTAGACTCTGGAAGATTGTCCCAATAGAGTCTAAAAGATTTTCCCCAGTGAAGTCGCAACTGAAGCATCATCCCCAGCGGAGTTAACTCCTTTCACCAACAGAAACTCAATCCCCAACAGGATTCAATATCGCCAGCAACGGTAATGCATCCTGTGATACGGTGGGAGAAGTGACTTAAGGTTTTGTGTTTGTGTTCGCAAATGTTTCGGTTTAGCAAGAGTCGCCACCGACTTTTTATTTTATCCTAAGGAAAGGTCAAAAAGAACAGGAAAGACCTTTGAGATATTTTCTTGGGTTCGGGGAGTAGATTATGAAAAGGGAAGGTGCAAGCACCCTTTTCATCCATGGTTATCCATGGGATCTTAGTTACTTGTTTAAATCACTTGCTTTTGCTTTCCAATTATTTGAAATGGTGCTTTGTGTGTGGTTTTGAAAGATGTTTTGAAAAGAGGCCATCGTTGTGGCAACCTTTGTAATGATTCTTATTTGAATGTATACAAAGGTGAATTAGTCTTTTGAAAGGGTTTCAATGTTTTGAAAGTTTGATTTGGGAAATGTTTTAAAATTGTGTTGTGAAGTGTGTTTGAAAATAACAAGGATGTTTTTGCAAGTTTTTTTTGATCAAGTAACTAAGAGTTGTTTACCCTATTTTACTCAAAGATCTTTCCTATACATTTTTAACCCTTTTGACAGTGTTGTTTTACCATTGCATTTGGTAAACAACCTTGTATTAGGATGTTAAACGGGACAAGCGCGGGTCATCGTATAGACCATGATAGCAATTGTGTTAGGTATTTTTTAGCAATTTTCCGAGGGACTAGATCATTTTGTATAGGCAACCAAGATAGCGTCATAGAGAGACTATGATCTTTTGTTTTGTTTTTGTTTTGCCAAAGTACCCAACATGCATAACATGGCCCATTTTTAAGGCAACAAGTGGATGTAACCCTAGGGGTGCAAGTGTGCATTGTGTATTGACTTTCATGCATTTTTTTCTTTGCATTAGGTCAAGCTACTTGTTAATTTTGGATTTTTGCATACAAACCCTAATCTCTAATCATGGCATAATTGAAAGTGTAAATGCGTAAAATAATCTATACTATTACAACATGATTATGGGGAGGGGGATACAATTTTTGAATGGGGATTATTTGATAAGAAATTAAAACCCTAGTTTTAATATTACATCCAAATTGAATCAAATGGCATAAATAACAAATGAATAATATTTAAATAAACAAATTAAATAAATATACAAAATAATATGAATATGCAAAAAAGGTTTTTATTTATTTTTATGTATGTAAAAAAAAATTTAATGTAAAAAGAAAGAAATAAATAAAAAAGCTTATTATTTTTGGTTAGGGGTAAAACCCTAATTTCCTTTAAGAAAATAAATATATTAATTATACTATTTATATACAATAAAATAAAATAATGGGTATAAGATGTATTTAGAAAAAAGTATTATTTAATAATAAATAAAAAAATAAAAAGTATATTGTTATGTTTTTATTCTAAAGTTTCTATTAAATAAAATAAATGTATGTATATATATAATAATCATGTTAATTATATAATAAAATAAAATAAAATATATACAAAAATAAAAATATGTTTAGAATAATATTTTCAGTGTGAATAAAAATAAATAATAAAATAAAAGTATAATTTATATATTATTTTCAATTTTTCAATAAATAAAATAAAAGTATATAATCACTAAATTAATTTTATGTTGAGAAAAAATAAAAATAAAATACAAAATAAAATGTAAAAATTTATAAAAATATTTTTGAGTATTTTTTATATTTGGAAAAAATAGAATAAAATCAGAAATGAAAATAAAAATACAAAAATACAAAATATAAAGAAATTGGGCCAGAGGGGGTGCATTCAACAAAAGGGGGGTGTCAATAGTGAGCCATGACCAAGCCCAGCCCACCACACTTCATCTTCAACCTCTGTATTTCAAAAATGCGCGCGCCTGATACAAATGCTAGATCCTGCATACGAGCTCTATTGCAAAAACGCATAACATCAAAGTTGTAGAGCTTTTCAAGAAGAATCCAACCATATAAAAAACTTATCTTAACTCTCAAAGACCAGAGAGAATTTCTCTGGCCCTAAAATCTAACCTAATTTTTTCAGGATGTTCATGGACCAAATTCTCTTAGCATGCTTAATAAAAATGAAAACTGAGCATATGTACAGCTTCATGGCTATGAATACTACATTTCTTATTCACAAACCTAAGTCTAAATGTTCCTAAATAGAGAGATATGAAGTTGATAAAAACCTGTTTCAGCTGACTTCGTGTATGGAAATGTGGAGTTTTCAATAAGGTCTGAGATGTTTGGGAGCTTGCTTGAACTTCACTTGACCTTCTCCAATGTCTAGCTTGCCTTGAATGCACTTGAACAAGCCTGTAGAACTCAACCTACACAAGCTCAAAATGAAAATGGCAAACCATGTAAATGGAGTTACAGTTGGTGTTTAAGGTTTGGGATAGCTTGGATGGGTTATGTGGAAGATGTTTGAACCAATTTGGGGAAAAACGCACGAGCAAAATGTGAGATAGAACTCAAGTTACAGATGCTGCCCTGTTTTGCCAATGAGATGTGATTTTGTGCTATGGGAGGTTTGAAGGCTCAAAGGGTCATGTTTCTGGATCAAAGGGGTGTGATAAAGATGTTTCAAATGCTTGCACCAGTTGGTTTTTGTTGAGGTTCCAATTCTTGTGTTTTGACAAATTTCTTGGTTATGAAGCAAAGTGTGTGAACTGATGTGAAACAGGCCTGTACAAGCTATCCATATGCTTGCACCCTCTGCTCTTGGCCCCTCCAATTTGTGGATTTGATTTGCTGCATAAGATCTGTACCAATGCTCAAAGATTGTGGTTTGACATAAAGCATACTTTTGCAAAAATGGAAATATTGCTTTTTCTACTTAGGGATTAATTTTGTGTACAATGTTCTAATGACCAAAACAATGCCTTAGACCAATGGATTTGAATTTAATTATTGAGTGTGGAATGGTTTTGAGGCCTGTAATCTAGTGCAAAGCAAGTTGATTTGAATTTACAACTTGTATCACAATGAACATGCCATAGATGAAAAGTGAGTTTTTGCCAACTTCAAGCCTTCGATTCTCCCTAACCACAAAATGTGTTTGGAGATTTCTTAGATATTTTGGAAAGCTTGCAACATGCTATACAATCCATCTTTGAAATGCAATTTGAGATTCCAAGTGGAACTATGTGAAAAATGACCATGAAGATAGGTCAAAATCCTGCCTAAACTAGGGCAAAATTTCACTAAGTTAAAAGTTTTAGGGACCCTTGTTCCAAAAATCATAACTTGAGATCCAAGCTTCTTTTTTGAAAACTTTATGAATCAAAGTTGTAGACTTTGTTGAGGACTACAACTTTCATGTTGGAAGTTTTGTTTGAATCCAAATGCATCATGGTGAAAATGTTGGGCAAAGTTAGGAAAAATTAAGAAAATTTCATAACTTAGAAAAATTCTAAGTTATGAAAATTTTCAACTTTAAACCCAAATTTGCAAAAATGGATTTCTTGATGAACAATTTTCATTTTTTGACATATTTTAATGAAAAAATGACCCTTGGCACTTGATTTTGACCAAAAAGTCAAAGTTTGACTTTTCAGTGTACAGTCAAAATTTGATCAGTTGACTAAAGAATTCATCTGTCAATCTGATGCAATTGAGATCTTTTGAACCTTGTGAATAGGTCAAGATGATGCCATTGAGTCCTTGAATCCATGCTTGAACCCAATTTGCCATTGGCTAGGTCAAAAATCAGAATTTGCCCTTATGCAGTCAAAACCCTAAAAAATGTCCATTTTGCCCTTTTGGTGATCTGATCAAATTTCTTGTGGAGTTGTGGTCCAAACTTGATCAAATGGTTCATATGATCTTATAATGTTGATGTGGATCAAAAATGGTAAGGTTTGACTGTAAATTGGCCATAGTTGACTTTTTCCCCAATACAGTTGATTTCTAGGTCAACTGTCCAATTGACTGAGCAAAAATTTGATTCAAGGCTTGAAACTTAGTATGAGCAATCTTAATGGTCTAACATGAAGTATGAAAGCCACTTTGAGCATTGAAAGTCCAAAATTCCTTGTGCTAACTCAAACCCTAATTTAGGTCAACAGTGCAAGGGGATGTCTTGAGCAGAGCAAACCCTAGCTTGATCTTGAGTTCAAAGAGCCTTGCGATGAGAAATGTTCATAAAATAAGAGGGCAAATTTTGGGGTACAACACATCCCCAGCGGAATTTATCAACGGAATCCTTAGAAGAACATCCCTTCCCCACAGAGTAATCTCCTCATCAGTTTATTCCCCAGCGAAGTTATCCTCTCCTACAGGTTTATTCTCACAAACATCTTCGTTCGCTATCCCCAGCGGAAACAAAGAATTCAAATCCTTTTTCCAGCAGCTATCCAGGATTTATTTTCCCCAGATAAAAACATTACATTTCCATACATCATGACACATGCATATACGCATCATACAACACAATCTCATTTATTTTGAGAACATCATTGCTTGATACATATCATGCATTACATACAACTAACCTTTACCTTTCAGGAAAGATCCGGTTAAATTCTCACAAAATTCAAAGCTATGAAGATTTTTCCTCCGTTGAATTACAGACAAGTTCCTAAATCTCAGCAGAGAAGTTTTCTCAGTTGAATTATGGGCGAGTTCTTAAATCTCGACGAACATGTTTCCCCATTTGAATTACAGACAAGTTCCTAAATCTCAGCAGAGATGTTTTCTCAGTTGAAGTACGAGAGAGTTCCTAAATCTCAACAAAGATGTTCCTCCGTTGAATTACATACAAGTTCCTAAATCTCAGCAAAGAAGTTTTCTCAGTTGAATTACGGGTGAGTTCTTAAATCTCGACGAAGATGTTTCCCCAGTTGAATTACGGACGAGTTCCTAAATCTCAGCAGAGATGTTTTTCTCAGTTGAAGTACAGGCAAGTTCCTAAATCTCAACAAAGATGTTCCTCCATTGAATTACAGACAATTTCCTAAATCTCAATAGAGAAGTTTTCTCAGTTGAATTACGGGTAAGTTCTTAAATCTCGACGAAGATGTTTCCCCAGTTAAATTACGGACGAGTTCCTAAATCTTAGCAGAGATGTTTTTCTCAGTTGAAGTACGGGCAAGTTCCTAAATCTCAACAAAGATGTTCCTCCGTTGAATTACAGACAAGTTCCTAAATCTCAGCAGAGAAGTTTTCTCAGTTGAGTTACGGGCAAGTTCTTAAATCTCGACGAAGATGTTTCCCCCAGTTGAATTACGGGCGAGTTCCTAAATCTCGACACCTTAGTTGAATTATGGACGAGTTCCTAAATCTCGACACCCCAGTTGAATTACGGAAGGGTTCCTTAATCTCAGCAAAAAATGATTCCTCAGTTGAGTACGGACGATCGAAGTTCCTAAATATCAACAGAGACAACTCACCAACAGAGTAACTGACGCCGAAGCTCCTAAATTTCTACTTCTCTAAACAGAGATCGAACTTCGGTAGAGGAATCTTCCACAACAACAGGTATACAAGCTCTTGCTAAGGAATCTCTTATGCGATCGACACTCCTTCAGATGGCATCTTTAAGCCCATCCCCTCATCAGCAATCTCCAAATGACATCTGTCAGCCCATTCCCGACATCACAAGACAATTACCACTTCATGCGAGTGCAAATTTCTGGGCACTCTAGTGTTCAATCCTCTTCCATCTTCGGATCACGAAAGGCACGAAAGCCAATCTACATCCTCAGGTTTAAGAAGATTGAACAGGGGCAGCTGTTGTACCCCAAAAGTTTCCCTCTCATATTTCTCAAAACATTGCAAGAAAAATCCTCAAGTTGCTCAAGGTAGTCCAAGGGTTGGCCAGACAAGCTCTCTCCTAAGTCAGTATACGCCAAATTAGGGTTTTGGGTTGCATCAAGATCCTTGAGTCCAAATGACCTCAAATGCTCACCATTGTCCTAATATTTTCTCAAGGTCGTCCATGTCAAGTTTCAAGCCTTTTAGAGAAATTTTGCTCAGTCAATTGCTCAAAGGTCCAAAAATCGACTGTGCTAGGGCAAAAGTCAACTGTGACCCACATACAGTCAAAATTCAATATTTTTTGTCAACATTCTCATTTTGAAGTATATTTCATCATTTGATCAAGGGTTGATCATGATTCATCAAGGATTGCTCACAATTCATCAAGATCCAAAAGTTGTTAAACTTTGACCAAGCATAACTTTCTCATACTTTATGATAAATGACCCATCCAAAGCTCATTTTGAAGAGGATGAAATTTACTACAATCCATCTTCAGCTCCCAAGATAAAAAAATGCACTCACAAGAAGTTATGAATTTGGACATTATAGGTCATTTTAAAAAGTTAACAAAAACACCTTTTTTATCAAAGCTTCTAACTTGAGCATGGAATATCAAAATGAGATGAGACCAAAAGGGTTGGTTAGAGGACATCTCAAGATTTCTAGAGAGTCAAAGAAAACCTCAAAAGAGTCAAAATTGAGGAAGTTATGCATTGTTGAAGTTGGATTTTTTTTGCAAAATTGCCAAAAGTCAACTATCCCCAAAACATCAAATTTTGCCAAATGGGTCCATTCTTTTTCACTTGTTTTGGGTTTGCATTATATCCCACGTGCTCTAGCCTTGGACATGTCCCCATATCATATTTTTATTAATTATTTTTATTTGTATTTGTATTTATTTGATTTAAATCAAATAAAATCCAAAGCATTGATAACAATGGATCTTTTGATTGTTTCAGGATTTAATCACAGCTAGCAAGGCATTCAAATTCGCATAAAGACAATTGTGTACAAAGAGATTGCAAAGGAGCAAAATTTGGAAAGTTTGTTAAGGGGAATCAAATCAAATATCAAAGCATTGAAAGAGAGAGATTTGGACTGAGTTTGCAACCCTAATGCATTGTACAATACATAAGGGTCGTGTGCATATCAAAATCAGGGTTAGAGATCAGATAGAGAGCAAGAACAAAATTTGCAAAAATACCAAAAAAGTGTGAGATTGAAACAGGGCTTAAAAGCAGTTTCAAGGCTTGGCAATTGTCCCAATTGTCTCCTGGAAATCTCCACAAGTGAAAGCAAGCAAAACCACGCGTTTTCAAGCCTCCCAGTGCATTGAACTTGATGTCTACCATATGCCTTCCTCATCAATGTGCCAGATGGCCAGATGGCCAAATCTGGTGGTCAAGCATTGAAGGCACACCATAGGCAGGTCAACACACATACATAGGATCCAAAAAGTCAATTTAGACCAGCATCAAATGGGCCAACAAATTTCTATTCACACATCAAAATCAGGCCCATTTTTCTATCTTTCTACATTTTATTTATTTTTATTTAATTATTTTTATTTTAATACCTAACCAATAAAATAATTTATTTTTTTATCAAAACATCACCAAAAATATTTTTACCCAATTAAAATTCAGAACTTTATTTTTCATTAATAAATATTAACTAATTTAATTAGGTTGATTAATTAGGTAACTTTCATTTATTTTTTGCAAATATTTAAAATCAATTAGAAATTAAATAGGTTTTAACCCTAATTTAATTATTTTAATTTCTTTCCTAAATTAACCAAAACTCCAAAAATATGTCATTAATTATTTTTCATTAATCAATTTATTTAATAATTAATTTAGCATTTAATTTTAGGATTTAATTTCTTTTCTTAAAAATAAAAACAACAAAAAATATTTTCTTTTAATTAGGAGGGTCAAAACCCTAGTTTCGCCTTCGATCCAATTCACTCGCGCGATTTATTTTTCCTTATTCAATTATTGATGTATCTGCTCCCGGCTTGTAATAGTTTTAATAAGTCATTTATTTATTTTTTCTGCTTTTTATTTAGGGTTGCTTTTGGCATTGTAAATACCCGACGCCTTGTAATAATTTAGTTTAAATTCCGCATTTTAATTCCGCAAATTATACAACTGCTAGATGTTTGATAATAGGTTTTGCATGACAAAAATGAATGCTTAATCTTAAAATGGTTAGATCACCCTTAACATGTGCAAAGATAAAAAAAACTGAAATCAACACACTCGCACATGCACACTCCTAGGGTACACCCCACTTGGTTGCCTTCGTACACGGTCATTGAGTATAGGTTGTTTTAGAGGTCGCCCTCTTGTCTAAAAGATCATATTTGCCTCGAAATGGTTGCCTCAGATATAGTTGCCTCAAATACATGATCTAAGACGTTAAGGTTACCACTAAGGCGTCCTAACATTGCTTTAGTGACCGTATGTCCCTCTTTCGAATTGACCCTCAAACTCCAACGACGGTGCTACCTACTCATTAATAGTGGGATAGCATTGTCTAAAGGAAATAAACATAGAACGATTCCTTTTTTGAGTAGGTAGATTAGTTCTTAGGTACTTGCTCATCCAAAACAAAAAACCTTTTCACACTTACACTTTTTACAAACAAAGTTTTCAAAAACACTTCATTACGCTCTTGAAGACAGAAGCAAGAGTTAAATCGAAGTTAAAACAAAAACTTTTCAAAACCCACAAGCACAAGGAAAACAATTTTGAAAATGATGAGCAAGTACCTAAGAGCCCGTAGATAACTACGGATAGAAAGTGTGCTAATACCTTCCCTTTCTATAATCTACCCCCGTACTCAGAAAATCTCGAAAAAAGGAATTTTTCTATGTTTTTTTTCCTTTCCTTGTTGGATAAAACCAAAGTCGGTGGCGACTCTTGCTTACTGCAACATTTTGCAAACACAAACGCAAAATGCAAACCAGCATTCCAAAAAACAGTCAGTTCTTCCCATCGTATCACATTGTGTAAATGTCATCCAATGGTTTGTCTACATTGGAGTTGTGTCAACTGGAATTCTGTGGTTGATTGGTGTCTGCATTATTGACGTGTCATCTAAGTCACCTATGATGGGCATTTAAGTTGTTGGAAGCAAGGAGGAGTTATTATTTTTGGACCAAATGATTATGGTTCCCTGGTATCTATATGAGAAGTTTATCCTTGATTTAGGGTTCAGTTATGTGGTGTCCTCACATAATGGAACATTTGTTCTTCAAGATTGAAGGGGATCCTTGTGTATTGGGAGAAGTAAAGTTAGTATGAATAGTTTGCTTGTGGTGTATAATAACCAGTCAATGCCACTATTGTAAATCTGCTCCAGATACCTGTTAGAGGGAATCTCCTCTTTAGGTGTAGAAGAATGGAATCTAACATCTCAAAGTCAGACAGGAGGTTTGAATTTTAAAAGTTTAAGAAGAACATTTTTGAGATGTGTAATATGCAAGTTCTTGCATGTATGAATGATCCGGTGTTGAAGATTGATCAACTACTGATGGTTGATCCTCTTGTGTCCCTTACAAGAGTTATGGATTACTATGGTGTCTCTAGACCACAATTAATGGTGAAATCCACGTGTTTGAGACTGATGTCGGATCTAATGTTGGAACATCGTTTCAAAGTATTTTTTACTCCTTCAACCAAGGAAGTTGTTATTGTCCAGAGTGGAGTTTAAGGTCAAGCCATTGACCTAATTTGGAATTTTTTGGGGTGTGAATGAATGTCATTAGCTGGTGCCAGATGTATGTAGAAGAAGGATGTCAGACCAAATATCCTGCCTAGTGTGAGAAGGTAGCCTTATCTGACTAATAGTAAATACTTTGACGGGAGATGAGTATTTGTCTGAGGAGTTATGCAATTCTTCATTTTGAACATTTTGTTTTAGAGAGTATGTGAGAGTTTATTTCTCTCCATAGCAGCCAGGTGTTTGGAAAAACCTGGATGAGCTGCATTGGTTGCGTTCTATAGGGAGCTTCTTAAAGGATTTCTTTGCACAATGAGTCATTTGAATGATTATTTAAGAACCAATGTAACTAGGTTCTGTAATAAGACGTCGATGTCCCAAATGATGTTGTAACATCATGATTGTTGATGGTTGTTTTTTTTCTTGGGATTGTGCATGTGAAGTTGGATGCTCAAGCATTATTGTCAGAAGTGGCATTTCTGACTATGTGGATTAGAATATGGAGAGTCTAATCATGTTTACAGTAGTCTATAGTAGTATTCTTGGTGAATTCATGACTACTTTGTTAAAGACTCCCACTAGTATCAGCAACTACTAGTGGATGTAAGGGCAGAAGACTGCTGACATATACTGAGGTCTAAGCAGAGTGTTTTGAGGAGGTGTTTTTCTTCTACTGCAAGTCACTCCAAATGAGTGTTGATAATCAGGATCTTTGTAAAGCTTTTAAGCAAACTAATAAGTTTTAAAAATTGTGAGTTAATTCACACCTAGTATGCATGACATCTTGCTTATTCAAAATGTCATGATACAAAGTATGGTTATGAAAGGACAATGATCAGATATGTCTTTATATTGTGAAGGAGTCAGAGTACTTAGACGTATTCTTAAGGAGTGAGAGTATCTGACTCTGGTTTGACTCTACTAAGGGAGTCGGGGTTCAACATATGTGGGAAAGTTCTGTTCTTCAACATGAAAGCATGAAGTCTTTCATGTGTTTTCATCTAGTGCTCAAGTTTTCATCTTCAGCTGGAGCATTGGTTATCCATGACAGGGAGAGTCATGTAATTGTTTGTGGATTTTTGCTGCAATGGTACATATATTGTGTAGTTCGTGTGATGTTCAAGCTTATGGATATCTTATTCCTCTTATGAGGGTGTGATGTCAGACAACATGTTGTGACATTATGAAGTTTTTGGTGATCTTGACAAGGCATGGTTGTTTCTAGCCATGTGAAGCTGGATGATCAATCAAAAGTTCACATATCTCTCGATTGTTTAATGGTTGAGTATGGGAGAATTTATTTTTCTCTACAAATTTTTTTAAGGACTCTCTAAGGGTCTCTATTATTGAGAGATATCACATGTGTGATATTCTGATGTCTTGGTGTGTGTTACTAAGTCTAAGTGAAAAGAGAACACTTAGAATACATCCAGTGGAAGACAATATGGTTGAAGATGTGTTGGTCAATGTTTATGCTTTCAATGTCTGACTGGATGTTAGAACATTATTCAGGACATGTTTTTTGTGCGGTCAACAAAGAATTTTTGTGGACAGTTTGATCAGACACGTGCCAGACGAGGGTGTACAAAGTGTGTTTGAATGTGCATGTGCATGCATTGGGACTGGTTCTTTTCAGCAGAAATAGTCTAGAGCTAATAAAGGTGTTCAAAGAATTTTGGATGATGCACATTGATTTTGGTTACATTTTTCTTCTCAAATAACGTTTCTATTTTGACCAAGACCTTTGAATCAATCAAGGATCGTTATTAGAATTTTTTTATTAATAACCATGTATTAAAAAAATATTTCGCAAATAACCGGGTTTCGGAAAAAATTACGCAAATAACCATGTTTCGGATGGCTCCACAAAGGAGGAGCCATCTCATTTGGCGCATGCACCTAGGGTTTTGCCCTAGGCGCCATCTCACTTGGCTCCTCCCTTGGCTTTTAGCCAAGTGAGATGGCGCATGCTCCTTAAAAAGGAGAGGAGGCGCCATCTCACTTGGCGCCTAGGGCAAAACTAGGGTTTTTTGCTGTTTTATAAATAATTCGTCCGTTTCTTTGAAATTTCTCACACTTTCTCGCACTGTATTTTTATTTTGTACTCCCTTATTTACATAATGACGTCGCCTATGATTTTTAGCAGAGATGGTTACGTTATATTCTCCGCCACGAAACCTGCGATGCAAATGAAATTCTGGCACATTCACTCCATGGAGCGTCTGAAGCGGGAGTTGATGCGGTGGCTAGATGGAGACATCGCCGAGGGGGAAAAAATTCGAAGGATCCAGCGAAAACGAACAACAACCTCGCATGCGACAGGAAAACCTAATGTGTGGTTGGAGGAAGTCAAAACATACAGTGATGTAATGCTGATGATGCATGGGTCAGATGAAATTGTGTTAACAGTTGTAATTTCCTAGATTGAATATCGTTAATCATTGTTGTACGCGAAAACCCTAATGTAATTTCCTATATTGAATTTCTTAAATTGTGTGAACAGTTTTATTAACGGAAAACCCATAATGTTTACAACACAAATATTGAAAAGATTTATTATATTACAAAATTTATGTGGTCGAGCCAGACGCCCGATTCGGACAGTTTTTGCGATTGTGTTCGACCTGACGGCATAAACCACACTTTCTTTCCAACCTGTCAAGATCGTCCATTTCTGTTGTTATGCGCCTGCTTTTGGGACGACCCTTCTTGTTCCTTCGCATTTGGTCATTGTGCCAAACTATATCACCGTTGTATTCAGGCCAATAGTCCGGTTTTGCCACCAAAGGAAAGTTGTTGTTGTAAACAGTGAGCAACGTTTCAGATTTATAAACGTTTGAGAGCAGTTGAAGCGCGTCTTGATGGGTATGCGCACAAGCGGCAATGACATGAGAGCAAGGCATACGAAAAGCTTGAAACCTGCCACAATCGCACCATTGAGAAGGTAAAATGACCCTGTATTCTTGTCTTGCCAGGCCTTCATTGTGGTCAATTGTCTCTTTCACAATGAAGTTGTGGCTATGGCGGTCAAACCGTGTAACCATGTGAGTGTTGGCTTTAGCACTTTCAGCCTTAATGTATTTCATACAGCTTTCACTCCATAGTTGTCCTGATTGCAATACCGCATACCACATTTCACCTCTTTTGGCAAATAACGCAGCCATCCTAAAATACGTGGATTTCACCAAGGCAGTGATGGGGAGGTTTCGTATGCCCTTGAATACCCCATTCATTGATTCAATAAGATTTGTTGTCATATGCCCCCATCTTTGGCCATTGTCGTATGACCTAGTCCACTTTTCGACCGGTATATTGTCGATCCACGTACCGGCTTCTGGGTTAGACAAACGGATCTCGTTGCGGTAATATTTGAATGTGGGTTGTGTCAGTGCGTATCCCGCATTCATCACCGCTTTCCTCAATGTTTTGTCCTTGACCTCCCTCGAGAAATTCTGGACGATATGCCTGACGCAATAGACATGCGTAGAAGGAGGGTCATGCCAACCATTTGCCGGATTATTGTACTTCCCATACAACCAAGTCCCGTCTATTTGTAGAATTGGTTTGCATGATGCAAACCCTGTGATGCATGGTTGAAATGCCCAAAAGACACGACTGAATATTCCGTTGCCATGTAGTAGACTACCATCTTGGGCGTACGGTGGCAATGTTTCCAGAACATAAACACTACCTGGAGAATATGTCTTGAGTGCATTTAGGTAGAGGGGAAGTTCTCGGTATGACTCCTCCCAGTTCCCGTACACCCTTTCAATCGCCTTAGTCTTTGCTAACCACGCCTTACGGTAAGACGGAGTGTAGTTAAAAACCGTGGTGATGTGGGAGATGATTGTTTTCACCTTCAAAGAAGGGTCGTTGCTGACCAGGGGTAGGATTTCTTGACAGATTAGATCATGGTTAAGTTTTCGGTGGTCTTGTGATTGAGTGGAACTTACACAAGTATGGGTAGTCATGGAACCTATGACCCAGCAGTCACCCCTTAGTCTGTATGAAGCGGTCAGCTTGAACATACAATCAGGGTGGACACACTTGATCTTGTACCTTTCCAGGTTTACACGATCCACCTTATAATCAACCGAGTTGAGCATGTGAAATTTTTTGATGGCCCTTATGCATTCCTCTCTATTACGAAACTTGTCCTTCTCTTTTAAATTTTCATCCGATTGCATATACGGTTGGAAAAACAAGTCCGTAGAAGGTTCATCTCCGCCCATGTTGAAGTTTGTCATGTGTGTAGGTGGTGTGTAGATTTTGTCGGTAGGAATACTTGGGATGCCATCATCGTCAGAATCGTCGTTCACCATTTCATCAAACTCTAACTCGTTATCTTCTTCTTCATCATCAACTGCATCCACCTCATCTTGCTCATTCTCCAAAGGATCAACCTCTTGTGTCACCGGAGGCTCTACCTCCTGTGTCACCGGAGGCTCTTGAAACAGAACGTACAACTCAATAGAGTCGTTTCCAGAATAGACATGGCTGGAAATCATGTTCTGGAAATCCTCGTCATCTTGAATTGCAACCTTATAAAAAATAACTTGGTTGTTTCCAAAAAAGACTGGACTCTGATAAAATATCTGGGATACCGGGCCTCGTTCAAGTTTGGCCTCCAATCTTTTCTTAAAGTACGAGAAATTTGCTTTCCCGTTTAAGAGAAATCGGACATTGTCGGTGTTTCTAAACAAAGACCCAACTGTGGGACACATGTATGTCTCACCGTTGAAATGTGCTTTGACAACAAATTGTGGTGAAGAGGCCATTGTGTAGAATTGTTTTAGGTATGAAGGTGGGAATGTTTTGGGTTTATTGATTGTATGAAGGTATGAATGCTGGAATGTTTGAAGGTTAGATGACTGATTCGAAGGTTGGAAAATTTTACAGTTTATGTGAATGAATGTTATCTTCAACGTAAGGCAAAAAATTTCAATTAAGTAAGTGATGCAACCCCCCAAGGCTGCCAATAATATTACATGCATGGGCTTATGCAGCCACCTAGCCTGCCACCCATCAACTCCAATGGCCTTGCATGCAACAAAGAAAGGAATCCCAAAGGCTGTCACGTAGCCTGAGCCAATGCTGTAAAACGTGACACCTCTTATTCGCCAAATGGGGTGGCGACACAATTCATTTTTGTACTATTTCGCCAAGTGAGATGGCGCCTCCCTTACTGTCCAATCGTGATACATGCATGGGCTTATGCTGCCACCTAGCCTGGCCCTATTCTGCACACATAAATGTTTTGTGTAAGACTCCACCCATCAACTCCAATGGCCTTGCATGCAACAAAGAAAGGAATCCCAAAGGTTGTCACGTAGCCTGAGCCAATGCTGTAAAACGTGACACCTCTTATTCGCCAAATGGGGTGGCGACACCATTCATTTTTGTACTATTTCGCCAAGTGAGATGGCGCCTCCCTTACTGTCCAATCGTGATACATGCATGGGCTTATGCTGCCACCTAGCCTGGCCCTATTCTGCACACATAAATGTTTTGTGTAAGACTCCACCCATCAACTCCAATGGCCTTGCATGCAACAAAGAAAGGAATCCCAAAGGCTGTCACGTAGCCTGAGCCAATGCTGTAAAACGTGACACCTCTTATTCGCCAAATGGGGTGGCGACACCATTCATTTTTGTACTATTTCGCCAAGTGAGATGGCGCCTCCCTTACTGTCCAATCGTGATACATGCATGGGCTTATGCTGCCACCTAGCCTGGCCCTATTCTGCACACATAAATGTTTTGTGTAAGACTCCACCCATCAACTCCAATGGCCTTGCATGCAACAAAGAAAGGAATCCCAAAGGCTGTCACGTAGCCTGAGCCAATGCTGTAAAATGTGACACCTCTTATTCGCCAAATGGGGTGGCGACACCATTCATTTTTGTACTATTTCGCCAAGTGAGATGGCGCATCCCTTACTGTCCAATCGTGATACATGCATGGGCTTATGCTGCCACCTAGCCTGGCCTTATTCTGCACACATAAATGTTTTGTGTAAGACTCCACCCATCAACTCCAATGGCCTTGCATGCAACAAAGAAAGGAATCCCAAAGGCTGTCACGTAGCCTGAGCCAATGCCGTAAAACGTGACACCTCTTATTCGCCAAATGGGGTGGCGACACCATTCATTTTTGTACTATTTCGCCAAGTGAGATGGCGCCTCCCTTACTGTCCAATCGTGATACATGCATGGGCTTATGCTGCCACCTAGCCTGGCCCTATTCTGCACACATAAATGTTTTGTGTAAGACTCCACCCATCAACTCCAATGGCCTTGCATGCAACAAAGAAAGGAATCCCAAAGGCTGTCACGTAGCCTGAGCCAATGCTGTAAAACGTGACACCTCTTATTCGCCAAATGGGGTGGCGACACCATTCATTTTTGTACTATTTCGCCAAGTGAGATGGCGCCTCCCTTACTGTCCAATCGTGATACATGCATGGGCTTATGCTGCCACCTAGCCTGGCCCTATTCTACACACATAAATGTTTTGTGTAAGACTCCACCCATCAACTCCAATGGCCTTGCATGCAACAAAGAAAGGAATCCCAAAGGCTGTCACGTAGCCTGAGCCAATGCTGTAAAATGTGACACCTCTTATTCGCCAAATGGGGTGGCGACACCATTCATTTTTGTACTATTTCGCCAAGTGAGATGGCGCCTCCCTTACTGTCCAATCGTGATACATGCATGGGCTTATGCTGCCACCTAGCCTGGCCCTATTCTGCACACATAAATGTTTTGTGTAAGACTCCACCCATCAACTCCAATGGCCTTGCATGCAACAAAGAAAGGAATCCCAAAGGCTGTCACGTAGCCTGAGCCAATGCCGTAAAACGTGACACCTCTTATTCGCCAAATGGGGTGGCGACACCATTCATTTTTGTACTATTTCGCCAAGTGAGATGGCGCCTCCCTTACTGTCCAATCGTGATACATGCATGGGCTTATGCTGCCACCTAGCCTGGCCCTATTCTGCACACATAAATGTTTTGTGTAAGACTCCACCCATCAACTCCAATGGCCTTGCATGCAACAAAGAAAGGAATCCCAAAGGCTGTCACGTAGCCTGAGCCAATGCTGTAAAACGTGACACCTCTTATTCGCCAAATGGGGTGGCGACACCATTCATTTTTGTACTATTTCGCCAAGTGAGATGGCGCCTCCCTTACTGTCCAATCGTGATACATGCATGGGCTGCCACCTAGCCTGCAAGAGTGACACCTTACATTTTTTGTAAATGCATGCATGCATATGTGTAACACCCTAAGCATGCAAATGTGACACATCGCAGGCATGCAACCACTACATCAAACTTATTTGCCTATAAATACATACCTTATGAAACATCTCTCACACCCACACAACTCTCACTCTCTACTACGAAATATTTCTTAAGTCTATCATACTCTCTATTTCTTCCTAAGTCTTTCATTCTCTCAAGCGTTCTGAACAATGGCCCTTCTAACAATGGGAGATACTCACAGAGGAACAAGGGAAAACATTGCTGCATTTGTAAGTCTCTTCTTTGGTTATACATTTTTCATACTTCAAATAACGTGTTGTTCATCTTAATTAATCTTACTCTTGTTTAATTATGATCTCAGGATACACAAAGATTCAGAATCCGTTCGCACAAATACCTTGCTCCCGACCCATTTATCGTCCCTTATCTGGAATATGCAGGTTTTGGACACGTGATAAAGATCTCCAACTGCACCATTGACTCCAAATTCATTCTTGCAATGTTGGAGAGGTGGAGACCGGAGACCCATACATTTCACCTACCAATAGGTGAATGTACCATCACTCTCGAAGATGTGTACATGCTACTGGGCCTCCCTATTGACGGTAAGGCGGTGAACGGGTCGGTTCAACAACCGAACTCACAGTGTGAAGAACTGTTGGGTAGGGACATGGTAGAAGGTGGTGGAGCAAGAGGGTAGGGAATACTACTCACTGACCTGAAACGGCATTATGCAAGTATGGAATTAAATGAAAATTCCTCAGAGAATGACCGAGTAGTAAAAGCCCGAACGTATATTATGATACTTTTTGGTACATTTTTATTTCCCGAAAGTACGGGAAATAGTGTAAATTTCATGTACTTACATTTACTAACAAATTTTGATAAAACTAGAAAATTTAGTTGGGGTTCTGCAGTATTAGCCCACCTGTACAGTTCCTTGTGCAAAAACGCAGTCAAGGAAAAATGTACATTTTATGGGTGCGCATTTTTACTACAAGCCTGGGGTTGGTGGAGGATGGAGTCCTTAAACCCCATCAACAATAACACTTTTGGTTTCCCTTACGCAACAAAGTAAGTCATTAAGTTATAGCATTTATAACTATTCTTCTCTTTCCAAAATATATGCTAAAAATAACATGTTTCTCATTTCCTTTAGGTACTGCGTGAGGGGTATGGATTACGGCAAGAATCCCAGATTCAATGTCGCACTCTACCGGAATCTGTTGGATCATTTAGGCCCAGATGACGTACGTCGTAGCTTTTAACTTTTGTTCATTTTAATTATTTATACATTACTTTTGCGCTTACCTGATTTAAATTTTATCGCAGTTCGTCTGGAGACCATATTTGGGTTTGGACCATTCTCCAAATCCAGAGGATGCAGCAACTTGGACTGCAAAGACTGCACTCATTCGGTTCAACATTGTGGAGATGCACCACAGCGACCGTGTGAAGATGCAGTTCGGAATGATCCAAGAGATACCAAGTGATCCAACAGATTTGTCCCCCTGGCATCTAAAAAGGGTCGACGCCCAGTGGAATCTTACCAACTGGAAAGACTTTGCTCCAGAATGGTGTAAAATGTGGCAAAGGCGTCACCGCTACATCTTGCAATCCCCGGTTTTCCTTACTCAAGGTAACATGCGACACACCGATCAATATATGTCGTGGTACAGGTCGGTTAGTAACCCAGATATGCACGTGTCTCATCCGAGGTACTTGGTTGACCCACACACACAATGGGCACAACCCTCGCTTCCCCACCAACAAACCCAAAATCCATCAACCTCAAACCAACCCCCAAGAAGAAACAGACCAACAAACACACAACCACATTCCCCACCACAACACAACTACAACCAAATGCCGTACTACCAACCACAATCACCACCAAACTACCAATACCCGGAAATGCCTCAAACCCAACCACAATACCAACCCCAATACCAGCAAACCCACATACCCCATACACAATTTCAGTCTTCCACATATCCCAATATGGCGCCCTCAACATCCAGCCTTAGCCCTGATATGGGAATGTCAGAAGATTATGACCAACCCGACCAAACCTACCATCAACCACCATATCACCAAACAACCCAACATCCACAATACCAAACACCCCAAGATCCATTTCCTTTCTACCCCCCATACTCAGACGACTAATGCTACCGACCAACCATGGAACCCCACCCACCGCCAACACGACCAAACTTCGAGGGTATGGGTAACCGACTGTACCAGAGCGGATCTTCGAGATATGGAGATCTTACTGATTTTATGGATTCGGATCGCATTGACTTCGCTGGGCCATCGACCTTGCCGCAGCAGGAAACGAGACGACACCCAGCAAGAGAAAGGCGAGGACGGGGATGCGGAACTGGGGGTCATTACCGGGTTCCTGGGGATCACTGATGTATCTTTTTTTCCCAGTATTTTTTGTATCTATTTTTTTACTGTTCTTTAAATGTAAAACAGTTGAATGTAATTATTTTTTTTTAAATAAAAAATCCATTTTGTTTATCTCTGTCTAATACGCAACGCGCAGGAAAGAAAAAAAAAATTTTTTTTTTTGACCTAATTTTGTACATAGGCGCCATCTCACTTGGCTTAGGGCTTGCCCTTTGCCCTTAGGCGCCAAGTGAGATGGCGCCTCCCTTAAAAAAAGAGGAGCATGCGCCAAATGAGATGGCTTCTCCTTTGTGGAGCCATCTCAAACATGGTTATTTGCGTAATTTTTTCCGAAACCCGGTTATTTGCGAAATATTTTTTTAGTACATGGTTATTAATAAAAAAAATTCTCGTTATTACCCATGAAAGTGTTCATCTATATAAAGAGGATCCTCCTATCATTTGTCTTCGGAGTGTCTGTTATATCTATAAGCTTTATAGATTTTGTTTGAATAAGGGTAAACTGAACTTGGGTTTGGTTTTTTGAAGGCCTTCTTTGCCAATTTTTGGCTAAAAAGGGGGAGAAAGAATGGGTTGCTCGGATATTAAGGCTTGGAGCTAGATGGGTTGCTCAGATATTAAAGCTTGGAGCTAGTGTATTTCAGATACGACATAAAACATGCCGAAACAGATGTTACATCTTTTTCTGGGTTGGTTTTGTGACTTGTGATATGAGTTATGAACACAGTTGTGACCTATGTTCTGAGTTACCCAGGGTGGCGATTGGTTACTTCTTAAGTTTCCTCTTGTGCCATAGGTTGACTGGTGGTTGCTTCATGGTCCTCTTTTTCCACCAGTTGAAAGGAAGATCTATTCATCTGTGACAAGAATAGGTTCCTGGGTTGAGAGGGAGAAAATTTTATCATCTTCCTTGTCTGGATCAGTTGCAACAAATATCTTCAGGACTTTTCTTCCTTTTATCCTGAGGTTGTTGTTCTTTGATGCTGGAGTTTGTATTACAGTGGATATGCTATGAAGATGATGTCGAATATGACGTCCTAACATCATTGTACTTGTGAAGATTGACTCCATATTGATATGCTATTGTGTTCAGTAGTTACTGAAGACTACTGCTGAAGGTAGGGGTGTTCGCGGTGCGGTTTGGGAAATTTTGAAGCAAAAAATCACCCGAACTGCAAGAGAAAAAAATGTGCGGTTCGGTTTGGTTCGGTTGGATTTTAAAAATAAAACCGAACCAAACCAAACCAAACTGATTCGGTTAGGATTGGTTCGGTTTTTTACAAAAAAAATCATTGAGCCATACATACACATATAGAGAAAAACATAATTCTATGCTTAATAGTTCATACATTACCATAAAAAAATTTATAATTGTCAAAATAAGTTTATAATTTGATACATAAAATTGCATATTATAATTTTATCTAAATCTAAAGAATGATATACATAAGATTGCATTATTAAATAAAAATTATACAAAGAATACGATAAAATATATTTTATGAAAATAGTATTTATAAATGAATAATATTTCATTTTTCATGATTTGTAAATTAAAATAAATATGATACAAAGAATATGATAAAATATACACATAATACATGTTGATTTCTCTAAATAATTAAAGAAATATATATTGGTTAGTAAGATTTAATAACATAATGCGGTTTGGTTTGGTTTGGTTTGATTTGGTTTTGAAAATACAAACCGTAAACCAAACCAAACCGTGTGGTTCCGTTAGAAAATGATCCAAACAAATCCGAACCAAATGCTATTTTTTGCAGTTTCTGTTTGGTTCGGTTCGGTTTTGCAATTTTCTATTGGGCCAGTTTGGTTTTGGACACCCCTAGACGAAGGATTGTATTTTTGTTTATTGCTGTAATCTAGATTGTAATGCTTATTATTTGTTTTAGCCAAAATTTGTCGAAGGAGGAGATTGTTAATTCTCTAATTTTAGAATTTACATTAATTTTAGTAAAAAAATAGCAGTAATATGTTAGATATAAGACGTTTACTTACTAATAGGAACAAATTGAGCAAGAAGTCATATCTTATACTGGGACACGTTGAGTTGAAGTAATTCAACATCTGGAGCAACATGTCGGATAAGATGTCCTATGTAGGGTCATACAACATCGTGCCTGAGATGAATTGACTGTTATATTCTGTTAAGTCACAAAAACATAATATATTTTAAGGATACTATATTATCCTATGTGGCACTGATTTAAAGGTCAAGAAGAATCAAGATAGAATATTGAAGATTATGTAGTTTCTAAATATGGAGATATTTTAGAAAACCAATGATTGAAGACCTTGTTTGTAGAAGAAGTTACTGCTGATTTGTAACAACTGATGAGATATGATTGAAGGACAAATCCAGTTAGGAATAGGTTATAAATAGAAGTATTGTAACCTAGGTTTTGTACCAGCCGTGAAGAAGAAATATGTAATCATTAGGGCTGAGTCTTCATGCCACTCTCTAGGAGAGTTGGTGTAAGTGAACCACTTGGCTTGTAAGATGGTCACTATGTTCTCACTCAGAAGCCTGTAGGTAATGAGTTGAGTATTGTTCTTGGAGGAAGCTTTTAAGTAACTCCAAGTTGTGTTCTTGTCAAGTTTCTTGATGAGTATTTTCATGGAAGTGTGTTATCTATTTTCTGTCATGGAAGTATGTCTTCCTACGTTATTATTCAACCGCTGTCTGTGAATAATGAGGGATTGAGGAGGGCTTCATATCTAGGTGAGATTTAGATATAAGTATAAAATGGGTAGTGATTATGTGAGTAGATCATAAACTAGTATACTTGTTGCAGGGTCTATAAATTGATATTATCATAGTGGACTTGTCCCTGAGTTGCTCCGAACTAGGTTAACAACTTCTGTGAGTTGTTTTTTGCTTTTCAGTACTGATTTTAATGTGTATACCTTGCCTGTATTGTTTAAGTCAGATCAGATGTCCTAACATGTCATAAGATATCTGAATTTTGTCATACCCGAATTTCACAAGGGACAGATGCTCTACACATATTGGGACATTTGTTCCTGTAACACCCTGAACCCGATTTTCTTAATTTTAAAAGACAAAACACACTTAGGTTGTTACTCCGTCAAAGCATGCATACTTTATTCAAAAAAGATAACATACCCGCAGCGGAAGATCAAAAGATAACATAGCTTCATAAGTTTAGTAAAATAAAACTAAAAGAAACTAAAGTCATCATAAATTCAAATATCATTCCCCAATGTTACAAAATTAGAGCAATTTCTGAACTACAACAAAAATGAATAAAACACGAAGAAATACGTGAAGCCATCTTCAAACTTACAAGCGATCACTCTTGCTGAAAATCTGTATAAAAATTGCACAAGACTCACAACAAACAAAAGAAATGGGTGAGAATACCCCTTACAATATTAACAGTGAGAATTAACAGTAAGATGGTAAATAAAAATTCATTTTTCATTATCACAAAAACACAATCACAATCACAATCCATTTTGTAATACGAATGCTAAATGAACCAACTTCTCCATATATATATGCATGTGGTACCGGGTTTTTGAATATCAAAGGTGTGTTACTAATTTATCCACGGTCTCTGGTCCCTCTGAACTAATGATTCCTCTCTGAATTTGAGGTCATCATTGGATCGAAGTCCTACCTATCTCCAAAATATAAGCATGCATGATCATGTAAAATAAATAAACATGCAACTCAACAAACATAAAAGATATCTTAACATCATACTAAAAAAAGTTCCATTTTTTGAACCAATCATTGCTAATAATCGGATCATCAATAGGATACCACCGTATTACTAATCACAATAAAATAATAACTTTCAATAATTATAATACCCAAAGTTTTCAACATATCTCAACAAGGTTGATATGTTGGTTTATAGCTAAAAAATAACTCCAAAACACTCAAAGTACTCTAAAAGGTTCAAAAGGATCCCAAAGGGTAACCTTCACAAGTGATAAATCTACTAATTCTAAGGGTTTGCAGTTTGACTCAAAATTGACCCAAAGTTAACCCAAAATGTCACTAATGTCAAAAGTTGCAAAAAATCAACGAGAAACTTCCCAAAATAAAAATTGTTGAAAAAACCCCTGATCCACCCGATCCACTAATGGGTCCGAACTGCCGCCGCCAACCATTGTCAGGCACGATTGGACGCGACTGAATGCTGCTGCCAGGCGGTGGTCGACCTCCTCCAAGCTTGATAGAAAGCCTCTTAAGATGTCGCCAGGAATGGTCGACCACCGCCGGGCGCAAACAAATGTCGTGGCCAGACGTGGTCGAATGTTATAGTCGTATGCCGCCTAAAAAAATTGGCGGTCGACGGCTCTACCCATTGAACGCGGCTCCACCGTGCGAAGCCCCATTTTCACGATCGTGTTGTCGTGGTGTTGTTCTGCCGCTTCTCGCCGATCTACGTGCCCCTTCCCCTGGTAAAAAAATTGATTTTTCAGGAAAAGTTCTGATTTTTTGACTTTTGGGAACATCATTTGGTTTTCTGGCATTTTGGGAAAAATCTAGATCCTACGATTTCTCACAGGTAAAGAAGTCATAAACTATCCACATATGACAATGATAGAAAACTATAGTATTTCAAATCTATCGATCCATTACAAAAACACATTATAATCACATAACATCACAATTTGCACCAAAACATATCACAATATATATATATATATATATATATATATATATATATATATATATATATATATATATATATATATATATATATATATATATATATATATATATATATATATATATATATATATATATATATATATATATATATATATATATATATATATATATATATATTACGATAAACTCTATAGTGACCAAAAGGGATTTATCCCAAATCCCATTTGGTTGCAACATCGATACAATTTAACAAAGAAATTCATGATACACTTTTATAATGGTCAAATGAGATTTATCCCAAGTCTCATTTGGCCACAGTTGAATTCAGATAATAAGACAATTCCTCAATCGATGTCATTGGGGTTTTACCCAAACTCCATTTAGCCAAAAATATTATAATTTAATTTTTTTTTATGGAAAATATAGATTCATCCATGGCGCTGGTGAGAGGCTAATGAGCCCTCACCACCCTAGCTTCCTAATTGTCACCAATATTAAAGGTAATCCCCCCTTTACCTCATACGAAGCTTTTTCTGACTCTGACCAAAACTTCACTTTCCTATGATCTTTTCCAATGCTCCCCCTTTCTGATGCGTCGCTTTCCCAAATTCTACTTTTTCAATTGCCAATCGCTCATCCTAACGTAGCTATTTAACTAACCATATAGTCCCAAATACTCCTTGTACCCAGTTTGCTTCCCACATCCTGAAATAACAACGATAAAACACTAACGGTAAAATAATTAATCTCATTATTTTATGTATTCCAATAATTTATATTTTACTAATAATTGTGACACTTCAATTTTTGTAATTAAATAAATATTTTAATTAAATAAATATTTAATTAAAAACTAATAATATGAATTAATTCTAAAACTCTAATTATTCCAATTATTATTAAATAATTAAAATTATCTAATATTTCATTATTAATCAAATAATAATCCCAACAATAATTTATTCTATCATATTCTAAAATTTAACAATTTTATTTTTAATTCTACTAATCTACTATTTATCTCTAGATAACTCAATTATCTAATTATTTCTATCCAATTAAATAAATTCTAATTTATTTCTCCGTTCTCAAATAAACTAAATTTCTATTATTTATTAATTTACCAAAATACCCTTACATCCCATAAAACACAGAAATAACCCAATAATATAGAATAATAAATAATAACTATAAATAAAGAAAAACACACATATTTACTCAATTAGATTAAATAATTAAGTAAAAATAATAATCTACAAATTAGGGTGTTACAACTCCAGATAACACTATCTAATCTGGCTCATCCAACTCCCATATCACGCTCCCTCTAGAAGTATTTGACAAACTTGTACTGAAATCCGTAGAAATATTGTCTCTCTTCCACTCAGGCATGATCAATGGTCGCATTAGTATCGACGACTCCTGATCCTCAATCTTCGACTTCCTACGAGTAAAACAAACATAAACAAACTCTACAACGTCTTTATTTATTCTTGATTGCCAAAACATTTTCTTAAGGTTTTGTTACATTTTAGTAGCTCTATGATAATTACTCCAAATGCTACTGTGGATTTCTCCTAGAGTCATCTCATTAAGATTCGGCACATCAGGCACACAAACTCTATTCAAAACCTCAAGATTTCATTCTCATCAACTCTAAAGTCCTCATTTTCACTCTAATTAACTGATGACAAACGATCAACCCAAAGCCATATCTAGCTTCTAACTCTCTCTGATCTCATTAAGAAAACTACTGGTCAACTCCAACATATCCAATCTCACACTATTAGTAGTCACCTCGTACACCAAGCTCGGGTCTCTGAATTATTTGATCAAGTCTATTTCTCTAGCTATCAATGCCAACATGTGCAATGACTTCCAACTCAAAGCATTTTCTACATCATTGGCTTTACTAGGATGGTAATTTAAATTAAAATCATAGTCCTTCAAAAATACTAATCATCTCATATATCTTAAACTGTTATGATCATTGAATGCTTTGAACCTTGAACTATACAATTAATGCCTCAATCTCCTCAGCACAAAAACTACAGTTGCAAACTCCAAGTCACGAGTAGGATAATTCTTCTCATGAATTTTTAATTGTCTTTAAACATAAGCCACAACATGTTTACTATGCATAAGCGCTCCACCTAGACTCATATTGGATGCGTCATAATAAACTATGAAAGATTCCTTTGCATCTGCCAAAATCAAAGTTGGCGCTGTCGTCAACCTCTTTTTCGATTCTCGAAAAATTTATTTGCACTAAACATCCAACATAAATGATTCCCCTTTCGAGTCAACTGAGTCAAAGGAAAGGCTAACTTTTAAAGGCCTTCGATAAATCTAGTAACCAACCAAAATCCAGAAAACTTTGGATCTCAGTAACAAACATAGGAGCTTCCCACTGTATCTACTATAGATGGATTAATTGCTATACCACCACTGGAATCTCATGACCAAGAAAAATCATTTCTCGCCACCAAAACTCACACTTAGACAACTTGGCATACAATACCTTCTCTTGAAGCTCAACACGAAGATGTCCCGCATGATCCTCGTCTGATTTAGAATACACCAACACATTATCTATGATAACCACAACAAACTTATCCAAGCACAGATGGAAAATCTTATTCATATACTCCATAAACACACATGGAGCATTCGTCACACCAAACAACATCACTGAGGACTCATAATGACTGTATCTAGTTCTAAAAGAAGTCTTCAAGATATCCTCATCCTTCACTCAAATATTATGATAGCATGATCTCAAACCAATTTTACTGAATACACAAGTTCCCATCATCTGATCCATAAGGTCATCGATTCTAGGAAGAGGATACTTGTTCTTGATAGTAACCTTATTTAACTTCCAATAATCATCCACAATCACATACTATTACCTCTCTTCTTTACTAACAATATTTGATCTCCCAATAGCATAATATTGGGTCGGATAAATATCTTTTCAAGAAAATCCTCTAATTGATTCTTCAGCTCACTTAATCCAGATTCTGAAATCCTATACGATGCCATCGACACAAGTCTATTACCAGTAACTAAATTTATGTCAAACTCAACTTCTCTCAGGGGGTAGATCAATAATGTTGTCTGAAAATACATCTGGAAATTCACACACAACAGGTAAATCAACCATTGTTGCTTTATGTAATATGGTGGAAGAATTGACTTTTGGTTTTATCCAAATGTGCGGATAGTAAGAGTCGCATCTGTCGCACACACAAATCAGAGCTAAGAGAGAATGAAATTGCGATAGTAATGATAGGAAAAAGATATAGCGGTAAATATTTGAGATTAAGCCATCAATCGACTTAACTCACACAATGAAGTTGCCACCCCACTTTACTGTTTCCAAATGGAAATGGGAAAAAGCGAACAAAACCCATAATGAAATAAAAGATCAGAGATCGAGGTACGGGGGTCGGTTATGCAAAGGGAACGTATTAGCACCCTAAGCATCTACGGTACTCCGTAGGATCCACTTTTTTTTGTTTCTTTTAAAAGTAGTGTTATGTAAATGTTTACTTGCTAAAGGAAAATAATGAATGAGTATTTGTAAAAAAAGAAAAAGTTTTTTTATTATATTTGTTGCTCGCCTTGGGTCGTAAGACTTAGTGCCTACGTACTCCCTCATGTAATGGGAAAGTCAGAGCACCGTAATTCGGCTAGAAAAGACTTGTCTGTTGATTGATTTTAAACAAGGAGACAAGTCGCCATTGTTAGGAGAGAAATCTCGACTAACGCCCACAAGGTGCGAGAAAGATGGATCCTGCGTCAGCAAGAGTGAAGGTTTGAGAATGCCTCTAGTACTCAAGTGGAAAATTCGACACATTTATAACCATGGGGATAGGATAATGTTGCTCGACTATCAATGAATCATGTCTCATCTTGAAAAAAGGTTTGAATGGGTAAAGGTGCTCGAGCGCACAAAAAAGTTCGAATGAGTTGAATTGTTTTTGTTAATCTTGAAAGATGTCAAAGTATGGTTAAATGAATTGAAGTTTGTTTAAAGAAAAGAAGTTTTAAAAGAAAAGGAACTCGACAAAGTCGAGGTTTATTACGAAAGAGGTTCGAGTTTATAAACAAAGAATCTTTTGAAAAAGATGAAAAGATTTTAAAAATTAAAGAAGATGGGAGGAGATGAAGGGACTATCCTAAAGCATAAGGTAAAAGCTAGGGAGAAGAACCATCTAACAAACAAGAAGCCAACACTTGACATTATGAGTCAAGATAGAATTCCAATTATTTGGATTGAAACCAAGCAAGGATACTAAACCTCTTGAGAAAACAAGCTTTAATTGCATTAAGTCTTCACAAAAATTGGGCAGAGTAACGGCTGTATACAGATGAATTCCAGATTAAAGACAAAGTATGTAATCACAATAATCTGCACACAAAATAAACAAACAACCCAATGTCTCGGGGTAAACCCCAAGAACTCCAGACAAAATATCGACTAAGGTCACAAGGTCTCCAAAATAAGATCAAGGTCTCTAATCCTAAGTCCAAGAAGTCCAATACTCCATAATGCCAAGGATAGTAACCAAGTAGTCCAAGTATCATTAATGTTTTTTATGGTTCATATTGATTATTAAGTGTCTTTAAAAGGAAAAGAAAAGCTCAAGTGAGCAATATAAAAATGACATAAAAGTAAATGCTCAAGTGAGCAAAGATGAAAATAACATGAAATGTAAATGTTAAAGTAAATGGTACATAAAGTAAAAGCTTAAAAATAAAAGCATAAAGTAAAGTCAATTGTTAGAAATTAGTGGTTAGTTGGATGACCATCTTGAAACTTGCATTTAGAACTCATTAGAGGATTGATAGAACCAAAGCCTCTCAACAACAAGTTGCATTTGCTTTTTGTCAAGTATATCATCCATTTAAAAATCCTCAAGGCAACATTTAATGATTAGCGATGTTTAAGTGATCCGCGTTGACAAAAATTAATGAAGATCCATTGGAGGATTGGTAGAACCAAAGCCTCCTAACAATGAATCTCAAGTTTATTGGATCAAAGGGTTCAAATTAACATACTTGGGCTTGCAAACATAGGTTTGGGCCACGAGATCATTTATTCGAATCGGGACAAAATTTAGCGCTAAGTTAAGCAATCGTAAGTGGACTTATGTAGAAGTCACACCTTTTTTGAGGTTGGTAAATAGCAATCTATGTACTTCATGTTTGGATAAATGATATAGAGATCATTATCCCTTAACATGTAACACAAATAAAAAAAGAAAGAGATGAAGAGGGAGGGGAATGATAAGCTAATTTGGATCACTAGCTCAAATTTCTTTAATATTTAAATTCAATCACTCATCTAGATGGATTAAAGTACTAAACATATCATTAATACAAATCACCAAAAATGAATTGAATAATTCACTCTTTGGTATATTTGAATTAATGAAAATTTATCCAACTTCATCTACACCCAAAGTCCATTGAATTTAAAGAGAAATTGAACATTTAAAATTGCAATCCAAATCAATAATCAAAAGGAGTGAGTAGAAAAAGATAGATGGATCAAAACAGCCCCAAAACAAGGCAGAAAAAGCATTTTTGTTCTATTACAATCGATTGCACTTCTGATGTAATCGATTGCATCCGTGTTTTTTTTCAAAAAAAACGTGAAATTTTGTTGTGGCAATAGATTGCACTATTACAATAATTGATTGCACCCTGTTAAAATCAGAAAAATAATATTTTAAAAGGCCAAATTCTTGTTCAAACTTTCCATCAAACACCTTATGATCATGGATTCAATTGAGCATGAAAATTCTATCAAATTATGAGAAAATAGCACCAATGAAATCACAAAACAATTCTCAATGAATAAAAACCAAAGATCAACAAGAGATCACATTGTGAAAGATGAAAAATCCAACTTACCAAAGGTAGATCTAGAGAATTATCAAAACAACTTCAAGAATTTGCTTCAATTCAGCCCCAAGAATCAATTTCCCAAGCTTAGATGTAGAGAATTGATGAAGAAAAAGTGTTTGGATGAAGGTTTAGGTCAAAGATTAGTAAGTTTCAAGGCAAAGCTTACTAAATTTTTTGAAAATGGAGCTTTGAGTGAATTTGGTAGATGGAGAGAATTGAGATATTTTTTAGCAAGGTGGATTTGACTATCAAAAACTTGAGATTTGAGTGAAATGAGGGCTCTATTTATAGAGTTTAGGCTTGGGATTAGTGGTGGTTTGGTAATTAATTCTTGGATCCAAAATTTGAATTAATGATATATCTTTCAAAAAAAGAAAATTTGGAGCCAAAATTTGAATTAATGATATATCTTTCAAAAACCGAAAAATTGGAGTCAAAATTGAATTAATGATATATCTTTTAAAAAATGAAGAAAAATTGGAGCCAAAAAAAATGACAAGCTTGAAATTGCTGATTTTTTCCTTTCAAAATTTCACTTTGTGCAATCGATTGCATTCTAGGAGCAATCGATTGTACAATGAGATTTTTTCAAATATTGCACAAAATGCACTCTGAGCAATCGATTGCACTCTAGGAGCAATCGATTGTACAGTGAAAAAAATGAATTTTTTTTTATTATTTTCCTTTGTAAATAAAGATTTTAGGGAAATAATACCGAAAAACCTTATTTGTCAGATGCTTTGACTCGGTACCTACAAAACACAAATATACAAAGACAAAGACAATTTTTTTTGTATCTTGATTAGAAGTTAGTCAACAACACAAGAGAAAACTTAAAGATAGGATGAAAATGTGATGAATGAAGCTATTTATTAATGATTGTGACCAAATGACAAAATATGATATGAAAGTGCGACTGAAAAAGTTAGGGGCGAAATTTTGGGTAGAACAGCCACCGACTTTTCTTTTATCCAATATTTAGGAAAGGTGAAGAGAATAAGAAAGACCTTTGATAGATTTTGAGTTAGGGGGGTAGGTTATGTAAAGTGAAGGTGTTAGCACCCTTTTCATCTGTAGTTTTCTACGAGCTCTTAATTGCTTAGCTCACTTGTAAAACTTGCTTTGTGTATGTGTGATTAGTTTGAAAATATTTTTGAAATGCCAATGTAAGGCAGACTTTGTAATGATTCTTGTATCAGTCCTCAAGAATGTATACAAAGTGTTTTTGAAAATATTTTTTTTGAAAATGTGATGTGAAAATTGTATTGTTTGTGAAAAAGTTGTGAGAAAGTGTAGGTGTTTAGGTATTGGCTTGCATTTTTGGTAAATCCCAAGTGTATGTGTGAATGTCATGACTGATGTCATAACATTCTAGTTCAGGTTGTACTAACTCAATAGGTACATGTGCAGAAAAATATTGTAATTCAAATCATGATGTTTAGAAGTGTGTATCTGAGCATGTTTGCAAAATGATCACATTTTGCTAATCAGTAGACAGGTTTTCTCAGATGTCATAACAGATGTTATGACATCCTGTTCTGAACTAACAGGATTGCAGGATTGGATAAGTCTGAGTTTTTTCAGGAAATAACTCAGTCCCCTCTAAACAGAATCCTGCGTTTTCTGAGGAGTAACCTAGATCAATCCTAACCTGATCAACAAAGTACTGTGACCTGGTCTTTAGGTCAAACGGAATCAACCCTAGGTTTTTGGAAACCCTAACTGAAGTTGCAGCTGCTATATATTCAACAGAGCTGCGGTTTTTGAAGAGATCCCTGCTGATTGATTAGAAGATCAATTTTGTAATCTGTATAGATTTGTGTATTGTACTCCAAGCAATTATCATTGTGATAAGTGCCTTGGAATAGGTTTCAATTGTAAGGGTTGTGTAGCACTCAAAGCTTTGAAGCAAGAGTGTTTGAATGTTACTTGACTAAAGCTGTGAAGCAGAGTCAAGTTAGTTGTGTACAACACTCAAAGCTGTGAAGCACGAGTGATTGTGTTACTTGATTAAAAAGCTGTGAAGCTTAATCAAGTGTGTATTTTTGAAGAGTGTCTTCATTAATTCTTAAGTCAAATTGGTTTATGTATCACTGCTGTGATTGAGGGGGAGTGAGTAGGAACTCAGGTTTAAGTTGTACTTAGATTAGAATTGCATTGGGTAGGTCTTAAGTGAAGGAGATAAACTGGTTGGTTTATTCCTGAATTAACATCTCTTATAGTGGATTCTCTCCCTGGCTTGGTAGCCCCCAGAGTAGGTGTTGTTGCAAACTGAACTGGGTAAACAATTGACTGTGTTATTTACTGCTTTTATATTTACTGTCATATAGTAAGTCAGATACGGTGTCATAACATTGGACGTGACATTGAGTATCTGTAGCCAGAATTTCAATTGGCATCAGAGCAGGCACCCTGCCTGTATTACTGGGTGAGATCTAGGGATATCACTTTCTGGCACTATGGACAAAGAAGGAGTTTTTGGAAATAGACCACCCATTCTGGATGGAACTAATTATGACTACTGGAAACCTCGTATGATTGCCTTCCTAAAATCTCTGGACAAAAAGGCTTGGAGAGCTGCTGACAAAGGATGGATTCATCCCACCATAACTGAGGAAGATGGGACAATCAGTCTGAAGCCTGAGGAAGATTGGAGTAAAGAAGAAGATGAGCTAGCCCTGGGAAATTCCAAAGCTCTAAATGCCTTGTTCAATGGAATTGATAGAAATATTTTCAGATTAGTTCATCAATATGAACTGGCCAAGGAAGTTTGGGACACTCTCAAAACTACTCATGAGGGAACTTCCAAAGTAAAAATGTCAAGGCTTCAGATGTTGACCACTAAGTTTGAGAATCTAAAAATGATGGAAGATGAAACCATTCATGAGTTTCACATGAACATCTTGGAGATTTCCAACACCTCAGGAGCACTGGGAGAAAAAATGTCAGAAGAAAAACTGGTGAGGAAGATTCTCAGATCCTTGCCTAAAAGATTTGCAATGAAGGTGACTGCCATAGAGGAAGCCCAGGACATTAGCAAGTTGAAAGTGGATGAACTTATTGGGTCTCTTCAGACTTTTGAGATGGGAATCACTAATGATGATGTCAAAAAGAACAAGAGCATAGCACTTATGTCCAACACTGATGTTGAAGAAAACATTTCAGAAGCTATAGCCATGCTAGGAAGACAGTTCAACAAACTCATCAAAATAATAGATCCAAAGTCAAGGTCTAATGTTCATAACATTTCCTCTGACATTGACAGTTCCAGCAGAAGACCAAGGTCAGATGAGAAGGGAGTTCAAGGCAGAGGAATTCAATGCCATGGTTGTGAAGGATATGGGCATATTCGAGCTGAATGTCCTACCTTTCTTAAGAAACAAAAAGGAATGACAGTTACTTGGTCTGACTGTGATTCAGAAAGTAATTCTGAAGAAGAGACTGCCAAACGAGTTACTGCTTTAACTGGTGTTTTTACCTCTGAAAGTGACATCAGTGATGAAGAGGTGACTTTTGAAGAACTGTCTGAAACGTACAAGGAATTGTGTATCAGAAGTACTGAAGTCTGTGTGCAGAATAAGAAACAATCAAAACTCATCATAAAGATGGAGGCTGAAAAACGGGAAAACCTTGAAACTATAAGTCTTCTAGAAGGAGAAGTTCAAGTGCTGAACTCACAACTGAATCAAATGACCAAATCTGTCAAGATGTTGACAAATGGAACTGACAAATTGGAAGAGATCCTACAGATTGGACAAAATGTGGGAAATAAATCTGGTCTAGGATTTATGAAAGCAACGAAATCTGGTTCTGGTAGGCAAATGTCAAAACAGATGTCTCAACACAACTCTCGACATCAGGAACAGAAACATATGAGGAAAAGGTACCAAAGATGGAAATGTCATCATTGTGGTAGATATGGCCACATAAAGCGTTTCTGCTTCAGATTACATGGATACCCTAATCAGAATTCAGGTGTCAAACCTAAGTCTAAAAAGGTACCACATGCTCCTCAATGGAAGAAAAAGGCTACTGCACTGATAGCTCACACTTCCCTGAGGGTCTCTGCAAAGGAAGACTGGTACTTTGACAGTGGATGTTCCAGACATATGACTGGAATCAAGAACCTCCTCAATAATGTTAAGCCTCACACCACCAGTTTTGTGACCTTTGGAGATGGGGCTAAAGGTGAAATCAAAGGAGTTGGTGAGTTGAACTGCCCTGGAGTTCCAAGTCTAAATGAAGTACTGCTGGTGAAAGGACTGACCGCTAATCTCATTAGTATCAGTCAACTGTGTGATCTAGGATTCAAGGTCAATTTCTCAAAATCTGAATGCCTTGTAATCAATGACAAACAAGAGATAGTAATGAAAGGAGTCAGATCCAAAGACAACTGTTACTTATGGGAGGCTGAGAACACTAATTTCTCATCTGTGTGTTGCATTGCAAAAGAAGAAAAAGAGGTGAAACTGTGGCACCAAAAACTTGGCCATCTTCACCTAAGGGGTATGAAGAGGATTATCTCCTTGGAGGCAGTCAGAGGGATTCCAAAACTGCTAATTGATGAAGGAAGAGTTTGTGGTGAATGTCAGGTGGGTAAGCAGACGAGGATGTCACATCCAAAGTCAAGACATCTGACCACCACTAAGGTTCTAGAACTCCTCCATATGGATCTGATGGGACCAATGCAAGTAGAGAGCCTTGGTGGTAAAAGATATGCCTATGTGGTTGTGGATGATTTTTCCAGATTCACCTGGATTAATTTCATTAGAGAAAAATCAGATGCATTTGAAGTCTTTAGAGAACTGTGCAAAAGAATTCAAAGAGAGAAGGAAGGATGTATCATCAGAATTCAGAAGGATCATCCAAAAGAGCTCATCATAGGAGATCCTAATAGTGGAGTCATCACAAGATCTAGAGAAATCATCTCAAATTCTTGTTTTGTGTCCAAAATAGAACCAAGAAATGTCAAGGAAGCCTTAACTGATGAATATTGGATTGGTGCAATGCAAGATGAACTGAATCAATTCAAGCAACATGAAGTTTGGGAACTGGTTCCTAGACCTGAAGGAACTAACATCATTGGGACAAAATGGATATTCAAGAACAAGTCAGATGCTGAAGGAGTTGTCACCAGAAATAAGGCGAGACTTGTTGCTCAAGGATACACCCAGGTTGAAGGGGTTGACTTTGATGAAACCTTTGCACCTGTAGCCAGGTTGGAATCAATCAGACTCTTGTTGTCAATTGCTTGTCTTCTGAAGTTCAAGTTATTTCAGATGGATGTGAAAAGTGCCTTTCTAAATGGGTACTTAAATGAGGAAGCTTATGTGGAACAACCTAAAGGTTTTGTGGATCCAACCCATCCTGATCATGTCTACAAATTGAGAAAAGCTCTATATGGGCTGAAACAAGCTCCTAGAGCATGGTATGACAGGTTAACAAAGTTTCTCTCAGACAAAGGCTACAGAAAAGGAGGCTTGGACAAAACTCTATTTGTCAAAACTGAAGGAGGGAAGTTGATGGTTGCCCAAATATATGTTGATGACATAGTGTTTGGCGGAATGTCAGAACATATGGTTAAACACTTTGCTGACCAGATGCAGGCTGAATTTGAAATGAGTCTCATGGGAGAACTAACTTATTTTCTTGGACTACAAGTCTCACAGATGGAGGACTCAATCTTCTTATCTCAAAGCAAGTATGCTAAGAATATTGTAAAGAAGTTTGGTATGGAGAATGCAAGTCACAAAAGGACTCCTGCTCCTACTCATCTAAAGCTCTCCAAAGATTCAAGTGGGGTTAAGGTGGATCAAAGTCTGTACAGAAGCATGATAGGAAGCTTGTTGTACTTAACTGCCAGCAGACCTGATATTGCCTTTGCAGTTGGAGTTTGTGCTAGATATCAAGCTGATCCCAAAGTCAGTCATATCAATCAAGTGAAGAGAATTTTGAAGTATGTAAGTGGTACTTACAACTATGGATTGTTGTATACTCATGGCTGTGAACCGACTCTGACTGGTTACTGTGATGCTGATTGGGCTGGTAGTGCTGATGATAGAAAAAGCACCTCTGGAGGATGTTTCTTTTTGGGAAGTAATCTGGTTTCCTGGTTCAGCAAGAAACAAAATTGTGTGTCTCTTTCCACCGCTGAAGCTGAATATATTGCAGTTGGTAGTAGCTGCTCTCAAATGTTATGGATGAAACAGATGCTCACTGAGTATAATGTCACACAAGATGTTATGACATTGTACTGTGACAATCTGAGTACAATCAACATATCCAAGAATCCCATTCAGCATAGCAGGACCAAACATATTGACATACGACATCACTTTATTAGAGACCTTGTAGAAGAGAAGACCATCAAATTGGAACATGTTGCCACTGAGCTACAGCTGGCTGACATTTTTACCAAGGCTTTAGATGCAAACCAATTTGAAAACTTAAGGGGTAAGCTGGGTATTTGCCAACATGAGGAATTGTAGCAATTAATTTTGCTTAAAACAAAGACCAAAGGACTTATGCCTGTTCTGATTGGTTTAAAATTGTATTTTCTCATTTCCTACAACTATTTTAAGAAGTTGAATAGGCACTCCTTTGCTTCGTTCCTCTCTCGTCTTCTCATCAATCAGGAATTTCTTCTCATTTGCTGTTGGTCCTTCAAAACTGACAAAATGTCTCAAACGCCATCATCATCCAATACGACCATCTCAACCTCTTCATCTGATCAAGATTCTGGGACAATCTCTTCCTGTCTGGACTCTGATGTTCTGGAGATCTGTTCTCATAGAACTAACCCCACCAAGGCCAAAGAGTTGAGAACAAGACATACAGGTAATCCATCTCATCCTTCCTCTTCAGTTCCCCCTGAAATTGCAAATAGGGAAGGGACAGCCTATGTTAATCAAGCAATAGCAAAAATTGTTTCCCGAATTCTGAACGAGAACCACTCAGTTCCTGGCATTTCTGTTCCTCTGAACCAAGAAAACTCAAATGCTGAAACAAATCCAAATGTCTCTAAGAATGTTGAGACATCAAACAAAGAGAAAAATGCTGACATTGCTCACAAGAAAAGAAAGAAGCCTGAATCCTCTGAGTCTGATGACAGTGCTTGAAGGATGATTGCTGCTTGGTGGTGTTGCTGGTGGAGTTTGGAAGTATGTTCTGCTGTTGTCTGCTGCTGATCTCATTATTTTGTCTTGGATAACTGTATAACTTTATAAACATGTAATCTTTGGCCCATTTGTGGCTAAAGTGGGGGAGAATATTTTTGGTACTGCTTAATTACTACTTAACACTATCTTTTTCTGCTGTCACTTATTTCTGCTGCTATCTATCTATCTCTGATTGTTTAGGGACTTTAGCCAAAAATCTGCCAAAGGGGGAGTTTGTAGGTGTTTAGGTATTGGCTTGCATTTTTGGTAAATCCCAAGTGTATGTGTGAATGTCATGACTGATGTCATAACATTCTAGTTCAGGTTGTACTAACTCAATAGGTACATGTGCAGAAAAATATTGTAATTCAAATACTGATGTTTAGAAGTGTGTATCTGAGCATGTTTGCAAAATGATCACATTTTGCTAATCAGTAGACAGGTTTTCTCAGATGTCATAACAGATGTTATGACATCCTGTTCTGAACTAACAGGATTGCAGGATTGGATAAGTCTGAGTTTTTTCAGGAAATAACTCAGTCCCCTCTAAACAGAATCCTGCGTTTTCTGAGGAGTAACCTAGCTCAATCCTAACCTGATCAACAAAGTACTGTGACCTGGTCTTTAGGTCAAACGGAATCAACCCTAGGTTTTTGGAAACCCTAACTGAAGTTGCAGCTGCTATATATTCAACAGAGCTGCGGTTTTTGAAGAGATCCCTGCTGATTGATTAGAAGATCAATTTTGTAATCTGTATAGATTTGTGTATTGTACTCCAAGCAATTATCATTGTGATAAGTGCCTTGGAATAGGTTTCAATTGTAAGGGTTGTGTAGCACTCAAAGCTTTGAAGCAAGAGTGTTTGAATGTTACTTGACTAAAGCTGTGAAGCAGAGTCAAGTTAGTTGTGTACAACACTCAAAGCTGTGAAGCACGAGTGATTGTGTTACTTGATTAAAAAGCTGTGAAGCTTAATCAAGTGTGTATTTTTGAAGAGTGTCTTCATTAATTCTTAAGTCAAATTGGTTTATGTATCACTGCTGTGATTGAGGGGGAGTGAGTAGGAACTCAGGTTTAAGTTGTACTTAGATTAGAATTGCATTGGGTAGGTCTTAAGTGAAGGAGATAAACTGGTTGGTTTATTCCTGAATTAACATCTCTTATAGTGGATTCTCTCCCTGGCTTGGTAGCCCCCAGAGTAGGTGTTGTTGCACACTGAACTGGGTAAACAATTGACTGTGTTATTTACTTCTTTTATATTTACTGTCATATAGTAAGTCAGATACGGTGTCATAACATTGGACGTGACATTGAGTATCTGTAGCCAGAATTTCAGAAAGCAATTAGGAGTTCTTACCCACTAAAGGTCTTTCTTGTTTTTTTCTTTCTCCTTTAGAGATAGTATTATCTATACCATTAGTTGGTAGGTAATCCTATCTATTGGATGTGAAGGGGCAGGCGTAGGGTCATTTTATGGTCATCGAAGACAACATGTGAGGATACTTTAGCAATTGTATCGAAGGGACTATCATCATTTGTTCGTAGGCAACTCGAAGGGTAATCGAGGGATTATGATCTTTATTCGAAAGGGACTATGATGATTTGATTGAGGGTCTTTTGTTAAAGTATCCCCACTTTTGAGGGACGTGACCAATATTCGTAAGGCAACATAAGAGGTTACCCTAAAGGTGAAAATGTGCAAAGTGTTTATGTCAGTTATTTAGTCTTGACAATTAGAGTTTACTACATTTTGCATTTAGTCTTGCCATACAAACCCTAGTTACTAACAGTTAAAATACAAAAATGTAAAATCCTACACTATCACATGGCTTTGGCAGAGATACATAAGTATAGAAAATGCGGGAAAGTAATCCTACGCTATTACATCCTTGGAGCAGATACATAATACGAAAAATGTGAGGAAAGATAAATCTACGCTATTACATTGATAGTGCGACTTATTCAATTGTATAATAAAATTAAATAGTAAAAGATGAGTAAAAGAATGTTAAAATGTTAAAATGTTTTTGTGTCAAAAATAATTTAAGTGTTAATAATTAATTAAAACCTAATAGTTTCTAATTAATTTTAATATTAAGAAAAAAGGTTAATTAATTAATTAGTAAATAAAAAATATGTCAAAAAAATTTAATTACTAATTAAAAACCTAACCCTAATTTGTTAAAGTATTGAAAAAAATTAGGTTTGTTAATGGTTAATTAAAGAAAAGTTAATGAAGAAAAAGAATGAAAATTAGGTTAGAAAAATAAGAAAAATCAATTGCATGGGGTGGGTGTTGAACCCACGCCCCTGGCCTCAAAGAATACCCCCTTTCACCACTGTGCCATGTTGTAGTTGTTGTCTAGGAATAGGCAACATTCAATATTTTATAAACCTGTGCGTTAGAGTGGAAAAACAAAATAATTTTGTCAAAAGCTAGCATCAAACCCACGCCTCAATGGTTAACAGTCATGCTTCTCACCATATCCACCATGCTGGTTTTATGGTCATATAATAGAAACAAATAAATATATTATAAAACCCAGATCAGAGAAGCATTGGTGCCCTAGCTCCGATCGTCTTCTCCGGTGACTAGATTTTTGAAAAACTGCAAAAATGGATGAAAATGAAAGATCTAATAACCTAGATTCAATATATAATATGCAACAAATTCAATGGCATGATTAGTTTGTCCTAAAAACACCTGTATCTACAGATTCGAAGCAAACAAAATTTTATGCTTTAACAATGGCATCTCGTATTCCCCGCGTCAAAGCTTGCAAACGATGCGTCAAAATCATTCCAAACATCAATATGAACATGAATGTATGCATCAAATCGTTCAACAATTCATATATTAAAAGTTTGAATTTCACGAAATTTACCAAACTGGTGATGTTGAGATGTGATGATCTAGGATGCTACGAGCTTCAAGGATGATTAGGATGAGCTCCTGGGAACTTCCGGAAGCTAGTGTGATGCTTAGAATGGATTGAAAGTGGCTGAAAATAAGGTTTTGAGTTTGCCCTAGTTTTGACAAATTTGATATTTTTTTAGGGCTTTTTCTTGAGGCAATTTTCGTGTCCTTAGCTTGGTCTGAATGTTGTGTATTTATAGGAGAATGATTTAAGTCAACAACCATGAATAAAATCTTTGTATTTCATGACCAAATCTTTGATTGGAATTTTGCATTAAATCTTTCTCTTTTAGGCCAATCTCATGGCAATCATCTCTACACGTTTTTGCTAGCTGGTTATGAGATTTTTGGGCTTTATATATAATCAAAACAAGAGCCCACACGCCTTGATCCATTGCTTTCATATTTTGTTTGATTTAATTTGCATTTAAATGAATAAAATCCAAATAAAAGAAATAAATATCATAAAAAAAATATGTGAATGGATATAGAGGTTTGAAATGAGGTCATCCACACGTTTGAACCTAAAAACTTAGGCCCATTAGCCCAAAAATTCAAGTTTGCTCAATTTGGACTTCATGCATTTTCTCAAAGTTTTCCAACTTACACCAATCATAACTCTCTAAGTTTTTGTCATATAAAGATGATCTTTAACTTTTTGGAAACCTCAAGATGTCTTCTACAACCTTCATGTTGGTCATTTTTTTCATTTGAAGCCTTTATCTTTATGTAAATTACTTTGACAAAAGATGTCCTTTTGTTGACTTTTAAAATGACCTGTAATGTTTTGGACCATATTTCTCAAATGAAGCATTTTTGTTCTTGACCTTTGAGAGATAAAGTTGTAGAGAATTGAATTTACTTCAAGATAGGCTTTGGTTGTGAAATTTCTGATGAAGTATGTGAAAGTTATGCTTGGTCAAAGTTCAGTTGACTTCCCCTAAAGAAAACCCTAACGTAGTAACTTTTGACTTTTGATGAATCTTGAGTTTTCTGGATGAATATTGATCAACCCTTGATCAAATGATGAATGTGACTTAAAAATATTTATGTTGACCAAAAATCTTGAAGTTTGACTATAAATTGGTCAAAGTTAACTTTTTATCCACTATAGTTAATTTTCGATCATCTGAGCAATCGACTGAGAAAACTTGTGCTGCAAGGTTTGAAATTTGGCATGAGGATTATTTGAAGCATATGAGGAACCATGAAGTCCACTTGAGGCATTAGAAGTCCACTTTCCATTGAGAGAATAAAAACCCTAGTTGTAGGTCAATTGCTTAGGAGGAGAGTTTGTCTGGTCAACGCTTAAGTAGTCTTGAGCAATTGAGAACCCTAGGAGCATGAGGACACCTATTGAAATAATTTTTCTTGAAAATGGGAGGAAAAATTTTGGGATACAATAACTTCCCCTGTTCAATCTTCTTAAACCTGAAGAGTTAGATTGGCATGACCGCCATTCGTGATTTGAAGGTGGAAGAGGATTGAACACTTAGGTGCCCAGGAATTTGCACTCACATGTGGACGAAGTAACACTGTTGGTTGATTGTACTTCTTGAAAGGGATTAAATATGCCATTCGGAGAAGTGATAGAGTGTCTTCGGAGATGGGCTTATATATGCCATCCAAAGTAATTGTTGATAGGAGTATCATAATGAGTCTATGTACGACTGTATTTGAAGAAGTAGACTAGAATGACTATGTGTCTGACTGTATCTAGAAGACGTGTTAAGGAGTGTCAGAATGAATCTTATGTCTCGATTATATCTTAAGAAGTATACTAGAATGAGTTTGTGTCCGACTATATCTAGCAGACGTGTTGGGGAGTGTCATAATTGATCTTATGCCTCAATTATATCTGAATGATGTTCTAGAATGAGTCTTTGTCTTGACTGTATCCGAACAATATATTTGAATGAGTCTACGCCCGATTGTATCCATACAATGTATTGGAATAAGTCTATGCACGACTGTATCTAGGAGTGGATCAGAATGAGTCTTCGTCTGACTGTATCTGAAAAATGTATTGGAATGAGTCTACGCCCGACTGTATCCAGAAGTGGATCAGAATGAAACTTCGTCTGGTTTTATTTGACCGATGCTTTTCAGAATGAATCTCTGAAGGAAATATGAGGGAAATGCTTTTCAGAATGAATCTCTGAAGGAAATATGAGGGAAATTCTTTTCAGAATGAATCTCTGGAGGAAATGCTAGTCAGAATTAGTCTCTGAAGGAAATTATCTGGTCATGTAGATAGTCGCCCCGTCCTATTTCGGGAATTGACCTACAACCTGTCTATGAATCACTGATAATATTCGTCTGTTTGCAAACTTAACCGGAAAAGACAAACTTTGTTTTATGCAATGTCATGATGCATAAAATGTATTTTGTAGTGATGCTCTCAAAATAAATGAGAAAGGTATATTGCATATGTTATGATATTTTGTGAATGATGTATGGATGCAGTATGTCATTTGAGCGTGTCGGTAACTTCGTGTAACAACTCTGGCTGGGGAGAATAAATCCATGACTGTCGCTGGGGATGAAGATAATAGTTCTTAAATTTTGTTTAGAATAAATTTACTGGGGATTTCCACTTTCTATTTGAGGACACTCCACTGGGGATCTTTGACTTTTGCTTGGGGATACAAGCGTTCAAGGAGAGTCGGTCGTTCTTTGTTCTTTTTATCGAAGGATTTGATTCTTATGTACCCCGATTGGGGATAAAAGAGATGGATATCCTTCTGATGTGCCATCTGACTAGGTTTCAGATACGTGTATCAGCTCTTCCGGGGAGGACGACGTTGAATGACATCTGGCTAGAGAAGAGAATTCTCTCAGGGAATTTGCAGTATTGGAGAAATAAACTCCATTAGGGAATTAAATCCTGTAGACTATGTTGAGGAAATAATCTCTGATGGGAATGGAAATTCATAGGCTGCTAAGGTAGTTTCTACTATATGCTGGGGAAATGATCAAACTTCCTTATTCGTTAGGGGACCTATTGGGGAAGATGATCATGCCTGGTTATCCATCAGGGATATGGAGGTGGATTGTTGGAAGATGCCCCAATTTCTATCTGAGGGCATGTTAGACTTGTTGGGAAATATATCTTTGTTGGGGATGAGCTTGTGAAGATAGCTCTACAGAGATAGTTCCATGGAGATTGTTCTGCGGGGATTTATGGATTACTTGAACATTATTCCAACTCCCAGAGTCTTTAGTAAATACTAACATGTTTTCATGCATATGTTTAGTAATCTTATTCAAATGCATATGTTCATTCAACGTAATCATTGAACGTTTTTGCAAACAAAATAGAGAAAGTAAAAAACAGTTTTGAATTTTGAGATATATTTGCATTGATTCTGGAAGTTTTCCTATAAGAAGGAAGTTTTATACAAGGAGACAAAAATTCTAGTAAGAGGAAATCGTCATAAAAATTAAAAAAGGGTACAAAATGATAACAAAGAAAAACAACAATGTGGAAATGATCCCATCGAGTTTCAGCTCTACTATAGCCCCCATGTCTTCAAGTATCTTATCACTTGCTATAAGAAGAAGATGATTGAATTGATCTGTATCGTTTGAACTTAACGCTAGTAATAAAGCTGGCTGTAAGTAGATGGGTGATCCAACGGGACATAGTTGTACGCTTTAATCCTTAACTTTTGCCTAGACCTCCCTTCCGGGTTTTTAGTCCATCGGGATATCCTTTTTTGCCCAAGCCGCCTTTTCAGATTTTCAACTTGCGGATGTACAAATATTTTTATATATATCCCTAATTTTTCCTGAACCATTTTGGTTCGCCGGGACGCCCTTATTTTTTCCTAGGCCTGTCAACCTAGCGGGTCTCTTTTATGCGTAGATTTTTTGACTATGCTTTCATTCATAGGGTGTGGAAAATATTCACCGTCCATGGTGGTAAGTTTCATAGCACCACCAGAAAATATCTTTTTAATCACAAATGTCCCTTCGTACGTGAGAGTCCATTTTCCCCTGGGATCACCTTGTTATAGGATGATGCGCTTTATTACCAAATCACCAGCCTGATGTCTGACTTTCTTGTTAAAGGCCTTAGTCATGCATTTCTGATACATCTGACCATGATAAACAACCACAAGCCTTTTTTATCAATCAAAGTTATCTGATCAAGTCGAGTCTGAATCCATTAGTCTTTGTCTAAACCTGCATCTTTCATAATCCTTAGGGAAGGAATCTGGACTTCAACAGGTACGAAAACCTCCATACCGTAGACGAGAGAGAACAGGGTCGCCCCATTTGATGTATGTACTGAAATGTGATAACCATGAAGAGAAAATGGTAGCATCTCATGCCAATATTTGTATGTCACTGTCATCTTCTGCAAGATCTTCTTGATGTTCTTGTTGGCGGCTTCCACCGTGCCATTCATCTTTGGTCGGTACATAGAGGAATTATGATGCTTAATTTTGACCTGCGTGTAGAGTTCCATGATCATAGTACTGTTAAGATTGGTACCATTTTCTGTGATAATCCTTTCGGGGATTCCATACCAGCAGATAAGGTTATGCTTAATGAATCAATCCACAACATTCTTGGTAAGGGAAGCAAACGAGGCTGCCTCTACCCACTTTGTGAAGTAATCAATAGCGACAAGGATGAAGCAATGCACATTGGAAGCAATAGGATTAATCTATCCAATCATATCAATTCCCCACATTGCAAACGACCAGGGAGCAGTCAAAACATTCAAAGGAACCAGAGGCACATGTACTTTTTCAACATAAATATGGCATTTGTGGCAAGTTTTGGAATAATGGTAGCAATCAGTTTTCATGGTAGACCAATAATTACCTGCTCTCATAATCTTCTTATCCGTTGTATGTCCACTAGAGTGAGTACCAAAGACGCCTTCGTGCATATCTTCCATAATTTTCTCAGCTTCCTTCTTGTCTACACAACGAAGCAAAGTCGAATCATGGTTGCGCTTGTATAAGATTTCGTTACTCAGAAAGAACTTGGTAGAGAACCTCTTTAGAAATTTCTTATCATTGATTGATGCTCCTTCAGGGTATTCCTGAGTTTCGAGGTATCTTTTTACTTCGTGATACCAAGGCTTTTCCTCTAATCCATCAGTATCAACTTCGTACCAATGTGCTGGTTTGTCTAGTCTCTCATTAGTAATTCGAAGAGCTTCATTACCCCATCTGATTTTGAACATAGATGACATGGTAGCTAGGGCGTCTGCTAATTGATTATCTTCTCGTGAAATGTGTTCAAAACTGATTTCTTTGAAGTATGGAATTAATGTTAACACATGCTCTCAATAATGATTGATATTTGGATGCTTCATGTCCCATTCTCCTTTAATTTGACTGATAACTAGGGCTGAGTCCCCATATACATTTAATAATTTCATTCTCATTTCGATGGCAGCTTTGATACCCATGATGCATGCTTCGTACTCGACCTTATTGTTGGTACAATGAAAACATAATCTGGCGGTGAAGGGCATATGGAAACCTTTAGGAGAGACAATCACAACACTAATTCCATTATTGAGCGCGTTGGAAGCTCCATCAAAAACCATAGTCCATCGGGATCCTGGTTCAGGTCCTTCATATAGTCCAGGTTCTTCATAATCAATAATTAACATGATATTCTCATTTGGGAACTCAAAATTCATAGAATGGTAGTCATCTACAGCTTGATGAGCCAAGTGATCTTCCAGTATACTTTCTTTGACTGCCTTCTGAGTAGTGCACAAAATATCGTATTCTGTCAAGACCATTTGCCATCTTTCTATTCTTCCGGAGAGAGCGGGTTTCTCAAATATGTATTTTATTGGATCCATCTTAGAGGTCAACAAAGTAGTATGAGTCAACATATAATGTCTTAGTCGGCGAGTAGCCCATGCCAAAGCGCAATAAGTTTTCTAGAGCAGTGAGTATCTTGTTTCGTAGTCAGTAAACTTTTTGCAAAGGTAGTATATTGCATGCTCTTTTCGACCAGACTCGTCATGTTTCCCCAATACACACCCCATTGAGTTCTCTAATACTGTCAAGTACATGATCAGAGGCCTTCCTTCAACCAGTAGCATCAAAATTGGAGGTTCCTGGAGATACTCCTTGATTTTGTCGAAGGTGATCTAACAATCGTTGTTCCACTTCACTACTCGATCTTTCTTCAGTAACTTGAAGATTGGCTCACAAGTAGCGGTCAAATGGGAAATAAATCTGGCAATGTAGTTTAATCGTCCCAAGAAACCTCTGAATTCCTTCTCAGTATGGGGAGATGGAATTTACTGAATGGCTTTAACCTTGGCAGGATCAACTTCAAAACCTTTACCACTGATGACGAAACCTAAGAGTTTACCGGAACTTACCTCAAAGGTGCAATTGTTTAGATTCAACCTTAACTTGTACTTCTTCAGTATCTCAAATAGCTTGTGCATGTGGTTGAGATGTTCTTCTTCAGTCTGAAACCTTGCTATCATGTCATCAACATAAATCTCTACCTCATGATGGATCATATCATAGAACAAAGCTATCATAGCACGCTGATATGTTGCGTCGGTGTTCTTCAAACCAAAAGGCATAACTTTGTAACAGAAAGTTCCCCACTGTGTGACAAAAGTAGTCTTCTCCATATCTTCAGGTGCGATCTGGATTTGATTATCACAAGAGAAATCATCCATGAAGGAAAAACTTTATGCTGAGCGGTGTTGTCAACTCGGACACCAATACATGGAAGAAAAAAGTCATATTTGGGGCTTGCCCTATTCAAATCCCTATAGTCTCTACACATACACACCTTATCATCCTTCTTATGTACCGACACCAAATTTGAAATCCACTGAGGATAGGATGTAACAACTAAGAAACCTAGATTGAACTGCTTCATGAATTCAGCTTTGATCTTTGCAGACATCTCAGGACGCATACAACGAACCTTCTGCTTTATATAAGGACAACCTTCCTTCATCGGTATACGGTGAACCACAATGTCAGTATCAAGCCCTGTCATATCTTCATAAGACCAAGCAAATATCTCAACATAGTCACTTAACATCTGGATTAATCTCTTTTTAACCTTATTTTCTCGGCTGGCACCTATCTTGATTTCTTTCCTATCCTCTTCAGTACCCAAGTTCATAACCTCGACTGCCTCTTCATGTGGTTGTATAACTCTTTCTTCCTTCTATAATAGTCTAGAAAGCTCTCCAGGTAATTCATAATCTTCTTCACCTTCGTCTTCGACTTAGTAGATTGGATTTTTGAAGTCATAATTGGCAATAAAATAATTATTATTAATGGGATCCAGGGTGGATGTGGATATGCAATTTGTTATGTGAGTGTGTGTAAGAACACATAGCTATTTTGAAAGAAATAAAGTAAAAGAAAGACAAAGAGCGCAAAATTTGAATGCAAACATCCAACGATTTATTAAATGAAAATATATGGATGAAAAATGACAACCCTAACAAATGGACTATTGTGCCCCGGATAAGGCACGGGGCTTAAAGTTATTGTTCAAATTACATGACCAAAAGCAAGAAAACAGAAAATAGAATTTACTCCTGACTAAAGGAGATTGGTATAAAGTCTTCAGTCTTCCAATTGTTGAGCCTATTTCCGGTTGTAGGGAAAATTAAATTGTTTATGTCACAATCACTATCAGTGTCTTCCACTGTGTTGACTTGATTTTTGTGAACTCCATTGTTGTTGATGCGGAATGGCGGTCTCCAAGAATTAGAACGAGCATGACGGAAAACCCTCTGAGCCTCCGAGGTGAAACCAAAACCAAATTTGTCGAACTTGTAAGGAATGTCGGGAAACTGGCCCCAAATAGTGCAACCACCATCTTCTACCACAGCCTTAGCGTCTTCCAGAGAATCCATTCTTGGTGGAATCCTGGTAACCTTAGGAACAATAGGAGAAGCTTTAGTAACAAGGGTTGTCTAAGGAATAACTTCAAAGGCCTGGCAAGGAGTCACGAGGAATTCACCATCCATTTCAACATACTTGAAGGAGTTCAAATGACTCACCATGTATTCTTCTTCGCCGCAAACTGTAAGGATTTTTCCTTTCACGGGATACTTCAATTTTTTGTGTAGAGTAGAAGTAACAACGCCCACCCCATGAATCCAAGGGCGTCCAAGAAAGCAGGAATCGACAGGACGAATGTCCATCACGTAGAAAGTAGATTCGAAGACCTGGGAGTCCACTTTGATTGGAAGAACAACCTATCCATGCACCATTATTTTTGAACCTTCTAAAGCTCTCACCACAACGTCACTGGGTTTTAGCATAATCTCTTCACAGTCATGTTTGTCTAAAACAACTTTTGGCAATACATTCAATGAGGAACTTGTGTCCACCAACACATGAGATAAGGTAGTTCCCCTACACTCAATAGAGACATGAAGGGCCTTATTATGGTTCCTTCATGTGGGAGTTAAATCAGCGTCAGAAAATCCTAGCCCATTATCAGTTGTCAGACTAGCAACACAATTTTTGAATTGACCAACAAAGATTTCTTGTGGTACATGAGCACATTTTATAAATTTCACCAAAGCATGAGCATGGGCTTCCGAGCACAACAACATAGATAACATAGATATTTTAGAGGGGGTATTCCCCAACTATTCAACAATCTTATAATCACTCTTTCGAATAATTTTTAGCACCTCCTTTATCTCTTGCATGGAGGTATTTTCAACAATAAGCTCTTTCGGTGCCTCAGTCTAGGAAGGCCCAGTCATCCGTTCTTTGCCTCAACTCTTAGTAGTTAATTCAGTAGTAGTGAAAACTATCTACACAACCCGACAAAGCAATCTTACACGGGTTACTTCTTATCATTCAGATGAAGTCTAACATGGACTCATCCTAAAACAACCCCACATAGGCTCCTTCTCATATATCTTCGGATGCAGACTAACACAGACTCATCCTTGAACAGCCTTACACAGGCTCTTTCTAATACATTTTGAGGTAACGGATAATTCCATTATCCCCAGCAAGTTACTATGAAGCCTGGATTTCAACCAGAAAACAACAAACTTTCATCTCTCCAAAGATAACTCTTCAGCAGAGCCTTGGATAACTAAAGTTCCTAGACTCTATTCCAAACAGAGTTTCCTCAAGCATGAGAACAATAGAAACTCACATTCCCTAGTGGAGTCCTCCTCAGACAGTAGGAACAGGAATCTCCACAAGGAGACCTCTTAGAGAGTCAACATCTACTTTGGATGGCATATTTAAGCCTATCTCCGATGAATCTCCGTCATCTTCTCCAAATGGCATCTACAAGCCCATTCCCTCCATCATCAACCATCAGTGATACTCCATGCGAGTGCAAATTTCTAGGCACTCTAGTGTTCAATCCTCTTCCACCTTCAGATCACGAAAGGCAAACAAGCCAATCTACAGCTTCAGGTTTAAGAAGATTGAACAGAGGCAGTTGTTGCACCCCAAAATTTTCCCTCTCATGTTTTCCAAGGTTTTCTCTTATATGGGTGGTCACAAACACCTGGTTAAAGAAAAATGAAAATTTTGAATGTTAGCAAAGGGTCTTTCGATTGGCAGTTCAACAATTTCCTTTGATTGACAGTTAAACAATGCCCTTCGATTGGCATAATAGAAAGCTTCGACTGGGCTCCTAAAACCCTTCGACCAAGCATTGGCCCATCAGCTTCGATTGTGCGTTGGTTCCCCTTCGAGCAATATTTGGTCCACGAGTATCATTCCAACAATGTATCTCTTTGCATGCCCTCAGTGCACTAGGAAAATACTCCCTCTGTGCATGCATTCAGCACACAAAGCAAGAATCCCCTACAAGTTTGTTTCAATTCACCAACAGTATAAGTTTCAATCGGGCACTAAGTCTCCTTCGATCAAGTTTAGTTCACAAAACTTCCACTGGGAAAAAGGCCCCTTCAGCTTGTCATCAGCACACATATGCCTCTTCATGCTTGTCTTTGGTCTACTAGGTAGAAACTTACTCATGCTTGCCTTGGTGTCATGAGGCAAAGGCCCAATAGCTTGCCTTCAATCTACAAGGCAAAAGGCCCTTTTATTGGTATTCGATTCACAAGACAAGGGTTTTCCTCAAACATGCTTCGATTCACAAGGCAAAGGCTCCTTTTCAGCTTGCCTTCAGCATACAAGGCCAAGACTTCTTCAGATTTGCCTTCAATCCACTAGGCAAAAAGCTTCCTTCGACCCATAAGGCGAATACCTCCTGCATGCCTGATTCGACTCACTAGGAAATGTCCTCCTTTACACTTGCTTTGACCTGCCTCATGCTAGCGCCCACAAGGCATTGGCTGCCTTTGTGCCATCTTTGACTCGGCAATGGTACCCTTTGAAACAGTTTCAGTTTAGTGAATCAAAGGACGCACAGTTTTTCACACTTAGACATGCATGATAGTCCCTTCGAAGGCGCATTCATGAGGTCCCGTCGAAGAAGCATTCATTGGTTCATTTAAAGGTCACATGGTTACTGAATACAAGCTTGTCTTATGATGGGTCTTGGTCCTACATGTGGCCAGGCCCAGGCCTTTTATGCATTAGCATTCGAAGATGGTGACATAAGAGGTTTTCGATTGGCCAGATTGAAGTTTTCTTTTGAGCTGTTTGAATCAATCGTCTAGGGCAAGTAGATAAACTCAATCGAAGAAGCCCTGATGAATGAAAATTGGAACAGATTCGAATCCAGAGTCATCAAAAAGGACAAATTCTCTAAAAAGAGAATTCTGGGAAACTCGAATTGATTCAGATATTGACTTAATTAAAGAAACTCTGATAAGGGAAAACTCTGAATTAAGAGTCATCAAAGAACTGAGCAATTCGAATTGATGTGGATGGACTCTATCGAAGGAGCTAAATCAAAGCCATTTGAAGGAGGCAATCAAAGCCATTCGAAGGAGGCAATAAGAGCCATTCGGAGGAGGCAATTAGAGTCATTCAAAGGAGAGCATTCGAAAGTCATTTATGTTCACATTCATTCAAATTCAAAAAGAAGGAGGCCAGCGCGTGCATTTTTATTTTCTTGAATATATTTGACTTTATTTCACATATAATGTAATGCTTTGGTTATAACACACGAATTGTAAAGCAGCTCAATTGGTAAAGGCGCGCATGTGTGAAGGAGAGGGCCTGGGTTTGAATCCCAGGTCCAACATTTTTATATTTTCTAATGAATTGTATGTAGATCCAGTGATTCTCATGGCCTATTGCACATCATACATCATCAGCTCCAAGCCGTCAGAAGCATTTCTGATCCAAGTCAAAGCATCCAACGCGTAAGCTCATCATGCACCCTTAAGACTGCACCACACCTGATCCAGCATAGGTTGGGCTTAATTTCAATTGGGCCCAACAATTTTAAACAGCACCCTCTATTTTTTTTCTCTTTTGCTATGAGGCCAATCTAGCTTTTTTTTTGTATTGTTGTAGTTTTATTTATTTTTGTTTTTCTTTATTTATTAATTAAATAAATAATCAGAAAAATCACAGAATATTAAGTTAGTATTTTTTGTAATTAAACTAATTTTGTAAATAAATTAAATACATATTTTAACTATTTTCTTTAATTTAAAATAAATTAGAACTAAGGACTTGATTTAGATTAAATTATTTTCTGGTCATAATAAAAAAACTAAAAAAAAAAAGAACTTGGACTATTTTTCTTGATTAACTTTATCTTTTAAATAGACTTTAGGATAATTAACTTAATTATTTTCTTAAATAAAAAAAACAACAAAAAAAAGGTTTTCTTATTTAGAATTGCCTTAGGTTTTAGACGAACTTTATACTTTTGCGCTTATTATTTTCTCGCATTTTTACATTATTGTAACCATATATTGGTATGTAATAGTTAATAGGACTTTTTACCGCTTTCTTTATTTTTCTTCCCCCAAGTTTTTATACATTGTAAATATCCCCCTCCTCGAAGCCATGTAATAGCGTAGGGTTTATTTTCGCACTTTACATTTTTCTGTATCATATTAACTGTTAGTAATTAGGCATGTATGATAAGACTGAAAATTAAAAGGTTAGCAAACCCTAAATGCACAAGATAAATAATTGAACCAAACACAATTGCACATGTACACCTCTAGGGTACCCCACTTCGGTTGCCTTCGGAAAACTATCATAATTCTCGAAACGTGAGAAGTTTTAGTGATTGTCCTCTAGTTTGAAAGATCACAAGTCCCTCGATGACCCTCTCGACGTTGCCTCGATAAAAAAGGTGATCTTAGAACTTTAGGAAAGTTACTAAAATTTCTTATCAAGTTGCCTTCGTGACTGTAACGTTCCTTTGAATGTCCCTCAAACATCCAACGATAGGGCTACCTACTCACTAATAGTAGGATAGCACTGTCTAAAGGATAGGAGGAAAAGAACAACCTTTTCGAGTATAAGTAGATAGTTCTTAGGTGTTATGATCAAAACAAACTTCTCACACTTACACTTTTCAAAAATAACTTTCAAAAACATTTGCTTTGTCAACACTCTTTAGGACTGATACAAGAGTTATCACAAAGCGAATCTCCGCACTAAGGCATTTCAAAACATTTTTCCAAACACATAAAGCACAAAGTACTTTTAAAATGAGCTAAGCATATAAGATCCCGTAGATAACTACGGATGGAAAGGGTGCTAACACCTTCCCTTTCCATAATCTACCCCCCTTACTCAGAAAATTCTCAAAAAGGTATTTTTCTGTTCTTTTTACCCTTTCCTTAATTTGGATAAAAGAAAAGTCGGTGGCGACTCTTGCTTAACGTAACATTCGCAAACAGAAATGTAAAACCAGTATTAACAGTCGGTTTTGCCATCGTATCACAGAATTGGCGACTCTGCTGGGGATTTTTAAAAAGTGGGGTTACCTTAGAGTCTAGTTCATTTTAAACTGCTTTACCTTGTATGCTTTGTCTGCTTTACTTTTGAGGGCTTGTTTGAGTTGTTACTAAAAGATCCTACACCCGGATCTGGGGCACCTTATTAGGTAAGTAGCAATAAATCATGGAGGTTGTACGGTGTAGAACGATATGGACGAAGTGATAGCTATGTTAGCGTGATACGTTGGTTTGTACTAATGTTCCTTGAGTCAGTCAAGGATAACATCAGGCTTCCTTAGTGTCATTAAGCGCTAACTGACCTTTAGAAACTTTAATTGAGTCATCCTAAGCTATTAGAAAGTAGTGAAATGATCGGCTTTGGTTCTGACTAAAGATTGGTTGATACTCGATACTGGACTCATTGAGACTAGACTTTTGGGATATTCTGGCCGTAATACTTTGGTGCTTGAGCTAGAACAATGCCTAAAAGAAAGGCCAGTGATATGAGACTCCTTAGAACCCGGTTACTATTAATAAGACAGGTTGAGCCAACTAAAACTTCAAGAGGTTACTTAAAAACTCATGCAAGCCTTTAAACCTAAGGTCTTTGTATGACTTGTTTGTGTTTGATATACTTGTGATTTCAAAGCATAATCATAACACCATAAACATCATAACATGTCATGTGCACTAACCATTTCAAGGGCCTTTGGATTTATCTCTTCTCTGTTTTGTAGGTCATGGATTTAGCTTGCAGAAAAACCATCCAAATCAATTTTGTAGAGATCCCTCCCAAACTCAAAGAATTGGTTTCAAAGGTTCCCGAGAGTTCATAATTCAATAAGGGATATGGTTACTTACTCAGTTTGGTTGCTACCAGTTTTAACAAAGGTTTGATGAGTGTCTTATTCCAGTTCTTCGACCCTAAGCACCACTGCTTCACATTTCCAGACTATCAGTTGGTGCCTACGTTGGAAGAATTCTCCAAAATACTCGGTTTGCCTATATTGGGGAAAATATCCATTACCGGTTTAGAACAAGATCCAAATGGTGAAGATGTTGCCATAACTTGCATTTGAAGCCATCTGACATTGAGTCCAATAGGGAAAGAAGGAGTGGAGTTAAGGGCCTCCCCACAAGTTTCTTGATGAATAAATCCCAGGTATTCCTAGACGCTATGAGTTACCATGCCTTTGAAGATGTTTTAGCTCTTTTGATCTACGGGTTAGTTCTGTTCCCCAATTCATACCAGTTTGTAGATGTCAATGCCATCAACATTTTCCTTGCTCACAATCTAGTGCCTACATTGCTCGGGGATATTCTGCATTCACTTCATACCCGTACCATGAAGAAGCAAGGGACTCTTATGTGTTGTATACCTCTACTATATAGGTGGTTTATTTCAAACCTTCCTCGGTCATCAATGAAGAATAGATTAGGTTTAAGATGGAACCAAAGATTAATGTCTCTTTCTCACGCTGATATATATTGGTGCCCTCGCTCCCAAGAAGACATATCTTTTATTGATCGTTGCAGAGAATTTCCCAATGTGCCACTCCTTGGCATTAAAGGAGGCATCACCTACAACCCCTCTTTAGATTTATGTCAGTTCGGTTACACCCGGAGGGATGGTCCTCATGATATGCTCATTCAAGGTATTGTATTCGACTATTCAAATGACCTACAAGGTTATCATCAGAGGTTCATCCATGCTTGGGAATGGTTAAGAAGACTGATATCAGGACTCTAGGGCACAATAACTCCATCCCTTTGGAGCCATACCTCAAATGGGTGCGAGCTCGTGCTCAAAATCTTATGATGTCGTATGCTATTATCCTACCAGTGATGTCAGAGTCTGTTGTTCAAGGAGTCGAGTCTCGCATCATCCTGCACCCTGATATGCCAACAAACTTCAAAGAATTGCAAAAATCTTGGATACAACTCAAAGAAGAACGAGATGCCTTTGAGTCCCAATTCTATTCCAGTGAGAAAAAGTTATTGGAACTGACAAAGCGGCTTCACGAAGAGCAGAATCTCAATGCCTACATTAGCACCAAAAGGAAGCTTCCTTGGGAGACTTAGAAATTTTAGAAGTTTCTTATTTGTTATTCCTTTGTAAACTTTAATTGCATTTGAGCTTACTAATAAAAAGTCTTTGTTTCTGTTTTGGTTAAAATATTTTAAATCCTATGAGGCCCTTGAAAAAATTGCATACACATATCATAAATATCATTGCATAAACAGGTTTCAGGACATGTTTCTTATCTTCTTCACTATTTATTTCAGCAATGGCTCTCGAACAAATAGTTAAGGAGCTTCAGGCACAGAACGGTCAATTCCAAGAAATGTTCCTGAATCTGGCTAAGGGATAAGAAGATTTGAAAGCTCTGATTATCAAGGACAAGAAGAAGAAAAAGAGGCCAGTGGGTGTTCTGAATATGGGAAGAAGGTTCGAAGGACCAATGAGGCAAGTTTTAGAGCTCATAACTCCGTCAAAAGAGAGAGACAATCAAGAAGGAGAGCCAAGAGAAGAAGACCACATTACAAGGGATTCTGAAGAAGATGAAGTTGATTACACCGAGGAACAATACTCTCCTGCTGATGATAAGTACAAACAACTGGAGAATCGTCTCAACGCCATGGAAGTTCAGAGGGTACCTGGCCTGTATTTCGAAGAGCTAGGGTTGGTTTCTGGAGTGGTTATTCCACAAAAGTTCAAAGTGCTCGCATTTGCTAAATATGATGGGGTCTCATGTTCTAAGCTGCATCTCAGATCTTATGTCAGGAATATCCATCCGCACACTACTGACAGGAATTTGTGGGTGCATTTCTTTCAAGACAGTCTATTAGGGACTCAATTAGAGTGGTTCTATCAGCTGAAGGGAACCAACATCTATAACTGGGAAGATCTGGCTGCTGCTTTCTACAAGCAGTACCAATATAATGCTGACCTCGCTCTAACCCGTACACAACTTCAGAGCATGTCTATGGGTTCTAGTGAGGGCTTTAAAGATTATGCCCAGAAATGGAGAGACCATGCAGGAAGAGTCCAACCTCCTCTGTCTGATAGGGAGCTGGTAGACATGTTCTTGGGTACTTTATCTGGTCCATTTTTCAACTATCTGATCGGAAGCTCTTCAGTTGGGTTTACTGAGCTGATCTTGACAGGAGAAAGAGTGGAAAATGGTACTAAAAGTGGTAAGATTCAAAGAGATGCCTCTTCAAGGACAGGAAAGAGGCCTCTCATGGGAAAGAAAGAGGTCAGTGCTGCTTACAACCAGAGAAGTCAGGGCAGAACCGAACACCATCCAACGGTGGGAGCTGTAATGATATCCAAACCTGCAGCTACTCAACAACAGAACAATCAGTCCAGAACAGATAAGCCCATAAGACAGTTTACCCGGATTAATATGACCTTGTCTCAAGTATTTCCACATTTGCTGAAATCCAATATGGTTACCCTAAGAGAGGCTCCCAAAAATCCCAACACTGCATCTCCTTGCTACAATTCAAATGCTCGGTGTGCTTACGATTCTGAAAGTCTAGCCCATGATGAAAATGACTGTTGGGCTTTGAAGAACAAGGTGTAGGATTTTATTGAGGCTAAGGAGATTAAATTTGACGCTCCTGAGACTCCTAATGTTATGATTGCACCTATGCCCAAGCACAGTCGTGATTTTAATGCTATTTACGATGACATGTTTGTTGCTTTTGTTGATGAACTAGCTACTCCACTCCTGACTATTTAAAAAGAATCTCTTGCAAGCTAGTTTATTTTTGGGTTGTGGTGAAGGTTTCCACTTATGTTTGTCTCTACCTAATGGTTGCCATTTGTTGAAGGAAGGTGTTCAGCGCCTGATGAATGATAAATAAATTATGTTTGAGAAGACTCCAAGTACAAGTGTTCCGTATGAAGATGTTTCTATCATTACCATTTCCTCCAATCCTTCCAAGGTATCCTCCAAAAGACCTGTTAGGATTACATCTGTTCCAAAAGTTACTCCTTTGATAATTACTTTTCCTGGACCTATACCATATTCCTCGGAAAAAAGTTGTTCCCTGGAATTAAGGAGCTGACGTCTATTACCATGGCGTCAAGCAAGACCTGTTGGACATTAAAGACAAAGTTGCTGAAGGTACTGATCCTGGAGTCGCCAATATCGTTGGGACCAGTAAGATAACCAGAAGCAGAAGAGTTTTCTCTCCCGAGATCTCTCCAAAAACTATTGCTACTCCTGTGATCATCCCTGTTGTTGCTCCTGTTAATACTCCCATTACTACTCCTGTGATTGTTCCTGTTACTTCTCCTGTCAATATTCCCATGGCTACTCCTACTGTTAGTCCTATTGTTATCCCTACTACCGAGTCGGCCGAGACTCGGGGCAAAGAGGTATTGGTTGAGCCTGTCAGGACGAAGGCACATCCAGAAGCCATTTCCGAGGCTTCTAAAAAGGAGATGGAAGAGATATTGAAAATAATCAAGAAAAGTGATTACAATATCGTAGAACAATTGGGGAAGACCCCTTCAAAAATCTCAATGCTGGCCCTACTACTGTGCTCTGAAGCCCATGCCAAGGCTTTAGTAAAATTCCTGAAGTCTGCCCACATGCCTCAAGAGACCTCCGCTGATCAATTCGAAGATCGTGTTTCTAGTTTGACTGCTGGTAATGGACTAGGTTTCTCTGATGCGGATTTGACATCCAAGGGAATGAAGCATAATGATTCCCTGTATGTCTCCATTGAGTGCAGGGGAACTACTTTGACCCATGTTCTAGTGGATACAGGTTCATCACTGAATGTCTTACCCAAGAATGCTCTAGACAGGTTGGATTACGAAGGGCTCACACTAAAGCCTAGTAACATTGCGGTGAGGGCCTTCAACAGTTCTAAAAGAATGGTGCATGAGGAGGTGGACATCTCTATAAAAGTTGGTACTCAAACTTTTATTTCCAATTTCTATGTGATGGACATCCGCCTGTCTTACTCCTGTTCATTGGGTCGACCCTGGATCCATAGGGCCGGTGCTGTGACTTCCACCTTACATCAAATGCTGAAGTACCCAGTCAATGGGAATATTATCATAGTTCATGGGGAGGAGGAGTACATGGTAAGCCACCTGAAATCTTTCAGGTACGTTGAAATGGACGGCGAGTCCATTGAGACCCCCTGTCAGAACTTTGAGGAGGTTCCACATACCGTTGCTGCAACCAAGACCACTTCCTGTGTTCCAAAGACTACTAGACCTCCGTTGAAGATGGATTCTTTGAAGGATGCCAAAGCAGTAGTTGAAGAAGGAGCCCATAGAGCTGTTTGTCGTGCTCGCACCGGGGAAGCACCTTTGTGGATCAACAAACATGGAGTTAATGCTTTAGAGGACAGTGATAACGATTGTGACCTGGACAAGTGGATCTTCCCGACCATCAACAGTGGACTCAACAATTAGGAGGCTAAAGACTTTGTGCCCATTACTTTTATTTAATAGTAATTTGTCTTTTTGATTTAAGGAAATGTAATATTTAAACAATTGAAACATTAAAGCCCTGTGTCTTACCTGAGGCACAATGGTCTATTTATGAGGGTCATTACTTCATTTTCATATGTCATTAATAAAACATTGGACGTTTCACATACAAATTTTACGCTCTTTATTTTTCTTTTCTACCTCTTTACTTTATCAAAAATATATAGCTATGCTCTTACACACACCCACATATCAAACTGCAAATTCACATCCACTATGGATCCCATTGATAACGGTTCTTCTATTGCTCATTATGACTTTGAAAATCTAATCAACCAAGCCAAGGACGAAGGTGAGGAAGATTGTGAGGTACTAGGAGAAATTTCTAGACTGTTACAATAGGAAGAAAGGGAAATACAGCCTCATGAGGAGCCAGTTGAGACAGTGAACTTGGGGTACTGAAGAGGACAAAAAAGAAGTCAAGATAGGTGCCGATCAGGAGCATAGTGTCAAGGAACGGTTTATTCAGATACTACATGACTATGTTGAAGTTTTTTCCTAGTCATACAAAGACATGCCGGGACTTGACAACAATATTGTGGTTCACCGCCTACCTACAAAAGAGGACTGCCCTCTAGTGAAACAGAAGGTTCGTGGTATGTGGCCGGATATGTCAGAAAAGATCAAGGCTGAAGTCATGAAATACTTCAATGCGGTTTATTAGCTGTCACGTCCTATCCATAATGGGTTGCTAATGTTGTTCCAGTACCTAAGAAGGACGGTAAGGTACATATGTGCGTGGATTACAGAGACCTGAACAGGGCAAGCCCCAAGGATGACTTTCTGCTTCCCCATGTTGATGTTCTAGTTGACAACACCGCACAACATAAGGTATTCTCCTTCATGGATGGTTTCTTCGGGTATAATCAGATCAAGATAGCACCTGAAGACATGGAGAAGACGAACTTTGTCATATAGTGGGGCACTTTCTGTTACAAAATTATTCCATTTGGGTTAAAGAACACCGGGGCAACCTATCAGCGAGCCATGGTAGCTTTGTTTCATGATATGATCTATCACGAGATAGAGGTTTACATTGATGATATGATAGCCAGGTCTCAGACCGAAGAGGAGCACCTTGATCACCTACAGAAACTATTTGACAGGCTGAAGAAATAAGAATTGAGGCTAAACTCGAATAAGTGCACTTTTGGAGTAAGATCCGGTAAGCGCTTAGGTTTCATTGTCAGCGGCAAAGGCATTAAGGTAGACCCTGCAAAGGTCAAATCTATACAAGAAATGCCGACTCCTTGCACTGAGAAGGAAGTTGGGGGATTATTGGGGCGTCAGAACTACATTGCCAAGTTCATTTCACATCTGACCGCTACTTGTGAGCCAATCTTCAAGTTACTGAAGAAAGATCAAGCAGTGAAGTGGAATGACGACTGCCAGTACGCCTTTGACAAAATCAAGGAATATCTTCAAGAGCCTCCAATTTTGATGCCGCCAGTTGAAGAAAGACCTCTGATAATGTATTTAACAGTATTAGAGAACTCAATGGGGTGTGTGATGGGGAAGCATGATGAGTCTGGTCGAAAAGAGCATGCAATATACTACCTTAGCAAAACGTTTACCGACTGTGAAACAAGATACTCACAGCTCAAAAAAACTTGTTGTGCTTTGGCATGGGCTTCTCACCGACTAAGATAGTATATGTTGACTCACACTACTTTGTTGATATCTAAAATGGATCCTATCAAGTACATCTTTGAGAAGCCTACTCTCTCCGGAAGAATAACAAGACGGCAAATGATCCTGACCAAATACGACATTCAATATAAGATCAAGAAAGCAATTAAGGGAAGTGTACTAGCTTATCATTTAGCTCATAGGGCTGTGGAAGACTACCAATCCATGAATTTTAAAGTTCCCGGACGAGAACATCATGTTAGTAATGGATCATGAAGAACCTGGACCGGATGAAGGACTTGAAAAAGGATCCTGATGGACTATGGTTTTGGACGGAGCTTCCAACGCTCTTAGCAATGGCATCAGTGCTATAATCATATCTCCTGAAGGATGTCATACTCCTTTCACTGTCAGGCTATGTTTCAACTGTACCAACAATATGACTGAGTATGAAGCATGTATTATAGGTCTCAAAGCTGCTATCGATCTGAGGATCAAATCATTGAGTGTATTTAGAGATTCATCCTTAATGACCAGTCAAATTAAAGGAGAATGGGACATGAAGCATCCTAATCTCATCCCGTACAAAGAGCATGTGTTGACACTAATCCCATACTTTGAAGAAATTACCTTTGAGCATTTTCCACGAGAGGAAAATCAACTAGCGGACGCACTAGCTATGATGTCATCCATGTTCAAGGTCAGGTGGGATAATGAAGCTCCTCAGATCACTATTGAAATGATGGATGAACCCACATACTGTCATGAGATTGGTACTGAAGAAGTAATGGACAAGCCTTGGTTCCAGGAAGTCAAAAGATATCTCGAAGCCCAAGAATACCCTGAAGGAGCTTCAGTCAATGATAAGAAGTTCCTAAGAAGGTTCTCTGCTAAGTTCTTCCTCAGTAACGAGATCCTTTACTAGCACAACCACGACTCTACCTTGCTCCGGTGTGTAGACAAGAGTGAGGCAGAAAAGATTATGGCTGATTTGCATGAAGGTACCTTTGGCACTCATTCCAGTGGGCACTCAATGGCTAAAAAGATCCTACGGACAGGATACTACGGGTCCACTATGGAAGCAGGTTGTTATTAGCATTCATGAACTTGCCATAAATTCCAGATCTATGATGATAAGGTGCATGTACCTCCAGTTCCTTTAAATGTCTTGGCTGCTCCTTGGTCGTTCGCAATGTGGGGCATCGATATGATTGGGGAAATCAGACCAACAACTTCTAATGAGCACCGCTTCATCCTGGTTGCCATTGATTACTTTATGAAGTGGGTCTAGGCAGCTTCATTTGCTTATGTTACCAAGAACATTATGGCCCGATTCATCAGACATAACCTTATCTATCAGTATGGTATTCCGGAAAGGATCATTACAGATAATGGTACATAAAACTATGATCACCGAGCTCTGCACGCAATTCAAGATCCAACATCATAACTCTTCTCCTTACCAGCCTAAGATGAATGGAGTTGTTGAAGCTGCTAATAAAAACATCAAGAAGATCATACAGAAGATGACGGTGACATGCAAAGACTGGCATAAGATGTTACCATTTTCTCTTCAAGGTTACTGCACCATAATGCGCACATCAACAGGGGAGACTCCTTTCTCTTTGGTATACGGTATGGAAGATGTCCTACCCATAGAAGTCCAGATCCCTTCCTTGAGAATCATGAAGGATGCAGGGTTGAGTGAAGACGAATGGGTCCAGACTCGACTTGACCAATTAAACATGATTGACGAAAAGAGGCTCGTGGTTGTCTGCCATGGTCAGATGTACCAAAAACGTACGATCAAAGCTTTTAACAAGAAGTTCAGACGTCGGGTATATCAGGATGGTGACCTGGTAATCAAACGCATCATACTGCCACAAGGTGATCTCAGGGGCAAATGGACTCCCACATACGAAGGGCCATTTGTGATCAAGAATATATTTTCTGGTGGAGCCATGATCTTAACTACTATGGACGATGACGACCTTCTGCACCTTATAAACGCGGACATAGTTAAAAGATACTATACATAAACAAAGACCCACTAGGTCGACTGTCCTAGGACAAAATTAGGGCATCCTGGAGAATTAAAAGGGTTCGGGAAAAAATTAGGGATATACGTAAAATATTTGTACACCCGGCAAGTCGAAAATCTGAAAAGGCAACTTGGGAAAAAAAGGTATCCCGGTGGACTGAAAACTTGAAAGGGAGGTCCAGGAAAAGTTAGGGATTTAAAGCGTATAACTATGTCTCGTTGGATCACCTTATAACCAATTATCAATATCAACTATCAAGCTCAAACGGTACTACTCAATCCAATTAGTTTCGGACAAGCAGCGAAAGGGATGAGACGCTTAAAGGCATAAAGACAATAGCATAATGGGAACCCAATGGGATTATTTCACATAGCTGTTTTTCTTTGTATACTTTTTTTGTATTGTTTCCATTCTTACGACAGAATTCTCTTACTAGGATGTCTGTCTCCTTGTACAAAAACTCTTATTCAAGTTAATACAAAGCTATTATTCCTTTGAAAGTGCAAAAACATCTGTTTTTATTTTTTCCTGTTTTGTTTGCAAAACGTCCAGTGATTATTTTTGAACATATGCATTTGAATGTGATTACTGCTTACAAATATACACCTAAAAACAGAAAGACAGTTGCTAATGACTTTAAGAAATGGGACAATATCTAAGGGCCATACATAAAATCCCCGCAGATATTTCCTCCAGCAGATACCTTCTCCAGCAGATATAGAGGCAGAGATATCCTACTGCAAGGTCTCTGCCATATTCTCAGTATGCAGCCTAATGGTGTCAGGGGTTCTCATATCCCCTACGGAGCAAGAATCCCCAAATTACTGCTCCAACATCCCCCAGTGAAGTCACCAAGCTTCTTAGGATTCCCCAGTAGGATTTCACAAAATCCCCAAGCAGTGCACGGATTTCCCTTCCCCAACAGAGTTTATTTCTCTAACAACGAAAGTTCGTCTCCCAGCATTTCGACTTCAAACAAAATCTGAAGACCTACATTCTTTACCCCCAGCCACAATTAGGAATTTGTTTCCCCTAGTTCAGCAATACAATAATGGAACAATTGATATGTTCATACATTGCATTCATGCAAACATCATAGCATATGCAACACAAATGCATATATCACAATCTCATTTATTTTGAGAGCATCGTGCAAATCATACATCATGACATCTCATGAAACTAACTTTACCTTTCCAGGTTAAGTTTGCAGAAAGATAAACACTATCAACTTATACAACAGGTCAAAGATTAATTCCCGAAACCAGACAGGAAAACTATCTACACGACCAAGTGGTATGAACTCCCAAAGCAAGACAGGTTTACCAACAAATACAGCAGGCCACAAATTAATGCCCGAAACTGGACGGGGAAACTATCTATGTGACTGACAATTTTCAAGTTCTAGATTAATACCTGTAACAAGCCAGGAGAACTATCTACATGAGGAGATTGAAGATTAATACCAGTAACAAGCTAGGACGACTATCTCAGTGATCGACAATTTTCAAGTTCCAAATTAATACCTGAAACCAGACAGCACAACTATCTGTGAACAACTGATTTGTAGATTAACCCCTGAAACCAGACAGGAAAACTATCTACACAACCCGACGAAGCAATCTTACATGGGTTACTTCTCATCATCCAGATGCAGTCTAACACAGACTCATCTTAAAACAGCCCCACATAGGCTCCTTCTCATATATCTCCGGATGCAAACTAACACGGACTCATCCTGGAACAACCTTACATAGGCTCTTCCTAATACATTTTCAAGTAACAGATAATTCCATTATCCCCAACAAGTTACTGTGAAGCCTGGATTTCAACCAGAAAACAACAAACTTTCATCTCTCCAGAGATAACTCTTCAGTAGAGCCTTGAACAACTGAAGTTTCTAGACTCTATTCCCCATAGAGTTTCCTCAAGCAGGAGAACAACAGAAACTCACATTCCACAACGGAGTCCTCCTCAGACAGCAGGAACAGGAATCCCTACAAGGAGACCTCTTAGAGAGTCAACATCTACTTTGGATGGCATCTTTAAGCCCATCTCCAACGACTCTCCGTCATCTTTTCCAAATGGCATATGTAAGCCCATTCCCGCCATCATCAACCATCATTGTTACTCCATGCAAGTGCAAACCTTTGGGCACTCTAGTGTTCAATCCTCTTCCACCTTCAGATCACTAAACGCAAACAAGCCAATCTACACCTTCAGGTTTAAGAAAATTGAACAAGGGCAGCTGTTGTACCCCAAAATTTGCCCTTTCATGTGTTCCAAGGTTTTCTCTTATATGGGTGGTCACAAACACTTGGTTAAAGAAAACTGAAATTATTGAATGTTAGCAAAGTGTCTTTCGATTGGCAGTTCAACATTGTCCTTCGATTGACAGTTAAGCAGTGCCTTTCGATTGGCATAATAGCAAGCTTCGGTTGGGCTCCTAAAACCCTTCGACCAAGCATTGGCCCATCAGCTTCGATTATACGTTGGTTCCCCTTAGAGCAAGCTTTGGTCCACAAGTATCATTCCAGCAGTTCCTCTCTATGCGTGCCCTCAGCGCACTAGGAAAATACTCCCTCTGTGCATGCCTTCAGCATACAAAGTAAGAATCCCCTACAAGTTTGTTTTTATTCACCATCAGTACAAGCTTCGATCGGGCACTAAGTCTCCTTCGATCAAGCTTAGTTCACAAAAACTCCACTGGGCAAAAATTCCCTTCAATTTGTCATCAACTCGCGTATGCCTCTTCATGCTTGTCTTTGGTCTACTAGGCAGAAACTTCCTCATGCTTACCTTGGTGTCACAAGGCAAAGACCCATCAGCTTGCCTTTGATCTACAAGGCAAAAGGCCCTTTTACTGTTCTTCGATTCACAAGACAAGGGTTTGCCTCAGACATGCTGAGATTCACAAGGAAAAGGATCCTTTTAAGCTTGCCGTCAGCATACAAGGCCAAGACTTCTTCAGATTTTCCTTCAATCCACTAGGAAAAAAGCTTCCTTCGACCCACAAGGGAAATACCTCCTCCATGCCTGATTTGATTCACTAGGCAATGGCCTCCTTTACGCTTGCTTTGAACTGCCTCATGCTAGTGCCCACAAGGCATTGGTTTTATTTGTGCAAGCCTCGACTGGGAAATGGTCCCCTTTGAAATAGTTTAAATTCAGTGAATCAAAGGACATATAATTTTTCACACTTCGACACGCATGACAGTCCCTTCGAAGGCGCATTCAAGAGGTCCCTTCGAAGAATCATTCATTGGTCCATTCGAAGGACACATGGTTACTGAATACAAGCTTGTCATATGATAGGTCTTGGTCCTACATGTGGCCAGGCCCAAGCCTTTTGTGCATTAGCATTCGAAGGTGGTGACAAAAGAGGTTTTCGATTGGCTAGATTGAAGTTTTTGTTTAAGTTGTTTAAATCAAGCAGCTAGGGCAAGTAGATAGACTCAATCGAAGAAGCCATGATGAAGGAAACTCTGAACAGATTCAAATCCAGAGTCATCAAAAAAGGATAAATGCTCTGACGAAGATAATTCTGGGTAATTCAAATTGATGCAGATATTGACTTAATTAAAGAAACTCCGATAAGGGAAAACTCTGAATTCATAGTCATTAAAGATCTGAGCAATTCAAATTGATGTGGATGAACTCCATAGAAGGAGCTGAATCAGAGCCATTCAAAGGAGGCAATCAGAGCCATTCGAAGGAGGCAATCAGAGCCATTAGAAGGAGGCAATTATAGTCATTCGAAGGAGAGCATTCGAAAGTCATTTGTGTTCACATTCATTCAAATTCAAAAAGAGACAAGAATTCCACACCTTTGGCAAAGTTTCAAATATTTTTTTATGGCTCTTAAAGAATATTATTGAGCATGCTTCTTTCCCGCCTACCTTATCCTCTCCATCCTCTCTATATAAGGAGCACACTAGCAAGCATTGCATACGATTACCTAGCCTAGAAGAACTCTACAAAATTTGCAAAAAATTTCCAAAGTTGTCAAATTCCAAAAGCCCAATTCCAGTCCATTTCAATCCGATTCAAAGGTTCCATCAACACCCTGAGCTTTCCAGGATTCATCCTCATCCGTCATTCAAGCTATCACACGCCCATAAGTGCCTAACCAAAACCACTTTTTTTGGTAAAATTTTCAAATTCGTATCTCTAGTTTTATGATATATTAATGCCTTATGTTGTTTGATTTTTGCTCAAGATGATTCCTTGGACATGTTTAACGTAAGGCATGTGTGCTTTGAGGCTTAAAAGCCAACTTTCCATTGTTAGGGTCTTGAAGCTATTAAGCTTTGATCTGGGCGATATAGTTACTTTTTGGTCAAGCTAAGGCCAGATTCAGAATCAGAACATGATTTTACATAGGATAGGACCCTTGGTTTTGCTTTAAATTGTGTATTTTTAGGAAACGAGCTTTGGATTGGCCAGAGAAGGTGACCGGAGGTTTGACTTCGGTCGTTGACTCCGACAACTTGATTGTCGTCCTCTCATTGGCTCAAGGAGGCCAGCGCGCGCATTTTTATTTTCTTGAATATATTTGACTTTATTTTACATATAATGTAATGCTTTATATCATACGGTAGGAGAACTGACTTTGGTGTTTTGTGTTTTATCGCAAATGTTGCGGTTAGTAAGAGTCGCCACCGACTTTTCTTTTATCCAAAAGGAAAGGTGAAAAAGCACAGGAAAGACCTTTGAGATTATTTCTTGAGTTCAGGGGGTAGATTATGAAAAGGGAAGGTATTAGCACCTTTTTCATCCATGGTTTTCCATGGGATCTTAGTTACTTGCTAGAACACTTGCTTTTTTTGTTTGAAATTGGGCTTGATGTGGTTTTTGAAAGTATTTTGTAAAGAGGCTATTGTTTAGGCAATCTTTGTAATGATTCTTGTTTGTAAGAGTGTATACAAAGATGTTTGATCTTTTGAAAATGTTTTCAATATTGTAAGATGTTTGAAAGTGTATGTGTTTGTTTTGAAAATAGCAAGGATGTTTGTTTTGAAATGGAGCAAGTAATTAGGAGCAATCTACCTACTCAAAAGTCTTTTTTGTTCATCTTCTTTTCCTTTGACATTGTTGTCTTACCATTGATTTGGTAAGCAACCCTATCTTTGAATGTAAACATGACGGACGTGGGTCATCGTATAACCATGAATAATAACATTACAAGGTATTTTAGAATTCCTTTTGAGGGACTAAGATCATTTGTAAGGCAACTTAGGTAGCGTCATCGAGGGACTATGATCTTGTATTTGTTTATTTTTGCTAAGATACCTCACATGCATAATATGGCCATTTTGTATAAGGAAACCAAGTGGGACAACCCTAGAGGTGTAGGTGTGCAAGTGTATTGTTTTCATGCTTGTTTTTATCTTTAATTAGGGTTTTCTAAGTATTGGTTTCAGTTTTTCCATACAAACCCTAATTACTATCATGTTATATAAAAGCGATAAATTGCGAAATTTAAAGTTACTACGCCATTACAACATTGGTGGGGAGGGGAGTATACAAATTCATGAATGGGGATTGCAAAAATTTAAACCTAATTAGTCTATTACAACCATATTGAATTGATATCAATGTACAAGAAAATAAATAAATACAAAGTACAAAATGAATGAATGTACAAAAAATGCAAAATGTAATGAAAATGTATCTTTGTTTGATTTTCATGAGAAAAAAAAGATTTTGTCTTAACCTAATTAAATAAAGAAAATAATTAATTAAATTTTAATTTTATTAAGAGAAGATTTTAAGTAAAACCCTAGTTCTATTAATTAATCAAAAGAAAATAAGTTTTAAAAAGGTATTTTTTTTAGTATTTTTTATGTCTTGAAAAAATTTATAACATTATAAAATATTTTTGGTCCTTTTTATATTAAAATAATATATTTAATGAGTGTAAAGAGAAAATAAATATTAACCTAGTTCTAATTTAATTTACTAGATTATTTAATAAAAATAAATAATATATAGTTAAATAAAAACATTTTGTGAGAAAAATAAAATAAAATAAGCCAAAATATAAATCTATCATTTTTTGTATTTTTATGATTTTTCATTATTTAGAAAATATATTTAATAAAATAAAAATAAAATAAAAAAAGAAAATAAATAAATTTGGACCAGGGGTGCCAAAAGCCTGCGGGGGGTTAGTAAGCAAAAAAAAAAAAATAACAGGCCCAACAAAGCCTTAGCGCCTGCCAAAAATCAGAAAATGCAAAAGGGTACCACTGGGGCTCGAACCCAGGTCCCAAAGGTTACAGGCGTGCGCTTCTACCACTGGGGAGGCTATACATCCGTTAATACAAACAAAACAATAAATATGTAAGGCAAAATGCGCCCTGAAGACTTCATCTTCAACCTCCAGCCAGACCAACTGTAACTTGCTCATTTCTCATCAAAAATAAGAACTGTAAACATGAAACTTGTAGCAAATTTTCTCACGATTCCAGAAATGTAAAGTATTAAAACTATAGATCAAAGATAAGCATGAATTTTAATAGCCCTAATATGAACCCTAAAAATTTCAAATATTTCAGTTTCAAAATTCTCTAAGCTCAAGCAAAATTAATGGAAACTATGGACATGGTTAGCTTTAGGGCCATGATATCTACATGTTTTATTCACAAATAAACTATTGATGATGCCTGTATGAAGAGTTCCAAGTTGAGAAAACTTACCTCAAAACTAGAAATCGTTTTTGGAGTTTGAGCTTGTTTCAAGTGATGGTGATGATCAGGTTAGCTTCCTTGAGGTCCTAGGAAGCTAATGCAATGGTTTGCTTGAGTTGAGAGTGGCTGAAATGACTTGGAGAAGTCAATGTGAAATGCTCTATTTTTTGTTATGGAGGATATGGTAAATGATGTTACAGTAATGAAACAGGGACATGGATAGGTTACACTTGATGTAAGGAAGCTTTAGAAACTAAAAGACCAAGAAACGCACGAGAGAAATGTGAGTTTGATGTTCAAGGCCAGAAACTGTGCAACAATGGAGTTTTTGGGCAATTTCTGATTTGAGAGAGTTTTGATGTATTTCATGGTTCTTAAGCTCCTCCTTTAGATCATAAATAGAGACCCTATTTATAAGCAATAAGTTTGGAGACTTCTTGTTGGCCAGAATTCAAAATCACAAGTTTATGCATACCATGTGATTTTTGAGAAATTCAAGTTTCAAAGTCTTGTGTACTTGCTAAGATAGAGTGGTTATGATTTAAACAAGCTTGCTTCTGAATTTGTGGATGGAGTGTGATCAGAGGGAACAAGTTAGAAGATCAAGAATGGATTTTATTCAAAAAGCTTGCTTTACAAGAATGACAATGTTAACTTTGTGCCATTAATGGAAATGCAACTTGGATAATAACTTAATTGCTTGGATCAAAGCCCTAACAACTGTGTAAACATTTAATTATGGAGTGACAGACAAGTTTGAGGCCTGCAAAGCAAGGATTATGCAGCCTAGCATGGATTTGGTTCATGTGTTCATCAAAGATGACTTGTAATTCAAGTGACAAAACCCTAACTTCATCTCTTTGATTCTCCCTACTCAAGAATGATCTCAAGGATTTCTTGGACATTTTGGAAAGCTTGAAATGTTCTATACAACCCACCTTTGAATTGATTTTGAAGATTCCCCTTGGAACTATATGAAAATGTGCCATGAATTTGGGTTAAAATCCTGACCAAATTAGGGCAAAATTTCACTAAGTGTTTAGTTTCATGACCACATGTTCATAAAATTATAACTTGAGATCCAAGAACTTTTGGAGGAAGTTGTGTCAAGAAAAGTTGTATATTTCATGGATATCTACAACTTTCATGTTGGAAGTTTCTCTTGATTCATCTTGCATCATGGTGAAAATTTTGCTCAAAGTTATGAAAAAACATGAAATTTCTAACACTTAGAAAAATTTCTAAGTTTAGAAATTTTTACTTTTCAAAATGAAATCTTGACTTTTTTGATTTCTTGATGAATAATTTTCATATTTTGACATGTTTTGATGAATTATGATCTTTGGCACTTGAATTTGACCAAAAAGTTAAAGTTTGACTTTTCAGTATACAGTTGACATTTGATCAGTTGATTGCAAAATTCATCTGTCAATCCAATGGACTTGCAATGTTTTGAACCATATCATTAGGTAAAAATGATGCAATTGGACTCTTGAGATCATGCCTTAAACCAATTTGTCATTTGCTCGGTCAAAATTAGAAATTGCCCTTTTCTAATCAAAACCCTAATTTTGACCATTTTGCCCTTTTGGAGATTTGATCAAATTCTTGAGGAGTTATGGTCCAAACTTGATCAAATGATACATATGAGTTTAAAATTTTATATGGACAAAAAATTATGAAGTTTGACTGTAAATTGGCTATAGTTGACTTTTTCCCAATACAATTGATTTTTAGGTCAACTGCTTAATTGACTGATCAAAAATGTGATTCAAAGCTTGAAACTTGTCATGAGTAATCTTGGGGGCCCCATAATGATCCATGAAAGTCATATGGGGCATTGGAAGTCCAAAAATCCTTGTGAAAACTTAAACCCTAATTTTGGTCATTAGTAGTTAAGGAGGTGTCTTGAGCTGATCAAACCCTAATGCAGTCTTGAGTCAAGGAGATCTTGTGAGAAAATTTTTGATAAGTGTGAGGGCAAATTTTGGGGTACAACAACTTCCCCTGTTCAATCTTCTTAAGCCTGAAGAGTTAGATTGGCGAGTTTTTCCATTCGTGACTCGAAGGTGGAAGATGATTGGACACTAGAGTGCCAAGAAATTTGCACTCGGTGATGTGAGAGTTGAGGGAATGGGCTTAAAAATGCCATTTGGAAAGGTGCTATAAAGTTTTTGCAGATGGGATTGTAGATGCCATCCAATAGTGATTGTTAAATCGTAACTTGTAAGCTGAAGGAAGGAATGAGTATCAGAATGGCATCCATGTTTGGGGCATATCTGTATTGTATCTGGGAGTTGAATCTAAATGAGTATCAGAATGGCATCCATGTCTGGAGCGTATCTGAATTGTATCTGAAAGCTGATTTTGAATGAGTATCAGAATGGAATCCGTGTCTAGAGCGTATCTGAACTGTATCTGAGAAAGAATCTGAATGAGTATTAGAATGGCATCCGTGTCTGGAGCATATCTGAACTGTATCTGAGAAAGAATCTGAATGAGTATCAGAATGGCATCCGTGTATGGAGCGTATCTGAAATGTATCTGAAAACTTTGAACATTGTTAATGGTAGTTGTTAACCTTGTCCTGAAAAGGGTAAAATGTTAGCTAAAATGCAAAGTTATGTTGCATGAAATGCATGGTATGATGCATTTGTGTAATCAATGTTTATGATGTATGGATGTGATGTATGCGTATGCGAGCTAATTTCCCAAACTGCTGTTGGATTGGGGAAAATAAATCCTTGACTACTACTGAGGACATGGAGTTTAAGTCTTCATGTTTTGAAGTGTTGATGAATTTCCACTTTTAGAGAAATAAACTCTGTTGTAAGGGGAATGTTGTGAACTGTTTGAAAAATCCTGGTTGGGGAATTTTGAGAAATTGAACGACTTCTACTGGGGATTTGATACTTGGAAGCTTTGTTCCGTTGGGGATTAAACTGTATAATATGGGGGATTTTATGGAAACATCTCGGAGAGATTTCCCTATCTCTTAAAGCCATCAGTGATTGTCTTTTATTTTTTTCATTTATAAATAGTAATTATGTTCAAATGCATATGTTCAACAATGAATCATTGGACGTTTTTGTAAACAAAACACAAGCGTAAAGAAAAATAGATAATTTTTGCACTTTCAAAGAGATATCTTTGTATTGACTTTGAGTAATTATTTTTATACAATGAGACAAACATTATAGTAAGAGAATGAGGTCGTAAAAAAATGAAAATTTTAATACAAAGAAAAAGATAACTATGTGTAATAATCCCATGGGGTTCCCATTATGCTATAGCCTTTGTATCTCTGAGCATCTTGTCTATTTATTGCCTCGTCCAAAGCTGATTGAATTGACCAGAACCTTTGAGTTTACAGGTTGTCCATAAGGTGATCCAATGGGGCATAGTCATACGCTTTAATTCCCTAACTTTTTCCTGGACCACCCTTTCGGGTTTTCAGTCCACCGGGATACCCTTTTTTGCCCAAGCCTACCTTTCGGGTTTTTAGCTTGCCAGGTATACAAATTTTTTGTTTTATCCCTAATTTTTGCCCGAACCTTTTTGGTTCGCCGGGATGCCCTTTTTTTTCCTAGGTGTGTCAACCTAGCGAGTCTCTTATGCATAGTATCTTTTGACTATGTCTGCGTTCGTAGGGTGTGGCAGGTCGTCACTATCCATGGCGGTGAAGATCATTGCTCCACCAGAGAAAATGTTTTTGATTACAAATGGTCCTTCGTATGTAGGATTCCATTTGCCCCTGGGATCACCTTGCGGCAGTATGATACGTTTGATCACCAGATCCCCATCTTTATACACTTGGAGTCTGACCTTTTGTTGAAAGCCTTGATCATCTGTTTTTGATACATTTGACCATGACAAACAACAGTAAGCCTTTTCTCATCAATCAAGTTTAGTTGATCAAGTCGAGTCTGGATCCAATCGTCTTCATTTAGCCCTGCATCCTTGATAATCCTCAGAGAGGGGATCTGGACCTCAATAGACAAGACAACCTCCATGTTGTATACCATAGAATAGGGTGTTGCCCTGGTCGATGTGCGTGCCATGGTACGGGAACCGTGGAGAGCAAATGGTAGCATCTCATGCCAGTCTTTGTATGTGACTTCCATTTTCTGTATGATCTTTTTAATGTTCTTATTCGCGGCTTCAACAGCACCATTCATCTTTGGCCGGTAAGAGGAAGAATTATGATGTTGGATCTTGAATTGCTCGCATAAGCCAATGATCATAGTATTGTTTAGGTTTGTACCATTGTCTGTAATGATCCTCTCCAGGATACCGTACCGACAGATGAGATTCTGTTTGATGAATCGAGCGACAACATTCTTGGCCATGGAAGCGAAAGAAGCTGCCTCTACCAACTTTGTAAAATAGTCAATGGCCACTAAGATGAAACAGTGTCCATTGGAGGTTGTTGGCTTAATTACCCCAATCATATCAATCCCCCACATAACAAAGGGACAATGAGCCATCAATACGTTCAGAGGAACAAGAGGTACGTGCACCTTGTCAGCATAAATCTGACACTTGTGGCCGTTTCGAGAGTGTTGATAGCAATCTGCTTCCATGGTAGACCAGTAATAGCCTGCCCGTAGGATCTTCTTTGCCATCGTATGCCCACTGGAATGGGTGCCAAAAGTGCCTTCATGCAACTCAACCATGATCCTTTCAGCTTCAACCTTGTCTACGCACCGAAGTAACACAGAGTCATGGTTGCATTTGTAAAGAATGCCATTACTAAGGAAGAACTTAGCAGAGAATCTCCTTAAGAACTTCTTATCGTTTACTGAAGCTCCTTCTGGATATTCTTGGGTTTCGAGATACTTCTTGACTTCGTGGAACCAAGGTTGGTCCACTACTTCTTCAGTATTAATCTCGTGATAATGTGTTGGTTCATCCCTTTGTTCAATGGTGATCTAGGGAGTCTCATTATCCCATTTAAGTTTAAACATAGATGACATTGGTAAGTACAAAGTGCGCCTAAGAGGGGGAGTGAATTAGGTACTTTAAAAAATTATGGTTTTAGTGATGATGGATATTGTTTTTCTGGTTAATGGTGAGTTTAGGAAAGAGTAAAGTGAAGAAAAATAAAGAGACACGAGCGATATATCCTGGTTCCCCTCATAGTACGAGAGTACTCTAGTCCCCTTTCAACATGAAAGAGATTTCCTTATTATGGCAAACTTAAACAAGAATTACCAAAAAGCCAATAACGATCCTATTGGATTTTCACTAAGTCAACAATGAGAACAATCCTATCAAAGTGACTACACTTGTATCCAACAATCCTGGAAAGACAAGATTTAAAAACCACTTAAACTTATTTCCAACAATCCTGGAAAAATAAGTAAGTAACTATCAATATTTGATTTTGAGTGAGTTGAGTAGTATTGATCACTTAGAGTTATTTAACAATGAATGATCTTCTCTTCCAATAATAATATTGTACAATGACTCGAGATATAATTGCTCAAAGTTTTCTGTTTAACAATGTATGAAAGTGTGCAGAAAACTTATGTATGAAAGTGGAGAAATGCTTGAGTTTGTATTTTGAAAAATTCAGAAAATATATTTGGAAGAGGTGTTGAAAATGATTTTGAAAATTAATTTATATGTTCATAGCACCCTTTTGAAACATCATAAAGTTCTGAAAATGAATCATGAACAAATGCCAAGATTGAGTGAAAGGTTTCAATGAAAAGGTATTATGAACAGGCATGTGAAAAGCTGCTGTTTTTCAAAATCGTGTAGCATGCAATCGATTACACCCTTTGTGTAAATCGATTGCACGGGGTTTCAACAACTATATTTTCAAAAGTTTTAAGTGTGCAATTGATTGCATAGGAAATGTAAATCGATTGCATGTGAAGTCAGTAGCAAAAAAATAAGTGAGTGCAATCGATTGCACAAGCAATGTAAATCGATTTCACTGAGAAACAGAAGCAAACGTTTTGAAAATTTTAAGTATGAAATCGATTTCACAAGCAATGTAAATCGATTTCACTGAGAAACAGAAGCAAAAGATCTGAAAAATTGAAGCATGCAATCGATTGCACTAATATGAAAATCGATTGTACTCAAGTGAAAAATGAATTTTAACTTTGAAAAACTTGAGTAATGATTTATAAAACATTTCTTATTCATCATTGAGCATCTATATCTTAAGATCAAAGTAAGTAATATCATTATACCTTGAAAGTTGTTAAGAGCTTTGAACTGAAGATTTTGTCCATAAATGCTTTGAGCTTGATCATAAATCTTTGCCTTCTTTATCAATCATGGTTTGTCTTCATCAAAACAAAAGTTCATTTGAGAAGCTTGATTTTACATTCTCCCCCTCTTTGATGATGACAAACAATCTTGCTTTATGCGTTGTACTTTCCGGAAAGAGCTTCTCCCCCTAAGATGCAAAACTCCCCTATGTATGAGAAGGTCAGAATCCTTTGTATTTGTTCATCTTGGTTGGAGAGTACCTTAAAAAATTAAGACAAGGAAATATACAAGCATAAAGTACCACATCCTTCTCCCCCTTTGTCATTATCAAAAAGAAGGGAAAGATGCAATAAAAAATTGACAAAATATATGTAATAATATTGAAAGCTTAACCATAGCCATATTGCTTTATGATGCTTTTTCTTATCCTTTGATAAATGCACATAGTAGTTATCTTCATCAAAACATAATGTTGAAGATGCTTGACTCTTTTAGAAGGAATGAGAAACTTTTATGTGAATTCTCCCCCTATCTTTGATAACTCCCTCTTGATCAAAGTTCTCCCTTGAATCATAGAGAATTTTTATCTTTATTTGGGCTGCAATAGTTTAAGACAAGCATACACATACAAATATATATATATATATATATATATATATATATATATATATATATATATATATATATATATATATATATATATATATATATATATATATATATATATATATATATATATATATATATATATATATATATATATATATATATATATATATATATATATATACATATCTTCTCCCCCTTTGTCTTTAGCAAAAAGGAATGGGGAAAGACTTAAAATATATAATGAAAATTATAAACATAAAAACAATTTTTACCTATGAGTTTTACCTCAAGAGTGACTTCATAAATCATTCATCCTTGATGAATTTGAAGCCTTTTCAAAAAAGTTGTATTTTACTTAGAAGTTGTCTTTTGTTCTTCAACATAAAGTACATCTTCAATGGATATGAAAGTTAGTGTATCAACTTTGGCAATGCCAATAATTCTTCCTTTAAGGTATTTCCCATATGTGAAATAATCCTTGGACTTGAACTAGATTTTAAAGTTAGTGTATGTCTCCCGTCATATGCTTTGAACAACCACTATCAAGATACCAAAGATTGCATGTGGTCTTCAAGCATACCTACAAAACAAATTAAGTTTGATTTGGTACCCAATATGCTTTGAGTCCATCATATTTAGTTCACTTCTTAACCCACACATAATACCCACTTGCCACACTAAAGTTTCTAACATAGCAAGCATTAGGTCTATGGCCTTTAATACCGCAATAAAAATAAGTAGGTTCAAAGTTACTTCTATATCTAGAAGGATAAGATTTCTTCTTAGGAAATGTTTTCTTTTTAGGATAGTGATGAACTATTTTAGATTTGTTCACTTTCTCTTTGGATGATTGATCACTAGCCTTAACAAAGATAGTTTTATTAGAGCTTGGTTTTGAAAACATTGAATATCCAAGTCCACTTTTATCATTGGAATATCTTTGTTGGCTAAGAACACCTTCCAATCCAATTTGACCTTTTTCATATCTTTCAATAACTCTTTTTAATTGGACAATTTGGAAAGATAGTGATTCATAATTTTTGCATACAAAATTCTGTTTTTTCTTACTAAATTTTTGTTTTTCATCTTTGAGATCTTTTTCCATAGACTCACATTTTTCTTCTAAAGATGAAATTTGTTTCTTTTGAGATGAAATAGTTTTGTACAGAATTTTGCATTCATTCAATAGTTCATCTATAATATCTTGTGCATCACTATCAAAAAGAGAAAATTCATTACTAACCTCGTCATCTTCACTATCGGAATGGTGTGATGCCATCAATGCAAGATTAGCATGTTGATTGTTTTCGAAATCGGAAGATGAACTTTCCCATGCTATATATGCTTTCTTTGTCTTCTTATCTTTATTTCTCTTGAAAAATTTCTTCTTATTTTCAAGTGTAGGACATTCACTTTTAACATGTCCCTTTTCTCCACATTCAAAGCATATAACCTTCCTTGTTGGTGCTTCCCTTTTTCTTTCTTTTTGTAGAACCTTTTCAATCTTCCTGATGAGATCATCATCTTCACTACAGTGGATTCATCCTCTTGATTGCTATCATGATTTTTATCCTTGTATTTAAAGCAATGTCTTTTGAATCTTTTACTTGGATTTCATGTTTTTCAAGTCTTGCAAGTTCGGTCTCATATTCTTGAAGTTTTCCGAACAAAGTGGCGGAAGTCATTGTGGATAGATTCTTCTTCTCGGATATAGTAGTTACTTTTGGTTGCCATTCCCTGGATAAAGATCTAAGCACTTTAAGATTAAGTTCATCATTAGTTAAAGTCTTACCGAGTGCTTTCAAATGATTTGTCAAGTGTACAAATCTTCTCTGCAAGTCGAGGATTGATTCTCGGGGCTGCATTCTGAATAGTTCGTATTCTTGACTCAATGTATTTAATCTCGATCTTTTAACTTCAGCGGTTCCTTCATGAGATTCTACCAAGGTATCCCATATTTCTTTCGCCATTTTGCATTCTGAGACACGGAAGAATTCATCCATGCTAAGTGCACCTTGAAGAAGGTTTATTGCCTTTTTATCATAGAGAACCTTCTTCTTATCATCTTCGTCCCATGAAATTTTAGGCTTTGATGAGCCAACACCATTGATTACCGTTATAGGGATAAATGGACCATTCTCGACAGCATCCCATATTTCTTCTCCTTGCGCTTCTAGATGTGCCTTCATGCGTATTTTCCAGAAGTCAAAATATTCACCACAAAATAGAGGAGGCTTGTTGTTACTACCACCATCTCTGAAAACGGGATTTTGATTTGCGGAAGCCATTATGGATCTTTTAGGAGCAGGTTACCTATAACCTGCTCTGATACCAATTGTAAGTACGAAGTGCGCCTAAGAAGGGGGGGGGTGAATTAGGTACCTTAAAAAATTCTGGTTTTAGTGATAATGGATATTATTTTTATGGTTAATGATGAGTTTAAGAAAGATTAAAGTGCAGAAAAATAAAGAGACGTGAGCGATATATCTTGGTTCCCCTCACAGTCCGAGAGTACTCCAGTCCCCTTTCAACATGAAAAAGATTTCCTTGTTGTGGCAAACTTAAATAAGAACTACCAAAAAGCCAAGAACAATCCTCTTGGACCAAGAACAATCCTCTTGGATTTTCACTAAGTCAACAATGAGAACAATCCTCTCAAAGTGACTACACTTGTATCCAACAATCCTGGAAAGATAAGATTTAAAAACCACTTAAACATATTTCCAACAATCCTGGAAAAATAAGTAAGTAACTATCAATATTTGATTTTGAGTGAGTTGAGTAGTATTGATCACTTAGAGTGATTTAACAATGACTTATCTTCTCTTCCAATAATAATATTTTACAATGACTCAAGATATAATTTCTCAAAGTTTTCGGTTTAACAATGTATGAAAGTGTGCAGAAAACTTATGTATGAAAGTGAAGAAATGCTTGAGTTTGTATTTTGAAAATTTCAGAAAATATATTTGGGAGAGGTGTTGAAAATTATTTTGAAAATGAATATTTATATGTTCATAGCACCCTTTTGAAACATCATAAAGTTCTAAAAATGAATCACGAACAAATGCCAAGATTGAGTGAAAGGTTTCAATGAAAAGGCGTGTGAAAAGCTGCTGTTTTTCAAAATCGTGCAGCATGCAATCGATTGCACCCTTTGTATAAATCGATTGCACGGGGTTTCAACAGCTATATTTTCAAAAGTTTTAAGTGTGCAATTTACTGCACATGCAATATAAATCGATTGCATGTGAAGTCAGTAGCAAAAAAATAAGTGAGTGTAATCGATTGCACAAGCAATGTAAATCGATTGCACTGAGAAACAAAAGCAAACATTTTGAAAATTTTAAGTATGCAATTGATTGCACAAGCAATGTAAATCGATTTCACTAATATGCAAATCAATTGTATTCAAGTGAAAAATGAATTTTAACTTTGAAAAACTTTAGTAATGATTTATAAAACATTTCTTATTCATCATTGAGCATCTATATCTTAAGATCAAAGTAAGTAATATCATTATACCTTGAAAGTTGTTAAGAGCTTTGAACTGAAGATTTTGTCCATAGATTCTTTGAGCTTGATCATAAATCTTTACCTTCTTTGTCAATCATGGTTTGTCTTCATCAAAACAAAAGTTTATTTGAGAAGCTTGATTTTACAACATTGTGGCTAGTACGTTTGCTAGCTGATTTTCTTCTCGCGGGAAATGCTCGAAGGTAATCTTTTCAAAATGTGAGAGCAATGTCAAAACATGTTCTTTGTAAGGGATAAGGGTAGGGTGTTTGGTGTCCCATTCCCCTTTGATCTGGCTAATGACCAAAGTTGAATCTCTGAATACATTTAAGGATTTGATCCCCAAATATATGGAAGCTTTGAGACCAAAGATGCATGCTTTGTATTCCGCCATGTTATTTGTACAATTGAAGCAAATTCTTGCTGTAAAAGGAGTATGTCATCCTTCAGGAGATATGAGTACATCACCAATATCATTTCCTAGTGTGTTAGATGCCCCCATAAAAAACCAGGGTCCATCGGGATCCTTATTCAGATTCGTCATATGGTTTGAATTCTTCATAGTTGTTTACCATCATGATGTCTTCATCCGGAAATTTGAACTTCATGGACTGGAAATCTTCCACATCTTCGTGAGCAAGGTGATCATCTAGTACACTGCCCTTTATTGCTTTCTGGGTAGTATACTGTATGTCATATTCTGTCAGGATCATCTGCCATCTTGATATTCTCCCAGAGAGAGAAGGTTTCTCGAAGATGTACTTTATTGGATCTATTTTAGATATCAACAAGGTAGTATGGGTCAGCATATACTGTCTTAGCCGGCGAGCAACCCATGCCAGAGCGTAACAAGTTTTCTCGAGCAGTGAATATCTTGTTTCACAGTCGGTAAACTTTTTGCTCAGGTAATAAATAGCGTGCTCTTTTCGGCCAGACTCGTCATGCTGCCCCAACACACACCCCATTGAATTTTCCAAAATGGTCAGATACATGATCAATGGTCTTCCCTCGACTGGTGGCATCAAAACAGGAGGCTCTTGCAGGTACTCTTTGATCTTGTCGAAAGCAGTTTGGCACTCATCATTCCATTTGACTACTTGATCTTTCTTCAGTAGTTTGAAGATTGGCTCACAAGTAGCTGTCAGGTGAGAAATGAATTTGGAAATGTAGTTTAAACGTCCCAAGAATCCTCTGACTTCCTTCTTAGTACGAGGAGCAGGCATCTCTTGTATCGCTTTCACCTTGGCAGGATCTACTTCAATACCCTTATTACTGACGACAAAGCCCATGAGTTTACCAGACCTTACTCCAAACGTGCATTTATTTGGGTTCAATATTAGCTTGTACTTCTTTAGTCTCTCAAACAGTTTTTGTAAATGATCAAGATGTTCTTCTTATGTTTGAGATTTAGCTATCATGTTGTCCACATAGACCTCTATTTCATGATGTATCATGTCGTGAAATAGAGCTACCATGGCATGCTGATAGGTTGCCCCAGCATTCTTCAGTCCGAATAGCATAACCTTGTAGCAGAATGTTCCCTAATGTGTGACAAAGGTTGTCTTCTCCATGTCCTCAGGCGCCATTTTGATTTGGTTGTAGCCTGAGAAATCGTCCATGAAGGAAAACACTATGTGTTGTGCTGTATTGTCAACTAGAATATCCATGTGGGGAAGTGGGAAATCATCCTTAGGGCTTTCCCTATTGAAATCTCTATAGTCCACACATATTCGTACCTTGCCGTATTTTTTAGGCACGGGAACAACATTGGCAACCCATTGCGGATAAGAGGTGACGGCCAAGAATCCAGTGTTGAATTGCTTCATGACTTCTACTTTAATCTTCTCCGACATGTCTGGTCGCATGCGACAGACCTTTTGTTTTACTGGTGGGCAATCCTCTTTTGTAGGCAGACGGATTACCACAATATCTGAATCAAGTTCTGGCATGTCTTCATATGACCAGGAAAAGACCTCAACATACTCGTGTAACAACTGAATCAACCGTTCCTTGACACTGGGTTCCAGATTGGCACCCATCTTGACCTCTCTTCTGTCTTCTTAGGTACCTAGGTTGATTGTGTCCACGGGTTCCTCGTGGGGCTAAATGGTTCTCTCTTCTTGTTGTAATAATCTGGCAAGTTCCCCTGGTACTTCACAATCTTCCTCACCTTCGTCTTCGTCTTGGTAGATTAGATTTTCAGAGTCACAAAAAGCCATAGCAGAACCGTTATCCATGGGATCCCGAATTGATGTAGACCTGCATTGTGAGTGTGAGTGTGTGTAAGGGTATAGCTATCTTTGAAAGAAATGAAAAAATGTAAAAAGAAAAAAACAATGACCACAAAGTTTGTATGCAAAAAAGTCCATGATTCCTTGATGTCATATGGAAATGAGATAATAAGCCTTACAAATGGACCATTGTGCCTCGGGTAAGACACAAGGTTTTAAGAGTCTGAATTGTTTTAATATTACAGATACAACAAAATGTAAAGACAAATTAGTGTGGGATAAAAGTGATTGGGACAAAATCTCTAGCCTCCCAGTTGCTGAGCCCTCCACTAACATTTGGGAAGATCCAATCCTCTAAGTTGTATCCGTCTTCATCATCTTCCACTGCATTGACTTCGCGATTGCTAATCTTCAAGGGTGGTCCTCCAACACGAGTGCGGCGTACATCCTTCTGGGCACTTGAAGTGAAACACAGGCCAAACTTGTCAGATTTGTATGGGATATCTGAGAGTTGTCCCCAGATAGTGCACCCATCTTCTTCTATCACTTCCTTTGCATCCTTCAAAGATGACATCCTGAGTGGAGGCCTTGTGATCTTGGGAACAGCCTTGGTCACTGCCACATCTTGCGGGACTTCTTCAAAGTGTTGGAATGGAGTTTCAATAAATTCACCATCTAATTCCACATATCTGAAAGAATTGAGATGGCTGATCATATACTCTTCTTCTCCATGAACGGTGATAACCTTCCCTTGAATCGGGTACTTCAGCATTTGGTGCAACGTAGAAGTATCAGCGCCATCATTGTGAATCCATGGTCGGCCTAGCAAGCAGGAATATGAAGGGCGGATATCCATTACATAAAAAGTGGATTCAAACGTTTGGGTCTCAACCTTTATGGGGATGTCCACTTCCCCATGTACCATCCTTTTTTGAGCCGTCAAAAGCCCTCACTACTATGTTGCTTGGCTTCAATGTCAATCCCTCACAGTCAAGCCTATCAAGAGCTTTTTAAGGCAATACATTCAAAGATGAGCCAGTGTCCACCAAAACATGAGCCAAGGTTGTGCCCCTACATTCAATTAAGACATACAATGCCTCATTATGCTTCCTTCCTCTTGGTGTTACATCAGCATCCGAAAAACCTAGACCATTATTTGCAGTCAAGTTGGCTACGCAATCTTGGAACTGATCGGCAGATGTTTCTTGGGGTACATGGACAGTTTTCAGGAATTTTACCAAGACTTTTGCATGCGCCTCAGAACATAGTAGTAAGGCCAGCATGGAAATTTTAGATGGGGTTTTCCCCAGTTTCTCAACTACATCGTAGTCGCTTCTTTTTATGATCTTTAGAATATCCTCCATCTCTTTCTGGGAGGTCTCAGGGATAGCCAATGATTGTGCCTTCGTCCGGACAGGCTCAATCAGAATACTTTTACCTCGAGTCTCGGTTTACTCGGCAGCAGGAATGTCTGTAGGAGTGATGACAGGGGTCGTATCAGCTTTGTTAGTTGGAGTATTAGTGGAGATGATTGTAGGACTGAGAACAACCTTTGGAGGAGCAACAACAACAGGAATAATTACGGGTCCAGAAACTGCTTTTGGGGGAGCAATTTCTGGAGAGAATATCTTTTCGCTTCGAGTAATCTTGCTAGTCCCTGCAATATTAATGATATCAAAGTTAACTTTCTCAGAACTTGAATCTTCGGCAGCTGGCCAATCTTGCTTGATATCGTGGCAGTAGACATCCCCTCCATAATTCCATGGTATGGTTTTGTCTAACGAATACGGGACTGGTCCAGAAATTGTAATTACCAAAGGAGCTTCTTTTGGAACTGATGTAATTCTAACGGGTCTTTTGGTGGAGACCCTGGAAGAATTGGCGGAAATGGTAACGATGGAAACATCATTATAAGGAACAGGTGGAACAAAAGTCTTTTCGAACAGAATTTCCTTGTTATCTATTAGGCACTGAACGCCTGCTTTCAACAAAGGACAACTGGTTGGTGAGGACAAACAGGAATAACAACTTTCATTGCAGCCTGGGAACACACTGGAATTTAATAAATTATTTTTGATAGTTAGGAGTGGGGTCACAAGTTCATTAACTGAAGTAACAAACATATCTTTCTCAATGGCGTTGGTATTATGATCGTGTTTGGACATAGGGACAGAAATGACATTTGGCTTTTCGGGCGCATCTAATTCAATCTCTTTGGCTTCAATGAGGTCTTGTACTTTTTTCTTTAGAGCCCAACAGTTATTAGTGTCATGGTCGGGACTCTCAGAATGGTATGCACAACGGGCATTAGAATGATAGTGAGGAGAGGTTGTGTTAGGATTCTTTGGAGCTTCTTCCAAAGTCACTAGGTTGGATCTTATCAGATGTGGCAATACTTGAGATAGGGTCATATTAATTCGGGTGAATTGTATGACTGGTCTTTCCATTCTTGGTTGGTTGTTTCTTTGCTGATCAGGTGCAGGTTTAGGAATCATAAAAGCCCTCACCATTGGACGGCGTTCGGCCCTATCTTGATTTCTCTGAGGATAAATAGCAACCACTTCTTTCTTTCCGATAAATGGCTTCCTTACAGCAGCAGAGGATGCATCTTTTTGAATCTTTCCACTCTTTATCCCAACTTCTACCCTCTCTCTGGTCAATATCAGTTCAGTAAAACTTGACGATGAACTCTCCATTAGGTGATTAAAGAAGGGACCAAACAAGGTGCCCAAAAACATGTCTACTAATTTTCTTTCAGATAGGGGAGGTTGAACTCTTCCAGCCAAGTCTCTCCATTTTTGTGCATAGTCCTTGAAGCCTTCACTTGAAACCATGGCCATACTCTAGAGCTGAGTACGGGTAGGCGCAAGATCAGCATTGTATTGGTATTGTTTGTAAAAGGAAGCAGCAAGATCTTCCCAGTTGTGAAAATTGGCTCTTTTTAACTGATAAAACCAATCAAGTTGAGTTCCAGACAGACTGTCTTGGAAGAAGTGTACCCATAAATCTTTGTCAGCGGTATGGGGCTAGATTTTCCTCACATAGGACCGGAGATGCATTTTAGGGCATGAAACTTCGTCATTTTTGGAGAACACAGGTGCTTTTAATTTTGGAGGAATAAAAATCCATGATTCTAAGCCCAACTCCTCAAAGTCCAACCCAGGCACTTTTTAGATTTCCATTACACTCAACCGTTCTTCTAGATGCTTATACTTGTCGTCGATTGGAGGGTATTGTTCTTCAGAATAGTCTTCTTCTTCCTCTTCCTCTTCTGATTCTGACTGGACAACTGTTTCTTTGCCCTTTCCATTTTGATTGTCTTTCTCACCGGATGTCGTTGCAAAGTCTAAGGCCCTTCTTGTCTGCCCTTGGAATCTTCTTCCCATGTTTAGAACCCCAATTATCTTTTTTGTCTTCTTTTTCTTCTCCAGAGCCAGCAAAGTCTTCAACTCTTCTTGTCCTTTGTCTAGAGTTAAGAACAACTGTTGAAACTGTGCATTCTGAGCTTGGAGGTCTTTCACCGTTTGCTCGAGATCCATCTTACTAAAATAAACAGTAGAGATATGAGGAGACTTGTTGCAAGCAACCTGCTTATGTTATGATGAATGATAAATATGTATCCATTGATTTCAAGGATTTTAAGATTCAACTTTGTTTTAGACAAAAAGGAAACACATGTTATATTAATAGATTAAAGCTCGAGTACATCAATGCCTTCTTGGGTAAAATAATACAAAAAAACTCTAAGATAAAAAGGTAGTACGCATCCTCTTTAGTGCAATATAGGCATTCAGATTCTGCTCCTCATGAAGTAGTCTAGTGAGTTCCAAAACCTTCTTCTCGCTTGCGTAGAATTGGGCTTCGAAAGTATCTCGCTCCCCCTTGAGTTATATCTAATCCCTTTGTAGGTTTTCATGAGAGGTGGGCATGTCAGGATGTAGGATAGTGTATGGAACATCTCCTTCCATGACACGCTCTATGATTACCGGGAGAATGGAGGGGTAAGGTATCATAAGACTCTAAGCACGAGTTCGTACCCATTTGAGGTAAGGCTCAAGAGGGATAGAATTCTTGTACCCCAAAGTCTTGCTATCTACCTTGTTCAACATCCTCCATGCTCGGATAAATCTCTGGCGAAGACCTTGATCGTCGTTGTCGTAGTCAAATACCAAACCTTGAATCAGCATCTCATGTGGGCCATCCCTTCGGGCGTAACTAAACTGTCTTAAAGCTGAGCATGGGTTGTAGGTGATACCTCCCCTAATGCCAAGTAAAGGGACATTAGTAAATTCTCCACAACGGTCGATAATAGTAACATTCTCTATGGATCGGGAGCACCAATGAATGTCGGAATGTTTGAGCATCATCAACCTTTGTGACCACCTTGAACCTTGCTCATTCTTTAATATAGATTGGGGAAGATGTGAAATAAACCATCTTTCCAAGAGAGGAGTGCAACACATGAGGACACCTCTTTTCCTCATAGTGCGAGTGTGAAAAGAGTGTAGGATATCCCCTAGAAATGTAGGCATCGGGTTGTGGGATATGAAGATTTTGACGGTGTTCACATCTATGAGTTGTTCAGGATTTGGAAACAAAACCATCCCATAGATGAGGAGAGCCACAATTTCCTCAAAGGCTTGCAAATCCAAGGAGTTCCAACAGTTTTGGGCTTTCTCGAACAAGAACTTTTCTAGGAAACCTTTGACACCACTCCTTATTTCCCAATGAGTTGTGACATCAGATGAGTGCAAGTGTAGAGCTTGAGAAATCTCTTATGGCTTTGGGTCTCTTTCCATACCTTTGAAAGGTAGTTGATTGAGGATGGGAATCCTCAAGAGTCAGGAGAATTCTTCCAAAGTAGGCACAAGTTGATAGTCGGGAAATATGAAGCAGTGGTGTAAAGGATCAAAGAACTGAAAGAGCACCTTCATCATGTCCTCATCTGTGTTGGAGGTGACCAAGTTGAGTAGGCGACCATGTCTCTCGATGAATGGAGAGTTTTCAGGAATCCTTGAATCTAGCTCCTTAAGTTGTGGAGGGATCTTTACAAGGTTGACTTGAATAGTTTTTCTGCGAAGAGAATCCATATCCTACAAAACAAGAACAAAGATGAATACCAAAATCCTTGAAATGGTTAGTGAATGTGTATGATGTTATGATGTTCATGATTTAAGTATGTATATACAAACAAAGCAAACAAATCCTTAGGTTTAGGCTTGCATGGAGTTTATAGGCAAGTGCCCTCTTGAAATTTAGTTGGCTCAAACCTGTCTTAGTAATAGTAACCGGGTTCTAAGGAGCTCAATATCACTGGTTTGTTTCCTTGGTCATTGTTTCAGCATAAGCCTCTTTAATGGAGACCGAAATATCCCAAGAAACCAAACCTCAATGAGTGTAGTATCGAGTATCTACCAACTTCGGACTGCACCAAAGTCGGTCATCTCACTACATCCTAAATGGCCAAGTTGATCAAGTAAAGGTTCTAGAAGTTCATTAGTGCTTCATGACATCACTCAGCGGCCCCGTATTCTCTTTGATTAACTCAAAGGCTACCGGTACCCACAAATATGTCGCACTTACGTAGCTATTGCTTAGACCATGTCGGTATACCCCGCACAGTTTCCACAATGTATTGCTACTTACCTATAATGTATCCCAAATTTGGGTAGAGGATTCAAACCCAAACAAAGAACCATAATATAAAGCATACAAGTCAAACAATGTAAGCAAGTAAATATGGTCTATCCCTAAGGTAACCCCACTTTTAGAATTCTCCCCAACATAGTCTCCAGTTCTGTGATACGGTGGGAGAACTGACTTGGGTGTTTTGCGTTTTATCGCAAATGTTGCGGTTAACAAGAGTCACCACCGACTTTTCTTTTATTCAAAAGGAAAGGTGAAAAAGCACAAGAAAGACCTTTGAGATTATTTCTTGAGTTCGAGGGGTAGATTATGAAAAGGGAATGTATTAGCACCCTTTTCATCCATGGTTTTCCATGGGCTCTTAGTTACTTCCTAGATCACTTGCTTTTTTTGTTTGAAATTATGCTTGATGTGGTTTTTGAAATTATTTTATAAAGAGGCCATTGTTTAGGCAATCTTTGTAATGATTATTGTTTGTAAGAATGTATACAAAGATGTTTTATCTTTTGAAAATGTTTTCAATTTTATAAGATGTTTGAAAGTGTATGTGTTTGTTTTGAAAATAGAAAGGATGTTTGTTTCGAAATGGAGCAAGTAATTAGGAGCAATCTACCTACTCAAAAGTCTTTTTTGTTCATATTCTTTTCCTTTGACATTGTTGTCTTACCATTGATTTGGTAAGAAACCCTATCTTTGGATGTAAATGGGACGGGCGTGGGTCATCGTGTAACCATGAATAGCAATATTGCAAGGTATCTTAGCATTCCTTTTGAGGTACTACGATCATTTGTAAGGAAACTTAGATAGCGTCATCGAGGGACTAGGATCTTGTATTTATTTGTTTTTGCTAAGATACCTCACATGCGTAATATGGGCATTTTGTATAAGGCAACCAAGTGGGATAACCCTAGAGGTGTTGGTGTACAAGTGTATTGTTTTCATGCTTGTTTTTATCTTTAATTAAGGTTTTCTAAGTATTGGTTTTAGTCTTTCCATACAAACCCTAATTACTATCATGTTATATAAAAGCGATAAATTGTGAAATTTAAAGTTACTACGCTATTACAACATTGGTGGGGAGGGGAGTATACAAATTCATGAATGAGGATTGCAAGAATTTAAACCTAATTAGTCTATTACAACCATATTGAATTGATATCAATGTACAAGGAAATAAATAAATACAAAGTATAAAATGAATGAATGTTCAAAAAATACAAAATGTAAAGAAAATGTATCTTTGTTTGATTTTCATGAAAAAAAAGATTTTGTCTTAACCTAATTAAATAAAGAAAATAATTAATTAAATTTGAATTTTATTAAGAGAATATTTTAAGTAAAACCCTAATTCTATTAATTAATCAAAAGAAAAGAAGTTTTAAAAAGGTATTTTTTTTTTAGTATTTTTTATGTCTTGAAAATATTTATAACATTATAAAATATTTTTGGTCCTTTTTATATTAAAATAATATATTTAATGGGTGTAAAGAGAAAATAAATATTAACCTAGTTCTAATTTAATTTACAAGATTATTTAATAAAAATAAATAATATATAGTTAAATAAAAACATTTTGTGAGAAAAATAAAATAAAATAAGCCAAAATATAAATCTATCATTTTTTGTATTTTTATGATTTTTCAGTATTTAGAAAATATATTTAAGAAAATAAAAAGAAAATAAAAAAAGAAAATAAATAAATTTGGACCAGGGGTTCCAAAATCCTGCAGGGGGTTAGTAAGCAAAATAAAAAATAAAATAAAAAGAACAGACCCAACAAAGCCCAAGCGCCTGCCAAAAATCAGAAAATGCAAAAATATGTAAAAAAAAGTACAAAAAGGGTACCACTGGGGCTCAAACCTAGGTCCCAAAGGTTACAGGCGCGCGCTTCTACCACTGGGGTGGCTATACATCCATTAATACAAACAAAACAATAAATATGTAAGGCAAAACGCTCCCTGAAGACTTCATCTTCAATCTCCAGCCAGACCAACTGTAACTTGCTCATTTCTCATCAAAAATAAGAACTGTAAACATGAAACTTGTAGCAACTTTTCTCACGATTCCAGAAATGTAAAGTATTAAAACTATGGATCAAAGATAAGCATGAATTTTAATGGCCCTAATATGAACGCTAAATTTTTTATAAATTTCAGTTTCAAAATTCTCTAAGCTTAAGCAAAATTAATGGAAACTATGGACATGGTCAGCTTCAGGGAAATGATATCAACATGTTTTATTCACAAATAAACTATTGATGATGCCTGTATGAAGAGTTCCAAGTTGAGAAAACTTACCTCAAAACTGGAAATCGTTTTTGGAATTTGAGCTTGTTTCAAGTGATGGTGATGATCAGGTTAGCTTCCTTGAGGTCCTAGGAAGCTAATGTAATGGTTTGCTTGAGTTGAGAGTGGCTTAAATGACTTGGAGAAGTCAATGTGAAATGCTCTATTTTTGGTTATGGAGGATATAGTAAATGATGTTACAGTAATGAAATAGGGACAGGGATAGGTTACACTTGATGTAAGGAAGCTTTAGAAACTAAAAGTCCAAGAAACACACGAAAGAAATGTGAGTTTGATGTTCAAGGTCAGAAACTGTGCAACAATGGAGTTTTTGGGAAATTTCTGATTTGAGAGAATTTTGGTGTATTTCATGGTTCTTCAGCTCCTCCTTTATCTCACAAATAGTGACTCTATTTATGAGCAACAAGTTTGGAGACTTTTTGTTGGTCAGAATTCAAAATCATAAGTTTATGCATAACACGTGATTTTTGAGAAATTCAAGTTTCAATGTCTTGTGTACTTGCTAAGATAAAGTGGTTATGCTTTAAACAAGTTTGCTTCTGACTTTGTGGATGGAGTGTGATCAGAGGGAACAAGTTAGAGGCTCAAGAATAGACTTTATGCAAAAAGCTTGCTTTACAAGAATGACAATGTTAACTTTGTGCCATTAATGGAAATGCAACTTGGGTAATAGCTTAATTGCTTGGATCAAATCCCTAACAGTTGTGTAAACATTTAAATATGGAGTGAAAAACAAGTTTTAGGCCTGCAAAGCAAGGATTATGCAGCCTAGCATGGATTTGGTTCATGTGTTCATCAAAAATGACTTGTAATTCAAGTGACTAAACCCTAACTTCATCTCTTCGATTCTCCATACTAAAGAATGATCTCAAGGAGTTCTTGGATATTTTGGAAAGCTTGAAATGTGCTCTAAAACCCATCTTTGAATTGCTTTTGAAGATTCCCCTTGGAACTATATGAAAAAGTTCCATGAAGTTGGGTCAAAATCCTGACCAAATTAGGGCAAAATTTCACTAAGTGTTTAGTTTCATGACCATATTTTCATAAAATTATAACTTGAGATCCAAGCACTTTCGGAGGAAGTTGTGTGAATAAAAGTTATAGATTTCATTGATATCTACAACTTTCATGTTGGAAGTTTCTCTTGAATTATCTTGCATCATGGTGAAAATTTTGCTCAAAGTTATGAAAAAACATGAAATTTCCAACACTTAGAAAAATTTCTAAGTTTAGAAATTTTGACTTTTCAAAATGAAATCTTGACTTTTTTTATTTCTTGATGAATAAGTTTCATATTTTGACATGTTTTGATGAATTATGATCTTTTTCACTTGAATTTGACCAAAAAGCCAAAGTTTGACTTTTCAATATATAGTTAACTTTTGATCAGTTGACTGCAAAATTTATCTGTCAATCCAATGGACTTGCAATGTTTTAAACCATATCATTAGGTAAAAATGATGCAATTGGACTCTTGAGATCATGCCTTAAACCAATTGGCAATTTGCTAGGTCAAAAATCAGAAATTGCCCTTTTCCAATCAAAACCCTAATTTTGACCATTTTGCCCTTTTAGAGATTTGATCAAATTTCTTGAGGAGTTGTCGTGCAAACTGGATCAAATGATACATATGAGTTTAAAATGTTGATGTGGATAAAAAATTATGATTTTTGACTGTAAATTGGCTATAGTTGACTTTTTCCCCAATATAACTGATTTTTAGGTCAACTGCTCAATTGACTGATCAAAAATATGATTCAAAACTCGAAACTTGTCATGAGTAATATTGGGGGGCCCATAATGATCCATGAAAGTCATATGAGGCATTGGAAGTCCAAAAATCCTTGTGCAAACTTAAACCCTAATTTTGGTCATCAGTGCTTAAGGAGGTGTCTTGAGCTGATCAAACCCTAATGCAGTCTTGAGTCAAGGAGATCTTGTGAGCAAATTCTTGATAAGTAAGAGGGAAAATTTTGGGGTACAACACTTTGGTTATAATACACGAATTGTAAAGCATCTCAATTGGTAAAGGCACGCATGTGTGAAGGAGATGACCTGGGTTCGAATCCCAGATCCAGCATTTTTATCTTTTCTAATGAATTGTGTGCAGATCCAGTGATCCTCATGGCCTATTGCACATAATACATCATCAGATCTAAGCCATCAGAAGAATTTATGATCCAAGTCAAAGCATCCAACGCGCAAGCTCATTATACACCCTCAAGACTGTACCGCACCTGATCCAGCATAACATGGGCTTAATTTCAATTGGGCCCAGCAATTTCAAACAGCACACCCTATTTTTTTATTTTGCTATCAGGCCCATCTAGCATTTTTGTTGTATTGTTGTAGTTTTATTTATTTTTATTTTTCTTTATTTATTAATTAAACAAATAATCAGAAAAATCACAAAGAATATTAAGTTAGTATATTTTGTAATTAAACTAATTTTGTAAATAAATTAAATACATATTTTAACTAGTTTCTTTAATTTAAAATGAATTAGAACTTAGAACTTGATTTAGATTTAATTATTTTCTAGTCATAATAAAAAACTAAAAAATAAAAGAACTTAGACTATTTTAATTGATTAACTTTATCTTCTAAATAGACTTTAGGATAATTAATTTAATTATTTTCTCAACAAAAAAAACAACAAAAAAAAGATTTTCTTATTTAGAATTTCCTTAGGTTTTAGACGAACTTTTAACTTTCGCGCGTTATTACTTTCTCGCATTTTTATATTATTGTAACCATATATTGGTATGTAATAGTTAATAGGACTTTTTACCGCTTTTTTTATTTTTCTTCCCCCAAGTTTTTGTACATTGTAAATATCCCCCTCCTCGAAGCCATGTAATAGCGTAGGGTTTATTTTCGCACTTTACATTTTTCTGTATCATATTAACTGTTAGTAATTAGGCATGTATGATAAGACTGAAAATTAAAACGTTAGCAAACCCTAAATGCACAAGATAAATAATTGAACCAAACACAATTGCACATGTACACCTCTAGAGTACCCCACTTCGATTGCCTTCAGAAAACAGTCACAATTATCGAAACGTGAGAAGTTTTAGTTATTGTCCTCTAGTTTGAAAGATCACAAGTCCCTCGATGACCCTCTCGACGTTTCCTCGGTAAAAAAGGCGATCTTAGAACTTTAGGACAGTTACTAAAATTTCTTACCAAGTTTCCTTCGTGACTGTAACGTCTCTTCGAATATCCCTCAAACATCCAACAATAGGACTACCTGCTCACTAATAGTAGGATAGCACTGTCTAAAGGATAGGAGGAAAAGAACAACCTTTTCGAGTATAAGTAGATAGTTCTTAGGTGTTATGCTCAAAACAAACTTCTCACACTTACACTTTTCAAAAATAACTTTCAAAAACATTTGCTTTGTCAACACTCTTAAGGACTGATACAAGAGTTATCACAAAGAAAATCGCCGCACTAAGGCATTTCAAAACATTTTTCCAAACACACAAAGCACAAAGTACTTTTAAAATGAGCTAAGCATCTAAGAGCCCGTAGATAACTACAGATGGAAAGGATGTTAACACCTTCCCTTTCCATAATCTACCCCCCTTACTCAGAAAATTCTCGAAAAGGTCTTTTTCTGTTCTTTTCACCCTTTCCTTAATTTGGATAAAAGAAAAGTCGGTGGCGACTCTTGCTTACCACAATATTTGCAAACACAAACGCAAAACCAGTATTAACAGTCGGTTCTGCCATCATATCATAATAGGTGTAACACCCCAGTTTCAATTTTTTTGATTTATTTAATTGAGAAATTATTTTATTAGAATTAATAAAATGAAAAGGAATTATTTATTTTGGAATATTGGAAGAAAATAAAAGAAATAAGAAATATGGGTTTCTTTTAAGTTATTGGGCTTGGAGGTTGTTAGTAAAGAGTGGGGGTGCAAGAGAAATAAAGATATGTTTTGGAACTTAAGCTATTTTTCTCATTATTCACGATAACACAGAGTTTGGGAAATTTGGGGAAATAGAGCTCTGAAGGTGAGAAGAACGAAGAACATCGCTCAAGAACTCAAGCTGCAATTTGATAAGGTAAGGGGGGCTACCACTCGATTTACTTTTGCTTATGGGTTTATGTACGGTTGATTCGGGTAATCGTAGGGAGAAACCCCAATTATTAGATGTTATTAGGGATCGATACCCTTAGGATTGAACCTTGTTAGAAAAGGTTTAGGTTCCCAATTTTATGAATCAATTAGGGATTTTAGGTTCCCATGGTGGATTGGATGTCTTTGTACTATATTGCACTGCCGTAGAGAGGTATTTTCGTGCAAAAATATGGGTATATGAGCTGCTGTAAGAACAGAAAATTTGTGTTCGCACTCATCAACACGGGCGCGTTGATTTACGCGGGCACCCGTGTTGATTCACTGTAATGCTGATGAAAATGTGTTTTCTGGCCATAATTCAACACGGGCGTGTTGATTAACACGGGCGCCCGTGTTGATTCACTGTGTTGGCATAAAAATGTGTTTTCTGGGCACAATTCAACATGGGCCGTGTTGATTCACACGGGCGCCCGTGTTGATCCCCTGTTTTGTCAAAAAAACGTGTTTTCTGGACACATTTCCACACGGGCAGTGTTGTTTTACACGGGCACCCATGTTAAACCTCCTGTGTTGGTTTTTAAACTATGTTTTCTGTGCATGCTGTTAAGTACGGATTGATCCGGTTTTGATGTGCAGTGTTTGACATGTTTTGAATATGTGTTTATTGACTTCCTAGTGTTGATTGATGCGTGTATCGAATAACGATTGTATGTTATGATACCAACACTATGTGGATTTTATTGTCATGCTTTTAGATGATGTTATCAAGCATGAATTATGATATAACTTGATATGATTGATGTTTAATAGTATGCTGAGTGATTACATGCTATTCATATCATGTTATATTTGATATTTTTGATGTTGCATGATATGTCGATTAATGTTAATAGTATGCTGAGTGTTACATACTTTACATATCATGTTGCATTTGTTAATTCCCATTGTGTGGAATTAACATGGTGGCCAATATACGTGTCCGCGATTTAATGGAACGTTGAGGTGGTAGCCGTGTCCGCGATATAATGGAACGGTGAGTTATCCGTGACCCGAGATTTAATGGGGCGGTAAAATGGTACCACATGCATGGGTGTGTTGCATTACATTGAATATGACATGAATGGATGATTTTTCCAATGTTGTATTTGATTGATTGTATGCATGTATTGATACTAAGTTGTTAACGATGTTTGATGTTAATAAGTAAGCATGAAAAGTATGATATTATGGATATATGGATTGTAAAGGTTTTTGTAATCTATGAAACATGCTAATTGTTGGGTGATGCTTATGGTTTCCTGAATGGATTGTTATGAACGTATAATCAAATGTATAGTTGAGATGCTCACCCTTACTGTTGAATATTTCAGATTGAGGAGCTTCGTTCAGGTGCTTGGCGAAGGCTTGTCATTTCTAGTTTATTTCCGTTTTAGTATTGTCCGGGTCATGCTCTGGTAGTTGTAACTCCGGGAACGTTTGTTTATCGAGCTGCTTTAGTCAGACTCGTTTATTTCCCTTTGTTTGTTATAATATGAGGTTGACATTTTCCAGGTGTTAATCCCTGATGATTTTGAAAATATTATAACATTGGTTTTATTAATTAAATTATTCCGCTGTGTAAACATGTATGAGTTACTACTATGATTATGCATGACATGAACTTGTTTTTATTAAAAGAGAATTGTGACATCCTCGTCGATACATGTACTCTGAAATTATAATTTTAATTATTCGCGAAAATTTATTCGGGGTTTTTAGAGGGTGTTACAATAGTGGTATCAGAGCATAGTCGGTCGTTGCGACCAGAGTCTTGAGTCAGTCATTCCTTTTGTATGCGACTAGTGCAAGGTAACACTATCGATACTGTATTCTGATGTGGAGTATGTTTTAATTCTCAGGAATATGGCTGGAAGAGGTAACGGACGAAATGATGCTGCACTCGCTGAGGCCTTGGGGATGTTAGCTGGTGTACTTGATGGAAACCCAACTGGAGGCGTGATTGGTGCTGATAGGAAATTGGGGAACTTCCAAAGGAACAATCCTCCGTTGTTCAAAGGTACACATGACCCTGAAGGTGCTCAGAAGTGGCTGAAGGAAATCGAAAGGATTTTCCGTGTAATTGATTGTGCTGAAGATCTGAAAGTCAGATATGGTACGCATATGTTGGCAGAAGAAGCCGACGACTGGTGGGTTGCAACAAGGACTGAAATGGTTCAGGATGGAGAGGCACTGACTTGGGCTAACTTCAGAAGGGCTTTTCTGAGGAGGTACTTTCCTGAAGATGTTCGGGGAAGAAAGGAAATTGAGTTTTTGGAGCTTAAGCAGGGCAATCTGACTGTTAGTGAGTATGCTACTAAGTTCACTGAGCTGGCAAAGTATTATGCTCACTACAACAATGATGAGGCTGGAGAATTCTCTAAATGTATCAAATTTGAGAATGGTCTCCGAGATGAGATTAAGCAGGGAATCAGGTACCAGCGTATTCGTAGATTTTCTGATCTGGTGGATTGTAGCAGAATCTTGGAAGAAGATATTACCAAGAATAGGTCGTCTCACTCTCGTGGGGCTGTTGATAAAAGAGGAAAGCAACATATGGACCGTGGCAAGCCATATGGTAGAGATAACCAGAAATCAGGTGGATGGAAAAGGCCTAGTGGGGGAGATTCTAAGGCTCCTATCAGATGCTACAGGTGTGGTGAGTCTGGTCATCACATTCGAGATTGCAAGAGTGATGAGAAGAAGTGCTATAAATGTGGAAAGGCTGGTCATTTGTCTATTGATTGCAAAGGGAAGTCTGTTACTTGTTACAATTGTGGCGAAGAAGGTCACATTCGTCCGCAGTGTCCTAAGCCTAAGAAGGATCAGTCAGGTGGGAAAGTGTTCGCTTTGTCTGGATCTGAGACTACTCCAGAGGATCGATTGATTAAAGGTACGTGTTTTATTCATGGCACACCTTTAGTTGCAATTATTGATACTGGTGCAACTCATTCTTTCATTTCTTTGGATTGTGTTGAGAGGTTGAAACTGGACATATCTGATATGCGAGGTAGCATGGTTGTTGATACTCCTGCATCGGGTTCAGTGACAACTTCACTTGTATGTAGGAATTGTCCTATTGAGATTTTTGGTAGAGGTTTCGGTATAGATTTAGTGTGCCTACCGCTTGAACAAATTGATATTATCCTTGGGATGAACTGGTTGGAATTCAACCGGGTTCATCTGAACTGCTTTGCTAAGACGGTGATTTTTCCAGAAGCAGTTGGTGTCGAGAATTTGACTATGACTGCTAGGCAGGTACAAGAAGCAATGGAAGACGGTGCTAATGTGTTTATGTTACTGGCTTCGTTAGATGCAACAGGAAAGGTCAGGAGTGGTGAATTGCCAGTGGTGTGTGATTTTCCAGAAGTCTTTCCTGATGATGTTGGTGAGTTACCTCCTGAGAGAGAAGTGGAATTTTCTATAGATTTGATTCTTGGTACGAGACCGGTGTCGATGGCGCCATATCGTATGTCTGCGTCTGAGTTGGCTGAATTGAAGAGTCAGTTGGAAGATTTACTGGAGAAGAAGTTTATTCGTCCAAGTGTTTCGCCTTGGGGTGCTCCGGTATTGTTGGTCAAGAAGAAAGAAGGTTCTATGAGACTGTGTGTTGATTACAGGCAATTGAACAAGGTAACCATTAAGAATCGGTATCCGTTACCGAGGATTGATGATTTAATGGATCAGCTAATTGGAGCCAGTGTATTCAGTAAGATTGACTTGAGATTTGGATATCACCAGATTCGTGTGAAAGCGGAAGATATTCAAAAGACTGCTTTTCGAACGAGGTATGGGCATTATGAATATTCTGTTATGCCGTTCGGAGTTACTAATGCACCTGGTGTTTTCATGGAATATATGAACAGGATTTTTCACCCGTACCTGGATAAGTTTGTTGTGGTTTTTATTGATGACATTCTGATTTATTCCAAGAATGACGAAGAGCATGCGGAACATCTCAGAATTGTGTTAGAGTTGTTGAAAGATAAGAAGTTGTATGCAAAGTTGTCCAAATGTGAGTTCTGGCTGAATGATGTTAGTTTTCTTGGACATGTGATTTCTAAAAATGGTATTGCAGTGGATCCTACAAAAGTAGAAGCAGTATCTCAGTGGGAAGCGCCGAAGACTGTTTCTGAAATCAGAAGTTTCCTTGGTCTTGCAGGTTATTACAGAAAGTTTATCGAAGGATTCTCAAAGTTAGCATTGCCGTTGACGAAGTTGACTCGTAAAGGACAAGCGTTTATTTGGGATTCTGATTGTGAGAAAGGCTTCCAAGAATTGAAGCGGAGATTGACTAGTGCTCCTATTCTGATTTTGCCGAATCCGGTGGAATCTTTTGTGGTCTATTGTGATGCATCTCTGTTGGCTCTAGGTGGTGTTTTAATGCAGAATCAACAGGTAGTTGCGTATGCTTCGAGACAGTTGAAGGTTCATGAAAGGAACTATCCTACTCATGACTTAGAGTTGGCAGCAGTTGTGTTTGTCTTGAAATTGTGGAGACATTATTTGTATGGTTCGAGATTTGAAGTGTATAGTGATCATAAGAGTTTGAACTATCTTTTCGATCAGAAAGAGCTCAATATGAGGCAAAGAAGGTGGTTGGAATTTCTCAAAGATTATGATTTTGGTTTGAATTACCATCCTGGTATGGCAAATGTGGTTGCAGATGCTTTGAGCAGGAAATCCTTGCATATGTCTATGATGATGGTTCGTGAATTGGATTTAATTGAACAATTCCGAGATTTGAGTTTAATTTGTGAAAGTACTCCGAAGTGTGTTCGTTTGGGTATGTTGAAACTTACTAGTGGTATTCTAGAAGAGATCAGGATCGGGCAGAAATCTGATGTTAATTTAGTTGATAAATTGACATTGATCAACCAAGGTCAAGGTGGTGAGTTTAGAATTGATGAAAATGATGTTATGAGATTTGGCGATAGAGTTTGTGTTCCTGATGTCGCAGAAATCAAGAAGAGTATATTAGAGGAAGGACATCGCAGTGGGATGAGCATTCATCCGGGTGCCACGAAAATGTATCATGATTTGAAGAAATTGTTTTGGTGGTCGGGAATGAAAAAGGAAATAGCTGAATTTGTGTATGCATGTTTAATCTGTCAGAAATCGAAGATTGAGCATCAGAAGCCGTCTGGAGTTATGCAGCCGATGCTTATTCCAGAATGGAAGTGGGATAGTATTTCTATGGATTTTGTATTCGGGTTGCCGAGGACTCCTAAGAATTGTGAAGCGATATGGGTTGTTGTGGATAGACTGACTAAGTCTGCTCATTTTATACCGGTGCGAATGGATTACTCAATGGAGAGATTGGCACAGTTATATATTGAGAAAATAGTGAGTTTGCATGGAGTTCCTTCTAGTATTGTGTCAGATAGAGATCCGAGATTTACTTCGAAATTTTGGGAAGGATTGCAGAAGGCTTTGGGTACTAAATTGAGGTTGAGTTCAGCTTACCATCCTCAGACTGATGGACAGACGGAGAGGACGATTCAATCGTTAGAAGATTTATTGCGTGCTTGTGTTTTAGAGAAGGGTGGAGCTTGGGATAGCTATTTGCCATTGATTGAATTTACTTATAACAATAGTTACCATTCGAGTATTGGTATGGCTCCGTTTGAGGCATTGTATGGTAGACGGTGTAGAACGCCTTTGTGTTGGTATGAATCTGGAGAGAGTTCAGTAATTGGGCCAGAGATTGTTCAGCAGACTACTGAAAAGATCAAATTGATTCAAGAGAAGATGAGAGCTTCTCAGAGTCGTCAGAAAAGTTATCATGATAAGAGGAGAAAGAATTTAGAATTCAGTGCTGGAGATCATGTGTTTATGAGAGTTACTCCAATGACGGGTATTGGTCGAGCGTTGAAATCTAAGAAGTTGACTCCGCATTTTATTGGTCCGTTTCAGATTACGGAAAGAGTTGGAGAAGTTGCTTATCGTATTGCTTTACCTCCGAGACTTGCGAATTTGCACGATGTTTTTCATGTTTCTCAGTTGAGGAGATACATTCCAGACTCATCTCATGTAATCCAAATAGAGGATGTACAGGTGAGAGATAACCTGACAGTAGAAACATTGCCTATGAGGATAGAAGATCGGGAAGTGAAACAGTTAAGAGGTAAAGAGATAGCATTAGTGAAGGTTGCTTGGGGAGGTCCAGCAGATGGAAATATCACTTGGGAGCTGGAGAGCCAGATGAAAGAGGCTTATCCGGAACTGTTCGTCTAAGGTATGTTTTCGAGGACGAAAACTCTTTTAGTGGGGGAGAGTTGTAACACCCCAGTTTCAATTTTTTTGATTTATTTAATTGAGAAATTATTTTATTAGAATTAATAAAATGAAAAGGAATTATTTATTTTGGAATATTGGAAGAAAATAAAAGAAATAAGAAATATGGGTTTCTTTTAAGTTATTGGGCTTGGAGGTTGTTAGTAAAGAGTGGGGGTGCAAGAGAAATAAAGATATGTTTTGGAACTTAAGCTATTTTTCTCATTATTCACGATAACACAGAGTTTGGGAAATTTGGGGAAATAGAGCTCTGAAGGTGAGAAGAACGAAGAACATCGCTCAAGAACTCAAGCTGCAATTTGATAAGGTAAGGGGGGCTACCACTCGATTTACTTTTGCTTATGGGTTTATGTACGGTTGATTCGGGTAATCGTAGGGAGAAACCCCAATTATTAGATGTTATTAGGGATCGATACCCTTAGGATTGAACCTTGTTAGAAAAGGTTTAGGTTCCCAATTTTATGAATCAATTACGGATTTTAGGTTCCCATGGTGGATTGGATGTCTTTGTACTATATTGCACTGCCGTAGAGAGGTATTTTCGTGCAAAAATATGGGTATATGAGCTGCTGCAAGAACAGAAAATTTGGGTTCGCACTCATCAACACGGGCGCGTTGATTTACGCGGGCACCCGTGTTGATTCACTGTAATGCTGATGAAAATGTGTTTTCTGGCCATAATTCAACACGGGCGTGTTGATTAACACGGGCGCCCGTGTTGATTCACTGTGTTGGCATAAAAATGTGTTTTCTGGGCACAATTCAACACGGGCCGTGTTGATTCACACGGGCGCCCGTGTTGATCCCCTGTTTTGTCAAAAAAACGTGTTTTCTGGACACATTTCCACACGGGCAGTGTTGTTTTACACGGGCACCCGTGTTAAACCTCCTGTGTTGGTTTTTAAACTATGTTTTCTGTGCATGCTGTTAAGTACGGATTGATCCGGTTTTGATGTGCAGTGTTTGACATGTTTTGAATATGTGTTTATTGACTTCCTAGTGTTGATTGATGCGTGTATCGAATAACGATTGTATGTTATGATACCAACACTATGTGGATTTTATTGTCATGCTTTTAGATGATGTTATCAAGCATGAATTATGATATAACTTGATATGATTGATGTTTAATAGTATGCTGAGTGATTACATGCTATTCATATCATGTTATATTTGATATTTTTGATGTTGCATGATATGTCGATTGATGTTAATAGTATGTTGAGTGTTACATACTTTACATATCATGTTGCATTTGTTAATTCCCATTGTGTGGAATTAACATGGTGGCCAATATACGTGTCCGCGATTTAATGGAACGTTGAGGTGGTAGCCGTGTCCGCGATATAATGGAACGGTGAGTTATCCGTGACCCGAGATTTAATGGGGCGGTAAAATGGTACCACATGCATGGGTGTGTTGCATTACATTGAATATGACATGAATGGATGATTTTTCCAATGTTGTATTTGATTGATTGTATGCATGTATTGATACTAAGTTGTTAACGATGTTTGATGTTAATAAGTAAGCATGAAAAGTATGATATTATGGATATATGGATTGTAAAGGTTTTTGTAATCTATGAAACATGCTAATTGTTGGGTGATGCTTATGGTTTCCTGAATGGATTGTTATGAACGTATAATCAAATGTATAGTTGAGATGCTCACCCTTACTGTTGAATATTTCAGATTGAGGAGCTTCGTTCAGGTGCTTGGCGAAGGCTTGTCATTTCTAGTTTATTTCCGTTTTAGTATTGTCCGGGTCATGCTCTGGTAGTTGTAACTCCGGGAACGTTTGTTTGTCGAGCTGCTTTAGTCAGACTCGTTTATTTCCCTTTGTTTGTTATAATATGAGGTTGACATTTTCCAGGTGTTAATCCCTGATGATTTTGAAAATATTATAACATTGGTTTTATTAATTAAATTATTCCGCTGTGTAAACATGTATGAGTTACTACTATGATTATGCATGACAGGAACTTGTTTTTATTAAAAGAGAATTGTGACATCCTCGTCGATACATGTACTCTGAAATTATAATTTTAATTATTCGCGAAAATTTATTCGGGGTTTTTAGAGGGTGTTACAATAGGCACATCTTGCATTGGGATTGTAATGGGGAGATGAATTATTGGGATTCTGAGGAGGATCCTTCAATATAATCAGCTATGCTTTCAACATGCGTTGCAATGCTTGAGACAATGTTGATATGGTGGCAGAATCGACTGTTAATACTGGTTTGTGTTTTGTATTTGCAAATGTGCGATAAGCCAGAGTCGCCACCGACTTTTCTTTTATCCAACAAAGGAAAGGGTGAAAAGAACAGAAAAAGACCCTTCGTATGTGGGAGTCCATTTTCCCCTGGGATCACCTTGCGGCAGTATGATGCGCTTGATCATTAGATCCCCGACTTGATATACTTGGCATCTGACCTTTTTGTTGAAAGCCTTGATCATCCATTTTTGATACATTTGACCATGACAGACAACAGTAAGCCTTTTCTCATCAATCAAATTCAGTTGATCAAGTCGAGTCTGGATCCAATCGTCTTCATTCAAACCCTCATCCTTCATGATTCTCAGAGAAGGGATCTGGACCTCGATAGGAAAGATAGCATCCATACCATATACCATAGAGTAGGGTGTTTCCCTTGTCGACATTCGTGCGGAGGTGCGGTACCCATGAAGAGAAAATGGTAACATTTCATGCTAGTCTTTGTATGTCACCGTCATCTTCTGTATGATTTTCTTAATGTTCTTGTTAGCAGCCTCCACAGCGCCATTCATCTTCGGCCGACAAGGGGAAGAATTATGATGTTGGATCTTGAATTGTTTACAGAGTTCGTTGATCATCGTATTATTAATATTTGTACCATTGTCAGTGATGATTCTCTCTGGCACACCGTACCGACAAATCAGGTTATGTTTAATAAACCGTGCAATAACGTTATTGGTAACAGTAGCAAAAGAGGCAGCTTCAACCCACTTCGTGAAATAATCAATGGCCACCAGGATGAAGCGATGCCCATTGGAAGCGGTAGGTATAATCTCTTCGATCATGTCAATGCCCCACATCGCAAAGGGCCAAGGAGCCATCAAGACGTTCAAAGGAACCTGAGGTACATGCACCTTATCAGCATAGATCTGGCATTTGTGACAAGTTCATGAATGCTGATAGTAGTCCACTTCCATAGTGGACCAATAGTATCCTGCCCGTAGGATCTTTTTAGCCATGGTATGTCCACTAGAATGGTTTCCAAAGGCACCTTCGTGTAAATCTGCCATAATCCTCTCTGCTTCTCTCTTGTCTACGCATCGAAGTAAAGTAGAGTCATGGTTGTGCTTGTAGAGGATTCCATTACTGAGGAAGAACTTTACGGCGAACCTTCTCAGAAACTTCTTATCATTTACAGACGCCCCCTCAGGATATTCTTGAACCTCGAGATACCTTTTCAATTCATGAAACCAGGGTTTGTCTGCTACTCCTTCAGTGTCAATCTCATAGCAGTATGCTGGTTCATCCAACCTCTCGATGGTAATTCGGGGAGCCTCATTGTCCCATTTGACCTTGAACATAGATGACATGGTAGCTAGCACATTCGCTAACTGATTATCTTCTCATGGAAAATGTTCAAAGGTAACCTCTTCAAAGTGTGGAAGCAATGCCAGCACGTGCTCTTTGTACGGGATGAGATTCGGGTGCTTCGTATCCCACTATCCTTTGATCTGACTTATTACCAAGGCTGAATCCATGAAAACGCTCAAGAACTTGATCCTCAGGTCAATAGCAGCTTTGATACCCATGCTACATGCTTCATACTCCGCTATATTGTTGGTACAGTTGAAACATAATCTAGCGGTGAAAGGAGTATGACAGCCTTCAGGAGATATAATTACATCACCAATGCCATTGCCGAGTGCGTTCGAGGCTCTGTCAAAAACCATAATCCATCAGGATCCTTCTTTAGGTCCTTCATCCGGTCCAGGTTCTTCATAGTCAGTTACTAGCATAATATTCTCGTCCGGGAACAAAATATTCATGGCCTGGTAGTCATCCACAGCCTGATGAGCCAAATGATCAGCTAGTACACTTCTCTTGATTTCTTTCTGGGTCGTGTATTGGATATCATATTCGGTCAAGATCATTTGTCATCTTGCTATTCTTTCAGAGAGGGCAGGCTTCTCAAAGATGTATTTGATCGGATCCATCTTAGATATCAGCAAAGTAGTGTGGGTCAACATATAATGTCTCAGTCGGCGAGCAGCCCATGCCAAAGCGCAACAAGTTTTCTCGAGCAGTGAGTATCTTGTTTCACAGTCAGTAAATTTTTTGCAAAGGTAGTATATTGCATTCTCTTTTCGACCAGACTCGTCATGCTGCCCCATCACACACCCCATTGAATTATCTAACAATGTTAAATACATTATCAAAGGTCTTCCTTCAATCGAAGGCATCAAAATTGGTGGTTCTTGAAGGTATTCCTTGATTCTTTCGAAGGCAGTCTAGCATTCGTCATTCCACTTTACCACTTGATCTTTCTTCAGGAGCTTGAAGATTGGCTCACAAGTAGCATTAAATGGGAAATGAACCTGGCAATGTAATTTAGTCATCCCAAAAAGCCTCTGACCTCCTTCTCAGTGCGAGGAGCTGGCATCTCTTGTATAGCCTTTACTTTTGTAGGGTCCACCTGAATACCCTTGTCACTAATAATGAAACCTAGCAGTTTACCAGACCTTACCCCGAAGGTGCACTTGTTTGGATTCAACCTCAGCTTGTACGTCTTCAACCTATCAAACAGCTTTTGTAAATGATCAAGGTGTTCTTCCTCTGTTTGAGACCTGGCTATCATGTCTCCACATATACTTCTATCTCATGGTGAATCATATAATGAAACTAAGCTACCATGGCTCGCTGATAGGTTGCCCTGGCATTCTTTAATCCAAACAACATCACTTTGTAGCAGAAAGTTCCCTATTGCGTGACAAAAGTTGTCTTCTCCATATCTTTGGGTGCCATCTTGATCTGATTGTAACCAGAGAAACCATCCATGAAGGAAAAGATCTTGTGTTGTACGGTGTTGTCAACTAGAACATCAATGTGGGGGAGCGGAAAGTCATCTTTGGGGCTTGTCCTGTTCAAATCTCTGTAGTCCACACACATTCGCACCTTGCCGTCTTTTTAGGCACCAGAACTACGTTGGCAACCCATTGGGGATAAGAGGTGACAGCCAAGAACCCAATGTTGAACTGCTTCATAACCTCTGCTTTGAACTTCTCTGACATTTTAGGGCGCATGTGACGGACCTTCTGCTTTATTGGAGGGAAATCTTCTTTAGTTGGCAAATGGTGAACCATAATATCCGTGTCTAGTCTCGGCATGTCTTCATATGACCAGGCAAAGATCTCTACATAATCATGAAACATTTTTATCAACTTCTGTTTGACATTAAGCCCCAGATTTGCACCGATCTTAACTTCTTTTCTGTCTTCCTCTGTGGCCAAGTTTATTGTCTCAACTAGCTCTTCATGAGGCTGTATAGCCTTCTCTTCCTACTGTAACAACCTAGCAAGTTCTTCAGGTACCTCACAATCTTCCTTACCTTCGTCCTCAACTTGATTGATCAGATTTTCAAAGTCATAACTGGCGATAGCAGAACTGTTATCAATAGGATCCAGAGTAGACATGGATCTGTAGTTTGATACGTGAGTGTGTGTAAGAGCATAGCTGTATAGACAAAGTAAAAGTAGAAAATAAAAACAGAGAGCGCAAAATTTGTATGCATAAACGTCCAATGCTTTATTAATGCCATATGAAAGTGAAACATGATAACCCTCACAAATAAACAGATGTGTCCTGGGTAAGACACGTGGCCATAAAGTTATATTATTTATTACATATCCAAAAAACAAGAAAGACAATTACTTATGAATAAAAGTAATCGGTACAAAATCTTTTTTCGTCCAGTTACTGGGTCCACCGTTGGTAGTAGGGAAGATCAAGCTATCCATGTCATTGTCACCGGCTCTGTCTTCTAAAGCGTTGACCCTATGATTGGTGATGCGTAGGGGAGGTCTTCCAGCACGAGCAGGTCGAACAACCCTTTGAGCCCCTGAAGAGAAACAAAAACCAAATTTATCATACTTGTATGGAATATCAAGGAGCTGAACCCAGATGGTAGACCCACCTTCTTCGATAACCGCTTTTGCATCCTTGAGAGAAGCCATATTCAAAGGAGGTCTGATGATCTTTGGCATATTGGTGACAATTTCAGTTGCAGCCAGAGTCTGAGGTACCTCTTCGAAATTCTGGCACGGACTCTTGATGAACTCACCATCCATTTCTACATATCTAAAGGAATTTAGGTGACTGACCATGTATTCTTCATCCCCATGTACAATGACAATTTTTCCTTTGACCAGATATTTCATCATCTAATGCAGAGTGGACGTAACAGCTCCCACCCCATGAATCCAAAGGCGACCCAATAAATACGAATAGGATGGTCTGATATACATCACGTAGAAGGTAGCGTTGAAAGTATGAGAACTAACTTTGATGGGGATGTCCAGCTCCCCGTGCACCATTCTCTTCAAACCATCAAAAGCCCTTACTACAATGTTCCTGGGCTTTAAGGCCAAACCTTCATAGTCTAGTCTATCCAGAGCTTTCTTAGGTAGCACATTAAATGATGAACCAATATCTACTAGGACATGGGCTAAAGTAGTTCCCTTGCATTCGACAGAGACATACAACACATCATTGTGTTTCCTCCCTCTAGGAGTCAGATCAACATCAGAAAAGCCCAAACTATTATCAGTCTTCAAACTGGCCACACAATCTTCAAATTGGTCAGTAGAGGTTTCCTGTGGCACATGGGCAGTTTTAAGAAATTTTACTAGAGCCTTCGCATGAGCTTCGGAGCACAACAACAAGGCTAGCATAGAAATCTTTGAAAGGGTCTGCCCCAACTGTTCGACCACGTTGTAGTCGCTTTTCTTGATAATTTTCAGAATTTCTTCCATCTCCCTCTTGGAAGCCTCTAGGATAGATATTGAATGTGCCTTCTTCTGGACATGCTTAATTATTATGTCTTTGCCCCGAGTCTCGGTCGAATCAGTGATAGGAGTGTCAGCAGGGCTAATCACATGAATTGGAGTAGTAGTAGGAGCAGGAACAAAAGTAGGAATAATCACAGGACCAATAACAACTTTCGGAGGAGAAATCTCAAGGGAGAACACTCTTCCACTTCTGTTTATTTTGCTGGTTCCAACAATGTTGACAATGTCGGGGTCATCCTTCTCAGAGACCTGGTCTTCATCAGCCATCAGATCTTGCTTGACACCGTGCTAATAGACGTCACCCCCATAGTTCCAAGGAACAGTTTTGTCCGAGGAGTATGGGATTGGCCCTGGCATAGTAATTATCAGTGGAGTAACCTTTGGAACAGATGTAATCCTGGTGGTTCTTTTGGTGGAGACCCTGGGAGGATTGGCAAAAATGGTTATTATTGAAACATCTTTGCAAGAAATGGATGGAACGGGATTCTTCTCAAACAAAATCTCTTTAACATCCATCAGGCGCTGAACACCTGCCTTCAACAAATGACAACCAATTGGTAGAGATAAATAGAAGTGGTAACCTTTGCCACATCCTGGAAATAAACCAGCCTTCAATAAGTTCCACTTAACGGTCATAAGAGGAGTAACAAGCTCTTCAACAGTAGTAACAAACGCATCGTCTTCAATAGCATTAATACCACGGTAGTGCTTGGGCATATGAGCCGTGATAACATTTGGAATATCAGGGGCGTCAAACTCAATTTCCTTCGCCTCGAGAAGGTCTTGTACCTTGTTTTTCAAAGCCCAGCAGTCGTTTGTATCATGACCTGGACTTTCCGAATGATAAGCACAGCGGGCATTTGGATTGTAGCAGGAAGAGGCAGTGTTGGGATTCTTTGGAGCTTCCCGCAAGGTTACCAAATTAGATTTCAACAAATGAGGCAAACCTTGGGATAAAGTCATGTTTATCCGGGTGAACTGTCTTACCGGCCTTTCTGTTCTCTGCTGATTATTCCTTTGTTGAGTGGGTGCAGGCTTAGAGATCATGACAGCTCCTTCCGTTGGATGATGTTCAGTTCTTTCCTGATTCCTTTGATTGTACACAACACTAACCTTTTTCTTCCCAGCAAATGGCTTCCTTACTGCACTGGAGGATGCATCCTTTTGGATCTTACCACTCCTAATTCCAGCTTCCACTCTTTCCCCTATCAAGATTAATTTAGTAAAGCCGAACGAGGAACTTCCAATCAGGTGATTAAATAATGGACCAGACAGGGTACCCAGAAACATATCCACTAGCTCCCTATCAGACAGGGGAGGATAGACTCTTCCTGCTAAGTCCCTCCACTTCTGAGCGTAGTCTTTAAAGCCCTCGCTCGAACCCATATCCATACTTTGGAGTTGAGTACGGGTGGGAGCATGGTCTGCATTATACTGATACTGCCTATAGAACCCATAGCCAACACTTTACTTTCAACTTTCTAAGAAGAAAACATTGCAAACACTTAGGCTTCGTCTTTCAATAACTCTTCCACTTGACTAACAAATATGAACTTCAAATCTTTCTCTTTAACAAATTCAGGAAACAACATTGACTTATCCAGAAACATGCATCCTGCAATCAACGACATGATGAACCAACACTCCACACCTGAAACATCTTAGAGAAGTAGAGGCTTTTCCCCCACTTATTTCAATCCCACTCCTGCTGGCAAGCAGTTAGGAAACAAAAGAAACAAGTATCTACATTGCTTCACACACTTATAGCATATCAAGGAATAAAATAAATTCAAAAAAACCTGGCCGAATTGGCCGACCTGCTATAATACCACTATGTAACACCATAAACCCAATTTTCTTAATTTTAAAAGACAAAACACACTTAGGATGTTACTCAGTCAAAACATGCATACTTTATTCATAAAAAGATAATATACTCGCAGCGGAAGATCAAAAGATAGCATAACTTCAAAAGTTTAGTCAAATAAAACTCAAAGAAACTAAAGTCAGCATAAATTTAAATAACACAAATGCGCCACATTCTCCGATGTAATAGAATCATAGTAATGTCTAGACTACAACGAAAATAAATAAAATACAAAGAAAGTCACAAATCCATCTTCCAACTCATAAGCAAACACTCATGTTGAGTATCTGTACAAAAATTGCACAAGGCACATAACAAAGTAAAGAAAGGGGTTAGAATACGCGTTACAATATTAATAGTGAAAATTAACAGTAAGATGGTAAATTAAAATTCATTTTTCATTATAACAAAAACACAATCACAATCCATTTTGTAATATGAATTCCAAATGCACCAACTTCACCATCTATATGCATGTGGTATCGGGTTTTTGGATAGTAGAGGCGTGTTATTGATTTATCCATGGTCTCTGGTCCCACTCTGAACCAATAGTTCCCCATGAATCTGAGACTCGCCTTTAGCCCCTCTTCGAACCAACAATTCCCCTATGAATTTGAGGTCATTACTGGACCAATGTCCTACCTCTCTCTAAAATATATGCATCCATGATTGAAATTCTAACACACACGATATAGATGTCAAGACTGATGTCTCAATGTATAAGCACAATGTCACAACATATGTTATGACATTTGCTGATAGAACAACAACAAGACAATAATATTATAGAATTTAAAACTTGCAGAAATAAAGGAACACAATGATATGTTAACCCAATTCATGGTGAACTCACCTATTCTGGGGGCTACCAAGCCATGAAGGAAATCCACTATCACTAATACTAGTTCAAAGTTAGACTCCCACGTTTACAACTTCTACCCAGGTACCTCCTAGATATGGAAAATTGTCATCCCACTTCCAATCATCGCAGTGATAAACAAATAATCCCAGTCCCAGGTAATGTCTCAAGAAACCAAAACAGGAAGAAGGCACTTCCAAATTATAGATACTTAGTTTGCTTAAAAGCTTCACTAAGAATAATATTAAACTCTTGCTTCACAGCTCTGAGGATAACAATAAATTGACAAACTATCAAGCACAATCAGTCAACTCAAATGTATCAGAGATATATGAGGATGTACAAAATAAAAAATAAACCTCCTTGAGAACCCTCAACCCAAAAACTAAGAAAATTCGATTTCCCCTATTTTTTACAAAGTTCTTAATAATATTAGGTCTAGGTAGTTTCTTTAAATACTCCTCAACAACTCTTGGGCCTTGCACCTGCGCCCAAATATATCTTGTTATCCATGTTGAGGGTTGCACAAATCTGTGCAAGAAAATCTCCATGAATCTTGGAACAAAACATAAGGTTTCCTAATTAGTTTCAATCAACCAATTTTATCAACATGTGTACAACTGGATATAATATTCGTTCCAGATTTAAAAATCCTTGACCTGCAAAAAATCAGTGAGATAAACCAAAAGGAATCTCAGATAATCAATTTAAATTTGTTAAGAATAAATCAAACAACATAACATGTTGCACCAGTTCAAGATGTCATGACATTTTCTTCGACATCTGACTGAAAATAACATAACAACAAACCTATTATGACAAACCATGTTTTAGAAAAAATTATGCCAATCCAAAAAACATGGTACTAACAATGATCACGTAAAACAAATAAATATGCAACTCAACAAACATCAAAAACATATCAACATCATACTAAAAAAGGTTCCATTTTTTAACCAATCATTTCCAATAATCAGACTATCACTCTAATCCTGCTGGATTACTAATCACAATAAAATAATTGTTTTCAACAATTATAATCACCCAAAACTTTCAAAACATATCAACAAGTTTTTTATGTTTATTCATAGCTCAAAAATAACTCCAAAAGACTCAATTACTCTAAAAGGTTCAAAAGAGTCCCAAAGGATAACCTTCACGAGTGATAACTCTACTAATCATAATGGCTGAAAGTTTGACTCAAAATTGACCCAAAGGTAACCTGAAAGGACAATAATGCCAACAACTGCATAAAAATCAATGAGAAACTTCTTGAAATCTAAATTTTTGAAAAATGCCCCAACCCGCGCCGAGTCCGAACTATTTTCGCCAACTTCCGTTGTTAGTCACTGCCAAACACTGTTCTCGCCGTTGACGTATGGTGCCCTAACTTATTTGGCCCAAATCGAACATCAATGATCGCTGTTGCTGGAGTCGCACGCCACCTGACACTATTCACAGGCGGTTCCCACACGTGTTCTTTTGCATATAAACAACTTGAAATTTCATTATTGTTTTGCATAATGCAACCAATTCAAAAGGAATAACAATCTCCCCTTTTGGCCAATTTTGGAAAAACAATATTCTTCAAGAACATACAAGACATGCAACAAATAAGTTGAGCAAAGCACATTAGCTTCATCGAGTATACCATACTCAGCACATAGAGAAAAATAGCAGCAACAACATATTAGAGTAGCAACATCACTGTGATACGGTGGCAGAACCGACTGTTTAATACTGGTTTGCATTTGCGTTTTGTGTTTGCAAAATGTAGCGGTAAGCAAGAGTCTCCACCGACTTTTATTTCATCCAACCGGAAAGGAAAAAAGTACAGAAAATATCCCTTTTCTAGATTTTGAGTACGGGGGGTAGATTAAAGAAAGGGAAGGTGTTAGCACCCTTTCTGTCCATGGTTTTCCATGGGCTCTTAGGTACTTGCTCATTTTTCAATTGCTTGTGTGTGCTTTGTTTTGAAAGGTTTTAATTCGTGATAACCCTTGTATCAGTCCTCAAAGGTGTGACGAAGTTATTTTGAAAATTTGTTTTGAAAAGTGTAAGTGCGAAAAGTTTGATTTGAGCAAGTACCTACTAGCATCTACCTACTCGGAAAAAGATTGTTTCTGTTCTTGTTTCGTTTAGACAGCTATCCTACTATTGAGAAATAGGCAACACCGTCGTTGGAATTTGTAAGGGTCAATTCGAAAGGGACGTACGGTCACTAAAGCAATATTAGGACAACTTAGTAGTAACCCTAGAGTCTTAAGATCTTTCGAGGCAACATTCGAATGGGACATTTGATCTTTTTAGACTAAAGGGCAACCACTAAGACACCTTATGCTTAATGATCGTTTACCGAAAGCAACCGAAGTGAGAGTATACCCTAAGAGTGAATATGTGCGAGTGATTTGTTTCAGTTATTTAATCTTTGCACATTAGGGTTTTCTAACCATATTAATTTTGTCATGCATTCTTGCCATACAATCCTATTAGCATACATCTAGACAGTTATATATTTGCGGGAATTAAAAATGCGAGAAATTAAACCTAGCTATTACAAGGCTTCGGGGAGGGGGATTAATTACATAACCAAAAATCGGAGATTTAAACAATAAATAAAAACCCTAAGTTAACTATTACAAACCATGAACAATTACAAAATAATGACAGAATAATTAACAAGCGTGCGGCGAATTAAATGCGAGGCGATTAGGGTTTTGACCCTTTGACTAATCCTACTTGCGATTGATTAAAGAAAAATGTTTTTTGTCATGTTTTGTTATTTGAGAAAATAATAAAATAATTGAATTAAAAGAAAATCCTAAGTTCTAATTAATGTTAATTTTTGAAAATAAATTAATTAATTCTAAACAACCTATTTTTGTATTTTTTATTTTTTATTTGAGAAAAAGAGAAAAAATTAAATCAAGAATTAACCTAGTTTTCTATTTGATTTTAATTGTGAAAAAAACAAATTAAAGTTGCCCTAAATTAAATTAAATTAATTAAATTAACTTTGATAAAAAAAACATAATTCTAATTTTTTGTGAATTCTTGATTTTATGATTTTATAAAAAAATTGATTTTAAAATAAAATAAATAAAGAATTAAGAATAAAGTAAAAAATAAAATAAAAGAAAAAATGAGGAATGGGCCTGACAGTGTTAGCAAAAAGGGGGTTTGCATCTGAATTTCTGGGGCCAAAATGCTCCCAGCCTGGTTGACCACGCTTGACTTGGTGTGGGTGTTGACTTGAGGAGCATGGTAGACCTTCATTGGAGAGGCGTGTGATCTGGCTAGCTGGGTATTAAACGGATGAATGTTGATGATGTATGGTGGTCTCCAAGAAGAGTAATACGCTGGATCAACTGACTGAAAATAATATAAGTGAAAACGCTGGGACCTAGGGATCGAACCCAGGTCCTTATGCTCGCTTCCAGTAATCCCTTGCTAGCTGTGCTACATGTTCTTATTGTTCATATAATAGAAACAAAATAATATAAGCAAATCAAATAATATATTAGAAAATGCGTGCTAAATTTAAACCAGCCATCCAGGGACTGCCACGCCTCATCTTCTTCCATGGACCGTCGTTTTAGGTAAATCACTTTTACCTACGGACATTTGTGCGTAACTACAAACCTGTAACATTCAAAAATCCTGTACAAGCAATATAAATGAAAGTTAAGGGTACCAATTAATTTGTCTCATCCTCACGAGCATCATGGTACCTGATTCAAGGCCTAATTTTGCTTGTACTGAAAACCCCTAAAACGAACATAGAAACCCTAGCCATGGAAACATCACGTACATGCATCAAAAACGCAATTAAATGGCATGGTTAGCTTGCAAACATGATGACAAACATGAATATAACAATCAAAAGTGCTAATGATGCGTAAATTGCAATAATCAAATTTGAAAAAGCTTGCAAACCGCGTGAAGTGTAAAGGCGAATTCTGAGCGCTTCAGACCTTGCAAATTGTGGAGATGGCTTCAGTGCATGCCCTGGATGTGATGACTGGCCTTGAATTGCTCTCAAAGGTCCTCTAACCTGCAAACCGAACCTCACTTTTTATCAAGATTTTTGAGTTTTGTTCTATGCCTCTCACGACCTCTAACCTTTTTCCTTTTGATATGGAAAGCTTCATTATATAACCTAGAGTGAATTAGGTTAACAAACTTGGAATGAATCTTTGCATTTATCCAAGATTTGATTTGATTTTCAAGTTGTATGATATGTTACTATTTTGAGCCAAATCATGCCTTTCTTGTACCAATTGGCCATGATTCGAATTGATCTTGTAAACTCATCATATCTTGATTTCCAAACTGTAAAAAAACAAATCAAATCACATCTTTATTAATTTTCATCATTTATTTGATTTAATTCACTTTTTAATTAATAAAAAATCAAAATAAATTGAAAAATGAAGCACATAATGGGTGAGTGAACATTTGAGTCGTGGACCACATTATAATTGAGGTGCAAGCATAAAAAGTTGGGCCCATTTAGCAAAAAATGCAAATTTGAGCACATTTGACTTTTGGCAATTTTGCAAAAATGGTTAACTTGGCCAATGCATAACTCTCTCAATTTTGACCCTAGAGAGATGTTATTGGACTTTTTAGAAAGCTTAGGATGTCCTATAAACAACCCTTTTTGTCTCATTTCAATTGAGTCTTCCATGTTCATGTATGAAGCTTTGACCCAAAAGGTGTTTTTGTTGACTTTTCAAAAGGACCTATAATGTCAAAATTCAAATATTTTTGTGAGTGCATATTCTTAACTTGGGAGATGAAGATGAATTGTATGGAATTATATCCTCTTCAAAATGAGCTTTGGATGGGTCATTTCTGATAAAGTATGCGAAAGTTATGCTTGGTCAAAGTTGAGTTGGCTTTTCCTATAAAACCCTAATTTAGCAACTTTTGGGTTTTGATGAATTGTGAGAAATACTTGAGAAATCATGATCAACCCTTGATCAAATGATGAATAATAATTCAAAATGAGGATGTTGACCAATATCTTGAAGTTTGACTGTATGTGGGCCACAGTTGACTTTTGACCTAATATAGTTGATTTTCAGGCATTTGAGCAATTGACTGAGCAAACTTCTTCTGCAAGGTTTGAAACTTGACATGGATGATCTTGAGAACATATTAGGACAATGGCGAGCATTTGAGTCTTTTTTGGCTCACACATCTTAATGAAAATAGAAACCCTGATTTGGGGTATAATGTCTTATGAGAGAGTTTGTCTGGTCAACTCTTGGGCAACCTTTAGCAATTTGGGGACCCAAATTGACATGTGTTGAGAAATATGAGAGGGAAAATTTTGGGGTACAACAGCTGCCCCTGTACAATCTTCTTAAACCTGAGGATGTAGATTGGCTCGTCTACCTTTCGTTATCTGAAGGTGGAAGATGATTGAACACTAGAGTGCCTAGAAATTTGCACTCGCATGAAGTGGCACTTGATTTGTGATATCGGCAATGGGCTTATAGATTACATTTGGAAATTTCTAGAGAATTGTTGGATATGGGCTTAAAGATGCCATCCGAAGAAGTGTCGATCGCATAAGAGATTTCTTTGCGAGAACCTGTATACCTGTTGTTGAGGAGGACTTCGCTGGGGAAATTTGGTCTCTGTCTTGGGAGAAATAAAGTTTTAGGAGCAGCAGTTTTCCGTTACTCTACTGGGGAATAACTCCGGTTTGGGGAAGCCAGAATGAACTGCGTATCTAGTCGGGGTATATGTTGCACCGCGACTTTCTAGGGAAATGTGAAATCAATTGTGTTTAATCAGGTCCCGGTCTTACAGTGTTGTAGACTATTGTCTGGGGATCAGATAGGCAGAACCCGGATAGTAAGGTTATGAGAAGGAACTTGGATAGTAGGGTTACTTTGATATGAAATCCTGGATAGTAGGATTGTGAGAAGGAACTTGGATGGTAGGGTTACTTCGATATGAAAGCCTGGATAGTAGGGCTGTGAGAAGGAACCTGGATGGTAGTGTTACTTCGACATGAAAGCCTGGATGGTAGGGCTGTGAGAAGGAACCTGGATGGAAGGGTTACTTCGATATGAAAGCCTGGATAGTAGGGCTGTGAGAAGGAACCTGGATAGCAGGGTTACTTCGATATGAAATCCTGGATAGTAAGGTTTTAAGAAGGAACCTGGATAGTAGGGTTACCTCGAGATGAAAGCCTGGATAGTAGGGCTATGAGAAGGAACCTGGATAGTAGGGTTACTTTGATATGAAAGCCTGGATAGTAGGGTTGTGAGAAGGAGCCTAGATGGTAGGGTTACTTCGATATGAAAGCCTGGATAGTAGGGCTGTGAGAAGGAACCTGGATAGTAGGGTTACTTCGATATGAAAGCCTGGATAGTAAGGTTGTGAGAAGGAACTTGGATAGTAGGGTTACCTAGAGATGAAAGCCTGGATAGTAGGGCTGTGAGAAGGAACCTGGATAGTAGGGTTACTTTGAGATGAAAGCCTGGATAGTAGGGTTGTAAGAAGGAACCTGGATGGTAGGGTTACTTCGATATGAAAGCCTGGATAGTAGGGCTGTGAGAAGGAACCTGGATAGTAGGGTTACTTCGATATGAAAGCCTGGATAGTAAGGTTGTGAGAAGGAACCTGGATAGTAGGGTTACCTCGAGATGAAAGCCTGGATAGTAGGGCTGTGGGAAGGAACCTGGATAGTATGGTTACTTTGAGATGAAAGCCTAGATAGTAGGGCTGTGAGAAGGAACCTGGATGGTAGGGTTACTTCGATATGAAATCCTGGATAGTAGGGCTGTGAGAAGGAACCTGGATAGTAGGGTTACTTTGAAATGAGTTTGGGTAAAACTGTAGAGGGAATCTGGGTAAGGTTTTTCTTATCGCACCAATGATTACTCTATTTAGCTTCGAGTGTTGATCATGGACCTACTGGAAATTATTGATAATAATTGTCTTTCCTGAAAGAAATACAGGGTTAGTTATGTGCGATGCCTAAGATGTATTGTGATGAGGTTCTCAAAATAATTGAGATTATGTTATGTGTAATGTATGCACATGTCATGATGTATGAACATGAAATGTTGTGGTGATAATCTAAGTACGGGAAAATAAATCCCTGACTACTGCTTGGAGATTATGGAAATGATATTCTTGACTGCTGTAAAAAACCATAGTTCCTCTACTTCTGTTGGGGATGGTGAACAAAGATGACTAGCTGGGGATTCACATCCATTCGGCTGGTGAATATTCTGCCGAAAGAGACCCTGTCTGAGGATAACTCTGCGAGGAATAACTCTGTTGGAGAGGAGATACTCTATGATAGATCTGCTGATTTGGAGCAATAAACTCAGCCGGGGATGAATTTTCGTTGCTGGTGATAATGAATTATGTTGGAGATTGAATTTCTGCTTGTGAGAGAAATAAACTCTGCTTGGGGAAAATTTACTGACTCACTCGCGATTGTGAACCACAGCTAGGGAGGGTTATGTCCTGTTCGGGAAAGCTAACATCACAGTCTTTGGATACTTTTTTACTTTGTGGGGAGCGTATGTACCACTACTCATGTTCTCAAGCTGGCTCTATCCCGGTACCTGATGGGCAGAGTAACTGTAAGGTTTGGGCACCTCTTGTTTTCCCTGTTTTTAGCATTACGAGTAATCGTCTTTTGTTTCTTGTGTAAATATTTATGAGCAGCCATTATTTTCAAATGCATATATCAAAAATGAATTATTGGACTTTCTTGTAAAACAAAACAGAAAAAACAAATTGAAGTTTCTTGTGAAAATGAATTGTATTGATTTTTGAAGTTGGCCTGTAATAGGCGTTTTGTACAAGGAGGCTGACGTCCTAGTAAGAGAATGCCGCCGAAAGATAGAAATTACAATTTGTGTTAAAGAAAGAAAAACAACTATGTGGAACGACCCCATCGGGTTCCAACTCTGCTATTGCCTTTATACCTTCAAGCGTCTCATCATTTTGCTGCTTGGTCGAAGGTGGATCAGATTGATTGGCGTCGTCCGAGCTTGATAGTCGATACCAAAGTCTGGTTGCGAGAAGATCCCATGAGACATAGTGTTACGCTTCAATCCCTAATTTTTGCCTGGACCGCCTTTTCGGGTTTTTAGTCCACCGGGATACCCTTTTTTGCCCAAGTCGCCTTTTCAGGTTTTCGACTTGCCGGATGTACGTTTTTTTCATTTTCATCCCTTACTTTTGCCCGAACCCTTTTGTTTCACTGGGAAGCCCTTATTTTTGCCTAGGCCAGTCAACCTAGCGGGTCTTTGATTATGCGTAGTATCTTTTCACTATATTTGCATTGACGGGGTGAGGAAGGTCGTCACCATCCATGGTGGTTAGAATCATAGCTCCTCCCCAGAAAATGTTCTTAACCACAAATGGCCCTTCGTATGTGGGGGTCCATTTGCCCTTGGGATCACCTTGCGGCAGTATGATGCATTTGATCACTAGATCCCCGACTCGATATTCTTGATGTCTGACTTTCTTGTTAAAAGCCTTGATCATTCGCTTTTGATACGCCTGACCATGACAGATAGCAGTAAGTCTCTTTTCATCGATTAGATTCAGCTGATTAAGTCGGGTTTGGATCCAGTCGTCTTCGTTCAAACTCGCATCCTTCATAATCCTGAGAGAAGGTATATGGACTTCGATGGGTAGGACTGCCTCCATGCCATACACCAAAGCATAGGGCATTACCCCTGTCGATGTTCGTGCTGAGGTACGGTACCCATGAAGAGCGAATGGTAACATCTTGTGCCAGTCTTTGTATGTCACCGTCATCTTCTGTACAATCTTTTTGATGTTCTTATTAGCCGCTTCAACATCGCCATTCATCTTCGGCTGGTAGGGAGAAGAGTTATGATGCTGAATCTTAAACTGTTTGCAGAGCTCGGTGATCATTGTGTTATTGAGATTTGTACCATTGCCCGTAATAATCCTCTCTAGTACACCATATCGACAGATCAGATTGTGTCGGATAAACTGCGCCACAACGTTCTTGGTTACTGTAGCAAAGAAAGCTGCCTCAACCCACTTTGTAAAGTAATCAATTGCTACCAGAATGAAGTGATGCCCATTAGACGCATTAGGTCTGATCTCGCAGATCATGTCGATGCCCCAAATTGCAAAGGGCCAAGGAGCTGTCAAAACATTCAGGGGAACCATAGGTACATGCACCTTATCAGCATAGACTTGGCACTTATGACAGGTTCGAGAGTGCTGATAACAATCGGCTTCCATAGTGGACCAGTAATATCCTGCCCATAGGATCTTCTTAGCCATGGTGTGTCCACTGGAATGGGTTCTGAAAGTGCCTTCATGTAGATCCGTCATGATCCTTTCTGCCTCTCTTTTGTCTACACACCGCAGTAAGGTTGAATCATGGTTACGCTTATAGAGGATTCCATTACTGATGAAGAACTTCGCAGCGAACCTTCTCAGAAACTTCTTATCATTAACAAATGCCCCCTCGGGGTATTATTGAGCCTCAAGATACCTCTTTACCTCGTGAAACCAGGGTTTATCTGCTACCTCTTCAGTGTCGATCTCGCAGCAGTGTGCAGGTTCATCCAACCTCTCAATGGTAATCTGGGGAGCTTCATTGTCCCACCTGACTTTGAACATAGAAAACATAGTAGCTAGCGCGTCCGCTAACTGATTCTCTTCTCGTGGGAAATGTTCAAAGGTTACCTCCTCAAAGTGTGGGAGCAATGTCCGTACATACTCTTTGTAAGGAATAAGATTCGGGTGCTTCGTATCCCACTCACCTTTGATCTGACTTATTACCAGAGCGGAATCTTCGAATACACTCAAGACCTTAATCCTCAAGTCAATAGCAGCTCGAAGACCCATGATACATGCTTCATACTCTGCCATGTTGTTGGTGCAGTTAAGACATAATCGAGTGGTGAACGGAGTATGGCAGCCCTCAGGAGATATAATTACAGCGCCAATGCTATTACCCAATGCGTCCGAGGCTCCATCGAAATACATAGACCAGGATCCCTCCTCAGGTCCTTCATCCAGTCCAGGTTCTTCGTAATCGGTTACCAACATGATATTCTCATCCGGGAACTTGAAATTCATGGACTGGTAGTCATCCACGGCCTAATGCACCAAATGATCCTCCAATACACTCCCCTTGATTGCTTTTTGGGTCGTGTATTGGATGTCGTACTCAGTTAAGATCATCTGCCATCTTGTTATTCTTCTGGATAAAGCGGGCTTCTCGAAAATATATTTGATCGGATCCATCTTTGATATCAACAAGTTAGTGTGAGTCAACATATATTGTCTCAGTCGGCGAGCGGCTCATGCCAAAGTGCATCAAGTTTTCTCGAGCAATGAGTATCGGGTCTCACAGTCGGTAAACTTTTTGCTAAGGTAGTAAATTGCATGCTCTTTTCGACCAGACTCGTCATGCTGCCTCAACACACACCCCATTGAACTGTCTAGCACTGTTAGGAATAAAATCAAAGGTCTTCCTTCAATTGGAGGCATCAGAATTGGTGGTTCTTGAAGGTATTCCTTGATTCTTTCAAAAGCAGTCTGGCATTCATCATTCCACTTTACCACTTGATCTTTCTTCAGCAGCTTGAAGATTGGCTCACAAGTAGTAGTCAGATGTGAAATGAACCTGGAAATGTAATTCAGACGTCCCGGGAAACCTCTAACTTTATTTTCTATGCGGGGAGCCGCCATTTCTTGGATGGCTTTTACCTTTGCAGGATCTACCTGAATACCTTTGTCACTGACAACAAAACCCAGAAGCTTACCAGACCTTACCCCGAAGGTACACTTGTTTAGATTCAACCTCAGCTTGTACGTCTTCAACCTGTCAAACAGTTTCTAGAGATGATCAAGGTGCTCTTCCTCAGTCTGGGACCTGACTATCATGTCATCAACATAAACCTCAATCTCATGGTGAATCATATCGTGGAATAAAGCGACCATGGCACGCTGATAAGTTGCCCCAGCATTCTTCAACCCAAAAGGCATTACCTTGTAACAAAAGGTACCCCACTGTGTAATGAAGGTTGTCTTCATCATGTCCTCAAGAGCCATCTTGATCTGGTTGTAGCCAGAAAAACCATCCATGAAGGAGAAGATCTTGTGCTGCGCGGTGTTTTCGACTAGAACATCAATGTGAGGAAGTGGGAAGTCATCCTTGGGGCTTGACCTGTTCAGATATCTGTAGTCCACACACATTCGTACCTTACCGTCCTTCTTAGGTACCGGGACGATGTTGGCAACCCACTTCAGATAAGAAGTGACAACTAAGAATCCTGCGTCGAACTATTTCATAACCTCTGCCTTGATTTTCTATGACATTTCAGGGCGCATACGGTGGACCTTCTGCTTTACCGGAGGGCAGTCTTCTTTAGTCGGCAGGCAATGTACCACAATATCAGTGTCCAAACCAGGCATGTCTTCATAGGACCAGGCGAAGATCTCAACATAGTTGTGTAGCATCTGTATTAACCGTTGTTTGACACTAGGCTCCAGATTCACGAGGCTGTATGGCCCTTTCTTCCTGCTGTAACAGTCTAGCAAGTTCTCTAGGCACCTCACAATCATCCTCACCTTCGTCCTCGGCTTGGTTGATCGAATTTTCAAAGTCATAACTGGCAGTAGTTGAGTTATTATCAATGGGATCCAGAGTGGATATGGATCTGCAGTATGATACGTGAGTGTGTGTAAGAGAATAACTGTTTTGATAAAGTGAGAGACAGAAAAGAAAAACAAAGAGCGCAAAAATTTTATGCAAGAAACGTCCAATGCTTTATTAATGATATATGAAATAACAAGTAATAGCCCTCACAAGCAAAGCCAAGGTGCCACGGGCAAGGCACCGATCCGTAAAGTTTAAAATTATTTATTACAAATCTTAAAACAAATGAGTTAATTACTGTGGAATAAAAGAAACAGGTATGAAGTCTCTAGTCGTCCAGTTATTCGGTCCACCATTGGTTGTTGGGTAGATCCAGCTGTCGATGTCTGAATCATCTTCACTGTCTTCAATTGTGTTAATTCCCCGATTGTTAATGTGTAGAGGAGGTCTTCTAGCCCGAGCGCGCCTAACAACCCTTTGAGCCCCTATAGTAAAGCCCAAACCAAATTTGTCAGTTTTGTGAGTGAAATCAGGGAGCCGACCCCAATTGGTACACCCGCCTTCTTCAACTACAACCATGGCGTCCTTGAGAGAAGCCATCTTTAACGGAGGTTTGTTGGTAGTAACTTCATTTGATGCCAAGACCTGAGGGACCTCTTCAAAGTTCTGACAAGGAGTTTCTATGAATTCCCCGTCCATCTCTACGTAGCAGAAAGAATTGAGGTGAATCACCATATATTCTTCTTCACCTCGCATTGTGACAATCTTTCCCTTCACCGGATACTTCAGCATTTAATGGAGTGTGGAAGTAACTGCCCCAGCCTCATGGATCCAAGGATGACCCAGCAAGCAAGAATACGACGGCCTGATATCCATTACGTAGAAGGTGGACCAAAAAGTCTGAGAACCCACTTTGACAGGGATGTCCACCTCCCCGTGCACCATTCTCTTCAATCCGTTAAAAGCCTTAACCACAATGTTACTAGGCTTTAGAGTTAAACCCTCACAATCTAAACGGTCTAACGCTTTCTTCGGTAGAACATTCAGTGAATACCCAGTATCTACCAGCATATGAGCCATAGTGGTGCCCCTGCACTCAATCGAGACATGCAGAGCATCATTATGATTCTTTCTTTTCAGTGTCAGATCCGCATCCGAAAAACCTAGCGCATTGTCAGCAGTTAGGTTGGCCACACATTCTTTGATTTGATCTGCTGAAGTTTCCTGCGGCACATGCGCAGTCTTGAGAAATGCAATTAAAGCCTTCGCATGGGGGCTTCAGAACACAATAACAGAGACAACATGGATATCTTTGATGGGGTCTTCCCTTTCTTCTCGACCACATTGTAGTCGCTCTTCTTGATAATTTTCAATATTTCCTCTATTTCTTGTTTAGAGGCTTCCACAATAATTTTCCTAGGCGCCTCCGTCCGAGCAGGCTCACCTATAATTTCCTTTCCCCGAGTCCCAGATGGCTCAGCAGCAGGGGTGATAACTGGAGTAAGCACAGGAACAGTAGTTGATATATTAGCAGGAATAGCAGATGGAATGACAATAGGCTTGTTGACAGTCTCAGGGGAAATCTCGGGAGAGAAGACCCTTCCACTTCGGGTAACCTTACTAGTCCCGAGAATATTACTGACATCAGTATCAGCTTCTTCATTCTTCAGATCTTGCTTAATGCCATGATAGTACACATCAGCCCCATAATTCCATGGGACAGCCTTGTCTGAGGTGTACGGGATGGGACCAGGAACAATGATTATCAGCAGAGAAATTCTTTAAACAGGTGTAATCCCAGCAGGTCTTCTCGAGGAAATCTTGGAAGGATTGGCGGAAATGGTTATAATAGCAACGTATTCATTTGGAACAACATGAATCATAGTCTTCTCGAACAGAATCTCTTTATTATCCCCCAGGCGCTGAACACCTGACTTCAACAAACTGCAACCAGAAGGTAGAATCGAACACATGTGGCAACCTTCACCATAACCCGAAAATAAACTGGCCAACAGAAAATTCTTCTTAACAGTCATAAGGGGAGTAGAAATTTCTTCAACAGAGGTCACAAACAAATCAGTGTCAACAGCATTAACTCCACGACCATGTTTGGGCATGGGAGCAGTTATAATATTCGGCTTTTCTAGAGCATCGAACTCTATCTCCTTGGCTTCGAGCAAGTCTTGTACTTTGTTTCTCATAGCCCAGCAATCATTTGTATCGTCGCCAGGACTCTCAGAATGGTAGGCGCACCGTGCATTAAGATTATATCTAGGAGATGTAGTGTTTGGATTCTTGGGAGCCTCTCACATGGTTGCCAAGTTGGATTTTAATAAATGAGGTAGAACATCAGCCAAAGTCATGCTGATGTAGGTAAACTGCCATTGTGGTCTTTCCACCCTTTGTTGATTGTTGTGTTGTGGAGCAACTGCGGGTCTTAGTATCACTACAGCATTTACGGTTTGACGGTGTTCAGATCTGCTTTGGCCCCTCGAGGTATAGACCGCACTGGCTTCCTTCTTACCAGCGAAAGGCTTCTTTGCTGAACTCGAGGAGGCATCCTTCTGTATTTTACCACTCCGAATTCCAGCTTCTACTCTTTCTCCAGTTAGAATCAGCTCAGTGAAACCAGATGATGAGCTGCCGATTAAGTGTTTGAAAAATGGACCAGATAACGTCCCTAGAAACATATCAACCAACTCCCTATCAAATAAAGGGGGTTGAACTCTCCCAGCCAAGTCTCTCCATTTTTTAGCATAATCTTTAAAATCTTCACTTGCACCCATGGACACACTCTGCAGTTGAGTACGAGTGGGAGCAAGGACGGCATTATACTGATACTGCTTGTAGAAAGCAGCAGCAAGATCTTCCCAGTTTCGGACACTGGCTCCCTCCAACTGCTAGAACCATTCAAGCTGAGTCCCTGACATACTATCCTGAAAGAAGTGCACCCACAGATTCCTATCAGCTGTGTGGGGATGCATCTTCTTGACATAAGAGCGGAGATGGAGTTTTGGGCAGGACAATCCATCATACTTGGCAAAAACCAGAGCTTTGAACTTCTAAGGGATGACCACTCCCGATACCAGTCCCAATTCTTCGAAATCTAGTCCAGGTATCCTCTGAACTTCCATGGCACTCAGACGGTCTTCTAGTTGTTTGTATCTATCCTCAACAAGAGGATATTACTCATTATCATTGTCAGAGACTACATGACTAGGGTTCTTTTCCTCTTCTTGGTTCTCCCCTTCCTTGGATGAAGAGGTCAGATCAGCTTGATGCTTCAACCTTTCTCCAAATCTTCTGCCAATATTCAGAATACCAGTCTTCTTCTTTTTCTTCTTCTCTTTCAGAATGAGGGCTTTCAGATCCTCTTGCCTTTTTGCCAGACTGATGAACATCTGTTGGAACTAGGCGTTCTGTGCCTGAAGATCTTTGATGACTTGATCGGAAGACATTTCTGCTGAAATAAACAGCGAAGAAGATGAGAAACCTATAGTGGTACCTGTAATGATGTGTATGATAATGGGATGCGCATGTAATGATTTCAAAGACTTCGGGAAATTTAAATTTGCAAACCAAAATAAACAAAAACTTTTATTAGCTTAAATTTGAAGGTTCAAAATGCCTTTAAGGCGTTACAAATAAGTAAATAAAACAAATCTAAAACTAGAAAACAAAAATCAAAAGTCCCATGGAAGCTTTCTCTTTGTGTTGATATAATAATTGAGCACTCTTTCTTCCTAGAGCTGCCTGGTGAGCTTTAAAACCTTCCTCTCTTTCTCATGGAGCTGTTCCCTGTAAGTATCCCGCTCATTCCTCAGCTGAATCCAAGACCTCTGTAGCTCCCCAAGATCAGTGGGCACGTAAGGATAGAGAACCATGTAAGGAATTCCTTCTGCAGTAGTGGGCTCCACAATCACTGGTAGTACGGCCACATAAGGCATCATAAGCTTCTGGATACGAGCTTGTACCCATTGGAGGTAAGGCTGCATAGGAATGGAAGTCTTTGGTCCCAAATCTTTGGGGTCAGATCTATTTACCATGCCCCAAGCTCGTATGAACCTTCGGCGATACTCCTTAACATCATCCTCATAGTTGAATACAATGCTCTCAATAAGAAACTCATGGGGACCATCCCTTTGAGCATGACAAAATTGTCGCAAAGCTAGACAAGGATTGTAAGTTATACCCCCTCTGATGCCAAGTAATGGGACATTAGGGTACTCCCCACAGCGGTCAATAATAGCAATGTCTTCTATAGCTCGGTGTTGTACCCTAAAATTTGCCCTCCCATATTCTTCAAGGTTCCTCAAGAATGACCCTCAAATTGCTCAAGTCTACTCAAGGATTGCACAGTCCAACTACTTCCTAAGCCATCTGAAATTAGGGTTTTGGTTCTTTCAAGGAATTTGAGGTTTTCAATGGTTCAATCAAGTCCCATAGGCCCATATACATTCTCAAGCACCTACATGCCAAGTTTCAAGACTCACAAGGTCTATTTGCACAGTCAAAAGCTCCATTTGATCCACAGTCAACTGCAGGGGTAAAATGGTCATTTTGCAGTCAAAAGTCAGAATTTTTGGTCAACATCTTATTTTGAGTCCACAATCATCATTTTATCAAGTCTTGATCATGATTTCACAAGGATAGCTCAAAAATCATCAAGATGCAAAAAGTTACTATTTCTGGATAGTAGAAAAGTCAACTGTATCTTGACCAGAGCATAACGTTTTCATGGTTCATCAGAAAAATTCCATCCAATGCTCATTTTGAAGGGGATGACATTTCCTACAAACCATCTTCACATTCCAAGTCCAAGAAACGCTCTCACAAAAAGTTATCAATTTCTACATTATAGGTCAAATTCAAAAGTCAACAAAAATGCACTTTAAGTCAAAGACCATAACTTGATATTGGTAAATCGAAATGACATGGGACCAAAGGCATTGGTTAGAGGACTTCAAAACCTTTCCAAAATGTCCAAGAACATGTTCATATGATCAAAATTGAGCAAGATATGCATTGGAGAAGTTGGGAAATTTTCATGAATTTGCAAAAGTCAACTTTGCTCAAAACACTTTGTTTTTGCTAATGTGCCTCAAATTTCTTCTTGAAACTTTATCCAAGGCCTATGCACGACCCATCAAGCCTAATTGAATTATTTTCTTATTTTTTATTAATTAATTGGATTTTTAATCAATATTAATTCATTTAATTAATCTAAATTGTAGGAAAATACAAAGATTTGATTTTTCAATATTTTTGTGAAGCAAATGTGGTCAAGATATGCTGGAAATTTCGTGTACCAATCAAGGATGCAAAAATCTCCAAATTTGGCAACTTTTTCCAATCATGAAGATTAAAAAATATTTGATTTTCAATCAAATATGCAATCATCAATTCAATGGATTTTGGCTCAAGATTTTAACCTAATTTCATTCTCCTATATATACACAAGCCAACCCTAATCATGCACACGTGAAATCTCTGCAGAAAAAGCCATAACCACATTGAAAAAATTCAAGAAAATTGCAAAACTGATTTCCATATTCTAGCACGATTCAAAGGCTTTTGTGGATTCTAACACATTGCAGGGAGTGTGAGGAACGTGTAGCAATCAAAACCAGGCCTTAAAGCTACAAGAATCATCAAGAACAGTTTAACGGTTTACCACTTTTTTTAGAATCGTATTGCTTATTTCATGCACATTTAACATGATTTATTGTTTGTTTTGCATTGCTTGAATCCATATGAAGTTAATGGCATAAGTTAATTGAATTATGGTGTACAGAATCACAAGTTACCATGGACGAATTCTAGGGTTCATAAGCCTTCAAATTGGGGCTTTGCAATACAAGAAAAATTGAGCCTCATAAGACCCATGACTGAATTCGTTAGGTAAAGACGAATCCAAAGCCACCATCGCGAAATATTTATGTAGCCTGTAGCCCTAATCGCTATTATTCGTCATTGCATATTGTGGGGGTTAAAAACCCCCGCTATATAATGTTATAATTGCGGGCACAAGGAAGAAGACGAGGACGTGTTGATACATGGTTGGTTCGTTTGAAAAAGGGCGCGTGTTTTTGTCTTTTACAGCATATGGATTGATTTGTTAATATATTAATTGTTTATTATTCTATTAACGACTAAAGTGTGCAGTTGGAGTGGTTGGCCAAGCGTTCAATAGGCATTGGGACCTAGGTTCGAATCCCAGGTCCACCCAAAACACTTATATTATTTTTCTTAACATAGTTGTGTGCAGAATTCCAAAAGAGGTCTACTTCATCTTTCCAAGCGCCAGATGTCTACATGTACAAATCCAATGGCCATGAGATGCTGACCATGGTACTCCCAGTCAACCAACGCCCTGGACAATCAAGAAAGTCAAACTTGGCTGGAACAAATGGGCCTTCAAATTTCCAGATTAACCTCCTTAATGGGCCAGCACCCCCCCTTTTAATTCTATTTTTTCTTCTTTATTTAATTATTTTACTAATTATTATTATTATTATTATTATTAACCAAATTAATTATTTTCATAATAAAATCAGAAAATATATAATATTTTTATTATTATTATTATTTATTAATTTCACCTTTCATTATTTTTGTAAATAAATGTAATTAATTAATTTAGTTAATTAGGTCAATCTTAACTTTTTTTTTACAATAAATAAAATCCATGTAGAATTAGGTTAATTAATATATTTAATTATTTTATTTTATTTTCATTAAAAACATAAAAAACTTAAAAAATATTTCTTTTATTTAATTAATTAAAATTAGATTTAATTAAATGCAAAAAGGACCAAAATTTCTTTCTTTCACAACAAAGGGTCAAAACCCTAAGGACTTCTCCGATTCAATTTCTTTTTGCGCATATTATTTTTTGATCATATTTATGTATTTTCTCCGAGAATGTAATAGCGTTAATTAGGACCTTTTATCGCTTTCTTTTAATTTCTCGCATTTATTTTCCAAGGGTTTGTTTTTGGCGATGTAAATACCCGACGCCTTGTAATAGCGTAGATTTACTTTCCGCAATTTACTTTCCGCAACTATTAACTATTATGCATGACAAGACTTGTTCTGAAAATAAAATCAACCCGTAGCTCACCATAACATGTACAAAGATAACATTAACTGAATCCTGACACACGTGCACATGCCACTCTTAGGGTACGCCTCACTTGGTTGCCTCGACGTGGTCATTGAGTATAGGGTGTTTTAGAGGTCGCCCTCTTGTCTAAAGATCCAAGTTGCCTCGAAGCGGTTGCCTCAGATAAAAAAGGATCTAGGACATTAGGGTTACCGCTAAGGCGTCCTACTATTGCTTTGGTGACCATACATGTCCCTATAATCGAATTGACCCAAAACTTCAACGACGGTGCTACCTACTTCTCAATAGTGGGATAGCACTGTCTAAAGGACATTTACACAGCTTAATTTCTTTTGAGTAGGTAGATTTCTCCTGGGTACTCGCTCTTTCAAAACAAAAATACTTTTCGCACTTACACCTTTTCTGACAAAAGTTTTCAAACAAACACTTCATACACTCTTGAGGACTGATACAAGAGTCAAATGAAGATTTCAAAACAAACTTTTTTCCAAACCCACAAACACAAGAAAAGCAAAACATTTTTGAAAACATAGTGAGTAAGTACCTAAGAGCCCGTGGATAACCACAGATAGAAAGGGTGCTAACACCTTCCCTTTCTATAATCTACCTCCCGAACCCGAGAAACATCTCGAAAAGGAATTTTGCTGTGCTTTTGTCCTTTCCATGTTGGAGAAAATAAAAGACGGTGGCGACTCTTGCTTACCGCGACATTTCGCGAACCAACATTTCAAAACAGTCAGTTCTATTTCCACCGATCACAGAACTGGCGACTCTGCTGGGGACTTATAAGTGAGGTGTACCTTAGGATTAGATCACTCTTGTTTTCAATTGTATGCTTTGTGTGCTTTAACTTTGTGGGCATTGTATCGGAGTTTTGTAGATCCTAACCCGGATCTGGGGCACCCTTGTTTAGGTAAGTAGCAATAAACTGTGAGGGACCTTTCTGGCGTAGACCGACACGGGTGAAGCGGTAGCTACGTTGGTGTGACACCTTGGTCTGTACCGATATCCCTTGTGTTGGAACGAGGAGAATATGGGTCTTCTGAGGAGTCATTAAGCACCAACTGACCTTAGAACCTTAAATTGACCCAACTTGGCCATAGAACAGTAGCAGTATGCTACACTCATTGAGACTAAACTCTCGCGATGGTTCCGGCCGCAAGAAAAGGTTGCCAAACTGGAATTATGACCGATTGAGGGTAGTCAGTGATATTGAGATCCTCTAGAACCTGGTTACTATTTCTAGGACAGGTCTTAACCAACTGAAACTGAACGAGGGTAGTACCTAAACTTCATGCTAGCCTGAACTCTAAGGGCTGTCTTGTGTGACTTGTGTGCCTTTACCATGTTTGCCTTTTGTGAATACTTGTGGTGTGCCTTTACCATGACATCATAACATCATAACATCATAACATTGCATACATCTTGCATAAGGACTAACCCATTTCAAGGATCTCAAGGGTTTATGATGCAGGTCATGATGAACCAAATGTCCAGCAAGGGGCAAAGGGGATTTATTTTCCTCTAGCCAAGGTTGTTTGGAGATCAAAACACGATAACTTGAGTCAGGGGCTATGACCCACTTGATATGGTGAGCCTTGACTCTTGAAGAAGGACTCTCAACAACATGAAGTTCCTTCAATCAAGCTACCAAATTCAAATCCTAACAATTTTCTTGTTTACCCCGCGAGATCCTTGAAAACATTGCATACATATCATTGCATTACAGGTACCCTTTTTATAGGTCACTTATCTTCTTCGTTTTTTATTTCAGCAGTCATCATGTCTACCGAACCTTCCACCGAACAAGCTATCAAGGCCCTCCAGGCCCAGAATGCCCAGTTCCAAGAGTTGGTTATGAGCCTAGCCCAGGGTCAACAGGATTTGAAGACTCTGATTCTGAAGGAAAGGAAGAAGAAGAAGAAGAGGACCGTCTTGTTCAATACTGGACGCAGATTTGGGAATGCACTGCAGAATGAGGTTGAGCTGACTATTCCATCTGTAGGGAAGGACAGCCCCCAAGAGAGAAGGGTTCCCAGTCCCGTGGTCTCCGACAACGAGACAGATTATAATGATGAATAATATCCTCCTGCTGAGGATAGGTACAAATAGTTGGAGGACCGCTTAAGTTCTATGGAGATACAGAATGTGCCCGGGTTGGACTTTGGAGACCTAGGCTTATCCTCTGGGGTGGTGATTCCCCATAAGTTCAAGGCACCTGCTTTTGCAAAGTACGACAAAGCTTCATGTCCTAAGCTGCACCTCCGATCGTATGTAAGGAAGATCCAACCTTACACTGCTGACAAGAATTTGTGGATCCATTTCTTCCAGGATAGTCTTTCAGGGACTCAACTCGAATGGTTCTATCAGCTGGATGGGGCCAGTATTCATAACTGGGAGGATTTGGCTACTGCGTTTTATAAGCAGTATCAGTATAATTCCGACCTCGCTCCTACGCGTACCCAACTCCAGGGTATGTCACTAAGGACGGGTGAAGGATTTAAAGAATATGCTCAAAAGTGGAGAGACCTGGCTGGAAGGGTGCAGCCACCTCTAACTGACCGTGAGCTTGTGGATATGTTCTAGGGGACCCTGTCTGGTCCGTTCTTCAACCATTTAATTGGAAATTCTTCTGCCGGGTTTACAGACCTTATCTTGACTGGTGAGAGAATAGAAGCTGGTAACAAGTCTGGGAAGATACAGAAGGGTGCTTCCTCGAGCTCTGAGAAGAAACCGTTCAAGAAGGAATCTAGTGCTGTCTATGGTTCAAGAAGACAGAATAAACCGAAACGCCGCCAAACTGTCAATGCGGTGGTTATTTTAAAGCCTGCTGCTGCTCCTCAGCAATATAACCAACAAATGGGTGAGAGACCTAAAAGGCAGTTTACTCGGCTCAGCATGACCTTGTCCCAGATATTGCCACAGTTACTGACAACCAATCTGGTGACTCTGAAAGAAGCTCTGAAGATTGTGAACACAACCTCTCCAAAGTATAATCCCAACGCCCATTGCGCTTATCACTCTGACAGCCCGGGACATAACACAGATGATTGTTGGGCACTGAAAAATAAGGTCCAAGACCTGATTGATGCTAAAGAGATAGAGTTTGAGGCGCCTGAAAGGCCCAATGTCGTGACTGCTCCCATGCCCAAGCATGGGGTGAATGCTGTAGAGGAAGACCTGTATGTAGCCTCTGTGGATAATATTGTTACTCCACTGTTGACCGTCAAAAGGAACCTGTTGCTAGCCGGTTTATTTCCGGGATGTAATAAAAGTTGCCATCTATGTTCTGTTTCACCTGCTGGTTGTCCATCTTTGAAGTCAGGTATCCAAAGCCTGATGGATAATAAAGAGATCTTGTTCGAGAAGATTGTTGTTCCTGCTACCCCTACTTAAGAAGTGTCCATTGTTACTATTTTCAGTAATTCTCCTAAGGCTCTCCCAAAGAAGCCTATCAAAATCATGCCTGCTCAGAAGATTGCTCCTATAATCATCACTGTTCCAGGGCCTATCCCCTATACATCCGACAAAGTTGTCCCTTGGCACTATGGGGCAGATGTTTATGTGCTTGGAGTTAAACAAGAGTTTGATACTAGTATCGGCGTCAGCAACATCACTGGGCCCGCTAAAGTCACTCGTAGTGGTAAGATTTTCTCGCCAGATATTGCGCCACCAACAATCCAGAGACCTATTGTCATTTCACCTGAAAGTGTACCTACTTCCCTTCCTGACCAAGTTCCTATTTCTACCCCTGCTGTCGAGTCATCTGACGCTCGGGGCAAAGGGATCGCTACTGATGTGCCTGCCCATACGGAGGCACCGAAGACAACCACTGTTGAAGCTTCCAAGCAGGAGATGGAAGAGATTCTTAAGATTATCAAGAAGAGTGATTTTAAGGTAGTTGAGCAGCTGGGGCACACCCCATCTAAAATTTCTATGCTATCACTGTTGTTGTGTTCAGAGGCCCATGCCAAGGCTCTGATTACCTTCCTGAAGACGGCCCACATGCCACAAGAGACATCTGCCGATCAATTTACCGTTTGTGTGGCCAACTTAACTGCTGATAACGGTCTGGGTTTCTCCGACGCTGATCTGACTGCCAAAGGGAAGAACCATAACGATGCCCTACATGTCTCCATTGAATGCAGGGGCACTACCATTGCCCATGTGCTGGTTGACACTGGTTCCTCGTTGAACGTATTACCCAAGAAAGCTCTAGACAGATTGGACTGCGAGGGGTTGGAACTAAAGCCAAGTAACATTGTTGTCTGGGCCTTTGACGGGTCTAAAAGGATGGTACATGGTGAGGTTGATATTCCAATCAGGGTTGGTTCTCAGGTCTTTGATTCTACATTCTATGTGATGGACATCTCGCCGTCCTATTCTTGTTTGCTGGGTCGTCCATGGATCCATAAAGCTGGAGCTGTGACCTCCACACTACAACAGAAGCTGAAATACCCGGTCAGAGGGAAAATCGTGACAGTTCAGGGGGAAGAAGAGTACATGGTCAGCCACCTCAACTCATTCTGGTACATAGAAATGGATTGGGAGTTCATTGAGACTCCATTCCAACACTTTGAAGAGGTTCCTCAGACACTGGCATCAGCTGAGACTGTGATTGAAGGTTCTCCTTTGAAGATGGCTTCCTTAAAGGATGTCTGGGCTGTTATTGAGAAGGGTGAGGGCGCAAACTGAGGCCGACTTCCTGATTTCACTCAGAAGACTGACAAGTTTGGCTTGGGTTTCACTGCAGAAGCTCAGAGGGTTGTTCGTCGTGCAAGGATTGGAAGACCTCATGTGTTCATCAGCAACTCGGGAGTAAATGCCATTGAAGATGACGTAGAGGAATCTGAATTCGACAGCTGGATCTACCCCATGACTGACGGTGGACCAAGCAACTGGACGGCGAAAGACTTCATACCTATTACTTTTGTCACTCAGCAATGGACTCCTTTGTTTTGAATTTGTAACAAACAATATTACTAAACTTTATGGCCCGGTGTCTTACCCGGGGCACCGTGGCTTCATTTGTGAGGGCTTTTTATGTGTCATTTTCATATATCATTAATAAAAGCATTGGACGTTTTTTGCATTTCAAATCTTGCGCTCCTTGTCTTTCTTTATTATATATTACAAAACAGCTATATTTACACACACTCACATATACCGGTCCCAATCCACTCTGGATCTCACTGGTAAAGACTCTGCTACTGCCAGTTATGACTTCGAAAATCCGATCAACTTAGCCGAAGATGAAGGTCAAGATGATTGCGAAGTGCCTGGTGAGCTTGCATGACTGCTACTTCAGGAGGAGAGGGCCATTCGGCCACATGAAGAGCTAGTGGAAACGGTAAATCTGGGTACTGAGACAGACAGAAAGGAAGTCAAGATTGGTGCCAATCTGGAGTCTAGTGTGAAACAACGGTTGATTCAGATGCTGCATGACTATGTTGAGATCTTTGCCTGGTCCTACGAACATATGCCTGGGTTGGATACCGACATTGTGGTTCATCATCTGCCTACCAAGGAAGACTGCCCTCCGGTAAAACAGAAGGTCCGTCGTATGCGTCCAGAGATGTCCGAGAAAATCAAAGCTGAGGTTATGAAACAATTTGACGCCGGTTTTCTAGCAGTGACTTCTTACCCTCAGTGGGTTGCCAATGTGGTTCCGGTACCAAATAAAGATGGTAAGGTCTGAATGTGTGTTGACTACAGGGATTTGAACAGGGCAAGCCCTAAGGATGACTTCCCTCTGCCTCACATCGACGTTCTGGTTGACAACACTGCTCAGCATAAGGTATTCTCCTTCATGGACGGTTTCTCCGGGTATAATCAGATCAAGATGGCTCCCGAAGACATGGAGAAAACCACTTTTGTTACACAGTGGGGCACCTTTTGCTACAAGGTCATGCCTTTTGGGTTGAAAAATGCTGGGGCAACGTATCAGCGTGCCATGGTTGCTTTGTTTCATGACATGATCCATCATGAGATTGAATTATACGTCGACGATATGATTGCAAGGTCCCAAACTGAGGAGGAACACCTTGACCATCTACAGAAGCTGTTTGACCGGTTGAAGTTGTATAAATTGAGATTAAACCCAAACAAGTGCACCTTCGGGGTGAGATCTGGAAAATTGCTAGGCTTCGTCGTGAGCGACAAAGGTATTCAAGTGGACCCTGCCAAAGTGAAAGCCATACAAGAGATGCCAGTTCCCAAGACAGAGAAAGAAGTCAGAGGCTTTCTAGGATGGCTGAACTACATTGCCCGATTCATCTCGCACCTAACTGCTACCTGTGAGCCAATCTTCAAGCTACTAAAGAAAGATCAAGTAGTACGTTGGAACAATGAATGTCAGGCTTCTTTCGAAAGAATCAAAGAGTATCTCCAAGATCCACCCATTCTTATGCCTCCAGTTGAAGGGAGACCTCTAATCTTATACTTGACAGTACTTGACAGCTCAATGGGGTGTGTGCTGGGGCAGCATGACGAGTCTGGCCGAAAAGAGCATGCTATTTATTACCTTAGCAAAAAGTTTACCGACTGTGAGACCTGATACTCACTGCTCGAGAAAACTTGCTGCGCTTTGGTATGGGCTGCTCGCCGGCTAAGACAGTATATGTTGACTCACACTACTCCGTTGATCTCAAAAATGGATCCAATCAAGTACATCTTCGAAAAGCCTGCCTTGTCCGGAAGAATAGAAAGATGGCAGATGATCTTGACCGAATATGACATCCAGTACACGACTCAAAAAGCAATCAAGGGAAGTGTATTGGCAGATCATTTGGCACATCAGGAAGTGGATGACTACCAGTCCATGAACTTTGAATTTCCAGACGAGAATATCATGGTAGTGACTGATTGTGAAATACCTGGACCGGATGAAGGACCTGAGGAAGGATCTCGATGGTCTATGTACTTTGACGGAGCCTCAAACTCTTTGGGTAATGGTATTGGCACTGTGATCATATCTCCTAAAGGCTCTAATACTCCACTTACCGCCCGACTATGTTTCAACTGCACCAACAACATGGCGGATTATGAAGCGTGCATCATGGGTCTTCGAGCTGCGATTGACCTAAGAATCAAGTTTCTGAGTGTCTTCGGAGATTCCGCTCTCGTGATCAGTCAGATCAAAGGCGAGTGAGATACGAAACACCCAAATCTTATTCCTTACAAGGAGTATGTGTTGACATTGCTTCCCCATTTCGAGGAGATAACCTTTGAACACTTCCCAAGAGAGGAGAATCAGTTGGCGGACGCGCTAGCTACGATGTCTTCTATGTTCAAAGTCAAATGGGACAACGAGGCTCCCCGGATCATTATTTGGAAATTGGATGAACCTGCACATTGCTGTGATCTTGAGACCGAAGAGGTAACAGAAAAGCCTTGGTATCATGAAGTAAAGAGGTACCTCGAAGCTCAAGAATACCCCGAGGGTGCATCCGTTAATGACAAGAAGTTTCTGAGAAGGTTCGCGGCAAAGTTCTTTCTCAGCAACGACATTCTGTATAAACAAAACCATGATTCAACCTTACTGCATTGTATGGATAAGACTGAAGCAGAAAGGATCATGGCAGAGCTGCATGAAGGTACCTTCGGAACTCATTCCAGTGGACATACCATGGCAAAGAAAATCCTCCGGGAAGGATATTACTGGTCCACAATGGAAGCCGACTGTTATCAACATTCTAGGACGTGTCACAAATGCTAGATCTATGTTGATAAGGTGCACATTCCTCCAGTTCCTCTGAACGTCTTGACAGCACCTTGGCCTTTTGCAATGTGGGGCATTGATATGATCGTCGAGATCAGACCTACGGCATCCAACGGGCACCGCTTCATCCTGGTAGCGATTGATTACTTTACGAAGTGGGTTGAAGCAGCTTCCTTTGCCACCGTAACCAAGAACGTCGTGGCACGATTCATTCGACACAACCTGATTTGTCGATACGGTGTACCAGAGAGGATCATTACAGACAATGGTACCAATCTTAACAACAAGATGATCACTGAGCTCTGCGAGCAATTCAAAATACAGCACCACAACTCTTCTCCTTACCGGCCGAAGATGAATGGGGCTGTCAAAGCAGCTAATAAAAACATTAAGAAGATTGTGCAGAAGATGACAGTGACCTACAAATATTGGCACGAGATGTTACCATTTGCTCTTCATGGGTACCGTACCTCAGCACGGACGTCGAAAGGGGCAACACCCTTTTCCTTGGTATATGGCATGGAGGCAGTCTTACCTATTGAAGTTCAGATACCCTCTCTCCAGATCATGAAGGATGCATGTTTAAGTGAAGATGACTGGATCCAGACTCGGCTTGATCAATTAAACCTGATTGACGAAAAGAGACTCACTACTATTTGTCATGGTCAGACGTACCAAAAACGAATGATCAAGGCATTTAACAAGAAAGTCAGAAGACAAGAGTATCAAGTCGGAGACCTGGTAATCAAGCGCATCATCCTACCTCAAAGAGATCCCAGGGGCAAATGGACCCCTACGTACGAAGGGCCATTTGTGGTTAAGAATATCTTCTCAGGAGGAGCTATGATTCTAACCACCATGGATGGTGACGACCTTCCTCACCCCGCCAATGCAGACATAGTAAAAAGATACTACGCATGATTAAAGACCCGCTAGGTCGACTGGCCTAGGCAAAAATAAGGGCTTCCCGACGAACCAAAAGGTTTCGGGCAAAAATAAGGGATGAAAATATTAAAAAAATCTGTACACCCGGCAAGTCGAAAACCTGAAAAGGCGGCTTGGGCAAAAATGGGTATCCCGGTGGACTGAAAACCCGAAAGGGCGGTCCAGGCAAAAGTTAGGGATAAGCGTAATACTATGTCTCATTGGATCACCCTGCATCCAGACTTCGGTATCGACCATCAGGCTCGGACGGCACCAATCAATCAGATTCCTCTTCAACTAAGAAGTAAAGTGATGAGACGCTTGAAGACATAAAGGCGATAGCAGAGTTGGAACCCAGTGGGATCTTTCACATAGCTGTTTTGTTTTCCTTTTCACAAATTGTATAAACTCTATTTGTTCGACGGCGTTCTCTTACTAAGACGTCAGCCTCCTGTACAAAACGCCTATTTACAGGCAAACTTCAAAATCAATACAAGCTCATTTTTCAGACAAATTGCCAATTGTTTTTCCTTTATCTGTTTTGTTTTGCAAAGAACGTCCAATGTTCATTTTTGATATATGCATTTGACATTAATTGCTGATCATAAATATTTGCATGCGAAACAAAGGACTAATTACAGGTGACATCAGAAACAGGGGCAATAGGAATTGTCTAAGTGATCTAGTTGCTCTGTCCACCAAGGTACCAAGGTAGGTTCGGCTGAAGAACGTAACCAGGATACCTTCACTCCCCGCAAAGTAAGATAAGAATCAACAATACTCTCCCCCAAGCAGAGTTGGTCTCCCCTCAGCCCTAAAAAGGCACAGTATCCCCGGCAAGTCAGCAATACTCTCCCCCAAGTAGAGTTGGTCTCCCATCAGCCCTAAAAAGGCACAGTATCCCCAGCAAGTCAGCAATACTCTCCCCCAAGCAGAGTTGGTCTACCATCAGTCCTGGAAAAGTTGGGTACCCCCAGAGGATCTTAATATTCTCCAGCAGAGTATACATATATTCCTCAGCAAGCATCCCCGACAGTCTTAATATTCCTCGACAGAGTATAAGATTGTTCCCCCGGCGGAATACAAGATGCCCTCAGCGGAACCATTTCCCAGTACAGTCTGAAAAGCTTCCCCAATAGAGTTGAATTATCTTCCCCAGTAGATTTTGGAAGCTTGTCCCCCGCAGAATACAAATGCATCTTCTCGGCCAAATTCAAAGTTTATCCCCCACCAGAGTCTAACTGGGTTATCCTCAGCAAGTTGCAACAGAAGGATCATCCTCAGCGAAGTTCTTTTTATCCCCCAGTGGAGTTCATCATCAAAATCCCCAACAGGGCTTATCAACGGAATCCCCAGCGGAGTTATTGGTAAAATCTCAGCGAAGCAATCCTCTCCCCACAGAGTCATTCCCCGTAGAGTAATCTCTTCATCAAGTCTATTCCCCAACGGAGTCATCCTTTCTTGCAAGTCAATCATCTTCGTTCATCATCCCCAGCGGAAACGAAGAATTCAACATCATGCTCCAGCCGCTATCCGAGATTTATTTTCCCAGCTAAAACATCACATTTTCATACATCATGATACATGCACATACGCATCATATCATAAATCTCATTTACTTTGAGAACATCATTACACAATGCATACATCATGACATTGCATACAACTAACTCTTTACCTTTTCAGGAAAGAACGATCAACAGATAAAAGTCATTACCTATTGGAGTAGCAGTCATCCGAGATTCCTTCATCATCCCGTTGAGGTAGAAGTCATCAAGATTCCTTCATCATCCCGTTGAGGTAGAAGTCATCAAGATTCCTTCATCATCCCGTTAAGGTAGAAGTCATCAAGATTCCTTCATCATCCCGTTGAGGTAGAAGTCATCAAGATTCCTTCATCATCCCGTTGAGGTAGAAGTCATCAAGATTCCTTCATCATCCTATTGAGGTAGAAGTCGTCCAAGATTCCTTCATCATCCTGCTGAGGTAGAAATCGTCAAAGATTCCTTCATCATCCTGCTGAGGTAGTAATCGCCCAAGATTCCTTCACCATTCCTGCTGAGGTAGTAATCGTCCAAGATTCCTTCACCATCATCACCTTTTGAGGTAGTAATCGTCCTAGATTCCTTCATCAAACTTTTGAGGTAGTAATCATCCGAGATTCCTTCATCAACCTTTTGAGGTAGTAATCATCCGAGATTCCTTCATCAACCTTTCTTAAGTTCCAGATCAACACCTGTAACAAGCCAGGAAATATCTGTGGACGACTGATTGTAGATCTATACCTATAACTAGCCAGGAAAGTAATCTACATGAAGAGATTGAAGATCAATACCTGTAGCAAGCCAGGAAGAATATCTTTCTTTCTCAGGTCAGAGATTAATACCTGAAACCAGAAGGGAAAACTATCTCATCAGCCAACCTTTTTCAAGTTCCAGATCAATACATGTAACTAGCCAGGAAAAATCTGTGAACAACGGATTGTAGATTAATACCTGAAACCATACAGGACAACTATCTACTTGACTATCATCAGGAAACCCTACACAGGTTCTCTCTTTCAACTTGCCAAGTTACAATTCAACAAACATTTCCAGATGGCATCTATAAGCCCATCCCCGACAAGATTCTGTCACATCTCCAGATGGCATATATAATCCCATCCTCCTATCCATCATCTCTCCAAATGTCACCTTTAAGCCCATTCCCAACATCACATTGTTGATACTACACCATGCGAGTGCAAATTTCTGGGCACTCTAGTGTTCAATTATCTTCCACCTTCGGATCACGAAAGGCTCGAACGCCAATCTATATCCTCAGGCTTAAGAAAATTGAACAGGGGCAACTGTTGTACCCCAAAATTTGCCCTCCCATATTCTTCAAGGTTCCTCAAGAATGACCCTCAAATTGCTCAAGTCTACTCAAGGATTGCACAGTCCAACTACTTCCTAAGCCAGCTGAAATTAGGGTTTTGGTTCTTTCAAGGAATTTGAGGTTTTCAATGGTTCAATCAAGTCCCATAGGCCCATATACATTCTCAAGCACCTACATTCCAAGTTTCAAGACTCACAAGGTCAATTTGCACAATCAAAAGCTCCATTTGATCCACAGTCAACTGCAGGGGTAAAATGGTCATTTTGCAGTCAAAAGTCAGAATTTTTGGTCAACATCTTATTTTGAATCCACAATCATCATTTGATCAAGTCTTGATCATGATTTCACAAGGATAGCTCAAAAATCATCAAGATGCAAAAAGTTACTATTTTTGGACAGTAGAAAAGTCAACTGTATCTTGACCAGGGCATAACTTTTTCATGGTTCATCAGAAAAATTCCATCCAATTCTCATTTTGAAGGGGATGACATTTCCTACAAATCAACTTCACGTTCCAAGTCCAAGAAATTATCTCACAAAAAGTTATCAATTTCTACATTATAGGTCAAATTCAAAAGTCAACAAAAATGCACTTTAAGTCAAAGACCATAACTTGAGATTGGTAAATCCAAATGACATGGGACCAAAGGCATTGGTTAGAGGACTTCAAGACCTTTCCAAAATGTCTAAGAACATGTTCATATGATCAAAATTGAGCAAGATATGCATTGGAGAAGTTGGGAAATTTTCATGAATTTGCAAAAGTCAACTTTGCTCAAAACACTTTGTTTTTGCTAAGGGGCCTCAAATTTCTTCTTGAAACTTTATCCAAGGCCTATGAACGACCCATCAAGCCTAATTGAATTATTTTCTTATTTTTTATTAATTAATTGGATTTTTAATCAATATTAATTCTTTTAATTAATTTAAATTGTAGGAAAATACAAAGATTTGATTTTTCAATCTTTTTGTGAAGCAAATGTGGTCAAGATATGCTGTCAATTTCGTGTACCAATCAAGGATGCAAAAATATCCAAATTTGGCAACTTTTTCCAATCATGAAGATTCAAAAATATTTGATTTTCAATCAAATATGCAATCATCAATTCAATGGATTTTGGCTCAAGATTTTAATCTAATTTCATTCTCCTATATATACACAAGCCAACCCTAATCATGCACACGTGAAATCTTTGCAGAAAAAGCCATAACCACATTGAAAAAATTCAAGAAAATTGTAAAACTGATTTCCATATTCTAGCACGATTCAAAGGCTTTTGTGGATTCTAACACATTGCAGGGAGTGTGAGGAACGTGTAGCAATCAAAACCAGGCCTTAAAGCTACAAGAATCATCAAGAACAGTTTAACGGTTTACCACTTTTTTTCAGAATCGTATTGCTTATTTCATGCACATTTAACATGATTTATTGTTTATTTTGCATTGCTTGAATCCATATGAAGCTAATGGCATAAGTTAATTGAATTATGGTGTACAGAATCACAAGTTACCATGGACGAATTCTAGGGTTCATAAGCCTTCAAATTGGGGCTTTGCAATACAAGAAAAATTGAGCCTCATAAGACCCATGACTGAATTCGTTAGGTCAATACGAATCCAAAGCCACCATCGCGAAATATTTATGTAGCCTGTAGCCCTAATCGCTATTATTCGTCATTGCATATTGTGGGGGTTAAAAACCCCCGATATCTAATGTTATAATTGCAGGCACAAGGAAGAAGACGAGGACATGTTGATACGTGGTTGGTTGGTTTGAAAAAGGGCGCGTGTTTTTGTCTTTTACAGCATATGGATTGATTTGTTAATATATTAATTGTTTATTATTCTATTAACGACTAAAGCGTGCAGTTGGAGTGGTTAGCCAAGCGTTCAATAGGCATTGGGACCTGGGTTCGAATCCCAGGTCCACCCAAAACACTTATATTATTTTTCTTAATATAGTTGTGTGCAGAATTCTAAAAGAGGTCTACCATGTACTTCATCTTTCCAAGCGCCAGATGTTTCATTGTACAAATCCAATGGCCATGAGATGCTGACCATGGTACTCCCAGTCAACCAACGCCCTGGACAATCAAGAAAGTCAAACGTGGCTGGAACAAATGGGCCTTCAAATTTCCAGATTAACCTCCTTAATGGGCCAGCACCCCCCCTTTTTAATTCTTTTTTTTCTTCTTTATTTAATTATTTTACTAATTATTATTATTATTATTAACCAAATTAATTATTTTCATAATAAAATCAGAAAACATATAATATTTTTATTATTATTATTATTTATTAATTTCACCCTTCATTATTTTTGTAAATAAATGTAATTAATTAATTTAGTTAATTAGGTCAATCTTAACATTTTTTTTACAATAAATAAAATCCATGTAGAATTAGGTTAATTAATATATTTAATTATTTTATTTTATTTTCATTAAAAACATAAAAAACTTAAAAAATATTTCTTTTATTTAATTAATTAGAATTAGATTTAATTAAATGCAAAAAGGACCAAAATTTCTTTCTTTCACAACAAAGGGTCAAAACCCTAAGGACTTCTCCGATTCAATTTCTTTTCGCGCATATTATTTTTTGATCATATTTATGTATTTGCTCCGAGAATGTAATAGCATTAATTAGGACCTTTTATCGCTTTCTTTTAATTTCTCGCATTTATTTTCCAAGGGTTTGTTTTTGGCGATGTAAATACCCGACGCCTTGTAATAGCGTAGATTTACTTTCCGCAATTTACTTTTCGCAACTATTAACTGTTATGCATGACAAGACTTGTTCTGAAAATAAAATCAACCTGTAGCTCACCATAACATGTACAAAGATAACATTAACTGAATCCTGACACATGTGCACATGCCACTCTTAAGGTACACCTCACTTGGTTGCCTCGACGTGGTCATTGAGTTTAGGGTGTTTTAGAGGTCACCCTCTTGTCTAAAGATCCAAGTTGCCTCGAAACGGTTGCCTCAGATAAAAAAGGATCTAGGACATTAGGGTTACCGCTAAGGCGTCCTACTATTGCTTTGGTGACCATACATGTCCCTATAATCGAATTGACCCGAAACTCCAACGACGGTGCTACCTACTTCTCAATAGTAGGATATCACTGTCTAAAGGACATTTACACAGCTTAATTTCGTTTTAGTAGGTAGATTTCTCCTGGGTACTCGCTCTTTCAAAACAAAAATACTTTTCGCACTTACACCTTTTCTGACAAAAGTTTTCAAACAAACACTTCATACACTCTTGAGGACTGATACAAGAGTCAAACGAAGATTTCAAAACAAACTTTTTTCCAAACCCACAAACACAAGAAAAGCAAAACATTTTTGAAAACATAGTGAGCAAGTACCTAAGAGCCCGTGGATAACCACTGATAGAAAGGGTGATAACACCTTCCCTTTCTATATTCTACCTCCCGAACCCGAGAAACATCTCGAAAAGGAATTTTGCTGTGCTTTTGTCCTTTCCATGTTGGAGAAAATAAAAGACGGTGGCGACTCTTGCTTACCGCGACATTTCGCGAACCAGCATTTCAAAACAGTCAGTTCTATTTCCACCGGTCACACTCGGGAACACCAAAGAATATCTGTATGAGCGAGTGACATTATTCTGTGCGACCAACTCAAACCTTCTTCATTCTTCAGTACAGACCTATGGAGGTGAGAAATAAACCACCTCGACAACAACGGCATGCAGCACATAAGAGTCCCTCTTCTCTTCATGGTACCAGTATGGAGAGCGTGCAAAATATCTCCAAGCAAGGTAGGCACAGGTTGAGAAAAAGGAAAATCTTGATAGCATTCACATCTACGAAGGAGTCCGGATTAGGGAAGAGAACTAAACCATAGATAAGAAGAGCCAAGACATCCTCAAAATCCTGAAAATCCATATCATCCTAAAATAGTTGAGGCTGGTCTATCAGAAATTTGGCTAGAAAACCCTCAACTCCGCTTCGAGTTTCCCAATTGGATACCACGTCGGCCCGTTTCAGATGCAAAGCTGAGGCAATGACTTCTGTCTTAGGAACTTCTTCTATACCTGTGAAGGGTACCTGTTCAAGAATGGATATGCCCAATAGCTGAGAGAATTCTTCCAAGGTGGGTACCAACTGATAATCTGGAAAGGTGAAGCAGTGGTGCTTGGGATCGAAGAACTAAAAAAGTACGCTCATCATCTGTTCACCAGGGTTTGAAGTAACCAGGATGAGAAGTTGACTGTGTCTCTTAATGAAAATAGAAGTTTTAGAAACTCTTGATACTTGCTCTTTGAGTTGGGAAGGTATCTCCACAAAGCTGATTCGGATAGTATTTCTACGCACGTAAGCCATGATCTGCAAAACAGAACAAAGATAAATTCCTTTGGTCTTTGAAATGGTTAGTGTAATGAAGCATGAATGCCATGTTATGATGCATGATGTCATGATAAACCACAGGCATATCAAACACAGGTATTGCAAACATAGTCAATTCACACAAAGCCCTTAGGTTTAAGGCTTGCATGAGGTCAAAGGTAATACCCTCTTGAAGTTAACTTGGTTCAACCTGTCCTAGAAAAGTAACCGGGTTCTAGAGGATCTCAATATCACTGACCATCCTTCATCGGTCATGGTTTCAGCTCACACAATCTTTTCTTGCGGCCAAAATATTCCAAAAGTATGATCTCAATGAGTGTAGCATCGAGTATCAACCAGTTCTCAGCTCTACACCGAGGCCCGCTATCTCGCTACTTTCTGATGGCCAAGTTGTGCAATTAAAGGTTCTAAGGTCAGTTGATGCTTCACGACACCATGCAGCGGCCCCGTATTCTCCTCGTTTCACCATAAGGGATACTGGTACCAACCAAAGTGCCACACCAACGTAGCTACTGCTTCAACCGTATCGGTCTACACCGTACAGTTCCCTCACAGTCTATTGCTACTTACCTAAAAGGTGTTCCCTAGATCCGGGTGTAGGATCTATAATGACCCCAAACAAAACCCTCAAAAATAAAGCAATCAAAGCAATCAAGAGAAGCAATTTAAATGACCTAGATCCTAAGGTATACCCCACTTATATTTCCCCAGCAGAGTCTCCAGTTCTGTAATACGGTGGCAAAACCGACTATTTAATACTGGTTTGCATTTTGCGTTTTATGTTTGCAAAATGTCGTGGTATCCAAGACTCTCCACCAACTTTTATTTCATCCAATCGGAAAGGAAAAAAGTACAGAAAAAAAATCCTTTTTTGAGATTTTGAGTACGATAGAAAGGGGAGGTGTTAGCACCCTTTCTATCCATGGTTTTCCATGGGCTCTTAGGTACTTGCTCATTTTTCAATTGCTTGTGTGTGCTTTGTTTTGAAAGGTTTTACTTTGTGATAACCCTTGTATTAGTCCTCAAAGGTGTGACGAAGTTGTTTTGAAAATTTGTTTTGAAAAGTGTAAGTGCGAAAAGTTTGATTTGAGTAAGTACCTACTAGCATCTACCTACTCGGAAAAAGATTGTTTCTGTTCTTGTTTCCTTTAGACAGCACTATCCTACTATTGAGAAATAGGAAGCACCGTCGTTGGAATTTGTAAGGGTCAATTCGAAAGGGACGTACGGTCACTAAAGCAATATTAGGACAACTTAGTAGTAACCCTAGAGTCTTAAGATCTTTCGAGGCAACATTTCTGAGGCAACATTCAAATGGGACGTTTGATCTTTTTAGACTGAAGGGAAACCACTAAGACACCTTATACTTAATGATCGTTTACCGAAGGCAACCGAAGTGAGAGTATACGCTAAGAGTAAATATGTGCGAGTGATTTGTTTCAGTTATTTAATCTGTGCACATTAGGGTTTTCTAACCATATTAATTTTGTCATGCATTCTTGCCATACAATCCTATTAGCATACATCTAGACAGTTAAATATTTGCGGGAATTAAAAATGCGAGAAATTAAACCTAGCTATTACAAGGCTTCGGGGAGGGGGATTAATTACGTAACCAAAAATCGGGGATTTAAACAGTAAATAAAAACCATAAGTTAACTATTACAAACCATGAACAGTTACAAAATAATGGCAGAATAATTAACATGTGCGCGAATTAAATGCGAGGCGATTAGGGTTTTGAACCTTTGACTAATCCTACTTGCGATTGATTAAAGAAAAATGTTTTTTTGTCATGTTTTGTTATTTGAGAAAATAATGAAATAATTGAATTAAAAGAAAATCCTAAGTTCTAATTAATGTTAATTTTTGAAAATTAATTAATTAATTCTAAACAACCTATTTTTTTATTTTTTTTATTTTTTATTTGATAAAAAGAGAAAAAATTAAATCAAGAATTAACCTAGTTTTCTATTTGATTTTAATTGTGAAAAAAAACAAATTAAAGTTACCCTAAATTAAATTAAATTAATTAAATTAAATTAGATAAAAAAACCTAATTCTAATTTTTTTGAATTCTTGATTTTATGATTTTATAAAAAAATTTATTTTAAAATAAAATAAATAAAGAATTAAGAATAAAGTAAAAAAATAAAAGAAAAGAAAAAATGAGGAATGGGCCTGATAGTGTTAGCAAAAGGGGGTTTGCATCTGAATTTCTGGGCCCAAAATGCTCCCAGTCTGGTTGACCACGCTTGACTTGGTGTGGGTGTTGACTTGAGGAGCATGGTAGACCTTCATTAGAGAGGCGTGTGATCTGGCTAGCTGGGTATCAAACGGATGAATGTTGATGATGTATGGTGGTCTCCAAGAAGAGTAATACGATGGATCAACTGACTGGAAATAATATAAGTGAAAACGCTGGCACCTGGGGATCAAACCCAAGTCCTTATGCTCGCTTACAGTAATCTCGTGCCAGCTGTGTTACGCGTTCTTATTGTTCATATAATAGAAACAAAACAATATAAGCAAATAAAATAATATATTAGAAAATGCGCGCTAAATTTAAACCAGCCATCCAGGGACTGCCACGCCTCATCTTCTTCCTTAGACCATCGCTTTAGGTAAATCACTTTTACCTAGGGAAATTTTTGCGTAACTACAAACCTGTAACATTCAAAAATCTTGTACAAGCAATATAAATGAAAGGTAAGGGTACCAATCAACTCGTCTCATCCTCACGAGCATTATGGTACCTGATTAAAGGCCTAATTTTGCTTGTACTGAAAACCCCTAAAACGAACATAGAAACCCTAGCCATGGCAACATCACGTACATGCATCAAAATGCAATTAAATGGCATGGTTAGCTTGCAAACATGATGACAAACATGAATATAATAATCAAAAGTGCTAATGAAGCATAAATTGCAATAATCAAATTTGAAAAATCTTGCAAACCGCGTGAGGTGTAGAAGCGAATTCTAAGCGCTTTAGACCTTGCAAATGGTGGAGAGGGCTTCAGTGCACGCACTGGATGTGATGGCTGGCCTTGAATTGATCTCAAAGGTCCTCTAACCTACAAACCAAACCTCGCTTTTTATCAAGATTTTTTAGTTTTGTTCTATGCCTCTCACGACCTCTAACCTTTTCCTTTTGATCTGGAAAGCTTTATTATATAACCTAGAGTGAATTAGGTTAACAAACTTGGAATGAATCTTTGCATTTATCCAAGATTTGATTTGATTTTCAAGTTGTATGATATGTTGCTATTTTGAGCCAAATCATGCCTTTCTTGTACCAATTGGCCTTGATTCGAATTTATCTTGTAAACTCAACATATCTTGATTGTCAAACTGTTAAAAAACAAATCAAATCACATCTTTATTAATTTTCATCATTTATTTGATTTAATTCACTTTTTAATTAATAAAAAATCAAAATAAATGGAAAAATGAAGCACATAATGGGTGAGTGAACATTTTAGTCGTGGACCACATTATAATTGAGGTGCAAGCATAAAAAGTTGGGCCCATTTAGGAAAATATGCACATTTGAGCACATTTGACTTTTGGCAATTTTGCAAAAATGGTTAACTTGGCCAATGTATAACTCTCTCAATTTTGACCCTAGAGAGGTGTTCTTGGACTTTTTAGAAATCTTAGGATGTCCTCTAAACAACCCATTTTGTCTCATTTCAATTGAGTCTTCCATGTTCATCTATGAAGCTTTGACCCAAAAGGTGTTTTTGTTGACTTTTCAAAAGGACCTATAATGTCAAAATTCAAATCTTTTTGTGAGTGCATATTCTGAACTTGGGAGCTGAAGATGAATTGTAGGGAATTTCATCCTATTCAAAATGAGCTTTGGATGGGTCGTTTATGATAAAGTATGAGAAAGTTATGCTTGGTCAAAGTTGAGTTGACTTTTCTTGTAAAACCCTAATTTAGCAACTTTTGGGTTTTGATGAATTGTGAGCAATCCTTGAGGAATCATGATCAAAATAATACTTCAAAATGAGTATGTTGACCAAAAATATTGAAGTTTGACTGTATGTGGGCCATAATTGACTTTTGACCTAGTATAGTTGATTTTCAAGTATTTGAGCAATTGACTGAGCAAAGTTCTTCTGCAAGGCTTGAAACTTGACATGGATGATCTTGAGAACATATTAGGACAATGGTGAGAATTTGAGTCCTTTGTGGCTCACAAATCTTTATAAAAATAGAAACCCTAATTTGGGGTATACTGTCTTAGGAGAGAGTTTGTCTGGTCAACTCTTGGGCAACTTGAGCAATTTGGGGACCCCAGTTGACATGTGTTGAGAAATATGAGAGGGAGAATTTTATGGTACAACAATTCAAAATCAATAGTAAATTTAGAAATCCATTTGTTGCTACACAATGGTCAATGATTCATAACAGCCAGTCATACAATCATTTAAGATTAGTAGTTAGTCATGCATGATCATACATTAGTTAGTAGTCAGGTCAGAACTAGAAAAATACTATTAACACACAACAGAAACTCACTCAAGGTAAAATGTCATGCCAGATGCTCCAATATGTGAGCACACACAATTTTAGAACAATAGTTAATACCAACCACACATAAGTTAGTGTTAGTACTAAGCACATATAGTCAACAACAACAAAAGTTATACATTGCTCAGACTTCATACATTAGTAGTTAGTATTTCTACCCCCTACACACCATTACTCCCCCTTTTTCCCTAATTTAGCAATGGTATACCTCAGAATAATCAATCAATCATCAGAGGTTAATATGTTAGCACATACGCATGACATATCAGGAGTAGCCAAACATCAATCAATAGTACAAATATTAACCATAATGTTAAAGCATTATGACAAAATACAAGTCAACAATAAGATTATTACAGACCAATGACATTAAGATTCCCTAAATAAAAGGGTAAAAAACAACCAGCAAAACTGTAGCTATACATCAAGCAGCCACAACAGACCCACATGTCATACCAGATGTTTGACACATCATGGTAGACAACATCAAACTACCTATTCTTAAAAGTTGTCCTCCTCCTTTTCACTTGCAGAAACCTCCTCTTCACTCGAAGATTCTGAGCTGTCATTATTTCCATTATTTGTAGAAGGCTCTTCCTTTTCTTTATTGTTAAGTTCATCTTCCTTATCAGCCTTTTTCTCATGTGTCAGCATCTTAATCAGAAATCCATATTCCTTTTTCTGATTGTACTTGTAGTAATTCTATCCTGCAGAGACTTTGACACTTCTTCAATGTCAAGTAATACATATTTTATAGATGCTTTGGAAATTTTAATGGAACTTTCACTAGCAATTTGACTTATATTCTGAGTTATCACTATGTTTGGGACATGTGTCCCAACAAACAACTTCATGTCAAAAGTTAAGGGCACAAACTTTTTTACTTTTAACATCTTCATTCACAATGTCAGGGTGCTGTTTTAAGATGATCCCTAAGATCATACAAGGAAAGGCTATTGGTAGCCTTACAACAAATGATTCAGTGTGATTTATTGTCTGCTCATAAAAATATATGCCAAAGTTAAATGTGGCCTTTGTTCCAATTAGAAAAATGAGAGCGGTCAATGTTGAGTTAATATTAGATTTGTGGTTTGTAGGTACCCAGTTTGCTATACTAATTTTATGCAGTATAACATATTTTACACTTAAGCTCCTTGTAGAAATACCACTTTTATTGGACCATTCCTTCACTTTCCCAACAACAATCTCCCTGGAAATATGATTCAAAAAAGGAATATCATTAGAAGGTGTAGACTTTATTTTTCCCAGATACACATTAATATCATTTAGAGAGAACTTAACACATCTTCTTCTAAGAAACACTCTCATATACTCTTGAATTTCTTCATTTTCCATATCATTAGAGAGATTCACAATTAATTCTTTGACCAATTTTGCATAGAAAGGTCCTAGCTCAGAGACACTCTTCATTAGCTCAGCAGTAGTTAGCAAATCCATAACCTCCTTGAAATCTAGGGATTCTTTACTTAGTTCCTCTCAAGAGAAACTCTTCTTTGACACATATATTTCCACCTTTGAACACTTGATTCAGTGTAAAAAAAAGTCAAGTGGTGCAATGGTATAATGGTATGAATCCTTTTTCCTCCATTATCTAAGACATGTGGTTCGACATCTCTTTCTAAGTCACTTGATAACTTAAGTTTCTTCTCAAGAGACTCATTTTCAAGCTCCTTTTCTACTTCCTCCTTCCCTTTTTTCAGGACTTGACATAGGCATAGTCTTCCTCATAGTACTCTCAACCATATTCATAGTAGATGTTGTGGTATCAACTCTCATCCATTTAGATTTTTCTTCTTCCGTCATAAATCTAACAATTCTTTTTAACATTGCCAAAGTTGGTTCTTGAGTAGCCTTATCTTCAATGATATTTTTCATGATGTTGGCAATGGGATTGTCATCATCATCATCACCATCATTATCTACTTAATTTATTCTACTTAGAATGTCAACCACTTTATCTTGAGGGTTCTCAGTTCTCAAATCTTCAAAATACTTATTATTTGTTTCCAAGCTCTCATTTACAGAAATATCCATATTTGCTCATCTAGTGGTGGAGTCAACATTTGGTTCTTCATGGGGATTACTCGATGTTGTACCAGATGTTTCAATATTAGGTTCAACATGCTGATAAGCCTCAACATAAGAGGTAAACACATCAATATCTTCAATTTGTTTTTCACGACCATGCATAGAGGTTTCACGAACAGAGAAACTCACCTTTTTTGTTGCACTTCTTCTTATTCTTCTTCTTCTTCTTCTGATACTAGAATGTTTAAATATCTTCCTTGGGAAATTCTCAAGGACAATCATTATCAATGGTGCAATATCCTGAATGTCCTCTTGTATATTAACCTTTTTCCTTGACTCAAACCCTAGTTTTCTTATAAGTACCTGACATCTTGATTCCATGAGTGATTAGATTGGTTTAGACTCAAAATTCTTGGCCATATCAGATTTTTTATTCACAAAGATGAACATGTGGAATTACACAAAAGAGAAAGTGATACTTCTTTGGGCGTGCAAAAGTAAATAGGTTTTAAAAATGTGTTATAATAGGAATATGACGCCTTATTTCCCGTGTATCAATAACCACTAGAGACAGAAGGTTTCCTTTTTCATGCCTCCTTAGAGAAGCATGCAATAAGTTCTTATACATGCAAAGGCCAATAATGAACCTTAGTTTTTGTTTTACTTGGGACCCAAGAAGGTAGTTGAAATGCCTCATCTCTTGTTGGAAACAATGTTCCACCATCATGGTACACGTAGTTCCTCTTTAAAAAAAGAATTTAAAACAAAAGTGTGTTGGTTAATTTTAAGAGACAACACATCATTGTCATTGTCCATGTGGAAAACATACTTACTACCCACAATAATGAGAAAGGAGAATTTGCATCATCTCAAAGTGGAGGATATTACTTGGATTTTAAAATCAACAATGCCTCACCAACACCCAAGTGGAAAATATCTCACTTCACTATATATTGTAGAAGTATAGTTGTTTGCATCACTACAAGGATTGACAAGAGTCTAATCTTTTTGAGAAAAGTTTAAAGATAAAAGCCAAAATGGCAAAATGGTTTGAATGAGATTTATTGACTTTTAGTCTTCTCACCAAAAAAACATCAAGGTATTATTAAATTGATTGAGATTTGATTAAGAAAATATTTTGAAAATGCATGAACCTAAGTCCAAGTTTATTATGAAAATAGTTCAAGTTTTAAAACAGGAAGAATTTTTAAAATGAGGGAGAAGATTTTTTTGAAATTAAAGAAGATGGGAGGAGATGAAGAGACTATCCTAAAGCATGAAGTGAAAGTTAGGGAAAAGAACCATCTAACCAATCAAGAAACTAACATTTGACACAATGAGTCAATACAGAATTCCATCCTTTGGATTTAAAGCCAAGCAAACAATTAATGAAACCTCTTAAGAAAACCATGCTTCCACTGCATTAAGCCTTCACAAAAATTAGGCAGAGTAACAGCTGCATATAGATGAAATCCAGATTACTGGCAATGTATCTAATCACAATAACCTGCACACAAAACAAACAAACAACCCAATGTTTTGGGGTAAACCCCAAGAACTCCAGACGACATATCAATTAAGGTCTCAAGGTCTTCAACATAGGTCAAGGTTTCTACTCCTAAGTCCAAGAAGGCCAACACTCCATAATTCTAAGGAAAGTCCGAGTAACATTAAAGTTTTTTAAGGTTCAAGTTGATTCTTAGGTATCTTCAAAAAGAAATGAAAAGCTCAAGTGAGAAAAATAAAAATGACATAAAAGATAAAGGCTCAAGTGAGCAAAGATGAAAATGAAATGAAATGTAAATGTTAAAGTAAATGGTACATAAAGTAAAAGCATAAAATAAAAGCATAAAATAAAGTCAATTGTTAGAAATTAATGGTTAGTTGGATGACCATCTTGAAACTTTCATTTGGAAATCATTAGAGGATTGGTAGAACCAAAGCCTCTCAATAATAAGTTGCATTTACTTTTTGTCAAGTATATCATCCATTTAAGAATCTCAAAGTAACACTTAATGATCAATGATGTTTAAGTGATCCACTTTGACCAAATTTGATGAAGTTCCATTAGAGGATTGGTAGAACCAAAGTATCCTAACAATGGATCTCAAGGTTATTGGATCATAGGGTTCAAATTAACATACTTGGGCTTGCAAACATAGGTTTGAGCCACGAATGATCATTATCTCAAATCGGGATAAAAGTTAGCGCTATGTTAAGCAATCGTAAGTGGACTTATATAAAAGACACACATATTTTGAGGTCGGCCAATAACAATCTATGTACTTCATGTTTGGATAAATGATATAGAGATCATCATCCGATAACATGTAATATAATATGAAGGTGGTAACATGAAGAGTGAAGGGGAAATGAATAAACCACATTTGAACCAAAAAAGTTAATCAAACTATTATTAAAATCATTCATCAATTTTTATGGAGTTAGACTCAACACCATGGATCCAATGATGCTATTAAAGTTTATGATCAAAATTCCAATCCAAGATCAACCAGAATATATAAAAATAAAATTGTATTTGAAATAAAAATGAAAAAAAGGTTTTTTAAAATGATTAAAAAAAAGAAAAAAAAAGAGAGAGAAATAGAAACTATATTAAAATTAATCAAGAAAAATTAAGTAAGGTCATAGAAAAATCAGAAAGGAACTCAAATATTTTTATGAAAATTTTGATAATTTTTAAAAGTCAAAAACTATTTTTAAACTAAATAAAATTACTCAAATAAATGGAAAATATATCAAAAATAGTAAACATCAAGATAAAATTTTATAAAATTTCCAGAAAGTCAGAAATAAGAAAAATGATATTTATGAAATTTTTAGAATTTAAAAAATGTAGGAAAGTATTTTTAAAACAATTAAAATAAGGAACATATGGTGAAAATTATGAAAAATACCAAACATCAAAATAAAAATATGAAAAATACTCATAAAGTCAGAAATAATTCAAATTATTTTTGTATATTTTTTTCATAATTTTTTTATAAAAAATAAAAGAGTTATGAATTTTTGAAATTTAAAACAATTAAAATATAAAATCATAAAATAAAAATAAAACCAAAAAGATGTGGACCATCAGATCATAGTCAAAACGCGTTAGTAAGCTGATCAAGTGGACCAGACGCGTGTGCTTGATATGGACCTTATTTGAAAATGCACCGGATCAGGAAAAAGGCAACCAATAAAAATAAAACAATTGGCGTGCTATCATTTGTTGAGACGAGACATGTCATCGTCTTCAACCTCCAGACGCCCTGCAATGGAGATTTCACGAGTTTCTTCAAATGGAAAAATTAGAATCCCAAACTAGTATCATTGGATTCGTCTCTTCAAGACAATCCAAACACCACCATCGCGCCAAATTTATATAAAGTGTGCAAGGAGATGTGGATAAAAACTCAAAAAATAGCGAGCACCTTTCAGTTGATATTTCTCTCTCAATTCTCAATGAATTTAAAAATTGTAAGAAGCACAAGAATCAGGAGAATGAGTATAGTAGGTCAGTGCTTTATTTGGATCCAAATGGTGGAGAATTCTACATATTCGAAGTTCAAGAAGAAAGTTCTGAAACTGGACTTCTATAGCTTGAATTATGGCTCGTTCTGCTTGGTTTAGGTGTTGGAGAGTTTGTGTGATGCTGAAGGATGATGAATGTGCAAAGAATTTTGGAAGAAAAGGTTTAAATCTCATAAACTAATTTCAAAATTTTGAAGTTCGTGTGAGGTTTTGACAGGGTGTATTTTTCTCTCAAATCTTGAAGAAATGAATGAGGGATGATCCTCTATTTAAAGGGGAGTGAATGGGATCCTTAAGCATGTGCGATGATGAAGTTTGGAGGGAAATCGTGTGGGTTTGCAGCATGAACAAAGTGTGACTTGTTTAGCATCAAAACTCAGCTAAATCGTGCGATTCATGATGCTAAACGCCTTTGGAAATTTGATAAAAATGAATAGAAGCAAAAACGCGTGGAAAATTTATGATTAGAAGCCAAAACAAAGATTTCAAAATCTGACTTGTGATGAAACTTCAGTATCAAGTTACCAAATTCAAATCAATGGCATTCTTAACTCAAGGGGTATTAGGACATGATTCTTGAAGCTTTAGAAAGATGAGGTTACAAGCTTTTCAATGGGAAAAGAATGGGACAAAATGGTTGCTTGATCTGAAAGTTGCAATGAGTCAAAGTTGGGAAAGAGAAGTTGACTTTCCATACTTAGAAAATTTCAAAGTTTTTTCTTCAAAAATGACTTATAATGTCTTGCATCTAAACATGGCCCTCCACTTGGAATTTTCTCTTGACCAAAAAAGATGGCATGAATTAGATCTCTTGAATGACATTTTAAAACTCGAACCATTCAAAATATCCAAAAATTGAGAGAGTTATGACTTGTTGAAGTTGGCAAAAATTCATAAAATGAACTATAATCTTTTGCATCCTTAGGGCATCTTCCATCCATTTTCATACTTTGAACATAAAAGAAGGGTTGAATTTCACATCTTCAAGATCATTATGGAAAAAATATTGGCTCAAGGTGATAAAAATTGATCAAGTTATGATCCTTTGAAGTCACGCAAAGGAATTTGAGGGTTCATCTAGAGGACTTGTAATCTTTCTTCATCATCAAGTTTATTACACACAAAATTTCATTAGAAATTTTGAATTGATTTTTTAATAATCCTTTGAAGAGAATTATGTCTTTGGAATCACTCGAAAATACCAAAAGATGAGCAAGATAAACCCCTTTGAAGTTCAAAACCCTAACTCCTAGAGCAAGAAAAATGCTTTGGGAAATCTTTGCAATTTTGATCAACATTCTTGCACCAATACCTGTGTCATGTAAATATAAATTGTTGAGGATGATAATGAAAATTCAAAGCAACAAACACCACTTCCAAATCTTGAGAATTGAAGGAGATATGCACTTGTGATCAATGGAAACAAAGACTTGTCCATTTGAGTCAAAATTCTTCAATCAACCCTTGTACTTTTAAACTAATTTTGACAATCTTGAGGCATGATGAATCATAAAAGACTTTTTCATGATATTACTTCAAAACATATTTAATGATGAGGCTTGAATCTCAATGAAGCTTGGTTGAGGAAGGCACATAAATGAACTCATGAATCCCTAGATCAACATTGATGAAATGTATTGCGCTTTCACCTACAACATCAACAATTGAGGCAAACACTCATTGTACTTATTAGTTAAAGGATAATCAATACAAAACATAGATGATCATAAAATACAAGTCAAGGTGCTTGGTGATTCCTCCTAGAGAAAAAGTCAAATATAGGGAGAAGAACCAAACCATAATGTGATCTTGTTGTGATTGAATTGATATGATATGATGAAGGGATCTTAGGGGCAAAAATCAGGGTACTACAAGTACCCTTCTCCATTTAAAGTTAAGTTGGCTCGACCTATCCTAAAATAGTACCCGGGTTCTAGGAATCTCATATCACCGGTCTTTCTCACAAACTTTATTTTAGCACAGCAATTGGCTTGCCACCAAAACATCCCGAGATTCAAATCTCGATGAGCGTAGCATTGAGTATCAACCAACCCTGGACTACACCAAAGTCGGCCATCTCACTACCTTCCAATGGCCAAGATGGGTCAATTAAGGTTCTAAAAGTAAGTTAATGCTAATGACACCACGCAAAAGCCTAATGTTATCTTTGACTGACTCAAGGAACATCACTACAAACCAAATTGTCGCACTAACCGTAGCCATGATTTCAACCATATCAGTCTATATCGTAAAATTTTCATGATCTATTGCTACTTACCTAAGGCATCCCTAGATTTAGGTATAGGATCTTACAAGCAATAGAAAAACCCAAGCAACCTTTAAATTTAAAGCAAACAAAGCAAACAAAGAAAACAGGTAAAGGGATTTATCCCTAAGGTAACCCCTCTTTTTTTAAGTAAATCCCCAGCAGAGTCGCCAGTTCTGTAATACGGTGGGAGAACAGACTTTTTTGGTTTTATCCAAATGTGTGGATAGTAAGAGTCGTCACCGACTTTTATTTTATTCAATATTTAGGAAAGAGTGAAAATAAAAGGAAAGACCTTGATAGATTTTGAGTTAGGGGGTAAGTTATGAAAAGGGAAGGTGTTAGCACCCTTTTCATCTGTAGTTATCTACGGGCTCTTAATTGCTAGCTCACTTTGAAAATTTGCTTTGCGTGTGTGATTTGTTTGAAAATATTTTGAAAAAAAAAGCTAACTTTGTAATGATTCTTGTATCATTCCACAAGAACGCGTACAAAGTGTTTGCAAATATTTTGTTTGAAAAGTGTGATGTGGAAAATGTTTATTTTAGAAAAAGTCGTGAGCAAGTGATTAAGATTTCCTTACCTATAAAAGGTCGTTCTTATTATTTTCCTTCTCCTTTAGAGATAATACTATTCGTACCATTAGTTGGTAGGTAGCCTCATCTATTGGATGTGAAGGGACAGACGTAGGGTCATCGAATGGTCATTGAAGGCAACAGATAAGAATACTTTAGCAATTTGTATCGGAGGGACTAGATCATTTTTGTAGGCAACTTTGAAGGGTCGTCAAGGGACTATGATCTTTATTCGTAAGGATCTCTAGCTAAAGTATCCCTACTTTTGAGGGACATGGCCATTAATCATAAGGCAACAAGAGAGGTTACCCTAGAGGTGCAAGTGTGAAGAGTGTGTTAATTTTAGTTATTTATCTTGAGATTAGGGTTTTTCTATGTTCAGTTATTAGTCTTGCCATACAGTCCTAATTACTAGAAGTTATAAAGTATATATAAAATAAAGGTGTAGAAAGTAAAATTCATAGGCTATTACATGGCTTTGAGGCAGTTACATAATAGAAGAGTGCGAGAAATTAAACCTATAACTATCACAACCTCGGAGCAAATACATAATAGGAAAAAATGCGGAAAGTAAGTCTAAGTTATTACAATAGAATAGTGGGATCTATACATTTTCATCTAAGAATTAAAATAGAAACAAAAAGAAAATATGATAAAAAGTTTTTTAAAAAATGTTTTAGTATTTAGAAAATAATTTTAAATGATAATAATTAATAACCTAAATTCTAATTGATTTTAAGATTAAGAAAAAAAGGGTTAATTAATTAGGAAAAATAAATATTAGTTAAAAAACCTAATCCTAATTTATTAGAAAAAAAATTAGGTTAGTTTAATAATTGATTAATAAAAAAATTAGGTTTAGAAAAGGAAAAGAAATTAGGTTAACAAAATAAGGGAAAATATTTGTATGGGGTGGGTGTTGAACCCACGCCCTCTAGCTTCATGCAATGTACTGCTTGCCACTGGGACAAGTGCTCGTTTGTGTTTGGAAATACAACTTGGATAATATATGTGAAACCTACATGTTAGTTTGGAAAAATAGCAAAAAAACATTGCAGACACAAAGATCGAACCCACGCCCTCTTTGTTATACACCTTCGTCTTGACCAGCAGTGCTACACTCTCATCCGGTTATACAATAAAAACAAGTAAGTATAATATAAAACAGGTGGACCCGAAAGGCGCTGGAGCCCTAGCTCTGTTCGTCTTCTGCGTTGAGGTGATTTTTTACCTAAAAAAACGTTAGAGATCAAGAAGGACCTTATCCCCCTAAATCAGCCCTTGCAAATCAAATGGTGGCATTATTTTTGGCTAATTCTTCTTGTACAATGAGATACGACGAAAATAACGTAAATCGGTTCAATAATGGTTATGGGTTATCCCGACATTATGTGCCTCATGCAAGGGATCAAACCTGCATTAATTTGTCTCAAGAACACATTGCAAATGTTAGTTCAAGTCAAAGCATCATAAAAATTAAAATACGAAATTCATAAAACATGTAAAAATGGTGATGCATGGAATGCATGTTTTAGGCCTATTTGTTCATCAAGAATGATCCAAGCTTACTCTATGATATCTCAATAATCTATTTGAATGGTTGCTTGGTCTTGAGGATGGCTGGAAATTGGATTTTGAATTTACCCTAGTTTTTTGACAAAAGTTGAGATTTCGAGACAGTGTTCTTGAGCATCTTTTTTCGTGTCTCTCTTTGTCTGAATGTGAAGGGTAAATATAGATGGAGAGATTAGGTTAAAGAAATGGGCTTGGAATTTATACAACACATGTCTTTGATTTGTTTTGGAAATAGATTCAATATGATAAAATCAAGAAGATTTGGTTGGAAAAATAGTATGCACAATTTCTATCTTGGTCTTGGGCCTCCAAAATAACCAATTCACAAGCCTTTTATACCTTACATATTTATCTAATATTTATTTGATTTAATTTTGAATTTAAATGAATACAAATACAAATAAATGAAATTAAAATCAAAATAATGCATGCATGGACTTATAGGTCTTATAAGGTTCCATGAACATGTTTAGACCTTAAAAGATAGGTCCATTTGCCCAAAAGTCATGTTTGCTTCAAATTGAATTTCATGCATTTTCTCAAAATTTCCCAACTTGCACAAATCATATCTCACTAAATTTTAATCATATGAGGGTGATCTTTGACTTTTTGGAAACCTCAAGATGTCTTCTACAAATTTCACCATGGTTAGTTTTTCATTTGAAAACTTTAACTTGATGTAAATTGCTTTGACAAAAAGTGTCTTTTTGTTGACTTTCAAAATGACTTGTAATATTTTAGCTCATATCTCTCAAATGAAGCTTTTTTGGCGTTAATCTTAGAGAGGAAAAGTTGAAGAGAATTAGATTTGCTTCAAGATGAGCTTTGGTTGAGAATTTTATGATGAAGCATGTGAAAGTTATGCTTGGTCAAAGTTCAATTGACTTCTCCTAAAGAAACCCCTAATTTAGTAACTTTTGACTTTTAATGAATCTTGAGTTTTCTTGATGAATAATGATCAACCCTTTATCAAATTATGAATTTGGCTTAAAAATGTTGATGTTGACCAAAAATCTTGAAGTTTGACTGTAAATTGGTAAAAGTTGACTTTTTGTCCAATATAGTTGATTTTGAATCATCTGGCTAATTGACTAGGTAAACTTGTACTGCAAGGCTTGAAACTTGGTATGAGGATATTTTGAAGCATATGAGAAACCATGAAGTCCATTTGAAGCATTAGAAGTCCAATTTTCTTTGAGAAAACCAAAACCCTAGTTGTAGGCCACTACTTAGGAAGAGGATTCATCTGATCATTTCTTGAGTAATCTTTGAGTGTTTGAGACCCTTAGGATCATGAGGAGGTATCTTGAATCAATTTGTCTTGAAAATGAGAGGGCAAATTTTGGGGTACAACACGACTTATATTGTTAATTTTAACAACATGAGTCGGCCTGAAATGACCTATGAGTTAGCCTGAACAAAACAGATAAGAACAATTATAAAGGACAATACATTAGCCGGCCTGAAATGGCTTATGAGCCGGCATGATCAAGACAAAAGAAAATAGCTAATCCGGGATAGCACATGAGCCAACCTGTAATGACTTATGAGTCGGCCTGTAAATGCATTTTTAATGCAGAAAATGTTTTTGAAATTGGGTCAGTTTTAACTATGTTTCCAATGATTCCTAAGACCTCTAAATGCGTAGGAGTGCCATAAGACATCGAGATACCGTCTAATATACAAAAGTGTTAAATTTTCCTAGTTTTGACATTACTCAAAACATCTAATGGTGAAGTTGTACTCACATACTCCCCCTTTTTGGTGATGGTAAAACTTATGACAATGCATTTCATGTATTATCAAAGGCTCCCCCTGACTTTGTGCTTCCCAACTATGAGTACAACTTCGTAAATTGATGTTTTGCATGATGTCAAAATTGGGAAGAACAAGAACTTTTGTATATTGGAAGGTATCCCTATGTCTTGTGGCACTCCTATGGATTGGAGGTATTAGGGATCATTAAAAAGCATTTTGAAAATGATCCATGTCATTAAAAAAAATTCATAAATTTCACTGCATGTGTCGACACATATGTTTTTCAGGTCGACACATGCAACTCAGTTTTGAAGCCTGTAGCCTCTGGAAGGCTCGGGTCGACACAAGTATTGCATAGGTTGACACATACTAAAGCATTTCTAAAATTGCATAAATTCTTATTTTATGTGTCACACATACGATTTTCAGGTCGACACATTCACTCTTGTTTTAAAGCCTGTAGCATCTGAGTTGGTCTGGTCGACACATATAACTTAAAAGTCACGTGTGTGTTTACACATACGATTTATAGATCGACACATACTGATTGTTTGGTCAATTTTCTCAAATATTTTTAATTCCGAATCTACCCTTGTTTCCCTAATGTTCCAAAACTATAAATACTCATCCATGCATCATTCATAATTTGATGATACCATAAAATTAACCTACATTTTCTCTTCATCTTCAACCTCCAATATATGCATACACACTAACATTCCATTGTAATGATCTTTTGTTGGGGTGCCATCTATACGAGGTTTGATAACTTCCAATTAGGTTCTTGTGTAGCCGAAGATATTGGGTTGATATTTGTAGGGGTCTTCATCTGGAAAAACTGCGGGTTTATCCTCCAAGATCATTGGTTGATTCAGGGGTTTTCCTGTAAGACATTCAAGAGGTGATTGCAAGCAAGTGAAGTCCTTTGGAGATAAATAACACATGGGGTCCTTTGGAGATAAAGAATGCAAAGGAAGCAGCGAGAGAAAGATAGATCACAATTGAAGTCTTGTATTTGCAATAGGTACAATTTGATCATTCGTGCGTGGAAGCCTTGGATATAAAGAACAAGAAGGAGTAGCAATATCGACAACTCAATTGGGATCTATTATGTCTTGGTCTTTCTTAAGATCAAAAGAGGAGAATGGTTTGAATCAATAACAAGCTTAGGGTTTATGGAGTTTCTCTTGAACACTTCTCTTGTATCAACTTTTTGCATAGTAAGAATTATCCTAATTGTATTGGAATTAGGAGCAGATGTATCCACACGTAAGGACGATAGTGGGGAACTGTGAAGACAAATCCTTGTGTCTCTTTTATTTTTGCTTTTACTTGCTTTAATATTCATCAATTAATTTGTCAAATAGCATTGCTTTATCAATTGAATTGTAAGCAATTTTCCAAACTGTTTTTGATTTATATCAAGTGTTGATATTGCTTATAACCACTTTTGATTATAAGTGCTTTTGTGTGTCGACACAACTTAAGGGAAAAATCTGAAAATTCACTTGCACACCAAGTGTTTGACAAATTGATTTTGTTTGTTCTTTTGAATATTGGTATTGTAAATAGCTTTACTAGTAACTTGATACATACGATAAATAACGAGTTACTTGATATAAGTTATATTAATAAAATTTATCACATTCGTTCCATTTTCTATTTTTTATTAATTTTCATATCCGAGTTTCCAATAACATTCATATAGACGACTTCTTTTCAAAATCCCTTCTGCTCAAACTCTTCAAAAAGTAATTTTTCAAAACCAGATTTTTCTAAAATTTTTAATTAGGTATCTATTCACCCCCCTCTAGATACGTTGTCGTCGTCTAACAAGTAGCATCAAGAGCCCGGTTTATTCCTACTTGGACACTCTTTAGAAAATGGCTTACAAACCTAAAAGGGATTATAAAAGAGTCCTAATTTTCACGGGAGAAAATTATAGTTATTGGAAAGCTTGTATGCAAATTAATGTCAACTCATATGACAAAGGTGTTTGGGAAGTCATTCAAAATGGTCCAACACCAGTGACATATGTTGTTGATGGTGCTACTGTACCAAGCCGGAAAACTTATTGAATAAGGATGATAATAAGAGGTGTTCATATAATTGGAAAGTAAAGAACATCATTGTATCTGCTCTTGGTATTGATGAGTTATATCACATTTCCCATTATCAAATCGCTAAAGCTATGTAGGATAATCTACATGTTACCTATGAGGGAACTAATGAGGTGAAACAAGCTAGGATTAATACACTTAATTAAGAGTTTGAACTCTTTGCATGAAGCATGGTGAAACCATTACTCAAATGCAAAAGAGGTTCTCGCATCTTATTAATTTTTTAAATGTACTAGGTAATCCTATTTCTAATGCTATTGATACTAATAAGGTTTTGAGATGTCTTACTAGGAATTGGCAACCAACGGTCATCATGATCAAGGAAACCAATAATCTTGAAACACTTGATCTCACTGCCTTGTTTGGAAAGTTAGAAGAACACGAGCAAGAACTCAATTGCTTGGACAAACATGAAAAGAAGCTTGAGAAAAAGAAAAAAGAAAAAAAGGGATTGTTGTAGAGGAAGCATTGAAGTCTAAAGCTCTCAAGGCTTCAAGTTCAAATTCCTCTAAGGAAGAACTCACTAATGATAGTGATTTTAGTGATGTAGAAAATTTGGATGATGAACAAATTGGATTATTTGTGAGGAAATATAATCGATACATTCAAAAGAATGGTGTCAAGCACTCTGACAATAATCTTGTGAATTTTGGAAGACAATCCACATCCTCAAAAGTTGAAGACAACAAAAAGGATAAGGGAAAAGGTATATGTTATGAATGCGGAAAGTCGGGTCATTATAGACTGAAGTGTCCATCTCTTGATAATAAGAAATGAAAGGTTCAAAGAAACAATTCTAAGAGTTATAAAATGGCCTATGTTGTCTGGGATAGTGATAACAGTGCCTCAAGGAATGAAAGTTCAAGTGATAGCGATGAAGAGGAAAACTATTGCTTCATGGAAAATCATCGTCAAGGCAAGAAAAAGAGTGTTAGTTATTGTAAATATGATAATATTGATAAGTTGTCCTTTATAGAGTTGAAAAGTGATTTTGATAATTTACAAAAAGAAACATTATGTGCTTATAAGAAACTTTCTTCCAATGAAAAAGTGTTTACATACTTGAAAGCAAAAGTTGAAGAAACAAATAAAAAATTTGAAGCATTAAAATGTTCTATTATGGATGGTAAAAAACATAAGAATGAGGATGGGGGACCTAGTCGTTCTGGTTTGAAACTTGTCAAATTTGGCCACAAGAAGTGAGTACTCTTAAAGTTAAAGTAGACAAAGTATCACAACCTCATGATGCTTTTGCTATTAAGCCTTTAAAGGTTGAAAAGCCTCATAAAAATTATAATTTTATTAAGAGGTAGTCAAATAGAAAAGTAAAATTCATCATGAATTGCTTTGTCCTTATTGTTGCAAGAAAGGCCACACTATTTAAAAATGAAAGTTTAGGTTCTTTCTAGTTCCTAAAGGAAATTTCCAATTGTTGCCCGAATGCAACAAGTATTTTACTCACTCCCAAGTACCCAATGAGAATTGGGTACCTACCACTTTTGTTTGGTTATGTAGGTTGGGTGTCTTGATGCTATGACGGGAAAGTGGATTCTCGATAGTGGATGCTCAAGATACATTATGAGAGACATCTCTCTATTCTCTGACTTTGTGGAGAAGAAGAAATGATTTGTATCCTATGGTGATCATAATAAAGGTGCAATACTCGGAAGATGTAGTATAGGTAATCCATCAACTATTATTATCTCAAATATTATGTTAGTTGAAGGTCTTAGGCATAGCCTTTTTAGAATTATTCAATTGTGTGGCAATGGGTATAAGGTAACTTTTGCCAAAGATTGTTGCATAATAGAACACAGTAAAAAGAAAGATTGTATGTTTTATGGTGTGATGGTTAATAACATCTATATTCTAGACTTAAAATAAGTGTCCTTTAATAATTCTCAATTTCTCGTTACCATGAGTGAAGACTCTTGGCTTTGTCATAGATGTTTGGCACACGTCAACTTTGATTTACTTAATAAAATAGTTGCAAAAGATTTAGTAATTGGTCTACAAAAAATAAAGTTTTCAAAGGATCACCTTTGTGATGCATGTTAAAATGGTAAGAAAACACAAGTCTCTTTTAAATCTAAAAAATGTTACTTCAACTTCGAGACCTCTTGAGCTCCTTCACATAGATTTATTTAGACCTCCACAGACCAAAAGCATAGGTAGTAATTACTACGGTCTTGTTATTATAGACAATTACTCAATATTTTGTTGGACTATTTTCTTACGTAACAAAGATGAAACATTCTCGGCTTTCACACATTTTGCCAAGTTATCTCAAAATAAATTGAATTCTAAAATAGTTGTCGTTCGAAGAGATCAAGGAGGTGAATTTAAAAACCACCTCTTTGAAGAATATTGTGATAAATTTGGCATTGAACATAATTTTTCAGCTCCTAGAACTCCACAACAAAATGGTGTTGTGGAACGCAAAAATCGTGTTTTAGAGGAGTTGGCAAGAACAATGCTCAATGATTATGGTCTACCAAAATATTTTTGAGCCGATGTTATTACTACGACATGTTATGTCTTGAATAAGATTCTTATTCGTTCTATAGTTGAAAAAAAACTTATGAACTTCTAAATGGTAAAAAACCAAATTTATCGCATCTTCGTGTCTTTGAATGTAAATGTTTTGTTTTAAATAATGGGAAAGCTAATCTTGAAAATTTGACGCGAAAGCCGATGAAGGTATATTTCTTGGATACTCACAATCTAGTAAAGCATATAAAGTTTATAACAAAAGATTACTTATTGTTGAAGAGTCAGTTCATGTTACTTTTGATGAGACTTACCCAAATAGTGTTGGAAAAGGTATTTATTTTCATAGTGTAGGTGCATCTACGAAAGACATACTCAAAGACACCAATAAAGGAGTTGATCAACCTAAAACGATTGAAATTGAGAAGGAGAAAGATGACATCCAAGAAAAGAATGAAGATGAAAGTCAAAAAGATGATGGTGGTCTTCCATTAGAGTGGAGAACATCCAATGATCATCCTATTGACAACATTATTGGTGATATCATAAAAGGGGTAACAACTCTCTCTAAGATAAGTAATTTTTATTGTCACCACGCATGCGTGTCACAAGTTGAACCTAAAAATGCAAAGGATGCCATACTTTATGAGTATTGGCTTATCTCTATGCAAGAAGAATTGAACCAATTTGAAATAAATGGTGTTTGGAACCTTGTCCATCATTCACAAAATCATCAAATTATAGGTACTCGTCAGGTTTTTTAGAAATAAGCTTGATGAACATGGTGTGATAACAAGGAATAAATATCGTCTTGTGTCTCAAAGTTATAATCAAGAGGAAGGCATTGATTATGAGGAGACTTATGCTTCGGTTTCCCGACTCGAGGCTATACACCTTTTATTAGAATATGCATGCTCTAAGAACTTCAAGTTATATCAACTGGATGTTAAAATTCCTTTATTTAACAAATACATAACTGAAGAAGTGCATGATATCAAAACTAGAAAGAACTAGCACTTGTCTATATTGAACGGTATCCCTATGTCTTGTGGTACTCCTCTGCATTAGAGGTCTTAGTGATCATTAAAAAGCATTTTGAAATTGATCCAACTCATTAAAAACAAGTTTTTGCAAAAAAATTCACTGCATGTGTCGACATATCTGTTTCTCAGGTCGACACATGCAACTGAGTTTTGAAGCCTGTAGTCTCTAGAAGGCTCAGGTCGACACATGCATTGCATAGGTCGACACATACTGAAGCATTTATGAAATTGTAGAAATTATTATTTTATGTGTCGACACATACGATTTTTAAGTTGACACATTCACTCTTGTTTTAAAGCTCGTAGCTTCTGACTTCATTTGATCGACACATAGCCTTACACAAGTCATCACATACAACTTAAAAGACACGTATGTGTCGACACATACGATTTTTCAAACTATTTTGATTTACATCAAGTGTTGATATTGCTTATAATAACTTTTGATTATAAGTGCTTTTGTGTATCAACACAACTTAAGTGAAAATTCTAAAAATTTACTTACACACCAAGTATTTGACAAATTGATTTTGTTTGTTCTTTTGAATATTGGTATTGGAAATAACTTTACTAGTAACTTGATACAAACGATAAATAACATGTTACTTGATATAGTTTCTATTAATACAATTTATTATATTCATCCCATTTGTTATTTGTTATTTTTTATTAATTTGCATATCCTAGTTTCTAATAATGTTCGTATAGACGACTTAATTTGAAAATCACTTTCGTTCAAACTCTTTGAAAATTATTTTTCAAAACCAGAATTTTCTGGAATTTTTAATTGGGTATCTATTCACCCCTTCTAGATGTGTTGTCGTCGTCTAACACAAACTTCATCTTGCATGTGCTTCTCCCCCTTTGACAACATCAAAAATAAAGATAGCAAATCGTGAGAAGTATCATATTCCAATAAAAATTCTAATACATCACTCCGAGGCGTTTTTGCATAGAAGAGCAACAATCACATATTCTCATATATATATATATATATATATATATATATATATATATATATATATATATATATATATATATATATATATATATATATATATATATATATATATATATATATATATATATATATATATATATATATATATATGTGTGTGTGTGTGTGTGTGTGTGTGTGTGTGTGTGTGTGTGTGTGTATTAATATAAAATTGATAAATAACCAACACACAACATTACAACATAAGTAATGTAATGCAGAATGAGTAAAGAATGCAAGGTTAAAAAAAACTTTTCAAGTTTCTTATAAAGCTTCACAATTACGTAACACATCATGGTGGAACTTCCGATGCCGCACACGAATGTGCCTAGCATAGAAAAATGAAGATATTTATGCTAATATGTGACAAATCTACAACATGAAACTTATGTTGCACAGAACAAGCATACAAATAACTCAAGCACAGATGCAAGGAATAATATTACAAAACACACATGCTTGAACAACAAGAACAAGCTTATACAAATGTGAAAATATTAAGACATGAAGTCACTATAAGCATATACATTGAACAACACATAATGGTTATCAATCAAATTTTTGGAAGTGAACATTCATGGTTTTCATCATTTTAGAACATATCAAACATTTTTAACAAGCAAGTAACATGCATTAAGAAAAATCTTATTTTCAAGGAGAAATTGAAACGATATTACCTCATGCTTGATGGAACGGAAGTTGCACTCACATGATATAAAATACTCAACCAAAAAGTTAGAGTGAAAGTATAAAGTACAAGCAATAAGCTAGAACTAAACAACATTAGAGATATCAATGATCTCCAATTCCCCATGTATGTTGATAAATGGTTCGGTTGCGAGATGTTTAGTGAAAATGTCGGCAAGTTGATTTTTACTATCAACATGCTCAAACACAACATCCCCTTTTTCAACATGATCGTGAAGAAAGCAGTGACATGTCTCGATATGTTTAGTGTGAGAATGTAGCACATGATTCTTGGTTAGATTAATAGCACTAGTGTTGTTATACATGATAGGAATACATGAACGTTTAATATCAAAATCAAACAATTGTATCTTAAGCCATAACATTTGGGCATAATAACTCCCAGCTGCCACGTATTCCGCCTCGGTCGTTGACAAAGCAACTAAAACTTGTTTTTTGCTATGCCAACTCACCAAGGATTTTTAAAACACGTGACAAGTTCCACTAGTACTTTTCCTATCCAATTTGTAACCGGCAAAATCGGAATTGGAGTAACTAATCAAGCTACAATCGTTTTCCTTGGAATACCAAAGCCCAAACTTAGAGGTACCAATAAGGTATCTAAGAATACGCTTAACCACTTTTAAGTGTGATTCCTTGGGAGAGGATTGAGATCATGCACACATACAAACACTAAACATAATATCGGGCCTCAATGCGGTAAGATAAAGAAGATATTCAATCATACCTCTATACCTTTTGACCTCAACATCCTTACTCTTTTCATCTCTATCCAAGTTACCATTTGTTGCCATAGGTGTGTTAATTTCCTTTGAACCGTCTCTACCGAATATTTTAAGTAATTCAAAACAATACTTGGTTTGACATATAAATGTTACTTCATCAAGTTTCTTAATTTGTAGTCTGAGAAAGTAGTTCAACTCTCCCATTAGACTCATTTCAAACTCTCTCTGCATAAGCTTAGAGAACTCCTTGACAAGATGCATGTTAGTCGATCCAAAAATGATATCATCAACATAAATTTGAACAAGTAAAATATGTTTTACTTGGTGTTTAGTAAAGATTATATTATCTACCTTCCCTTTAGTGTTCCTTGATCTATGAAGAACTTGCTAAGTCAGTCATACCATGCCCTCGGGGCTTGTTTAAGACCATACAAAGCATGTTTTAGCTTAAAAATATGATTAGGAAACTCATAATTTTCGAAATTGGGAGGTTGTGAAACATACACTTTTTCACTTATGTATCCGTTAAAGAACACACGTTTAACGGCCATTTGATATAATTTGAAGTTCTTAGAGTATGCATACGCTAATAAAAGGCTTATAGCCTTGAGTCGGGAAAATGGAGCATAAGTCTCCTCATAATCAATTCCTTCCTCTTGGTTATACCCTTGAGCCACAAGACAAGATTTATTTCTTATTATCACACCATGTTTGTCAAGTTTGTTCCTAAATACCCATCGAGTGCCTATAACTTGATGATTTTGTGGATGATGGGCAAGGTTACAAATGTCATTTATTTCAAATTGATTCAATTCTTCTTTCATATCCATAAGCTAATTCTTATCAAGTAAGGCATCCTTATCATTTTTATGTTCAACATGTGATACATACGTGTGGTGATAACAAAAATTACTTATCTTAGAGCGTGTTGTTACCCCTTTTTATGATATCACCAATAATATTGTAGATAGGATGATCCTTAGAGGTTCTCTACTCTAATGGAAGACCATCATCTTCTTGTTGAATTTGGTTATCATCCTTCTTCTCTTGGTGGTTATCTTTCTCCTTCTCAATTTCCACTGTCTTAGGTTGATCAACTCCTTTGCCGGTGTCTTTCAGTATGTCTTCCATAGATGCACCTACACCATGAAAAGAAATACCTTTCCCAACACTATTTGGGAAAGTCTCATCAAAAGTAACATGAACCGACTCCTCAACAATAAGTAATCTTTTTTTATAAACTCTATATGCTTTCCTATATTGTGAGCATCCATATAAGATACCTTCATCAGCTTTCACGTCAAATTATCAAAAATTATATTTTCCATTTTTTAAAATAAAACATTTACATCAAAAGACATAAAGATGCGACAAATTTGGTTTTCCGCCCTTTAAAAGTTCATAAGGAGTTTTTTCAAGTATAAGATGAATAAGTATCCTATTCAAGACATCACAAGTTATGCTAATAGCATCGGCCCAAAAATATATTGGTAGACCACAATTATTGGACATTGTTCTTGCCAACTCCATTAAAAATGATTTTTGAGTTCCATAACACCATTTTATTGAGGAGTTATAGGAGCTGAAAAGTTATGTGTATTACCAAATTTATCACAATATTCTTCAAAGAGTTAGTTTTCAAATTCACCTCCATGATCACTTTGAATGGCAACTATTTTTGAATTCAATTTATTTTGAGATAACTTGGCAAAACGTGTGAAAGCCGAGAATGTTTCATCTTTTCTACTTAAGAAAATAGTCCAACAAAATCTTTGAGTAATCATATACAATAACAAGACCATAGTAATTACTACCTATGCTTTTGGTCCGTGAAGGTCCAAACAAATCCATATGAATGAGCTCAAGATGTCTCGATGTTAAAACAATATTTTTAGATTTAAAAGAGACTCTTAATTGCTTACCCTTTTGACATGCATCACATAGGTGATCTTTTGAAAACTTTATTTTTGGTAGACCAATTACTTAATCTTTTGCAACTATTTCATTAAGTAAATCAAAGTTGACATGTGCCAAACGTCTATGCCAAAGCCAAGAGTCTTCACTCATGGTACCAAGACATTGAGCATTATTCAAGGACACTTCTATTAAGTCTAGCATATAGATGTTATTAACTCTCACACCATTAAACATACAATCCTTCTTTTCATTATGTTCTATTATACAATAGTATTTGGAAAAAGTTATCTTATACCCATTGCCACACAATTGACTAATGCTAAAAAGGCTATGCCTAAGACCTTCAACTAACATAACATTTTCAATAATAATAGTTGAGGGATTACCTATACTACCTTTTCCGAGTATTGAACTTTTGTTGTGACAATCATAGGATACAAATAATTTCTTCTTTTCCACAAAGTCGAAGAATAGAGAAATGTCTCTCGTCATGTGTCTTGAACATCTACTACCGAGAATCCATTTTCCAGTTATAGCATCAAGACACTCAACCTACATAATAAAAAAAAGTGGTAGGTACTCAATTCTCATTGCATCCTTGAGAGTGAGTAAAATAATTATTTCATTTGGGAAACAATTGAAAATTTCCTTTAGGAACTAGGAAGCACCTAAATATGCATTTTTCAATAGTGTAGCTTTTCTTGCAAAAATAGTGACAAAACAATCGATGATGAAATTTAATTTTTCTATTTGACTCCTTCTTAACAAAATTATAATTTTTATAAGGCTTTTTAACCTTTGAAGGGTTAATGGAAAAAAAATTATGAGGTTGTGATGCCTTGTCCACTTTGGTTTTAAGAGTAGTCACCTCTTGTTGCCAAATTTGACAAGTTTCGCAACCGAACTGACTAGGTTCCTCATCCTCATATTTATGTTTTTGACCATCAACAATAGTGCACTTTAATGCTTCAATTTGTTTATTAGTTTCTTCAACCTTTGCTTCAGAGTATGTAAAAACATTTTCATTGGAAGCTAAGTTCTTTTAAGAAAATGAAGCTTCTTTTTGTAGACTTTCAAAGACATTTTTTAATTAACTAAAAGATAACTTATCAACATTGGAGTATTTAGAGTGACTTACATTCTTTTTCTTGCTTTGACATTGATTTTCCATGAAACAATAGTTTGCCTCTTCATCTCTATCACTTTAGCTTTTATCACTTGAGACATCACTATCACTATCCTAAGCAACATAGGCTTTTCTAGAATTTCTAAAGCTGTTTCTTTGGCCCTTTTCTTTCTTATTTGCAAGATATGGAAACTCCGGTCTATAATGACCCAACTTTCCACATTCATAGCATATAAATTTTCCCATATCCTTCTTGTTGTCTTTATCTTTAGAGGATGTGGGTTGTCTTCTAAATTTCACAAGATTATTGTCGGAGTGTTTGACACCATTCTTCTGAATGTATTAATTGTATCTCCTTACAAATAATCACATTTGTTCATCATTTGAATCTTCTTCATCACAATAATCACTATCATTAGTGTGCTCATCCTTTGAGGACTTTGAACTTGAAGCCTTACGAGCTTTAGACTTCAATACTACCTCCTTATTGGTGTCTTTATCCTTTTTCTTCTTTTTCTCAAGCTTCTTTTAACGTTTATCCAAGCAATTGAGTTCTTGGTCGTGTTCTTCTAATTTACCAAACAAGGTAATGAGATCAAGTGTTGCAAGATTTTTGGCTTCCTTGATCGCAGTGAACTTTAGCTTTTAATTCCTAGTAAGACATCTCAAAACCTTGTTAGTAGCAATAGCATTTAAAATAGGATTACCTAGCAAACTTAAACGATTAATAAGATGCAAGAACCAATTTTGCATTTGAGCAATGGTTTCACCGTGCTTCACGCGAAAGAGTTCAAACTCTTGATTAAGTGTATTAATCCTAGCTTGTTTGACCTTATTAGTTCCCTCATAGGTAACTTTTAGAGTATGCCAAGAGCGGATATGATAATGTTTTCCGCTTTCCAATCATGTACCCACTTTTTATTATCATCCTCATTCCATAAGTTTTCCGACTTTGGTATGGTAGCATCATAAAAAATATATGTCACCAGTGTTTGACCATTTTGAATGGCTTCACACACACCTTTTTCATATGAGTTGACATGAATTTGCATACAAGCTTTCCAATAACTATATTTTTCTCCCATGAAAATTGGGGCTCTTTTATAATCCTCTTTAGGTTTGTACAACATTTTCTAACAAGTTTCGAAGCCGGAATGAAGCGGGATCTTAATACCACTTGTTAGACGATGGTGCCTTATCTAGAGGGGGGGTCAATAGATCACAAGCCAAAAAAATACAGAAAATTCTAGTTTTAAAAATTGTTTAGGAAAGAGTGCACGCGGAAGGTTTTCAAAAAGAGTCATTTATACGAACCATGTTATTGGAAGTCAGATATGAAAATATAACAAATTGAATATGGAATGAAAGCAATATATTGGAATTAATATACTTCAAATTAATTTACAGCTTATTTAACGTTTATAGCAAGTTACTATCAATATTATTTCCAATAAAAAAATAAAAAGAATAAAGTGAACAATTTGTCAAACATTTGGTGTGCAGCAGATTTTCAGAATTTTCCTTTGAGTTAAAAAGCTACACAATTTATCAAACATTTGGTGTGCAGTCAAAGTTTCAGAATTTTCCTTTGAGTTATGTTGATGTGAAAAAGCACTTATAATCAAAAGTGATTATAAGCAAATCAACATACAATTCAAAACAAAAACAGTCTCAGAAAATTCCTAAGCGTCGATAGATTATTCAATGCTATTTGAAAAATTGATGTATGACAATTAAATCAAGTAAATTGATAAGAGATAAGAGACACGAGGATTTTTCTTCATAGTTCTTCACTTTTGTCCTCGCGTGGGTACGCCTGTGCTTAATTCTAATGGAATTAGGATAATTTTTACTATGCAAAAAGTTTGATACAAGAGAAGTGTTCCAAGAGCAACTCCATAAACCCTAATGTTTATTATTGATTTAACCCCTTCTCTTCCTTTGATATTGACAAAGAACAAGATGCAATAGCTGCTAATTGGTTATTTGGATCTTGCTACTCCTTTGCATAATTTATCTCCAAAGCTTTCGTGCACCACTAATTTCAACTATTATAACACAAGTGTGATACGGTAGGAGAACTGACTTGAGGTTTTGCGTTTTGTCGCAAATGTCGCGGTTAGCAAGAGTCACCACCGACTTTTATTTTATACAAAAGGAAAGGTAAAAAAGCACAGGAAAGACCTTTGAGATGTTTTCTTGAGTTCGGGGGGTAGATTATAAAAAGGGAAGGTGCTAGCACCCTTTTCATCCATGGTTTTCCATGGGCTCTTAGTTACTTGCTTAGATCACTTGCTTTGCTTTGTTTTGTTTGAAATGGTGTTTGGTATGGTTTTGAAAGTGTTTTGAAAAGAGGCCATTCGTTTTGGCAATCTTTGTGATTCTCGTTCGTAAGAATGTATACAAAGATGTTTGTCTTTTGAAAAATGTTCCAATGTTTTGTAAGATGTTTTTGAAATATGTGTGTTTGTTTTTGAAAATAGCAAATACTGTTTGAAAGGGAGCAAGTAAATTAGAAGCTATCTACCTACTCAAATGTCTTTCTTGTGCATTTTTATTCCTTTGACATTGTTGACTTACCATTGATTTGGTAAGCAACCCTATATTTGGATGTTAAACGGGACGGATATGGGTCATCGTATGACCATGATAGCAATGTTGCCAAGTATCTTAGCATTTTTGAGGGACCAAGATCATTTGTTTAGGCAACCTTTGAATAGCGTCATCGAGGGACTATGATCTTATATTTTTTTTTTGTTTTTCCAAGATACTTCGCATGCGTAACATGGTCATTTTATTTTAGGCAACCAAGTGGGAGAAACCCTAAGGGTGCTTGTGTGCAAAGTGTGTCATTTTTCATGCTTTTTGTCTTGCATTAGGTTTTTTCTATTTGTTTTGTTTTTTTTCTTGTCATGCAAACCCTAATTTACTAAACATGGTATATGAAAGCAATAAATTGCGTAAAATAAACTAAGCTATTACAACAATTATTATGGGAGGGGGGATATAAGTTTTAAATGGGGATTTTGCATAAATATAAACCTAAATATATTATTACAACCCAATCAAATATTGCACGAATTAAATAAATGTACAAATATTTAAAATGCAATGCAATGTATTTATGTAAAAAATGTTTTGGTATTTGTTTTTTGTATGAGAAAATAATTTGAATTAAACCCTAAAAAAATAAGGAAAATAATATTATTTTTGGAGGGGTGAAACCCTAATTTTTTAATTAAAAGAAAATAATGCTTTATGTTATTATTTTGTCCATTTTTGTATAAGAAAATAATAAATAATACTATATGTAAATATTAAAAATTAAGTATGTGTAGAAAATAAATATTTATGAATATAAAAATGTATAATAAAAATATTAAGTGTTTTTAAATATATTTATAAGTTATTTAAGAAAATAAGTTTTATTTATCAAAATAAATTATTTTTCATGTGAGAAAATAATTAAAAAAATAAAATAAAAGTGGGAAAATAAATCAATCAATTTTTGGTATTTTTTATCATTTAAGAAAAATAAATGAAAATAATAAATATAAAAATATGAAAAAAATGCAAAAATATAAGAAAATAGTCAAGGGGGTGCAAATAGTATGTCAGGGGGTGTGAAAAGCAAAAACAAAAAGGCCCAAGGCTCCAAAAAGCCCAAGGCTTCATCCCTGTCCTTCATCCAGTCTTCCTTGCACGCGTTCATGGTTTAAATCTGTAACTTACTAATGCTTGCACAAAAACAAAAACCCATAACATGAAATATGTGGCATTTGAGCTCACGATTCCAACAATATAAATTTGGTAACCTAACTCTCAAAGATCAGAGAGAATTTAGGAACCCCTAATTCGTGACCTAATTTTTTCAGCATTTTCAATCTTCAAATTCTCTCAGCACAGTTAATATAAATGAAAAGTTTGCATATGTACAGCTTCACCATGATATGGACTACATTTTTTATTCACAAATTATGGCTTGAGGATGCCTATTCAGAGAGATAAAGTTCAAGAAAATACCTCCTTCAGTTGGATTCGAGTAGAGCAATGTAGGGACTTTAATGGAGGCCTGAGGATTGTGTGAGCTTCCTTGAACTTCCTTCAAGCTATTCCAATGCTTATCTTGCTTTGTGGATGGCTAGAACTTCCTGCACAAGTCAAGCTGCAAGCTTCAAGGTTGAAAATGGAAATGGCTGAAACAGGGCTTACAGAAATAGGGTAAGGGTTTGGCTTGCTTTGGTATGATATGTAGAAGGTGTTTAAAGTGTTAAAATACAAAACGCACGAGTCAAAAATTAGTTGGCTTGGTTTTTGCAGAAATGCTGTGTTTGGATAGAAAAATGGTGTTTTTGAGTTTTGGGGAGTTTTAGCTTCAATGCAACCGTGCTTAGCCTTGTAACAAGTTTGCAAATATGTAGAGAAAGGATACAAAGTCAGCCCCCATTAGCTGTACAAGCTCTTGACCTTTTTACCAACTTTCTTGCTTTTGAAGTAAAGTGACAAGACCATACTCACATGTTTGTCCTTGCTTTCTTGAGGGATGCAAAAAGCTTATACCAATTGCCTGAGAGTTGTGTAAGTTGCTTGTACCAAAGGGACAAGTCCAAGGCTCAAGATTGACAAAGTTGCAAAAGTTGCCCTTTATGAAAATGGCATTGTGCCCTTTTGGCCAAAAATGGAAATGTATCTTGTACAAAGCTTCAAAAGCAAAGATAAAGCCTTTAAATTCTGAGTTTGAATTTAATTATGGAGTTTAAAGTGAGTTTAGGACCTGTAAAGCAAGATTCAAACAGCATGGGTTGGATTTGCAACTTGATGCTATGTGAAAATGGCATGAACAAAAGTGAGAAAATGCCAACTTCCCTTCTTCGATTCTCCCTAACCAAAAATGATCATGGAAAGTTCTTGGACATTTTAGAAAGCTTGAAATGTTCTCTATAATCCATCTTTGAAATTAAATTTGAGATACCTCTTGGAACTAGGTGAAAAATGTCCATGAAGTTGGGTCAAAAACGTGCCTAAATAAGGGCAAAATTTCACTAAGTTATTTAGTTCATGGACCTAAATTCATAAAATCATAACTTGAGATCCAAGCATCTTTTGGGAAAAGTTTATGAATAAACGTTGTAGAGTTCATGGAGGACTACAACTTTCATGTTGGAAGTTTTCTTTGAATCAAAATGCATCATGGTGAAAAAGTGGTGAAAAGTTGGGGAAATATAAGAAAAATTTTATACTTAGAAAAATTCTAAGTTATGAAAATTTTCAAATTAAAAACCCTAATTTTAAAATTTGAGTTTCTTGGTGAAAAAGTTTCATGTTTTGACATATCTTGATGAATTATGACCCTTGGCACTTGATTTTGACCAAAAAGTCAAAGTTTGATTTTTCAGTGTACAGTTAACTTTTGATCAGTTGACTACAAAATTCATCTGTCAATCCAATGAACTTGAGATCTTTTGAACCATTTAATTAGGTCAAGATGATGAAATTGAACCCTTTAAATCATGCTTGAACTCAATTGGCCATTGGCTAGGTTAAAAATCAGAAATTTCCCTTTCTCAGTCAAAACCCTAATTTTGACCATTTTGCCCTTTTGATGATCTGATCAAATTTCTTGAGGAGTTGTGATCCAAACTTGATCAAATTGTACATATGAGTCTAAAATGTTGATGTGGATCAAAAAATTATGAAGTTTGACTGTAAATTGGCCATGGTTGACTTTTTCCCCAATACAGCTGATTTTTAGGTCAACTGTCCAATTGACTGATCAAAAATGTGGTTCAAGGCTTGAAACTTAACATGAGAAATCTTAGGGGTCCAAGATGGTGTATGAAAGTCACATGAAGAATTGGTGGTCCAAAAATCCTTGTGCAAACTCAAACCCTAATTTTGGGTTATCAGTGCAAGATGAGGTGTCTTGAGGTGACCAAACCATAATCTTGTCTTGAGTCCAAGAAGTCTTGTGAGGAAAATCTTGAAAAATGAGAGGGAAAATTTTGGGGTACAACAACAAGACTTCAATTTGATTCTCCGTTCTCTCGCTACTTCATTTGTGTTCTTTATCTCTAAAGGATCCTTTGCATTCTTTATCTCCTAAGGGCTTCACTTGGCCACAATCCTTTTTTAATGTCTTGCACAAAAAAAACCCAAATCAATCAATGATCTTGGAGGATAAACCTACGGTTTTCTGAATGAAGACCCATGTAAATCTCAACCCAATATTCTCGACTACATAAGAACCTAGTTGGATGTTATCGAACCTCGTCTAGATGGCACCCCAATAAAAGATTATTACAATGATTTGTTAGTGTGTATACATAGGTTGGAGGTTGAAAATGAAGAGCAATTGTAGGAAATTTTATGGTATCATCAAGTTGGAATGATGCATGAAAAATGTATTTATAGTTATGGAAATATTGGGGCAAAAGAGGGAAATTTAGAATTAAAAGAAAATAGAAAATTTGACTATTGAAAAAGTATGAGACGGCCTGTAGCTTGGATGAGCCGGCTCATAGTGTTAATTTTAACAACATGAGTCGGCCTAAAATGACCTATGAGTCGGCCTGAGAAAAACAGATAAGAACTTCTTATTTAGGACAATACATGAGTCATCCTGAAATAGCTTATGTGTCGGCCAAACCAAGACAGAAGAAAACAACTTATCCAGGACAACACATGAGTCGGCCTGTAATGACTTATGAGCCGGATTGTAAATACATTTTTAGTGCAGAAAATTATTTTTTGAGACTGGGTCAGTCTTGAATATGTTTCGAATGATTCCTAAGACCTCTAAATGTGTAGGAGTTCCACAAGACATTGAGATATCGTACAATATACAAAAATGCTAAGTATTCCTAATTTTGACATCATGCAAAACATCTAATGGTGAAGTTCTTCTCACAATTTATTCACCCCCTCTAGATAAGTTGTCATCGTCTAACAAGTGGCATCAAGTGCCCTGTTTATTATGTGTTCTTCTAATACACTTTTTTATAAAATGGAAAACACGCCTAAAGGCGAGAATAATAGAGCCCTCATATTCACCGGTGAAAACTATGGTTATTGGAAGACTTGTATGCACATTCATATTAATTCTTATAATAAGGGTGTATGGGATGTCATCAAAAATGGTCCAAACTTAATTACCGAGAACATCGATGGTGTCACCATACCCAAACCAGAAGCACAGTGGAGTAAAGATGAAAGGAAATTTTGGAGTTACGATTGGAAGGAACAAAAAATTCTCATGTCCTCCCTTGGAGTGGACGAGTTTTATCATGCCTCCCAATGTGAAACTTCAAAATCTATATGGAGCACATTGGAATTTTCCCATGAGGGAACCAATGAAGTTAAACAAGCTAGAGTAAATACATTGAATCAAGAGTTTGAGCTCTTTCGCATGAAGCATGGTGAAACCATTGCGGATATGCAAAAGAGATTTTGACATCTCATTAATCGTTTGAATACACTTGGGAAACCGATTCCTAATGAAATTGATACTAACAAAGTTTTGATATGTCTTACTAAGGATTGGAAACTAAAGGTCACCGTAATCAAGGAAGCCAACAATCTCGCGACACTTAACCTTACTACATTGTTCAGTAAGCTTGAAAAACATGAGATAGAACTCAATTTCTTAGAAAAGTTTGAGAAGAGGCATGATAAGAAGTTAAAAAAAATATAAAGTTAAGGAAACAAAAAAGAAGTCAATCGCTCTAACGACTTCTAGCTCAAAGTCCTGAACATTTGAGCAAAATGGGAGTGATTATTGTGACAATGATGATTCAGATGATGAAGAGATGAGACTGTTTGCAAGAAGATACAATAGGTATATTCAAAATAATGGAGTAAAGCACTCCGACAAGAATCTTATTAAGTTTAGAAAATAACCCTCTTCCTCAAAAGAAGAAAACAAAAACAAAGGGAAATTAAGAGACTTATGCTACAATTGTGCAAAATCAGGTCATTATAGGCCAAAGTGTCCATCTCTAGACAAATACAAGGAAAAGGTTAATCACATGAAATCTATAAAATATAGAAAAGCTTATATGACTTGGGAGATAAATGATGATTCCTCAAGTTGCAAGAGCTCAAGTGATAATGAGGTAGAAGCAAACATGTGCCTTTCCACAAATCAACGACACAAAAAGAAAAAAAAATGTAAATAATTCTAAATATGATAATGTTGATAAATTGTTTTATTCCAAATTACAATTTGCTTTTGACATGATACAAAGAGATGCTATAGTAGCCTTCAAAAAGTTATCTTCATAACAAATGATTTTCTCAAAATTAGAAGCTAAATTTTTGAGTACCGAAAAGAAAATGGAGACCCTAAAGAAATCTATGTTAGATTGCGCAAAAGTCAAGAAGGAGGATGATGAACCCTTGGGGTTCAATTTTGAAGCTTTTAAAAATTGGAAAAAAATATCCTAGTATTGTTAAGGCTGAAATGGACAAGGCATCACAACTGTTAGTACCATGGTTTTGTAGATTTGTTCTAAGACTTAAGGAGATATTCTCTGCAACAATCAGCTCATGGACTTAAGAATAGTTGGGCAGAGACTTAGATGCCCATGGATAATTTAAGACTTGTAAAAGGAAGACTAAGATCTAGGGAAAAATAGTTCTTATTATTTTGTAAAGTAAGGGTTTAGGTTTGAGAGTCTATCGTGTTATTTGTGATTGTAAGTCACCCTTGTATCTTTTGATATTTGTGGTAGACATAGTGTTCTCACCCAGAAGCCTTTAGGTAATGAGTTGAGTATAGTTCTCCTCTAAGATTTTAAGCAAAGAGTTGATTATTTTTCTTGGTGGAAGATTTTAAGCAACCCAATTATTATTTTTAGTTAAGAGTCTTAACTAAGTATTTGTAATTTGGAAGTATGTTATTTCTGGTAGTTCCTAGGATTAGGATTGTCTTTCTTTGTAACTGGGAACTATGTTCTTACTGGAAGTTCATGGGATTGGGATTGTCTTGTATTCTAATTGGGAAGTATGTTCTTCCTGGAAGTTCCTGGGATTGGGGTTGTCTTTCCCTGTGATTGGGAGTTTGATATCACTGTAGTGATTGGAAGTGAGTGGGTTCTTATATCTATGAAGTTCCTAGGTAGAATTTGCATTGGGTATGGATTAAGTAAGAGGATGTAAACGAGGGAGTTTAGCTTCGAATTAATATTGCTAATAGTGGATTTCCTTTATGGATTTGTAACCCTCAAATGTAGATGAGTTGCACCGAACAGGGTTAACAGTTGATTGCCTTCTTTATAATTTTGCATTTATAATTCTGCATAAAATACAATTTGGTATTTCTATTTAGTCTATAGCAAGATGTTGTAACATTCGTCATGACATAGTATTCTGATGTTTGTAACATCAATTCTGCCATATTATGTAAGTCCCGGACTTTTAATTGGCATCAGAGCAGGCACCCTGTCGGTCATTGGGTGAGCTTCAGGGAGTATCTTTCTGGTACTATTTGGCGATTGGAAGGCTATGATGACAACTTACTTGGATTCAATGGAAAACAACTAATGGTTGTCTGGTGCTTTTGTGTTCTCTTTTGTAGTTTCTGTTACTACTAAAACAACTACTAATGGTTGTCTGTCTTACCTGGAACATGTTGAGGATGTTTTAATTTGTCTTCTACTGTATGTGCCTCTGATGGAAGAATAACTCTAGTGGTTCATAGTTTGTTCTTCTGGTATTATTGTTAAAAGAAAGAAGTATCTTATAGCCAGAATAGGTTGAGCTATTTTCTTGAAGAAGAAAGATGATAAAAGAAATTCACGGCTTCTCATGAAATCTCTGGTTATATCAAATGCTTTCAGTTCTTTGCGAGAATATTTGTTAGAAGATAAGCTAGTTTGGAAGATTCTCATGTCTCTTATCAAGAGAGTTAACTTGAAGGTGACAGCCTTTACAGAAGTTCAAGCCATCACTAGCCGGGAGTAAGATAAATGGGAGAGTATTATGATATGGGCTCTGATATATAGTTATCTTATGATGTTGTGTTTCTTGGAAAGTAATTCTACCAGGTACTTAGGAGAATGAATAAAATGTCTTATCTGTCTCAAGGTGCATCTGAAGGGGATTTTTATATCTTTTCCTAAGAAGGATGGCATCCTATGATGATGAGGTAACTGCTTCTTTCTAATTTTGTGCATCAAAAGTGAAGAAGTTTGTCATCAAGAATGTAATATGTAAGAATCCCTTTCGCATATACCGAATGAAAAGGAAGAGAGTGTTTTTGTGTAGGATGATGTTGTTTTGAAGATCACCAAAGTATAAAATATGTTGAACAATGGTGAAATTTTTGGAGGAGTATTTTCAAGATTGGGAAGTTGACTAAAGGGATAAGGCCTTATTTTCAATGTTCTAACATGTAATGAAGAACTTTATCAGTTAACAATTAGGTTGAGTCAGCGATGTGAAATTAGAATGTCTCAACTTCATAACGGACATTAGGATACTCAAGCTAAAGGCTAAATCTTGCATTGAAGATTATCACTTCAGTGTAAAAGTATGGCTTTCTCAAAAGCTCTTCACAACTCAAGGTTGACCTAGCAGTGGTTATATATACCAAAGGAGGAAGTTACTGGTGAGAAGCTTGTATCATTCTACAAGTTGTTCTCTTTGGTGTTATTTCCAAAGATATAGATGAATGTGCTGAAGAACTAAATAGTTTAGGAGTCTCATGTCTAGATTTTGTTCTCATTGTCTAATGGATTGATATCTAGTATGATGAGTTGTTTCAACTTGTGTGATTAAGGTCTTGTTGTGAATAACTGATAGCTAATGGGAAGAATGTAGTTGAGGTGTCCAAGGAAGTAGAAGTGAAGATGTCACAACAGAGGTTGCAACATCAGTCTGCTGTAATATTTCTAGAACTTTCTCTTGTGAACCTCATCAGGTTTTTGTAAGTTATCAAAAGTTCTTTATCAACCTTTACAAACAAAAGTTGGGTTCCAAATGGTGAATATAAGAATGCCTCTATGCTTGATTCGTAGTCTGAAAAGGAATTGGGTGGTCTACAACATGGAAGAATCAGACATATTTGAAGTCTTCAAAGATCTTTATAGGTTCTAACTATACTTAATGAATATCTCCTAGCCTTACTGCTAGTAGTAAAATTTATAGAGATATTGTTGTCATTAAGGAAGGAAAGTATGTTGAACCAAACATCATCTCAGGAAACTATTCTCCAGGTTAGAAGACTCGGAATAGATCCATGAAATAAATCATGAATCTCAAGTCAGCTAGAACTCAGGAGGTTTGTTCAAAAGAGTGGATGATAAGGAAACTGATTTGTAAAGAGATATCCAATATTTTTAAGTCTGATGCTACCTTGTATTCAGAATTTAAAGAGACCTTAACAAGTGTATGTTGGATTAAAGTTGGGCACCCTATAAGTTTACTAAGACAAATCTGGTGATGACTATAAGTGGAAAGAAATCTTGTCTCCTGAATCATCCAAGTTTCATTTGTATCCTAGTCTTTCTTAAGGATAAGTATTATGCTGAAGGAAACTGTTGCACTTTAGTGTTCTTCATTCAATGTCAAAAAGGACGATATGACATTGTACTATGGTGTGTTGGGTATAGTTTGTGTAATCTAGTGTGCAAGTGTGACTTAACAAATGTCATTGGTACTTGTCATAGTTCGTTCAGTCATCTTGCTTCAAGCAAAGGTATTATCCTTAGCTTGGGATCTATGGGAAATAATATTAGCCAAAATTAACAAGTCCTTGGATACATGTCAGAAGGAAATATTGAAGGGTATTTTGGAAAATTGCTCTAGTATAGAGTCAACATATGAGGCGTGCAAAATTTGTTGACCAGTCAGTTGTGGTTATGGTTAGCATAGACTGTGTAGTCAAAGCTCGGGAAAAGCATAAGAAAAATATAGTGTCTCTCTCTCTTGTGGTGAGTGGTGCATTAATAATAAGAGTATCTACACTTGCTTCGGAAATGCTCCCATTGACTGACTGTTTGATACAAGCAAGGTAATCTCTCTATTTAAGAATCAATTTTTCTAAGTTAAGTTTCAAAGTGAAATAAATTATGGCATAAGGATGATTATATAATGCTTGGTGATCTGGAAGATAAGGGAGATAAGAATGCTAATTGAGAGGAGGCTGAACTCAAAAAGAATTTTTTTATAAGTTAGAAAAAAAGGTATATTTATCAATGGTATATCTCATATAATTGTTTAGAAGTGAGGAGTGGAGAAGGTCATCTCCAGGGGGAGTAAAAGTGTCAAAGTGTGTTGGTCTTACAATTGTTTAAGGGTATGTCATGCTTGTGTCTTGTTGCTATGTTTTTTGGTGTACAGAGATGTCGAACCAGATGTTCTAACATTCTATTTATGTGTGAACTTGGATAGCTCATGTGTGTTGTCTAAGGAGATGAGTCTCAGATGTGTGAACTTGGATAGCTCATGCAGGTCATTTGGGTTTTCCTTAGTTCTGGTCTGGTGATTTTTTGGGTTGATTTTCTTGTGCTTCGGGAAAAGTTTCTTCTTCCATTTGGGGAGGAGAATTAATTCTCTGCACCTAGAAGTGGTTCTGAGTGACAGGTGAAGTGATAAGCTTGTCTGACTTTAACTACTTTTGTATACAGTGTGTGTTTTCCGCTGGTTGTGTATATTTACTCCAGTTTTTTTCAAGATTTTGGCTAAAAAGTGGGAGTAAAGTGTTAATGTGCTTTGTGTCCTAATTTTACATCACATTTCTTGACATGTTCATTTAGAATTGTGATAGGACTATCTACTACTGTTAGGGGAGAGTAGTTATTGTGGTTGCTTACTGAATGCAACTATTAAGGGGGGGCATGATAGTCAGTCATGCTGAATGAATTGAAGGATGATGTTGTTGCTGCTCTGATGAGATATGCGCAAAGATGTCAAACAAAGTTTATCTGAAATTTTGCACGATGTAGAATAATCTCATGGATTTTAGTGCAAAGATTGTTTAGCCAAAAATTGCCAAAGGGGGAGATTGTTAGTACCATGGTTTTGTGATTGGCTAAATTTTTCCAAAACATGGTTTGTCATAACAGGATGTGTTGTTATCTGTTTATGTGTTTTCCAACAAGATGTCGAAGACAATGTCATGACATCTTAGTCTGGTACAACAGGCACTTCTGTTTGTTATTTCTTGACAAGATTTAATTTGATTTTCTGAGATTCCTTTTGGATATATCTCAGTTATTTTCGCATGCCAAGAAGATGCAATCTAAAACTAGTGAATCAAATCTCCATCAGCATTAAAAGTTTCTAAATTTAGTTTTTAAGCTAATTTAGGATACTTGAAGATTTGTTCCAAGATTTAAGGAGATGTTCTCTACATAAATCAGCGCATGGATTTAGGAATAATTGGGCAGAGACTTCAAATCCCATGGAAAGCTGAAGACTTATAAAAGAAAGACCAAAACTTAGGGTAAAATAGTTCTTAACAGTTTGTAAAATAAGGGTTTAGGTTTGGGAGTCTCTCGTGTTCTTTGTGACTGTAAGTCACCCTTATATCTTTTGATACTTGTGGTAGACATAGTGTTCTAACCCATAAGCCTTTAGGTAATGAGTTGAGTATTATTATCCTGTAAGCTTTTAAGCAAAGAGTTGAGTATTGTTCTTGATGGAAGCTTTTAGGAAACCCAAGTATGGTTTTTAGTTAAGAGTCTTAACTAGGTATTTATAATTTGGAAGTATGTTCTTCCTGGCAGTTCTTGGGATTGAGATTGTCTTTGTTTGTAATTGGGAAGTATATTCTTCCTGGAAGTTCCTGGAATTGGGATTGTCTTTCCATGTAATTGGGAAATTTGTTCTTCCTGGAAGTTCCTGGGGTTGGGATTGTCTTTCTCGGTGATTGGGAGTTTGATTTCACCACGGTGATTGGAAGTGAGTGGGTTCTCGTATCTAGGAAGTGCTTAGGTAGAAATTGGACTGGGTAGGGAATAAGTGAGAGGTTGTAAACAGGAGATTTTAGCTTTGAATTAATACTTCTAATAGTGGATTTCCTTCCTGACTTGGTAGCCCTCAGATGTAGGCGATTTAAACTGAAATGTGTTAACAATTGATTGTCTTCTTTATCATTCTACATTTATAATTATGCATAATATATTAGTTTGGTATTGATATTCAGTCTGCAGGCAGATGTTGTAACATTCATCATGACATCATATTCTGATGTATGTAACATTAGTTCTGCCATATTATGTAAGTGCTAGAATTTCAACAACCAAAAGTTGCTCTTGCTAATGATATTCCTAAGTTTAAAAAGAGTATGAATGAATCCCATAAAAAGGGAAGTCTAAGTAAAAATAATATCAAAGGCAAAAGTAAATCACTTTGTAATTTGAGTTGTCTCTATTGTTGCAAGAAATGCCATACTATTGAAAAGTGCAAATTTAGGAGCCTTTTAGTTTCTAAAAGAGCCTTTCAATGGTGGTCCAAATGAAACCATGATTTCACTCACTCTCAAGGACCCAATAAAAGTTGAGTGCCTTGAATCTATACAGAAAATATGGATTCTCGATAGCAGATGCTCAAGGCACATGACGGGAGACATTACTCTGTTCCCGACTTTGTGGCAAAGAAGAAAGGTTTTATTTCCTATAGAGATAACACAAAAGGTGTCATACTTGGAAAAGGTAGTGTAGGTAATCCCTCGTCTACTACTATCTTCGATGTTATGTTAGTTGAAGGCCTTAAACATAGTCTACTTAGCATTAATCAATTGTGCGACAATGGTTATAAATTATCTTTTTCCAAAACCTGTTGCATGATTGAACATAATGAAAATAAGAATTGTATGTTTAGCGGCGTGAGGTTAAAAAATATTTATATTCTTAACTTGCATGATGTATCCATGACTAATGATAAATGTCTTATCACCGTGAATGAAGATTCATGGCTATGGCATATGCGCTTAGCTCATGTTAACTTTGACTTGATACATAAAGTAGTCTCTAAGGATCTTGTAATATGTCTTCCAAAAATAAAGTTTTCAAAAGACCAACCTATGTGATTTGTGCCAAATGGGTAAGAAAACAAGGGTCTCATTTCAATCTAAAAATATTGTTTCAACATCGAGACCACTTGATATTCTCCACTTGGACCTCTTTAGACCTTCACGGACAAAGAGCTTAGGTGGAAATTACTATGGTTTTGTTATAGTTGATGATTACTCATTATTTTATTGGACTATTTTCTTAACAAGCAAAGATGAAACCTTTGTATCTTTCTCATGTTTTTCTAGGTTATCCCAAAATAAGCTAAATTTGAAAATAGTTGCAATTAGAAGTGATCATGTAGGTGAATTTGAAAACCACCTTTTTGATGAATATTGTGATAAACATGGAATTGAACAAAACTTTTCATCTCCTAAGACTCCATAACAATGCTCAATGATAGTTCTCTACCTAAATACTTTTGGACCGATTTCGTTGGCACGACATGTTATGTCTTAAATAGGATACTCATTGTAATACGGTGGGAGAGTTGACTTATTTTGCATTCTATCACAGATGTTGTAGATATCAAGAGTCACATCAACTTTTCTTTTATCCAATAAGGAAAGGATGAAAAGAACAGGAAAGACCTTGAAGATTTTGGGTTCGAGGGGTAGGTTATGAAAAGGGAAGGTTTTATTACCCTTTTTATCCGTAGTTATCTACGGGCTCTTAATCGCTTAGCTCACTTTGAAAATTTTCTTTTTTGTGTGTGATTTGTTTGAAAATATTTTGAAATTTGAACTTTGTAATGATTCTTGTATCAGTCCTCAAGATGCGTACAAAGTGTTTCTAAAAATATTTGTTTGAAAAGTAGCGTGAAAATGTATTGTTTATGAGAAAGGTTGTTTGAAGAGTTTGTGAGCAAGCGATTGACAGTATTATACCCACTCAAGGTCGTTCTTGTACTTTTTCCTTCTCCTTTAGAGGCAGTGCTATCCATACCATTAGTTGGTAGGTAGACCTATCTATTGGATGTGAAGGGACATTAACGGTCGTCGTACGGTCATTGAAGGCAACTTGTAAGGACGCCTTAGCATTTTTCATAATAGACTATATCACTTATCGAAAGGTAACGTCGAAAGGGTCATTTAGGGACTATGATCTTTTATTCGAGGGACTTTGCTAAAGCATCCCTAATTTCAAGGGACATGACCGTTTTGTTCTGAAGGCAGCAAAGAGAGGTTACCCTAAAGGTGCAAGTGTACGAGTGTGTTAATTTCAGTTATTTTAGTCTTGAATTTAGATTATCTATCGATTGGACTTTCATCTTTCCATACAACCCTAATTACTAAGCAGTGGTATAGTGAATATAAAAGTAAATTGCGGAAAGTAAAGTTCCTACACTATTACATGGCTTTGGGGAAGATACATAATAGAGGTTCCAGAAAATAAAATGCGGAAATTAAAACCTACAACTATTACATTCCAGAGCAATTACATGATAATAAAAGTGTGGTAAGATAGAAGCTACTCTATTATGTCAGTGATAACATCCTATACAATTTCTCTAAGAAAATAAAACAAGATGAAGGAAATAGGAAAACAAAATGTTTTTTTGGCGATTTTGATGAAAAGGGTTTTGTTGATAATTAAAATAAACCTGAAAAACTAATTTGTTTTAATTAATAAAAGATTTAATTAATTAAATTAATTAAAAAACCTAGAACCTAATTCATTAGGGTTTGTAAAAAAAGGGTTTTGTTTTTTATGGTGAAGTGAAAATAGGGTTAAGGGGGAAAGAGTTAATGTTAGTAAAAAAATAATAGGGGAAGCAAAATCAATGGAAAATACGGTTAGAAAATAAAAAGGAAAATAAATTTCAGGGGTGGGTGTTAATCCCATGCCCTTTTCCCTTTCACAAACAAGCCTTGCCACTGCGTCAGGCGCGCGCTTGTGTTGGTAGGATGCGTGCAACACAATATACATCAAACCTGCAAAGATTGGAAAATATGAAAAATAAAATGTCAAAAGGCAGGATCAAACCCACACTCATGTACATCAAAGCCTTATCATGCACGCGCTTTCCACTAGGGTGGTTGTTTCATCCGGTATATAAGTTAAAACAAATAAAAATATAATAAACTCAAATAACTAGACCGAAGAAGTATCGTAGCCCTAGCACCGATCATCTTCTCCAGTGAGTACGTTTCTAGTCCCTGTAAAATAGCAAAAGTTAGAGGTTCCAAAGGACCCTACCCCCCCTAATTCGGGCCTTGAAAACTCAATGGTGCCACTGGTTTTGGCTAAATCATGTTGTACATAGAGATACGAAGAAAATAACCTAAAACGGTGTAAACATGGTAAACCCTTACGTGGTCGTCATGGGGGCCATGTGATGGGTCTATCCTGCGTTGTTATATCTCATAAACAAGTTAGTATCGTTAGTATGCATTAAAACATAAAGAAAACAAAAAATACAAATTCATGCAAGAATGGAAAAATAGTTATGTATGTTCATACGTTTCAGGCCCTTTGGATCCTTAGGATTGATCCATTCTTACCCTAGAATACTTCAGAGATCGATTGGAAAGGTTGGTTTGCTTTGAAAGTTGTTGCAACTAGGGTTCTTGATTTGCCCTAATTTTTGAGAATTTTTGAGATTTTGGAATGGTGTTTCTTGCAAGGTTTTTCGTGGCTTGTCATGTCTGAAATAATGAGAATATATAGTGATGAATTAGGTCAAAAGGGATTGGGCTTGGACCTTTGTAAGAAAACCTCTTATTTTATCTAATTTATTTTGCACTTTAAATAAATAAAATCTAAGATAAGTAGAACAAAAATCAAAGGGGTGTATGAATAAGTTAAGAAGTTCATATTGAGGCCCATAACACGCATGGACCTTAAAACACTAGCCCACTAGCCCAAAAATTCGAGTTTGATCAATTTGTGTTTCATGTATTTCCTCAAAATTTCCCAACTTGCACTAATCATAACTCTCTCAGTTTTCATTATTTGAAGGTGATATCTGACTTTTTGGAAAGCTCGAGATGTCCTCTACAATCTCTATGTTGGTGATTTTTGCATTTGAAGAACTTATAATGATGTAAGTTTCCTTGACAAAAAGTGTCTTTTTGTTGACTTTTGAAATGACTTATACTGTATTGGCCCATATCTTTCAAATGAAGCATTTTTGGACTTGAGCTTAGAGTGACAGAGTTGTATATAATTGAATTTCCTTCAAAATGAGCTTTGGTTGAGGAAAATTGGATAAAGTTTGTGAAAGTTATGTTTAGTCAAAGTTCAGTTGACTTCTCCCTAGGAAAACTCTTATTTGGCAACTTTTGACTTTTGATCAACCCTTGATCAAAGTTCAGTTGACTTCTCCTTGATGAGTCATGATCAAACCTTGATAAAATTATTAATATGACTTCAAAATCTTGATGTTGACCAAAAATCTTGAAGTTTGACTGTATATTGACCATAATTGACTTTTTGTTAAATATAGTTGATTTTCAGTCATCCGAGCAATTGACTGAGCAAACTTGTGATGCAAGACTTGAAATTCGGCATGAGAATTCCTTGAGATACATGATAAAACATGGGAACCAATTGAGGCCTTAAAAACCCAAACTTCCTTAAGAAAAATGAAACCCTAGTTGTAAGTCCATTGCTTAGGAGGAAAATTTATCTGATCAATTCTTGAGCAACCTTGAGCATTTGAGAACCCTAGGAGAATGTCTTGAATAAAATGGGAGGGGAAATTTTGGGGTACAACAACTTCCCCTGTTCATTCTTTTTAAACCTAAAGAGTTATATTAGCATGTTCGCCATTCGTGATCTGAAGGTAGAAGAGGATTGAATACTTAGGTGCCCAGAAATTTGCACTCGTATGTGTAGGAAATAACATTGTTGGTTGATAATATTGCTTGAATGGGATTAAAGATGTCATTCGGAGAGGTGACAGAATGTCGTTGGAGATGGGCTTATATATGCCATCAAAATAATTATTGATAGGAGTATCATAATGAGTCTACGCTCGACCATTATCTGAGGAATGCTTTCTAGAATGAACCTCTGGGTAAGGTGCTTAACTAGACGCTTGTCATATTTAGTCTCTGCGGGAAATGCTTGTCAGAATTCAGTCTCTGAGGTAAATGCTTGTCATGTAGATAGTTGCCTCGTCCTGTTTCAGGAATTGATCCACAATTTGTTTTTGTTGGTAAACCCGTCTTGTTCCGGGAATTCATACTACATGGTCATTTTGATAGTTTCCCCATCCTGTTTCAGGAGTTAATCTTTGCCCGATTATAAAGATAGTTTCCCTATCATGTTTCAGGAGTTAATCTTTGCCTTGTCATACAGATAGTTTCCCTGTCCTATTTCGGGAGTTAATCTCGGACATGCTTTTTGTTGGAGAACCCATCTTGTTTCAGGAATTCATAGTGCCTTGTCCTATAATAGTTATCTTGTCTTGTTTTGTGAATTAATCTTGGACCTGGCCATATAGATAGTTTCCTCGTCCTGTCTCGGGAATTAATCTCTGACCTATTTTAAAGTTGTTGATGATATTCGTCTGTTTGTGAACTTTTACCTGAAAAGATAAAATTAGTCTATATGCAATGTCATGATGTATGCAATGCGTTGCGTAATGATGTTCTCAAAGTAAATGAGAGTGTGTTATATGTGTTTCGTATGCATATGCTATGATATTTTTTCAATGATGTATGGATGCAAGATATCGTTGGAGCGTATTGGTAGCTTCGTGTAACATCTTAGCTGGGGAAAATAAATCCCGAACTGTCACTAGGGATGGAGAATATGAATCTTCAATCTTGTTTAAAATGTCTCCGCTGGGGATTCCTGCTTTCTGTTTTCAGGATATTCCGCTGAAAATGTTTGAATTCTTCTTGTGGATAGAATAGTTCAGGAACATTGGTCGTTCATCACTCTACTAGAGAATTTAACTCTTATATACCCTAACTGAGGATAAAAGAGATGAATAACCTTCAGAGGTGTCGTATGATCGAGTTTCTGATATGGACGTCAAATCTTCTGGGGGATGACAAAGTTAAATGATGTCGGGCCCAATTTCAGATTTCGTAGCAACTTTCTGGGGATAGCAACTTGGACTAAACTTTTCTAAAGAAGAGAATCTTACCGGGGATTTGCAGTAATCAGAGAGATTAACTCTGCTTGGGACATTAAATTCCATTGGGAAAATAAACCCTACTGGGGAAATAAACCCTGTTGGAGAAGAGAATTCTACAGGGGATTTTGTAGTGTTGGAGAAATAACTCAGTTGGGGAATTAAATTCCTGTGAACTGTGCTGAGGACATATTTCTGATGGGAATCGGAATTCCATAGGCAATGCGGAGGAAGTTCACATTATATGTTGGAGAAATGATCAAACTTCTTTATCTGCTAGGGGATCTGATGGGGAGTATGGTCCTGTTAATAGCTTGAAGATGCCCTAATTCTTGTCTGAAGGCATTTTAGACTTGCGGGGGAATGTATCTCCATCGGGGATGAGCTTGTGAGAGTAACTATGTGGGGATAATACCATGGAGGTTGTTCTGTGGGGATTTATGGACGACTTGAACGTTATCCCAATTCCTAGAGTCTTGAGTAAATTCTTATTCTTATTTGTATGCATATGTTTGTTAACAATAATCATATTCATATGCATATGTTGATTTAATTTAGTCACTGGATGTTTTTTCAAACAAAACACAAAAACTAAAACAAAGTTGAATTCTAAAATCATCTTGTATTGATAATTGGCCTATAAATAGACCGTTTTTGTATATAGAGACGAAAATACTAGTAAGAGGAAATCATCATGAAATGAAAAGAGTAAAACCAAAACATATAGCTATGTGTAAACGAACCCATCAAGTTTCAACTTTATTTTTCCTTTATGTCTTAAAGCATCTCATCCCTCACTGTCAGAAGAAGTTGACTAAATTGATATGTACCATTTGAACTTGACGTCAGTAACAAAGCTTATTGTAAATAGATGATCTAACGAGACATAGTCGTACACTTTAATCCCTAACTTTTTCCTAGACCTTCGTTTCAGGTTTTCAGTCCACCGAGATACCCTTTTTTGCCCGAGCCGCCTTTTCAGGTTTTCGACTTGTCGGGTGTACAATCTTTATATATATATATATATATATATATATATATATATATATATATATATATATATATATATATATATATATATATATATATATATATATATATATATATATATATCCCTGATTTTTTCCCAAACCCTTTTGTTTCTCCGGGATGCCCTAAGTTTTGCTTAGGCCAGTCAACCTAGCGGGTATCTTTCATGTGTAGTATCTTTTAACTATGTCTGCATTCACAGGGTGCGAAAATTCTTCACCATCCATGATGGTAAGTATCATAGCACTGCCAAAAATATCTTCTTGACTATAAATGGCCTTTCGTAGTTGGGAGTCCATTTTCCCCTGGGATCACCTTGCGGTAGGATAATGTGCTTTATTACCAAGTCACCAGCCTGATATACTTGATGCTTAACCTTTTGTTGAAGGCTTTGATCATGCGCTTTTGTACATCTGACCATGGCAAACAACCGTAAGCCTTTTCTCGTCAATCAAAATTATATGGTCTAGCCTAGTCTGAACCCATACATCTTCGTCTAAATCTGTGTCATTCATAATACTTAGAGAAGGAATTTGGACTTCGACAGGTAGGACAACTTCCATACCGTATATTGGAGAGAATGGGGTTGCCCTAGTTGATGTACAGACTAAGGTACGATAGCCATGAAGAGAAAATGGTAACATCTCATGCCAATATTTATATGTCACCGTTATCTTCTGTATGATCTTCTTGATGTTATTATTGGCGGCTTTCACTGCGCCATTCATCTTCGATCAATACAAAGAATAATTGGGGTGCTTGATTTTGAACTGCGTGCAGAGTTCTATGATCATAGTATTGTTCAGATTAGTACCATTATCCGTGATAATCCTTTTGTGGATTCCATACCGACAGATAAGGTTATGCTTAATGAATCGGGTGAAAACATTCTTGGTAACATAGGAAAATGAGGCTGCTTCAACCCACTTCGCGAAGTAATCAATGGCGAAGAGGATGAAACGATGTACGTTAGAGGCAGTAAGCTTAATTTCTCCAATCATATCAATCCCCCACATTGAAAATGGCCAAGGAGCAGTCATGACATCCAGAGAAACCAGAGGTACGTGTACTTTGTCAGTGTAGATTTGGCATTTGTGACAAGTTCTAGAGTGATGATGGTAATCAGTTTCTATAGTCAACCAATAGTAACCCACTCTCAGAATATTCTTAGCCATTGTATGTTCCCTGGAGTGAGAACCAAAGACACCTTCGTGCATGTCCTCCATAATTTTCTCAGCTTCCTTCTTGTCCATGCAACGAAGGAAAGTCAAATCATGGTTGCGCTTGTACAAAATTTCGTTGCTCAGGAAGAACTTAGCAGAGAACCTCCGTAGGAATTTCTTGTCATCGATAGATGCACCCTTGGGGTACTCTAGAGCCTCGAGGTGCCTCTTCACGTCATGAAACCAAGGCTTCTCCTCTACTCCGCCAGTTTCAACTTTGTAGCAGTGTTCTGGTTCGTCCAGACTCTCAAAGGTAATTCGAGGAGCTTCGTTGTTCCATCTAACTTTGAACATAGATGACATGGTAGCCAATGTATCTTTCAGTTGATTATCTTCTCGTGGAATATGTTCAAAAGTGATTTCCTAGAAGTATGAAAATAATGTCTGTACATGCTTCCGATAAGGAATGAGATTCGGGTGCTTCGTATCCTATTCTCCCTTAATCTGACTGATGACTAGGGATGATTCCCTATACACATCTAAGAATTTGATCCTCATATCAATAGCAACTTTGATACCTATGATTCACGCTTTGTATTCGACCATGTTGTTGGTACAGTCAAAGCACAATCTGGAAGTGAAGGGCGTATGGCAACCCTTAGGGTAGATGATCACAACACCAACTCCAGTACCAAGTGCGTTGTAAGCTCCGTCAAAAACCATAGTTCATCGTGATCCTGGCTCAGGTCCTTCATACGGTCCAGGTTCTTCATAATCTGTAACTAATATAATGTTCTCGTCTAGGAACTCGAAATTCATAGACTAATAGTCATCTACAACTTGATGAGCCAAATGATTCGCCAATACACTTCCTTTGATTTCTTTCTGAGTGGTGTACTGAATGTCGTATTCTGTTAAGACCATTTACCATTCGGCTATTCTTCCAGAGAGAGCGAGCTTCTTGAATATGTATTTGATTGGATCCATCTTAGAGATCAACAAGGTAGTATGAGTCAACATATATTGTCTTAGTCGGCGAGCAGCCCATGCCAAAGCGCAACAAGTTTTCTCAAGCAGTGAGTATCTTTTTTCAGTCAATAAACTTTTTTCTAAGGTAGTATATTGCATGCTCTTCTCGACCAGACTCGTCATACTGCCCCAATACACACCCCCATTGAATTCTACAACACTGTTAAGTACATGATAAGAGGTCTTCCTTCAACTGGTGGCATCAGGATCAGAGGTTCTTGGGGGTATTCCTTGATCTTGTCAAAAGATATTTGTTAATCTTCATTCCATTTCACTACTTGATCTTTCTTCGGTAATTTAAAGACCGGCTCACAAGTAGCGGCCAAATGAGAAATAAATCGGGCAATATAATTCAGTCGTCCCAAGAAACCTCTGACTTCCTTCTTAGTACGGGGAGATGGAATTTCTTAAATGGCTTTGACCTTGGTGGGATCCACTTCAATACCTTTACCACTGACAAAAAAACCCAGGAGTTTACCAGATCTCACCCCAAAGGTGCACTTGTTCGGATTCAACCTCAGCTTGTATTTCTCCATTCTCTCAAACAGCTTGTGTAGATGGTCAAGATTTTCTTCCTTAGTTTGAGACCTGATTATCATGTTATCAACATAAACCTCTATCTCGTGATAAATCATGTCATGGACAGAGCTACCATAGAACACTGATATGTCGCACCGACGTTATTCAAACTAACAGGCATAACTTTGTAACAAAAAGTGCCCCACTGTGTGACGGAGGTTGTTTTCTCCATGTCTTTAGGTGTCATCTTAATCTGATTATAACCTAAGAAACCATCCATGAAGGAGAATGCCTTGTGTTGAGCAGTGTTGTCGACCAGAACATCAATATATGGAAGTGGGAAGTCATTTTTAGGGCTTGCCCTATTCAAATCCCTGTAATCTACACACATACGTACTTTGCCATCTTTCTTTAGTACCGATGAAACAAGCGGATGAAAATCATTAGACAATGAAGTCACCATCAAATGTCTTTTATCCCACATGAAGGGAAAGGTAAACATCAAGAAAACGTGAGAAGGGAGAAGTCACGGTCTTGCAACCGAGAGATCGGGTAAGGAAGCCTGTTACGCGGGGGAAGGTATTAGCACCCCATACGTCTGTAGTACTCTATGGGGTCCACTCTTGTAATCTATCTTATGGGTGTGTTTAATCTATGCTTACTGTAATGCTGAGGAAGGATGCATGCAAAAGAAAGGAGAAATTAATGTAGGGAAAATAAAGTTGTGCTCACTTGGGCCCTACCTCAATGCCTGTGTACCCTTTTTGAGTAATCAGAGTTACCGTAGTTCGGATCACGTGTTTTTGTTTGTTTTGTGTTTTTTATGAACATTGTTAATTCAGCCTTTTGCGGCAGCTCGACCTTTGGAGACTCACAAGTTGGCACAGAAGTAAATTAACATGTCCTTACCTAAAAATGGTCTCGAGTTACGCCCTCAAGGCAAGATACCACATTTGATTGGTTTGTGTTTTGTTACCTTGAAAAAGGAATTTTATTGTTAAGATGTTTTATGGTTCACTAAAAAAGAAAGTTTTAGTTTTAAATGCATATGCAAAAGGGGAAGAAAAGAGTCTAACAGAGACTAGCCTATTTCTAAACTTAATGTTATCATGCAATGGTGGCCATACATCAAGGATGAAATGGAAATCTCTACCTATTGTTATCATGCATGGCTTTCCACCTAAGGTCTAACTTGCATCTAAAAGGAGCAAGCACATCCTAAGGGAACATGGTATGTACAAGGATAAAACAAGCAAGCTCGCACACACATAAAATAGTATGGAAAAGAAGCGAAATTCTTTAGCCAAGGGGACGTATCACCCAAGACAAACAAGCGGCAATAGGATGTAAAACAAAAATCTGATGTTCAAAGCGACTGAACACGTAACCAAGATATAAGAGATCAAGGTAGGCGATAGAAGGAACTATGAACAATCAGAGTGTCAACATCATCCAATGCAAACTCCTGACAAAGCGTGGCATTTTGATTGCAAAACCCTTCCCTACTTGACGACTCGATAACAAGAGCAGGCACAACTCTGAAGCATCGTGGTGCGTCACGAGCTAAGGATGACACAAACAAAATGGTGGGGGTTGATTGTGAACCCTCCCCGCTCGCCTCTTTTTGAGGACTTCAATAAGGGATGGGGGAATAGATGCAAGCACAAATATAAACACACGTGTGGAATACCTACTTCAAAGGTAGGGTTTTAAACAGCCACAAATAGCACACAGAAAACACACAATACAAAATTTCCCTAAACGAGTCTTTAAATAAATCAGAGGGACTCCAGACATGATCAGTAATGGAGATCCCCTTCATACATCTCTACTCTACTTCTCATGGCATCAGAAAGAAGTAAAGTCCTACTTCTCATGATCTCTAAAAAAGCAGTAAAGAAGTACGATAAAGTGTGGAAATGAGGAATAAAATGAAGTTGTGATGATACCAAATGGAAAAGGTCCATTGCCTCTTCAAAACCATACAAGCGAGGAGAAAAATCTACAGAAGCTTCTTCTCACAAGTGATCAAACAAATTAATCCCGAAGCATTCCATATTGCGAAAATTATATCAACATTCTATCACAAAATCTTAGCTAAAAAATGACAATGAAAATGATTATTGAACATGAAAATAATAGAAAACTTGAATGGAAATGCTAAAGAGAGGTCCTAAAGAATTAAAAAATGTTCTAATACTTTCGTATCATTTTTTATCATTTTGTCATGCAATAAAAATTAACAAAAGCCAATAAAAGAAATTGATAAAGAAAAATAAAATGAAAATGTAAAGAGTTCAGGGGGTGCATAGTTACATCCAAGGGTAATATTACAAGCAAACTGAATTGATGTTAAGCCCAATCTGAATGAGTCCATTATCAATTTTTGTTCACTTGCAATTCAAGCTTCCAAAAATCTTGTTGTATGGGCTTCAGAAGGATGAATTACAGTCCAGCCTCAACTGCATCAACAAGCCAATCATAATTTTTATTATCGAATAAAAAAAATTAAACAATATTGAATAAATTGGCACGTTGTTTAGAAGATGGTTAGTGTCTGGAATGAGTGATGTTCCTAATCCCATGATTAACACCCCCCCCCCATATCTTCTCTTTGAACGGTCATCTTCGTCTCTCTCTGTATCTCTTGAATGGTGGTGAATCATGTTATTCCTCTGTGATCAAGACGGCACCGCGAGCCAACTCTCCATCTCTGATGAACTCCTTCCATTCCGAATCTGTCTTCTACTCAAACTCTCACTCCCAAGCTCAAGCTTCCTCATCATCTTCGAAGCTCTGTCCAAACGATTCTTCCGCGCCGTGATTAGGAGGCCCAAACCTCTTATTTCTCAATCGCCAATGTCACCTCTCGTGCCACAACGTCGAAGTTACCGCTCAACTTATCCTCGTACTCAACACAAGCTCATTGTTCAACCTCCTCCTTCGTTCAAATTCGTGCTTTTTTGAAGGAATTGTAGCCATGTCCCTCTTTTGATTTCGCATCTAGTCTCATCTTCACGAATTTGTATTCAACTTTCTCGAAATAGAAACGGACGCAGGTATATGAATCATATTGCTTCCTCCTTTTCTCCTTCTTCTTTGAGTTTTTGATTTTATTGAGCATGTAGTGATGTTGATCTTATGTTGTTAGACAATGTTAATGCAGTTGCGGTTCTACAAAAAATGATGTTGATACAGAACCTTGTTGCCTAATGAGTAGGAGATGCAGGTTGTTTGTGGCGACCGAAGTACTCTTTTCATAATTACTGATGAGAAAGGGGTAGATTGCTTGAAGATTTGATGCAGCAAGATGATGATTGCAGATTAGAGAGAAGATTGAAGACCGTTGACGGTGATGAGGCAGAACAATTTTGATCATGACTGCTGCAGATTATGGAAGGCTATTCAAGATGGAAGATGAAAATGAGAATTTATGGTAGAGGTTGCATAGAATTTGAGGGAGATATTATAGAGAGATTGGAGGATGAAGAAAGGTTGATGGTGGATGAAGGTAGTTATGGAGGGAATGAAAATTTCTGCATCTTTGTATGATTCTCTAGAGAGTGAAGAGTGAAATTTTTAAAGTGAGTTTATGTTTTCCTCTTTTTTCTGTATGAACTCTTTTATGGTGCGAATGAATCCCTAACTCTTTTCGTTATCTCCTAGTTAGTTAAGAGTTAGTTATTCTGTTAAGCTTGGTTTGTTAACTTTTAGGAGTTAGTTATAGGTTAGTTGGACTGTTAGTTACAGACTGTTTGAAGGTTGGTTGAATTCTGTTAGATGTTCAGTTTGGATCTGTTCTTTATTGCTGAGCTAGAAATTCTATTAATTTTTATATTATAGGTAGCTATAGAAGTTTGTCATGAAAATTGGTTAGAATTTTAGTTAGGAGATTTAAAAAAACAGTTAGCTGGTTGTTAGTCTCGGTTAGGGTTCTATTTTGACAGTTGGTGACTCAGTCCTAACTTGTTAGAAATTCTATTATGGTTGGTTATTGGTAGCTTGAAGGGTAAGGATTTATTAGTCATGGAGCTTGAGGTTTAGGAATTTGAAGTTCGTTATAGACTCTGAAGCTTAACGCAAGGCATTTATTCAATCTGAGTTCACTACCATTCTGACGTGTCTAAAATAGTTTGGATTCTTTTTCTGAACAATGAACTGCTACTACTTTTATGGAAAACTTATTTTGGAATTATCTGATTTAATTGTAGGGTTGATTATTGGTCATTGCTAACTCAAGGTTACTTTGTGATTTTCGTGATGTTATTGATTGGTGCCGGACATTGGCATGAAGGCATGACTTTGGCATGAAGGCACATGTAATTTTGCACGGAGGCAACTTGGAATCAAGTACAACATGAAGCTGAAAGAAGAGATCCCTGAAGTAATTTGGAAGGGCTTAGAGAAATAGGGATCATGGTCACAATTAGCTTCTTAGTCAACCTATGCAAGCTATTATTTGTGTAATCTCTTCGTATCACACTCTTAAACCTTGTAATGAATCTAACTTTGTAGTCTCTTTATAATTTTCTCTTGGAGGTTCTTTTGTAAAAGTATGAACCTGTAGTTACCTTGGTTAGATTTGACTTGGTCCATAAAAGTTATCCTTCAAGAGTTAATTTTCTAACCAAATGAGAACATCTTCATTTCTACACCTTTGGAACAAATCAACGTATAAAAAGCCTAAGAGCTTAAAATTGACTTTGGAATGATCCAATGCCTTTAAACTTGGAATAATTCACCAGATAGAAAATGAATTTCATACCCTGCATCAAATTCACAATATTGTCTTGATTTTGAAGGAACCTTTGGACATGTGAGACAAGGTTGAACGATAATGAATGGAACTTGAATGTCTCTTAAGAAGACCTTATGCACAAACACTTCAATTTTGCAAGCACAATTTGATCTACTTAAACACAATAGGCAACTTGAATGAATACTAACCAATCAATAAATCCAGATCAATTATTCCAATTAAATCTCAATTCCAAACCTACTTGTATTACAAACGACATGTAATAATGATGAGAATCAAAATTTACTTAATCTGAATGATTCCACAAGTTCATCTCCCATGCCATTACTAGAAATCTTATTTCACTCTATCACAACAAAAATGCACTGAAAAGTCTTTGAAACTAAAAATTATACTTGGAGCAGAGGAGAACACCTTTGTTGAATGTCAGTTGAATTAACAAGCGCAGGAACCAGGGATAATAACCCTAATCCTCTTGAGATGCATTTGAGATGCTGAGAAGGCCTCATCCCTAGCTTACAAGGTTTTTATTTGAGGTATTGATCAAAATCCTTGCATTAACAAGTTACAACCCTTTGATGGAGAACTTGATGATCTTTGTATCTTGATGAGAATAAAACTCTCAGTTGTCATGAACACAAGAAACCTTAGCTCCACAAACCATAATTGACGATGGAACCAGTTGATTCCATGAGGGAAGATAAGAGCCTAAAAGCATAGAGAGACCCTAATTCCTTAATATCCTTGATCCTATGCTAAATTTATTGGTTAGTGATGCATGAGGTGTTAATTGACCTAATAAAGGATATGCAGATGAAATGAGAACGGAATGTATAAGCCAAATGATTTGATAAAAGGGTAGGACAAATTTGGGGTATTACAACTGCCCATATTTAATCGTCTTAAACCTGAAAGTACGATTGGCACGTGCCTTTCGGACATTCGAGGTAGAAGATGATTAAATACCAATGCCAAAAATTTGTTTTGAGAGAAAGTATGAGTGTTTATTTATTTTTGTGATATTTGTTGGGGGAGAACTTTGGTTTTTCCTTGTTAAAAGGATTCATGGATGAACCTGGAAGGTGATTTCTCCTAACACGGCAACGGTTCCGAAACAGGGTTTAGAAATTGACACAAAGAGTGCTTGAAAATCGACACGATGAGTGTTTAGAAGTTGACGACAATTGTTTAGAAGTTGACGACAACTGTTTAGGAGTTGAAATGACGAGTGTTTAGAAGTCGACAGGACGAGTAGTGGAAGATGACACGATGAGTCTTTAGAAGTTGACACGACGAGTGTTTAGAAATTGGCACGACGAGTGCTTGGAAATCGACACGATGAGTGTTTAGAAGTTTACATGACGAGTGCTTGGAAACCGACACGACGGGTGTTTAGAAACCAACACGACGAGTGTTGGAAGATGACATGACGAGTGTTTAGAAGTTCACACGAAGAGTGTCTGAAGATAACATGAAGAGTGTTTAGAAACCGACACGACGAGCGAAGGTCAATGACACGATGAGCGTCTGAAGATAACACGATGAGTGTTTAGAAACCAACACGATGAGCGAAGGTAAATAACACGATGAGTGTCTGAAGATAACACGACGAGTGTTTAGAAACCGACACGACGAGTGAAGCTAAATGACATGACGAGCGTATGAAGATAACACGACAAGTGTTTAGAAACTGACACGACGAGCGAAGGTAAATGACACGATAAGCGTCTGAAGATAACACGACGAGTGCTGGAGGAAAGACTTCACCAGGGACTCATGATAGATTAACACATACGCGTGTTCGAAATAATACTGAAGAGTATCGGAAGAGGACACAAACGAGTATCAAGGAAAGGATAACACAAATGAGTGTTTTAATCAATACATAAAAGTATCGAAAGAAGATACATACAAGTATCAAAGAAAGGTTTAACACAGACGAGTGTTTGAATCAATACGGATGAGTATAGAAAGAAAATACAGACGAGTATCAAAGAAATGATTACACAGACGAGTATCTAAATAAGATACAAACGAGTATCACAGAAAGGTTTAACATGGACGAGTGTTTGAATCTATACGGACGAGTATCGAAAGAAGATATAGACGAGTATCAAAGAAATGTTTAACACGAACGAGTATTTGAGTCAATATGAACAGGTATCGAAAGAAGATACATACGAGTATCAAAGAAAGGTTTAACACAAATGAGTGTTTGAATCAATACGAATGAGTATCGAGAGAAGATACAGACGAGTATCGAGAAAATGTATAACACAGACGAGTGTTTGAATCAATACAGACAAGTATTGAGAGAAGATACGAACGAGTATTAAGAAAATGTTAAACACGGACGCATGTTTAAATCAATATAGATGAGTATCGAAAGAGGATACAAACATGTATCGAAGAAGGTTTAACACGGACATTTTTTTAAATCAATAGGGACGAGTACCGAAAGAAGATACAGAAGAGCATCAATAAAGGATTACATGGATGCATTTTTGAATCAATACGGACGAGTATCGAAAGAAGATACAAACGAGTATCAAATAAAGATTTAACACAAATGAGTGTTTGAATCAATACGGACGAGTATCAAAAGAAGATACAAATGAGTATCAAATAAATATTTAATACAGACGAGTGTTTGAATCAATACAGATGAGTATCGAAAGAAGATACAAATGAGTATCAAAGAATATTTAACACAGACGAGTGTTTGAATCAATATGGACGAGTATCGAGAGAAGATACAAACGAGTACCAAGAAAAGGTTAAACACATATGCGTGTTTAAATCAATATGGACGAGTATCGAAAGAAGATACATACGAGTAACAAAGAAAGGTTTAATACATGCGAGTGTTTGAATCAATACGGATGAGTATCGAGAGAAGATACAGACGAGTATCGAGAAAATGTCTAACACAGACGAGTGTTTGAATTAATACAGATGAGTATCGAGAGAAGATACGGACAAGTATCAAGAAGAGGTTAAACACGGACGCACGTTTAAATCAATACGGGAGAGTATAGAAAAAGGATACAGATGGATATCAAAGAAGGATTTAACACAGACAAGTGTTTGAATAAATACAGACGAGTATCAAAAGAAGATACAGACGAGTATCAAAGATTGTTTAACACATACAGGTGTTTAAATCAATACGGGTGTGTATCGAAATAAGATATAGACGAGTATCAAGGAAATGATTACACAAACGAGTGTTTGAAAAGCTGACATAGACGAGTGTTTAGAAAACTGACACAGAAAAGTGTTTAGGAAATTGACACAGACGAGTGTTTAGGAAAACTGACATGGGCGAGTGTTTTCAAGGTACCGACATCGTTACCTAGTTATCGTGATGTAATGAAGGTCGTCAGCTGAAGGTTTGGGAGAGATGTCCTCTTGTGGGGATGTATTGTTGTCTTTGAAGGATTCAGGTCTTTTGTGTAAGGTACCCGATCTGGCTTATGCTTCGTATGCATGTTTGAATTTATTTTTCCGCAAAGACCCATTCTGATGGATCGGTTATGTGCTTTTGAAGATGTAATGTTATGCAGTGATAACTATATGCAATCCAGAGAAATAAACTTCATGGGGATAAATGAAGGCTCGTTGGGAACTATTGCTCATCACCGGGGATGCCAATAAGAACTAGCGTTGGAAACCTGCGGTATCAAAGATCATTGGGGATACCGATAAGAATTCGCACTGTGGCGCTCATGATAGCGAAGATTATTGATGACTCCGCTGAAGATTGGATTTATGGCGAAGCAAGTTTTCAGGTATGCCATTGAATTTTGAATCGTATTGTTGGGGAAGAGATAATCTGACCCGACTTCTGTATGTCCTGAACTGCTTAGAGAATGGTAGAACTAAATACATCGAGGAACAGATGTTGAACACCATGTGGATCTATTTGAATACATGCCCTAAGTTTATGCCATACTGGGGAATTACCTCATAAATCACTAGGGGATAAAAAGATGGACATGGACGTTTGTGAATGCCCCGGTTTACTCCACTAGGAAAAGTCTATAGGACAAATTTGCGAATGCCCTAGTTTAGCTCTATGAATGCCCCAGTTAGGCTTTGCGAATGCCCCAGTTTAGCTCTTGGGGGTCATGCACTTGTGCGTGCCAAGTCAAACGATGACTCTAGGCTTTCTGGATTCACTTGGGGAATCAAGTTTGAAATTGTTAGTAGCATATGAAGGAGGATTTGCATGCTGGATAGGTCGAGGTAACCGTTATGATGCTTTTATCTTGATTGTAGTGGTCTTGTACAACATAATTGTCTTGAGCAGCTCTACGAGATTGGATGAGGAATGCCCTTGTCTGTGGGATTTCTAAAAGAATCTATGCTGAATAAAATACCAGAATATTCGTGGCACAATATGATATGAGGTGGCCTTCCCCAATCTCTTGAGTCACGAAATAAATTGCTCATGATTACATCTTTCTTGGAGAGATTTGTCAAATCTCGACGTGATTTCCCCAGGTTGAATGAATTCTGAATATATTTCTCGACATGGTGGACTCTAATTGATGGAAACTTGAGATTCATCAACAGGATAGCGTCAGGTTGGTCAAGATTGAAGAGATTTATCAACATGATAGCCTCTGATTAATAGCTTTGAGGGAATGCTCTAGATCGGGCTGAGCTCAGAGATATTGAATCTCGACTTGATTGCCCCAGATGACGGAATCTGCTAACTTCATCCCTAAAGAGTGCTTAGATTGTAAAGCACCAAGATGCTTTCACGTAACGGAATCTCTAGGCAATGTGCCCTTATATTAGTCATTTCTCTTGCGATAGCTGACTTTTTCTTCAATGGAGTATTCAATCCTTTCTTCTCAGACAAGATTGAGCTCTTTACTGATGCTCATTGTGTAAACTTACTTAATGTCAAACAGTTGTTTTGTATGTAGAATAATGTTTATTATGAGAATGATAATTCTAATGCAACACGTATGTAACTCTTGAAGTTTGAAAAGCTTTAAATGAATGGCGTCACAACTCTATTGTGAGCTAATCACTAGCTAGATAGCAACATTTGAAAATTATTTTTCATGAAATATAATGTAAGCATATGATGCCAACCCATATATTTAAACATACCTCTTAGGAGTCAGTTAAACGCTATCTCATTATAGCACGCTTTCGAATTGACCCATGCTTCAGTTAGGACTTTTAAGGGTTGTAACGTGGCCTGGTTCACAGTTTTAGAAAAAGAATTTAAGGCTCAAAATTATTTGGTTCCCACCCATTCTCCATGATGTTCTCCAGTCCTAAGCTGAGTTAACCCGATACAAGCATTCATCTCTAAAACGAGGAGTTTGTGATGGTTGAGGAACCACTGAGGTTTCTTGGACATGACATTCACTTCACCTTTTTCTTTCGCTGTCTGATCACACGATCTTGTTCTTTTGATGAGTATTTTTATTGGTAATCCTTTTATCACCTTTTAGGCTTTTCAGCTTCTTTCTTGCTTTCCCTAACTTTTTGCTGGACAAGTTATTTTTGAATCTCGATTTAGATGTCCAACAGGATGCCCTAACTTTTGCCTAAGCGACTTGTTTTCATGTTCCAACTTAGCAGAGATTTTTGTTTCTTTATTTCATTATACTTTCCTTTTTGAACAAGTCATTGATCTTTACATTGTCTTTGATTTGTTAGAAGTGATTGTGACTGTATGAGTCTTTAGTAGATGAGGGATAGCCATTGTTGTATCGCCATCTTTGATCCTCCTGACGTACGAGAGATACCCATTGGGATATCACTCTCTTTGATGCACATTGATGATAGATGAGGGTTAGCCATTACGTTTTTGACTTTCCTCAACCTTTTGAAGGATAACCAATTATGTATCCTTAAATGTGCACTCTTGATGAGTTCTGAATGCCTGATCAGATTAAGCAAACACTACCCGCCCCAGGGTTAAAATGAGGGTTTTCTCTGAACAGAAAAGAAACTCCTACTTTGAAGGCTCAGAGAGGTTAACGAGGGTTTATCTCCATTATATCTCTGATGTTTAGGAATTGAAACAAGGCCTTTACATATTCAGCAGGGTCTTACTCAAAAGCATACCAACCAGAGACTTTTTTGCGTTTTTAGATTATCTTCATCCCTCTAATCTTTTCCTAAGCATAAGACTTGAAAACTTGGCATTAATATTCAAGTAAAACATTTAAAGAGTGATAACAAATGAATGAATAAAAACGAAAGGAACACTTCAAGACAAGCATACTTATTGCATTAAAATTTTCATTAAAAAATAGACAGGTTTCTACATGGAAGTAATGTTTAAACAAACAAGCAAGAATACAATTGAAAATGCAGTAAAGAAACCAATGATTACCATCATTGAGGAGACCTGACTCCGTATGGACTTCTTGATTATGATGACTTTCTGCAGTCTTGATACTTAAATGGGTGAGAGAACTCTCCTTCTAATCTGATGTGAACACAACAATCTCTGCATTGATCCCGTCTTGGACCTTGTCTCTGGATGACATACCATCTTCAATCGAATGGCCAGGTGTCCCAGAATAATATGCATAGAAGATTCTTTTAGAAGAACGAATGAATGCTTTACCAAGAGAATTTCTATAAACCGCATCACCAAGCGTATTATGTCCCAAGGAAACAATACCATTCATCTTCATCTGCTGATAAGATGTTCTGAGAACTTAAGATTGTATAGCACTCCCTGGTTGAAAGTGTTCCCCTAAAAGATGAGGAGAAGAGAGAACCTCTACTGCGGTAGTAGGTGCAAGATTGTTGACATCATTATCAGAGCTTCCATGATCTGGCTCACCTGAGTCTTCAATCGATTATCTCCCTTCTCAAAGAATTCCTGACCACAGGCCAAAGCTTGCATGTATACCACAACCAACCCCATTGAGATCTTCATATCAGTCAATTCCCCAGAGTTATCCCATAACTGATCTCTGAACACATATAGTAAGAAATTAAGCTTGAAACTCGGAAGAGAGCACCAGGTTTGAATATGAATCCCCAATCTTCGAGTACCTGTTATGAATGCATACATATGCATAGGGTGCATGAATGGATGCCTCATCATGTTCCGCCATTTCCAAGGAATTTACATGCTTTGATTTTGATTTTATGCAAGTAAGGTATGGAAAAGTTCAACACAAGATTTACAAATATGATTCCCTGGGAATAACAGAACATGTATGTTAAGCATGTGGTTAACCATGTTATGTATGCAAAGACATGGGATCAAAGTTCCATCACTTCTAAATATGATTGTTGTACTGTTTTTTTTAACCATATAAATATTAGTAGGTCAAAGGTCCAACATAGATTCGTCACATAGAAGAACCAAGTACCATGTAGATCATCAGTTGAACAAGATTATAATATGGTGGGAGAACTGACTTTTGGGTTTTGTGTTTTATCGCAAATTTTGCGAACAACAAGAGTTGTCACTGACTTTTCTTTTATCCAATAAAGGAAAGGGTGAAATGAACAAGAAAGACCTTTTGAGAATTTTCTGAGTAAGGGGGGTAGGTTATGAAAAGGGAAGGTGTTAGCACCCTTTTCATCTGTAGTTTTCTACGGGCTCTTAATCGCCAACTCACTTTTTAGAAGTGCTTTGTGCTTGTGCATGTTTGAAAATATTTTGAAAATGCCTAAGTGCAGAAATTTTGTAATGATTCTCGTATCATTGAGAATGTATACAAAATGTTTGTTTTTGAAAATATTTGTGAAAGGGAGTGTTGTTTTGTGTAAGAACTTGTTTTGTTTGTGAGCAAGCGACTACAAGCTATCTACTTACTCAAAAAAAGTCTTTGTTCTTTTCCTACTTTCCTTTAGATAGTGTTATCCTACCATTAGTTAGTAGGAAGCTCTATCATTGGATGTGAGAGACAGGCGCGGATCATCGTACAATCATAGAAGGCAACTTGTAAGACGCTTTATCAATTTTCGTAAGGGACTAACATCGCTTACCGAAGGCAGCATCAAAGGGTCATCGAGGGACTATGATCTTTTAATTGAAGGTCTTTGCTAAAGCGTCCTACGTTCGAGGGACATGAATGTTTAAATCCAAGGCAAGAAGTGAGGGTAACCCTAGAGATGCGCGCATGCGAAGTGTATTATGTTTCAGTTATTAGTCTTCATATTAGGTTATCTAACATTGGTTTTTTTACGTCTTGTCATGCACGCCTAATTAATCTAGAAGTTATATATATATATATATATATATATATATATATATATATATATATATATATATATATATATATATATATATATATATATATATATATATATATATATATATATATATATATATATATATATATATATATATATATATATAAGTGTGGAAAATAAAAATGCGGGAAATAATCTACGCTATTACATCGCTTCGGGGATGGGGAGTACAAACCATAAATGGGGAGAAGGTGAAGAAACCCTAATTATCTATTACATATCATTGGTAGTTACAATATTGAAAAATAATGTGAAAAAGTAAATGAGCGCACGGAGATTGAAAAGGGAAAAGAGGTTTAAAAAAAACCTAAAATATTTTTAAGCATTTAAGAAAATGTTTTTGATGTTCTTCTTTTTTGGTTTAGAAAAATATTTGAAGTGTGAAATAATAATTAAACCCAATTCTAATTAATTAATTATTTAATTAATAAAAACAAACTATGATTAAGTTAATTAATTTTAATTATCAAAAATTAAATTAATTAATCAAGAAAACTAAATCTAACTTTTTATGATTTTATTTTTTTTTCTTATGATTAAATTAAAATGATTAGAAAAGAAAAAGTTAATTAAAACAAAAAAAGAAAGTAAAATGGGCCTGGGTGTAAACAAGTAAAATGGGGGTGAGAAAAAGAAAAAATATAGGCCCAAACTGGACAAAGCCCAGGTCTGCGTTGGATTCAGTGTAGAGGGTCTTTGATGGTTCATGGTGGAAATGGGCGTTTGAGGCATTCAGATCTGGCTTGATGAAATCTGATGGTCAAGGCTGGAGATGCATGGTGCGCGTGTTGGACTTGTTTGTATTGGATTTGTAAACAGAAAATGTTAGAAAATAAAATGCTAGAGGTAGGGATCGAACCCTTACTCTGGCACACCAAAGCCTTACTCACAAACACGCTTGCCACTGGGGTGGATGTTTCATCCCGTTATGAAACAGCACCCAATAAATATAATATGAAACAAGGTTGAAAATTTAAAATTCCCAGATCACCATCTTCTTCCTCTTCGCGTGCTGTACAAACACAAACCTCCATGGATGATTTTCGAAAATCTCCATTTCTTAACCAAATTGAAAACTTCCAAAACCAAACATGCTTGGTTTTTTACAAGGAAGGAAACTATATAAATTTCAAAAGCTATAGATTAATGATTAGTGCGAATTTTGTTTTGTACCAAACTGAAACTCTAACATTTCGAAAAAATCAGTTCTAAAATTCTCATCACACAGTCAATTTAAATGAGATTCAAGGACACAGTTAGCTTCATAGACATGATATCTACATTTTTCCTTTAGAATGTATATGCAAATGATGCTTAAATAAGGATTTCAAAATTTGAAAAATGTACCAAGTTGGAGAAAGTCCAACGCTTGTTCAAGCATTTCCAGAAGTAAAATGATGATTGCTTTAGCTTGCTGGGACCTTGATGAGTGTATTGCAATCCTTACTTTTCTTTGAGAGTGATTGTAATGCTCTGTCCAAGTCAAGTTGCAAGGATGGAAATTGAAAATGGTGAATGATGATAATGGAGTTACAGAAGTGAAACAAGTGTTTGAATCACTTCTATGTGATGTAGATGAAGTATTTAGATGATTTGTTTGGACAAAAGATGCAAGGTTTGAGCGATTCAAAGATTTGGACTTTAAAGCTCAAAAATGGAGTTTTTGAGGCCAATTCGAATTTGGGAGAGTTTGAGAGGGTTTGAGGGCTTGTACATTCCTATGTTGGCTTGCAAATGACCTCTCTATTTATAGGAAAAAGTTTTGAGAGGTTGAAGTAACCAGATCCTTGAGATAACAAGTTATGGCTTGGTTGGAAGTGAAAAATCAAGTTTATTTGAAAATGGTGGTTCCAACGGAGAAGTATAAGTGTGATCTGGAATTGTTGGATGCAGTGAGCTTGCTTCTTGCTTTTGATATTTCTTATACTCAGATGAAACAAGTTGGGAGCTCAAGAAGTTGACTTTGTGATTAAAGCTTGCTTTATGAGAATGGCAATCGTGCCTTTGTGCCATTAATGGAATGATCACTTGGACAATGGCTTGAATACTTAGATAATACCTGAAAAAGGTGTCTGTTCTTCTGATTATGGCAAGATTTAGGATTTTAGAGGTCTGCCAAATGAGATTACAAGGCATGGCATGAAGATTTTGTCTTATGGTCACCAAAGAAATGACCTCTAAATCAAGTAGAAATGTCCAACTTCAATTCTTCGAAACTCTCAGCTCAAACATAATATTTTCACGCTCTTAGAAATTTTGGAAAGCTTGAATCAATATCTTCAACTTTCATGTTGACCATTTTGGCTGAAAAGAAAGGGAAATTGGTGAAAATTGGCCAAGAAGTTGAGATAAAAAGCTGATCCAAAATATTTCTAAGTGTTGGGAAAAAATATCAGAACTTCATGGGCCCATATCTATTAATCCAAGCACTTTTTGAGGATCATCCCACATTAACCAAGTTGTAGAACTCATTAGTCCAACAACTTTCGTGTTGAAAGTTTTTCTTGAATCAGTTTGTATCTTGAGGAAACTTGCTTATGAAGTTAGGGTTTTATAAGAATAAAATACTTGAATTTTTTCTAAGTGTTTTAGAATCTTCAATTTTGAATTTTGTTGACTTTCTTGATTCTTGATGATAAACTTTGATAGTTTTGAATTTTTTTTGATGATTCTTGATTTTTGAATTCCAATGTTGACCAAAAAGTCAAAGTTTGACTGTTGACTTTTTATCAATTGATTCAATTCTTCAACTATCAATCTCTTGTATCTTTGGAAATGTCTTGAGCCATATAATTAGTTCAAGATGTTGTATTTTATCCCTTGATATCATGCTTTAAACAATTAGTTCATGCACTAGGCCAGAAGTTAATGATCAGTCATCTTCAATCAAAACCCTAATTTGGCAATTTTTTTACTTTTGATGATTTGAGGGCTTTCCTTAAGGAATCATGATCAACCCTTAATAAAACAAAGAATATCAACTTAAACTGTTGATGTTGAAAAAAAATCTTGAAGTTTGACTGTATGTTTACCATAGTTGACTTTTTACTTAATACAATTGACTTTCAATCTTTTGAGCCATTGTCTGAGCAAACATGTGATGCAAGACTTGAAGCTTGACATAAGAATTATTGAGGAACCATGATGAACCATGAGAGTAATTTGAGAGCCTTGGAACCCAATATTCTTTGAGAAACACTAAACTCTAGTTGAAGACCCTTGCTTAGGAGGAGGTTTGATCAGTCAACTCTTGAGGGGCTTTGAGTATTTGAGACCCTTGTGAGCATGTTTTGAAGAAAATTGGAGGGAAAGTTTTGGGGTACAACAGGGATCAAGGCTTCTAGAACACCGGATACTGCTGAGCCTTTTCTGAACATGTTGGGATTACCAAGATCAAAGACCCGAATGAACCTCCAAATAAACATGTCAGGAACTCAGAAAATAAATTCAAGAACCCCATAGTCACCAACATATTATAGTCACTATTTAAACATAGTTGAAGATGTGAAAAACACAAGAAGGGGGGGTTGAATTGAAAACTTGAATCTAAAAGCTTAATGACACAGTATTTTTATCCTGGTTCGTTTGATCTCAAACTACTCCAGTCCACCCGTCAAGGTGATTTCGCCTCTCTCAAACGAGGTCTTAATCCACTAATCTCAACAAGATTACAAAAGCTACTTTAACAACTGTTAAAGTCTTCTTGAGTACAACCACAATCCGGTTAATCTCAAGGAACTCTTTTTCAATATTCTTAAACAATATGTGTTGTTGTTTTTCTAACAAAAACGGTTTATCACAATAGTGATAAATTACACAGATTTATAGCTTACAAAAGTAAAAAGAAATTGCTTGCAGCTGAATATGCGTGAGTGGTTATCTTAGCAAAATAGTTATTCATGCATTTCTTTTCTTTCATTTTTGAAAGCTGACTTGTTTATATAAGAAGTGGTATGACGTTGTTCATAAAGCATGTTTAATGTCATTAACACACTTTCCTTTTGGAGAAGATCCTGTCTGAAGGAAGCCGTTGGAATTGATGTTGTCTTAAATGATCAGTAACACTTCAAAATCATATCTCCTAACTGTTGATGACGCTTCAGAATATTGATGACTTGGTTTGATATGTTCTTGTTCAAAGTCAGAGTTTACTTTGATTAAGTGCAGGTTCTGGTCATCAATCTTCAGTGTATGTTCTGATTGCTTTAGCGTGTAGTACTTATGGCTTATCTTCTGATGCTGATATGATCAGAACTTCTGCATACATAGAACATGATTTTTGAGGTGCATATTTGTTCTTTGTATTATATAATTTATTCTTTGTATTTTTTATCATCAAAACTATAACCAAGGGTTGTAGAATCAAACTATGTTCTAACAATCTCCCCCTTTTTGATGATGACAAAAACTAGATTTTTCAATAAAAATAAAGAATAAAAAGTTTAGAAGAAAACCCCCCCTGAGTTGATTACTTCCTTAAGTTCCTTGAGCATCATAGTTTGGCTATATCTTTCATCAGAGTTTGTGCCTGTTCAAGCTTTTCAGAATATAGAGGTTAAGTAGTCCAGAATGTTTGAGACTTCTGTCTCAGTAAACCGTTATTGAAAATATCTTACTTTCTCCCCATTTTTGTTAGTTATCAAAAAGGAAATATAATCAGAGCAGAAATAGTTGAATTATATTAAAAATAAGAAGTAATGATAAGTTTCAGAACAGAAGTGGTAAAACGAAACGTTACAAATAAACAATTTTAAAACAGAAAAGAATTTAAGAGGGAGGAGGAAGGCGTGTGAACAAAGCTTCCATCAAGCCCTTGATTTGCGTGTTAGATTCTTCTTGTTTTCCCAAGATGCTCTTGATCTCTTTGTTTGTATCCTCCTGCTTATCCAACCTTTCCTGGATAACAACATTTGCTCTCTTTAATTCTTCCAGAGTTTGCATGATAGAGGAAGGAGCTGGAGATTCTTCAGTATCTGGACGCTTCTCAGAGAATTTTGCAGCTTGATCACATTGAACCATTTCCTCTGCTGAGATCATCTCTTCTGGAACAGAATTCAGGGAGAGACCTTCTGATTCTGGTTGAACTTCATCTGAGGGATGATGTTCTGACTAGGGAGCATTATCTAAAGAGAGAATATATTTCTTGAGCAGCTGGCTCAGAACTTGGTCTTTAAAAGTCTTTAGCTTAGCACTGAAATTGTGTTGAACCTGTTCATAGCTCTGTTCTTTCAGCTTATGTGTTTTAGCAATAAGCCAATTTTTGAATTTGGTCCATATGTAATCAGAAGCAGCAGGTTTGGTCATCTCATGACTGAAGTAGTGAAAAACACAAGAAGGGGGGTTGAATTGTAAAACTGAAAATCAATGCAATGAACAAGATATTTTTATCCTGGTTCGTTTGATCTCAAACTACTCCAGTCCACCCGTCAAGGTGATTTCGCCTCTCTCCAACGAGGTCTTAATCCACTATATTCAACTGAATATTACAGACTGCTTTAACAACTGCTAAAGCCTTCTTGATGCAAACCACAACCCGGTTTGTCAAGGAAACACTTTCTTACAAAGAAGATAAATCTAAGTGTGTGAATGTTTTCTGCAAAACTGTATCACAACTGTGATGTATACACAACTTAAAGCTTAGAAACTAGATTGCTAAACAATGATTGAATAAGAGAATGTGTAGTGTTTAGCAAACTGAGAGAAGGAAGATTATGATCAGCTTTTAGGCGTGTAAAGATTTGGAGAGCATTAGCCAATTCAATCTTCAAAGTCTTGTTTATATAGCACTGAGATGTTGAACGTTGGAGCAATATTCTTGATTCAATGCTAATAACAAACTTTCCTTATCGAGCAGATCTTGTCTGGAATGAGGCCGTTGGTATTAATTTGCTTTCAATGCACAGTACCGTTGCTTACTTAATGCAAGTTCTGGCTTGGCTCATTCTGACTCTGCTTAGCTGCTGATGAACTGTTGTGTTCCTTTATCAGAGTGTTGAGCGCAGTTCTGTTCATAAGGCTTCAGCATACACGTGAGTTAATCTTCTGATTCTGACATTCTGATATGGCAACTTCTGATGCTGATGTCAGGAACCAAATTTCTGATGCTGATTAGGTGTGATCTTGCTTATACCCATCAGAGTATCTGCAAATCAGAACGTAATAATTTAGGCAGCAGATAGTTCATACATGAATCATATAAATAATATATCTTTTCACTTTGTTATCATCAAAACTTAAACATAGGGTAGTAGATTCAAACTTTGTTCTAACAATCTCCCCCTTTTTGATGATGACAAAAACTAGATATTTTTAAATGAAAATAACGTGAAAAGGTATCAGAGAGATGCATCATAGTAAGAGGTTATCAAAGTTAAGGGATAAAAAGATATCAGAGTTGAGAGATACTCCCCCTGAGTTTATTACTTCCCTTTTTAATTACAAGTGTTCTTCAGGATCAGATCTTTTTGCCTTTCTTTGAACATCAGAGTATCAGAGTCTTTGACTATCGGAAGCTTTAGATCAGCATATCAGAGCAGAGCTTCAGATCAGCGTATCAGAGCTTTTCTTGTCAGAGCTTTGCTTTGGATCAGAGTATCAGAGCGGATCAGAGCTTCAGAGCTTTTAGTCTTCAGAGTGTCCAGGAGCTTCCTTGTACCTGTAGACTTTAAGCAAAACAAAAAAAAACATTTTCAAGTATAATAGAGTTAGAATGTTCGAAGCCGTTATTGTTTAAAATATCATTCTTGTTCTCCCCCTTTTTGTCAGCAATCAAAAAGTGTAGGTGATGTGCTAAAACAATTAAGATCAGAAAAACTTGTCATATTAAAAAGGTTCAGAATCAAACAAAACATATTCAAACAGTACATCAGAAAATCAAAGAAAACATGAAAATGACATGAATAAAAACTAAGGTTGAGGAGGAAAGTGTGTGAACAGGTTCTCCAGCATGGCTTTGATCTGATCAGCAGTCTCATTCTGCTTGTGCACCATGCTGACAACAGTGTCAATCTTGCTATCCTGCACATCCATTCTTTCTTTCATCTTCTGGTCGTTTTCATCCATCCTCTGCTGCAGACGCATGTCATTCAGCTTCAGCTCTTCCAGAGTCTGCCTGTCCAAGGCAGCTTGAGAAACATCAGAAGCAGGAAGCTTCTGAGAGCTTTCTGCAACATCTTCTGCTTGACTTGCTTCAGCTTGAATGGTCTTGTCTTCTTCTGGTTGCACCTTTGAAGCTAGCTTCCTGAGGCAGCTGACTTTCAACTTCCTTCAGCAGCTTGCTGAAGTTCTGTTGTGCCTGCTCATAGTTGATATCCTGCAACTTGAGGGCTTTAGCACGTACCCAAAGTCTGAATTGTGACCAGAGCTGATCAGAGGCAGCTGGGTCAATCATTCTAGGACAGACTTGCTTCGAAGAAGCAATCCATTGCTGCAAACCTGTTTCAAAATTCATAATACCAGAGCCAACATCTGGTTGTTTTGGTTTTGGGATGGCTATTTTGTGTTTCAGATCAGCAAGACGGTCAAGGCTGGTTAAGTCTATGAAGGTCCTGCTGGGGTTTTCGGTGGTTTGCTTGGCAGCTGTTTGTTTTGGAGATGGAGTGGGAGAATCAGAAATTATGATTGGACTGTTTGGTGTTTTGGGAGTATTGGGTGGTGTAGATTCTGGTGAGGATGGCAACTGGGCCATGGTGACTGTTGTTCCACATGGCAGCTGGATTGCCAGAGGTTGTGGTTCAGATGATTGAGGTGAATGAGGTTCAGAAGGTGGAGGAGTTTGAGTTTCAGAGTGATGAAACTCAGGTTGAGGTGATGGTGGATGAATTTCTGGTTGTTCAGGGATAAGGGGTTCTTCTGGAATTGATGAGAGAGGTTGTTGTTGTTCTGGTTCTTCAGCAGATTGTTGTTGTTCTGGTTGTGGAGGAGGGACAATTTGTGGTTCAGAGTTTGGATTGGCGGAGTGATCAGAAGTGTGTTGATCAATGTCAGACAGCACTTTGTCAATTGCTGATGTTGTTGAGATTGTTGGTTTGGGATGTTTGGTTCTGGGTCTTCTGAGTTATAATGCCTCAGAAGGGTCATCTTCTGGTTCAGTTTCATCTATTGTTGGGATGGGGATTGAGATTCTATGAGAGGTTGGAGGTGGAATAGATGCTGGAATAGTAGAAGAATTTAAAACAGAAGCAGCAGATAAATTACCTCTTTTCTTGGGTGTCTGCTGGGATGATCCTTCTGAAGGTGCCTTCCTCTTCTTCGTCTTCTTTAGAGTCACTTCTGGTTGAGTTTGATGCAGATCTTTGATAATCAGATTTGGATCTGTACCATCTGCCTTGCACGCGTCTAAGTATTTGAGAACCACCTCTGGTTTAGATTCTATCTCAGAAAATAAAGGAAAGTCACTCAGTGGAACTCTTCTGCTGGTGATATCAGCAATAGGAGTAACTCTGGGTTCCTTTTTGATATTCTCTATCAACTTCATTTTCTTCAAGTTCTTCGCGTTCAGAGGCTTCCCAACTGTTGGTTCAATGGTGCTTAACTCTTGAGCTTCTATCAGATGCTCTATCAGCCTATTCTCTGTCAGAATATCTGATATCAACCTTCCAAAGGGTATCCAATCCCTCTTTGTTCTTTCTTCTTCCCTGGTTTCCTTCACGCTTGTTCTGAGGTGGTTGAACAGAAGATGAGCCAAGTTGATTTTTACCTTCTCATCAATAAAGTAGATCAGAAACTGCTGATCCACATTTATGTAATCAGGTGAACTAGTTGGCTTCCTATGGTTGAAGCACCCCAGAATTATCTTTGCCCAAACTGTGATGATCCTCCAGATCTTTGATCTTGCTGCTGGGCACCCCATGGGTGAAAATCCTTTCAGCTATCACGCCCACGTCAGCACATCTCTCAGCCATATCAATACAGCGGACGCCACCGCCACTGTAACTGATTAACCTTGCTATGTGATCCTCAGTGATCACAATCTTCTTCCCCATAACGAAGGAGGTGACTAGATGCGTTGAAGTCTTCGCATGAATCCAGAACTCCTTGACTAACATAGGGAATGTTGGTCCAACCAACCTGTCAAAATACCTTTCCCATTTCTGTGCCCTAACTTCTTCTGTTAGGTCAAAACCGTTCTCCTTCAAGCTTCCAAAATCAATGATCAATTCAGATAACACTTCAAGATTCTTCACAGGAGTGAGGAGTGTTCTGAATGGCACTTGATACTGTTCAGATGATGCTTTCTTCTGAGGACCTGCAGAAGCACTGCTGGAGGTTTCCATGTTCACACTAAAAGATTTTGAGAAGAAACTGAGAAAAAGGGTTTTGCAAGAGATGAACACAGAAAAATGCAGAGAATGCTTGAGAATTAGTAAGAAACTGTAAAGAATTAGAATGAGAGGTTAATGTGTTTAAATAGAGTTCAGAATATTTTGAAAAAATAAACGTTTTTAAGAAAGAGAAAAATCATGATTGCGTTTTAAAAGCATGATTAATTTTATTAAATGCTTGCTGATTTTGGGGGATTTTAGAAAGATACTTAAAAACGGTTACCAGACATGTGTCTCAATGCACCCAATCAGCGTTTTGCCTTCTCAGAAGCGTGCACGCGTTCTGCTTCAGAGATTTGCTGATGATTGGATGACACTTGTTTGATGTAGTGATCAGCACGTCTGTCTTTGAGCTTAGACTCTCAGATCTTTAGACTTGCATCTGATACAATCTGCATGTTCTATCTTTCTGAAAGAAGATTGATCAGAAGTTCACAGTAAAACAATTACATTCTGAAGGTAAATATATGCAATTAAAACATTTTCACTCTGGGCACACTTTCATGCTGAGATGTTTCAGAATGAAATTAAACCTATCTTCTGAAAGGGGTTTAGTAAAGATATCAGCCCATTGATGGTCTGTATCTATAAATTTTAAGTTCAAAATTCCTTTCTGAATATAGTCCCTAATGAAGTGATGTTTTATTTCTATATGCTTAGCTCTAGAATGTAAAATGGGATTCTTACTTAAGCAAATAGCAGAAGTATTATCATAGAGTATAGGAATGTTACTCTCAAAGATCTGGAAGTCTTCAAGCTGACTTTTCATCCAGAGCATTTGTGTGCTACATCCTGCTGCTGCTATGTACTCAGCTTCTGCTGTTGATAGCACAATTGTTGATTGCCTTTTGCTGGACCAAGAGATCATATTTTCTCCCAGAAACTGGCAGCTTCCAGAAGTACTTTTACGCTCCACTCTGTCTCCAGCAAAATCAGCATCGCAGTAGCCTACTAAGCTGTAATCACTAGATTTTCTATAAAACAAACCCAGATTAGTAGTACCTTTCAGATACTTGAAAATTCGCTTAACAGCTGTTAAGTGAGATTCTCTATGATCTGATTGAAATCTAGCACAGATACAAACACTGAATAATATGTCAGGTCTTGAAGCAGTCAGATAGAGGAGAGAACCAATCATACCTCTGTAGACTTTCTGTTCTACATTTTTGCTTACCTCTTCTCTTTCCAGAATGCACGTGGGATGCATTGGAATCTTTGATGGCTTACATTCTGAGAGGTCAAATTTCTTCAGAAGATCTTTGATGTATTTGCTCTGATGAATGTAAGTTCCCTCTGGAGTTTGATTGACCTGAATTCCTAGAAAGAATTTCAATTCCCCCATGAGGCTCATCTCAAATTCTGCCTGCATACACTTAGCAAATTTTCTTCCAAGAGAAGGATTAGTAGAACCAAAAAAATATCATCAACATAAATTTGACAGACTAAGATGTCATTCTTAACTGATTTACAGAATAGAGTAGTGTCCACTTTCCCTCTGGTGAATTCATTTTCTAATAGAAAGTTACTTAGCCTTTCATACCAAGCTCTGGGAGCTTGTTTCAGACCATATAGAGACTTCTTTAGTTTGAAAACATGTTCTGGATGTTTTGTATTTTCAAAACCAGGGGGTTGGTGTACATAAACTTCTTCTTCTATATAACCATTTAAGAATGCACTTTTGATATCCACTGATACAGAGTGATGCCTCTATTAACAGCAAATGAAATTAAAAGTCTGATAGATTCTAACCTGGCGACTGGAGCAAAGGTTTTTGTATAGTCTATCCCCTCTTGCTGACTATAACCTTGTGCAACCAGTCGTGCCTTGTTTCTGATGACTTCACCTTGTTCATTTAGCTTGTTTCTGAACACCCATCTTGTTCCAATGACGTTGAATCCTTTTGGTCTGGGAACGAGATCCCATACGTCGTTTCTGGTGAATTGATTCAGCTCTTCTTGCATTTCCAGAATCCAGTCATTATCCAGAAGTGCTTCATCAATAGAAGAAGGTTCAATCAGAGACACAAGTCCCATGAGAGTTTCTTCAGAGTTTCTGAAGCTTGCTCTTGTTCTGATTGGATCTTCCTTTCTTCCTAAGATAGTCTCTTCTGGGTGATCCAAGCTGCTTCTGGGTAATCTCTTCTGAGGTTGATCAGCAGCTGTTGTAGGATTGCTAGCAGTGCTCCTTTCAGACGTTGAAGGAGTGTCTGTGTTGAGAGCTTCTGATGGCTTATCTTCAGAACCTGTAAATTCAATTTCCATACCTGCAAAAACTTCATTCTGCTTTGACTTTTCAGAGTCAAGCTTATCATCAAAACGAACACTGATTGATTCTTCCACAATCTGTGTTTCTGTATTGTACACTCTGTACCCTCTTGAGCGTTCAGAGTATCCTAACATAATACACTTCTGTGCTTTAGAGTCAAACTTGTTCAAATAATTCTTTGTATTTAATATAAAGCAAGTACATCCAAATGGATGAAAATATGAAATGTTGGGCTTTCTATTCTTCCACAATTCATATGGAGTCTTTTCCAGAATAGGTCTTATTGAGATTCTATTCTGAATGTAGCACGCTGTGTTTATTGCCTCTGCCCAGAAGATCTTAGCAACGTTTGTCTCATTGATCATGGTTCTGGCCATTTCTTGCAATGTTCTGTTCTTTCGTTCTACAACTCCATTTTGTTGGGGAGTTCTAGGACAAGAGAAATCATGCAGAATGCCTCTGTCATTAAAGAATGACTCAAAATCTTTGTTTTCAAATTCTCCACCATGATCACTTCTGACTTTAACGATTCTAAGATCCTTTTCATTCTGAACTTGGTTACAGAAGGTAACAAACACAGAGTGTGACTCGTCCTTGTGTCTTAAGAACTTTACCCATGTCCATCTGCTATACTCATCTATGATTACTAACCCATACTTCTTGCCACTGACTGAAGCAGTTTTAACTGGTCCAAATAAGTCAATGTGCAGAAGTTCTAATGGCTTAGAGGTAGAAACAACATTTTTGGATTTAAAAGAAGGTTTTGCAAACTTGCCTTTCTGACATGCTTCACACAAAGCATCTGAATTGAACTTCAAATTAGGAAGTCCTCTGACCAGATTGAGTTTGTTAATCTGAGATATTCTTCTCATACTAACATGCCCAATCTTCTGTGCCAGATCCACTGCTCGTTGTTAACAGACAGAAGGCATTTTACATTCTGACTCTTTAGTTCCGAAAGTTTGATTTTGTAAATGTTGTTTTTCCTCTTACCATTAAACAGGATAGTCCCATCTTTCTGACTAACAGCTTTACATGATTTTTGATTAAAGATTATATCATAACCGTTATCACTTAATTGACTTATGGATAACAGATTATGCATCAATCCATCTACTAGAAGAACATTATTAATAGAGGGAAGATTTCCATTACCTACAGTTCCAGAGCCAATTATCTTTCCCCTCTGATTGCCTCCAAAACCAACATGGCCTCCAGGCTTAAGTTCCAGGCTTTGGAACATATTCCTTCTTCCCGTCATGTGTCGCGAGCAGCCAGAGTCCAGGTACCATGACTGGTGTTTCTGACTTGCTGCTAAAGATATCTGCATCATGTGTGTGACCATACACAAAATGTGAATTCAGAGGAGTGTGTTTAATGGTTAAGTCCATGACATTCTTTGGTGTAGGAACCTTACCTTGGTATCCTATTCCTTTCCTGCCGTTTCTGCTAACTCCATAGATCATTGAAGCCATTTTGCTTCTATCTATGCTTTTAGCGAGGAACTTCTGGAAACTGTGACCATACTCCTTGATGATCTCAGTAGCGTTGCTGGGAGTTTCAGAAATTGGTTCCTTCTGAGAGTTTTGTAAAGTGTTTTCTAATTTTGAAATCTTATTTCTCAGCTCAGAATTCTCCAATTTGAGACTCTCAGTCTTATTAGAGTCAGATTCAAGATTCCTTTTCAGGTCTCTGAATTTAACTCTAATTTGCTGATACCGTTCCAGAATCTCATTAAGGCTTTCAGCAAGTTCAGCCTTGGTAAAGTTAACAGCAAAGTTAGGAAATACCTCTTCAGTATCTGATTCTGAGTCTGATTCAGAAGCTTCACTATCTTCTGAGATGTTAGCCATGAGAGCTATGTTTGCCCTCTCATCATCTTATTCTGAGTCAGCTTCAGACGAGTCAGAGTCATCCCATGTAGCCATGAGACTTTTCTTCTTCTCTCTTCCAAACTTCTTTTTGGGCTTTTCCCTCTGAAGCTTTGGGCAGTCACTCTTATAGTGTCCTTGCTCATTGCACTCATAGCAGATGATGTCCTTGGTGTTTGGCTTTTTGCTACTAGAGGAGCCTTCAGATCTTCTGTATCCAGAGGAAGAATCTGTCCTTCTGTATCTAGAAGAAGACTCGTTCTGATCAGATCTTCTGGAATTCCTGAACTTCCTTTGTCTTTGCTTCCACAGTTGATTTACTCTTCTGGAGAGGAGGGAGAGTTCGTCTTCTTCTGATGAGGATCCATCAGATGTTTCTTCAACTGCCTGCAAAACTTTAGACTCAGATTTTTTGTTATATTTTAATGCTAACGGCTTACCTTGCTTCTGAGGCTCGTCAGCTTCTAGCTCTATCTCATGACTTCTGAGGGAGCTGATAAGTTCCTCCAGAGTGATTTTGTTGAGATCTTTAGCTAGCTTCAGAGCTGTAACCATTGGTCTCCACTGCTTGGGTAAACTTCTGATGATTTTCTTGACATGGTCAGCAGTAGAGTATCCTTTGTCCAGAACCTTGAGACCAGCTACCAGAATCTGGAATCTTGAGAACATTGTTTCAATGGATTCAGATTCTTCCATTTTGAACGCCTCATACTTCTGAATGAGCGCCAGAGCTTTAGTTTCTTTGACCTGAACATTGCCCTCATGCGTCATTCTGAGTGAGTCAAAAATGTTCTTTGCTGTGTCTCTGTTGGAGATCTTTTCATATTCAGTATAAGAGATGGCGCTGAGGAGGATGGTTCTGGCCTTGTGGTGATTCTTGAAGTCACGCTTTTTTTGGTCAGACATTGTTTTTCTATCAATCTTCTGACCATTTGCATTCACAGGGTACGTGTATCCATCTGTCATCATATCCCACAGATCAGCATCATGTGCCAGAAAGAAGCTTTCAATTCTGTCTTTCCAGTAATCAAAGTTTTCTCCATCAAAGACTGGAGGTTTGTCGCTGAATCTGTCTCTGTCCTCATTGTTGTCATTGCTGGTGTGAGAATAGTTTCCTGCCATTGTGTTTTTCTGACGCTGGATCTTGTACTGACACGGTTAAGTGTTTTAGCTCAGAACCAGGCGCTCTGATGCCAATTGAAGTAGTGAAAAACACAAGAAGTGGGGTTGAATTGTAAAACTGAAAATCAATGCAATGAACAAGATATTTTTATCCTGGTTTGTTTGATCTCAAACTACTCCAGTCCACCCGTCAAGGTGATTTCGCCTCTCTCCAACGAGGTCTTAATCCACTATATTCAACTGAATATTACAGACTGCTTTAACAACTGCTAAAGCCTTCTTGATGCAAACCACAACCCGGTTTGTCAAGGAAACACTTTCTTACAAAGAAGATAAATCTAAGTGTGTGAATGTTTTCTGCAAAACTGTATCATAACTGTGATGTATACACAACTTAAATCTTAGAAACTAGATTGCTAAACAATGATTGAATAAGAGAATGTGTAGTGTTTAGCAAACTGAGAGAAGGAAGATTATGATCAGCTTTTAGGCGTGTAAAGATTTGGAGAGCATTAGCCAATTCAATCTTCAAAGTCTTGTTTATATAGCACTGAGATGTTGAACGTTGGAGCAATATTCTTGATTCAATGCTAATAACAAACTTTCCTTATCGAGCAGATCTTGTCTGGAATGAGGCCGTTGGTATTAATTTGCTTTCAATGCACAGTACTGTTGCTTACTTAATGCAAGTTCTGGCTTGGCTCATTCTGACTCTACTTAGCTGTTGATGAACTGTTGTGTTCCTTTATCAGAGTGTTGAGCGCAGTTCTGTTCATCAGGCTTCAGCATACACGTGAGTTAATCTTCTGATTCTGACATTCTGATATGGCAACTTCTGATGCTGATGTCAGGGACCAAATTTCTGATGCTGATTAGGTGTGATCTTGCTTATACCCATCAGAGTATCTGCAAATCAGAACGTAATAATTTAGGCAGTAGATAGTTCATACATGAATCATATAAATAATATATCTTTTCACTTTGTTATCATCAAAACTTAAACATAGGTTAGTAGATTCAAACTTTGTTCTAACAATGACTAGCATGCTTCAAAGAGGTTATCCATTCTTGTATTCCTGTTTCAAACATCAACAAACTTGTACCAAAATCTGATGTGGTTTCAGTTGGTTTTGGTTTGGGAATGGCAGTTTTATGAGAGATAGCAGCTAGTCTTTCCAGCACAATTAGATCAATGACAATTCTTGCGAAGTCAGCTGGATTGCTATTTGTTGAAGGAGTGGGAGAGTCAGGCATGATAATTGGACTGGTAGGAGAGTTTGGTGGTGTGGATTCCAGAGAAGAAGGAATTTGTGGAATGTCCAGGATGGTGAGAGGCATGCGAATAGCAAGTGGTTCAATTATTCCTGGGATTGGGATTGTATTAGAATCTGAAGTAGGTTCTTCAGATTGGTTGGTTGAAACATTGTGAGGTTCTGGTTCATGGGTCTCAGATGGTTGATTCTCAGAAGTTTGAGCTTCTGGTTGTTGTTCAGGTTAAGGTGATGGTGGATGACGAATATCTTGGTGATGAGGAATTTCAGGTTGTGGAATATCTGATGGAGTTTCAGAGTTTGGATTATCAAGGATTTGAAGATTTGGATTTTGTGGCGTGGGAGCTAAAATGTCTTGGTTAAAAGAGTCAATATCAGACAGAACTTTGGCAATTTCTGGTTGAGTTTGTTCAGGATTTGGATTAAGACGAAGGGAGTCAGTTTCATTTAGACTTAGAGTTTCTGATGGATCAAACCCTATGTCAAAATCATCAAAAGTTTGTGGAGTTGGATGTTCTGGTTGGGTAGTTATGGTTTCAGATGTTGATATAGTTATTGAATCTAAAATAGTAACAGAGGAAGGGTTACCTTTCTTTCTGGCAGCTTTTGGAGTCTTCTGAGATGGTCACTCTACTGCAGCTTTCCTCTTCTTGGTCTTCTTCAAAATAACTTCTGGAGCAGCTTGATGCAAGTTCTGGATTTTTATTTCTGGTGCAATGCCATCTGCCTTACACGCATCCATATATTTGACAATTATCTCTGGCTTGGAGTCAATCTCAGAGAAAAGAGGAAAATCATCCATAGGAATTCTTCTGGAAGTGATGGTTGCAAAAGAAGTAACGTTGGATTCCTTCTTGATGTTCTCAATGATTTTCATCTTTTTCATATTTTTTGCGTTCAGAGGCTTCCCAGCAATTGCTTCTAGTGAGTTGATTTCCTATGCTTCAGTCAAATGCTCTATCAGCCTATTCTCTGTCAGAATATCTGATATGAGTCTTCCTAGGGGTATCCAGTCCCTTTTGGTACGCTCATCTTCTCTTGTTTCCTTTACGCCGGTCCTCAGATGATTAAATAGCAAGTGAGGGAGGTTTACCTTAGTCTTCTTGGAGATAAAGTAGATCAGAAACTGTTGATCAATGTTTATGTAATCAGGAGAGCTAGTTGGCTTCCTGTGGTTGATGCATCCCAGAATTATTTTAGCCCAAATTCTGTGATGATCCTTCAGATCCCTAATCTTGCTGGAGGGTAGGCCCAGGGTAAATATTTCCTTTGCAATAGACGCTACATCAGAACATCTTTCAGCCATGTCAATACATCTGACACCTCCACCATTGTAACCAATAAGCCTTGAAATTAGGTCTTCTGTAATGACAATCTTCTTCCCCATAACATAAGAGGTAACTTGATGATTTAAGGAGGAAGCATGTATCCAAAATTCTTTGACAAGAATTGGAAATGTTGGCCCTAGAAGACGATCAAAATATTTGTTCCAACCTTGAGCATTGACGTCTTCATTCAGATTGAAGTCGTTTTCCTATAAGCTTTCAAAGTCAATAATCAATTCTGAAAGAACTTCCAGATTGTCAATGGGAGTGAGTAGCGTTCTGTATGGTTCTTCGTATTGTTCCATAGAAGAAGTTTCCTGAGTACTAACGTTTTGTACGCTTGAAGAAGCCATGTTCACATAAGAATTTTTTAGGAAGATGAAAGGGTTTTGAGAGTACAAACTGGAAACAATAGAAAGTATTGAGAGAGTAAAAGTGAAAGAATGTAAAGAGTGAAATTTGAGTTTAAATAGATTTTCTTGAAAGCATAAACAGTAAGAGAGAGAAATAATTAGTCATGATTATAAGCATTAATGACAACTGATTTTATGGGATTCAGAAAGATACTGGAACAGATACCCATGACATATGTCTCATTGCACCCAATCAGCGCTTTTGACCTATCAGAAAAGTGAACGCGTGTTTAGCCTCAGAAGGTAGCTGATGAATGGATGACAATTGTTTGCTTACGTGAACAGCACACTTCTATCCTTGAAATGAAATGTTCAGATCTTTATGGATAGACTCTGATGCAATCTGTACTTCTAAAGCTCTAAAGGCAGGTTGATCAGTAGTTCACAGAAAATAACAAAGTTCTGAAGGTTAAGATATATAAATAAACAATTTATTCTTGGCAAAGCTTCATGCTGAGATGTTTCAGAATGAAGTTAAACCTATCTTCAGAAAGAGGTTTTGTGAAGACATCAGCCCATTAATGGTCTGTGTCAATGAATTTTAAGTTAAGGATCCCTTTTTGAATATAGTCCCTAATAAAATGATGTTTTATTTCTATATGCTTAGCCCTAGAATGCAAAATAGGATTTTTACTTAGACAAATAGCAGAAGTATTGTCACAGATGATAGGAATGTTACTCTCAAATATATTGAAGTCTTCAAGTTGACTTTTCATCCAGCAGCTGCTATTTATTCAGCTTCTGTTGTTAATAGTGCTATTGTGGATTGTCTTTTGCTGGATCATGAGATCAGATTTTCTCCCAGAAACTGGCAGCTTCTAGAAGTGCTTTTACGTTCTACTGTCTCTAGCAAAGTCAGCATCACAATATCCTACTAAGTTGTAATCATTTGATTTTCTATAAAACAAACCCAGATTAGCAGTACCTTTCAGATACTTGAAAATCCGCTTAACTGTTGTTAAGTGAGATTCTCTAGGATCTGATTAGAATCTAACACAAATGCAAACACTGAATAGAATGTCAGGCCTTGAAGCCGTCAGATAGAGAAGAGAATCAATCATACCTCTGTAGACCTTCTGTTCTACCTTTTTACTTACCTCTTCCTTTTCTAGAATGCACGTGGGATGCATTGGAATCTTTGAGGGCTTACATTCTGAGAGATCAAATTTCTTCAGAAGTTCTCTGACATATTTTCTCTGATGAATGTAAGTTCCTTCTGGAGTTTGATTTATCTGAATTCCCAGAAAGAATTTAAGTTCCCCCATTAGGCTCATCTCAAATTTTGTCTGCATATATTTAGCAAACTCTCTTCCCAGAGAGGGTTTAGTAGATCCAAATATGATGTCATCAACATAAATATGACATACTAACATGTCATTCTTAACTGTCTTACAGAACAAGGTTGTTTCCACTTTCCCTCTGGTGAATTCCTTTTCTAACAGAAAGTTACTTAGTCTTTCATACCAAGCTCTGGGAGCTTGTTTCAGACCATAGAGTGAATTCTTTAGTTTGAAAACATATTCTGGATTTTTGGAATTCTCAAAACCAGGAGGTTGGTGCACATATACCTCTTCATCTATATAGCCATTTAAGAATGCACTTTTGACATCCATCTGATATAGAGTGATGCCTTTATTAACAACAAATGATATTAAAAGTCTGATAGATTCTAACCTGGCGACTGGAGCAAAGGTTTATGTATAGTCTATCCCCTCTTGCTGACTATAACCTTGTGCTACCAATCGTGCTTTGTTTCTGATGACTTCACCTTGCTCGTTCAATTTGTTTCTGAACGCCCATTTTGTACCAATGATGTTGAATCCTTTTGGTTTGGGAACCAGATCCCATACGTCATTTCTGGTGAATTGATTCAGTTCCTCTTGCATTGCCAGAATCCAGTCATTATTCAGAAGTGCTTCATCAATTGTTGTTGGTTCAATCAGAGAGACCAGTCCCATGAGGGATTCTTCAGAGTTTCTGAATGTTGATCTTGTTCTGATTGGATCTTCCTTCTTTCCCAATATTGTATCTTCTGGATGATCAATGCTTCTTCTGGATAGTCTTTTCTGAAGTTGATCAACAGAAGGTGATGGATTACTTGCAGTGACTCTTTCTGCTATTGAGGAAGTGTCTCTGTTGAGAACCTCTGATGTGTTGTCTTTAGTACCTGTGAGTTAAACTTCCATACCTGAAAGGAGTTCATTCTGCTTTGACTTTTGAGAGTCAAGCTTATCATCAAACCTAACACTGATTGACTCTTCAACCATCTGTGTTTCTATATTGTATACTATGTACCCTCTTGAGCGTTCAGAGTATCCCAACATAATACACTTTTGTGCTTTAGAGTCAAACTTGTTCAAATAATTTTTTGTATTCAGAATAAAACTTGTGCATCCAAATGGGTGAAAATAAGAAATGTTGGGCTTTCTGCTCTTCCACAATTCATATGGAGTCTTTTTCAGAATAGGTCTAATGGAGATTCTATTCTGAATGTAACACACTGTGTTAATTTCCTCTTCCCAGAAGATCTTAGCAACGTTAATCTCGTTGATCATGGTTCTGGCCATTTCTTGCAATGTTCTATTCTTTCGTTCTACAACTCCATTTTGCTGGGGAGTCCTAGGACAAGAGAAATCATACAAAATGCTCTTTTCATTAAAGAATAATTCAAAATCTTTATTTTCAAATTCTCCACCATGATCACTTCTGACTTTGACAATTCTAAGATCCTTTTCATTCTGAACTTGGTTGCAGAAGGTAACAAACACAGAGTGTGACTCGTCCTTGTGTCTCAAGAACTTTACCCATGTTCATCTGCTATAGTCATCTACGATTACTAACCCATAATTCTTGCCACTAACTAAAGCAGTTTTTACTGGTCCAAATAAGTCAATGTGCAAAAGTTCTAATGGCTTAGAGGTTGAAACAACATTTTTGGATTTGAAAGCAGGTTTTGCAAATTTTCCTTTCTGACATGCTTCACACAGAGCATCTGAGTTGAACTTCAAATTAGGAAGTCCTTTGACCAGATTGAGTTTGTTAATCTGAGATATTCTTCTCATAATAACATGTCCCAATCTTCTGTGCCAGACCCATTGCTCGTTGCTAACAGAAAGTAGGCATTTTACATTCTGACTTTTTAGTTCAGAAAGTTTTATTTTATAAATGTTGTTTTTCCTCTTTCCATTAAATAGGATGGTCCCATCTTTATGACTAACAACTTTGCATGAATTTTGATTGAAGATTATATCATAACCATTATCACTTAATTGACTTATGGATAACAAGTTATGCATTAATCCATCAACTAACAATACATTATTTATAGAGGGAAGATTTCCATTACCTACTGTTCCAGAGCCAATGATTTTTCCTCTCTGATTGCCTCCAAAGCCCACGTAGCCTCCAGGCTTAAGTTCTAGGATTTGGAACATATGCCTTCTTCTCATCATGTGCCGCGAGCAGCCAGAGTCCCGATACCATGATTGGTGTCTTAGCCTTGCTGCTAAAGACATCTGCTACATGTATAATTTTATCCTTAGGTACCCACATTTTCTTGGGTCCTGATTTGTTAGTTTTGCCAAAACTCTGATTGAATTTTGGTTTCACAGAATAATTACTACTTGTATATTTTATGTCATGTGTGTGCCCATATATAAAATGTGAATTTAGTGGTGTGCTTTTTATAACTAAGTCCATGGAATTTTTTGGTGTAGATGCCTTACCTTGATATCCTATCCCTTTTCTTCCATTTCTGCTAACTCCATAGATCATTGAAGCCATCTTGCTTCTTTCTATGTTTTTAGCTAGAAACTTCTGAAAGCTGTGATCATACTCTTTGATGATCTTATCAGCATTGCTGGGAGTTTCAGAGATTGTTTCCTTCTGAGAGTTTTGCAAATCATTTTCTAGTTTTGAAATTTTTTCTCTTAACTCAGAATTCTCCAATCTGAGACTCTCAGTCTTTTCAGAGTCAGAGGCAAGATTCCCTTTCAGCTTCCTGAATTTGACTCTAATTTGATGATATCTTTCCAGAATTTCATTTAGACTTTCAGCAAGTTCAGCCTTAGTAAAGTTTATTATAAAGTCAGGGAATACCTCTTCAGTGTCTGATTCCGAGTCTGAACCAGAAGCTTCACTGTCTTCTGATACGTTTGCCATGAGAGCTATGTTTGCTCTTTCCTCATCAGATTCTAAGTTAGCTTCAGACGTGTCAGAATCATCCCATATACCCATGAGGCTTTTCTTCTTTTCCTTGAGAAACTTCTTTTTGGGCTTTCCCTTTTGAAGCTTTGGGCAGTCACTTTTGTAGTGCCCTTGCTCGTTACACTCATAGCAGATGATGTCCTTGTTATTTGGCTTTCTGTATCCTGAAGAACCTTCATATATTTTGTCTCCAGAGGAGGACTCAGACTTTCTGTATCTGGAGGAGGATTCATTCTGATTCTCTAATCTTTTAGGATTTCTGAACTTCCTTTGTCTCTGCTTCCACGGTTGGTTCACCCTTCTGGAGAGGAGAGACAATTCATCTTCTTTTGATGAGGATCCATCAGAAGTTTCTTCCACAGCCTGCAAAATCTTAGAGTCATATTTTCTGTTAGATTTTAAAACTAATGGCTTACCTTGCTTTAGAGGCTCGTCTTCTTCTAGCTCTACCTCGTGACTTCTGAGGGAGCTAACAAGTTCGTCCAGAGAAATTTTGTTGAGATCTTTGGCTAGCTTAAGTGTTGTGACCATTGGCCTCCATTGTTTGGGCAAGCTTCTGATGATCTTCTTAACGTGATCAGCAGTGGAGTATCCTTTGTCAAGAACTTTTAGTCCAGCAACAAGAATTTGGAATCTTGAAAACATAGTTTCTATTGATTCACTATCTTCCATCTTGAATGCCTCATACTTCTGAATGAGCGCAAGGGCCTTGGTTTCTTTGACTTGAATGTTGCCTTCATGCGTCATTCTCATAGAGTCAAACATATTCTTGGCAGTTTCTCTATTTGATATTTTCTCATATTTTAAATATGAGATGGCACTGAGAAGTATTGTTCTGGCCTTGTGGTGGTTTATGAATTCACACTTTTGCTGATCAGACATCATTTTTCTGTCTATCTTCTGACTTTGTCCATCCACTGGGTGCGTGTATCCATCAGTCACCATGTCCCATAGATCAGCATCATGAGCTAGAAAGAAATTCTCAATTCTGTCTTTCCAGTAGTCAAAGTTTTCTCCATCAAAGATTGGAGGTTTTCCACTGAATCTGTCCTTGTCTTCATGGTTGTCATTGCTGATGATTTGGCTTGGTCCCACCATAGTGTTTTTCTGATGCTTGGATCTTGTACTGACACGGTTAAGTGTTTAAGCTCAGAACCAGGCGCTCTGATACCAATTGAAGATGTGAAAAACACAAGAGGGGGGGGGGTTGAATTGAAAACTTGAATCTAAAAGCTTAATGACACAATATTTTTATCCTGGTTCGTTTGATCTCAAACTACTCCAGTCCACCCGTCAAGGTGATTTCGCCTGTCTCAAACGAGGTCTTAATCCACTAATCTCAACAAGATTACAAAAGCTACTTTAACAACTGTTAAAGTCTTTGTTGAGTACAACCACAATCCGATTAATCTCAAGGAACTCTTTTTCAATATTCTTAAACAATATGTGTTGTTGTTTTTCTAACAAAAATGGTTTATCAAAACTGTGATAAATTACACAGATTTATAGCTTAGAAAAGTAAAAAGAAATTGCTTGCAGCTGAATATGCGTGAGTGGTTATCTTAGAAAAATAGTTATTCATGCATTTCTTTTCTTTCATTTTTGAAAGCTGACTTGTTTATATAGGAAGTGGAATGACGTTGTTCATAAAGCATGTTTAATGTCATTAACACACTTTCCTTTTGGAGAAGATCCTGTCTGAAGGAAGCCGTTGGAATTGATGTTGTCTTGAATGATCAGTAACACTTCAAAATCATATCTCCTAACTGCTGAAGACGCTTCAGAATATTGATGACTTGGTTTGATATGTTCTTGTTCAGAGTCAGAGTTTATTTTGATTAAGCGCAGGTTCTGGTCATCAATCTTCAGCGTATGTTCTGATTGCTTCAGCGTGTAATACTTATGGCTTATCTTCTGATGCTGATATGATCAGAACTTCTGCATACATAGAACATGATTTTTAAGGTGCATATTTGTTCTTTGTATTATATAATTTATTCTTTGTATTTGTTATCATCAAAACTCTAACCAAGGGTTGTAGAATCAAACTATGTTCTAACAATAGTCACCCTCTGTACCTGTAAAGAATATTCCCTCCCTACTCACGGGTAAAGACTAGGTCAGGGTAAGCCAATGGTAACTCAAAATCACAATTTCGCTTGAGATTACTATCATCATACACCTACGTGATAATGATAACACCTCATTAAAACCTCATCTGAGTGTTGATGACACAACCGTCTAGGCTAATCTACATCCTCTCTCTGTCGTGTTCCACTCTATTCCTAGTGTTCCTATTGTTTGTCACTTGGCCTGGGTATTGGGCCTTTTACCTCGTAGTAACACCCAACCCAATCAAGAAGCAGATCCAGAACATCAGTAGTATATGGAAAACAGTAAAATGCAATGCATACATATGCTCATGTAATGAATAAAGAGAAAGCATACAAATGAACACCCAAAGAAAAGAAAATAAGAGTTAGGAGCGACTCTGGGATGGACCAGCATTTGGTCGACCTATCCCCAGTGGAGTCGCGAACTGAAATAATCGGCTGAAAATCATCAGACAATGAAGTCGCCATTGAACGTCTTTTATCCCACATGAAGGGAAAGGTAAACATCGAGAAAACCTGAGAAGGGAGAAGTCACGGTCTTACGACCGAGAGATCGGGTAAGGGAGTCCGTTAAGCGGGGGGAAGGTATTAGCACCCCACGCGCTCGTAATACTCTACGGTATCCACTCTTGTTATCTATCTTATGGGTGTATTTAATCTATGCTTACTGTACTATTGAGGAAGAATGAAAAATAAAGAAAGGAGAAAATAATGTAGGGAAAATAAAGTTGTGCTCAGTTGGACCTACCCCAATACCTACATATCCTTTTTGAGGAATCAGAGTTACCGTAGTTCAGCTCACATGTTTTTCTTTGTTGTGTTTTTTATGAACATTGTTAATTCCACCTTTTATCGCAGCTCGACCTTTGGAGACTCAAACATTGCCAAAGAAGTAAATTAACATGTCCTTACCTGAAAATGGTCTCAAGTTACACCCTCAAGGAAAGATTTCACATTTTATTGGTTTGTGTTTTGTTACCTTGAAAAAGGGTTTTTATTGTTAAGATGTTTTATAATTCGCTAAAAAAGAAAGTTTTAGTTTTAAATGCATATGCAAAAGGGGAAGAAAAGAGTCTAAGGGAGACTAGCCTATTTATAAACTTAATGTTATCATGAAATGGTGGCTCTACGTCAAGGATGAAAGGGAAATCTCTACATAATGTTAGCATGCATGACTTTCCACCTAAGGTCGAACTTGCATCTGAAAGGAGCAAGCACATCCTAAGGGAACATGGTATGTACAAGGATAAAACAAGCAAGCTCGAAGGAGCACACACATAAAATAGTTAGGAAAAGAAGCGAAATACTTTAGCCAAGGGGAGCATATCACCTGAGACAAACAAGCGGGAATAGGATGTAAAACAAAAATGTGATGTCCAAAGCGACTGAACACCTAACCAAGATATAGGAGATCGAGGTAGGCGGCAGAAGGAAATATAACCAATCACATAGTGTCAATATCGGCCAATAAGAACTCCTGACAAAGTGTGGGGTTTTGATTTCAAAACCCTTCCCCACTTAATGATTCGATAGCAAGAGCAGGCACAACTCTGAAGCATCATGGTGTGTCACGAGCTAAGGATGACACAGACGAAATGGAGAGGGTTGATTGTGAATCCTCCTCGCTCGCATCTTTTTTAGAACTTCAATAAGGGATGGGGGAATAGATGTGAGCACAAATATAAACACACATGTGGAATACCTACTTCAAAGGTAGGGTTTTAAACAACCACAAATAGCACACAGAAAACACACAATGCGGAATTGCCCTAAATGGTCTTTAAATAAACCAGAGGGACTCCTGACATGATCAACAACGGAGATCCCCTTCATACATCTCTACCCTACTTCTCATGGCATCAGAAATCAGTAAAGTCCTACTTCTCATGATCTCTAGAAAAGCAGTAAAGAAGTACGATAAAGTGCCTAAATAAGGAATAAAATGATGTTGCGATGATACCTAATGGAGAAGGTTTTTTGCCTCTTCAAAACCATACAAGCCAAGAGAAAACTCTACAAAAGCTGCTTCACACAAGTGATCAAATGAATTAATCCTCAAGCATTCCACATTGCAAAAATTACATCAACATTCTATCACAAAATCTTTGCTAAAAAATGACAACAAAAATGATTATCGAACATGAAAATAATAGAAAACTCTAATGAAAATTCTAAAGAGAGGTCCTAAAGAATTCTAAAATGTTCTAATATTTTCTTATAATTTTTTATCATTTTTTCATGCAATAAAAATTAACGAAATAAAATAAAAGAAATTGATAAATAAAAATAAAATAAAAATGTAAAGAGTTCAGGGGTGCATAGTTACATCCAGGGGTAATATTACAAGCAAGCTAAATTGATGCTAAGCCCAATCTGAATGAGTCCATTAGCCATTTTTGTTCAATTGCAATTCAAGCTTCCAAAAATCTTATTGTATGGGCTTGAGAAGGATGAATTATGGTCTAGCGTCAACTACATCAACAAGCCAATCACAATTTTTATTATTGAATAAATTGGCACATTGTTTACAAGAGAGTTAGGGTCTGGAATGGGTGATGTTCCTAATCCCACAATTAAAACCCCTCATCTCTTTTTTTAATGGTGATCTTCGTCTTACTCTCTTGAACGACGGTGAATCATGTTATTCCTCTCCGATCAAGATGGCACCGCGAGCCAACTCTCCATCTCCGATGATCTCCTTCCATTCCGAATCTTTCTTCTACTCAAACTCTCACTCCCAAGCTCAAGCTTCGCCATCGTCTTCGAAGCTCTGTCCAAACGATTCCTCAGCGCCGTGAGTATGAGGCACAAATCTCTTCTATCTCAATCGTCGATGTCATCTCTCATGCCACAACGTCGATGTCGCCGCTCAACTTCTCCCCGTACTCAACATAAGCTCACCATTCAACCTCCTCCTTCGTTCAAATTCGCGTTTTTATGAAGGAATTATGGTCATGTCCCTTTTTCGATTCCATATTTGGTCCTATCTTCGCTAATTCTTATTCAGCTTTCTCGAAACAAAAATGAACGGATGTATACGAATCATATAGCTTCCTCCTTTTCTCCTTCTTTAAGTTTTTGATTTTCTTGAGTACGTAGTGATGTTGATCTTGTGCTGTTGGACAGTGTTGATGCAGTTGCGCTTCTGCAGAAAATGATGTTGATATCGAATCTTGTTGCCTAATGAGTATGAAGATGCAGGTTGTTGATGGCGATTGAAGTAATCTTTTAAGAATTACTAATGAGAAAGGTAGATTTCTTGAAGATTCGAGGCAGCAAGATGATGATTGCAAATTCAAGAGAAGATTGAAGACTGTTGACAGTGATGGAGCAGAACAATGTTGATGATGACTGCTACAAATTGTGGAAGGCTATTAAAGATGGAAGATGAAAATGAGAATTTATGGTATAGGTTGCAGAGAATTTGAGGGAGAGATTGGAGGATGAAGAAAGGTTGTTGGTGGATGAAGGTAGTTATGGAGGGAATGAAAAGTTATGTGTCTTGGTATGATTCTTCAGAGAGTGAAGAATGAAATTTTTAAGGTGATTTTTTATTTTCCTCTTTTTTTCTGTATAAACTCTTTTTTGGTGCGAATGAATCCCCAACTCTTTTCTGTTATCTCCTAGTTGGTTAGGAGTTAGTTATCATGTTAAACATGGTTTGTTAACTATTAGGAGTTAGTTATAGGTTAGTTGGATTGTTAGTTATAGACTGTTTGAAGGTTGGTTTAATTCTGTTAGATGTTCAGTTTGGATCTGTTATTTATTGCTAAGCTAGAAAATTCTGTTAATTTTTCTGTTAAAGGCATCTATAGAAGTCTGTCATGAAAATCTGTTAGAAGTTTAGTTAGGAGATTTAAAAAACAGTTAGTTAGTTGTTAGTCTCGGTCAGGGTTCTGATTTGACAGTTGGTGACTCAGTCCTAACTTATTAGAAATTCTGTTATGGTTGGTTATTGGCATCTTTAAGGGTGAGGATTTATCAGTCATGGAACTTGAGATTTAGGAATTTAAAGTTGGTTATATACTCTGAAGCTTAACCCAAGGCATTTATTTAGTCTGAGTTCACTACCATTCTGACGTGTTTGAAATAGTTTGGATTATTTTCATGAACAATGAACTACTACTACTTTAATGGAAAACTTATTTTGGAATTATCTGATTTAATTGTAGAGTTTATTATTGGTCATTGCTAACTCAAGGTTACTTAGTGATTTTCGTGATGTTATTGATTGGTGAAGGACTTTGGCATGAAGGCAGGACTTTGGCATGAAGGCACATGGAATTTGGCACGGAGGAAACTTGGAATCAAGTACAATGTGAAGCTGAAAGAAGAGATCCCTGAAGTAATTTGAAAGGGCTTAGAGAAATAGGGATCTTGGTCACAATTAGCTTCTTGGTCAACCTATGCAAGCTATTATTTTTGTAATCTCTTCGTAGCACACTCTTAAACCTTGTAATGAATCTAACTTTGTAGTCTCTTTATAATTTTCTATTGGAGCTTATTTTGTAAAAGTATGAACATGTAGTTAGTTACCTTGGTTATATTTGACTTGGTCCATAATAGTTATCCTTCAAGAGTTAATTTTCTAACCAAATGAGAACATCTTCATTTTTACACCTTTGGAACAAATCAACATATAAAAAGCCTAAGAGCTTAAAATTGACTTTGGAATGATCCAATGCCTTCAAACTTGGAATAATTAACCAGATAGAAATTGAATTCCATACCCTACATCAAATTCAAAATATTGTCTTGCTTTTGAAGGAACCTTTGGACATGTGAGACAAGGTTGAACGATGATGAATGGCACTTGAATGTCTCTTAAGAAAACCTTATGCACAAACCCTTCAATTTTGCAAGCACAATTTGATCTACTTAAACACATTAGAAAACTTGAATGAATACTAACCAATCAATAAATCTAGATCAGTTATTCCAATTAAATCTCAATCCCAAACCTACTTGTATTACAAACGACATGTAATGATGATGAGAACCAAAATCGCCTTAATCTGAATGAGTCCACAAGTTCATCTCCCATGCCATTACTTGAACTTGTATTTCACTCCATCACAACAAAAATGCGTTAAAGAGTTTTTGAAACTAAAAATGATACTTGGAGCAGAGGAGAACACCTTTAATGAACCTCAGTTGAATTAACAAGCGCAGGCACCAGGGATAAGAACCCAAATCTTCTTGAGATGCATTTGAGATGATGAGAAGGCCTCAACCCTATTACAAGGTTTTTATTTGAGGTATTGATGAAAAGCCTTGCATTAACAAGTCACAACCCTTTGATGGAGAACTTGATGATCTTTGTAGCTTGATGAGAATAAAATTCTCAGTGATCATGAACACAAGAAACCTTAACTCCATAAGCCATAATTGACGATGGAACCAATTGATTTCTTGAGTGAAGATGAGAGCCTAAAAGCACAGAGAAACAATAATTCCTAAATATCATTGGTCATATGCTAAATTTATTGGTTAGTGATGCATGGGGTGTTATTTTACCTAATGAAGGATATGCATATGAAATGAGAACGGAATGCATAAGTCAAATGATTTGATGAAGTGGTAGGACAAATTTACAACTGGGACCACATTTTCAACCCCCTGAGGATATGATGTAACTAATAAGAAACTTACGTTGAATTTCTTCATAACCTCGACTTTAATCTTCTCCGACATCTTAGGACGCATGCGACGAAATTTTTTGTTTTATTGGAGAACAACCCTCCTTCATCGATAAACAGTAAACTACAATATCAGTATTGAGTCGGGTAATGTCTTTGTACGAGCAAGCAAAGATCTTAACATAGTCATGCAACATCTGAATAAATTTTTTCTTGACACTGTCCTCTAGATTGGCACCTATCTTAACTTCTTTCCTATCTGCTTCAGTACCCAAGTTTACAACCTCGACCGACTCTTCATGCAGTTGTATAGCCTTTTCCTCTTGCACTAACAGTATAGAAACATCTCCAGGTATTTCACAATCTTCCTCATCTTCTTCCTCGGCTTGGTAGATCAGATTTTCGAAGTCATAATTTGCAATAGCATAATTTTTATCAACGGGATCCAAAGTGGATGTGGATCTGTAATTTATTGTGTGTGTATGTGTAAGAACACATAGCTATTTTGAAAGTAATAAAAATAAAAGAAAGACAAAGAGCACAAAATTTAAATGCAAAACGTCCAGTGTTTTATTAAATGAAGACATGCTTATGAAATGACAACCCTAACAAATGGAACATTATGCCCCGGGTAAGGCATAAGGCTTAAAGTCATTGTTTAAAGTTTACATAACCAAAACTTTGAAAGAAATAAAACATAATGTAGAAATTACTTTTGACTAAAGGAGATTGAAATACGGTCTACAGTCTTCCATTTGTTGATCTCATTGTCGATAGTGGGAAAAATCCAGTTGTCTAGGTCATAGTCATTGTCAGCATCTTCTATCGTGTTGACTCCATCAATAGCATTAACGCCCTTGATGTGCTTTGGCATAGGTGTAGTGATCACATTGAGAGTCTCGGGAGGATCAAACTCAATCTCTTTATTGTCAATCATGTCTTGAGTTTTGTTCTTTAAAGCCCAACAACTATTAGTGTCGTTCTCGGGACTATTAGAGTGGTAAGCATTTCACATTAGGATTATAATAAGGAGAGAAGGTGTTGGGATTCTGAGGAGGATACCTTAACATTATCAGCTCTACTTTCAAGAGTTGTTGCAATTCCTGAGACAGTGACATGATTATCTTGGTAAATTGTCTTCTTCGTGTGTCTGATCTACGTTGACTGTTTTGATGTGGTTGTTGTACAGACACAGGATTAGAAATTAGCACTGCCCCACAGATTGGTTGTGATCATTTCTAACACGACCCTTATGGCCATAAACAAAATTTATCTCCTTCTTCCCGTTGAATGTCTTCTTTACAGTACTTAGAGATGCGGCCACTTGAATCTTTCCACTTCTGATACCCCCTTCGACATGTTCACATGTTAATATTAATTCGGTAAAACCAGTAGAAGAAATTTCGATCAAATGACTAAAGAAAGGCCCTATCAAAGTTCCCATGAACATATCAACCATCTCCCTATCAGATAAAGGAGGTTGCACTCTTCCTGCCAGATCTCTCCATTTCTGGGCATATTCTTTAAACCCTTCATTCGAGCCCATAGTCATACTTTGTAATTGCACACAAGTTGGTGCAAGGTCAGCATTATATTGATACTGCTTGTAAAAATCACCAGCCAAGTATTCCCAAGTAGGTATGTTGGTTCCTTCCATCTGATAGAACCACTCTAGTTGTGTCCTTGATAAGCTCTCTTGATAGAAGTGAACCCATAACTTTCTATCAGTAGTATGGAGTTGGATCTTCCGGACATAAGACCTCATATGCAGCTTAGGACAAGAAACACTGTCATATCTTGCAAAGATAGGGACCTTGAATTTGTGGGGGATAACAAACCTCGAGATAAGACCCAGTTCCTTAAAATCCAGCCCAGGCACTTTCTGGATTTCCGTGGCATTCAGACGATACTCCAATTGTTTGTATCTGTCATTAGAGGGAGGATACTGCTCATCAGAATAGTCTTTTTCATCAGGAATTTTACAAGAACCAAAGTTACTTCCCCCCCTCAGTTTTGATACTTCTACCATCTTCCTCTTGATTGTCATCTTCATTTGATGGAATATCAGCAGCTTAAACCTATTTGGCGGGACCTTTGAATCTTCTTCCCTTGTTGAAGATACCAATTGGTTTCCTAGTATTTTTCTTCTTGGAGATGAGCGCCATCAATTCTTGCTTCCCCTTGGCTAAGTTCAGGAGCGTATCTTGGAATTGGGCATTTTGAGCTTGAAGTTCTTTCACAGTTTGTTCAAGGGACATCTTTTACTGAAATAAACATTAAGAAGATGAGAAAATATGTACTGGGAAACCTATTATGTAATGAAATTCATGATATGTGGATGCAATGTTTTCAAGGATCTCGCGGGGTAAACAAAAGGAAATGTTAAAAGTTGAGTCTGACTTCATCTTTGATTGAAGAAATTCACGTTATTGAACACCCATCTATGAGAATCAAGCTCACCAGGTCAAGTGGGTCCTAGCCTTTGACTCAAAAGAATACACTTTATTATTTGACGGCACTAGAGGAAAATAAATCCCCTTGGTCCTTGCTAGTAGTTTGGTTCATGATAAACCTGCATCACATGCCCTTAAGATCCTTCAAATGATCAGTGAAAATGATATGGTATGATATCGTGATGTTATGATGTCTTGTTTGAACATATACCAAACACAAACAAAGCATACAAGCACCTTAGGTTTAAGGCTTTCACGGGGTTTGTAGGTAAGTACCCTCTTGAAGTTCCGTTGGCTCAACCTGTCCTAAGAATAGTAATCGGGTTCTAGGAGTCTCATATCACCGATATTTCTCGCAGGCATTGTTTCAGTAGGGCAATTAACTTGCCACCGAAATATCCCGAGGGTCGAATCTCAATGAGTGTAGTATCGAGTATCAACCAACTTTGGACTGCACCAAAGCCGACCATCTCACTACCTTCTAATGGCTAAGTTGGGTCAATTAATGTTATAAAAGTCAGTTAATGCTTATGACACCACACGACAGCCTAGTGTGCTCCTCGACTGACTCAAGGGACACAAGTACAAACCAAAGTGTCGCACTAACGTAACCATCACTTCAACCATATCGGTCTACGACGTACAGTTTTCATGATCTATAGTTACTTACCTAAGGTCCCCAGATCCGGGTGTAGGATCTTTGCAAGAAAGTAAAACCCAAACAACCCTTAAATGTAAAGCATTCAAAGCAAATAAGTAAAACAAGTAAAGTGATCCTAAACTCTAAGGTAACCCCTCTTTTTAGTAGTTCCCCAGCAGAGTCGCAAGTACTGTAATATAATGGGAGAATTGACTTGGTTTTGTGTTTTATCGCAAATGTTAGGGATAAGAAGTGTCGCCACCGACTTTTATTTTATCCAATAAGGAAAGAGTGAAAAGAACAGGAAATACCTTCGAGATTTTTGAGTTCGGGGGGTAAGTTATGAAAAGGGAAGGTATTAGCACCCTTTTCATCCGTAGTTATCTACGGGCTCTTAATCGCTTAGATCACTTTCTTTGAAAAATTTCTTTGTGTTGTGTGTTTGAAAAATATTTTGAAAATGCCAATTGTAAGGAGAACTTTGTAATGATTCTCGTATTTGTCTTCGAGAATGCGTGTAAGCTGTTTGTTTGAAAATATTTGTTGAAAAGTGTGATTGTGAGAAATGTTTTGTTTTGAAGAGCTTTATGAGCAAGCCGTTAGGATTTCTACCCTACTCACGTCCGTTATTGTAGTTTTCCTCCTCCTTTAGATAGTTCTACAATACCATTAGTTAGTAGTAAGCCCTATCGTTGGATGTGAAGGGACGGGCGTGGGTCATCGTACAGTCATCGAAGGAAACTAGTAAAGACGCTTTAGCAATTATCGTTTAAGGGACTAGATCATTTACTAAAGGAAACGTCAAAAGGGTCATCGAGGGACTATGATCTTTTGTATCAGAGGGACTTGGCTAAAGCGTCCCCACATTCGAGGGACATGACTGTTTTATTCTAAAGGCAACAAGAGAGACTACACTAGAGGTGTGCATGTACAAGTTTTTTGTATTCAGTTAATTTGTCTTGAAGTTAGGTTATCTATCGATTGGTTTTTATCTTTCCATACAATCCTAATTACTAAGTGGTAATATAGAAAGTATAAAAATGACAATAAAGATGCGGAAAGTAAAAGCAGAAAAGATAAACCTAAACCTATTACACGACTTTGGGGCAGTTACATAATAGGAAGCGGAAAGTAAAAACCCTAAGCTATTACAACCCGGAAAACAGTTACATAAAAATGAAAAAGGAATGTGAGAAATCTAAGTCATTACAAATTGCGAATCCCATACACTTTATCTATAAAAATAAAATAAAAATAGAGAAAAAAAGTAATGTTTTTGATGATTTTTTTTAAGGAAAAGGTTTTTATGATGATGATTAAAATAAACCTAAAAACTAATTAATTTTAATTAACAAAAATAGTTGATTAATTAAATTAATAAAAAAAGTTAATGATGAAAAACTTAAAAAATAATTAATTTTAATTATCAAAACAATTGTTTAATTAAATTAATAAAAAAGGTTAATGATGAAAAACATAAAAATTAATTAATTTTAATTAACAAAATAATTAATTAATTAAATTAATAAAAAAGGTTAATGATAAAAAACCTAAACATTAATTAATTTTAATTAACAAAATAATTGATTAATTAAATTAATAAAAAATGTTAATGATGAAAAACCTAAAAATTAATTAATTTTAATTAACAAAATAATTGATTAATTAAATTAAAAAAAGGTTAATGATAAAAAACCTAAAAATTAATAAATTTTAGGGTTTACAAAAAAAAACAATTATTTTAGGTTTGTAAAAAAAGGTTTATGATTTTATGGTTAGGTGAATTTAGGGTTTCATGAAAAAATAGGGAAAAAGAACAAGTTGGAAGCAAAATCACACAAAATATCAGAGGTGAGCGTTGAACCCATGCCCTTAGCGTTCCACACTGCATTAAGGGGGAGATAGGGAAAGAGAACACGTTAGAAGAAATATCACACAAAATGTCAGGGGTGGGTGTTGAACTCACGCCCTTAGCCTTTATCACTGCCTGCCTTGCCACTGCGTCAGAGCTCACATATTATGCATCAAACCTGCTCTAATGATGTATATGAACACATGTAAACGTATCAAATTAGTTAACAATGCATAAATCAAAGGTTTGAATTTAAAAAAAACTACCAAAATGGATGAACATGATGTTCTGGGCACGATCTTGACTGCTTGAGGATTGGTATGGATTCTTGGGCACTTTAAGATGATAATGCAATGCTTGGTTTAAATTGAGAAGGGCTAGAAGCAAGGGTTTTGTGTTGCCCTAGTTTCTTGAGTTTTTGGAAGTTTTGGAATAGTTTCCTCTGCAAGGATTTTCTTGTGATGTTATGTATGAATGAAGAGCAATATATAGAGAAGAATTAGGTTAAACCATTGTGGGCTTGGACTATGTCATGAAGGCCTTGGTTTTATCCTTTTTAATTTTGAATTTAAATAAATAAAATAAAAAATAAATAAAATAAAAATCCAAGGGGGCATGAATAGACTTAGCGGTTCATAATGAGGTCTAATACATGTTTGGACCTTGAAAGATTAGGTCACTAGCCCAAAAATTCGAGTTTGATCAATTTGGGTTTCATGTATTTCCTCAAAATTTCCTAACTTTCACTAATCATAAATCTCTCAATTTTTATCATTTAAAGGTGATCATTGACTTTTTGGAAAGCTCAAGATGTCCTCTACAATCTCTATTTTGATCATTTTTGCATTTGAAGAATTTATCTTGATGTAAGTTGCCTTGACAAAAAGTGTCTTTTTGTTGACTTTTGGAATAACTTATAATGTATTGGCTCATATCTTTCAAATGAAGCATTTTTGGACTTGATCTCAGAGAAACAAATATGTAGAGAATTTAATTTCCTTCAAAATAAGATTTGGCTGAGGAGAATCGGATGGAGTTTATGAAAGTTATGCTTGGTCAAAGTTCAATTGACTTCTCCTTAGGAAAACCCTAATTTGGCAACTTTTGACTTTTGATGATTTGAGAGTTTCCTTGATGAGTCATGATCAACCCTTGATAAAATGATGAATATGACTTCAAAATCTTGATTTTGATCAAAAATCTTGAAGCTTGACTGTATTTTGACCACAATTGACTTTTTGTTTAATATAGTTGATTTTCAGTCATCTGAGCAATTTGCTGAGCAAACTTGTGATGCAAGGCTTGAAATTTGGCATGAGCATTCCTTGATACATATGAGAAACCATGGGAACCACTTGAGGCCTAAAAAACCCAAACTTCCTTAAGAAAAATGAAACCCTAGTTGTAAGTCCATTGCGTAGGAGGAGAATTTGTCTGATCAGTTCTTGAGCAACCTTGAGCATTTGAGAACCCTAGGAGAATGTCTTGAAGAAAATGGGAGGGAAAATTTTGGGGTACAGTAGAGATCATCAAGGTAGTATGAGTCAACATATAATGTCTTAGTCACCGATCAGCCCATGCCAAAGCCCGTCAAGTTTTCTCGAGCAGTGAGTATCTTGTTTCACAATCGGTAAATTTTTTGCTAAGGTAGTATATTGAATGCGCTTTTCGACCATACTCGTCATGTTTCCCCAATGCACACCCCATTGAGTTCTCTAACACTGTTAGTTACATGATCAGAGGTCTTCCTTCAACTAGTGGCATCAGAATTGGAGGTTCCTGGAGGTACTCCTTAATTTTGTCGAAATCTATCTGACAATCGTCGTTCCACTTTACTACTTGATCTTTCTTCAGCAACTTGAAGATCGGCTCATAAGTAGCGTTCAAATGAGAAATAAATCTGGAAATATAGTTTAATCGTCCCAGGAAACCTCTGACTTCCTTCTTAGTACGGGGAGCTGGCATTTATTGAATGGCTTTGACCTTGGCAGGATCAACCTCAGTACCTTTACCACTGTCGATGAAAATTAGGGGTTTACCAGATCTTACCCCAAAGGTACACTTGTTTGGATTCAATCTCAGCTTGTACTTCTTCAATCTCTCAAACATCTTTCATAGGTGGTTGAGATGTTCTTCTTCAGTCTGAGATCTGGCTATCATGTCGTCGACGTAAACCTCTATCTCGTAATGTATCATGTCATGGAACAAAGCTACCATAGCACATTTATATGTTGCACCGGCGTTCTTTAACCCAAAAGGCATAACATTATAGCAGAAAGTTCCCCACTGTGTGACAAAAGTAGTCTTCTCCATGTCTTCAGATGCCATCTTGATTTGATTATAATCGGAAAAACTGTCCATGAAGAAAAACACTTTGTGCTGAGCGGGGTTGTCAACCAGAACATCAATATGTGGAACCGGAAAGTCATCCTTGGGGCTTTCCCTATTCAAATCCATGTAGTCTACATACATATGCACCTTGCCATCCTTCTTTGGTACTGGAACCACATTTGCAACCCACTGCGGATAAGATGTAATAGCCAAGAAACCTACATTGAACTGCTTCATAACCTCGGCTTTAATCTTTTCAGACATCTCAGGACGCATACGATGAAATTTCTGCTTTATTGGATGTTGTACCCCAAAATTTTCCCTCCCATATTCTTCAAGATTTGCCAACATCAAGGTTCAAAATCCCTCAAGGGTTGCACAGTCAAATGGCCTCCTAACATAGTCAAAATTAGGGTTTTGGTTCTTGCAAAGAAATTGAAGTTTCCAAGGGTCCAATCAAGTCCAACATGCCTACATACATTGTCAAGCATCCATATGCCAAGTTTCAAGACTCACAGCATCAAATTGCACATTCAAAAACCCTAAATGCTTCACAGTCAACTGCAGGGGCAAAATGGTCATTTGACAGTCAAAAGTCAAATTTTTTGGTCAACATCTTATTTTGAAGCCACAAACATCATTTGATAAAATCTTGATCATGATTCTCAAAGCATGGCTCAAAAAGTCTCAAGATGCAAAAGTTTCTATTTTTGGACAGCTGAAAAAGTCAACTGCAAATTGACCAGGGTATAACTTCCACATGGTTTATCAGAAAAATTCCATCAAAAGCTCATTTTTAAGAGGATGAAATTTCCTACAACTCATCTTCACACTTCAAGTCCAAGAAATGCTCTCACAAAAAGTTATCAATTTCAACATTATAGGTCATTTTCAAAAGTCAACAAAAAGGCACTTTAAGTCAAAGACCATAACTTGAGTTTGGTAAATCAAAATGACATGGGCCCAAAGACATTGGTTAGAGGACTTCAAGACCTTTCCAAAATGTCAAAGAACATGTTCATAACTTAAAAATTGAGCAAGATACGCCTTGTAGAAGTTGGGAAATTTTTGGGGATTTTGAAAAGTCAACTTTGCACAAAAGGCTTCAAAAATGCTAATGGGCCTCAATTTCTTCCATGAATCATTACCCAAAGGCCATGCACGACCCATTAAGCTAAAAGGGATTTATTTTCTTATTTTTAATTAATTAATTGAATTTTTAATCTTATTAATTCATTTAATTAAAATCAATTATGAGAAAAATACTAAATCATGTTTTTTAAATCTTTTTATGCAGCAAACATGTCCATTATGAGCTCAATATCTTGTGTACCAATCAACAAGGACAAAATCATCCAAATTTGGCATGATTGGCATGAAAAAGATTGAAAAAGATTGGATTGGAAATCAAATATTGAATCATTAAATCAATGGACTTTGGGCTGGTTTTTTAACCTAATTCTATCCACATACATATGCACAATTGAAACCTATTGGATTGGACACAAGAAGCTGCGCAGAAAATCAATAACCAACTTGCAATTTTGGCCAAAAAACCTTGAAACTATTTTCATACCTAGAGTACGATTCAAAGCCTAAAAGTTATTCCAACACATTGTTGGACAACCTAGGAAGCATTTGCAATCAAAACCAAGTCTCCAGACCTCCAGAATCGGTAGAACGACATCACACTTTTCCTGAAATTTTCCATAATCGTGTCTCTATTTTCATGCATTTTTCATATGTTTTAAATGTTGATTTACACTAATATGAATATTCTGAAGCTAATGGTATCCTTGAATTGAACTAACACTGCCTGTACAAGAATTCACCATGAACGTATTTTAGGGTTGCAGAAGCTTTGAATTAGGGCTTTACATATATGGAAAAATTGAGCCACCAAATTGGTACCATTGAAACCGTGACCTCCAAACGAGACTAATCCACTACTCGCGCCCTTTTTATGTTAACCCAGGAGCTAATCGCTATTTTTTCAGGTTGAGTTTAGTGGGGGTTCAAAACCCCCGCTATCTGCTTTTATTTACAGGAAAAAGATGAAGACGATGCATGCGTGTCTGGACATGGTTGGAGGATTTGAACATTGGCGCGTTTTTTGAGTGCTTCAGCATAATGTTGATTTTTCATATATATTATTTATGTTCCATTATACTAACAAAGAAACGCGTTAGTTCAACTGGTTGGTGAGTTGTCATGCAGGTACTGGGACCTGGGTTCGATTCCCAGGTCCCCCCATATTATTCATAATTTTGGTTATAGCGTGTTCCTATGCAATTCCTCTCCAGTGGTCCACCATATGCGCATATGCTTGTGCCTGCCAAGTGTCCAGGAGCTTCAATCTGATGGCCAGAACGTGAAGACTACCATGCACCTGGGTCAACCACTCCACATGCAGGCATAGAAAGTCAAAAGGGCTGGGATTGCAGTGGGCCAAATTGCTCCAAAAACCTCCAAATTGGGCCAGATGCCCCCTTGTTTGTATTCTATTCTTCTTTCTAATTTCCTTTTCTTTTCAATTCTTTTTAGTTTGTTTTAATTATTTTAGTTAATTCACTCAAAAATAATTTTTACAATAATAAATCAGAAACTACAAAAAATGTTTATTTTTATTAATATTAATTTCTATTAATTTATTTTGTAAATAAATGTTAAATAATTAATTTAGTAAAATTAGGTTTTCAATTTTAAATCTTTTTCTTAACAAATTAAAATATGTAGAAATTAGGGTTTTTGATATTTTTTCACCTTTTCTTTTTTTAAAATAATTTTCTCATCAATATTATTATTACTAATTATTAATTATTTTGTAAATACCCGTGTAATTAATTAATTAGTGTACATTAGGTCAAACTTGAATATTTTTTTATTAATAATTAAAAATAACTTAGAACTAGGGTTTCTTTCAATTTTTAATCTTTCTTTATTTTCATTAAATACAAAAAAAACCAAAAAACATTTCTTTTCTTAATTAAATAATTAATTAACTTTTAATTTCAATTTAATTCCAAAAGGGTCCAACGCCCTCGAACGTCCTATCTTTATTCTTTTCGCGCATTTATTTTATTGTGAATATTATGTAATTGCTCAAGCCTTGTAATAGTCATTAGGAATTTATTTACTTTCCGCATTTTTATTCAAAACGGGTCTTTGTTAATTTGGCGATGTATAGACCCGCGCCTTGTAATAGCGTAGGATTTTACTTTCCGCATTTAAATTTCCGCACTTTTAAACTGCTAAACTTTGCATGAAAGAATGAATGGCCTAAATTAAAAACAATGCGTAGCTCACCAAATGCATGATCAAAGACAAATATTAACATGAAAATAACACACGAATTCACACACCACTCTTAGGGTACGCCTCACCTGTTGCCTTCGAAACGTGGTCGTTGAGTATAGGACGTTTTAGTAAGTCCTTATGTCCATGATCAATGGCATAAGGGTAGCTTCTAAGGTGTCCTACTGTTGCTCTGGTGACCACACTGTCCCTAAAAACGAATTGACCCGAACACCTCCAACGGTGGTGCTACCTACCTCTCAATGGTGGGATGGCACTACCTTAAGGACATTTACACAGCCTAATTCCTTAGGGTAGGTAGACAACTCCTGGGTACTTGCTCTCTTAAAAAAAAAACAAAACAAACTTTTCACACAGACACTTTCTAAAAGATTTCAAAACAAACGCTTCACAACACTCTTGAGGACTGATACAAGAGTCGAATTGAAGTTTTCAATGAAACTTTTTCAAACCCACTCACATTTTGAAAAGCAAACAAACATTTTGAAAACACAAAGAGCAAGTACCTAAGAGCCCATGGATAACCATGGATAGAAAGGGTGCTAACATCTTCCCTTTCTATAAATCTACCTCCCGAACCGAGAAACTATCTCATAAGGAATTTTGCTGTGCTTTGTCCTGTCCATGTTGGAGAAAATAAAAGACGGTGGCGACTCTTGCTTCCGTGACATTTCGCGAACCAGCGTTAAACAGTCAGTTCTAAATCCACCGATCATAGAACTGGCGACTCTGCTGGGGAATTAATAAGTGAGGTGTATCTTAGGACTAAGATCACTTGTGTTTTCAATTGTCTAAATTGTTTGCTTTATTATTATGGGTACTGTCTTGGGAGTTCTATAGATCCTAACCCGGATCTGGGGATACCTTCTTAGAAAGTAGCAACAAGGCTGTGAGGGAACTGTGCGGGGTATACCGACATGGTTGAAGCAGTCTGCTACGTTGATGTGGCACTTTAGTGAGTACCAGTAACCCTTGAGTCCAGTCAAGGAGAGTACGGGGCCGCCGCATGGTGTCGTGAAGCATCAACTGACCTTAGGAACCTTAATTGAAACATCTTGGCCTCTTTAGGGTAGTGAGATAACTGACTTTGGTGCAGTCCGAGGTTGGTTGATACTCGATACTACACTCAATTGAGGGTTGTTTTCTTGGAATATTTCGGTCGCCAGTTCAGTTGCTAAATCGAAACGATGAACAATGAAAGTAATCCAGTGATATTGGGACCCTTAGAACCCGGTTACTTCTGATAGTGAAATTCTGGTGTATGCCAGTCGTCAGATGTTATACTTAATGTCTAAACATCTGATATGACATAATAAATACACTGCAAGGTAGATACCCAATTTTTATGATTTAGTACTGAAGAGTAACATAAGCACAGTTTAACCAAGCTGTGCCAGACCTACTTTGAAGGTGCAGAGGATAGAACACCGATGTGCCTAATTCTGTTCATCTGTTACACATGATCAGCAGAGAGCAAACAGGCTTTGCAGTTCTATTTCTTCTGCACAGATATCAGCATGATGTCTTAACATGTTCTGAGACATCATCTGTTACAACATTACAGTTTTACCTTGATATATAACAAACAGAATTATAAAGTGTTGAAGGTAAAAACACAAATCAGTTGTTGACCCAGTTCGGTGAAACACACCTACTCTGGGGGCATACCAAGCCAGGAAGAAGATCCACTATTAGCAGTATTAATTCAGGACTAAACTTTACAAGTTCCCATCCTTCACTTAATCATCTACCCAGTGCAACCTATACCTAGGAACTCCTAGATAGAAACCTACCAGTTTCCATTCCTATTGTCGCAACAACAGAAGTCTTACTCCTACTCAAGAAGCAGTGCCCTCCCACTTGGTTTCCTACATTACAATGAATATGAAGTAATGCAGAAATACTTAGACTTGCTTCACAGCTTCATCCAAGAACACTCAAACTCTTACCTACAGGTTTCGAGTTACATACATGGTAACCTTGCCACAGACCGACAGGTTTACCTAACAAAACACCCCTAATGTTACATTATGTGTGTCACTCAAACCCTAGGTTACAATCTGCTATTTATAACCTATTACCTAACTCAGCAAGTTTTTCTCCTTACTGTTACAACTCAGCAGCAAACTTCTCCTATAATCAAGGTCTTCAATCTTCTAGTTCCTAAAATATCTCCATATTTAGAAACAGTATTTTCTTCAAATATTCTGATTGATTCTTGATTGATTTTCAGATTCTCCACAAGAAACGCCACATATATTCTCAGAGTATTTAAGTACCAGAACTGTAACTGAATTATCAATTCTGTTGACGTGATGTCAAGTCAGATGTCATGACATTACATCTAACATATTTTCCTAGATGTTGAACTTTTTCAACACAACAAATAACCTCTTTAGATCACTTAGAATAGTTAGGTTATAAGTCACAGCTGTTACAAATATCCAACATATAACATCAGTACTTAGTTTCAGGCGCGATGTCACATGTTGATGTTGTGACATCTTACATAACATGTCGGTCCAGATGTTAAACTTCTTCAACACCACATATTAAAACAACAGAGGGGATCTGGGTAAACTTGCTTTCTTATTTGTTTTACAAATGAAGCCAACTCTCCAGCCAGGGCACTTACAATCTCCCCCTTTGGCAAATTTTGGCTAAAACAAATAAGTGCAAGTTGTATTTTGGGACCAGGCCACAGCACAGTTGAGATGTTACAACATTTTGTCTAACATCTTCTTTTGTAGAGGCTGATGTCCTTTGAGCAAACAACAAACCTCTATCTTCAACTGTGAGCAACTCCACTCCATCGATGCCCCAAGAGGATTTCTTTTCTCAAGATTATTAGTTGTGATCATGTAACTCAGATCACAAGTCACAACTATCCTCTTAACACAACCAAGATTACTTACTTAGGGATCATGTTGCCTTCACCTGAGTCTTGTTGGACATTGCCGTGTGTTGCTTTCTCCTGAGTCTCGCCTGAGACTACTGGGTCCCTATCTTTCTCCCCCTTTTTGGCCAGAATTTGACAAAGACTGCCCATACAGATCCATACCCATGCACAATTTTCCCAGATGCTAACAAACTTCATATTGCTGAAACCCTCTGATGAAGAGAAAGAATAGAGAGAGTCTTCATAAATAATGCAATTTTGGCATAGATAGTAACGATCTTGGTACTTTATTCTGACAGTTTCAGTACCCTAGGACTGGTTTTAATGCAGGTACCTACCCTTGGGTTTGACCCTTTGACCATGTCAGGATGCCTTTTTAAAACAGACATTTGTCTTTTAGAACAGACTACTCCCTTGTATTAGGATCCCCTTTCCAAGAAACATCGTTGGTATATTACACTCTGCATTAGTTATATAATACCTTTATTAGATGACAAGTTATCACCTAAACATTCCAGCTCACTAAACTGTTTCATAATGAGACACAACAGCTCTGTTTTCTTAGCAGATGAAAACATGCTCAAATCCTATGTCGTCATGTGTTCTACTATTTTCAGATTAGCAGCTTGAAGCCATACCATTTTCTCAAAGAGGATGGTTACTCCCTCTGAGTCATACAACTGTACACACGTGGATTTATTAATAATAATCCACACTTCATCCAATTTTCCTCCTGTCTGTAGTTTTAGAGGAAATTAGGAACAATGTCATTACCAATGTGATGACATTTGGTCAGACATAGTCTTCTTCAGTTTTGAACACATCATTCCAATAGTTAATAAGGTGTCACACTTTATATCCTACGAGTTTGACGAAGACCTTTTGTACAAACCAATACTCCCCCTGTTAGGGACAATCACTTCTCCTCATGAAAACAAGTAGGACACATTCAATACTCAGTTGGACCTTCAATGCAGCTTCTGATTAAAGTAAATAAGACCCTTTGATGAATGGAAAACATAAGACGCATCTTCATGTCTTCAAGAGCGCACCCTCTGTTCAACAATATTGTTTGAACGCATTCATACTGTGAATCAAATTTTCTCGATAATAATCAGCTGTCATATGTTGATTATCTTGATTCTCAGAATCCACTGCTGAGATAGACCAAATTCCACTGTTTGATTATCTCCTTCATGAATCAAATGTCACCTTCATGTTTATCAGACTTCTTCCAAAGATATTCTGATCTTCCAATTGAGATTTGAACTTCAGGCTACAAGTTATCACAAAAGGCTTAGATACACTGAGACAGGAACATGTAACAACTCCAAAGAGCTGCAAAGAGACGATCCTTTTGGAGGATCTAATCTTCAACTTCGTAGATCATCCTATCTTAAGTTGATGAGCCACTTCACCAAGCAAGAATCTGATGTTGAACCAAATGTCGCAGCATTATGTTATAACATCTAGTTGTTGAATTCAGCTCCAGACTGATCCAAGTGACCATCATCAAGATCATGATGTCTTCTTCTTCTTGTGGTTTTAAGTCTGAACATGTTTCCAGGAAACCTTTTCAAGGATCAAACGATTTTGCTGTCACCAAGGAGATAGCTCTAAGGTATCACTCTTCTTGTGATTCTTCACAGGGTCTAGAAGAAGGAATGTTCCCACATCTTTATGAACATCAGTTATCTTGAACTCCAAGGATAATCTAATAGCAATTGATCATAGATCCTTCCTATTATCCAGTAAGATACTTTCACCATTTGAATACTTTGACATACTCTTCGTGTGTTAATATCTTCTTCTTGCAAGCTCTTTCTTTGAGAGACCAAAGACTTGAGATATCTAGGTTGCCACCCTTGACTCAAGAAAATAGAATTTTCTCTGAACAACCTCTACTTACTTCAACCGACTTGAGACTCCTACCAGATCAGATTCATCATTAGGAATGAGAGAGATGAATCCTTCCTTGCAAATATGTCACACAACAACCAGAACCCATGTGACATAGGTCAACAGCTAGCTAAACACCAGGCTGAACTAATGTGAGGAGGTTAACCAAATCTTCCCCTCAAGCTATCAGTCATGGAAGCTCCACACAAAATATCCATGCATGTGCACAAACGTCTCGACATGACATATGACATCCTTACCAGATCTACTTAACTCCAAGAGCTATACCTTAACCAAACTCTGAATCTTCATATTCAAGACTCATGATCCCAATCTGCTTCTATGAAGGAGCAATAGTGCTGCACCATCATTGGCTTTTATTAACCAGTGAGCTTATCTTTCTTCACACCATAGTACTTCAGGAAATAATTGCTCAGCCCTGATCAATGTCATATCTCAACCAGCTTTACTTCTAGAGTTCTGACTCCTAAAGTAACCTTCGGGAGTACACAAACATAGTTGACTTTACCATTGTCAACTTTGCACATGCAGATGTCTCCTCTTCCAAGTCAGGAGTAGGTTTCAAACAAAGGTATCCCTTTGTTTGACACCCGAAACATATGCTCTTCAACTAGTAGCTGCATCCTTGTTCCTCCATCACATAGAACATCAGTTACATCACCTTGGAACAAGGCCTTCCTTGAAATTCTTCAAGGTCTTCATATAACACTAATCCGTGATTATGTGATTCTTACCATCCTGAACGAAGAACGTCTTCATGAGTGGACTTGAGAGGACTCAAGTTTATGTTGAATTCTTGAATACAATGGCCTTCAATCCACAAGAGGGGAAACACATCAGAGCTTGAGTTTTGCCAGGTATTACACAGCGGAAGAACATAATACACCCCAATCTTTGCACACACACTCCACCAGACTAGCCTTCAAAAATAGACCAAGTCTGATTATGGTTCAAACCTAGCATGACTACTACACACAACTTCAGGCGTACACACATTCTAAGTTTGAAAATAAATCAAACCTAGAGCAGCTATCACACAACCAGGCCAAATGCCAATCACCAGAGACAGGTACACACAATTCCTGTCAAGAATAGTCCATCCTCCCACTTCAAGGGACCATTCAGGGAAATAGTAAACCATTCCAGGTTACAATCTTCAGTACTAAAATTGACCTTGTAGATACCAGAAAGTATCACCCATGGATCTCATCCAGAAACAGAACAGGATGCCTGCTCTGATACCAATTGAAATTCTGGTGTATGCCAGTCGTCAGATGTTATACTTAATGTCTAAACATCTGATATGACATAATAAATACACTGCAAGGTAGATACCCAATTTTTATGATTTAGTACTGAAGAGTAACATAAGCACAGTTTAACCAAGCTGTGCCAGACCTACTTTGAAGGTGCAGAGGATAGAACACCGATGTGCCTAATTCTGTTCATCTGTTACACATGATCAGCAGAGAGCAAACAGGCTTTGCAGTTCTATTTCTTCTGCACAGATATCAGCATGATGTCTTAACATGTTCTGAGACATCATCTGTTACAACATTACAGTTTTACCTTGATATATAACAAACAGAATTATAAAGTGTTGAAGGTAAAAACACAAATCAGTTGTTGACCCAGTTCGGTGAAACACACCTACTCTGGGGGCATACCAAGCCAGGAAGAAGATCCACTATTAGCAGTATTAATTCAGGACTAAACTTTACAAGTTCCCATCCTTCACTTAATCATCTACCCAGTGCAACCTATACCTAGGAACTCCTAGATAGAAACCTACCAGTTTCCATTCCTATTGTCGCAACAACAGAAGTCTTACTCCTACTCAAGAAGCAGTGCCCTCCCACTTGGTTTCCTACATTACAATGAATATGAAGTAATGCAGAAATACTTAGACTTGCTTCACAGCTTCATCCAAGAACACTCAAACTCTTACCTACAGGTTTCGAGTTACATACATGGTAACCTTGCCACAGACCGACAGGTTTACCTAACAAAACACCCCTAATGTTACATTATGTGTGTCACTCAAACCCTAGGTTACAATCTGCTATTTATAACCTATTACCTAACTCAGCAAGTTTTTCTCCTTACTGTTACAACTCAGCAGCAAACTTCTCCTATAATCAAGGTCTTCAATCTTCTAGTTCCTAAAATATCTCCATATTTAGAAACAGTATTTTCTTCAAATATTCTGATTGATTCTTGATTGATTTTCAGATTCTCCACAAGAAACGCCACATATATTCTCAGAGTATTTAAGTACCAGAACTGTAACTGAATTATCAATTCTGTTGACGTGATGTCAAGTCAGATGTCATGACATTACATCTAACATATTTTCCTAGATGTTGAACTTTTTCAACACAACAAATAACCTCTTTAGATCACTTAGAATAGTTAGGTTATAAGTCACAGCTGTTACAAATATCCAACATATAACATCAGTACTTAGTTTCAGGCGCGATGTCACATGTTGATGTTGTGACATCTTACATAACATGTCGGTCCAGATGTTGAACTTCTTCAACACCACATATTAAAACAACAGAGGGGATCTGGGTAAACTTGCTTTCTTATTTGTTTTACAAATGAAGCCAACTCTCCAGCCAGGGCACTTACAATCTCCCCCTTTGGCAAATTTTGGCTAAAACAAATAAGTGCAAGTTGTATTTTGGGACCAGGCCACAACACAGTTGAGATGTTACAACATTTTGTCTAACATCTTCTTTTGTAGAGGCTGATGTCCTTTGAGCAAACAACAAACCTCTATCTTCAACTGTGAGCAACTCCACTCCATCGATGCCCCAAGAGGATTTCTTTTCTCAAGATTATTACTTGTGATCATGTAACTCAGATCACAAGTCACAACTATCCTCTTAACACAACCAAGATTACTTACTTAGGGATCATGTTGCCTTCACCTGAGTCTTGTTGGACATTGCCGTGTGTTGCTTTCTCCTGAGTCTCGCCTGAGACTACTGGGTCCCTATCTTTCTCCCCCTTTTTGGCCAGAATTTGACAAAGACTGCCCATACAGATCCATACCCATGCACAATTTTCCCAGATGCTAACAAACTTCATATTGCTGAAACCCTCTGATGAAGAGAAAGAATAGATAGAGTCTTCATAAATAATGCAATTTTGGCATAGATAGTAACGATCTTGGTACTTTATTCTGACAGTTTCAGTACCCTAGGACTGGTTTTAATGCAGGTACCTACCCTTGGGTTTGACCCTTTGACCATGTCAGGATGCCTTTTTAAAACAGACATTTGTCTTTTAGAACAGACTACTCCCTTGTATTAGGATCCCCTTTCCAAGAAACATCGTTGGTATATTACACTCTGCATTAGTTATATAATACCTTTATTAGATGACAAGTTATCACCTAAACATTCCAGCTCACTAAACTGTTTCATAATGAGACACAACAGCTCTGTTTTCTTAGCAGATGAAAACATGCTCAAATCCTATGTCGTCATGTGTTCTGCTATTTTCAGATTAGCAGCTTGAAGCCATACCATTTTCTCAAAGAGGATGGTTACTCCCTCTGAGTCATACAACTGTACACACGTGGATTTATTAATAATAATCCACACTTCATCCAATTTTCCTCCTGTCTGTAGTTTTAGAGGAAATTAGGAACAATGTCATTACCAATGTGATGACATTTGGTCAGACATAGTCTTCTTCAGTTTTGAACACATCATTCCAATAGTTAATAAGGTGTCACACTTTATATCCTACGAGTTTGACGAAGACCTTTTGTACAAACCAATACTCCCCCTGTTAGGGACAATCACTTCTCCTCATGAAAACAAGTAGGACACATTCAATACTCAGTTGGACCTTCAATGCAGCTTCTGATTAAAGTAAATAAGACCCTTTGATGAATGGAAAACATAAGACGCATCTTCATGTCTTCAAGAGCGCACCCTCTGTTCAACAATATTGTTTGAACGCATTCATACTGTGAATCAAATTTTCTCGATAATAATCAGCTGTCATATGTTGATTATCTTGATTCTCAGAATCCACTGCTGAGATAGACCAAATTCCACTGTTTGATTATCTCCTTCATGAATCAAATGTCACCTTCATGTTTATCAGACTTCTTCCAAAGATATTCTGATCTTCCAATTGAGATTTGAACTTCAGGCTACAAGTTATCACAAAAGGCTTAGATACACTGAGACAGGAACATGTAACAACTCCAAAGAGCTGCAAAGAGACGATCCTTTTGGAGGATCTAATCTTCAACTTCGTAGATCATCCTATCTTAAGTTGATGAGCCACTTCACCAAGCAAGAATCTGATGTTGAACCAAATGTCGCAGCATTATGTTATAACATCTAGTTGTTGAATTCAGCTCCAGACTGATCCAAGTGACCATCATCAAGATCATGATGTCTTCTTCTTCTTGTGGTTTTAAGTCTGAACATGTTTCCAGGAAACCTTTTCAAGGATCAAACGATTTTGCTGTCACCAAGGAGATAGCTCTAAGGTATCACTCTTCTTGTGATTCTTCACAGGGTCTAGAAGAAGGAATGTTCCCACATCTTTATGAACATCAGTTATCTTGAACTCCAAGGATAATCTAATAGCAATTGATCATAGATCCTTCCTATTATCCAGTAAGATACTTTCACCATTTGAATACTTTGACATACTCTTCGTGTGTTAATATCTTCTTCTTGCAAGCTCTTTCTTTGAGAGACCAAAGACTTGAGATATCTAGGTTGCCACCCTTGACTCAAGAAAATAGAATTTTCTCTGAACAACCTCTACTTACTTCAACCGACTTGAGACTCCTACCAGATCAGATTCATCATTAGGAATGAGAGAGATGAATCCTTCCTTGCAAATATGTCACACAACAACCAGAACCCATGTGACATAGGTCAACAGCTAGCTAAACACCAGGCTGAACTAATGTGAGGAGGTTAACCAAATCTTCCCCTCAAGCTATCAGTCATGGAAGCTCCACACAAAATATCCATGCATGTGCACAAACGTCTCGACATGACATATGACATCCTTACCAGATCTACTTAACTCCAAGAGCTATACCTTAACCAAACTCTGAATCTTCATATTCAAGACTCATGATCCCAATCTGCTTCTATGAAGGAGCAATAGTGCTGCACCATCATTGGCTTTTATTAACCAGTGAGCTTATCTTTCTTCACACCATAGTACTTCAGGAAACAATTGCTCAGCCCTGATCAATGTCATATCTCAACCAGCTTTACTTCTAGAGTTCTGACTCCTAAAGTAACCTTCGGGAGTACACAAACATAGTTGACTTTACCATTGTCAACTTTGCACATGCAGATGTCTCCTCTTCCAAGTCAGGAGTAGGTTTCAAACAAAGGTATCCCTTTGTTTGACACCCGAAACATATGCTCTTCAACTAGTAGCTGCACCCTTGTTCCTCCATCACATAGAACATCAGTTACATCACCTTGGAACAAGGCCTTCCTTGAAATTCTTCAAGGTCTTCATATAACACTAATCCGTGATTATGTGATTCTTACCATCCTGAACGAAGAACGTCTTCATGAGTGGACTTGAGAGGACTCAAGTTTATGTTGAATTCTTGAATACAATGGCCTTCAATCCACAAGAGGGGAAACACATCAGAGCTTGAGTTTTGCCAGGTATTACACAGCGGAAGAACATAATACACCCCAATCTTTGCACACACACTCCACCAGACTAGCCTTCAAAAATAGACCAAGTCTGATTATGGTTCAAACCTAGCATGACTACTACACACAACTTCAGGCGTACACACATCCTAAGTTTGAAAATAAATCAAACCTAGAGCAGCTATCACACAACCAGGCCAAATGCCAATCACCAGAGACAGGTACACACAATTCCTGTCAAGAATAGTCCATCCTCCCACTTCAAGGGACCATTCAGGGAAATAGTAAACCATTCCAGGTTACAATCTTCAGTACTAAAATTGACCTTGTAGATACCAGAAAGTATCACCCATGGATCTCATCCAGAAACAGAACAGGATGCCTGCTCTGATACCAATTGAAATTCTGGTGTATGCCAGTCGTCAGATGTTATACTTAATGTCTAAACATCTGATATGACATAATAAATACACTGCAAGGTAGATACCCAATTTTTATGATTTAGTACTGAAGAGTAACATAAGCACAGTTTAACCAAGCTGTGCCAGACCTACTTTGAAGGTGCAGAGGATAGAACACCGATGTGCCTAATTCTGTTCATCTGTTACACATGATCAGCAGAGAGCAAACAGGCTTTGCAGTTCTATTTCTTCTGCACAGATATCAGCATGATGTCTTAACATGTTCTGAGACATCATCTGTTACAACATTACAGTTTTACCTTGATATATAACAAACAGAATTATAAAGTGTTGAAGGTAAAAACACAAATCAGTTGTTGACCCAGTTCGGTGAAACACACCTACTCTGGGGGCATACCAAGCCAGGAAGAAGATCCACTATTAGCAGTATTAATTCAGGACTAAACTTTACAAGTTCCCATCCTTCACTTAATCATCTACCCAGTGCAACCTATACCTAGGAACTCCTAGATAGAAACCTACCAGTTTCCATTCCTATTGTCGCAACAACAGAAGTCTTACTCCTACTCAAGAAGCAGTGCCCTCCCACTTGGTTTCCTACATTACAATGAATATGAAGTAATGCAGAAATACTTAGACTTGCTTCACAGCTTCATCCAAGAACACTCAAACTCTTACCTACAGGTTTCGAGTTACATACATGGTAACCTTGCCACAGACCGACAGGTTTACCTAACAAAACACCCCTAATGTTACATTATGTGTGTCACTCAAACCCTAGGTTACAATCTGCTATTTATAACCTATTACCTAACTCAGCAAGTTTTTCTCCTTACTGTTACAACTCAGCAACAAACTTCTCCTATAATCAAGGTCTTCAATCTTCTAGTTCCTAAAATATCTCCATATTTAGAAACAGTATTTTCTTCAAATATTCTGATTGATTCTTGATTGATTTTCAGATTCTCCACAAGAAACGCCACATATATTCTCAGAGTATTTAAGTACCAGAACTGTAACTGAATTATCAATTCTGTTGACGTGATGTCAAGTCAGATGTCATGACATTACATCTAACATATTTTCCTAGATGTTGAACTTTTTCAACACAACAAATAACCTCTTTAGATCACTTAGAATAGTTAGGTTATAAGTCACAGCTGTTACAAATATCCAACATATAACATCAGTACTTAGTTTCAGGCGCGATGTCACATGTTGATGTTGTGACATCTTACATAACATGTCGGTCCAGATGTTGAACTTCTTCAACACCACATATTAAAACAACAGAGGGGATCTGGGTAAACTTGCTTTCTTATTTGTTTTACAAATGAAGCCAACTCTCCAGCCAGGGCACTTACAATCTCCCCCTTTGGCAAATTTTGGCTAAAACAAATAAGTGCAAGTTGTATTTTGGGACCAGGCCACAGCACAGTTGAGATGTTACAACATTTTGTCTAACATCTTCTTTTGTAGAGGCTGATGTCCTTTGAGCAAACAACAAACCTCTATCTTCAACTGTGAGCAACTCCACTCCATCGATGCCCCAAGAGGATTTCTTTTCTCAAGATTATTACTTGTGATCATGTAACTCAGATCACAAGTCACAACTATCCTCTTAACACAACCAAGATTACTTACTTAGGGATCATGTTGCCTTCACCTGAGTCTTGTTGGACATTGCCGTGTGTTGCTTTCTCCTGAGTCTCGCCTGAGACTACTGGGTCCCTATCTTTCTCCCCCTTTTTGGCCAGAATTTGACAAAGACTGCCCATACAGATCCATACCCATGCACAATTTTCCCAGATGCTAACAAACTTCATATTGCTGAAACCCTCTGATGAAGAGAAAGAATAGAGAGAGTCTTCATAAATAATGCAATTTTGGCATAGATAGTAACGATCTTGGTACTTTATTCTGACAGTTTCAGTACCCTAGGACTGGTTTTAATGCAGGTACCTACCCTTGGGTTTGACCCTTTGACCATGTCAGGATGCCTTTTTAAAACAGACATTTGTCTTTTAGAACAGACTACTCCCTTGTATTAGGATCCCCTTTCCAAGAAACATCGTTGGTATATTACACTCTGCATTAGTTATATAATACCTTTATTAGATGACAAGTTATCACCTAAACATTCCAGCTCACTAAACTGTTTCATAATGAGACACAACAGCTCTGTTTTCTTAGCAGATGAAAACATGCTCAAATCCTATGTCGTCATGTGTTCTGCTATTTTCAGATTAGCAGCTTGAAGCCATACCATTTTCTCAAAGAGGATGGTTACTCCCTCTGAGTCATACAACTGTACACACGTGGATTTATTAATAATAATCCACACTTCATCCAATTTTCCTCCTGTCTGTAGTTTTAGAGGAAATTAGGAACAATGTCATTACCAATGTGATGACATTTGGTCAGACATAGTCTTCTTCAGTTTTGAACACATCATTCCAATAGTTAATAAGGTGTCACACTTTATATCCTACGAGTTTGACGAAGACCTTTTGTACAAACCAATACTCCCCCTGTTAGGGACAATCACTTCTCCTCATGAAAACAAGTAGGACACATTCAATACTCAGTTGGACCTTCAATGCAGCTTCTGATTAAAGTAAATAAGACCCTTTGATGAATGGAAAACATAAGACGCATCTTCATGTCTTCAAGAGCGCACCCTCTGTTCAACAATATTGTTTGAACGCATTCATACTGTGAATCAAATTTTCTCGATAATAATCAGCTGTCATATGTTGATTATCTTGATTCTCAGAATCCACTGCTGAGATAGACCAAATTCCACTGTTTGATTATCTCCTTCATGAATCAAATGTCACCTTCATGTTTATCAGACTTCTTCCAAAGATATTCTGATCTTCCAATTGAGATTTGAACTTCAGGCTACAAGTTATCACAAAAGGCTTAGATACACTGAGACAGGAACATGTAACAACTCCAAAGAGCTGCAAAGAGACGATCCTTTTGGAGGATCTAATCTTCAACTTCGTAGATCATCCTATCTTAAGTTGATGAGCCACTTCACCAAGCAAGAATCTGATGTTGAACCAAATGTCGCAGCATTATGTTATAACATCTAGTTGTTGAATTCAGCTCCAGACTGATCCAAGTGACCATCATCAAGATCATGATGTCTTCTTCTTCTTGTGGTTTTAAGTCTGAACATGTTTCCAGGAAACCTTTTCAAGGATCAAACGATTTTGCTGTCACCAAGGAGATAGCTCTAAGGTATCACTCTTCTTGTGATTCTTCACAGGGTCTAGAAGAAGGAATGTTCCCACATCTTTATGAACATCAGTTATCTTGAACTCCAAGGATAATCTAATAGCAATTGATCATAGATCCTTCCTATTATCCAGTAAGATACTTTCACCATTTGAATACTTTGACATACTCTTCGTGTGTTAATATCTTCTTCTTGCAAGCTCTTTCTTTGAGAGACCAAAGACTTGAGATATCTAGGTTGCCACCCTTGACTCAAGAAAATAGAATTTTCTCTGAACAACCTCTACTTACTTCAACCGACTTGAGACTCCTACCAGACCAGATTCATCATTAGGAATGAGAGAGATGAATCCTTCCTTGCAAATATGTCACACAACAACCAGAACCCATGTGACATAGGTCAACAGCTAGCTAAACACCAGGCTGAACTAATGTGAGGAGGTTAACCAAATCTTCCCCTCAAGCTATCAGTCATGGAAGCTCCACACAAAATATCCATGCATGTGCACAAACGTCTCGACATGACATATGACATCCTTACCAGATCTACTTAACTCCAAGAGCTATACCTTAACCAAACTCTGAATCTTCATATTCAAGACTCATGATCCCAATCTGCTTCTATGAAGGAGCAATAGTGCTGCACCATCATTGGCTTTTATTAACCAGTGAGCTTATCTTTCTTCACACCATAGTACTTCAGGAAACAATTGCTCAGCCCTGATCAATGTCATATCTCAACCAGCTTTACTTCTAGAGTTCTGACTCCTAAAGTAACCTTCGGGAGTACACAAACATAGTTGACTTTACCATTGTCAACTTTGCACATGCAGATGTCTCCTCTTCCAAGTCAGGAGTAGGTTTCAAACAAAGGTATCCCTTTGTTTGACACCCGAAACATATGCTCTTCAACTAGTAGCTGCATCCTTGTTCCTCCATCACATAGAACATCAGTTACATCACCTTGGAACAAGGCCTTCCTTGAAATTCTTCAAGGTCTTCATATAACACTAATCCGTGATTATGTGATTCTTACCATCCTGAACGAAGAACGTCTTCATGAGTGGACTTGAGAGGACTCAAGTTTATGTTGAATTCTTGAATACAATGGCCTTCAATCCACAAGAGGGGAAACACATCAGAGCTTGAGTTTTGCCAGGTATTACACAGCGGAAGAACATAATACACCCCAATCTTTGCACACACACTCCACCAGACTAGCCTTCAAAAATAGACCAAGTCTGATTATGGTTCAAACCTAGCATGACTACTACACACAACTTCAGGCGTACACACATCCTAAGTTTGAAAATAAATCAAACCTAGAGCAGCTATCACACAACCAGGCCAAATGCCAATCACCAGAGACAGGTACACACAATTCCTGTCAAGAATAGTCCATCCTCCCACTTCAAGGGACCATTCAGGGAAATAGTAAACCATTCCAGGTTACAATCTTCAGTACTAAAATTGACCTTGTAGATACCAGAAAGTATCACCCATGGATCTCATCCAGAAACAGAACAGGATGCCTGCTCTGATACCAATTGAAATTCTGGTGTATGCCAGTCGTCAGATGTTATACTTAATGTCTAAACATCTGATATGACATAATAAATACACTGCAAGGTAGATACCCAATTTTTATGATTTAGTACTGAAGAGTAACATAAGCACAGTTTAACCAAGCTGTGCCAGACCTACTTTGAAGGTGCAGAGGATAGAACACCGATGTGCCTAATTCTGTTCATCTGTTACACATGATCAACAGAGAGCAAACAGGCTTTGCAGTTCTATTTCTTCTGCACAGATATCAGCATGATGTCTTAACATGTTCTGAGACATCATCTGTTACAACATTACAGTTTTACCTTGATATATAACAAACAGAATTATAAAGTGTTGAAGGTAAAAACACAAATCAGTTGTTGACCTAGTTCGGTGAAACACACCTACTCTGGGGGCATACCAAGCCAGGAAGAAGATCCACTATTAGCAGTATTAATTCAGGACTAAACTTTACAAGTTCCCATCCTTCACTTAATCATCTACCCAGTGCAACCTATACCTAGGAACTCCTAGATAGAAACCTACCAGTTTCCATTCCTATTGTCGCAACAACAGAAGTCTTACTCCTACTCAAGAAGCAGTGCCCTCCCACTTGGTTTCCTACATTACAATGAATATGAAGTAATGCAGAAATACTTAGACTTGCTTCACAGCTTCATCCAAGAACACTCAAACTCTTACCTACAGGTTTCGAGTTACATACATGGTAACCTTGCCACAGACCGACAGGTTTACCTAACAAAACACCCCTAATGTTACATTATGTGTGTCACTCAAACCCTAGGTTACAATCTGCTATTTATAACCTATTACCTAACTCAGCAAGTTTTTCTCCTTACTGTTACAACTCAGCAGCAAACTTCTCCTATAATCAAGGTCTTCAATCTTCTAGTTCCTAAAATATCTCCATATTTAGAAACAGTATTTTCTTCAAATATTCTGATTGATTCTTGATTGATTTTCAGATTCTCCACAAGAAACGCCACATATATTCTCAGAGTATTTAAGTACCAGAACTGTAACTGAATTATCAATTCTGTTGACGTGATGTCAAGTCAGATGTCATGACATTACATCTAACATATTTTCCTAGATGTTGAACTTTTTCAACACAACAAATAACCTCTTTAGATCACTTAGAATAGTTAGGTTATAAGTCACAGCTGTTACAAATATCCAACATATAACATCAGTACTTAGTTTCAGGCGCGATGTCACATGCTGATGTTGTGACATCTTACATAACATGTCGGTCCAGATGTTGAACTTCTTCAACACCACATATTAAAACAACAGAGGGGATCTGGGTAAACTTGCTTTCTTATTTGTTTTACAAATGAAGCCATCTCTCCAGCCAGGGCACTTACAGATAGGACAGGTCTGAGCCCACTAACTTCAAGAGGGTAGTACCCCAGACCCCTTGCTGGCCTAAACTCTAAGGGTTGTGGTGTGACTTGTGTGCCTTACCATGTCTGCTTTTTGTGAATATCTGTGGTGTGTTTTATCATAACATCCTACCATCATACCATCGCATACATCTTGCATAAGGACTAATCCATTTCGAGGATCTCAAGGGCTTGTGATGCAGGTCATGATGAACAAAGTGTCTAGCAAGGGGCAAAGGGGATTTATTTTCCTCTAGCCAGGATGATGACTTGAGTCAGGGGCTATGACCCACTGGATATGGTGAGCCTTTGACCCTTGAAGAAGGACTCTCAACAACCTGAAGTTCCTTCAATCAAACTACCAGATTCCAACTCTAACAATTTTCTTGTTTACCCCGCGAGATCCTTGAAAACATTACATGCATACATACACATCATTGCATTACAGGTACCCTTTGGACAGGTCACTTACCTTCTTCGCTGTTTATTTCAGCCGATCGTCATGAATCCTGAATCATCTATTGAGCAATCTATCAAGGCCCTCCAGGCTCAGAACGCCCACTTCCAGGAGTTGATTAAGAGCCTAGCCCAAGGTCAATAGGATTTGAAGACTATGCTCTCGAAGAAGAAGAAGAAGAGGACGGTGTTGTTCAACCCGGGACGCAAATCTGGGAATGGGTCACAAAATGAAGCTGAGCTGACTACCCCGTCTGTTGGGAAAGAAAGTCCCCATGAAAGAGAAGCTCCTAGTCCAGTGGTCTCCGACAACGAGACGGAGTTCAATGAGGAGCAATACCCTCCAGCTGAGGACAAGTACAAACAGTTGGAAGACCGGCTAAGTGCTATGGAGATACAAAAAGTGCCCGGCCTAGACTTCGAAGATCTAGGTCTGTCTTCTGGGGTAGTAATCCCGCACAAATTCAAGGCACCTGCCTTTGCCAAGTACGACGGGGCCTCCTGCCCTAAGCTGCATCTCCGGTCTTACATAAGGAGGATCCAGCCCTACACGGCTGACAAGAATTTGTGGATTCATTTCTTTCAGGATAGTCTGTCAGGAACCCAACTCGACTGGTTCTATCAACTGAATGGAGCTAACATCCGTAGATGGGAAGACTTGGCCACTGCATTCTACAAGCAGTACCAATACAATGCCGACCTGGCTCCCACGTGCACTCAGCTTCAGGGAATGTCTATGGGTGCAGGCGAAGGTTTCAAAGAATATGCGCAAAAATGGAGGGACCTTGCTGGAAGGGTACAACCACCTCTAACTGACCGTGAGCTGGTGGATATGTTCTTGGGGACCTTGTCTGGACCTTTCTTCAACCATCTGATTGGGAATTCTTCAGCTGGGTTTACAAACCTCATTCTGACTGGGGAAAGAATTGAAGCTGGTATCAAAGCTGGAAAGATTCAAGAGGCTACACCTTCTGACACTCAGAAAAAGCCTTACATGGGGAAGAAAGAGTATAATGCTGCATACAGTCAAAAGAGTCGTCGCGACCAACATGCAGGGGAAGTCATGATCTCTGGTTCTGCACCACGCCGACAACCACCAAAGGGAAATCAGCGAAGGCCGAACGAGCCTAAAAGAAAATTCACCAATATCAACATGCCATTGTCACAAGCATTGCAGCACATGTTGAAAATGAATCTGATTGCGGTGATCAACCCTCCTGCAAATCCCAAGACCTCCTCTCCAAATTACAACCCAGATACGAGGTGTGCTTATCATTCTGATAGCCCGGGACACGATACCGAGGATTGTTGGGTGCTGAAGTACAAGATCCAGAATATGATCGATGCTAAAGAGTTCGAGTTCGAGCCTGCTGAGACTCCCAATGTGATCACTGCTCCCTTGCCAAAACATGGCTAGGATTGAGAGATTTTTGTTCATTTGAATTTAAGTTGTATTTTTATTTTCTTATTCAAACAAACAATTATCATGTTAAACCCTTTTATGTCATGAATGCATTACACATGTCTGTCTTGAATTAATTATGTTTACTGTACTTAAAACTGCTTTCATATTTTTGTGATGATCAACTCTTGACTGAAAATTCTAAGCCTCTTGAGGGAGGATGACGAAAACGATACCACGATCCTTACAGTATGCTTTTGAACAGACCCCGCTGATGAGGTACAGGCATTGTTTCAATCCCTAAACACTGGAGTTATAAGGAAGATAATCCCTCGTTACCCCCTCTGAGCCAAAGAAGTAGGAGTTTTTTCTTTTCGAAAATTAAAACCCTTAATCATAACCTGGGGCAGGGTAGTTCTCTCAGTTGATCCAAGTGCGTAATGAATGACGTCAAAGGAGTCCTTACAAAACAAAAGACAGTGATGGTTCCGAATAATCATAAGGACAGGCAGTCATTATCACTCAAAAAATAAAAGCCCATTAAGTCAAAACCTATGAAGAAGACTTATAAAACTGGGGCATCCCGCTGACTGTAATTACAAAAGAAACAGTTCAGGCAAAAAACAGGGATAACACAAATCAAAAGAACGAGGTCGCTAAAAACCCTCAACAAAAAGAAATGACTGCCTATTCAAAATAAACATCCGAACCATCACTGGAATATCAAGACAAAGACTCAAACAAGGTCTAGCGCACGATCAGCTGAGTTTAGGTTTGAAGAACATCACGAAGAGCGGGTGGGTACAAATAAAATTTGAGCCTTTATCCTTTGTTTCTTAAACCGTGAACCAGGCCACGTTATAACCCTCAAAAGTCCTAGCTGAAGCATGGGTTAGTTCGAAAGCATACTGTTACGAAAGGTATCCTGACTCCTTAAGGCTTGCGGTAAAATAACGAGTTGACATCACAGTCTACAGAAAGTTTCACTTGTTTTACAAAAAATGCATTTTCAAAATTCAAGACAGACATAAGCTTTTGCATTCTTAAAATAACCTTGTTTGCATATGACTATTTGTTCGAACAGCAGATAAATTCGCACGATGAATATCCAGTGAACAAGAGTCTTCTCAACAAAAGAGTCATCTCAAGTGGAAAAAGCTCTCCCAATCAAGGGGCAGACACGAGCATTGTCCATAACCTGGGGCAATCCAGTCAAGATTCAAGGAATCTCTCAAGATGCCGAATAGCCTGGGGCAAATCTCCGCATGAGTCGCTTGGGGCATTAGGCATGAGTTCCAGCAACGAATCTTGCATGATCAAACAAAGATCTTTTGGTCATATGGCAACACTACTAACATGGGCACCTCCCTACATCTCTGAGAACATGGGCATAGTCGAAAACAATACTGCGCATAATCACAGACCCGCTAGGTTGACACACCTAGGCAAAAATAAGGGCTTCCCGACGAACCAAAAGGGTTCGGGCAAAAATAAGGGATGAAAATGAAAAAATTTGTACACCCGGCAAGTCGAAAACCTGAAAAGGCGGCTTGGGCAAAAATGGGTATCCCGGTGGACTGAAAACCCGAAAGGGCGGTCCAGGCAAAAGTTAGGGATCAAAAGCGTACGACTAAGTCCCGGCATCTCGTCACTTGCCTACCAAAGGAAGATTTGTCAATCGGCAGTCATCAAGCACCTCCGCAAGGTGTCTTCTCCCCTCACCTCCGAAACAGGGGCAATAATGAGTTGTCCAGGCCATCCAGTTGCACTGTCAACCAAAGTACCAAGGAAAGGTCAATCAAAAGATGATTACCATCTACCTTTACAGCTTCAGATCAACATTGGTAACAAGCCAGGAAAATTCTGTGGACGACTGATCATGGGTTAATATCTGAAACCAAACAGGACGATTATCTACTTGATCATCCTCAGGCAACCCTACACTGGTTCTCTTTCTTTAAGAAGAAGTCTTACACGGACTTATCATCAAAGTAACCCTACACCGGTTCCTTCTCAACTTCAGATGTAGTTTTACACGAACTCATCATCAGGCAACCCTACACCGGTTCCTTCTCAATTTTCAGACGAAGTCTTACACGGACTCACCCTCCACAAGTAACCCTACACCGGTTCCTTTTCTTTCAGAAAAAGTCTTACACGGACCTATCTCCAGGTAACGTTACCCCGGTTCCTCCTAAAATCTTACACGGATTTATCCCAAGATAACCTTACCCCGGTTCATCAAGAAGTTTTACACGAACTTATCCTGCATTAACCTTACCCCGGTTCCTCCTAAAATCTTACACAGATTTATCCCAAGATAACCTTACCCCGGTTCATCAAGAAGTTTTACACGAAATTATCCTGCAGTAACCTTACCCCGGTTCCTCCTAAAATCTCACACGGATTTATCCCAAGATAACCTTACCCCGGTTCATCAAGAAGTTTTACACGAACTTACCCTGCAGGTAACCTTACCCCGGTTCCTCCAGAAGTCTTACACGGACTTATCTCAAGATAACCTTACCCCGGTTCATCAAGAAGTTTTACACGAACTTATCCTGCAGTAACCTTACCCCGGTTCCTCCAGAAGTCTTACACGGACTTACCCTACAGTAACCTTACCCCGGTTCCTCCAGAAGTCTTACACGGATTTATCTAAAGATGACCTTACCCCGGCTCATCCAGAAGTTTTACACGAACTTATCCCGAAGAAACCCTACATAGGTTCTCTCTCTCCAGACGTAGTTTTACACGGACTCGTCACCCAGAAACCCTACACAGGTTCTCTATTTTCAAGGATGCAGTTTTTACACGGACTCGTCATCGAGAAACCCTACACAGGTTTCCTTATCAATTCCAGATGAAGTTTTACACGGACTCGTCATCAGTAAACCCTACACAGGTTCTCTCTTTCCAAAGATGAAGCTTTACACGGACTCGTCACCCAGAAACCCTACACAAGTTCTCTATTTTCAAGGATGCAGTTTTACACGGACTCGTCATCAGTAAACCCTACACAGGTTTCCTTCTCAGCTCTAGATACAGTCTTATACAGACTCATTATCAGTAAACCCTACACAGGTTTCCTCCCTCCAAAGATGCAGTTTTACACGAGCTCATCATCAGGCAACCCTACACATACTCTCCCCAAGCAGAGTTAGCCTGCAGTCACCCTCAAGGAAGTTGGATTATCCCCAGCAGATCTCAACATTCCTCAGCGGTATACAAACATTCCATAACAAGCATCCCCGGCAGTCTTGATCTAAGATTGTTCCCCGGCGGTATACATACATTCAGTGGAGACACTCCCCCCGTACAATTCAAAATTTCCCCAGAAGAGTCCAGTCCAAAAGTTTCCCCAGGGAAGTGAAATCCATCTCCCCAACAGGAAGCTTATCCCCAGTAGATTCTGGAAAGCTTATCCCCCGCAGAGTACGAACGCTCCCCGGCTTTATTCAAAAGGTTATTGCCCCACCAGGATATAACTGGGTTATCCTCAGCCAAGAGCCATGGAAAGATCGTCCTCGATGAAGTCTTCCTATCCCCAGCGAATTCTATTAATTCCTTCAACATAACACATCAACGGTATCCCCAGCGGAGTTATCATCAAACAGCTCAGCAAAGTATCTCTCTTCCCACAGAGTATTGTTCCCCAGCAAGATCTCTAGAGTAATTTTCTCCCCGCAGAGTAATCCATTCGCCAAGTTTATTCCCCAACGGAGTTATCTTCTCCTACCGATATTCTTGCAACCATCATCCCCAGCGGAAACAACAAAGCACTATTCTTCAACATCAGCCCAGGATGTGACTTCCCGGCACCCGTCAAGGATTTACTTTCCTAGACGAACACATACATTCATCATATCTTCATACATTATAGCATGCATACACGCATCATAAACCTACAATCTCATTCATGCTGAAAACATCACGCATATCATACATCATGACATTGCGTACAATTAACATTTTGTCTTTTCAGGACAAAGATCAATACAAAGATAATTACTATCAACGGTCGCAACTAAAGATCTGATTCCTATATCCTGCCAGGGTGTATCTGTTGACGACTAACATTACCAGACTCGATTCTTGTATCCTGCCAGGGCACGTCTGAAGAGTCCGAAGATCTGATTCCTGTATCTCGCCAGGGTGTATCTGTTGACGACTAACATTACCAGACTCGATTCCTGTATCCTGCCAGGGCACGTCTGAAGAGTCCGAAGATCCGATTCCTGTATCCTGCCAGGGTGTATCTGTTGACGACTAACATTACCAGACTCGATTCCTGTATCCTGCCAGGGCACGTCTGAAGAGTTCGAAGATCTGATTCCTGTATCTTGCCAGGGTGTATCTGTTGACGACAATATTCTCCGGACTCGATTCCTGTATCTCGCCAGGGCACGTCTGAAGAGATTAAAGATCTGGCACCTGTATCCAGCCAGGGCACATCTACGTAAAGGGTTTGAAGATCAACTCCTGTAACAGGACAGGTAATTATTTTCTTTCTCAGGTACGCAAGTTCTCGCTAAGGAATCTCTTACGCGATCGACAACCTCCCGATGGCATCTATAAGCCCATCTCTCCACTTACCAACAGTCTCCAACTGGCATCTATAAGCCCATTCCCGACAAGGTACTGTCAAACTTCCAGATGGCATCTATAAGACCATCCTCCTATTCATCAGCCTCCAAATGGCATCTGTAAGCCCATTCCCACCATCACTCTGCTGACACTCTACTATGTGAGTGCAAATTTCCGGGCACTCTAGTGTTCAATCATCTTCCACCTTCGGATTACGAAAGGCACGCCAACCAATCTACATCCTCAGGTCTAAGAAGATTGAACAGGGGCAACTGTTGTACCCCAAAATTTGCCCTCCCATATTCTTCAAGATTTGCCAACATCAAGGTTCAAAATCCCTCAAGGGTTGCACAGTCCAATGGCCTCCTAACACAATCAAAATTAGGGTTTTGGTTCTTGCAAAGAAATTGAAGTTTCCAAGGGTCCAATCAAGTCCCACATGCCTACATACATTGTCAAGCATCCATATGCCAAGTTTCAAGACTCACAGCATCAAATTGCTCAGTCAAAAACCCTAAATGCTTCACAGTCAATTGCAGGGGCAAAATGGTCATTTGATAGTCAAAAGTCAAAATTTTTGGTCAACATCTTATTTTGAAGCCACAAACATCATTTGATAAAATCTTGATCATGATTCTCAAAGCATGGCTCAAAAAGTCTCAAGATGCAAAAGTTTCTATTTTTGGACAGTTGAAAAAGTCAACTGCAAATTGACCAGGGCATAACTTCCACATGGTTTATCAGAAAAATTCCATCAAAAGCTCATTTTGAAGAGGATGAAATTTCCTACAACTCATCTTCACACTTCATGTCCAAGAAATGCTCTCACAAAAAGTTATCAATTTCAACATTATAGGTCATTTTCAAAAGTCAACAAAAAGGCACTTTAAGTCAAAGACCATAACTTGAGATTGGTAAATCAAAATGACATGGGGCCAAAGAAATTGGTTAGAGGACTTCAAGACCTTTCCAAAATGTCAAAGAACATGTTCATAACTTAAAAATTGAGCAAGTTACGCCTTGTATAAGTTGGGAAATATTTGGGGATTTTGAAAAGTCAACTTTGCACAAAAGGCTTCAAAAATGCTAATGGGCCTCAATTTCTTCCATGAATCATTACCCAAAGGCCATGCACGACCCATTAAGCTAAAAGGGAGTTATTTTCTTATTTTTAATTAATTAATTGAATTTTTAATCTTATTAATTCATTTAATTAAAATCAATTATGAGAAAAATACTAAATCATGTTTTTTAAATCTTTTTATGCAGCAAACATGTCCATTATGAGCTCAATATCTCGTGTACCAATCAACAAGGACAAAATCATCCAAATTTGGCATGATTGGCATGAAAAAGATTGGATTGGAAATCAAATATTGAATCATCAAATCAATGGACTTTGGGCTGGTTTTTTAACCTAATTCTATCCACATACATATGCACAATTGAAACCTATTAGATTGGACACAAGAAGCTGCGCAGAAAATCAATAACCAACTTGCAATTTTGGCCAAAAAACCTTGAAATTGTTTTCATACCTAGAGTACGATTCAAAGCCTAAAAGCTATTCCAACACATTGCTGGACAACCTAGGAAGCATTTGCAATCAAAACCAAGTCTCCAGACCTCCAGAATCGGTAGAATGACATCACACTTTTCCTGAAATTTTCCATAATCGTGTCTCTATTTTCATGCATTTTTCATATGTTTTAAATGTTGATTTACACTAATATGAATATTCTGAAGCTAATGGTATCCTTGAATTGAACTAACACTGCCTGTACAAGAATTCACCATGAACGTATTTTAGGGTTGTAGAAGCTTTGAATTAGGGCTTTACATATATGGAAAAATTGAGCCACCAAACTGGTACCATTGAAATCGTGACCTCCAAACGAGACTAATCCACTACTCGCGCCCTTTTTATGTTAACCCAGGAGCTAGTCGCTATTTTTTCAGGTTGAGTGTAGTGGGGGTTCAAAACCCCCGCTATCTGCTTTTATTTACAGGAAAAAGATGAAGACGATGCATGCGTGTCTGGACATGGTTGGAGGATTTGAACATTGGCGCGTTTTTTGAGTGCTTCAGCATAATGTTGATTTTTCATATATATTATTTATGTTCCATTATACTAACAAAGAAACGCGTTAGTTCAACTGGTTGGTGAGTTGTCATGCAGGTACTGGGACCTGGGTTCGATTCCCAGGTCCCCCCATATAATTCATAATTTTGGTTATAGCGTGTTCCTATGCAATTCCTCTCCAATGGTCCACCATATGCGCATATGCTTGTGCCTGCCAAGTGTCCAGGAGCTTCAATCTGATGGCCAGAACGTGAAGACCACCATGCACCTGGGTCAACCACTCCACATGCAAGCATAGAAAGTCAAAAGGGCTGGGATTGCAGTGGGCCAAATTGCTCCAAAAACCTCCAAATTGGGCCAGATGCCCCCTTGTTTGTATTCTATTCTTCTTTCTAATTTCCTTTTCTTTTCAATTCTTTTTAGTTTGTTTTAATTATTTTAGTTAATTCACTCAAAAATAATTTTTACAATAATAAATCAGAAACTACAAAAAATGTTTATTTTTATTAATATTAATTTCTATTAATTTATTTTGTAAATAAATGTTAAATAATTAATTTAGTAAAATTAGGTTTTCAATTTTAAATCTTTTTCTTAACAAATTAAAATATGTAGAAATTAGGGTTTTTGATATTTTTTCACCTTTTCTTTTTTTAAAATAATTTTCTCATCAATATTATTATTATTAATTATTAATTATTTTGTAAATACCCATGTAATTAATTAATTAGTGTACATTAGGCCAAACTTGAATTTTTTTTATTAATAATTAAAAATAACTTAGAACTAGGGTTTCTTTCAATTTTTAATCTTTCTTTATTTTCATTAAATACAAAAAAAAAACCAAAAAACATTTCTTTTCTTAATTAAATAATTAATTAACTTTTAATTTCAATTTAATTCCAAAAGGGTCCAACGCCCTCGAACGTCCTATCTTTATTCTTTTCGCGCATTTATTTTATTGTGAATATTATGTAATTGCTCAAGCCTTTTAATAGTCATTAGGAATTTATTTACTTTCCGCATTTTTATTCAAAACGGGTCTTTGTTAATTTGGCGATGTATAGACCCGCGCCTTGTAATAGCGTAGGATTTTACTTTCCGCATTTAAATTTCCGCACTTTTAAACTGCTAAACTTTGCATGAAAGAATGAATGGCCTAAATTAAAAACAATGCGTAGCTCACCAAATGCATGATCAAAGACAAATATTAACATGAAAATAACACACGAATTCACACACCACTCTTAGGGTACGCCTCACCTGTTGCCTTCGAAACGTGGTCGTCGAGTATAGGACGTTTTAGTAAGTCCTTATGTCTATGATCAATGGCATAAGGGTAGCTTCTAAGGTGTCCTACTGTTGCTCTGGTGACCACACTGTCCCTAAAAACGAATTGACCCGAACACCTCCAACGGTGGTGCTACCTACCTCTCAATGGTGGGATGGCACTACCTTAAGGACATTTACACAGCCTAATTCCTTAGGGTAGGTAGACAACTCCTGGGTAATTGCTCTCTTCAAAAAAAAAAACAAAACAAACTTTTCACACGGACACTTTCTAAAAGATTTCAAAACAAACGCTTCACAACACTCTTGAGGACTGATACAAGAGTCGAATTGAAGTTTTCAATGAAACTTTTTCAAACCCACTCACATTTTGAAAAGCAAACAAACATTTTGAAAACACAAAGAGCAAGTACCTAAGAGCCCATGGATAACCATGGATAGAAAGGGTGCTAACACCTTCCCTTTCTATAAATCTACCTCCCGAACCGAGAAACTATCTTATAAGGAATTTTGCTGTGCTTTTGTCCTGTCAATGTTGGAGAAAATAAAAGACGATGGCGACTCTTGCTTCCGCGACATTTCGCGAACCAGCGTTAAACAATCAGTTCTAAATCCACCGATCACATTGGAGAACAACCTTCTTTCATCAGTAGAAGGTGAACCACAATATCGGTATCAAGCCTTGGCATATCTTCGTATGATCAAGCAAATATCGCAACATAGTCACGCAACATCTGGATTAATATGTTCTTGACACTGTCTTCTAGGTTGGCACCTATCTTGACTTCTTTCTTGTCCTCTTCAGTACCCAAGTTCACAACCTCAATTGGCTATTCACGCGGTTTTATGGATCTTTTGTTCTGCATTAGCAGCCTAGCAAGCTCTTCAGCTACTTCACAATCTTCCTTACCTTCGTCCTTAACTTGGTAGATCAGATTTTCGGAGTCATAATTGGCAATATCACAATTGTTATCAATGGGATCCAAGGTGGATATGGATCTGCAATTTGTTGTGTGGGTGTGTGTAAGAACACATAGCTATTTCAAAAGTAATAAAGTAAAAGAAAGACATAGAGCACAAAATTTGAATGCAAACGTCCAATGTTTTATTGAATGAAAATAGGCAAATGAAATGATAACCCAAACAAATGGACTGTTGTGCCTCGAGTAACGCACAAGGCTTAAAGTTATTGTTTAAAATTACATAGCCAAAACTTTGAAAGCAAAAAGAAACAGAAAATAGCATTTACTCCTGATTAAAGGAGATTGGTATAACGTCTTCAATCTTCCAATTGCTGAGCCCGTTGCCGGAGGTGGGAAAAATCCAACTGTCTGGGTCGTAGTCACTATCGGCATCTTCTACCGCGTTAAATCCATTGGTGTTGACGTGTAATGATGGTCTTCTAGCACGAGCATGACGAACAGCCCTATGAGCCTCTGCAGTGAAACCCAAACCAAATTTGTCAAACTTGTAAGGAATTTCAGGAAGCCGACCCCAAGTAGTACAACCACCTTCTTCTACCACAACTCTGGCATCTTTCAGAAAAGCCATTATGGGAGGAGCCTTGGTAATCTTAGGAATAGCAGAAATGTCTTCAGCAACAGTAGTTGTCCGAGGAATAACTTCAAAAGTCTGGAAGGGAGTCTCAATGAATTCGCCGTACATATCAACATACTTAAATGAGTTCAAGTGACTTACCATGTACTCTTCTTCACCACAAACCGTGACAACCTTTCCTTTCACGGGATATTTCAACTTTTGATGTAGAGTGGAAGTGACAACACCTACCCCATGAATCCAAGGGCATCCAAGTAAAGAAGAATAAGCCGAATGAATGTCCATCACATAGAAAGTAGAGTTGAAGACCTGCGAACCTACTTTGATCGTGAGATCCACCTCTTCGTGCACCATCCTCTTCGAACCATCAAAGGCTCTAACCATAATGTCACTGGGTTTCAGCACAACCCATTCACAGTCAAGCCTGTCTAAAGCACCCTGTGGTAAAACATTTAATGAAGAACCCGTATCAACCAACACATGAGCTAAGGTAGTGCCCCTGAATTCAATAGAGACATATTGGGCCTTGTTATGGTTCCTTCCTCTAGGAGTCAAGTCAACATCAGAAAAGCCTAGCCCATTATCAATGGTCAGGATAGCAACATCATTTTCAAATTGATCAATAGAGATTTCTTGCGGTACATGCGATGATTTTAAGAACTTCACCAAAGCTTGAGCATGGGCTTCTGAGCACAACAATAGGGATAACATGTATATCTTGGAGGGAGTCTGCCCCAGCTATTCAACAATCTTGTAATCACTTTTTCAGATGATTTTTAGTACCTCCTCCATTTCTTTCTTAGAGGTATCTTCAACAGTAAGCTCTTTTGGTGTCTCCATATGGGTAGGCTCATTCATTTGTACTTTGCCTTGAGTATCAGGAGTTGACTCAGTAGCAGTAACACGAACTAGTGTAGGAACAGTCTTTGGAGAGATTTCTAGAGAGAAAATCCTTTCACTTCTAGTAACCTTACTGACCCCGACAATATTTTCAATGTTAGGATCAATAACTTCAGTATTTCCACCTTCAACAACCAATGGTTCTTGTTTAACACCATGGTAGTAAACATCAACTCCATAATTCCAGGGGATAGCCTTGTTAGAAGAATATGGAATTGGCCCCAATGTGGTGATGTTCATAGGAGAAACTCTAGGTTCAGTCGTAATCTTCACAGGGCCTTTGTCATTGGTCCTCATAAGAGTACCAGAAATTACAGATACCTCTTCAAGCTCCAAGTCTTGAAATGAAATCTCAATAGAAGGAGTCTTCTTAACTAGAATTATATTGTTATCCACCAGACGCTGGATACCTTCTTTTAGCAGTTTGCATCTGTTGTACCAAAAAATTTTCCCTCTCACTTATCAAGAATTTTCTCACAAAATCGCCTTGGGCTCAAGACTACACTAGGGTTTGATCAACTCAAGACACCTCCTTATGCATTGATGATCAAAATTAGGGTTTGAGTGTGCACAAGTATTTTTGAACTTCCAATTCCCCATATGACTTTCATTGACCATTATGGACCCCTAATATTACTCATGTCAAGTTTCAAGCCTTGGATTACATTTTTGCTCAGTCAATTGAGCAGTTGACCTAAAAATCAGTTGTATTGGGGAAAAAGTCAACCATGGCCAATTTACAGTAAAACTTCATAATTTTTGATCCACATCAACATTTTAAACCCATATGTATCTTTGATCATGTTTGGACCATAATTCCTCAGGAAATTTGATCAAATCTCCAAAAGGGCAAAATGGTCAAAATTAGGGTTTTGATGGGAAAGGGCAATTTCTGATTTTTAACCTAGAAAATGGTCAATTGGTTTAAGGAATTATCTCAAGAGTCCAATTTCACATTTTGACCTAATGACATGATTCAAAACATTGCAAGTCCATTGGATTGACAGATGAATTTTGCAGTCAAATGATCAAAAGTCAATTGTATACTGAAAAGTCAAATTTTGAGTTTTTGGTCAAATTCAAATGCCAAAGATCACAATTCATCAAAACATGTCAAAATAGGAAAATTATTCATCAAGAAATCAAGAAATCAAGATTTCATTTTGAAAAGTCAAAATTTCTAAACTTAGAAAATTTTCTAAGTGTTGAAAATTTCTTATTTTTTCATAACTTTGAGCAATTTTTTCATTATGATGCAAGATGATTCAAAGGAAACTTACAACATGAAAGTTGTAGATCTCCATGAAATCTACAACTTTTATTCACACAACTTCTCCTAAAAGTGCTTGTATCTCAAGTTATAATTTTATGAATACATGCTCAGGAACTAAAAAAGACTTAGTGAAATTTTGCCCTAGTTAGGCAGATTTTTGACCTAACTTCATGGCCATGTTTCACATAGTTCCAAGGGGTATCTTCAATATAAATTCAAAGATGAGTTGTAGATAACATTGCAAGCTTTCCAAAATGTCCAAGAACTCATTGAGATCATTCTTGAGTAGGGAGAATAGAAGAGATGAAGTTGGGGTTTTATCACTTGAATTATAGGTCATTTTCATGATGAACACAAATACAAATCAATGTTAGGCTGCATAATATATGCTTTGCAGGCCTCAAACTTGTTTTTCACTCCATAATTAATGGATTACACAAACTTTTGAGCTCTAATCCAAGTGGTTTAAACTTTATCCAATTCACATTGCCATTTTGGGAAGAAAGTTAACAATACTGTTCTTGTAAAGCAAGCTTTATGCATAAAGTCCACTCTTGAGCCTCTAATTTGTTCCCTCTGATTACACTTCATCTACAAAGTCAGAAGCAAGTGTGTTTAAATCCTAACCACTCTATCTTAGCAAGTACACAAGACATTGAAACTTGTTTTCTAAAAAATCACATGTTTAGCTTAAGGATGCAAATTCAAATTCTGATCAATAACAAGTCTCCAAACTTGTTGCTTATAAATAGAAGAACTATTTGTGAGCTAGGACACGAGCTGGAAGCCACTAAAACTCACTCAAACTCCCTCTAATCATAAATTGTCTCAAAACACCATTGTTGTGCAAGTTCTGACTTTACATACCAAACTTCAAATCCCCTCGTGCGTTCTTTAGCCTTTCACTTCCAAAAGATTCTAAACATCAAATACAAACCATCCAAAGTCCATTTGCTCAATTGTAACACCTCCATCATCAAGTTCCATTTTCAAAAACAGGGGTCTGAAACTTGACTTCTCCAGAGCTCCCCAGCCACTTTCAGCTCAAGCCAACCATTACATTAGCTTCCTAGAGGTCCAAGGAAGCTAACCTGATCATCAACACTTCCTGAAACAAGCTCAAATCCATTTCACGATTTCCAGTTTTGAGGTATTTTTATTGAACTTCTATCTCATTACTTAGGCATTGTTAGGCTTGCATTTGTGAAGATAAAATGTAGACCTCATTGCCACGAAGCTGTACATATCCATAGTTTGCATTTATATGGCCTGAGCTTAGAGAATTTTAGAGTTGAAGTTTCTGAAATTTTTAGGGTTCAAATTAGGGCCAGAGTAATTCTCATTTATCTTTGACTTTTATCTTTAGTTATTTACATGGTTAGATTCGTAAGGAAGAATGCAACAACTTTCATTTTGTCATCTTCAATTTTTGTTGAGAAATGAAGAAGTTACAGGTACACCGGTTGGAGGTTGAAGATGAAGTCATCAGGAATTGATTTGCCTTACATATTTATTATTTTGTTTATATAAACGGATGTATAGGCACCCCAGTGGTAAAGCGCGCGTCTGTTCACCCCATGGTCCTGGGTTCAAGCCCCAGTGTGACTATTTTTACATTTTTTTTGCATTTTTTTGACATTTTGTGATTTGTTTGCAGTCGTTGGGCCCTTTGGGCCTGGCTTTATTTTTTTGTTTTTGCTGACTAACTCTCTGCCTACTTGTGGCACCACCTGGCCCATTTATTTTTATTTATTTATTTATTTCATTTTTTCTTTTAAATATATTTTCTAAAATACTAAAAAAATCATAAAAAATATAAAAATAGTACATTTATGTTTTGACATGATTTAAATATTTTTCTCACAAAAAAAAATTATTTTTATTCATCATACTTTATTTATCTTTACTAATTATCTTGTAAATTAAATTAAAACTAGATTATCATTTATTTTCTTTTATACCTAATTAAATATATTATTTTAATAAAAAAAAAGAGACAAAAATATTTTATAACACTATAATTTATTTACAAGACAAAATACAAAAAAATACTTTTTCTTTAAACTTATTTTCTTTTAATCAACTAAATAGAATTAGGATTTTATTCAAAAATCTTTTCTTAATTAATTTCTTCTCTTAATTAGTTTAAGTTAATTTAATTTTGATTTAATTATTTTTCTCTAATTAGGCTTAGGTTAAAACCTCTTTCATATAAAAATCCAAACACAAAAAACATTTCTTTCCATTTGCATTTGTACTTTAAATTTATTCATTTCCTTGTACATTTATTCGATTTGGTTGTAATAGACTAATTAGGGTTTAATATCTTGCAATCCCCATTTGTAATTTGTATACCCCCTCCCCTAAATGATGTAATAGCGTAGTAATTTTAATTCCCGCAATTTATCGCTTTATATAACAAATGCTAGTAATTAGGGTTTTGTATGGAAAGATTAAAACCAAACAAATAACAAACCTTAGTTAAAGACAAAATCAAGCATGAAAACAATACATTTGCACACAAGCATCCCTAGGGTTATTCCACTTGGTTGCCTTACAAAAAATGGCTATATTATGCATGTAAGGTATCTTAGCAAAAAACAAGCAAATACAAGATCATAGTCCCTCGATGTCGCTATCTAAGTTGCCTTTCAAATTATCTTAGTCCCTAAAAAATAATTCTAAGATACCTTGCAACATTTCTAATCATGGTTATACAATGACCCACGTCCGTCCTGTTTACATCCAAAGATAGGGTTGCTTACCAAATCAATGGTAAGACAACAATGTCAAAGGAAAAGAAAATGAACAAGAAAGACTTTTGAGTAGGTAGAATACTCCTAATTACTTGCTCAATCTCAAACAAAACATCCTTGCTATTTTCAAAAACAAACACTTACACTTTCAAACATCTTACAAACTTGAAAACATTTCCAAAAGATCAACATCTTTGTATACATTCTTACGAACAAGAATCATTACAAAGTTTTCCTAAACAATGGCCTCTTTACAAAATACTTTCAAAAACCACCTCAAGCATAATTTCAAACAAAAAAGCAAGTGATCTAGCAAGTAACTAAGATCCCATGGAAAACCATGGATAAAAAGGGTGCTAATACCTTCCCTTTTCATAATCTACCCCCCGAACTCAAGAAATAATCTCAAAGGTCTTTCCTGTGCTTTTTCACCTTTCCTTTTGGATAAAATAAAAGTCGATGGCGAATCTTGCTAACCACAACATTTGCGATCAAACGCAAAACCCTCAAGTAAGTTCTCCCATAGTATCACAGAACTGGCGACTCTACTGGGGATAATTTTAAAAGTGGGGTTACCTTAGGGATAGATCATATATACTTGCTTTCATTGTATGACTTGTTTGCTTTACATTATGGTTCTTTGTTTGGGTTTGAATCCTCTACCCGGATTTGGGATACATTATAGGTAAGTAGCAATTCATTGTGGAAACTGTACGGGGTATACCGACATGGTCTAAGAAATAGCTACGTTAGTGCGACATATTTGTGGGTACCAGTAGCCTTTAAGTTAATCAAAGAGAATACGGGGCCACTGAGTGATGTCATAAAGCACTAATGAACTTTTAGAAACTTTACTTGACCAACTTGGCCTTTAGGTTGTAGTGAGATGATCGGCTTTGTTGCAGTACAAAGTTGGTAGATACTCGATACTACACTCATTGAGGTTTGGTTTCTTGGGATATTTCGGTCGCCATTAAAGAGGCTTGTGTTAAAACAATGACCAAGGAAACAAACCAATGATATTGAGCTCCTTAGAACCCGGTTACTATTACTAAGACAGGTTTAAGGCAACTAAACATCAAGAGGGTACTTACCTGTAAAACTCCATGCAAGCCTAAACCTAAGGACTTGTTTTCTTTGTTTGTATATGCATACTTGTACATAACATCATGAAAATCATATACATCCACTAACCATTTCAAGGATTTTTGGATTCATCTTTGTTCTTGTTTTGTAGGATATGGATTCACTTCGCGGGAAAACTATTCAAGTCAACCTTGTGAGAATCCCTCCAGAACTTAAGGAGCTAGCTTCAAGGATTCCTGGAAACTCTCCATTTATCGAGAGACATGGTCTCCTACTCAACTTGGTCACCTCAAACACAGATGAGGATATGATGAAGGTGCTCTTTCTGTTCTTTGATCCTTTACACCATTGCTTCATATTACCCGACTATCAACTTGTGCCAACTTTGGAAGAATTCTCCCAACTCTTGAGGATTCCCATTCTCAATCAACTATATTTCAACGGTACAGAAAGAGACCCAAAGCCAGAAGAGAGTGCTTAAGCTCTACACTTGCACTCATCTGATGTCACAACTCATTGGGAAACAAGGAGTGGTGTCAAAGGTTTCCTAGTAAATTTCCTGTTTGAGAAAGCCCAAAACTGTTGGAATTCCTTGGACTTGCAAGCCTTTGAGGAAATTGTGGCTCTCCTTATCCATGGGATGGTTTTGTTTCTAAATCTTGACCAACTCATAGATGTCAACACCGTTAAAATCTTCATATCTCGCAACCCGGTGCCTACATTGCTAGGAGATATCCCATACTCTTTTCACACTCGCACAATGAGTAAAAGAGGTGTCCTTATGTGTTGCACTCCTCTCTTGGCAAGATGGTTTATTTCGCATCTTCCCCAATATGTATTAAAGAATGAGCAAGGTTCAAGGTGGTCACAAAGGTTGATGATGCTCAAACATTCGTACATTCATTGGTGCTCCAGATCCAAAGAGAATGTTATCATTGTCGACTGTTGTGGAGAATTCCCTAATGTCCCTTTACTTGGCATTAGGGGAGGTATCACCTACAACCCATGTTTAGCCTTAAGACAATTTGGTTACGCCCGAAGGGATGGCCCACACGAGATACTGATTCAAGGTTTGGTATTTGACTACGACAACGACGATCAAGGTCTTCGCCAAAGATTTATTCGAGCTTGAAGGATGTTAAATAAGGTGGATAGCCAGACTTTGGGGCACAATAATTCTATCCCTCTTGAGCCTTACCTCAAATGGGTACGAACTCGTGCTCAGAGTCTTATGATGCCTTACCCCTCCATTCTCCCAGTAATCATTGAGCCTGACATGGAGGGAGATGTTCCATACACTATCCTACATCCTGATATGCCCACCTCTCTTGAAGACCTACAAAGAGATTGGATATAGCTCAAGGGGGAGCGAGATACTTTCGAATCCCAATTCTACGCAAGTGAGAAGAAGGTTTTGGAACTCACTAGGTTACTTCATAATGAGAATACTCTCAATGCCTACATTACACCAAAGAGGATGTGTACTACCTTTCTATCTTAGAGTTTCTTGTATTTGTCTTGCCCAAGAAGGCATTGATGTACTCGAGCTTTAATCTATTAATATAACGTGTGTTTCCTTTTTGTCTAAAACAAATTTGAATCTTAAAATCCTTGAAAACATTTGCATATGCATTTATCATTCATCATAACATAAGCAGGTCTTTTGCAACAAGTCTCCTCATCTCTATACTATTTATTTCAGTGATATGGATCTCGAGCAAATAGTGGAGGACCTTCAAGCTCAGAATACACAGTTTCAACAGTTGCTCTTGACCCTAGCCAAGGGACAAGAAGAGTTGAATACTTTGCTAGCTGAGGAGAAGAAAAATAAAACAAAGAAGGTAACCGGAGTCCTAAACATGGGAAGAAGATTTCATGGGCAGACAAGAAGGACCTTAGACTTTGCAACAATATCCGGTGAAAGAGACAACCAAGATGGGAAAGGCAAGAAAACAGGTGTCCCGTCAGAATCAGAAGAGGAAGAGGAAGAAGAAGACTATTCTAAAGAACAATACACTCCAACTGATGACAAGTATAAATATCTCGAAGAGCGGTTGAGTGCGATAGAAATCCAAAAAGTTCCTGGTTTGGACTTTGAGGAATTGGAGTTAGTATCGGGGATTGTCATTCCTCTGAAATTTAAAGCACCTATGTTTGCCAAGTATGACAGAGTCTCATGCCCAAAAATGCATCTTCGGTCACATGTAAGGAAAATCCAGCCCTATACCACTGACAAAGACTTATGGGTACACTTCTTCCAAGACAGCTTGTCTGGAACTCAACTTGACTGGTTTTACCAACTAGAAAGAGCCAACGTTCACAACTGGGAAGATCTTGCTGCAGCCTTCCACAAATAATACCAATACAATGCTGATCTTGCGCCTACCTGTACTCAACTCCAGAGTATGGCCATGGTTTCCAATGAAGGTTTCAAGGACTATGCGCAAAAATTGAGAGATTTGGCCGAAAGAGTTCAACCCCCTCTATTTGAGAGAGAATTGGTAGACATGTTCTTGGGCACCTTGTCTGGTCCCTTCTTCAATCATTTAATTGGAAGTTCATTTGCAGGTTTTACTGAACTAATATTGACCGGAGAAAGGGTAGAAGCCGGTATAAAGAGTGGAAAGATTCAGAAAGATACATCCTCCTTCGCTGCCATAAGGAAACCATTGATCGGAAAGAAAGAAGTGGTTGTTGTTTATCCTCAGAGAGATTAAGATAGGGTCGAGCGCCGACCAATGGTGGGGGTTGTGATGATCCCTAAACATGTGCTTGATCAACAAAGAAACAATCAACCAAGGATGGAAAGACCAGTCAGGCAGTTCACCATAATTAACATGACCCTATCTCAGGTATTACCGCATCTACTAAGATCCAATTTGGTGACCTTGAAAGAAGCTCCGAAAAACTAAAACATAACATCTCCTCACTATCAACCCAATGCCCGTTGTGCATACCACTCTGAAAGTCCCGACCATGACACTAATAACTGTTGGGCTCTAAAGAACAAGATACAAGACCTCATTTAAGAAAAAGAGATTGAATTCGATGCACCCGAAAAGCCAAATGTCATTTCTGCCCCTATGCCCAGACATGGCCATAATACCAATGCCATTGAAAAGGAAATGTTTGTTACTTCAGTTGATGAACTTATGACTCCACTCCTGACTATTAAAGTGAACTTTTTGAATGTCAGTGTGTTCCCGGGCTGTGATGAAGTTTGCCATTTCTATTTGTACTCACCAAACAACTGTCCTTTGTTGAAAGAAGGCGTTAAGTGCCTAATAGATAACAAAGAAATTTTATTCGAGAAGACTTCTATTCCACCTGTTCCTTTTGAAGATGTTTCTATCATTACCATTTCCGCCAATTCTTCCAAGGTCTCCACCAAAATACCTGTTAGAATTACATAAGTTCCAAAAGAAACTCCTTTAATAATTACAATGCCTGGACCAGTCCCATATTTGTCAGACAAAACCATACCATGGAATTATGGAGGGGATGTCTACTACCATGGTATCAAGCAGGACTGTCCAGCCTCCGAAGATTCAAGCTCCGAGAAAGTCAACTCCGACATCAGTAATATTGCAGGAACTAGCAAGATTTCCCGAAGCGGAAGGATATTCTCTCCAGAAATTGCTCCCCCAAATGCAGTTTCTGGACCCGTAATTATTCTTGTTGTTGCTCCCCCAAGAGGTGTTCCCAGTCCTACAATCATCTCCAACAATACTCCAACTGACAAAGCTATTACAATCCATGTTATCATTCCTACCAACACTCCTGCTGCCAAATTAACCGAGACTCAAGGAAAAGGTGTTCTGGTTGAGTCTATCAAGACGAAGACACAATCATTGGCTATCCCTGAGACCTCCCGGAAAGAGATGGAGGAGATTTTGAAGATCATAAAAAGAAGCGACTACGATGTAGTTAAACAACTGGGGCAAACTCCCTCTAAAATTTCCATGCTGGAATTACTACTAGGTTCTGAGGCGCATGCAAAAGCCTTGGTAAAATTCCTGAAAACTGCCCATGTACCCCAAGAGACATCTGCCAATCAGTTTCAAGACTGCGTAGCCAGCGTAACTGCAGATAATGGTCTAGGTTTTTCAGATGCTGATTTAACGCCAAGGGGAAGGAAGCATAATGAGGCATTGCATGTCTCAGTTGAATGTAGGGGCACAACCTTGGCTCATGTTTTGGTGGACACTGGCTCATCTCTGAATGTATTGCCTAAAAAAGCTCTTGATAGGCTTGACTGTGAGGGATTGACATTGAAGCCAAGTAACATAGTAGTAAGGGCTTTTGACAACTCAAAAAGGATGGTACATGGGGAGGTAGACATTCCTATAAAATTTGGAACACAAACTTTTGATTCAACTTTTTATGTAATGGATATCCGTCCCTCATATTCCTGCTTGCTAGGCCAACCATGGATTCACAATGCTGGCGCTGTCACTTCTACGTTGCACCAAATGCTGAAATATCCAACTCAAGGGAAGATTATCATCGTTCATGGAGAAGAAGAGTATATGATCAACCATCTCAATTCCTTCTGATATGTGGAATTAGATGGTGAATTTATTGAAACTCCATTCCAACACTTTGAAGAAGTTCCGCAAGATGTGGCAGAAACCAAGGCTGTTCCCAAGATTACAAGGCCTCAACTCCGGATGTCATCTCTGAAGGATGCCAAAGCAATGGTAGAAGAAGGTGGGTGAACTATATGAGGACAACTCCCAGATATCCCATATAAGTCTGACAAGTTTTTCCTGGGTTTCACTTCAAGTGCTCAGAAGGTTGTACGCCACGCTTGTGCTGGAGCACCACCCCTGAAGATCAACAACCGCGAGGTCAACACCATAGAAGGAGATGAAGATAGTTGTAACTTGGAGGATTGGATATTCCCAACTGTCAGTGGAGGGTTCAGCAACTGGGAGGCTAGAGATTTTGTCCCGATCACTTTTATCCCACAGTAATTTGTCTTTACATTTTGTTGGATCTGTAATATTAAAACAATTCGCACTCTTAAAACCTTGTGTCTTACCCGAGGAACAATGGTCCATTTGTAAGGGTTATTATCTCATTTTCATATGACATCAATGAATCATGGACGTTTTTGCATACAAAATTTTGTGCTCATTGTTTTTCTTTTTACATTTATTTAAAAGATAGATATACCCTTACACACACTCACACTCACAATGCATGTATACATCCATTCGAGATCCCATGGGTAACGATACTGCTATGGCCTTTTGTGACTCTGAAAATCTAATCTACCAAGCTGAAGACGAAGGTGAGGGAGATTGTGAAGTACCAGGGGAACTTGCCAGAATACTACAACAAGAAGAGAAAACCATTCAACCTCACGAGGAACCCGTGGGTACAATCAACCTAGGTACTGAAGAAGGAAAAAAAGAGGTCAAGGTGGGTGCCAATCTAGAACCCGGTATCAAGGAGCATCTAATTCAGTTGTTACACGATTACGTTGAAGTCTTTTCCTGGTCGTATGAAGACATGCCGGGACTTGACACAGACATTGTGGTACATCGTATTCCTACAAGAGAGGATTTTCCGCTAGTAAAGCAAAAGGTTCGCCGCATGAGGCCTGATATGTCAGAAAAGATTAAAGCAGAACTCATGAAGCAATTCAATGCTGGATTCTTGGCTGTCACCTCTTACCCCCAATGGGTTGCCAATGTTGTTCCCGTGCCCAAAAAGGACGGTAAAGTACGAATCTGTGTGGACTATAGAGATTTGAATAGGGCAAGCCCTAAGGATGATTTTCCACACCCCTAAATTGATATCCTGCTTGACAGTACGGCACAACACAAAGTGTTTTCCTTCATGGACAGATTCTCAGGTTACAACCAAATCAAAATGGCACCTGAGGACATGGAGAAAACAACATTTGTCACACAGTGGGGCACATTCTTCTACAAGGCGATGCCATTCGGACTAAAGATTGTTGGTGCAACTTATCAACGTGCCATGTAGCTCTATTTCACGACATGATACATCACTAAATAGAGGTCTAAATGGACGACATGATAGCCAGATCTCAAACAGAAGAAGAGAATCTTGATCACTTATAAAAACTGTTTGAGAGATTGAAGAAGTACAAGCTGAGGTTGAATCCAAACAAGTGCACATTTGGGGTACGGTCTGGTAAACTCCTAGGATTTATTGTCAACAACAAACGTATTAAAGTAGATCCTGCCAAGGTAAAAGCAATACAAGAGATGCCTGCTCCTCGTACTGAGAAGGAAGTCAGAGGATTCTTGGGGCATTTGAACTACATTGCCAGATTCATCTCTCACCTGACAGCTACCTGTGAACCAATCTTCAAACTGTTGAAGAAAGATCAAGTAGTCAAATGGAATGACGAGTGCCAAGTTTCTTTTGACAAAAATCAAAGAATACCTACAAGAGCCTCCTGTGTTGATGCCACCATTCGAGGGAAGACCATTGATCATGTATCTGACTGTTTTAGAAAACTCAATGGGGTGTGTATTGGGGCAGCATGATGAGTCTGGCCGACAAGAGCATGCTATTTATTACCTGAGCAAAAAGTTTACCGACTGTGAAACCAGATATTTATTGCTCGAGAAAACTTGCTGCGCTCTGGCATGGGCTACTCGGAGACTAAGACAGTATATGCTGACTCATACTACTCTGTTGATATCTAAAATGGATACGATAAAATACATCTTCGAGAAACCTGCTCTCTCCGAGAGAATAGCAAGATGGAAGATGATCCTGACAGAATATGACATACAATATACTACCCAGAAAGCAATAAAGGGAAGTGTATTAGCTGATCACCTTGCTCACCAAACTGTAGAAGACTACCAATCCATGAAGTTCAAATTTCCAGATGAAGACATCATGATGGTAAATAACTCTGAAGAATTCAGGCCATATGACGGACCTGAACAAGGATCCCGATGGACCCTGTTCTTTGATGGGGCATCCAATGCACTTGGCAATGGTATCAATGATGTACTCATATCTCCAAAAGGGTGTCATAATCCCTTTACCATAAGACTCTGCTTCAATTGTACAAATAACATGGCAGAATACGAAGCGTGCATCTTTGGTCTCAAAGCTGCCATAGACTTGGGGATCAAATCCTTGGATGTATTCGGAGATTCAGCTTTGGTTATCAGTCAGATCAAAGGGGAATGGGACACCAAACACCCTAACCTTATCCCTTATAAAGAACATGTTTTGACATTTGCTACCATATTTTGAGAAGATTACCTTCGAGCATTTCCCGTGAGAAGAAAATCAGCTAGTAGACGCTCTAGACACAATGCCATCTATGTTTAAACTTAATTGGGATAACGAGGCTCTCCAGATCACCATTGAACGAATGAAGGAACCAGCACACTATCACGAGATTAATACTGAAGAAGTAATGGACCAAACTTGGTTCCACTAAGTCAAGAAGTATCTCGAAACTCAAGAATATCCTGAAGGAGCTTCAGTCAATGATAAGAAGTTCTTAAGGAGATTCTTTTCTAAATTCTTCCTTAGTAATGGCATCTTGTACAAACGCAATCATGACTCTGTGTTACTTCGGTGCATAGATAAAGTTGAAGTTGAAAGGATCATGGCTGAATTGCATGAAGGCACTTTTGGCACCCATTCAAGTGGGCATACGATAGCAAAGAAAATCCTACGGGCAGGCTATTACTGGTCTACCATGGAAGAAGATTTCTATCAACACTCTCGAACTTTCCATAAGTGTCAGATTTATGCTGACAAGGTGCACGTACCTCCGGTTCCTCTGAATGTCTTGATAGCTCCTTGGCCCTTTGCTATGTGGGGAATAGATATGATTGTGGAAATCAAGCCGACAGCCTCTAATGGACACCGCTGCATCTTAGTGGCCATTGATTATTTTACAATGTGAATGGAGGCAGCTTCCTTTGCTTCCGTTACCAAGAATATTATTGCCCATTTCATCAAGAAAAATCTCATTTACCGGTACGGTTTCCCAGAAAGGGTCATCACTGACAATGGTACAAATCTCAACAACACTATGATCACCGTCTTATGCGAGCAATTCAAGATCCAGCATCACAATTCTTCCCCTTACCGGCCAAAGATGAATGGTGTTGTCTAAGCTGCAAGTAAAAACATTAAAAAGATCATACAGAAAAGGACAGTCACATACAAATACTGGCATGAGATGCTACCATTCTCTCTCCACGGGTATCATACCACAACTCGCACATCAACCGGGGCAACACCCTATTCTTTTGTTTACAGCATGGAAGTCGTCTTGCCTATCGAGGTTCAGATCCCCTCTCTAAGACTTATGAAGGATGCAAGGCTGAATGAAGAAGATTGGATTCATACTTGGCTTGATCAACTAAACTTGATTGATGAGAAGAGACTTACTACTGTTTGCCATGGTCAAATGTATTAAAAATGGATGATCGAGGATTTCAATAAGAAGGTCAGATGCCAAGTGTATCAAGTTGGAGATCTGGTGATCAAACACATCATACTTCCACAAGGTGATCCTAGGGAAAAATGGACTCCTACCAATATAGGACCATTTGTAATCAAAAACATTTTCTCTGGTGGGGCAATGATCTTAACCACCATGGATAGCGACGATCTTGCTTTGCAGGCCTCTAAACCTCAAGATCTCTCCATAATCAGAAGATTGCACTTGCTTTTGAGCTATTATCCACTTGATTCAAGCTTTATCCAAGAAAATTTTCCATTTATGGCACAAAGTAACCATTTCATTCTTGTAAAGAGGCTTTAATCACAATGTCAATGCATAGAGCTCCTAACTTGTTCCTTCTGATCACAAGAAATGTCAAAGGAAAAAGCAACATGTCTAGAGCCTCCCATAAACTCAGCCCATGCTTGTACTTCATCTTGGATCCATATTGTCACTTTTCTTCAAAATCAAGTAACATAGCCATAAGTCTATATCTTGCTTTTCTGACCTCCTCAAGTGCAAAAACCTTTTCCATATAATTATACCAATGTATTTCAAGCTAACACACGATTGAACAAGCCCTCAAACTCCCCAAAACCATAAATTGCCATACAAGCACAAAAACATGTCATTTCTGATTTTTGAGTCCAATCTCCAAATCCCCTCGCGCGTTTCTTGGCCAAACCATCCACAAAGCTTCTAATACACATATAAAAGCTATCCCAACCCCTGTTTTCAAACTGTAATACCATTTATACCATCCTCTATTTTCAAAAACAGGGCATTGCACATTGACTTCTTCAGCTTGATTCAAGAACCCTCAGCACAAAGTAAGCTTTGCAATAGCTTCCTGGAGGTTCAAGGAAGCTCACCCAATCATCAAAACACTTTGAAAGTAGCTCTAACTCAAAACACGATCTCCAGCTGCAAGGTGAGTTATTTTACTTTTCATATTATTATTTAGGAATTGTTATGTCTTGATTTATGAAGATAAAATGTAGATAACTTTTCCACGAAACTGTACATATCCATAGTTTGCATTTATATGGCCTGAGCTTAGAGAATTTTAGAGTTAAAGTTTTCTGAAAGTTTTAGGTTTTAAATTAGGCCAGAAGAATTCTCATTCATCTTTGATTGTTAGCTTAAGTTATTTACATGGTTGGATTCATGGAAAGAAATTCCATAACTTTCATGTTTGAACTTTTCATTTTTGTTGAGAGATGAAGAAGTTACAGGTCCTTTGGCTGGAGGTTGAAGATGAAGTCATTTTCAGGACTGGATTGATGTTATGTATTTGTTGTTTTGCTTATATTAACGGATGTATAGCCACCCCAGTGGTAAAGCGCACGCATGTTCATCCTTAGGTCCTGGGTTCAAGCTCCAGCGTGACCTTTTGCAATTTTTTCACAAATTTTTGACTTTTTTGTGTTTTTTTTGGCAACACTTGGGCTTTTCATGTGGGCCTGAATTTTTTTTCTCATAATACCTCTTGCCTGACTAATTCACCCCCCTGACTTTTTCTTTATATTTTTATTTTTATTTATTTTTCTCATTATTATTATTATTATTATTATTATTATTATTAATATTATTATTATTATTATTATTATTATTATTATTATTATTATTATTATTTTCATAAAATCATAAAAAATCCAAATTAATTTTTATTTATTTTTTATACCCATGTATTTTATTTTCCATAAAACCAAAGACCAAAAATATTTTCTTAAAGATAAATTAATTTCTTTTTGCTTAAATAATTAATTCTTAGAATTAGGATAAATTAATATATTATTTTATTTTCTTAGATAAAATTAATTTAGAACTTAGGTTAATTAATTAATCTTCATTTTATTTTCATTAATTTAAAACCTTTCATAAAAACCCTAAAAAATCTTTTTCAAATTAATTTCTTTTCTTAAATAGTTTAAGTTAATTTTATTTAATTTTTAATTAATCATTTTTTAATTAGGTAACAAAAAACCCTTTCTTAAAAACAACTAGAATCATTTCTTTTCCATTTATATTCTTGCATTTTATTTTCAATTTTGTATAATATTCAATATGGTTGTAATAGATAATTAGGTTTAATTTTCTTGTAATACCCATTTGCAAATTTGTACACCCTCTCCCCTCATGATGTAATAGTGTAGTAATTTTACTTTTCGCAATTCGTTTTATATAAATGCCAGTAATTAGGGTTTACACGGAAAGACTAAAATCAACAATTAGCAAACCCTAATCAAAGACAAACAAAGCATGAAAATCAATACACTTGCACATAAGCACCCCTAGGGTAAAATCCACTTGGTTGCCTTATGGAAATGGCCATGTTATGCATGTGAAGTATCCTATCAAAAACAAGCAAAAATACAAGATCATAGTCCCTCGATGACGCTATCTATGTTGCCTTTTCAAAATGATCTTAGTCCATAAGGAAAGATGCTAGGATACATTGTAACATTGCTAATCATGGTTATACGATGACCCACGCCCGTCTGATTTATATCCAAAGATAGGGTTACTTACCAAATAAATGGTAAGATAACAATATCAAAGGAAAAAGGAAATAAACATGAAAGACTTTTGAGTATGTAGAATGTTCCTAGTTTATTACTCAATTTCAAAACAAAACATCCTTGCTACTTTCAAAAACAAACACCAACACTTTGCAAAGTATCTTTCAAACTTGAAAACATTTTCAAAAGATCAACACTTTGTATACATTCTTACGAACAAGAATCATTACAAAGTTTACCTAAACGATGACGCCTTTTTCAAAATAATTTCAAAAACCACACAAAGCATATTTTCAAACAAAAGCAAGTGATTTAGCAAGAACTAAGAGCCCATGGAAAACCATGAATGAAAAGGGTGCTAATACCTTCCCTTTTCATAATCTACCCCCCGAACTATAGAAAAAATCTCAAAGGTCTTTCCTGTGCTTTTTAACCTTTTCTTTTGGATAAAAGAAAAGTTGGTGGCAACTCTTGCTAACCGCAACATTTGCGATAAAACGTAAAACAACTCATGTCAGTTCTCCCACCATATCACAGTGTGCTATTTATATTTTTTGAAAATTTGATTTATATTTGATTCTATGCTTTATTCAGTAATGACCATGATATGCACAGCACGCCAGACCCCTTGGATTTAACTACTAAAGAGTTTTAACTCTCATCCATTGGTTCACATATTTTTGGTTTTTATTTTATTTTCTGATTTTTATTTTAATTGTTTTAAACAACAAAAAATCATAGAAAATTCATTTTAAGTCCCAAAAATCTGAAAAAAATCTTAAAAATATTTTTGATTTTTCTCTTTCTGATTTTTATTTGTTCACAATTTTATTTTGTATTTTGATATTTTTTTATAAGTTTTTACTTTATTTGAATTGTTTTAAATGTTTAAAAATACTTTTATGCATTTTTAAATTCTGGAAAAAAATATGGAATGATCCAATGATATTGTGACAAATATTGGTGACCTTATTTATTTTTATTTCTGACTTTGTTATTTTTTATCATTTTTGGTTTATTTTACTCATTTCTTTTAATTTTAAAAATAGTTTCTGACTTTAAAAAATTACCAAAAATTTTATAAAAACATTTGAGTTCATTTCTGATTTTTCTACGGTCTTACTTAATATTTCTTGATTAGTTTGAACCTAGTTGATATTTTTCTTTCTTATTTCTATTTTAAAAGATTTTAAAACCCTTTTTAATATGTATATATTAAATGCAATATTATTTTGTGATTATTTTCTGGCTGATCTTGGGTTTAATTTTTGATCATGAACTTTATTAACATTATTGGATCTATGGTGTTGAGTCTAACTCCATAAAAATGGATGAATGATTTTAATAATAGTTTAATTAAATTTTAATTCAAATATGGTTTGTATATTCTTTCTCACCCATCTCCATCTTGTCCCTTTCTTATTGCACTAAGTGTTATTTGAGCATGATCTCTATATCATGTCTCAAAATAAATGGTGCATAGATTGCTATTGACCGACCTCAAAATAGGTGCGACTTCTATATAAGTCCACTTATGATTGCTTAACGTAGCGCTAAATTTTGTCCCGATTCGAATAAATGATCATTTGTGGCCCAAACCTATGTTTGTAAGCCCAAGTATGTTAATTTGATCTCTTTGATCCAATAAACTTGAGATTCATTGTGTGGAGGCTTTGGTTCTACCAAATCTCTAATGGATCTACATTACTTTTGGTCAACGCGGATCACTTAAACATTGTTGATCATTAAATGGTACTTGTGAAGATTCAAAATGGATGATATACTTGACAAAAAGCAAATGCAACTTATTGTGTGGAGGATTTGGTTCTACCAATCCTCTAATGAGTTCCAAATGCAAGTTTCAAGATGGTCATCCAACTAACCACTAATTACTAATAATTGACTTTATCTTTTGTTTTATTATATGCCCTTTTATTTTATGCACCGTTTACTTTTAGCATTTACATTTCATGCTATTTTCATCTTTGCTCATTTGAGCATTTACTTTCTTGTCATTTTTATTTTGCTCACTTGAGCTTTTCTTTTCTTTTTGAAGATACCTAATAATCAATATAAATTATAAAAGCTTTAATGTTACTTGGACTATTTGGTTACTATCTTTGGCATTATTGAGTATTGGACTTCTTGGACTTCGGGTTAGTAACCTTGGCCAATGCTGGAGACCTTGGACCTTATTGATACTTTGTATGGAATTCTTGAGGTTTACCTCATGACATTGGGATGTTTGTTTGTTTTGTATGCAGGCTATTGTGATTACATTCTATGTTTGTAATCTGGAACTCACCCGTATACAGCCGTTACTCTTCCCAATTTTTGTGAAGACTTAATATACTTGAAGTTTGGTTCTCTCAAAAGGTCTAGTATATTTGCTTGTTTGGTTTCAATCCAAGGAATGGGAATTCTATCTTGACTCATAATGTCAAGTATTGGCTTCTTGTTGGTTATATGGTTCTTATCCCTAGGTTTTACCTTATGCTTTAGGATAGTCTCTTCTTCTCCTTCCATCTTCTTTAATTTCAAAAAAATATTCCTCCTCCTTTTGAAAACTCTTTTTTGTGAGATGACTAAAAGTCAATCAATCTCATTTTAAACCATTTTGCCACTTTAGCTTTTTGTTTTAAAACCATTTTCAAAATATTAGACTCTTGTCAATCCTTGTAGTGATGCAAACAACTATACTTCTACAATATGTAGTAAAGTGAGATATTTTCCACTTGGGTGTTGAGTGAGGCTTTATTGATTTTTTAAAATCCAAGCCATATCTTCCACTTTGAGATGATACAAATTCTCCTTTCCCATAATTATGGGTAGTAATTATGTTTTCCACACGGACAATGGCGATGATGTCTTATCTCATAAAATTAACCAACACACTTATGTTTTAAATTTTTTTAAAAGAGGAACTATGTGTACCCTGATCCCCTATTGCACGAAAGGTGGTACGTAGGCACTAAAGGTTCGCAACTGCGGCGGGTGCAAAAACCATAAAAAATATTTTTCTTTTTCTCACCTCCACCATATATTTTACATACAACATTTTATAGCCAAAATATACAGATTTTTTCAAAGAGATTCCTGCAGAGTATCGTATATGTTTAGGGTGCTAATACCTTCCCTTTGCATAACCAACCCCCTTACCTTGAATTTTTCCCCCTCTTTTTGGGTTATTCGCTCTTTTCCCATTCCTTTGGAAACAATAAAGCGCGGTGGTGATTTTTATTTGGATCTGTATAAGTCTATTCAATCCAATGGCTTAGTCTTAAACATTTCTACCGCTACAGATACGTCTGACCTACACTTATTTCCTTGTTGATGTTGTTGCACTGGCGCGGGATTAAAAATTAGCACAACTCCCATAGACTGGTTGCAGTTATTTCTAACACGACCCTTCTGGCCATACACAACATTAGTTTCTTTTTTACCGTTGAACATATTCTTCACAGTACTTGAAGACGCAACCACCTGAATTTTTCCACTCCTGATTCCACCTTTAACTCGTTCCCCTGTTAATATCAGCTCAGTGAATGCGGCTGAAGAACTTTCGATCAGATGATTGAATAAAGTACCTATAAAAGTTTTCATAAACATGTCAACTAGATCCCTATACGATAAAGGAGGTTGAAATATTCCATCTAGATCCCTCCATTTTTGGGAATACTCTTTGAAGCATTCGTTTGAGCCCATAGTCATACTTTGAAATTGCACACGAGTTGGTGCAAGATCAACATTGTACAGGTATTGTTTGTAAAAAAAGAAGCCAAGTCTTCCCATGTACGAATATTGGTCCCTTCCAGTTGATATAACCATTCCAATTGTGTTCCCGACAAGCTTTCTTAAAAGAAATGCACCCATAACTTCCTATCAGCAGTGTGGGGTTGAATCTTCCGGATATAAGACCTTAAATGAAGCTAAGGACAAGAAACGCCATCATACTTCACAAAAGTAGGGACCTTGAATTTTGAGAAATAACAACTCCTGAGACTAAGCCCAGCTCTTCAAAATCCAACACTGGCACTCTCTGGATCTCCATAACATTGAGACAATCTTCCAGCTATTTGTATTTTTCATCAGCATGAGGATACTGTTCATCTGAATAGTCTTCTTCATCTTCATTAGAATATTGGCCAGAACCAAGGTACCTTCCTTTCTCAGCCTTCACACTCTTACTATCTTCGCCCTGGTTGTCATCTTTGTTTGATGGAATATCATAGTCTTGAGCTTTCTTGGGAAGACCTTTGAACCTTCTTCCCATGTTGAGAATTCTAATTAGTTTCCTTGTATTTTTCTTCCTCTCTTTGGTGATAAGGGTCTTCAGCTCTTCTTGCCCCTTGGCTAAGTTCAGGAACATTTGTTTGAACTGGGCATTCAGAGCTTGAAGATCTTTGACTGTTTGTTCGAGAGCCATCTTTTACTGAAATAAACAGCAAGAAGATGAAAAAACCTGTCTAAAAAGTACCTGTTTTGTAATGAGATGCATGCTATGTAGATTCAAATGCAATGTTTTCAAGGATCTTGTGGGGTAAAAGAGAGAATGAAGCCTGGTTGCAGCTTTAACTTGTGGAACTTCGAGTCTTCATTTTTGGACGTCCTTCTATTAGAATCAATCTCACCATATCAAGTGGGTCCTAGCCTCTGACTCAAAAGAATATACTTTGGTCTTTGACGACATCTGGTTAGAGGAAAATAAACCCTCTTGTCCCCTTGCTAGTAGTCTGCCTTGAAATCCTGCAACAAAGATCCCCAAGATCCTTAAAATGGTTAGTAAATTGCATGTCTGATGTTATGATGTCATGATGTTATGTTTATGTTTAAACATATAGCAAACACAAATAAATCACACAAGAGTCTTAGGTTTAAAGGCTTGCATGGGGTCCATAGGTAAGTACCCTTCTTTATTGAAGTTAAGTTGGCTCAACTTATCCTAAATCAGTAACCGGGTTCAAGGGATCTCATATCACGAATATTTCTCGAAGGTTTTATTTTAGTACAGCAACTGATTTGCCACCAAAACATCCCGCGAGTCGAATCTCAATGAGTGTAGCATCAAGTATCAACCAACCTTGGACTGCACCAAAGCCGGCCACCTCACTACCTTCTAATGACCAAGATGAATCGATTAAGGTTCTAAAAGTCAGTTAGTGCTTATGACACCACGCGGAAGCCCAAATGTTATCCTCGATTGACTCAAGGAACATTGGTACAAACCAAAGTGTCACACTAACATAGCCATCACTTCAACCATTTCTATATACACCATACAATTTCCATGATTTATTGCTACTTTCCTAAGGTATCTCTAGATTTGGTTGTAGGACCTTTGCAAGAAATTAAACCCAAGCAACCCTAAATTTTAAAGCAAACAAAGTAGACAAGTAAAATAAAGTAAAAGTGATCTAAGACTCCAAGGTAACCTCTCTTTTTTAAGTAGTCCCCAGCAGAGTCACCAGTTCTGTAATACGGTGGGAGAACTGACTTAATTTGAGTTTTCTCATAAATGTTGTGGATAGCAAGAGTCGCCACTGGCTTTTCTTTTATCCAATAAGGAAAGGGTGAAAAGAATAGGAAAGACCTTGAATATTTTGGGTTTGGGGGGTAGGTTATGAAAATGGAAGGTGTTATTGTATCAATTCTCAAGAATGCGTACAAAGTGTTTATGAAAATATTTGTTTGAAAAGTAGTGTGAAAAATGTATTGTTTGTGTGAAAAGTTTTTTGAAGAGTTTGTGAGCAAGAGATTAACAATATTCTACCCACTCAAGGTTGATCTTGTACTTTTTCCTTTTCCTTTAGAGACATTTCTATCCATACCATTAGTTTGTAGGTAGACCTATCTATTGGATGTGAAGGGACATCGAGGTTCGTCATACAGTCATCGAAGGAAACTTGTAAGGACGCTTTAGCAATTTTCGTAAGGGACTAGATCATTTATCGAAAGGAAACGTCGAAAGGTTCATCGAGGGACTATGATATTTTATTCGAGGGACTTTGCTAAAGCGTCCATACTTTCGAGGGACATGACTGTTTTATTCTAAAGGCAACGAAGAGAGGTTACCCTAAAGGTGCAAGTGTGTGAGTGTGTTAATTTCAGTTATTTTAGTCTTGAATTTAAGTTATAAATCGATTGGATTTTCATCTTGCCATACAACCCTAGTTACTAAGCATTAGTATAGTGAATATAAAAAAGTAAAATGCAGAAAGTAAAGTTCATACGTTATTACATGGCTTTGGGGCAGATATATAATAGAGGTGCGAGAAAATAAAATGCGGAAATTTAAACCTACAACTATTACATCCCGGAGCAATTACATGATAATAAAAGTGCGAGAATATAAAATATACACCATTACATTCGCAATAAATCCTATATAATTTATCTAAGAAAATAAAATAAGATGAAAGAAAGAGGAAAACAAAATGTTTTTTTGGCGATTTTGATGAAAGTTATTTGATAATAATTAAAATAAACCTAAAAAACTAATTAATTTTAATTAATAAAATAGTTAATTAATTAAATTAACTAAAAAACCTAGAACCTAATTAATTAGGGTTTGTAAAAAAAAGGGTTTTGTTTATTATGGTTAAGTGAAAATAGGGTTAAGGGCAAAAGAGTTAATGTTCGTAAAAAAATAATAGGGGAAGCAAAATCAATAAAAATGATCTTAGTCCCTAAGGAAAGATGCTAGGATACCTTGCAACATTGCTAATCATGGTTATACGATGACCCACGGCCGTCCCGTTTACATCCAAAGATAGGGTTACTTATCAAATCAATGGTAAGATAACAATATCAAAGGAAAAAGGAAATAAACATGAAAGACTTTTGAGTAGGTAGAATGTTCCTAGTTACTTGATCAATTTCAAAACAAAACATCCTCTCCATTTAAAAAAAAAAAACACCAACACTTTCCAAAACATCTTTCAAACTTGAAAATATTTTCAAAAGATCAACACTTTGTATACATTCTTACGAACGAGAATCATTACAAAGTTTGCCTAGACGATGGCGCATTTTTCAAAATACTTTCAAAAACCATACAAAGCACATTTTCAAACAAAAGCAAGTGATCTAGCAAGTAACTAAGAGCCCATGGAAAACCATGGATGAAAATGGTGCTAATACCTTCCCTTTTCATAATCTACCCCCCGAACTCAAGAAACAATCTCAAAGGTCTTTCCTGTGCTTTTTCACCTTTCCTTTTGGATAAAATAAAAGTCGGTGGCGACTCTTGCTAACCGCAACATTTGCAATAAAATGCAAAACACCCAAGTCAGTTCTCTCACCGTATCACAGAACGGGCGACTCTGCTGGGGAAAATACTAAAAGTGGGTATACCTTAGGGTTATATCACATTTACTTGCTTTCTTTGTTTGACTTGTATGCTTTACATTATGGTTCTTTGTTTGAGTTTGAATCCTCTACTCGGGTTTGGGATACCTTATAGGTAAGTAGCAATACATTGTGGAAACTGCGCGGGGTATACCGACATGGTCTAAGCAATAGCTACGTTAGTGCGACATATTTGTGGGTACCGGTAGCCCTTGAGTATTCAAGGAGAATGTGGGGCCTCTGGGTGATTTCATGAAGCACTAATGAACTTTAGAACCTTTACTTGACCAACTTGGCCATTAGGACGTAGTGAGATGATCGGCTTTGGTGCAGTCCGAAGTTGGTAGATACTCGATAGTACACTCATTGAGGTTTGGTTTTTTGGGATATTTCAGTCACCATTAAAGAGGCTTGTGCTGAAACAATGACCAAAGAAACAAACCAGTGATATTGAGCTCCTTAGAACCCGATTACTATTGCTAGGAAAGGTTTGAGCCAACTAAACTTCAAGAGGGTACTTACCTATGAGACTCCATGCAAGCCTAAACCTAAGGACTTGTTTGCTTTGTTTGTATATGTTTACTTGTACATAACATCATAAACATCATAACATCATACTCATACTCACTAACCATTTCAAGAATTTTTGGGATTTATCTTTGTTCTGTTTTGTAGGATATGGATTCTATTCGCAGGAAAACCATTCAAGTCAATCTTGTAAGGATCCCTCCTCAACTCAAAGAGCTAGCATCAAGGATTCCTGAAAATTCTCCATTTACCGAAAGACATGGTCTCCTACTAAACTTGGTTACCTCCAACACTGATGAAGACATGATGAAGGTGCTCTTTCAATTCTTTGATCCTTTACACCATTGCTTCACATTTCCCGATTACCAACTTGTGCCAACTTTGGAAGAATTCTCCCAACTCTTGAGGATTCCCATTCTCAATCAAACTACCTTTCAAAGGTACGGAAAAAGATCCAAAGCCAGAAGATATTTCTCAAGCTCTACACTTGCGAACATCTGATGTCACAACTAATTGGGAAACAAGGAGTGGTTTCAAGGGTTTCCTAGAAAAGTTCTTGTTTGAGAAAGCCCAAAACTGTTGGAACTTTTTGGATTTACAAGCTTTTGAGGAAATTGTGGCTCTCCTCATCTATGGGATGGTTTTGTTTCCAAATCCTGACCAACTCATAGATGTGAACACCATCAAAACCTTCATGTCTCGTAACCCGGTGCCTACTTTGCTAGGGGACATCCTACATTCCTTTCACACTCGCACTATGAGGAAAAGAGGTATCCTTATATGTTGTACTCCTCTCTTGGCAAGATGGTTTATTTCGCATCTTCCCAAATCTGTATTGAAGAATGAGCAAGGTTCAAGGTGGTCACATAGGTTGATGACGCTCAGACATTCAAATATTCATTGGTGTTCCCGCTCTTTGGAGAATGTTACTATCATCGACCATTGTGGAGAGTTCCCTAATGTCCCTTTGCTTGGCATTAGAGGAGGTATCAATTACAACCCTTGTTTAACCTTAATACAATTTGGTTACGCCCAAAGGGATGGTCCCCATGAGATTCTTATTCAAGGAGTCGTATTTGACTACGAGAATGACGATCAAGGTCACCGTCAGAGGTTTATCTGAGCCTAGAGGATGTTGAACAAGGTGGATAGCAAGACACTAGGACACAAGAATTCCATTCCCCTCAAGCCTTACCTTAAATGGGTGTGAGCTCGTCCTCAGAGACTTGTGATGCCTTATCCTTCCATCTTACCAGTCATCATGGAGCCCGTGGTTGAAGGAGATGTTCCCTACACTATCCTCTATCCTGACATGCCTTCCTCTCTCGAAGACCTACAAAAGGGTTGGATCCAGCTGAAGGAAGAACAAGATACTTTCGAGGCTCAGTTCTATGCTAGTGAAAAGAGGGTCTTGGAGCTTACGAAGCAGCTACAAGAAGAGAAAAATGTGAACGCTTATCTCGCGCCAAAGAGGATGCGTTTGGTCTTTTTATCTTAGAAAGCTATTTTGTAAGCCCAGGGGGCATAATGTAATCTTTCTTGTTTTGACTAATGAAAATTAACGTTTGTTCATTATTTTGTCTATACAAATTTAAATTTCATTAATCCTTGAAATCATTTTCATATACATATTCTATGCATCATAACATGATAGGTTTTCGCATAACATGTTTCCTTATCTTTCTGTTGTTTATTTCAGCAAGATGGATCTAGAGAAAACTGTGACAGAACTCCTAGCCCATAATTCCTAGTTTCAGGAAGCTCTACTAGCCCTAGCCAAGGGGCACCAAGATATGCTGTCTTTGCTGGCCGTTAAGAAGAAACCAAAGAAGAAAGCTCTACTCAACATGGGAAGAAGGTTTAAAGAGACAATCCGTCAGATCCCAGTGGAAAAAGATTCATCCGAAGAGGACAAAAACCAGATTGGTGAGGTTAAGATTACTCAGGATGACTGTATCAATGATCAAGTATCTGATGATGATTATTTCAGCGAGCAGTACCCACCCGCTGATATCAAATACAAGAAGTTAGGAGACAGATTGAAAGCTGTTGAAATCCAAGCCGTCCCCAGCTTAGATTTTGATGATTTGGGTTTGATCTTTGGGGTAGTCATTCCCCAAAAATTCAAAATACCAATCTTTGCAAACTACGATGGGGTTTCTTGTCCAAAACTCCATTTTAAATCTTATGTGCGCAAGATACAGCCGCACACTACTGATAAGAAGCTTTGGGTTCAATTTTTCCAAGAGAGCTTGACTGGAAAAAAACTTCAATGGTTTTATCAATTAGATGGTTCTCGTATCAATACTTGGGAGGATTTAGCTACTGCCTTCTACCATCAGTATCACTACAACACCGACTTGGCGCCAACAAGGGTTCAGTTGTAAGATATGACCATGGGGAAGAACGACAGATTTAAGGAATATGCGCAAAAGTGGAGAGACCTTGCTAGTAGGGTACAACCTCCTTTGAATGATAGGGAGCACATTGACATGTTCATGGGAACTTTATCTTGCCCTTTCTTTAATCTGTTGGTTGGCTTCTCTTCTTCTGGTTTCACCGAACTAATCTTAATCGGTGAAAGAGTTGAAAGTGGCATCAAAAGTGGTAAGATCTTTGTGGCATCTACCTCCACTCCCAATCCTATCAAGAAACCTTTTGCTGCAAAGAAGGAAGTCAATGCTTTGTATGGGGAAAGAGCCCATACCAAGAATAATGATCACCCGTCTGTCAATGTTGTCCTAATCTCCAATCCAACTCCTACTCCAAGACCATCTACAAATCATCAACATTTTGAAACTCCAAGAAGATAATTTACGAGGTTAGGCATGTCACTATCTCAATCCCTTCAACATTTACTCAAGGCTAATTTAGTGACATTACGTGATCCTCCCGCCAACCCTGACACCTCGTCACCAAAGTATAATTTGAACGCTAAATGTGCTTACCATTCAAACAGCCCCGGGCACGAGACTGACCAGCGCTGGGCCTTGAAGAACAAAATCCAAGATTTGATTGATAACAAAACTATTGAATTTAATCCTTCTCCAATGCCGAATGTAATTACCGCTCCAATGTTGAAGCATGACAAAGGTGTTAATGTTGTCGAAGATACAATTTTTGTTACCTCTGTTGAAGATTTGACTACGTTGAATATAATCAAGAAAAATCTGTTGAAAGTTGGGATCTTCCCTGGCTGTGAAAAATACTGTGTGTGCTGTACAAGACAATTGAATGGATGTGAAGGGCTGGAGAAAGATATACAACACCTGATGGATAGCCATGAAATTCTATTTGAAAAGACTCCACTTGCCAAGAGTTTGATTAACAAATGTGAAGACCTCTCCATTATTACCATCTCAAACAAGCCTATTAGGATCACCTCTAAAGGTCCTATTAGGATTTCAAATGAACCCACTATTGCTCCCTTAATAATTACCAGTCCCGGACCAATTCCCTACTCTTCAAATAAAGCGGTACCATGGAATTACGGTGTTGATGTGTTCTATCATGGGATTAAACAAGATGCCTGGATTGAAGAAGAAAAAGATGACAATGTTGGAAACATAGCTGGCTCAAGCAAAGTAACTAACTGGGAGAATATTCTCACCCAATATCTCACCACCAGTTATTACAAAGACGCCCATCCGCATTACTGGTGCCAAGCCAAGTACCGAGACAAGAGGGAAGGAAAAGGTTGTTGAGCCTGATGTGATTAAAGTACCCTCCAAGGACGTAGCTAATGAAGAACCCTCCGCTCGCGAGATGGACGAGATTTTGAAGATCATAAAAATAAGCGACTTCAAGATTGTAGAACAGTTGGGGAAAACCCCCTCTAAGATTTCAATGTTGTCATTGCTTCTCTGCTTCGATGCCCATGCTCGGTGTGATGCAAAACCCTAATTTTGACCATTTTGCCCTTTTGAAGATTTGATTAAATTTTTTGAGGAATTGTGGTCCAAACTTGACCAAATGATACATATGAGTCTAAAATGTTGATGTGGATCAAAAATTATGAAGTTTTACTGTAAATTGGCTATGGTTGACTTTTTCCCTAATACAACTGATTTTTAGGTCAACTGTTCAATTGACTGATCAAAAGTGTGATCCAAGGCTTGAAACTTGACATGAGTGATCTCGGGGGTCCATAATGGTCCATGAAAGTCATATGAAGCATTGATAGTCCAAAAATCCTTGTGCAAACTCAAACCCTAATTTTGGTCATCAGTGCATAAGGAGGTGTCTTGAGCTGATCAAACCCTAGTGCAGTCTTGAGCCTGAGGAGATCTTATGAGAAAATTCTTGATAGGTGAGAGGGCAAATTTTGGGGTACAACACTCGGACATTAATCAAGTTCCTGAAAAAAGCTCACGTCCCCCATGAGACAACAAGAGACCAATTTGAAAATTGTGTGGCTAGCCTAACATCTGATGATGGCTTGGGGTTTTCAGATGCTGACTTAACACCTCTCGGGAAGAATCACAACAAAGCTTTACATGTTTCTGTCGAGTGCAAAGGGTTTACCTTACACATGTGCTAGTCGACATTGGTTCTTCTCTGAATGTATTGACCAAGGGGGCTTTAGACCGTCTTGACTGTGAAGATTTAATCTTAAAGCCAAGTGATATCATCGTAAGGGAGTTTGATGGATCAAAGAGGACTATTCATGGGGAAGTAGATCTTCCAATCAAAGTGGGCTCCCAAATCTTCAACTCCACCTTCTATATTATGGATATTCGCCCGGACTATTCTTGTCTGTTAGGTCGCCCGTGGATTCATAAAGATGGGGCAGTAACCTCAACCCTCCATCAGAAACTCAAATATCCAGTCAAGGGCAGAATAATCACCGTCCGTGGGGAAGAAGAGTTCATGGTGAGCCACCTTAACTCTTTCAAGTACGTATAGATGGACGGAGAATTCATTGAAATCCCATGTCAAGCCTTTGAGGTTGTACCACCGATGATTGCTGCTACCAAATGTTCTTTTAATGAGCCTAAAGTTGTTAAGGCCATGTCAAAGATGGTTTCAGTCAAGGATGCCCGCGCGGCGATTGAAGAAGGAAACTATGATACTTAGGGGAAACTCCTCGATATCCCATTTAAAGCAGACAAGTTTTGTTTGGGCTTCACCGTCAAAACTCAGAGGGACGTGAGGCATGCTCGTGCTGGAAAGCCACCTCTCTGCATTGGAATCCATGAAGTCAACGACATGGGTGATTCTGATGAAGAAGCTGCATTTGAAGAGTGGGTGTATCCAACCACAACAGAGATGAAGAATTGGCATACAAAGGACTTTGTACCCGTCTCCTTCATTGAGGAGTAATCTACTTGTTATTGCCTTTCTTTCAATTTAAGAACTTGTTTTCTGTAATATTCAAATAATGACTTTTAAGCCATGTGCCTGGCCCGGGGCATTTTGGTCCATTTGTCAAGGGTTTTATTTATATTCATCTAATCATATGATCATTCAGTACATTGGACTCTTTTGCATTCAAATATTTGTGTTCATTGTCCTTCCTTTCTTTCAAATACATTTTTCAAAAAAAAATATAGCCATGTATCTTACATGCACACATACACACTTTTGCAGGTCCACATCCACTCTGGATCCTATTGCCAATGACTCTACTATTACCGACTATGACTTTGAATGTCCTATCAACCAAGCCGAAGACAAAGGCGAGGAAGATTGTGACATACCGGGAGAACTATCCAAACTTATATTACAAGAAGAAAAAGCTATTCAACCACATAAGGAGTCAGTTGAAGTTATCAACCTGGGTACTGAGTCAGATAAGAAGGAAATCAAGATCGGCGCTAACCTGGAAAGCAGTGTCAAGAGTAGGTTGGTTCAGATGTTTCATGATTATATGGAAGTATTTGCTTGGTATTATAAAGATATGTCTAGGCTGGATACCGATATCATAGTTCATCGTCTGCCGACAAAAGAAGATTGTCCGCCTGTCAAACAAAAGGTTCATCGCATGAGGTCTGATATGTCTGAAAAGATCAAAGCTGAAGTGATGAAACAGTTTGATGCAGGGTTCCTAGCTGTGACATCCTATCCTCAATGGGTTGCCAATGTGGTGCCAATACCAAATAAAGACGGGAAAGTTCGCATGTGCGTAGACTATAGGGATCTGAATAGGGAGAGCCCCAAGGATGACTTCCCTCTACCACACATTGACGTCTTAGTTGATAATACTGCTCAACATAAAGTCTTCTCTTTCATGGATGGCTTCTCATGCTATAATCAAATAAAGATGGCTCCTGAAGACATGGAGAATACTACTTTCGTTACGTAATGGGGCACCTTCTGCTACAAGGTCATGCCGTTCGGGATAAAAAATGCAGAGGCAACATATCAAAGAGCTATGATAGCTTTGTTTTATGATATGATTCATTATGAGATAGAGGTATATGTGGATGATATGATTTCCAGATCACAAACCGAGGAAGAACATCTCGATCACCTGCACAAATTATTCGAGAGGCTGAAGAAGTACAAGCTAAGGTTAAACCCTAACAAATGCACGTTTGGGGTACGGTATGGAAAGCTTCTAGGTTTTATCGTCAGCAATAAAGGCATTGAAGTTGATCCTACCAAGGTAAAGGCCATCCAAGAAATTCCAGTCCCTCATTCTGAAAAAGAAGTCAGAGGATTCTTGGGTCGTCTCAATTACATTACCCATTTCATATCTCACTTAACTGCTACTTGTGAGCCACATTTCAAACTCTTGAAGAAAGATCAGGTATTCAGATGGAATGATGATTCCAAGTTGCCTTCGACAAAATTAAATAATACTTACAAGAACCTCTTATTCTCATGCCTCCAGTTGAAGGAAGACCCTTGATCATGTACTTAACGGTACTAGAGAATTCCATGGGGTGTGTTTTAGGCCAACATGACGAGTCTGGCCGAAAAGAGCATGATATTTATTACCTGAGCAAAAAGTTTACCGATTGTGAAACCAAATATTCACTGCTCGAGAAAACTTGTTGCACTCTGACATGGGCTGCTCGCTAGCTAAGACAGTATATGTTGACTTATACCACTCTGTTGATTTCTAAGATGGACCTAATCAAGTACATCTTCAATAAACCTGCCCTTTCCGGACGGATAGCCAGATGGAAAATGATCTTGACTGAGTACGACATTCAATACACGACCCAAAAGGCCATCAAAGGAAGTGTACTAATAGGTCATTTGGCCCATCAAGCTATGGATGATTATCAATCAATGAACTTCGACTTCCCCGATGAAAATATCATGCTGGTAACCGAATATGTGAAACCTGGACCATATGATGGACCTGAACAAGGATCCCGATGGACTATGGTATTCGATGGGGCTTCCAACGCTTTAGGAAACATAATTGATGTTGTGATCATCTCTCCTGAAGGTTTACACACTCCTTTCACTGCCATACTTTGCTTCGATTGCACAAACAATATGGCCGAGTATGAAGCATGCATTTTAGGTCTGAAAGCTGCTATTGACTTAAGGATCAAGCATTTGAATGTGTTTGGGGATTCTGCTCTAGTGATCTGCCAAGTAAAAGGAGATTGGGACACTAAACACCTTAATCTTATCCCTTACAAGGAGCTCATGCTATCACTATTTCCTCACTTCAGAGAGATCACCTTTGTGCACTTCCCCAGGGAAGAAAACCAGTTGGCTAACGCTCTGGAAACCGTGTCTTCAATGTTCAAGGTCAGATGAGGCAACGAAGCCCCTATGATAACAATTGAAATATTCGACGAACCTGCACATTGCTATGAGCATGACACCGACGCAGAAAAGCCATGATACCATGAGTTATTGAGATACCTTGAAGCACAAGAGTATCCAGAGGGGGCATCTATCAATGACATAAAGTTCTTGCAAAGATTTGCAGCCAAATTCTTCCTAAGTAACAGGATATTATACAAGCGCAACCATGATTCAACTCTACTCCGATGTGTGGACAAGAAGGAGGCAGAGGAAATTATGGAAGACATGCACGATGGTCTCTTTGGTACTCACTCAAGTGGACATACGATGGCTAAGAAAATCTTAAGAGCCGATTACTATTGGTCAACGATGGAGACTGATTGCCATCAACATTCAAGAACTTGTCAAAAATGTCAAATCTACGCTGATAAGGTCCATGTGCCTCCCATATCTATGAAGGTCATGACCGCGCCGTGGCCATTTGCAATGTGGGGCATTGACATGATTGGAGAGATCAAAACCACAACTTCCAACGGACATCGCTTCATTCCTGTTGCTATCGACTATTTTACCAAATGGGTCGAAGCCACCTCGTTTGCCTCAGTCACCAAGAATGTGGTAGCCAGATTCATCAAACACAACCTCATCTGCCGTTATGTTATCCCTGAAAGGATCATAACTGACAATGGGACTAACCTCAACAATGCTATGATCACTGAGCTTTGCACTCAGTTTAAGATCAAGCATCACAATTCTTCTCCGTATAGACCAAAAATGAATGGCGCAGTTGAAGCGGCCAACAAAAATATCAAGAAGATTGTGCAGAAAATGGTAGTAACCTATAAGGATTGGCATGAGATGTTTCTGTTTGCTCTACATGGCTACCGTACTTCAGCTAGAACATCAACTGGGGCAACTCCCTTTTCCTTAGTCTATGGCATGGAAGCTGTTTTACCAGTGGAAGTTCAGATTCCCTCATTAAGGATTATGAATGAGGCAGGCCTAGGCGAAGATGAGTGGATTCAAATGAGATGGGATCAACTGAACTTGATTGACAAAAAACGATTAGCTGCTGTTTGTCATGGTCAGACATACCAAAAACGGATGATCAAGGCTTTCAACAAAAAGGTCAAGCCTCGAGTATATCAAGTTGGTGACTTGGTGATAAAATGCATCATTATACCATAAGGAGACCCCAGAGGCAAATGGACTCCCACCTATGAAGGGTCATTTATTGTCAAGAGAGTTTTCTCTGGCGGTGCCATGATGCTGACTACCATGGATGGTGAAGATTTCCCACATCCTATAAACGCGGACATAGTTAAAAAATACTACGCATAAGAGACCCGTTAGGTTGACACACCTAAGAAAAATAAGGGCATCCCGGCAAATCAAAAGGTTTGGGAAAAAAATTAGGGATATATGCAAAAGATTGTACACCCGGCAAGTTGAAAACCCGAAAGGGCAACTTGGGCAAAAAGGGTATCCTGGTAGGCTGAAAACTCGAAAGGGCGGTCCAGGCAAAAATTAAGGATTAAAAGCGTATGACTATGTCCCATAGAATCAACACAGTCAATTTTATCACCAAGATCCAAGTTCAAACGGTCCAAGATCAATCCAATCAACTTCTATCAACGGCAAGGGACATTCGAAGACATTGGAGCAATAGTAGAGTTGGAAGGCAATGAGATCATTTCACATGGCTATTTGTTTTCATTCTCAATTTTATTTTCCTTTCAACGATTTCCTCTTACTAGGATCTCCGTCTCTCTGTACAAAAATGCATGTTCAGGGGCAAAACATCAATACAAATATACTTTAAAGTGCAAAAATTTTGTCTTTGTTTTGAATGCAAATTTGTCCAATGACTAAAACTTGAATGAACATATGCATATGAACATAATTAAAACTATTTGGCACATATGTCCTACTAAGAAGCAGAAAACATCTCTTTAATGTATATGAAGTATCCCCTCAGAGTTATCTCATTATCATCATCCCCACAAGGACGGCTACAATAAACCTTCCCCCGACAAAGCTACCCACAAAGTCTCAATCTCTTGGCAGTTCTATCCCCAAGAAGGTTTATTTCCTCAACGGGGTTTATTTCCCCAACAAGTTTTATTTCCCTAACAATCATCGAGGAACCACAAAATTCCCCAGCCGAGTACATCCTCCCCAACCGAGTCTGTATTCCCCTGGCATAGTCTATCTTTTCCAACAAACGACGAGATAGCACAATTCCCCAGCTAACTCTGTCTTCCCCAGCTGAGTATATATTCCCCCTAGCCAAGGCTATTGTCCCCAAACGAAGTTTATCCTCCCCAGTTGAGTGTATCCTCCAAAGCTGAGTCTGTCCTACTCGAAAGAGTCTACACTCCCCAGTTTGAATTTTCCTTTCAGACTATTAAAAATCACAGGGCCACAACCCCTAATCCCCAATAAAGCCGTCAGTAAAACCTTTACTATTTCCAAAAAGATGCTATGAAGCCTGGGTCCGATTAGATATTAGCATAATTTCCAAGTTATTACTAAAGCCTGGACCCGTCCAGATAATAGTTTGAATTCTTCAATTACTGAAATCTGGGCCCGACCAGATAACAATTTGAGTATCTGAAACCTGGACCCGACCAAATAACAGTTGATCTCAATTTCAAGATACTATGAAACCTGGACCCGACCAGATAATAGTCTAACTCTTCAAAGATATAAAAGAACTTGGACTCAACCCGACCAAGGCTTAACTTCTTTTCCCCAGTAGAGCTTGCCTCTGCCCCAACAAATTACTGTGAAACCTGGATTCGACCAGATAGCAATTACCCTTAGAGATTCATTGTGAAACCTGGAAACCGACCAGATAACAACTAAATCCCCAAACAGTTTATTTTGAAGTCTGGACCCGACCAGATAGCAATTGACCTCATCAATATCAGAAATCTGCAAAGCCTGGACCCGACCAGATAACAGTTTTTCAAATAGTTTATTGTAAAACCTAGAGCCCGACCAGATAACAACTAACTATAATCCCCAGAGAGACATTATGAATCCTAGACTCGACCAGATAATAGTACAACTTTCCAAAAAAAACCATGAAGCCTGGACCCGGCCAGATAGTAGTTACCACTTCGAGTTACTGCGAAACCTAGATCCGACCAGATAACGGTTAACTTCCGTACCCCAAAATTTTTTTATGAAGCTTGGATCCGACCAGATAGCTATTCAATTTCAAGAAATTTTCTGCAAAGCCTGGAACCCGACCAGATAACAGTTAATTCGTCTCTTCCCCCAGTAAGTTACCGTAAAGCCTGGATCCGACTAGATAGAAACTGACTACTTCATCCTCAAAATTGTGAAGACTGGATCTGACCAGATAATAACTGACATTCAAGAGATATTCTCCAGTAAACGCATCCTTTCAACAAAGTTTGAAGATATGCATATCCTTCATCCCCAACGGAAATCAAGGATTCAATTCCCCGGAATTTCCTTAAAAGCAGTCAGGGATTTATTTTCCCAGACAAAAACATACATCTCACATACATACATCATATCATGTACATACCATACGCATTTAACATAATGCCACATCTGGTGAACATCATGCAGGCATCTGCATTTTTACTAACTCTTTTTCTCACAAGTAAAACATCAATTTTTAGCATAAATCAACAAGAGATTTGTACTGATACTTCTTCCAATGTTTACCAACATTCCTCCAATTGGCATCTATAAGCCCATTCACCATCCATCTTCGAGTGCAAATTTCTAGGCACTCTAGTGTTCAATCATCTTTCACCTTCAAGTCACGAATGGCGAATCCGCCAATCTAACTCTTCAGGTTTAAGAAGGTTGAACAGGGGAAGCTATTGTACCCCAAAATTTTCTCTCTTATTTATAAAATATTTTCTCACAGGGATCTCTCTTGGTACAAGACTGCACTAGGGTTGTTCAAGCTCAAGACACCTCCTTAAGCACTGATGCCCAAAATTAGGATTTGAGATTGCACAAGGATAATTGAACTTTCAATGCTTCACATGACTTTCATGGATCATTATGGACCCCCAAGATTACTCATGTCAAGTTTCAAGCTTTGGATCACACTTTTACTCAGTTAATTGAGCATTTGACCTAAAAATCAACTGTATTGGGGGAAAAGTCAACTATGGCCGATTTAGAGTCAAACTTCATAATTTTTGATCCACATCAACATTATAAACTAATATGTATCATTTTATCAAGTTTGGACCACAATTCCTCAAGAAATTTGATCAAATCATCAAAAGGGCAAAATGGTCAAAATTAGGGTTTTGACTTAGAAAGGGCAATTTCATATTTTTGACCTAGCAAATGGTCATTTGGTTTGAAGCATGATTTCAAGAGTTAAATTGAATCATCTTGACCTAATGTCATGACCTAAAACATTACTCCAGATCAATTGGATTGACAGTGAATTTTCAATCAACTGATCAAAAGTCAACTGTACACTGAAAGGTCAAACTTTGACTTTTTGGTCAAAATTCAATGTCAAAGATCACAATTCATCAAAACATGTCAAAATATGAAACTTATTCATCAAGAAATAAAAAATTCAAGATTTCATTTTGAAAAGTCAAAGTTTTCTAACTTAGAAATTTTTCTAAGTGTTTAAAACTTCATGTTTTTTCACAACTTTGAGCAAATTTTTCACCATGATACAAGAGGATTCAGAAGAAACTTTCAACATGAAATTTGTATATCTCCATGATATCTACAACATTTCTTTACACAACTTCTCCTAAAAATGCTTGGATCTTAAGTTATTAATTCATAAAGTCATGGTCTTGAAATTGGACACTTAGTGAAATTTTGCCCTAGTTTTGGTCAGGATTTTGACCTAACTTCATGGCACTTTTTCTTATAGTTCCAAGGGAAATTTTCAAAAGTGATTTAAATAGGGGTCGTAAAGCACATTACAAGCTTTCCAAAATGTCCCAGAACTCCTTGAGATCATTCTTGAGTAGGGAGAATCGAAGAGATGAAGTTAGGGTTTTCACACTTGAATTACAAGTCATTTTATGATAAACAAGAATTCAATTTCAAACCTATGCTGCACAATCTTGCTTTGCAGGCCTCTAAACCTCAAGATCTCTCCATAATCATAAGATTACACTTGCTTTTGAGCTATTATCCACTTGATTCAAGCTTTATCCAAGCAAATTTTCCATTTATGGCACAAAGTAACCATTCCATTCTTGTAAAGAGGCTTTAATCACAAAGTCAATGCATAGAGCTCCTAACTTGTTCCTTCTGATCACAAGCAATGTCAAAGGCAAAAGGAACATGTCTAGAGTCTCCCATAAACGCATCCCATGCTTGTACTTCATCTTGGATCCATATTGTCACTTTTCTTCAAAATCAAGTAACATAGCCATAAGTCTATATCTTGCTTTTCTGACCTCCTCAAGTGCAAAAACCTTTTCCATATAATTATACCAATGTATTGCAAGCTAACACACGATTGAACAAGCCCTCAAACTCCCCAAAACCAGAAATTGCCATACAAGCACAAAAACATGTCATTTCTAATTTTTGAGTCCAATCTCCAAATCCCCTCGTGCGTTTCTTGGCCAAACCATCCACAAAGCTTCTAATACACATATAAAAGCTATCCCAACCCCTGTTTTCAAACTGTAATACCATTTATACCATCCTCCATTTTCAAAAACAGGGCATTGCACATTGACTTCATCATGTTGATTCAAGAACTCTCAGCATAAAGTAAGCTTTGCAATAACATCCCGAAGGTTCAAGGAAGCTCACCCAATCATCAAAACACTTTGAAAGTAGCTCTAACTCAAAACACGGTCTCCAGCTGCAAGGTGAGTTTTTTGACTTTTCATCTCATTATTTAGGCATTGTTAGGTCTTGATTTGTGAAGATAAAATATAGATAACTTTTCCATGAAACTGTACATATTCATAGTTTGCATTTATATGGCCTGAGCTTAGAGAATTCTAGAGTTAAAGTTTTCTGAAATTTTTAGGTTTTAAATTAGGGCCAGAAAAATTCTCATTCATCTTTGATTGTTAGCTTAAGTTATTTACGTAGTTGAATTCGTGGGAAGAAATGCCACAACTTTCATGTTTGAACTTTTCATTTTTGTTGAGAGATGAAGAAGATACAGGTCCTTTGGCTGGAGGTTGAAGATGAAGTCATTTTCAGGACTGGATTGATGTTATGTATTTGTTATTTTGCTTATATTAACGGATGTATAGCCACCCCAGTGGTAAAGCGCGCGCCTGTTCACCCTTAGTTCCTGGGTTCAAGCCCCATCGTGACCTTTTGCAATTTTTTCACACATTTCTGACTTTTTTGTGTTTTTTTTGCAGCACTTGGGCTTTTCATGTGGGCCTGAGTTTTTTTTTTTTGACAATACCTCTTGCCTGACTAATTCACCCCCTGACTTTTTCTTCATATTTTTAGTTTTATTTATTTTTCTTCATTATTATTATTATTATTATTATTATTATTATTATTATTATTATTATTATTATTATTATTATTATTATTATTATTATTATTATTATTATTATTATTATTTTCATAAAATCATAAAAAATCAAAACTAATTTTTATTTATTTTAATACTCATGTATTTTATTTTCCATAAAACAAAAGACCAAAAATATTTTCTTAAAGACAAATTAATTTCTTTTTCCTTAAATAATTAATTCTTAGACTTAGGATAAATTAATATATTATTTTACTTTCTTAAATAAAATTAATTTAGAACTTAGGTTAATTAATTAATCTTCATTTTATTTTCATTAATTTAAAACCTTTTATAAAAACCCTAAAAAATCCTTTTCAAATTAATTTCTTTTCTTAAATAGTTTAAGTTAATTTTATTTAATTTTTAATTAATCATTTTTTAATTAGGTAAAAAAAAACCCTTTCATAAAAACAACAAAAATCATTTCTTTTCCATTTATATTCTTGCATTTTATTTTCAATTTTGTATAATATTCAATATGGTTGTAATAGATAATTAGGTTTAATTTTCTTGCAATCCCCATTTGTAAATTTGTACACCCCCTCCCCTAATGATGTAATAGTGTAGTAATTTTACTTTTCGCAATTTATCGTTTTATATAAATGATACTAATTAGGGTTTGCATGGAAAGACTAAAATCAACAATTAGCAAATCCTAATCAAAGACAAACAAAGCATAAAAATCAATACACTTGCACACAAGCACCCATAGGGTAAAATCCACTTGGTTTCCTTATGGAAATGGCCATGTTATGCATGTGAGGTATCTTAGCAAAAACAAGCAAAAATACAAGATCATAGTCTCTCGATGACACTATCTATGTTGCCTTTTCAAAATGATCTTAGTCCCTAAGGAAAGATGCTAGGATACCTTGCAATATTGCTAATCATGGTTATACGATGATCCACGCCCGTCTGGTTTACATCCAAAGATAGGGTTACTTACCAAATAAATGGTAAGATAACAATATCAAAGGAAGAAGGAAATAAACATGAAAGACTTTTGACTAGGTAGAATGTTCCTAGTTACTTGCTCAATTTCAAAACAAAACATCCTTGCTATTTTTAAAAACAAACACCAACACTTTCCAAAACATCTTTCAAACTTGAAAACTTTTTCAAAAGATCAACACTTTGTATACATTCTTACGAACGATAATTATTACAAAGTTTGCCAAAACGATGACGCCTTTTTCAAAATACTTTCAAAAACCACACAAAGCACATTTTCAAACAAAAGAAAGTGATCTAGCAAGTAACTAAGAGCCCATGGAAAACCATGGATGAAAAGGGTGCTAATACCTTCCCTTTTCATAATCGACCCCCCGAACTCAAGAAACAATCTCAAAGGTCTTTCATGTGCTTTTTCTCCATTCCTTTTGGACAAAAAAAAAGTCGGTGGCGACTCTTGCTAACCGCAACATTTGCCATAAAATGCAAAACACGCAAGTCAGTTCTCCCACCATATCACAGCGTGCCATTTATATTTTTTAAATGTCTGATTTATATTTGATTCTATGCTTTATTTAGTAATGACCATGATATGCACAGCGTGCCAGACCCCTTGGATTTGACTACTAAAGCGTTTTGACTCTCATCCATTGGTTCACATCTTTTTGGTTTTCGTTTTATTTTCTGATTTTTATTTTAATTGTTTTAAACTTCAAAAAATGATAGAAAATTCATTTTAAGTCCAAAAAATCTGAAAAAAATATGAAAAATATTTTTGATTTTTCTCTTTCTGATTTTTATTTTTTCACAATTTTATTTTGTGTTTTGATATTTTTTATAAATTTTTACTTTGTTTGAATTGTTTTAAATGTTTAAAAATACTTTTATGCATTTTTAAATTCTGGAAAAAATATGGAATGATCCAATGATATTGTGACAAATATTGGTGACCTCATTTATTTTTTATTTTTGACTTTGTTATTTTTTATCATTTTTGGTTTATTTTACTCATTTATTTTAATTTTAAAAATAGTTTCTGACTTTAAAAAATTACAAAAAAATTTATAAAAACATTTGAGTTCATTTATGATTTTTTTACGGTCTTACTTAATATTTCTTGATTAGTTTGAACCTAGTTGATATTTTTATTTCTTATTTCTATTTTAAAAGATTTTAAAACCCTTTTTAATATGTATATATTAAATGCAATATTATTTTGTGATTATTTTCTGGCTGATCTTGGGTTTAATTTTTTATCATGAACTTTATTAACATTATTGGATCTATGGTGTTGAGTCTAACTCCATAAAAATGGATGAATGATTTTAATAGAAGTTTGATTAAATTTTAATTCAAATGTGGTTTGTATATTCTTTCTCACCCCTCTCCATCTTGTCCCTTTCTTATTACACTAAGTGTTATTGGAGCATGATCTCTATATCATGTCTCAAAATAAATGGTGCATAGATTGCTCTTGTCTGACCTCAAAATAGGTGCGACTTTTATATAAGTCCACTTACGATTGCTTAACGTAGCGCTAAATTTTGTCTCGATTTGAATAAATGATCATTTGTGGCCCAAACCTATGTTTGCAAGCCCAAGTATGTTAATTTGTCTCTTTGATTTAATAAACTTTAGATTCATTGTGTGGAGGCTTTGGTTCTACCAAATCTCTAATGGATCTACATTACTTTTGGTCAACGCGGATCACTTAAACATCGTTGATCATTAAATGGTACTTGTGAAGATTCAAAATGGATGATATACTTGACAAAAAGCAAATGCAACTTGTTGTGTGGAGGCTTTAGTTCTATCAATCCTCTAATGATTTCCAAATGCAATTTTCAAGATGGTCATCCAACTAACCACTAATTACTAATAATTCACTTTATCTTGTGTTTTATTATATGCCCTTTTATTTTATGCACCATTTACTTTTAGCATTTACATTTCATGCTATTTTCATCTTTGCTCATTTGAGCATTTACTTTCTTGTCATTTTTATTTTTCTCACTTGAGCTTTTCTTTTCTTTTTTAATATACCTAATAATCAACATAAACTATAAAAGCTTTAATGTTACTTGGACTATTTGGTTACTATCCTTGGAATTATGGAGTATTGGACTTCTTGGACTTAGGGTTAGAAACCTTGGCCTATGTTGGAGACCTTGGACCTTAATTGATATTTTGTCTGGAATTCTTGAGGTTTACCTCAAGACATTGGGTTGTTTGTTTGTTTTGTGTGAAGGTTATTATGATTACATTCTATGATTGTAATCCGGAACTCACATGTATACAACAGTTACTCTGCCCAATTTTTGTGAAGACTTAATATACTTGAAGTTTGGTTCTCTCAAGAGGTCTAGTATCTTTGCTTGTTTGGTTTCAATCTAAGGAATTGGAATTCTATCTTGACTCATAATGTCAAGTATTGGCTTCTTGTTGGTTAGATGGTTCTTATCCCTAGGTTTTACCTTATGCTTTAGGATACTCTCTTCTTCTCCTCCCATCTTCTTTAATTTCAAAAATCTTTCTCCTCCTTAAGAAAACTCTTCTTGTTTCTAAACTTGAACCACTTTCATAATAAACTTGGACTTAGGTCCATGCATTTTCAAAACATTTTCATAAACAAACTTTAATCAATTTAATAATACCTTGAAATTTTTTGTGAGAAGACTAAAAGTTAATCAATCTCATTTTAAACCATTTTTCCACTTTGGCTTTTTATTTTAAAATCATTCTCAAAAGATTAGACTCTTGTCAATCCTTGTAGTAATCAAACAACTATACTTCTACAATATGTAGTAAAGTGAGATATTTTCCACTTGGGTGTTGAGTGAGGTTTTGTTGATTTTTTAAAATCCAAGCCATATCCTCCACTTTGAGATGATATAAATTCTCCTTTCTCATAATTGTGGGTAGTAATTATGTTTTCCATATGGACAATGACGATGATGTCTTATCTCATAAAATTAACCAACACACTTATGTTTTAAAATTTTTTAAAAGAGGAACTACATGTACCCTGATCCCCTATGCATGAAAGGTGGTACGTAGGCACTAAAGGTTCGCAACCGCGGCGGGTGCAAAAATCATAAAAAATATATATTTCTTTTTCTCACCTCCACCATCTATTTTACATACAACATTTTATAGCCAAAATATACAGATTTTTTCAAAGAGGTTCCTGCAGAGTACCGTATATGTTTAGGGTGCTAATACCTTCCCTTTGCATAACCAACCCCTTACCTTGAATCTTTCCCACTCTTTTTGGGTTATTCTCTCTTTTCCCATTCATTTGGAAACAATAATGCCCGGTGGTGATTTTTATTTTGATATGTATAAGTCTAGTCAATCCAATGGCTTAGTCTTAAACATTTCTAACGCTATAGATACGTATGACCTATGCTGATTTCCTTGTTGATGTTGTTGCGCTAGCGCAGGATTAAAAATTAGCACAACTCCCACAGACCGGTTGCGGTCATTTCTAACACGACCCTTCTGGCCATAATCAACATTAGTTTCTTTTTTACCGTTAAACATATTCTTCGTAGAACTTGAAGACGCAGCCACCTGAATTTTTCCACTCCTGATTCCACCTTTAACTCGTTCCCCTGTTAATATCAGCTCGGTGAATGCAGCTGAAGAACTTCCGATCAGATGATTGAAGAAAGGGCCTGTAAAAGTTCTCATAAACATATTAACTAGATCCCTATCAGATAAAGGAGGTTGAAATATTCCATCTAGATCCCTCCATTTTTCGGCATACTCTTTGAAGTATTCGTTTGAGCCCATAGTCATACTTTCTAGTTGCACATGAGTTGGTGCAAGATCAGCATTGTACTGGTATTGTTTGTAAAAGAAGCAGCCAAGTCTTCCCATGTACATATATTGGTCCCTTCCAGTTGATATAACCATTCCAATTGTGTTCCTGACAAGCTTTCTTGAAGAAATACACCCATAACTTTCTATCAGCGGTGTGGGGTTGAATCTTCCGGATATAAGACCTTAAATGAAGATAAGGACAAGAAACACCATCATACTTCACAAAAGTAGGGACCTTGAATCTGTGAGGAATAACAACTCCTGAGACTAAGCCCAACTCTTCAAAATCCAACACTGGCACTCTCTGGATCTCCATAGCATTGAGAGGATATTCCAGCTATTTGTATTTGTCATCAGTATGAGGATACTGTTCATCTGAATAGTCTTCTTCATCTTCATCAGAATATTGGCCAGAACCAAGGTAGCTTCCTTTCTCAGCCTTCACACTCTTACTATCTTCACCCTGGTTGTCATCTTTGTTTGATGGAATATCATAGTCTTGAGCTTCCTTGGGAGGACCTTTGAACCTTCTTCCCATGTTGAGAGTGCCGATTGGTTTCCTTATATTTTTCTTCCTCTCTTTGGTGATAAGGGTCTTCATCTCTTCCTGCCCCTTGGCTAAGTTCAGGAACATTTGTTTGAACTGGGCATTCAGAGCTTAAAGATCTTTGACTGTTTGTTCGAGAGCCATCTTTTACTGAAATAAACAACAAGAAGATGAGAAAACCTGTCTAAAAATTACTTGTTATGTAATGAGATACATGCTATGTAGATTCAAATGTAATGTTTTCATGGATCTTATAGGGTAAAAGAGAGAATGAAGCCTGGTTGCAGCTTTAACTTATGGAACTTCGAGTCTTCATTTTTGGATGTCCTTCTATTAGAATCAAGCTCACCATATCAAGTGGGTCTTAGCCTCTAACTCAAAATAATATACTTCGGTCTTTGACAGCATCTGGTTAGAGGAAAATAAATCCTCTTGCCCCCTTGCTAGCAGTCTGGCTTAAAATCCTGTAACAAAGATCCCCAAGATCCTTAAAATGGTTAGTAAATTGCATGTCTGATGTTATAATGTCATGATGTTATGTTTATGTTTAAACAGATAGCAAACGCAAATAAATCACACAAGAGTCTTAGGTTTTAAGGCTTGCATGGAGTCCATAGGTAAGTACCCTTCTTTATTGAAGTTAAGTTGCCTCAACTTTTCCTAAAATAGTATCCGGGTTCAAGGGATCTCATATCACATATCTTTCTCAAAGGTTTTATTTTAGTACAGCAACTGATTTGCCACGAAAACATCCCGCGAGTAGAATCTCAAAGAGTGTAGCATCAAGTATCAACCAACCTTAGACTGCACCAAAGCCGACCACCTCACTACCTTCTAATGGCCAAGATGAATCAGTTAAGGTTCTAAAAGTCAATTAGTGCTTATGACACCACGCGACAGCCCAAATGTTATCCTCGATTGACTTAAGGAACATCGGTACAAACCAAAGTGTCACACTAACATAGCTATCACTTCAACCATATCGGTATACACCATAAAATTTCCATTATCTATTGCTACTTGCCTAAGGTATCTCTAGATCCGGTTGTAGGATCTTTGCAAGAAATTAAACCCAATAAACCCTCAATTTTAAAGCAAACAAAGTAGACAAGTGTGATACGGTGGGAGAACTGACTTGGGTTTTGCGTTTGTTTTCGCAAATGTTTCGGTTGAGCAAGAGTCGCCACCGACTTTTTATTTTATCCTAAGGAAAGGTTAAAAAGCACAGCAAAAACCTTTGAGATGTTTTCTTGGGTTCGGGGAGTAGATTATAGAAAGGGAAGGTATTAGCACCCTTTCTATCCATGGTTATCCATGGGCTCTTAGTTACTTGCTTAGATCACTTGCCTTGTGTTTTCAATTGTTTGAAATGGTGCTTTGTGTGTGGGTTTGAAAATATTTTTAAAAGAGGCCATTTGTTGTGGCAACCTTTGTAATGATCCATGTTTGAATGTATACAAAGGTGTACTTATCTTTTGAAAAGTTTTCAATGTTTTTGAAAGTTGTTTTTGAAAGTGTGTTGTGATGTGTGTTTTGAAAAATGGCAAGGATTGTTTTGCAAGATTTGGCCAAGTAACCAAGAGCTATCTACCCTAAATTTCTCAAAGATCTTTCCTATGTTTTTAACCCTTTTAACAATTTTGTTCCACCATTGTATTTGGTGGACAATCTTGTGTTAGGATGTTAACGGGATGGGCGCGGGTCATCGTTTAGACCATGATTGCAATGGTGCCAAGTGTATTTGGCAATTTTTCTTTTAAGGGACTTGATCATTTTTAGGCAACTTTCGAAAGCGTCATCGAGGGACTATGATCATTTGAATTGTTTTGTTTTTGCCAAAAACACCCAACATGCAACATGGCCCATTATTGAAGGCAACAAGTGGAGTAACCCTAGGGGGTGCAAGTGTGATTGGTGTTGTCCATTTTCATGCTTTTTTGTCTTTTGTTTAGTCAAGCTATTTGTTATTTTTTTGATTTTTTTGCATACAAACCCTAAGTCTATCATGGCATATTTAGAAAGCTTTTAAATGCGAAAAATAAAATTCTAAATTATTACAACACAATTATGGGATGGGGGGTACAAATGTTCAAATGGGGATATTTAGCAAGAAATTAAAATCTAAGCTATTACATCCAAATTGAATATACAAAGATTAATTGTACAATAATTAAGTAAATAAATATGCAAAAATATATTTATGCACAAAAATAGTTTTTATATGTATGGGAAAGTATTTTTTTATGTGAAATATAAACAAAAAATAAAAGAATCAATTTTTGGATATTTTGTGTTTTTAGGGCAAAAACCCTAATTTTCTAAATAATAATATTTATCAATTATATTATATACAATATTTATTAATTATATACAAAAATAAATAAAAGAGAAGTATATTGTAAAAAAGTAATTTTTGAGGTTAAATATTAATAAAAATAAAAATGTATTATTTTGTATTTTTATCCTAAATATTCTAATAACTATATAAGTATTTATATTATATATTAAATATATTAAATATACACAAAAATAAAAATATTTATTATTTACAAAAAAAGTATATTTTTAGAAAATGTTTTCAAAAGGTAAAAATAAAATAAAATCAGAAAATAAAATGTATTTGTATTATTTTTAGTATTTTAAATAAAAGTATATATATTTATTTACATACACATATCAAATAAAACAAATAAATGCCTAATAAATACAAAAAAAAGGTGAAAAATATTTTTAATGTTTTTTTATATTTTAACAAAAAATAACAAGTCAGAATCAAAAAGAAAAAGTCAAAAATGATAAAAATAACACACAATGGGCCAAGGGGGTGTATGTGTGAAAAAGTGGTGCAAACAGAAAAAATAAGCCAGGCCTAGCCCAAAGGACTTTGTCTTCAATCTCCAGCCAATTTCAAACAAAAACGCGCGTTTTCTCTTGTCCCTGCTATATCTTGATCCTTTGACTTTTAACAAAAACTTATAACATCAAAAATGTAGAGCATCAAACCACGAATTCATACATATAAAGAACTTGATCTAACTCTCAGAAATGAGAGAGAATTTCTTCTCCCCCAATTCCTGACCTAGTTTTTTTCCAGATGTTCATGTCTTAAATTCTCTCAGCATACACAATATAAATTGAAAGTGAGGATATGGGTGGCTTCAGGGACATGAGTAGGACATAACTTCTTCACAAACCTAAGCCTAGATATGCTTGGATAGAGAGATAGAAGTTCAAACTTTTACCTGTTCAGCTTGAATCGTGTGCAACAATGGAGGTACTTTCAATGGATTTTGAGGACTTGTACAACTTGCTTGAAGTTCAGGGATACTTCTCCAACCTCTAGCTTGCTTTGAAACTGACTGAAACGAGCTATGTAACTCAACCTGCACAACTGAAAAAATGAAAATGGTGAACTTGGTTAGAGGTGTTACAGTCTGTGGCTAAGGCTTGGGATAGTTTGTATGGATGTTATGGAGTGTGTATGAACAAGCTTTGGCCAAAACGCACGAGCAAACTGAGTTGTGCAACTCAATCTGCAGGGATGCCCTGTTTTGTGCAGCAAAATGGTGTTTTGATGAATGATGAGGTTTGGGATATGGTATGCTCGTGTTTTAGGTCTGTTAGGGAGTATGGAAAGTGTTTTCAAACTTTGCTTTGGCTAGTTGTTACAGGAATGAGAGATGATGTTCAAAATGCAAGCTTTCTTCTTTGATAAGTAAGAAAATGTGTCTTTGCAATGCAGGCCCCTACCACCCTCAATCTATGCTGCATAAATCACTCTTGATCAGTGGACTTTGTTCATGAACTTGTGCCCAAAAGATCTGCTTTGGTACCTCTTTGATTTGCTTTTGACATAAAGCACTTCGTTACAAGAATGGATAAAATGCTTTTTCCAAATATGGCTTGATTTTGTGTGTATTGTCCAAATGCACAAAATAAAACTCTAAAACAAAGGATATGCATTTAATTATTGAGTGTAAGAAGGATTAGAGGCCTGTAATCTAGCTTGTACAAGCTGATTTCAAAAATGCCCATGTTATGAACATGCATTTGGTCATGAACAAAAGTGACTTTTGCCCAACTTTGCCAATTCGATTCTCCCTAACCACAAGGGTGTTTGAGAAGTTCTTGGACAAATTGGAAAGCTTGAAATGTGTACTACAATCCATCTTTGTAATGCAAGTTGAGATTCCAAGTGGAAGCATGTGAAAAGTGGCCATGAAGTTGTGCAAAAATCCTGCCTAAAATAGGTAAAAAAATTTCTAAGTTAAGAATGTTTTGCACCCTTGTTCCAAAAATCATAACTTGAGCTACAAGCTTCTTTTGAGGAAACTTTGTGAATCAAAGTTGTAGATTTTGCAATGGACTATAACTTTCATGTTTTGAGTTTTGTTTTAATCCAAATGTATTCTGATGAAAAAATGGGACAAAGTTAGGAAAAAAAAAGGAAATTTCATAACTTAGAAAATTTCTAGTTGTGAAATTTCTTCATTTCAAACCCTAATTTGAAATTTTTGGTTTCTTGATGAATAAGTTTCATAATTTGACATGTCTTGATGAAAAATGAATCTTGACACTTGATTTTGACCAAAAAGTCAAAGTTTGACTTTTCAGTATACAGTCAAATTTTGATCAATTGACTGGAAAATTCATCTGTCAATCTTGTGCATTTGGGATCTTTTGAACTTGTTGAATGTATCAAGACCATGTCATTGAGTCCTTGAGTCCATATGTGAGCTTGGTTTGCCATTGGCTAGGTCAAACAGTCAAAAATTGCCTTTGTGCAGTCAAAACCCTAAAAATGACCATTTTGCCCTTTTGGTGATCTGATGAAATTTCTTGTGGAATTGTGATTCAAACTTGATCAAATGGTCCATATGAGTTCATAATGTTGATGTGGGTCAAAAATTATGAGGTTTGACTGTCAATTGGCCACAATTGACTTTTTCCCCAATACAGCTGATTTTTAGGTTAATTGTCCGATTGATTGGGCAAAGATTGGAATCAAGGCTTGAAACTTGGTATGGATAAACTTGTGAGTCCAACATGAAGCATGAAAGTCATCTTTGGCATTTTAGGTCAAAACATCTTTGTGCAAACTCAAACCCTAATTTGGGTCAACAGTGCAAGGAGGAGTCTTGAGCTTCAAGGGTCTTGTGGTGAGAAAATATTGATGAAATGGGAGGGCAAATTTTGGGGTACAACAGTTGCCCCTGTTCAATATTCTTAGACCTGAGGATGTAGATTGGCCTGCGCGCCTTTCTTGATCCGAAGGTGGAAGATGATTGAACACTAGAGTGCCCAGAAATTTGCACTCGCATGCTGGAGTATCAGCAATGTGATGCCGGGAATGGGCTTATAGATGCCATTTGGAGAGATGGTGGATAGGAGGATGGGCTTATAGATGCCATCTGGAGACGTGATAGAACCTTGTTGGGAATGGGCTTATAAATGCCATTTGGAGGTGTCGATCGCGTAAGAGATTCCTTAGCGAGAACTTGCGTACTTTGAGAAAGGAAGATGGTTTCCTGGCCTGTTACAGGTGTTGATCTTCAAACTCTTCATGCAGATATGCCCTGGCTAGGTACAGGTATCGAATCTACAATCAATTGCTCACAGATATGCCCTGACTAGATACAGGAATCGAATCCGGAACTTCAAAAGGTTGCTTACAGACGTGCCCTGGCTGGATACAGGTATCGAATCTACAATCCATCGCTCACAGATATGCCCTGGCTAGATACAGGAATCGAATCTGGAATTTGTTGCTCACAGATATGCCCTGGCTAGATACAGGAATCGAATCCGGAACTTCAAAAGGTTGCTTACAGACGTGCCCTGGCTGGATACAGGTATCGAATCTACAATCAATCGCTCATAGATATGCCCTGGCTAGATACAGGAATCAAATCTGGAATTTGTCGTCTACAGATATGCCCTGGCTGGGTACAGGTATCGAATTTGGAAATTGTCATCTACAGATATGCCCTGGCTGGATACAGGTGTCGAATCTAGAAATTGTCGTCTACAGATATGCCCTGGCTGGATACAGGTGTCGATTCTGGAATTTATCGTCTACAGATATGCCTTGGCTGGGTACAGGTATCGAATCTGGAAATTATCGTCTACAGATATGCCCTGGATGGATACAGGTATCGAATCTGGAATTTGTCATCTACAGATATGCCCTGGCTGGGTACAGGTATCGAATCTGGAAATTGTCGTCTATAGATATGCCCTGGCTGGATACAGGTATCGAATCTGGAATTTGTCGTCTACAGATATGCCCTGGCTGGGTACAGGTATCGAATCTGGAAATTGTCGTCTACAGATATGCCCTGGCTGGATACAGGTATCGAATCTGGAATTTGTCGTCTACAGATATGCCCTGGCTGGATACAGGTATCGAATCTACAATCAATCACTCACAGATATGCCCTGGCTAGATACAGGTATCGAATCTGGAATTATGACGGTTGATAGTAATCATCTTTGGATTGTCCTTTTTCCTGAAAAGGCAAGACATTAGTTGTACGCAATGTCATGATGTATGAGATGCATGATGTCATGATGTTCTCAAAAATAAGTGAGATTGTGTGATATGATGCGTATATGCATGCGTCATGGTATGTGATAATGTAATGAATGTATTTTTGTCTAGGAAAATAAATCCTTGACGACTGCCGGGAGTTTGTGGAATCCTGGGCTGATGTTGAAGAGTGGAGTTCTTCGTTTCCGCTGGGGATGATGGTTGCAAGAATAAACCGGTAGGAGAAGATGACTCCGTCGGGGAATAAACTTGTTGGAGAGATTACTCTGCGGGGAATTACTCTGTGGGAAGAGATACTTCGCTGAGGTTTTGATGAGAGCTCCGCTGGGGATTCCACTGATAAGTTATGTTGGGGAATTTGATGAACTCCGCTGGGGATAGGAAGAACTTTGCTGAGGACGATCTTTCCGTGGTAATTAGCTGAGGATAACCCAGTTATACCCTGGTGGGGAAATAAACTTTGAATAAAGTCGGGGAGAGACATATGTACTCTGCAGGGGATAAGCTTCCAGAATCTACTAGGGAGGATGATTCAACTCTCCTAGGGAAACTTTGGACTGTACTGGGGAGTGGTTCCACTGGGGTGTCCGTATTCCGCCGGGGAACAAATCTTATATTAAGATTGCCGGGGATGCTTGCTGAGGAATGTTTATGCTCCTGCTGGGGAATGTTGAGATCTTCTGGGGATACCCAACTTCCTTAAGGCTGACAGCAAACTAACTCTGCTTGGGGAGAGTATCGCTGACTTGCTGGAGATACTGTCCTTTTTCAGAGCTGATGGGAGACCAACTCTTCCTGGGGAGAGTATTGCTGAATCTTGTCTTACTCTGTGGGGAGTTGAGGTAACTTGGTTACATTCTTCAGCCGAACTTACCTTGATACCTCGGTGGACAGAGCAACTAGATTGCTTGGACAATTCTTTATTGCCCCTGTTTCTGATGTCATCTGTAATTAGTCCTTTGTTTCGCATGCAAATATTCATGATTAGAAATTAATGTCAAATGTATATATCAAAAAAGAACATTGGACGTTCTTTGTAAAACAAAATAGAAAAAAGGGAAAAACGATGGGTAATTTGTCTGAAAAATTGAACTTGTATTGATTTTGAAATTTGCCTGTAAATAGGCGTTTTATGTACAGGAGGCTGACGTCCTAGTAAGAGAACGCCACCGAGCAAAATAGAGTTTATACAATTTTGTGAAAAGGAAACAAAACAGCTATGTGAAAAATAATCCCACTGGGGTCCAACTCTGCTATCGCCTTTATGTCTTCAAGCGTCTCATCACTTTGCTGCTTAGTTAAAGATGAAGCTGATTGATTGTGTCGTCTGAGCCCGATAATTGATGCCGAATTCTGGATGCAAGGTGATCCAATGAGACATAGTATTACGCTTTATCCCTAATTTTTGCCTGGACCGCCCTTTCGGGTTTTCAGTCCATCGGGATACCCTTTTTTGCCCAAGCCGCCTTTTCAGGTTTTCTACTTGCCGGGTGTACAGATTTTTTTATTTCATCCCTTATTTTTGCCCGAACCCTTTTGGTTCGCCGGGAAGCCCTTATTTTTTCCTAGGTGTGTCAACCTAGAGGGTCTTTAATTCATGCGTAGTATCTTTTTACTATGTCTGCATTGGCGGAGTGAGGAAGGTCGTCACCATCCATGGTGGTTAGAATCATAGCTCCTCCTGAGAAGACATGTTTAACCACAAATGGCCCTTCGTACGTGGGGGTCCATTTGCCCCTGGGATCACTTTGAGGAAGAATGATGCGCTTGATTACCAGGTCTCCGACTTGATACTCTTGTCGTCTGACCTTCTTGTTAAATGCCCTGATCATCCGTTTTTGGTACGTCTGACCATGACAAATAGCAGTGAGTCTCTTTTCGTCAATTAGGTTTAATTGATCAAGCCGAGTCTGGATCCAGTCATCTTCGCTCAAACCTGCATCCTTCATTATCCGAAGAGAGGGTATTTGGACTTTAATAGGCAAGACTGCCTCCATGCCATAGACCAAGGAAAAGGGAGTTGCCCCTGTTGATGTCCGTGCCGAGGTACGGTACCCATGAAGAGCAAACGGTAACATTTCGTGCCAATCTTTGTAGGTCATTGTCATCTTCTGCACAATCTTCTTGATGTTCTTATTCACTGCTTCTACAGCCCCATTCATTTTCGGTCGATAGGGAGAAGAGTTGTGGTGTTGTATCTTGAATTGCTCGCAGAGCTCAGTGATCATCTTGTTGTTAAGATTGGTACCATTATCCGTAATGATCCTCTCAGGTACACCGTATCGACAGATCAGGTTGGGCCGAATGAAACGTGCCACGATGTTCTTGGTTACGGTAGCGTAGGAAGCTGCCTCAACCCACTTTGTGAAGTAATCAATCGCTACCAGGATGAAGCGATGCCCGTTGGATGTTGTAGGTCTGATTTTGCCGATCATATCAATGCCCCACATTGCAAAAGGCCAAGGTGCTGTCAAGACGTTCAGAGGAACCAGAGGAATTTGCACCTTATCAACATAGATCTGGCATTTATGACAAGTTCGAGAATACTGATAACAGTCGGCTTCCATTGTGGACCAGAAATAGCCTACCCGAAGGATCTTTTTTGCCATGGTATGTCCACTGGAATGCGTTCTGAAGGTACCTTCATGTAGTTCTGCCATGATTCTTTTTGCTTCCGTCTTATCCACACAACGCAGTAAAGTTGAATCATGGTTTTGCTTGTATAGAATGCCGTTACTGAGGAAGAACTTTTCCGCAAACCTTCTCAGTAACTTCTTGTCATTAACAGATGCGCCTTCGGGGTATTCTTGAGCTTCAAGGTACCTCTTCACTTCATGATACCAGGGTTTTTCTCTTACCTCTTCGGTCTCGAGATCGCAGCAATGTGCAGGTTCATCCAACTTCAAGATAATGATCCGGGGCGCCTCGTTGTCCCATTTGACTTTGAACATAGAAGACATCGTAGCCAACGCGTCTGCCAACTGATTCTCCTCTCTTGGGAAGTGTTCAAAAGTTATCTCCTCGAAGTGGGGAATCAACGTCAACACATACTCTTTGTAAGGAATAAGATTTGGGTGTTTCGTATCCCACTCGCCTTTGATCTGATTGATCACGAGAGCGGAATCTCCGAAGACACTCAAGAACTTGATCCTTAAGTCAATTTCAGCTTGAAGACCCATGATGCATGTCTCATACTCCGCCATGTTGTTGGTGCAGTTGAAACATAGTCGGGCGGTGAGTGGAGTATGAGTGCCTTTAGGGGATATGATCACAGCGCCGATACCATTACCCAAAGCGTTCGAGGCTCCGTCAAAGTGCATAGACCATCGGGATCCTTCCTCAGGTCCTTCATCCGGTCCAGGTACTTCACAATCAGTCACTACCATGATATCCTCATCTGGAAATTCAAAGTTCATCGACTGATAATCGTCCACTGCCTGGTGTGCCAAATGGTCTGCCAATACACTTCCCTTGATTGCTTTTTGAGTCGTGTACTGGATGTCATATTCCGTCAAGATCATCTGCCATCTTGCTATTCTTCCGGACAAGGCGGGCTTTTCGAATATGTACTTGATTGGATCCATTTTTGAAATCAACAGAGTAGTGTGAGTCAACATATACTGTCTCAGCCGGCGAGCAGCCCATACCAAAGCGCAACAAGTTTTCTCGAGCAGTGAGTATCGGGTCTCACAGTCGGTAAAATTTTTGCTAAGGTAATAAATGGCGTGTTCTTTTCGGCCAGACTCGTCATGCTGCCCCAGCACACACCCCATTGAGTTGTCAAGTACTGTCAAGTATAGTATTAGAGGTCTCCCTTCAACCGGTGGCATAAGAATGGGTGGTTCTTGGAGATACTCTTTGATTCTTTCGAAAGCGGCCTGACATTCATCGTTCCAACGTACTACTTGATCTTTCTTCAGCAGCTTGAAGATTGGTTCACAGGTAGCAGTTAGATATGAGATGAACCGGGCAATGTAGTTCAGACGTCCTAGAAAGCCTCTGACTTCTTTCTCTGTCTTGGGAGTTGGCATCTCTTGTATGGCTTTCACTTTGGAAGGGTCCACTTGAATGCCTTTGTCGCTTACGACGAATCCTAGCAATTTTCCAAATCTCACCCCAAAGGTGCACTTGTTTGGGTTCAACCTCAGCTTGTACAACTTCAGACGGTCGAACAGCTTCTGTAGATGGTCAAGGTGTTCCTCCTCAGTTTGGGACCTTGCAATCATATCGTCGACGTATACTTCTATCTCGTGATGGATCATATCATGAAATAAAGCAACCATGGCACGTTGGTAGGTTGCCCCAGCATTTTTCAACCCAAAAGGCATGACCTTGTAGCAGAAGGTGCCCTACTGAGTAACAAAAGTGGTCTTCTCCATGTCTTCAGGAGCCATTTTGATCTGATTATAACCGGAGAAGCCGTCCATGAAGGAGAATACTTTATGCTGAGCAGTGTTGTCAACTAGAACGTCGATATGAGGCAGAGGGAAATCATCCTTAGGGCTCGCCCTGTTCAAATCCCTGTAATCAACACACATTCGGACCTTACCATCCTTTTTCGGCACTGGAACCACGTTGGAAACCCACTGAGGGTAAGAAGTCACTGCTAGAAACCCGACATCAAATTGTTTCATAACCTCAGCTTTGATTTTATCGGACATTTCTGGATGCATACGGCGGACCTTCTGTTTTACCGGAGGGCATTCTTCCTTGGTAGGCAGGTGATGAACCACAATGTCGGTATCCAACCCAGGCATGTCTTCGTAAGACCAGGCAAAGATTTCCACATAGTCATGCAGCATCTGAATCAACCGTTGTTTCACACTGAGCTCTAGATTGGCACCAATCTTGACTTCCTTTATGTCTGTCTCAGTACCCAGATTTACCGTTTCCACTGGCTCTTCATGTGGCTGAATGGCCCTCTCTTCTTGGAGTAGTAGTCTTGCGAGCTCACCGGGCACTTCGCAATCATCTTCACCTTCGTCTTCGGCTAAGTTGATCGGATTTTCGAAGTCATAACTGGCGGTAGCAGAGTCGTTACCAGTGAGATCCAGAGTGGATTGGAACCTGTATAAGTGAGTGTGTGTAAATATAGTTGTTTTGCAATATATAATAAAGAAAGAAAAGGAACGCAAGATTTTGAAATGCAACGAACGTCCAATGTTTTTATTGATGATATATGAAAATAACACACAAAAGCCCTCAAAAATGAAGCCACGGTGCCCCGGGTAAGACACCGAGCCATAAAAGTTTCAAAACATTGTCTGTTACAAATTCAAAACAAAAGAGTTCATTACTGAGTGACAAAAGTAATAGGTGTGAAGTCTTTGGCAGTCCAGTTGCTTGGTCCACCGTCGGTTGTTGGGTAGATCCAGCTGTCGAATTCAGATTCCTCCATGTCATCTTCAATAGCATTTACTCCCGGGTTGGTGATGAACACAGGAGGTTTTCCAATTCTTGCCTTACGAACAGCCCTCTGAGCTTCTGCAGTGAAGCCCAAACCAAACTTGTCAGTCTTTGGAGTGAAATCAGGAAGTCGGCCCCAGTTTGCACATTCACCCTTCTCAATCACAGCCCGAGCATCCTTTAAGGAAGCCATCTTCAAAGGAGAGTCTTCTACAGTCACAGTCTCTGTTGACGCCAGTGTTTGAGGCACCTCTTCAAAGTGCTGGAATGGAGTCTCAATGAATTCCCCATCCATTTCTATGTACCAGAACGAGTTGAGGTGGCTGACCATATACTCTTCCTCCCCCTGAACTGTAACAATCTTCCCTCTGAACGGGTACTTAAGCTTCTGATGTAGTGTGGAGGTCACAGCTTCAGCCTTGTGGATCCAAGGATGACCCAGCAAACAAGAATAGGATGTATGGATGTCCATCACATAGAAAGTAGAATCAAAGACTTGAGAACCAACCCTGATTGGGATGTCAACTTCCCCATGTACCATCCTTTTTGAACCGTCAAAGGCTCGGACAACAATGTTACTAGGCTTGAGCTCCAAACCCTCACAATCCAACCTGTCTAGGGCCTTCTTGGGTAATACGTTCAATGAAGAACCGGTGTCTACCAACACATGGGCAAGAGTAGTGCCCCTGCATTCAATGGAGACATGTAGGGCGTCGTTATGGTTCTTTCCTTTGGCAGTCAGATCGGCGTCAGAGAAGCCCAAACCATTATCAGCAGTCAAGTTGGCCACACAATCGGTAAATTGATCAACAGACGTTTCTTGTGGCACATGGGCCGTCTTCAGGAAGGAAATCAGGGCCTTGGCATGGGCCTCTGAACACAACAACAATGATAGCATAGAAATTTTAGAGGGGGTGTGCCCCAGCTGCTCAACTACATTGAAATCACTCTTCTTGATAATCTTGAGAATCTCTTCCATCTCTTGCTGGGAAGCTTCAATAGTGGTTGTCTTTGGTGCCTCCGTCAGGGCAGGCAAATCAGTAACAATCCCTTTGCCCCGAGCGTCAAATGACTCAGCAGCAGGGGTAGAAACAGGAACTTGATTAGGAAGGGAAGCAGGCACACTTGCAGGTGTGATGACAAGAGGTCTCTGAATAGCTGGTGGCGCAATATCTGGTGAGAACAGCCTACCACTGCGAGTAACTTTGGCAGGCCCGGTGATGTTACTGACGCCGGTACTAGTATCAAACTCTTGCTTTACTCCAAGAACATAAACATCTGCCCCATAGTGCCATGGGACAGCTTTGTCGGATGTATAAGGGAGAGGCCCCGGAATAGTGATGATGATAGGAGCAATCTTCTGAGTAGACATGATTTTGACAGGCTTCTTTGAAGGAGCCTTAGGAGGGTTGTTGAAAATAATAACAATAGACACTTCTTCAGCAGGGACAGCAGGAACAACAATCTTCTCGAACAAGATCTCTTTGCTATCCACCAGGTTTTGGACGCCTGACTTCAGCAAGGGACAACCAGCAGGTGAAACAGCACATAGACGGCAACCTTTACTACATCCCGGAAATAAACCGGCTAGCAACAGGTTCCTTTTGACGGTCAACAACGGAGTAACAATATCATCCACGGAGACCACATACAGGTCTTCTTCCACAGCATTCACTCCATGCTGGGGCATGGGAGCAGTCACAACATTGGGCCTTTCGGGCGCCTCAAACTGTATTTCTTTAGCATCAATAAGGTCCTGAACCTTATCCCTCAGAGCCCAGCAATCATCCGTAGTATGCCCCGGGCTATCAGAGTGATAAGCGCAACGGGCGTTGGGGTTGTACTTTGGAGAAGCTGTATTCACTACCTTCGGAGCTTCTTTGACAGTTACCAGATTGGTTGACAGTAGTTGCGGCAAAATCTGAGACAGGGTCATGCTGAGTCGAGTGTACTGCCTTTTGGGTCTCTCACCCCTTGGTTGGTTATACTGCTGAGGAGCAGAAGCAGGCTTTGAAATTACCAACGCGTTGACAGCTTGGCGGCGTTCCGGTTTAATTTGTCTTCTGGGACCATAAACAGCACTGGCTTCCTTTTTGAAGGGCTTCTTTTCAGTACTCGCGGAGGCACCTTTCTGTATCTTCCCCGACTTGATACCAGCTTCTATCCTCTCACCGGTTAAGATCAGGTCTGTGAACCCAGCAGAAGAATTACCAATCAAGTGGTTGAAGAATGGACCGTACAGGGTCCCTAAGAACATGTCGACAAGCTCACGGTCCGTCAAAGGTGGCTGCACCCTACTAGCCAGGTCTCTCCACTTTTGCGCATACTCCTTAAATCCTTCGCCTGTCCCCAATGACATACCCTGGAGTTGGGTACGCGTGGGAGCGAGGTCGGAATTGTACTGATACTACTTATAAAATGCAGTAGCCAAGTCCTCCCAATTTCGAATACTGGCTCCATCGAGCTGATAGAACCACTCGAGTTGAGCCCCTGAAAGGCTATCTTGGAAGAAATGGATCCATAGGTTCTTGTCTGCAGTGTAAGGTTGGATCTTCCTTACATATGATCTGAGATGCATCTTCGGGCAGGACAGCCCGTCATACCTTGCAAAAATTGGCACTTTAAACTTTGGGGGGATCACAATTCCAACAACTAATCCCAAATCTTCGAAATCTAAGCCGGGAACTCTCTGCAGCTCCATAGTTGCCAACCTGTCTTCCAAGCTTTTGTACTTATCATCGGCGGGCGGGTATTGTTGCTCCGAATAGTCTTCGTCCTCTTCAGCCTCTTCTTCTTCAGCTTCGGATTCGGAAGGTACCGCAACCCCTTTTCCTTTACTTGTTCCCTCTTCATAAGTAGGGGGAAATTCAAGCACTCTTCTGGCTTCATTCTCAAACCTTCTTCCTAGGGTAGCCACCCCGACTCTTTTCTTCTTCTTTTTCACTTGCTCCTTGTTCCCCAGTAGGGCTTTTAGATCCTCCTGACCCTTTGCCAAGGTCATCAGGAGGTGTTGAAACTGTGAGTTTTGAGACTGCAAGTCCTTGACCGTCTGTTCGAGATCCATCTTACTGAAATAAACAGCAGAAAGATAAGGAAACCTGGTGTGGAGACCTGCTTATGCACATGATGAATGATATGCTTATTTATGCAATGCATTCAAGGATTTAGAAAATTCAAAATTGTTGCAAACAAAAAGAACGCACGTCATATTAATAAGAAGAAATTTGTCAGTACATAAATGCCCCATGGGCCAAATATTACAAAAACTTCTCAAGGTAAAAAGACGTTTGATAACACAATTTTATATAGTATATTTGATTTAATTTTCATAGATAATGTTAGTATATTTATTTAATTATTTCATTTTATTTCCATATTACGCCGGTATTTTTATTGTTTCAGGTATTTTATTTTAATTAGACAAATTGAGCAAAGTGAAGAAATTAAGAGAGTTATTGGACTAAATATGCAAGAAATGAAGAAAAGGGGTGTGCAAAGCAATAATGATGGATCAAAAGGTTTGTCATCTCCAAACTGGGCCCAAACGAATTCAGACCCACACAAGCAAAGAACCCTAAAGGCACATGCAAGAGTGAGACGCACGTCTCAACTCTTCTCCTACATTTGAGGCGCCCGCCTCGGACTTTCCCCTTAGTGGGAGGCGCCCGTCTCAACGTGGTCAATGGAGGACGTGGTCAATTGAGGCGCCCGTCTCAACGTGTTCAAGATTAGAACGAGAAATTAGAGGTTAAGGGGTACGAAAATATCTCAAGAGGTGGTTACATTCTACCTCTATAAAAGGACATCAGTAAATCAAAATTTGGACGGGGTTTTTGCTTAGATTATTTTTCCAGTTTCAGAATTTACCTTCCCGCATTATTAGTTTCCATTGTAATTCAATTTCCAGTAGTTATTTTCCAGCCAATTCCTTTTCGAATACTTAGATTTTATTTCTGTTGAAGAACCGGGATTCTGTACGAATTGATTCAAGCTTCAAGAATTATTTCCAGCATTTATTTAATTCAGGTTTCTTATTTACATCGCTTTAATTAATTATTTGCATGAGAGATATTTATTTATCCATGAATTTATTTATGAATGTTAATTCCTTTAATGTATTCATGTCTGCTTTTATGAGTATGTCTGGCTAAATCATTTAAATATCGGTATGTAACGAGTTAATTCGAATGGATCCGGAATAAACAGGCTTGATTATATTTTATAAAATAAACACTTTTTCTGATTTAGTTATCTAGTTTATTTTGTTAACAAGGTTTAGAAACCAACAGAGCGAAAGTTTGAGGTTAATAAACTGCCTAAGATTAGAAACCAATAGAGCGACAATTTGAGGTTTAGAATCAGATAGTAGATACTAGGTATTGTTTTTAAAGACTGCGACAGCGTTTTAAAAGCAATTAAACTTTATTTATTTTCAAAAAGTAATTTTAAAATCAACGGGATAGCGAAAGCATACATCAGAGTTTAAAATTATAATTTACTTCAATAGAGCGAAAGTTTGAGAATAGATTTTTGAATAAATACTTTTTGCTGAAAAAGATATTATTATCATTTTTTTAAGAAAATAAGCCAGTAGAAAGCCGGATTCTTTAGTGTTAACGAAGTACATACCGATATTCGCATTATTATTATTTCAATTAGAGTTAAGTTTTATTACCCAAAAATTCCCCTAATCAATTATTCGATAGCTATAGCTTTACACAGTAGTTTAGGTTATGTTAGTTCGATTTATAGTCCCTTAGGTTCGATATCTTTTAAAACTACGCGATAGGGCTGTATACTTGCAGTCTCCCGATTAATTTAGACGATAAAGTCGCGATCAAGTTTTTGGCGCCGTTGCCGGGGACTATTTAAGTTGATATCGTAATTTTATTACGAAGTATAGACTATAGCAACTATTTCTTTTCCCTCTGTGTATGCCAAATACTCGCTCTCAAGGCGCGCCTTTGCATATACCTATATACGATATCGAGCGTTACCTTAGATTAAGAAGACCAATTCAAGAGTATTTAGAACGCAACAACCTTCCTTCGACCAAACTTCCTGACGTTGAAGAACTCAAGAAGATGGCTGATCCTGATGCTCCTGCTCCTCGTCCTCTTAAGGACTACGATGTTCCTTCTCAAGCAGAGCCTCATAATAGTATTGCTGCTCTTGCTATCGCTCGAAACGATTTCGAGCTAAAACCTTCGCTTCTTTCCGCCGTTCAGCAGAACCAGTTTTCTGGAGCTCCTACTGACGACCCGAATCTTCATCTGTCAGTGTTTGTGCAGTACGCAGACACTGTGAAAGCGAATGGTGTTAACCCCGAGGCGATACGATTGCGCCTATTTCCTTTTTCTCTCAGAGACAGAGCTCGCACATGGCTCCAATCTCTTCCTTCCAACTCAATCACCACATGGGATGAGTTGAAGAAAGTCTTCTTGGCTAGATATTTTCCTCCAAGCAAAACTGCTATGCTCAGAGCCAATATCAATGGTTTCAGACAAAAAGACAATGAATCACTCTTTGAAGCTTGGGAACGTTATAAAGACATGCTTAAACTTTGTCCTCATCATGGTTTAGAAGAATGGCTGATCATTCACATGTTCTACAATGGTCTCTTGTATAATACGAGATTGACTATAGACGCCGCAGCTGGTGGCGCACTGATGAATAAACCATATACTGAAGCAAGACAACTTATCGAAAGCATGGCTCAAAACCATTACCAATGGGGTACGGAGAGAGTTAGCGTAGAGAAATCTCAAACGAAAGGTGCCATGGTTGAAGTGAATAGTCTAGATCAAGTCAACGCTAAAGTGGAAGCTCTCACTCAAAAGCTCGAGAATCTTACCACCGCTCCCGCAGCCACTGTTGCTGCAATTGCTCAAACTTGCGACTTATGTGGTATTCAATCACATCTTGCTCCAAAATGCCCACTTTTAACAGGAGTTCCAGTTGAACAAGCGAATTACGTACAGGGTAATCCTTACAGCAACACATATAACCCTGGCTGGAAGAATCATCCTAACTTTTCATATAAGAGTAACAACGCGTTATACGCACCTGGACAAGCTCCTGCTACACCACCTGGTTATCCTAAGGCTATTCCAAATCATCCTAATAATGGTCCTAACACGTCTAATGCTCCTAGGAAGTCTAATTTGGAAGTCATGATAGAGCATTTCATCGCTACTCAATCCCAAACCAATAATACTCAATCCCAGACTAATAAAGATGTTCAAAATCAGAATATACACATTAATGAGCAGATTAAGCAATTATCTAACAAACTTGACGCTTTAGCTACACATAATAAAATGTTAGAAACACAAATCTCTCAGGTAGCTCAACAACAAGCAGCCTCTGCTGCTCCTTGTAGCGATAAAAATGTAGCGGGGTAAATCAGAGATCGAATTATTGATTAATTCGTCTCACAAAAGCAAGAGTCGCCACCGCGCTTTATTGTTTCCAAAGGAAAAGGGAAAAGAGCGAAATAAAACCCTAAATATGCAATGTAAATAATAATAAAAATACAAAGCGTTTTTTGAAAAGAGATCTTATGGTTCGGGGGTTGGTTATACAATGGGAAGGTATTAGCACCCAATGCATCTATAGTACTCTATAGGAACCTTTTTGAAATATCTGTTTATCTAAAAATTTGATTGCTTGATAAAAATAAATCGTTTTGGCGGAAAAGGGATACGGATAGGTTTTTTGAGGATACGACGACCTAACGTCGAAGTTTTTGTTTAAAGGGCATAAATTTTGAAAAGATTGAATACTTGAAGGCAAGATTATCCTAAGTTTTAATAAAAAATGCAAATATTCGCGCGATTAGATTTGAGGACATGAAGTCAACAAATTTATCGTTTTTCCTTTGGATTGGCGCAAACAGAATAATCAAATAAAAGATGAAATATTTAAACAGAAAATTATGAGAGATAAATGATATATGACAAATTTAATAAGAGACTAAGTATGTGAACGTGCATTTTTAGATTTTTTTGTTTAATATATGAAAAGAAAATGTTTTAATTGTTTCTTCATTTTTTACGTATTTTTCATATGGATGAAGGCAATGAGAATTAATTAAGGGGAATAAAATGTTTTTTAAGTTTTTTATGTTTCTCTTTTTATATGTTTTTTTTTTAATATTAATAAAAAGTATTTATTTTAAGAGTTTATTAAATAATTAAACTAAATTAAAGCTTAAAGTCATTAATTTAAATCTACTTAGAAATAAGGAAGACTAAAATTATTAAGATAAACCTAAACTTAAACTAAATAGGATTGGATAAGATATTAAAAATTGTCTGATTAAATTAACTCCTTTATTTCTTTAGGTTCACTAATTAATTAAACTAATAACATTCTAAAAAAGCTAATAGAATTAAAGGGTAGATAAACAAAATATTGTATGGGCTAAAAGGTGTCAAAGAGGCCCAATCAATAACAGAAGCAGGGGGGGTGTAAAAGCAATTTCGTTTGGGCTTTAAGGCAGGAAAACAGGTTTAGGTCCAAAACATGATAATTGGTTTTAGGGTAAACAAATGTGTTTAGCTGAATGGGATTAGGGCTTTTGTCTTGGCCGAAACGGCGCTCAATCACTCTCGATTCATCTTCTTCGTCTTCGCGCGTTTATCTTCTTCGCTTGAGTTTCTGAAATCGTCCTTTGTCTATGGCCACCAGTGACCTCGATCTCCTTCTTCCCTCCAGTAAAGCGTTAAGGGGATGACGAACTCGGTAAGCTTATGTTTTATTCTCTTAGGGTTTGTTTTATTTGCATGTGTTGATTTTACCTATTTTGATCCTAATTTCATGTTATGTGATTATTGAGAGGGTTATGAAGGAGAAGAAGGATAAAGAAAAATTACTCTTGGAGACGGAGGAGGGACGTCGTGGGTGCTAGGAGGTCAAGGGCAGCGAGGGAAACACGTGATGCTTGCTTCAGCTTGGTACCCTGGTATTCGTTCTTGATTCTTTACTTTTGGCTTTGATGAGGGTGAAAAAACCTAGCTTCTGAATACATTGATTTTCTTTCTTCTCTTTCACTGTACCCTTTGCGTTGCCTTGAACATTTTGAATGCTATGTTGAAATAACCATTTTGACTAGCTTGATGCTGTTGACGCTTTTTCTCTTCTTCTCTTCTGATCTCTGTATGCTTCGTGGAATTTGCCTATGATGAACTCTGAGGCCTTCGTATGCTTGGGTTTGGAAATTAGTTTAGGCCATGTGGGTTTCGGTTATACGCTATGTGGTTATGGTTGATGGTCTTGAATGGTTTTATGTTGATGGACAATGGTTTTATGTTGATGGACAATGGTTTTATGTTAATGGACAATGGTTCGATAGGTCTGATGTTAGGAAATCAGTTTTGGTTTTGAGGCATTCTACAAGTCATATGTTGGTTTTGTAACACAGTGGCAGGTTCTGGTTTTATATGCAGTAGGCTATATGGTTTATGACAGGTCTTGATATATGGTTTTACAGTAGGAACAGTTTTGATTTGATTCTATTGGTTTTATGTGTTTGGCCATAAGGTTTGATATGGTTATGTCTTTTTCCGGTAGCAGGTTTGGGTGATTGAGGTTTTAAATCTTGAGGTTTTGAAATGGTTTATGCAGTTTGTGGTTTATGCAGTTTGTTTTTGAACAATCGCTTTTGCTTTTGGTAGTTTTTGGTATATGTTGTGAACCTTGCTTCTTGAAGGGGTTTTGGTTTTCTTATATCAATTGCTTGGCATTTTTTGTGTTTGATGGCTCAGGTTTACGTTAGCTGGAGGTCTTCTGCACAATGTTGCTGCATACAGTTTGTTGTATTCCCTTTTGTGCTTCTTTCCTCTTACTGTGTTACTGCTGCATTTTGTTTTGTATCCATTTCTGCCTAATCAAAACCTGCAAAACCATATTTCTTTCTCTCTTCTCTCTCATGGGTACACTTGATACATAGAAATGATGTATTGTACTACTGTTCTGAAAAGGCATAGGCTGAAACATGATGAAAAAGGAAATATATGTTGCTTGCACATTGTTTTGAAACTGCATAATTCTTTTTGTCTTGCATGGGAGCCTATGTTATTTGGCTTCTTCTTAAGTTGCATAGGTTTACGTTGCATTGCTTGTGGGAAATGGCATATGCTGTATTTGTATGCTGTGTATAATTTGAAATATACATTGTGACAAAGAAATTATGCATATTTAGTTTTGAAAAATAGAAATGAATTTGTGCATATTTCAAAATTGTGCATTCATTTATTAAATAAAATTCCTCCTTTTTTGTGAACCGGGAGAAATCCCGTGATTTGCAAAAAAGGGTAAACTGATTCCAGCCGTTTGCCTTTAATGATGAATATTAAATTTATTTTCTGCTTTTAATTATTTATTCAAATCTGACTTTTCTTTTAATTGTTTTTGCAGGTAAAATTAAATGAGCAGACAAAAAGGCATTGGATAGAAGATGAAGATTTAGAATTTAGGAAAATAGTTTTTTTATTTTACTTTAAGCATTTATGTAATTGCCATTATAAATATTTTGTAATAACACAATATTTAAATGATAATTGTAATAAATAGAATAAAGTGAATAAAATTCTATTATTTCCCAATTAATTCTTTTTTCTTTCCAATTATTTATTTATTGTTTATAATTCTTTAAATTATATAATAACTGAAAATCAAATCCAATCATTTAAATTCAGAATGATAAACAAATAAATAAACATCATTGGCCAATTAACAATTTTAATTATTTAATTCATTATTCATAACATTCTAAATTATAATAATTAAAAAATAGAATTTTAATTATTTAACCTAGAATGATAAAGAATTAAATAATCATTGTTGACCAATTAATAAACCCATTCTCAAAATGTTTATTTCATTATTCATAAGTCTTTAAATTATATAACAATTGAAAATAGATTCCAATTATTTAAATTTAAGATAATAAATAATTAATAAACGTCATTTAAGTCTTGATCAGTTGATAAATTTAGCGTTCAACAAATAAATAGCTCTCGACTCGAAGCAGTTATGAATTTTTAAAATCAATAGATCAAAACACTTGTAATGTAATGATGCAGGTGGGAGATGGTATCTTAGGTCAAAATTTGGGGTACAACAGCTGCCCCTATTTAAGTTTCTTCTATCCGGAGATATGAAGATTAAAATCTTCGTTTCGACGAGATTGAAGGTACTTAAATACATAATTACGCAAATTTTGTCCTAAGATGCCATCATCATGCAGTGATATGAATATAGTGCTTGAATTCACAGAGAAAGATATTGTACGAAACAAGACAATGCTGGAGGAATCGAACACCAACAAAACACAGAGACATGAATTATACGCTACTGGGGAAACGAACTATCGACTTCAAACGACAGACTCCTGACAGCGAATAAAATTGAGGGGATACGACCTCTGACCCTAACAAAGAAGGCGTCTTGCATAGGCCGTAAAAAGATTATTGACCCAAAACAGTGAGTTCACAACCCAAGGTCGAAGATAGACAAAAAGTATCAAATTTGCTGATGACGGGTTACCAACTTCTGAAGGTAAAAATTCATAACAAACTTTCTCCGCGAGATTCTGGAGGTACACTCATTAATGCTGAAATAATAAGATTGTAGATATGCAGGTTGTTCAAATAAAGAAGCTGCCGCTTGCTGTTGTCCAAAGCAAATACCAATAACATACAAGTTGCTCAAATAAAGAGGCTGCCACTTGCTGTCGTCCAAAGAAAATACCGATAACATACAAGCTGCTCAAATAAAGAGACTACCACTTGTTGTCGTCCAAAGAAAATACCAATAACATACAAGCTGCTCAAATAAAGAAGCTGCCGCTTGCTCTATTCCAGAAAAGTAATAACGTACAAGTTGCTCAAATAAAGAGACCGCCGCTTGCCGTTTTCCGAAGAATAATAACGTACTGGTAGCTCGTGAAGAGCTGCTGCTTGTCGCTTTCAAAAGAGTAAATGACGCACTAGTAGCTCGTGAAGAGCTGCTGCTCGGCGCTTTCAAAAAAGTAAATGACGCACTAGTAGCTCGTGAAGAACTGCTGCTCGGCGCTTTCAAAAAAGTAAATGACGCACTAGTAGCTCGTGAAGAGCTGCTGCTCGGCGCTTTCAAGAAGTAAAGTACAAGTTGCTCATGAAGAGCTGCCGCTTGTCGTTTTCCAACAGTGTCTATAACGTACAAGTTGCTCATGAAGAGCTACTGCTTGTCGTTTTCCAAAGAATAACTCAGAAGGAAATTGCGATGATATTGGCAGAGAATAAAATCTTCATCAAAGAGAACTCTGAATCAATCCTTCCCGAGGAGATCATATACTTAAATATGCAAAATAAATGCACCAACCGTCTATGTCGCAATTTCACTGGGAAAAATCAATGAGATAGCCTATGCAAGAGGCGACCACTTTTCAATAACCAGAGGGAACAACAGTCAAACGAGACTCTACTCAATGAGATTCGATTGGGGATTCATCCAATCCAAAAATGGACAAGGTAAGCTGAATCAAAAATCATCCACGAGGATTAGCTCAGTTGGGGAATTTAGAAAAGAAGCACATTTTCTGCCTAAGCTAACCTTCTACTTGGAAGGACAAAAATGTACGTTGTTCGAATAAACAAAGTACGACCCAAAATCAACGGCAAACGTGGTATGCATGCTGATATGAGTGTAAATGAGTAAATGAATGTTATGCTGACAAAACAGACAGATGGAATATCTTGAAGATAATATGCTATCACAACAAAAAAGATACTCGGCCAATCTTGAGAAGACGGAATATACCCGGAACTGGAAACACAGAGCAATGTCGGAGCGTAACGCTACAAGGCTCAAGTCTTTTGAGGAGAAAAGTATTCAAATCCAAACTTACAATACCAATAAACCACTGGCATGAGACGAAGTGTACCGCACTTCAAAAATATCCCAAACGAAGGTAGCTAAAACAACACCTAACTGGAACAACCGGGGAGTCACCAACTTAGCACCGCTATAGCCAAGCGTGCACACAGCCAACACTTCATGACGATTCGAAAGAAAACAGGTTCATCACGCGAGTATAAATCACTGCACTATTTTGCATTTCATGGCTTGACCATCTTCGGAATGACTGTTAATATTCCTTTCGTTATTCACGACACTTTTTTTATAGAAAATAAGAATATTTTAAATACTTTGTTTCAAATATTGCCGTAAAAATTAAGATTTTGCCCACAGAAGGTAAATGCTCAAATTTCATTAATAAGATGGTAGTTCGCTAACAACGCGACTCCAACGATTTACAAAAATGTGGGAAATAGTACATGAAATAAAAGGTTATACAAAAACAATGATCACTATTCTCCCTAACAACTTTGAATTCCAGAATGTGCTCAGATGCCAAGACTGATTTGACCAGAAGTTTGCCTAAGCGAAATACTTCTTGACTGCATCGGCGTTCATGGGACGCGGAAGATCTTCACCGTCCATATTGGTGAGAATCATGGCACCTCCAGAGAAAACTTTCTTAACAACATACGGTCCTTCATAATTTGGAGCCCACTTTCCCCTAGAATCAGGTTGGAAAGATAATATCTTCTTGAGCACAAGGCCACCTTCTCTGAACTCGCGTGGTCGAACCTTCTTATCAAAAGCCTTCTTCATTCTCTGCTGATACAATTGACCGTGACACAACGCTGTCAATCTCTTCTCTTCGATTAAATTCAACTGATCATACCTACTTTGACACCATTCAGCCTCAGAAAGTTTGGCTTCCATCAACACTCTCAGAGACGGAATCGCCACCTCCACGGGGAGTACAGCTTCCATGCCATAAACTAGGTAAAATGGGGTCGCGCCTGTTGAGGTTCGAACTGAAGTACGGTACCCGTGCAGGGCAAACGGAAGCATTTCATGCCAATCCTTATAAGTTACCACCATCTTCTGGAAAATCTTCTTGATATTCTTGTTAGCAGCTTCAACAGCCCCATTCATCTTCGGTCTGTAAGGAGAAGAATTATGATGTTCGATCTTGAACTCTTCACAAAGCTCTCTCATCATCTTATTATTCAAATTCGAACCATTATCAGTGATGATCTTGCTCGGGATATCGTATCGACAAATGATCTGATTCTTGATAAATCTGACTACCACCTGTCTGGTTACATTAGCATAAGATGCTGCTTCCACCCACTTAGTAAAATAATCAATCGCTACCAAGATGAAACGATGACCATTCGAAGCTTTGGGTTCAATCATTCCAATCATATCAATGCCCCACATAGAGAAAGGCCAAGGTGAAGAGATAACATTGAGGAGGGTCGGCGGCACGTGCATCTTGTCCGCATAAATCTGACATTTATGACATTTCTTCACATATTTGCAGCAGTCGGATTCCATGGTCATCCAATAGTAACCAGCTCTCAACATCTTTCTAGCCATTGCATGTCCATTGGCATGAGTGCCAAAGGATCCTTCATGCACTTCTTGCATCAGCATGTCTGCCTCACGTCTGTCTACACATCTGAGCAGGACCATGTCATAATTCCTCTTATACAAAACTTCTTCGTTGAGAAAGAAACTGCTTGCTAATCTTCTCAACGTCTTCCTATCTTTACTGGATGCCCCAGCCGGGTACTCTTGAGTTTGAAGAACACGTTTAATGTCATAGAACCACGGTTTATCGTCGGTAACCTCTTCTACTGAGAACACATGAGCAGGTCTGTCAAGGCGCATAACTCGGATTGTAGGCGCGTCGTTCCAATCATTCACTTGAAATATTGAAGACAAAGTAGCTAAAGCATCAGCCATTTGATTCTCATCTCTAGGGATGTGATGTAATTCCACCTTGTTGAAGAAAGTTAACAACCTTCTAGCATAGTCTCTGTAAGGGATCAAACCAGGATGACGAGTCTCCCATTCTCCTTTGATTTGATTAATCACCAGTGCCGAATCTCCGTAAATATCAATAATCTTAATCCTTAAATCCACTGCTTCTTCGAGACCCATAATACATGCCTCATACTCCGCCATGTTGTTCGTGCAGTCAAACTTCAGTCTCGCCGTGAACGAGATATGAGTACCTCGGGGAGTGACGATAATTGCCCCAATTCCATTTCCATAGGAATTCACAGCTCCGTCAAATATCAAACCCCAACGGGATTCAGGATCAGGTCCTTCTTCAGGTAAGGGCTCTTCACAATCTTTAGCTTTCAAGTAAATAACATCTTCATCTGGGAAATCAAACTTGATGGATTGATAATCGTCAATTGGTTGGTGAGCCAAATGATCGGCTAAAATACTCCCTTTGATCGCTTTCTGAGTGTGGTACTCAATGTCATATTCAGATAACAACATCTGCCAACGGGCTATTCTTCCGGATAAGGCGGGCTTCTCAAAGATATACTTGATCGGATCCATTTTGGAGATCAACCAAGTAGTGTGGTTAATCATATACTGGCGCAGACGGCGAGCAGCCCAAGCTAAAGCACAACAGGTTTTCTCAAGCAATGAGTATCGAGACTCACAGTCTGTGAATTTCTTACTCAAATAATATACAGCATGTTCCTTCCTGCCAGTCTCATCTTGCTGACCAAGCACACATCCCATGGAGTCTTCCAATATAGTCAGGTACATAATCAAAGGTCTTCCTTCTACCGGAGGAATCAAAATGGGAGGTTCAAGCAAATATTCTTTGATACTATCAAAAGCTCTCTGACAATCTTCTGTCCACACACATCCTTGGTTCTTTCGGAGAAGCTTGAAAATCGGCCCACAGGTAGCAGTCATATGGGATATAAACCTAGAAATATAGTTCGGTCTCCCAAGGAATCCTCTTACTTGCTTTTCCGTCTTGGGTGCGGGCATTTCTCGAATAGCTTTGACTTTATCAGGATCTACCTCAATACCTTTCTGACTGACAATGAAACCCAGAAGTCTTCCAGAACGAACGCCAAAAGTGCACTTGTTGGGATTCAGACGGAGTTTGTACTTCCTCAAACGCTGGAACAACTTCAACAAATGCTCCAAGTGATCTTCCTCAGTCTGTGATTTGGCAATCATGTCGTCCACATACACTTCAATCTCCTTATGCATCATGTCATGGAACAAAGAAGTCATGGCCCTTTGGTATGTTGCGCCAGCATTCCTCAAACCAAACGGCATAACCCGATAACAGAAAGTTCCCCAAGGTGTAATTAAAGCGGTCTTCTCCATATCTTCCGGTGCCATCTTGATTTGATTGTAACCAGAGAAACCATCCATGAAAGAAAAGACTTTGAACTTGGCGGTACTGTCGACCAATACGTCAATGTGAGGTAATGGGAAGTCATCCTTCGGACTAGCTCTATTCAGATCTCTGTAGTCTACACACATCCGAAATTTACCATCTTTCTTTGCAACAGGCACTATATTGGCTAACCATTGAGGATAGACCGATGTAACAAGGAAACCTGCATTGATCTGCTTCTGAACCTCCTCTTTGATCTTGTCAGCCATGTCGGGACGAGTCCTTCTCAACTTTTGCTTGATCGGCGGACACTCAGGTCTCAACGGTAAACGATGCTCCACAATGTCATTGTCCAAAACTGACATATCTTGGTAGGACCAAGCAAACACGTCAACATACTCTTTGAGAAGCTCCAACATTTTCTCTTTAACCTCCGGGATAAGCAATGCTCCGACTTTGACTTCCTTTCTATCTTCTTCATCACCCAAGTTGACCAACTCTAAAGGTTCTTCAAATGGTTGAATGACCTTCTCATCATGCTCAAGCAAACGGGAAATCTCAACAGGAATCTCTTCATCATCCTCTTCTTCGGCTCTGAACACAGGGAATTCAAAGTTGGGAGAGGGCATAGGATCATTGTTTTCGATGGTTAAGTCATGGATTAATCTGCACATATGATTATGCTTTATTTTAGAAATCGATTTGTGCAAATAAAACAAAAGGTTATTAATTAATTTTCGTTACTATTTCCCCGAAAAAGTGAAAAATAAAACGGTAGTGGACAAAATAACATTTTTATTCATTAAAGGGAAATACTTGAAACAAAGAGCCCAGACATCTCTCTTTTGCCTTGGGCAGAGCAAAAGGAATTATTTTTCATAGCCCGACACAAAATACGTTTCGCCTTGGGCAGAGCGAATTTTTCAAAGGAAAATAAACAAAACATTACTCGGAAATGTGCATAACCACAGGAACATCAACAGCTATCCAGTTTTGGCAAGCCAATCCAGGCGTCACAAAAACGGGCAAATCTTCCTCGGGATCATCATCTATGATAACATCAACCTCAGGATGTACAAACCCTGCACTTCGGAAAACCTCTTGAATCGGACGAACAACCACCTCTTTCTTGACCCTTGCAGATACTGGATGAAAACACAGACCTTCCCCAGACTTGTTCTCGGGTAACGTCAACACCTGGCCCCATCCTTCAGCCGAACCACTTTCCACCACTCGCCGCGCATCCTCAAAAGAAGAGATGGATGCCCCTTGCTTCTTCACTGTATTCTTAGCAACAGATAGACCCTGGAACTGGGTCCCCACATCCTCGTCAGCATCAATAAAAGAAAATGATGATAAATGGCTTACCACCATAGCCTGCTCTCCCCCAGTCATCACTAGCTTCCCATGTCTTACAAACTTTAGTCTCTGATGGAGCGTAGAGGTGACTGCCTCGGCATCATGGATCCAGGGACGACCCAATAAATAGCTGTAGGCAGCACGGATATCCATCACTTGGAAAGTGATTTGAAAAGTATGGGGACCAATCACTATAGGAAGATCCACTTCACCAATAACTGTCTTCCTGGAGCCATCAAATGCTTTAACAATTACTCCACTAGGCCTCATAGGAGCACCTAGATATGAAAGCCGAGATAACGTAGTCTTGGGCATCACATTCAACGACGAACCTGTATCCACCAACACACTTGATAAGGTATCGTTTCCACAACTTACTGAGATGTGCAAAGCCATATTATGGTTTCTCCCCTCCTCCGGGAGTTCTTCATCACTGAAACCAAGATTGTTACACGAAGTTATATTTCCCACAATTCCATCGAACTGGTCAACCGTCACATCATGGTCCACGAACGCCTAGTCCAAGACCTTCATCAAGGCTTCTCTATGCGCACCAGAATCTCTCAATAAGGCAAGCAAGGAAATCTTGGAAGGTGTTTGCAAAAGTTGGTCCACAATCTTATATTCACTTCTCTTGATAAGCCTCAGGATCTCATCATCTTCAGGGTGAGGGATAGGTTCACTGGATCGGCCTATCTCAACCCTTGGTTCAACATTTCTTACTGGAATCTCCGCCGGTATGTGCCTCCTAACTTGAACTTCCGGTCTCTTCGAAGGTACTGCTGCAAAAACACGCCCACTTCTCGTAACTCTACTCACATCAGCAATGTTAACAAAAGACGGTCTTGTTGGTATAGGGACTTCTACCCTATACTCAATCATTGTGGCATTATACTTGTACGGCACAGCTTGGTCTGAGCTGTAAGGCACATGGCCAGGTGGGTAAATAATCAAAGGATCAACAGGCGCAGTCTGACTATTGTAAGCAATCTCCACTAATTCAGGAAAATTGAATTGTGGTATGATAACATTCACTTCATCCTCCGGATTTCGGTCATAGGTAATAGTGATAACTCTCTGATCTAGCAACTTCTGAATATCCTCCTTCACGATAGGACAATCATCCTCTCTTGAGCAAAACTCACAAACATCATAATCATACTGGTGCCTAACAAAGGCAAGTCTTCTCAGACTCTGATGTAACCTGACCAACGACTCTCTTATGTGTTTGACTTGAAAAACTCGAAACTTCCCCGGACAACATTCCACCATATTCACTGAAGCTGCCCCATGACGAGGCAAAGGATTATCTCTAACATTTGGATTAACATCCTTGAAAGACAAGATACCATTCTTAATTAATCTCTGTACGTCCGCCTTCAGAGCAAAGCAATTCTCAAGGTTGTGCCCCGGCGACCCTTGATGATATTCACAAAACTGATCCGCCTTGTACCACGGAGAAGCACTGTTCGGTGCGACAGGAGGAGGCTTTGTCGTGATGAGATTCTTTCTGATAAGAGCAGGGAACAATTCAGTATAAGTCATAGGAATGGCATCGAACTGCGGTTTTCTGGGTGAACGGTTCTGATTGTTGAATGGATAAGCCTGTTGTCGAGGCTGCTGCTGAAAAGGCCGTTGTTGAGTTGGTGGAGTTTGATGAGCTGGGGTCATCAAAGTTGGGCGGACAGCCGGAGTGACTGCCGCAACGTGAGAGTAACCTCTCCTAGGCCTACCTAGAAACAAAGCGCTAACATCCTGCTCTTTTCTTTTCGGGAAAACACTTCCAAACTTCTTCGCACTGCTAGACGGACTCCCTTCTTTAACCAAACGCCCTTCACGAATCCCTTCCTCTAATCGCATGCCCATGCTTACCATTTCGGTGAAGTCACTGGGTGCGCTGGCTATCATTCTTTCATAGTAAAAGGATCCTAAAGTCTTCAAAAATATCTTAGTCATCTCTTTCTCCTCAAGAGGTGGATAGATTTGAGCAGCGATTTCACGCCACCTCTGGGCGTACTCCTTAAAAGATTCTCGGTCTCTCTGTGACATCGCCCGGAGTTGATCCCGGTCCGGCGCCATGTCAACGTTGTACTTGTACTGATGGACAAAGGCTTCACTAAGATCGTTAAAGTTACGGATCCGAATACTGTCTAAACCCATATACCACTTTAGAGTAGCACCCGTCAAACTATCTTGAAAATAATGAATCAACAAGTCATGATCATCAGAGTACGTAGACATCTTCCTCACGTACATTGTCAAATGACTTCTAGGACACGAATCACCTTTATATCTCTCAAAGTCTGGCACTTTGAATTTTGCTGGAATCTTGACATTCGGAACTAAACAAAGGTCATGCGTATTCTTCCCAAACAAATCCTTCCCTTTTAATGCTCTAAGTTCCTTCTGCATTTCCTGGAACTGATCCTGAAATTCTTCCATTCTATCAAAGAGACCCAAACTTTCAGCAGGCTCGGCAGGATAAATAGGTTCATTCAAGTAAGGCACGGAGTGGACCACAGGAGCAACGGTCGTCATAATCGGTTGCGGAAAAGGTGTTACAGACGGAATTACTGGCGGCATGGCAGTTGTCTCTGGCTGAGGAAGAGACAACGCAGGTTGAAATAAAGGTTGTACGGCAGGCTGATACCCCTCTGGCACAAAGTTGTAAGGCATTCCCCACGGAAAACCTTTCGGCATCTGATGTTGAAGCGGAGAGTTGATTTGAGTCACGGAGGCAGGAACTGTGACAATCTCGGAAACCACTGGAGTTGAAGTCTGAATCTCGGCAGTCGTAGTCGATGGCTGATTCTGAACAGCCACCAAACTTTCTACTAACGCAGTTAACTTTTCCATCTCGACACAAAGTGTAGCAACTTCCCCACGAAGCTCATGATTTTCCTGTTCCAAATCTTCCATTTTCTTTTGACGATTGGCCCGAGTGTCATATCGGTGAGACAGCTTGACAACCTTCGGTGGAAAAAGAACAAGGATGAGACTCTAGAAAACATGTGAAGTGGAATGTGGAATGATGCATGACGGCGATGCAAATGATGACTCATTTTAAAAGTTTTTCAAGGAACTTTGATAATTTTGCATACATCAATGGTAAAGGAATTTGGAACAACAAAAACTCAATCCATTAATCGAAAGCGATAAATTACAACTTACAATTTGGAATATCAAAATAGTAAATTACAAATTTGGGATAACAAATCCAATAATGAAAGAAATAAATTACAACTTCGAAACGTGGAATCCATAATGAAGTGATAAGTTACAATTTTACAACATGAAATCTAAAATAAAGCAATAAATTACAACTTCGGAGCATGAAGCCCATAATAAAACAATAAATTACAACTTCGGAGCATGAAGCCCTTTTACATAGTTTTACAAAATGACATCAATAAAACAAACTAAAAGCTAAAGGTCACTCGGAATCCTCAGATGAAGGACCAAACACCAGCTGTAACCGGAGCTTCTTGATCTTTTCTTCATAAAAGTCTTCCATCACTTTCTTCTCAGCTATCAGTCGATCGATGACTTCTTCCTACGGATTAGGAGCGAGAGCCACGCTTACCGAACCTTCCCTTCTTCTCTTCCTTTCACTCGTATACTTCTTCAGCAAGGCATCCTTCTGACGAAGCTTCTCATCATGGTCAACAAACCGGCCGTCTTGAATAAGCAGCAACTCCTCCTTCTCTTTTAACTGTCGAGTCAGGACTCGATTCTCATACTCAGACATATGGTACTTTTCCTTCCAAGCATCCCTCTCAGACTTCATCCTAGCCAGATTTCCTTGATATTCTCCTACATCCGCGATAGGGATAACAACAGATGATGGTGCAATGGCAGGGAATAAAGGTTTCTCAAGTTTAATAGGGCATCTTGAGAGCACAAGCCCTAACACGGACCCACTGTAGGTAAGGCTCCAAAGACACGGCACCTCTATGTCCCAGCATATCTCTCCCTTTCCTGTGGATATGGCGCCAAGCTCCTTCGATCTCCTTCTTAGCAGCCTGATGATCTTGTCCTTCTTGAAGAAAGAAACCACTCACATGGATGTTGTTTGGTTTATCTCTCATCGGGTACCCGAACTGACGGCGCGCTAGAACAGGGTTGTAGTTGATTCCGCCCCTCGTACCGAGAAGAGGTACGTTAGGAAAAGCACCACAGCTATCAATGATCTCCACGTCGTGGTAAACTCGATTATACCAGTCAATGTCGAAATGAGTGAGAGCCATAATCTTTGGCGCCCAACGCGGTTCCTTCTCGAGATCCCAGAAAGCATCAGACCCAGGTAGATGCGAGACGTACCACTGATACAGCAACGGTACACAACAAATAATCATCCCTCCTTGATAAGAGTTTCGAAGGTGGATGGAGTAATATGTATCCCCTAGCAGCGTAGGGACCGGATTTCCAATCAGGAAAATTCTGATGGTGTTGATATCCACAAACTTATCAATGTTAGGGAATAAGAAAAGACCATATGCGAGTAAAGCAAACACATCTTCGAAAGCAACAATATCCTTTGTCTCAGCAAAATGGCGAGCTTTCTTCAACAGAAACTGCGCCGGCAAACCCCAGATTCCCCCTTTTGTAGTCATGTTCTCCTCTACCTCTGACTTCCTTAAGTGGGTGATAGCTGCTATCTCGTGAGATTTGGGCTCTTCTTCTAATCCAAAGAAGGGAACATGGTCGGCAATCGGCAAACCAAGAATATAAGAGTACTCCTCTAAAGTGGGCATCAACTGGTAATCCGGAAAGGTGAAACATCGGTACAAGGGATCATAGAACTGAACCAACGTGTTGAGGATGCCTTTCTTCATCTTGCGCTTCATGAGCGGTACGATGAACCCATATTTCTTCTGAAAATCCGTCGGACTCTCGATCTTCGGAATCAAACTCTTCAGTTCTTCAATCTCAGGCTCCTTGAAACTAAAGCTTCGAGTATTTCTCCTTCCAAGTTCCATAATAACCTAAGATGTCTGCAAAAATCATCCGAAGTTCCTTGAAAAACAAGTTTTTTACAAAGATGTTGGTGAATGCATGAATGAATGATAATGCAACAGTCACACACAAGCTTGCAAACATGGTGTTCGAAGGTTCAATGTTCAGCATGGAGTCGAGGGTAAAGCCCACCCAAAGGTATGTACTAATGGTTCAATCACACCTATAAGACATGGTTCTAAGAGTTCCCAGAGTCTACATTCCTCCTTCGGATATTACCAACGTCTTGATTACTCAATAATTAGCAATATTCTCAAGAGAAACTCGTCCGAGCGTAGCATCGCGTAACAACTACTTCCGAATTACTCCGTTATAGTCTCCGCGCTACACCTAAAAAGGACAAGATGGGTTAGGGTTCTACGGTCCTCAACTTCTCGGGCTCCTAGGTCGAAAATAATAACGTCTTCCCGATTACTCGGTAAACAAATATTAAGTTCAAGAGGGCCTTCCATTGAGTGGGGGATCTCATGCCTCCTTCTTCGGGATTACTCCCTCAAAGTTAACATGACTATACCGCCCGTCCTATTCCTTAAGTGTTACTTAATCCGGGTATAGGATTCGTCCTTTGCAAAAAACCCAAACAACCCCAATTTAAACACATAATCAAACAAAACAAATAATAATAAACAGATAAGACAAATTAGGCTTAACCCACTTAGGGATGGACCAGCAAGAGGTCAATCTGTCCCCAGCAGAGTCGCTAATTCTATAGCGATAAAAATGTAGCGGGGTAAATCGGAGATCGAATTATTAATTAATTCGTCTCACAAAAGCAAGAGTCGCCACCGCGCTTTATTGTTTCCAAAGGAAAAGGGAAAAGAGCGAAATAAAACCCTAAATATGCAATGTAAATAATAATAAAAATACAAAGCGTTTTTTGAAAAGAGATCTTATGGTTCGGGGGTTGGTTATACAATGGGAAGGTATTAGCACCCAATGCATCTATAGTACTCTATAGGAACCTTTTTGAAATATCTGTTTTTCTAAAAATTTGATTGCTTGATAAAAATAAATCGTTTTGGCCGAAAAGGGATACGGATAGGTTTTTTGAGGATACGACGACCTAACGTCGAAGTTTTTGTTTAAAGGGCATAAATTTTGAAAAGATTGAATACTTGAAGGCAAGATTATCCTAAGTTTTAATAAAAAATGCAAATATTCGCGCGATTAGATTTGAGGACATGAAGTCAACAAATTTATCGTTTTTCCTTTGGATTGGCGCAAACAGAATAATCAAATAAAAGATGAAATATTTAAACAGAAAATTATGAGAGATAAATGATATATGACAAATTTAATAAGAGACTAAGTATGTGAACGTGCATTTTTAGATTTTTTTGTTTAATATATGAAAAGAAAATGTTTTAATTGTTTCTTCATTTTTTACGTATTTTTCATATGGATGAAGGCAATGATAATTAATTAAGGGGAATAAAATGTTTTTTAAGTTTTTTATGTTTCTCTTTTTATATGTTTTTTTTTAAATATTAATAAAAAGTATTTATTTTAAGAGTTTATTAAATAATTAAACTAAATTAAAGCTTAAAGTCATTAATTTAAATCTACTTAGAAATAAGGAAGACTAAAATTATTAAGATAAACCTAAACTTAAACTAAATAGGATTGGATAAGATATTAAAAATTGTCTGATTAAATTAACTCCTTTATTTCTTTAGGTTCACTAATTAATTAAACTAATAACATTCTAAAAAAGCTAATAGAATTAAAGGGTAGATAAACAAAATATTGTATGGGCTAAAAGGTGTCAAAGAGGCCCAATCAATAACAGAAGCAGGGGGGGTGTAAAAGCAATTTCGTTTGGGCTTTAAGGCAGTAAAACAGGTTTAGGTCCAAAACATGATAATTGGTTTTAGGGTAAACAAATGTGTTTAGCTGAATGGGATTAGGGCTTTGGTCTTGGCCGAAACGGCGCTCAATCACTCTCGATTCATCTTCTTCGTCTTCGCGCGTTTATCTTCTTCGCTTGAGTTTCTGAAATCGTCCTTTGTCTATGGCCACCAGTGACCTCGATCTCCTTCTTCCCTCCAGTAAAGCGTTAAGGGGATGACGAACTCGGTAAGCTTATGTTTTATTCGCTTAGGGTTTGTTTTATTTGCATGTGTTGATTTTACCTATTTTGATCCTAATTTCATGTTATGTGATTATTGAGAGGGTTATGAAGGAGAAGAAGGATAAAGAAAAATTACTCTTGGAGACGGAGGAGGGACGTCGTGGGTGCTAGGAGGTCAAGGGCAGCGAGGGAAACACGTGATGCTTGCTTCAGCTTGGTACCCTGGTATTCGTTCTTGATTCTTTACTTTTGGCTTTGATGAGGGTGAAAAAACCTAGCTTCTGAATACATTGATTTTCTTTCTTCTCTTTCACTGTACCCTTTGCGTTGCCTTGAACATTTTGAATGCTATGTTGAAATAACCATTTTGACTAGCTTGATGCTGTTGACGCTTTTTCTCTTCTTCTCTTCTGATCTCTGTATGCTTCGTGGAATTTGCCTATGATGAACTCTGAGGCCTTCGTATGCTTGGGTTTGGAAATTAGTTTAGGCCATGTGGGTTTCGGTTATACGCTATGTGGTTATGGTTGATGGTCTTGAATGGTTTTATGTTGATGGACAATGGTTTTATGTTGATGGACAATGGTTTTATGTTGATGGACAATGGTTCGATAGGTCTGATGTTAGGAAATCAGTTTTGGTTTTGAGGCATTCTACAAGTCATATGTTGGTTTTGTAACACAGTGGCAGGTTCTGGTTTTATATGCAGTAGGCTATATGGTTTATGACAGGTCTTGATATATGGTTTTACAGTAGGAACGGTTTTGATTTGATTCTATTGGTTTTATGTGTTTGGACATAAGGTTTGATATGGTTATGTCTTTTTCCGGTAGCAGGTTTGGGTGATTGAGGTTTTAAAGCTTGAGGCTTTGAAATGGTTTATGCAGTTTATGGTTTATGCAGTTTGTTTTTGAACAATCGCTTTTGCTTTTGGTAGTTTTTGGTATATGTTGTGAACCTTGCTTCTTGAAGGGGTTTTGGTTTTCTTATATCAATTGCTTGGCATTTTTTGTGTTTGATGGCTCAGGTTTATGTTAGCTGGAGGTCTTCTGCACAATGTTGCTTCATACAGTTTGTTGTATTCCCTTTTGTGCTTCTTTCCTCTTACTGTGTTACTGCTGCATTTTGTTTTGTATCCATTTCTGCCTAATCAAAACCTGCAAAACCATATTTCTTTCTCTCTTCTCTCTCATGGGTACACTTGATACATAGAAATGATGTATTGTATTGTTGTTCTGAAAAGGCATAGGCTGAAACATGATGAAAAAGGAAATATATGTTGCTTGCACATTGTTTTGAAACTGCATAATTCTTTTTGTCTTGCATGGGAGCCTATGTTATTTGGCTTCTTCTTAAGTTGCATAGGTTTACGTTGCATTGCTTGTGGGAAATGGCATATGCTGTATTTGTATGTTGTGTATAATTTGAAATATACACTGTGACAAAGAAATTATGCATATTTAGTTTTGAAAAATAGAAATGAATTTGTGCATATTTCAAAATTGTGCATTCATTTATGAAATAAAATTCCTCTTTTTTTGTGAACCGGGAGAAATCCCGTGATTTGCAAAAAAGGGTAAACTGATTCCAGCCGTTTGCCTTTAATGATGAACATTAAATTTATTTTCTGCTTTTAATTATTTATTCAAATCTGACTTTTCTTTTAATTGTTTTTGCAGGTAAAATTAAATGAGCAGACAAAAAGGCATTGGATAGAAGATGAAGATTTAGAATTTAGGAAAATAGTTTTTTTATTTTACTTTAAGCATTTATGTAATTGCCATTATAAATATTTTGTAATAACACAATATTTAAATGATAATTGTAATAAATAGAATAAAGTGAATAAAATTCTATTATTTCCCAATTAATTCTTTTTTCTTTCCAATTATTTATTTATTGTTTATAATTCTTTAAATTATATAATAACTGAAAATCAAATCCAATCATTTAAATTCAGAATGATAAACAAATAAATAAGCATCATTGGCCAATTAACAATTTTAATTATTTAATTCATTATTCATAATATTCTAAATTATAATAATTAAAAAATAGAATTTTAATTATTTAACCTAGAATGATAAAGAATTAAATAATCATTGTTGACCAATTAATAAACCCATTCTCAAAATGTTTATTTCATTATTCATAAGTCTTTAAATTATATAACAATTGAAAATAGATTCCAATTATTTAAATTTAAGATAATAAATAATTAATAAACGTCATTTAAGTCTTGATCAGTTGATAAATTTAGCGTTCAACAAATAAATAGCTCTCGACTCGAAGCAGTTATGAATTTTTAAAATCAATAGATCAAAACACTTGTAATATAATGATGCAGATGGGAGATGGTATCTTAGGTCAAAATTTGGGGTACAACACTCCTGCTGGCTCATTTCCTGGACAGCCTCAACCTAATCCCAAAGGACATGCAAATGCTGTTATCTTAAGAAGCGGAACAGAGTATGATGGACCTGTAGATCCCAGAAACAATAGCCCAGCTATGCAACAAAATTATGATAAACAATCTGAAACTAATGATAAAGAAGAAAAGGAAAATCAGAGAGATAATAATGAAGATACCACGCATAAAGATGAAACTTATGTACCCCCACCACCTTATAAGCCTCGTATCCCATACCCTTAAAGGTTAGCTAAAACTAAGAATGTGGGTCAATTCAAGAAATTCGTGGATCTTCTGAAACAACTTAATGTTACAATTCCTTTTACCGAAGCTATAACTCAAATGCCCTCCTACGCTAAATTCCTTAAAGAGATCCTATCCAATAAGAAAAAGCTAGAGGATAATGAAATTGTCATGCTTACTGCTGAATGTAGTGCAATTATTCAAGACACAATGCCTCCTAAACTCAAAGACCCTGGAAGTTTCTCTATTCCATGTGTAATTGGCAAATTTGTCATAGATAAAGCTTTATGTGATCTTGGAGCCAGTATAAGTGTGATGCCGTTATCTATATGCAAGAAACATGAAATGGGAGAACTCAGACCAACCAAAATGTCCGTTCAATTAGCAGATAGGTCAATTAAATATCCTGCAGGAGTTCTCGAGAATGTTCCTGTACGCATTGGCCAATTCTATATACCAACCGATTTCATTATCATGGACATAAGGGAGGACGAAGTTACCCCAATCATTCTTGGAAGGCCCTTCTTAGCTACAGCCGGTGCAATTATAGATGTAAAAAGAGGAAAACTTACTTTTGAAGTAGGTGAAGAGAAAATCGAATTTATCCTCTCTCAATTCCTGAAAGCACCTGCAATTGAAGATACTTGTTACTTCATGGATATCATCGATGAATGTAGAAAAGAAGCTGAGCTTGAAAATGAAGACAATCTCGATAAAAATCTGAGTAGTAATCTAAGTGAATGCTTAGCTATAGCATCAGATCCTACACAATGTTTAAGGAAACCACCCCTAGAACTCAAAACACTTCCTAAAAATCTAAGGTATGAATTCCTAGATTCCGAACTCGAACGACCAGTGATAGTCAATGCAGAACTTGGCGAAACCGAAACTGAAAAACTTTTACAAATTCTGAGAAAATATCCAACAACCTTAGGATATAATATCACTAATCTTAAAGGAATAAGTCCCTCTATCTGTATGCATCGCATTATGCTAGAAGAAGATTGTAAAACTTCAAGAGAACACCAGAGGAGACTAAACCCGATTATGAGCGAGGTTGTAAAAAAGGAAGTTATGAAGTTGCTAGAAGCAGGAATCATATATCCTATATCTGATAGCAAATGGGTTAGCCCTGTGCATGTTGTACCTAAGAAAGGAGGTGTCACGGTAGTCGAAAATGAGAAAGGAGAAATCATAACTAAAAGAGTCGAATCTGGATGGAGAATGTGCATCGATTATTGAAAACTTAACAAAGCCACCAGAAAAGATCATTTCCCTTTACCATTTATTGATCAAATGTTGGAACGTTTAGCTAGACACTCTCATTTCTGCTTCTTGGACGGTTGTTCAGGTTTCTTTCAGATACCTATTCATCCTAATGACCAAGAGAAAACAACTTTCACATGCCCTTTTGGAACCTTTGCTTATAGAAGAATGCCATTTGGTTTATGCAATGCTCCTGCAACTTTTCAAAGATGTATGATGGCAATATTTACTGATTTTCTGGACAATATTATGGAAGTCTTCATGGACGATTTCTCCATTTGTGGACAAAGCTTTGAAGAATGTTTAGAAAATTTAGAAAGAGTATTAGAACGTTGTGAGAAGGTTAATCTAGTGCTTAATTGGGAGAAATGCCATTTTATGGTACAAGAAGGAATTGTTTTAGGACACATTATATCCAAAAGAGGAATTGAAGTCGATTCTGCTAAAATCGAAGTTATTGAGAACCTTCAACCTCCAAAAACTGTTAGAGAAATCCGAAGCATTTTGGGACACGCCGGTTTTTATCGACGATTCATTAAAGATTTCTCTAAGATAACTAAACCACTAACTGAGCTATTAATGAAAGACGCTGAATTTATCTTCGACGAAAAATGTTTAGAAGCATTTCAAACACTTAAGAAAGCATTAATTTCTGCGCCTATCATGCAAACTCCAGATTGGAATGAACCTTTTGAAATAATGTGTGACGCAAGTGACTATGCCGTAGGAGCTGTTTTAGGACAGCGAAAGGATAAAAGACTCCACGTCATATATTATGCAAGCAGAACCCTGGACGAAGCGCAGATGAATTATGCTACAACCGAGAAAGAATTCTTAGCAGTGATATTCGCATTAGACAAGTTTCGTTCCTACTTAGTAGGATCCAAAATAATCATATACACTGATCATGCTGCTATTAGATATCTCCTAACCAAAAAGGACGCTAAACCTAGACTCCTGAGATGGATATTGCTACTGCAAGAGTTCGATTTAGAAATCAAAGATAAGAAAGGAACCGAAAACGTGGTAGCAGATCATCTCTCTAGACTAGAAAATCTTAAACATGAACAAGTGTCGATCGATGATGAATTCTAGTATGATAAACTGATTGCCCACTTAGAAGACACAGAACCAGATAAACTCATGGAAACCACCTTAGCCGTCTCCTCGGTGCCTTGGTATGCCGATTTCGTAAATTACCTCGCTGCAGGTGTTTTACCACCTGAACTTACCTACCAACAGAAGAAGAAATTCTTCCATGATCTTAAACAGTATTATTGGGATGAACCTTTACTTTTCAAGAGAGGTCCCGATGGAATTTTCCGCCGATGTGTGCCTGAAGAAGAGATTGAAAACATTATAAAACAATGTCATTCTGCACCTTACGGAGGACATGCGAGTACATCCAAAAAGTGTGCAAAGATCTTACAATCCGGTCTCTATTGGCCTAATTTATGGAAAGACGTACATGCCACCATCTTAAAATGCGACAGGTGTCAACGCACCGGTAACATATCTAGACGTGACGAAATGCCACAAAAAGGAATTTTAGAAGTCGAAATCTTTGATGTGTGGGGGATAGACTTTATGGGACCCTTTCCATCTTCATTCGGTAACAAGTATATACTCGTGGCTGTGGATTATGTCTCAAAATGGATCGAAGCTATAACTTCTCCAACAAATGACACCCGAGTGGTACTTAAGCTGTTCAAGAACATAATCTTTCCTAGGTTCGGTGTACCCAGACTCGTTATAAGTGATGGTGGATCCCATTTCATTTCCAAAATCTTTGAAAAATTATTAGGAAAATATGGAGTTCGACATCGCATAGCTACACCTTACCATCCTCAAACTAGTGGACAAGTTGAAGTTTCAAATCGCGAGATAAAACAAATCCTTGAAAAAACTGTCGCTACGTCCAGAAAGGACTGGTCCTTTAAACTTCACGAAGCTTTATGGGCTTATAGAACTGCCTATAAAACTCCCATCGGTACTACTCCTTTCAAGCTTATTTATGGTAATTCATGCCATCTCCCAGTTGAGTTAGAACACAAGGCCTATTGGGCCATTAAGAATCTGAACTTAAGTTACACTGCCGCTGGAGAGAAGCGTATCCTGGATATTAATGAATTGGAAGAACTTAGACAGGATGCGTACGAAAATGCTAGGATTTACAAAGAGCGCACAAAGAAATGGCACGATAAGCATATATCTAGGAAGAATTTTAACATAGGCGACTCGGTATTACTATTTAACTCACGATTGAAATTATTTCCTGGAAAATTACGATCTAGGTGGTCCGGACCTTTTGAAATTACTCAAGTTTATCCAAGTGGTGCGATAGAGATTAAGGGACCTTCGATTGAACCGTTTATAGTAAATGGGCAGCATTTAAAACATTACCATCTCACTGAACTCGAGGGAAATTCTCAAACGATAAATCTAGACGAGCCACACACTCGATTAGAAGCCTAGTCTTTAGTTTTATTTGTCGAGCTTACGACATAAAACAAAGTGCTTGGTGGGAGACAACCCACCGTTTTTTTTTATATTTCCTTCTTCTTATTTTTCATTTCTTCTTTAGTCTATTTTTAACAAGAACAAAAACAAAAATATATCTATTTCTTTTCTTTATCTATTTCATTATATTTCTCCTCTTTGTCTTATTTCTTTCTATTCTATGTTTTTTATTCTCATCGGCATTTTGGCCAATGCTGATCTTCTTTATTTTCTTCTCTTCAGGATACTTCTTGCTATTTATTTCTCTTCCCACTATGTATCGAGTTGACAATATGCCAGTTAGTTTCAGAGGAAGAAATCAGCGCATCAAATATGGAGTTTTATCCGAGCGTGAGATGTTACCTACTATCTACCCTCATCACGGTGCTATGACTGCTCTTGGTATCCGTGATAGTGTGCTTTTTTTCCTGAATCAGATTGGGTGGGATAGTTCACGCTTGATGACTTGTTATGCCACTTATCGGAACCTCACTTTGGAGTTCCTCAGCTCTTTGATATACTTTCCTACTCATGGGTTCGCTTTACGCCGTGGACTTATTATCTTCAGACTTTTTGGCATCACTTTTAAGTTTAACCATAAGGAATTGGGTGAGCTTCTTGGTTTTCCTAATGGCATAGGAGTTTATCATGAAACTCAGGAGGAGTATCTTGGATTTAGAGAGCTTGACTATTTTTGGGGATCTATTTCTGGAATCCTTAACCCTGAGCCCGAAGACTTCGTATCAGAGAATATCCATAATCCGGCCTTCAGGTATTTCCATAAGATTCTGGCCCACACCATTTTTGGAAAACCCCAGAATGTCACCACTGTTTCTAAGGATGAGCTTTTTATCATATTTTGTGCTTCGCAAAACCGTCCGGTTAATGCGATCACTTATCTGATCCGTACCTTTGTGGATCTCATTGATACTGATCATGCACCCATTCGGATGGGAGGTCTCGTCACTATGATTGCAAATGTTGTTGGACCTCGACAATCCTTTAAGCATCTGAATGCTTTTACTGGTATTACTTGCATGACCATCGAGTTCTGTTTCAACACTGGTATAATTGGTGATCTTGGCCCGACTCAGTTTACCTTGTTGATTAATGGTCAAGTTATGCAGCTGTTTACCTTGCCTAACCCTGCTACGAGTGTGCATAACAAAGCCAACTGGCTTTTTGGTCTTGATCAGCAGCCTTCTCCGCCCCGCACTCCTGAGACCCAGCAAGATTATGAGGTTTTGGAAGATTCTGAGGAAGATCCCACTGCTCCTTCAGGTTATTATGATATGGGCCCTCCTCAGCACGATTCTACCGCTCACTCTGTTACTCCTAACACCGTTATGCATGAGGCTCCTACCATTGATTATGCCCTTGTCATCCATGCTCTGCAGGTGGAACATCAGGCTTTGAGGGACGATTTGACTAGTTTGCGAGCCAATTTCTTTGGTTTTATGGATACTGTTTATGCGCAATTTCAAGAAGTTTTCGCTTACTTTCATTCTTCCTCCGCTCCTAAGGCAGGACCATGTAGTGTCTAGAGCTTTTAAGTAGTTCATTTTATTTAGTTTAGCTTAGTTTGATTTTGTTAGGAATTGCAATATTTTCGTTACGTTCTTTTTATTATTATGTTTTACTTTCCAAACACTTGATTCTTACAATTGTAACCAACTTTGGCCCTCATTTTAAAAGCAATTCATGTTATTTTCTTATAATTATAATATTGCAGCTTAAAATATTATATCATATAAAAATATTTTGTTATAAGAATACTAGTATTATTGCATGCATACTGTCATTCACACGCTTGCCTGTTCCCAACAAGCTGAGACGCACGCCTCAGCTTAACACGCTGACAGGAGACGCACGCCTCCAACTGTCCCATGCAGCTTTGAGACGCACGCCTCACGCGTAGTCTCCTATGTCAGGTGGTCGCCTCAGCATGGTCTTCGTGCAGTAAAAGTTGGTCTCCTTGCATTTACTTGTCTTGTCCGTTTCGTTTTCCCATTCACCCCAATCAATTCAAATTCAACACTCTTTATTCTCATTCAAATTATATTCTTTCCATTTCCCACCATTAATCCCCATTCAAATTTTCCCCTCCATTTTCCAACACCCACTTATTATAATTTATCACTCTTAACTCTCACTCCACTATAAATACCATTCATCCTTCTTTCTAATTTCACAACATTTCTAACCATCTCTACCATTTCCTCTCCTACACCCATATTTTCTACCTTTTTTTCTTCTTCTAACCATATCCATCTATGGCTCCACGAAACAACCAAAGACAAGTTAAGCCCGACCGACCACCACCCGACCTATCCAATATCATTTTCCGCGACAACGACGACTGCCAACAACTATAAAAGTATAACAAATTCTATACCCGTTCCGTCGTTCCTACAAAATACGTAAGTTCGGAGTGTTTGGAAACCTTAGGAATGACCGATAGCATCGTATTAATGCTCAATAACACCGGTTTAACCAGTCTCTGCATAAACCCATGTCCAACTTATGAACCACTCGTGCTTGAACTTCTTATTCCTTCTCTCACACAACACCTGTCGACGATCCCTACACAATCGGAACCGCCAACTTCCGCATGTTCAACCAAGAGTACTCTCTTGATCAAGAAAGAGTCGCCGAACTCTTATCTTTCACTCGCGGCGAGCATGTTCATTACAAGCCTTTCGACGATGACCACGATCTTTCTTGGGATCAAGTCGGTTTCTCCTTATGGAATGATCTAACCGGTCAAACAACGGAAAGTTGGCGCGACCTCTATGCTTCTCAAATACATAACCCTGCATTAAGGTACTTTCATCACATTCTTGCTAACACCATCTTTGGTCGGACCAATAACCACAAGGTCAACCAAAATGAGTTGTTCATCATTTTCTGTGCCCTTAATGGTCAGGCTGTCAACGTCGCTCCTTTCATGCTCAGTCACATCCACACATGCGTGAACGCAGCAGATACTAATCCCTTTGTTTTTGGAGGCATCATCACATCTTTAGCATATGCTTTAGGCCTTTCCGCCGAGCTACTTTCTTTGTTACAATATATGATGCCAGCCACTCTTCTTGATGTCATCTATTGCCGAGATTCCCATATAATCTCTCCAAGACATGATGGCCGGTTTACATTAGTGATAAATCGTCGTCCAATTCCTGATTTTGTGTTGCCTTGTCCGAATCGTATCGACGTCCGAGTCCGCGCAAATTGGCGTTATGCTCTTGATGCACCTGCCGCCCAACTACCAGATAATTCCGCTGCAAATTTCGCAGCCATGCAGGCTCATATGCTTCGTCAAGATCAGTTGTTCCATGCCATGCAAGAAAACCAAGCTGAGACTTTACGTCTCGTACAAGAAGTACAACGTGACCAACAAGAGATGCGACGCGAACAACAACAATATGCCTTTCGCCATGATCGTAACCTCGAATCTTTGCAAGCTCGTATAGCAAACGCACTTCATCTTAATGATTCTAATTCTGACGTACGACGAAGACCTCGTACTAGAGGACGAAGAACAAGAAATCATGATTCTCAAAGCAACGAGTGATCGCCTTTCTCTTTTCATCTGATTCTCCTTTGTTTTTATCACATTGAGGACATTGCTCCTTTTAAGTATAGGGGAGTGAGATCATTTCCTTGTTCATTTCTATTTCCTTTGCTCTCCTTGTAGAATTTTTCCTTTTATTTCTTTTCTTGTATTGCAAAATTTCAATTCAATAAAATACTTATTTATGCAAATTTTAATCTCTTATGCAAAAATTTGTGCTTACTCGAATTCCCCCTATTTCTTGAGCCATAACGAATAAAATAAAACAATTTTAACACGCATTTATAAAACATTATTCAACTAGTATTAAGGTTGCCTATTATAAATAAGAATTCGAGCAACTTAGCAAAATTGCTATCGTCTTAACACTTCAAAACCCCCGATATGTTGGATCGATTTAAGTACTTATTATACCAAAACCTTTAAAACTTAGTTTTAGATTAGCCCCGAGTAGTTTATTAAGCAGTCGGCACCGCCATAAACACAAACTACGTGGGGAGCTGATGAATATAAGTGATTGATCACATATTCTTAAGAAATTGCTTTTATCTGAAGATGCACTTATTAAGTTAGATGGTCCTTACCAGATCATTTAATCCAACAGTTGCAGAAACTATAATTTTAAATGAAAAATAATCCATTATAAATTGGTTCAGTGGTCCCTGGTGCTGAACTTGGTAGGGCGAATTACGGTTCGATCCCCCGCAATTTTTAATTGGAAAAAGGGAGTACCATATGATTAAATTACCAGAACTCCTAGCTGGCCAACTAAGATCAAATTCACTAACCAGTTACTCCACTATGTGCGTGTAAGGTAAAGGGCTTAATGTGATTGCGCTAGAATGAAAACGGGTGAAATAAAACGTAGTATTGGGTTAAGCTATAATGACATGACTTAAATTGGTCTGCTTAAATGGGGTTGTCCAGTGTTCCTACGGTAACTTTGGTGTTTAAGTTCGACTCAAATTCTCTAACGAAAAATTTAACTTGCAACCTGATACGAAGTGATGTATGTTCTTATATCTGTGTTTAACTGCGCGTCAGTGATTTTCATTTTTACTTTTGCTTGAGGACAAGCAACGGTTCAAGTATAGGGGAGTTTGATAACACAATTTTATATAGTATATTTGATTTAATTTTCATAGATAATGTTAGTATATTTATTTAATTATTTCATTTTATTTCCATATTACGCCGGTATTTTTATTGTTTCAGGTATTTTATTTTAATTAGACAAATTGAGCAAAGTGAAGAAATTAAGAGAGTTATTGGACTAAATATGCAAGAAATGAAGAAAAGGGGTGTACAAAGCAATAATGATGGATCAAAAGGTTTGTCATCTCCAAACTGGGCCCAAACAAATTCAGACCCACGCAAGCAAAGAACCCTAAAGGCACATGCAAGAGTGAGACGCACGTCTCAACTCTTCTCCTACATTTGAGGCGCCCGCCTCAGACTTTCCCCTTAGTGGGAGGCGCCCGTCTCAACGTGGTCAATGGAGGACGTGGTCAATTGAGGCGCCCGTCTCAACGTGTTCAAGATTAGAACGAGAAATTAGAGGTTAAGGGGTACGAAAATATCTCAAGAGGTGGTTACATTCTACCTCTATAAAAGGACATCAGTAAATCAAAATTTGGACGGGGTTTTTGCTTAGATTATTTTTCCAGTTTCAGAATTTACCTTCCCGCATTATTAGTTTCCATTGTAATTCAATTTCCAGTAGTTATTTTCCAGCCAATTCCTTTTCGAATACTTAGATTTTATTTCTGTTGAAGAACCGGGATTCTGTACGAATTGATTCAAGCTTCAAGAATTATTTCTAGCATTTATTTAATTCAGGTTTCTTATTTACATCGCTTTAATTAATTATTTTCATGAGAGATATTTATTTAGCCATGAATTTATTTATGAATGTTAATTCCTTTAATGTATTCATGTCTGCTTTTATGAGTATGTTTGGCTAAATCATTTAAATATCGGTATGTAACGAGTTAATTCGAATGGATCCGGAATAAACAGGCTTGATTATATTTTATAAAATAAACACTTTTTCTGATTTAGTTATCTAGTTTATTTTGTTAACAAGGTTCAGAAACCAACAGAGCGAAAGTTTGAGGTTAATAAACTGACTAAGATTAGAAACCAATAGAGCGACAGTTTGAGGTTTAGAATCAGATAGTAGATACTAGGTATTGTTTTTAAAGACTGCGACAGCGTTTTAAAACCAATTAATCTTTATTTATTTTCAAAAAGTAATTTTAAAATCAATGGGATAGCGAAAGCATACATCAGAGTTTAAAATTATAATTTACTTCAATAGAGCGAAAGTTTGAGAATAGATTTTTGAATAAATACTTTTTGCTGAAAAAGATATTATTATAATTTTTTTTAGAAAATAAGCCAGTAGAAAGCCGGATTCTTTAGTGTTAACGAAGTACATACCAATATTCGCATTATTATTATTTCAATTAGAATTAAGTTTTATTACCCAAAAATTCCCCTAATCAATTATTCGATAGCTATAGCTTTACACAGTAGTTTAGGTTACGTTAGTTCGATTTATAGTCCCTTAGGTTCGATATCTTTTAAAACTACGCGATAGGGCTGTATACTTGCAGTCTCCCGATTAATTTAGACGATAAAGTCGCGATCAACGTTGCGTATCCTCTTTGGTGCGATATAGGTGTTGAGGGTCTCTTCCTCATGGAGTCGGCGGGTAAGCTCCAAGACCTTCTTTTCACTGGCGTAGAAGCTGGCTTCAAAAGTATCCCTTTCCTCCTTGAGTTGGATCCAACTCTTCTGCATCTCCTCCCATGATGTAGGCATGTCAGGGTGTAGGATGGTGTAGGGAACCTCTCCTTCCTTAACGGGCTCTTTAATCACAGGGAGAACATGAGGGTAAGGCATCAATAGACTCTGGGCTCAGGTTCGTACCCACTTGAGGTAAGGCTCAAGAGGGATGGAGTTCTTGTGCCCCAGTGTCTTGCTATCTATCTTGTTAGGCATCCTCCAAGCTCTGATGAATCTTTGGCGAAGTCCTTGCGCATTGTTGTCGAAGTCAAAAACTAGGTCAGGAATCAGCATGTCATGAGGGCCATCCCTCCGTGCGTATCCAAATTGTCTCAAAGCTAGACAAGGATTGTAGGTAATGCCTCCTCTAATGCCAAGTAATGTAACATTAGGGAACTCTCCACAATGATCGACGATGATGACATTTTCTCTGGACTGAGAACACCAATGTACATCAGAGTGAGTGAGGGTCATCAATCGTTGTGACCACCTTAAGCCTTGGGCATCCTTCAAGACAGATTGTGGAAGGTGCGAAATAAACCACCTTGCAAGGAGAGGAATACAGCACATGAGAGCACCCCTCTTTCTCATTGTTCGTGTGTAAAATGAGTGAAGAATGTCCCCAAGCAATGTTGGTATTAGATTCCTGGATAAGAAGATCTTGACGGCGTTGACATCTATAAGCTGGTCAGGATTTGGGAACAGGACCAACCCATAAATGAGGAGTGCCACAATTTCTTCAAAGGCTTGTAGATCCAGTGAATTCCAACACTCTTGTGCCTTCTCAAACAAGAATTTTTCCAAGAAGCCTTTGACACCGCTTCTAGTTTCCCAATGCCCCTTGATGTCAGATGGTTGCAAGTGTAGTGCTTGAGCAACATCTTCAGGCTTTGGTTCTTTTTCCGTACCGTTGTAGGGTAGTTGATTAAGAATATGAATTCTCAGGAGTTGAGAAAATTCCTCCAAAGTGGGCACCAATTGGTAGTCGGGGAATGTGAAACAGTGGTGAAGGGTGTCAAAGAACTGGAACAACACCTTTACCATGTCCTCTTCAATGCTGGTGTTGACTAGGATGAGCAGTCTACCATGTCTTTCACTGAAGGGAGATCTTTCCGGAATTCTGGATGTGAGCTCTTTGAGTTGAGGAGGGATTCTCACAAGGTTGACTTGGATAGTTTTCCTACGAAGAATTTCCATGACCTACAAAACAAGAACAAAGATGAAGATTCAAATCCTTGAAATGGTTAGTGGATGCATATGATGCTTTATGATGTTTATGATGTATGCACAAACATATGTACGAGCAAGTCACACAAAACCTTAGTTTCAGGCTTGCATGAGGTTTCATAGGTAAGTACCCTCTTGAGTGTAGTTGGCTTAAAAACCTGTCCTATAAATAGTAACCGGGTTCTAAGGAGCTTAATATCATTGGATTGTTTTCCATGTTCATTGTTTTGGTTTAGCCACTTAACTAGCGACCAAAATATTCTAAGAAAGCAACCCTCAATGAGTGTAGTATCGAGTATCTACCAACTTCGGACTGCACCAAAGCCGGTCATCTCACTACCCCTATTAAAAGGCCAAGATGGTCAAGTAAGGTTCTAGGTCATTAGTGCTTAGTGACATCACTCAGCAGCCTTGTACTCTCCTTGATTGAACTCAAGGGTTACCGGTACTCACAAATATGTCACACTAATATAGCTATTGCTTCAACCATGTCGGTATACCCCGCACAGTTTCCACAACGTATTGCTATCTATGAATGTTTCCCCAAATCCGGGTGTAGGATTCCAAGCCCAAACAAGAGAGCCAAGATATAAAGCAATCAAAGCAAACAATTAGTCATGCAAGAGGGTGATCTAAGCCCTAAGGTTACTCCACTTTAAAAAAATCCCCATCAGAGTCGCCAGTTCTGTGATACGGTGGGAGAACTGACTTGGGTTTTGCGTTTGTTTTCGCAAATGTTTCGGTTGAGCAAGAGTCGCCACCGACTTTTTATTTTATCCTAAGAAAAGGTTGAAAAGCACAGCAAAAACCTTTGAGATGTTTTCTTGGGTTCGGGGAGTAGATTATATAAAGGGAAGGTATTAGCACCCTTTCTATCCATGGTTATCCATGGGCTCTTAGTTACATGCTTAGATCACTTGCCTTGTGTTTTCAATTGTTTGAAATGGTGCTTTGTGTGTGGGTTTGAAAATGTTTTGAAAAGAGGCCATTTGTTGTGGCAACCTTTGTAATGATCCATGTTTGAATGTATACAAAGGTGTACTTATCTTTTGAAAAGTTTTCAATGTTTTTGAAAGTTGTTTTTGAAAGTGTGTTGTGATGTGTGTTTTGAAAAATGGCAAGGATTGTTTTGCAAGATTTGGTCAAGTAACCAAGAGCTATCTACCCTAAATTTCTCAAAGATCTTTCCTATGTTTTTAACCCTTTTAACAATTTTGTTCCACCATTGTATTTGGTGGACAATCTTGTGTTAGGATGTTAAAGGGACGGGCGCGGGTCATCGTTTAGACCATGATTGCAATGGTGTCAAGTGTCTTTGGCAATTTTTCTTTTAAGGGACTTGATCATTTTTAGGCAACTTTCGAAAGCGTCATCGAGGGACTATGATCATTTGAATTGTTTTGTTTTTGCCAAAAACACCCAACATGCAACATGGCCCATTATTGAAGGCAACAAGTGGAGTAACCCTAGGGGGTGCAAGTGTGATTGGTGTTGTCCATTTTCATGCTTTTTTGTCTTTTGTTTAGTCAAGCTATTTGTTATTTTTTTGATTTTTTTGCATACAAACCCTAAGTCTATCATGGCATATTTAGAAAGCTTTTAAATGCGAAAAATAAAATCCTAAATTATTACAACACAATTATGGGATGGGGGGTACAAATGTTAAAATGGGGATATTTAGCAAGAAATTAAAATCTAAGCTATTACATCCAAATTGAATATACAAAGATTAATTGTACAATAATTAAGTAAATAAATATGCAAAAATGTATTTATGCACAAAAATGGTTTTTATATGTATGGGAAAGTATTTTTTTATGTGAAATATAAACAAAAAATAAAAGAATCAATTTTTGGATATTTTATGTTTTTAGGGCAAAAACCCTAATTTTCTAAATAATAATATTTATCAATTATATTATATACAATATTTATTAATTATATACAAAAATAAATAAAAGAGAAGTATATTGTAAAAAAGTAATTTTTGAGGTTAAATATTAATAAAAATAAAAATGTATTATTTTGTATTTTTATCCTAAATATTCTAATAACTATATAAGTATTTATATTATATATTAAATATATTAAATATACACAAAAATAAAAATATTTATTATTTACAAAAAAAGTATATTTTTAGAAAATGTTTTCAAAAGGTAAAAATAAAATAAAATCAGAAAATAAAATGTATTTGTATTATTTTTAGTATTTTAAATAAAAGTATATATATATTTATTTACATACACATATCAAATAAAACAAATAAATGCCTAATAAATACAAAAAAAAGGTGAAAAATATTTTTAATGTTTTTTTATATTTTAACAAAAAATAACAAGTCAGAATCAAAAAGAAAAAGTCAAAAATGATAAAAATAACACACAATGGGCCAAGGGGGTGTATGTGTGAAAAAGTGGTGCAAACAGAAAAAATAAGCCAGGCCCAGCCCAAAGGACTTTGTCTTCAACCTCCAGCCAATTTCAAACAAAAACGCGTATTTTCTCTTGTCCCTGCTATCTCTTGATCCTTTGACTTTTAACAAAAACTTATAACATCAAAAATGTAGAGCATCAAACCACGAATTCATACATATAAAGAACTTGATCTAACTCTCAGAAATGAGAGAGAATTTCTTCTCCCCCAATTCCTGACCTAGTTTTTTTCCAGATGTCCATGTCTTAAATTCTCTCAGCACACACAATATAAATGGAAAGTGAGGATATGGGTGGCTTCAGGGACATGAGTAGGACATAACTTCTTCACAAACGTAAGCCTAGATATGCTTGGATAAAGAGATAGAAGTTCAAACTTTTACCTGTTCAGCTTGAATCGTGTGCAACAATGGAGGTACTTTCAATGGATTTTGAGGACTTGTACAACTTGCTTGAAGTTCAGGGATACTTCTCCAACCTCTAGCTTGCTTTGAAACTGACTGAAACGAGCTATGTAACTCAACCTGCACAACTGAAAAAATGAAAATGGTGAACTTGGTTAGAGGTGTTACAGTCTGTGGCTAGGGCTTGGGATAGTTTGTATGGATGTTATGGAGTGTGTATGAACAAGCTTTGGCCAAAACGCACGAGCAAACTGAGTTGTGCAACTCAATCTGCAGGGATGCCCTGTTTTGTGCAGCAAAATGGTGTTTTGATGAATGATGAGGTTTGGGATATGGTAGGCTCGTGTTTTAGGTCTGTTAGGGAGTATGGAAAGTGTTTTCAAACTTTGCTTTGGCTAGTTGTTACAGGAATGAGAGATGATGTTCAAAATGCAAGCTTTCTTCTTTGATAAGTAAGAAAATGTGTCTTTGCAATGCAGGCCCCTACCACCCTCAATCTATGCTGCATAAATCACTCTTGATCAGTGGACTTTGTTCATGAACTTGTGCCCAAAAGATCTGCTTTGGTACCTCTTTGATTTGCTTTTGACATAAAGCACTTCTTTACAAGAATGGATAAAATGCTTTTTCCAAATATGGCTTGATTTTGTGTGTATTGTCCAAATGCACAAAATAACACTCTAACACAAAGGATATGCATTTAATTATTGAGTGTAAGAAGGATTAGAGGCCTGTAATCTAGCTTGTACAAGCTGATTTCAAAAATGCCCATGTTATGAACATGCATTTGGTCATGAACAAAAGTGACTTTTGCCCAACTTTGCCAATTCGATTCTCCCTAACCACAAGGGTGTTTGAGAAGTTCTTGGACAAATTGGAAAGCTTGGAATGTGTACTACAATCCATCTTTGTAATGAAAGTTGAGATTCCAAGTGGAAGCATGTGAAAAGTGGCCATGAAGTTGGGCAAAAATCCTGCCTAAAATAGGTCAAAAAATTTCTAAGTTAAGAATGTTTTGCACCCTTGTTCCAAAAATCATAACTTGAGCTAAAAGCATCTTTTGAGGAAACTTTGTGAATCAAAGTTGTAGATTTTGCAATGGACTATAACTTTCATGTTTTGAGTTTTGTTTTAATCCAAATGTATTCTGATGAAAAAATGGGACAAAGTTAGGAAAAAAAAAGGAAATTTCATAACTTAGAAAATTTCTAAGTTATGAAATTTCTTCATTTTAAACCCTAATTTGAAATTTTTGGTTTCTTGATGAATAAGTTTCATAATTTGACATGTCTTGATGAAAAATGAATCTTGACACTTGATTTTGACCAAAAAGTCAAAGTTTGACTTTTCAGTATACAGTCAAATTTTGATCAGTTGATTGGAAAATTCATCTGTCAATCTTGTGCATTTGGGATCTTTTGAACTTGTTGAATGTGTCAAGACCATGTCATTGAGTCCTTGAGTCCTATTGTGAGATTGGTTTGCCATTGGCTAGGTGAAACAGTCAAAAATTGCCTTTGTGCAGTCAAAACCCTAAAAATGACCATTTTGCCCTTTTGGTGATCTGATCAAATTTCTTATGGAATTGTGATCCAAACTTGATCAAATGGTCCATATGAGTTCATAATGTTGATGTGGGTAAAAAATCATGAGGTTTGACTGTCAATTGGCCACAGTTGACTTTTTCCCCAATCTAGCTGATTTATAGGTCAACTGTCCAATTGATTGGGCAAAGATTGGAATCAAGGCTTGAAACTTGGTATGGATAAACTTGTGAGTCCAACATGAAGCATGAAAGTCATCTTGGGCATTTTAGGTCAAAACATCTTTGTGCAAACTCAAACCCTAATTTGGGTCAACAGTGCAAGGAGGAGTCTTGAGCTTCAAGGGTCTTGTGGTGAGAAAATATTGATGAAATGGGAGGGAAAATTTTGGGGTACAACAACAAGTAAAATAAAGTAAAAGTGATCTAAGACTCTAAGGTAACCTCTCTTTTTTAAGTAGTCCCCAGCAGTTTTCCAGTTCTATAATACGGTGGGAGAACTTACTTGATTTGAGTTTTCTCATAAATGTTGTGGATAGTAAGAGTCGCCACCGACTTTTCTTTTATCCAATAAGGAAAGGGTGAAAAGAACAGGAAAGACCTTGAAGATTTTGGTTTTGGGGGGTAGGTTATGAAAAGGGAAGGTGTTATTGTATCAATCCTCAAGAATGCGTACAAAGTGTTTCTGAAAATATTTGTTTGAAAAGTAGTGTGAAAATGTATTGTTTATGAGAAAAGTTTTTTGAAGAGTTTGTGAGCAAGAGATTAACAGTATTCTACCCACTCAAGGTTGTTCTTGTACTTTTTCCTTCTCCTTTAGAGACATTTCTATCCATACCATTAGTTTGTAGGTAGACCTATCTATTGGATGTGAAGGGAGATCGAGGTTCGTCATACAGTCATCGAAGGAAACTTGTAAGGACGCTTTAGCAATTTTCATAAGGGACTAGATCATTTATCGAAAGGCAACGTCGAAAGGGTCATCGAGGGACTATGATATTTTATTTGAGGGAATTTGCTAAAGCGTCCATACTTTCGAGGGACATGACCGTTTTGTTCTAAAGGCAACGAAGAGAGGTTACCCTAAAGGTGCAAGTGTGTGAGTGTGTTAATTTCAGTTATTTTAGTCTTGAATTTAAGTTATCAATCGATTGGATTTTCATCTTGCCATACAACCCTAATTACTAAGCATTAGTATAGTGAATATAAAAAAGTAAAATGCAAAAAGTAAAGTTCCTACGTTATTACATGGCTTTGTGGCAGATATATAATAGAGGTGCGAGAAAATAAAATGCGGAAATTAAAACCTACAACTATTACATCCCAGAGCAATTACATGATAATAATAGTGCGAGAATATAAAAGCTACGCTATTACATTCGCGATAACATCCTATATAATTTATCTAAGAAAATAAAATAAGATGAAAGAAAGAAGAAAACAAAATGTTTTTTTTGGCGATTTTGATGAAAATGGTTATTTGATAATAATTAAAATAAATCTAAAAAAAGATAATTTATTTTAATTAATAAAATAGTTAATTAATTAAATTAATTAAAAAACCCAGAACCTAATTAATTAGGGTTTGTAAAGAAAGGGTTTTGTTTATTATGGTTAAGTGAAAATAGGGTTAAGGGCAAAAGAGTTAATGTTCGTAAAAAAATAATAGGGGAAGCAAAATCAATGAAAAATAAGGTTATAAAGTAAAAAGGAAAACAAATTCCATGGCTGGGTGTTGAACCCACGCCCTTTTCTCTTTCACCAACAAGCCTTTCCACTGTGCCAGGTGCGCGCTTGTGTTGGTAGGATGCGCGCAACACAATATAAATCAAACCTGCAAAGATTGGAAAATATGAAAAATAAAATGTCAAAAGGCAGGATGGAACCCACACCCTTGTACATCAAATCCTTATCATGTGCGTTCTTTCCATTGGGGTGGCTGTTTCATCCGGTATATAAGTGAAAATAAACAAAAATATAATAAACTCAAATAATTGGACCGAAGAAGCGTCGGAGCCCTAGCTCCAATCGTCTTCTCCGTTGAGTACGTCTTTAGTCCCTGTAAAATAGAAAATGTTAGAGTTCCAAAGGACCATACCCCTTTAATTCAGGCCTTACAAACTCAATAGTGCCACTAGTTTTGGCTAAATCATCTTGTACACAGAGATACGAAAAAGGCAGCCTAAAACAGTGAGAACATGACAAACTCTTATCCGGTCGTTATGGGGGCTACGTGATGGGTCTATCCTACGTTGTTACACATCATAAATAAGTTAGTATTGTTAGTATGCATTAAAACATAAAGAAAACAAAAAATACAAATTCATGCAAGAATGGAAAAATGGTGATGTATGTTGATGAGTTTCAGGCCCTTTGGATCCTCAAGATTGATCCATTCTTACCCTAACATTCTTCAGAGATTGATTGGAAAGGGTTTGCTTTGAAAGTGGTTGCAACTAGGGTTCTTGATTTTCCCTAATTTTTGAGAACTTTTGAGATCTTGGAATGGTGTTTGTGATACGGTGGGAGAACTGACTTGAGGTTTTGCGATTTATCGCAAATGTCGCGGTTAGCAAGAGTCGCCACCGACTTTTCTTTTATCCAAAAGGAAAGGTAAAAAAGCACAAGAAAGACCTTTGAGATGTTTTCTTGAGTTCAGGGGGTAGATTATGAAAAGGGAAGGTGCTAGCACCCTTTTCATCCATGGTTTTCCATAGGCTCTTAGTTACTTGTTTAGATCACTTGCTTTGTTTTGTTGAAATGGTTTTTGGTGTGGTTTTGAAAGTATTTGGTAAAATAGGCCATTGTTTAGGCAATCTTTGTAATGATTCTCGTTTGTAAGAATGTATACAAAGATGTTTGTCTTTTGAAAATGCTTTCAATGTTTTGCAAGATGTTTTGAAATGTGTGTGTGTTTATTTTTTTGAAAATAGCAAGGATTGTTGTTTGAAATGGAGCAAGTAACTTAGAAGCTATCTACTTACTCAAATGTCTTTCTTGTGCATTTTCTATTCCTTTGACATTGTTGACTTACCATTGATTTGGTAAGCAACCCTATCTTTGGATGTAAGCGGGACAGGCATGGGTCATCGTATAACCATGATAGCAATGTTGCCAAGTATCTTAGCATTTTTTGAGGGACCAAGATCATTTTGTTTAGGCAACTTTGAATAGCGTCATCGAGAGGCTATGATCTTATATTTGTTTTGTTTTGCCAAGATACTTCGCATGCGTAACATAGCCATTTTATTTTAGGCAACCAAGTGGGAGAAACCCTAAGGGTGCTTGTGTGCAAGGTGTATCATTTTCATGCTTTTGATTTTGTCTTGTATTTAGGGTTTTTTATTTTGCTTTGTTTTGTTCTTGTCATGCAAACCCTAATTACTAATCATGGTATATAAAGTGATAAATTGCGTAATGTAAATGTACTAAGCTATTACAACAATTTTTATGAGAGGGGGGAATACAAGTTTGAATGGGGATTTGCACAAACATAAAGCTAAATATATTTATTACAACCAAATCGAATATGCGTGAATTAAATAAATATAGTACAAATATTTAAAATGCAATGCAATGTTTATATTAGAAAAATGTTTTATGTCTTGTTTTTGTGTAAGAAATATATTTAATTTAAACCTAAAAAAGGAAAAAAAAATAATATTTATTTTTGGGAGGGGATTAAACCCTAGTTTTTAATTAAAAGAAAATAATGTTCTATATTTATTAACTTGTATATTTTTTATATAAAAAATAATAAATAATATTATGTTTAAATATTAAAAATTAAATATGTGTAGAAAATAAGTATTTATGAGTATAAAATGTATAATAAAAATATTAAGTATTTTTAATTATATTTACAAGTTATTTAAGAAAAATAAATTATATCTTATTCAAATTAATTAATTAATTTTTTTTTGTGAAAAAATAACAAAAAATAAAATAAAAGTGTAAAAATAAAGAAATCATTTTTTAGGATTTTTTATCATTCAGAAAAATAAACAAAAGTATTTAAATATGAAAATATGAAGAAAAAAAATATAAAAATATAAAAAGTCAGCCAGGGGGGTGCAATAGCAAGTCAGGGGGTGCAAATAGCAAAAACAAAAAGGCCAAGGCAACAAAAAGCCCAGAACCACTTCATCCCTGTCCTTCGTTCATCCTCTTCACACGTTTTCCAGTTCAACCTGTATCTTCCTTATGCTTGCATAAAAACAAAAACTCATAACATGAAAAATGTGGCATTTGAGCTCACGATTCCAACCATATAAATCATGTAACCTATCTCTTAAAGATCAAAGAGAATTTTGGAATCCCTAATTCGTGACCTAAGTTTTTCAGAGTTTTCAATCTTCAAATTCTCTTAGCACAAGTAATGTAAATGAAAAGTAATGATATGTACAACTTCGTTATGATGAGAGCTATATATTTTCTTCACAAATCGTGGCTTGAAGTTGTCTATATACAAATATAGAGTTTAAGAAAATACCTCCTTCAGCTGGAATCGTGTAGGACAATGTAGGGACTTTAATGGAGGCCTGGTGATTGTTTAAGCTTCCTTGAACTTCCCTGAACCTATTCCAATGCTTATCTTGCTCTGAGGATGGCTGGAAATCTCTGACCAAGTCTAACTGCAAGCTTCCAAGTTGAAAATGGAAGATGCTGAAACAGGGGTTACAGAACCAGGGTGATGGCTTGGATTGGCTAGGTATCAAGTGAATAAGATGTTTGAATTGATTAAACACAAAACGCACGAGCCAAATGAGAGTTGGCTGTGCTTTTGCAGAAAACTGTGAGCTTGGGCAGTTTTGTGGTGTTTTTCAGTTTTAGTGAGTTCTAAGTCCATGCAAAATGTGTGATGCCTTGTAATTTTTTTGCATATATGTATATAAGTGATACAAAGTCAGCCCTTATTAGCTGTGCAAGCTTTGGACCTTTGGCCAATTTTCTTGTACTTGAAGTAAAGTTGACAAGACCAATCCCACATGCTTGTACTAGCTTGCTTGAGGGCTGAAATGAGCTTGTACAATTTGCTTGAGAAATGTGGAGTTTGCTTGTATCGAGGGGACAGGTCCAATGCTCCAAGTTGACAAAGTTGCAAAAGTGCAACTTTATGAAAATGGCAATGTAGCCTTTTTGCCCAAAATGGAAATACATCTTGTGTAAAGCTTCAAAAGCAAGGATAAAGGCTTTGGATTCTGAGTATGCATTTAATTAAGTAGTGTATTGCAAGCTTAGGACCTGTAAAGCAAGATATAACCAGCATAGGTTTGATTTGCAACATGATTCTATGTGAAAATGGCTTGATCAAAAAGTGAGAAAATGCCAACTTTCCTTCTTCGATTCTCCCTACTCAAAAATGATCTTGGAGAGTTCTTAGACATTTTGGAAAGCTTGCAATGTTCTCTATAATCCATATTTGAAATTAAATTTGAGGTACCTCTTGGAACTATGTGAAAGGTTGCCATGAAGTTGGGTCCAAAACTTGCCTAAATTAGGGCAAAATTTCACTAAGTTATTTAGTTCATGGCCATGTATTCACAAAATCATAACTTGAGATCCAAGCATCTTTAGGGAAAAGTTTGTGAACAAAAGTTGTAGATTTCATGGAGGACAACAACTTTCATGTTGGGAACTTTTCTTGAATCAAAATGCATCATGGTGAAAAAGTGGTGAAAAGTTGAGAAAAAATAAGAAAATTTGTATACTTAGAAAATTCTAAATTATGAAAATTTTCAAATTAAAACCCTAATTTTCAAATTTGGTTTTCTTTGTGAACAAGTTTCATATTTTGACATATCTTGATGAATTATGACCCTTGGTACTTGATTTTAACCAAAAAGTCAAAGTTTGACTTTTCAGTATACAGTTGACTTTTGATCAGTTGACTGCAAATTTCATATGTCAATCCAATGAACTTGAGATCTTTTGAGCCATGTAATTAGGTAAAGATGATTCCATTTAATCCTTGAAATCATGCTTGAACTCAATTGGTCATTGGCTAGGTTAAAAATCAAAAATTGCCCTTTCTCAGTCAAAACCCTAATTTTGACCATTTTGCCCTTTTGATGATTTGATCAAATTTCTTGAGGAGTTGTGATCCAAACATGATCAAATGGTGCATATGAGTCTAGAATGTTGATTTGGATAAAAAATTATGAAGTTTGACTGTAAATTGGCCATGGTTGACTTTTTCCCCATTATGGCTGATTTTTAGGTCAATTGTCCAATTGACTGATCAAAAATGTGGTTCAAGGCTTGAAACTTAACATGAGAAATCTTAGGGGTCCAAAATGATTTATGAAAGTCACATGAAGCATTTATGGTCCAAAAATCCTTGTGCAAACTCAAACCCTAATTTTGGGTTATCAGTGCAAGTTGAGATGTCTTGAGCTAACCAAACCCTAATCTTGTCTTGAGTCCAAGAAGTCTTGTGAGAAAAGTCTTGATAAATGAGAGGGAAAATTTTGGGGTACAACAGTTTCCCCTGTTCAATCTTCTTGAACTTGAAGAGTTAGATTGGTGAGTTTTACCGTTCGTGACTCGAAGGTAAAAGATTATTGGACACTAGAGTGCCCATAAATTTGCACTCGATAAAGTGTAATTGAGGGAATGGGCTTAAAGATGCCATTTGGAGAGGTGATAGAATCTTGTTAGAGATGGGCTTGTAGATGCCATCTAGGAATGTTTCTTGAATTGTAAGTTATAAGTCAAAAGAATAAGTATCAGAATGGTGTCCATATCTGGAACGTATCTGAACTGTATCTAGAGACTAAATTTGTATGAGCAATAGAATAGCTTCCATGTCTGGAGCGTATCCGAGCTGTATCTGTACTTGAATCTAAATGAGTAACAGAATGGCTTCCGCGTCTGGAGCGTATCTGAACTGTATCTGTACTTGAATCTGAATGAGTAACAAAATGGCTTCCGCGTCTGGAGCGTATCTGAACTGTATCTGAAAGATGAATCCGAATAAGTGACAGAATGGCCACCGTGTCTGGAGCGTATCTAGACTGTATCTTGAAGTTGAGGTCTGAATGAATAACAGAATGGCTTTCGGGTCTGGAGCGTATCTGTACTGTATCATGAACTTGGAATCTGAATTAGTGACAAAATGGCTTATGTGTCTGGAGCGTATCCATACTGTATCTGAACTAGAATCTGAATTAGTGACAGAAATACTTCCGTGTTTGGAGTGTATCTGTATTGTATCTAGAATCTTTGAACATTGTTAATGGTAGCTGTTAATCTTATCCTAAAAAGGGTAAAATGTTAGCTGAAGCACAAAGTTATGATGCATAAAATGTATGATGCAATATATGTACTTTATCAATGTTTATGATATATGGATGTAATGTATGCGCATGTAAGCTGATTTGCTGTATTACTGAGGAAAATAAATCATTGATTACTGAGGATATATGGATTCTTCATGTCTTGAAGTTGGCAAAAATTTCGTTGGGAGAGTAATGCCATGTACTGCTTGAGGAATCTGCTTGGGGAATCCAGAGAACTTTGATGGCTTCTACTAGGGATTAATAATGAGAATCTTCATTCTGTTGGGGAGCAATGAAAACTCTGTGGGGAAAAAGCTTATTCCTGTTCGGAAAAAGTTCAGGAGTTTTGGTTGTTTGTCACTCTACTGGGGAATTATTCTAGGTTAGAGAGAAACATAAGTTAACTGTTATCCGGTTGATTTTTCAGACTTCAAGACAACCTGCTGGGGAATTTGAAGAAACTGGATGGTTTCCACTGGGGATTAATAGTTTGAAGTTTCAGCTCCGTTGGGGATCTTAATGATGTACTGTAGGGATTTATCATGGAATAGCCTAAAGACGTTTTCCTATTCTTTCGACCTGTCAGTAATTGTTCTTTTTCAATTTTTTTATTTGTAAACAGTAGTTATGTTCAAATGCATATGTTCATTAATGAATCATTGGACGTTTTTTGCAAATAAAACACAAGTGTAAAAGAAAAGGACAAATAGTTTTCTGTACTTTAAAGAGATATCTTTGTATTCACTTTGAATAAGTATTTTGTACAAAGGAGACATACATCCTAGTAAGAGGATGGTGTCATTAAAAAAAATAAAAATTTATACAAAGAAAGATAGCTATGTGTGATAATCCCATGGGGTTCCCATTCTCTTATAGCCTCCGTATCTCTTAATATCTTGTCTGTTTGTTGCTTCGTTCGAAGATGATTGAATTGATCAGAAGCTCCGAGTTTGTTAGTGAAGAGATTATCCTTAAAGTGATCCGACGAGACATAGTCATACGCTTTAATTCCCTAACTTTTGGCTGGACCGCCCTTTCGGGTTTTCAATCCACCGGGAAACCCTTTTTTGCCCAAGTCTCCCTTTCAGGTTTTCAACTTGCCGGGTGTACAAATTTTTTTATTTTATCCCTAATTTTTGCCCAAACATTTTTGGTTCGCCGGGATGCCCTTGTTTTGCCTAGGTGTGTCAACCTAGCGGGTCTCTTATGCGTAGTATCTTTTGACTATGTCTGCGTTCGCAGGGTGTGAGACGGTGGGAGAACTGACTTGAGGTTTTGCATTTGTGTTCGCAAATGTTTCGGTTTAGCAAGAGTCGCCACCGACTTTTTATTTTATCCAAAGGAAAGGTCAAAAAGTACAGGAAATACCTTTGAGATGTTTTCTTGGGTTCGGGGGGTAGATTATGAAAAGGGAAGGTGCTAGCACCCTTTTCATCCATGGTTTTCCATGGGCTCTTAGTTACTTGTTTAGATCACTTGCTTTTGCTTTTCAATTGTTAGAAATGGTGCTTTGTGTGTGGTTTTTTGAAAATATTTTGAAAAGAGGCCTTTGTCTAGGCAACCTTTGTAATAATTCTTGTTTGAATGTATACAAAGGTGTTTGCCTTTTGAAAAGATGTTTCAATGTTTGAAAGTTTGTTTTTGGAAAATGTTTTGAAATTGTGTTGTGTGTTTGAAAATAGCAAGGATGTTTACAAGTTTTGATCAAGTAACTAAGAGTTGTCTACCCTACTCAAAGATATTTCCTACATATTTTTAACCCTTTGACATTGTTGTTTTACCATTGTATTTGGTAAACAACCTTGTGTTTGGATGTTAAACGGGACAGGCGTGGGTCATCGTATGACCATGATAGCAATTGTGCTAAGTATTTTAGCAATTTTTGAGGGTCTAGATCATTTTTGTATAGGCAACCAAGATAGCGTCATCGAGGGACTATGATCTTTTATTTTGATTTTTTTTTGCCAAGATACCTAGCATGCATACCATGGACATTTTTAAGGCAACAAGTGGATGAAACCCTAGGGGTGCTTGTGTGCATTGTATTGTCATTTTTCATGCATTTTTGTTTTGTATTTAGTCAAGCTATTTGTTTTGATTTTTGGTTATCATACAAACCCTAATCTTTCTATCATGGCATATTTGAAAGCAATAAAGTACGTAAAAGTAAATCTACAACTATTACAACATGATTATGGGGAGGGGGATACAAGTTTGAATAGGGGGATATTTGCAAGAAAATAAAACCCTAATTCAACTATTACAACCAAATTGAATTCTTTGTACAAATAAATAAATGGACAAATATTTAAATGGACAATTAAATATAAGTATGCAAAAAAAATGTTTTTGTATTTATTTTTATGTATGTAAAAATGAATTATTTAATGTCTTAAAAAATAAGAAAATAAAAAGATTATTTTTGAAAAGGGTAAAACCCTGATTTGTTTTAAGAAAATATATATATATTATAATTATTTATTTATGTACAAGAAAATAAATAAAAATATTCACAAAAAATATTAAAAAAATAAAATATGTAAGAAAATATCATTTAAGTGTATAAATAATAAAAATAAAAATATATAATATTTTTTGTATTATTTACAATTTTTTATTTAAGAAAATAAAAATATATTATTATAGTAATTATTTCTATGTCAAAAAAATAATAAAAAATAATAAAATAAAATGTGAAAATTTAAGAAAATATTTTTAGTAATTTTTTATGTTTAGAAAAAATAATAAAAGTCAGAAATGAAAATAGAAATGGAAAATATAAAAAAATAAAATCAATGGACCAAGGGGGTGCAGAAAGCAAGCTAGGGGGTGTCAATAGCCAGCCAATGCCAAGCCCAGCCCATTTACACTTCATCCTTGTCCTTGTGAAACAGGAAAACGCGCGCCCTTGTTTAAACCTGGAAATCCTGCATACGTGCTCAAAAACAAAAACTTGCAACATGAAAGTTATAGAGTATGATCATACGATTCTAACCATATAAAAAACTTAATCTAACTCTCAAAGACCAGAGAGAATTTCTCTGGCCCTAATTTCTAACCTAGTTTTTTCAGAAAGTTCATCATTCAAATTCTCCCAGCTCAGTTAACCTAAATGAATTATATGCATATGTACAGCTCAAGGGCAATGAGGACTACATTTTTATTCATAAACCTAAGCCTAATGATTCTTAAATAGAGAGATAGAAGTTTGGACTTTACCTGTTTCAGTCAAGCTCGAGTGTGGCAATGTAGGGGTTGTGAGTGAGGCCTGGGATACTTGTGAGCTTGCTTGAAGTTCCTTTGAGCTTTCCCAATGCTTAGCCTGCTTTGAAATAGATTGAATATGCTTGTAGAACTCAACCTGCAAAGTCAGAATTTGAAAATGGTGAAGTTTGTAATTGGAGTTACAGTGACTTGGGAATGGTTGGGATATCTTAGGTATGTTGTATGGAGTGTGTTGGAACTGGTTGCAAGCAAAACGCCCGAGTGGATTGTGATTTGGCTTATGATTTACAGATCCTGCCCTGTTTTGGCAGAAAATGGGGTTTTTGGTGTACAAGGGTGTTTTAGAGGTTGCTAGCTCGTGTTTCTGGCTTAGTATAATGTGTTCAAGTTGGTTCAAATGTTCACAAGCTTTGGTTTTATCAGATTACAAAGTTATGGACTTTTGGCATAATGACTTGGTTTTGAAGCAAAAGGTGATTTTGACAATGCAAAGGCTTGTACAATCTAGCTTAGGGTCTGCACATAGTTGGTATACTTTTCCCTGTCTGTGTGGGTGTGTTTTGCTGCAAAAGATTAAGTCCAATGCTCAAGACAAACAAAAATGCAAAAGTTGTGCTTTATGTAAATGGCATTGTTGCCTTTTTGCCAAAAATGGATTAATTCAATGTGTAATCTTCTAAAGCTAAGAACAAAGCCTTAATCCATTGTGTTTGCATTCAATTTTTGAGTGTGTAAGGGTTTAAGGACCTGTAAACAAGTACAAGCAAGGTTGGACAGAATTTGCAACTTGTATCAACATGAAAAATGCCATGGACAAAAGTGAGAAATGGTCATTTTCTTTTCTTCGATTCTCCCTAACCATAAATGATTTTGGATAGTTCTTGGACATTTTGGAAAGCTTGTAACATGCTATACAATCCATATTTGAAATGCATTTTGAGATTCCACTTGGAACTATTTGAAAAATTGCCATGAAGATAGGTCAAAATCCTGCCTAAACTAGGGCAAAATTTCACTAAGTTAAAACTTTCATGGACCCTTGTTCATAAAATCATAACTTGAGATCCAAGCATATTTTAGGAAAACTTTGTGAATAAAAGTTGTTGATTTTGTGGAGGACTACAACTTTCATGTTGTAAGTTTTGTTTGAATCCAATTTCATCATGGTGAAAAAGTTGGGAAAAGTTGGAAAAAATAAGAAAACTTCATAACTTGGAAAATTTCTAAGTTATGAAAATCTTCCATTTTAAACCCTAATTCTTAAAATTAGGTTTCTTGATGAACAAGTTTCATGTTTTGACACATCTTGATGAAAAATGACCCTTGGCACTTGATTTTGACCAAAAGGTCAAGTTTGACTTTTCAGTGTAGAGTTGATTTTTGATCAGTTGATTGGAAAATTCATCTGTCAATCCAATGCATTTGAGACCTTTTGAACCTTGTGATTAGGTCAAGATGATGCCATTGAGTCCTTGAATCCATTCTTGAACCCAATTATCCATTGGCTAGGTGAAAAAAAATCAGAAATTGCCCTTCTATAGTCTAAACCCTAAAAATGACCATTTTGCCCTTTTGATGATCTGATCAAATTTCATGAGTATTTATGGTCCAAACTTGATAAAATGGTTCATATGAGTTTATAATGTTGATGTGGGTCAAAAATTATGAGGTTTGACTGTAAATTTGCCACAGTTGACTTTTTCCCCAATACAACTGATTTCTAGGTCAACTGTCCAATTGACTGGGCAAAAAATTGATTCAAGGCTTGAAACTTGGTATGGGAAATCTTATAAGTCCAACATGAAGTATGAAAGTCACTTTGAGCATTGAAATTCGAAGAATCCTTGTGCAAACTCAAACCCTAATTTCAAGTCATCAGTGCAAGGAGATGTCTTGAGCAGAGCAAACCCTAGCTTGGTCTTGAGTTCAAAGAGTCTTGTGAGGGGAAATCTTGATAAAATGAGAGGGAAAATTTTGGGGTACCACAGCTGCCCCTGTTCAATCTTCTTGAACCTGAAGAGTTAGATTGGCGAGTTTTCCTTTCGTGACTCAAAGGTAAAAGAGGATTGGACACTATAGTGCCCGTAAATTTGCACTCGTCAAAATATAGTTGAGAGAATGGGCTTAAAGATGCCATTTGGAAGTGTGAATCTTGTTGGAGATGGGCTTAAAGATACCATCCAAGAATGTTTGTTGAAAATCAGGAGAATGAGCGCCAGAATGGTATCCGTGTCTGGAGCATCTTTGAGCTGGGGATCTGAATAAGCAATAGAATAACATCCGTGTCTGGAGCATCTCTAAGCTGTTTTATGAACTTTGAGTCTGAATAAGCAATAGAATAGCATCCATGTCTGGAGCATCTCTAAGCTGTCTTTTGAGCTTTACATCTGAATAAGCGATAGAATATCATCTGTGTCTGGAGCATCTCTAAGCTGTTTTCTGAGCTTTACATATGAATAAGCGATAGAATAACATTCGTGTCTGGAGCATCTCTAAGCTATTTTTTGAGCTTTACATCTGAATAAGCGATAGAATAACATCCGTGTCTAGAGCATCTCTAAGCTGTTTTCTGAGCTTTACATCTGAATAAGCGATAGAATAGCATCCGTGTCTGGAGCATCTCTAAGCTGTTTTCTGAGCTTTACATCTGAATAAGCGATATAATAGCATCCGTGTCTATAACATCTCTAAGCTATTTTCATGATTGTATATTGGTAGCTTGTTAATCTTATCCTGAAAAGGGTAAAATGTTAGCTAAAACACAAAGTTATGTTGCATGAAATGAATGATGCAATATATGTGTTTTATCAATGTTTATGACATATGATTGTAATGTATGCGCATGTAAGCTGATTAGCTATCTTGCTGAAGAAAATAAATCCTTGATAGCTGGAGATAATAAAATCTTCGACTGCTGCCGGGGAAAATAAATCCATGACCACTGCTGGAGATTCAAAATCTTTTATTGCTGAAGATAAGAAATCCTTGCTGACTGCTTGGGGATAGAGAATCCTTGGCAACTCGCGGGGATTATCAAAAACTTTGACAACCTTTGTGGGGATGTGAGAATCCTTCACGACTTTCCTGGGGATTACACGATGGGAGTCCTTACTCGGCTGGGGAATAAGGAAAACTCTGGAGATCTCTACCGGGAATCAAACAAAGGAAAACTTTGATCTGCTGGAGAAAAAGGAAGACTCTGATGGCTTCTACGGAGAATTGAGAATGAGAATCTTTAATTTTCTAGGGGAATTTGGATCCTTGGGGACTTCAAGATGAGGAATCAAGAATGAGAATCTTTAATCTGCAGAGGATTAAAAAATTCTGACAAATTCATGCTGGCGAGTAATGAAGACTCTGGCAACTTCACTGGGGAAAAAAGAATGAGAATCTTCATTCTGTTGGGGAGTAAGAACTCTGTGGGGAGTAGCTATAGTGCTGGAGAGTAAGCTATCCTGCTGGGGAGATTAGGAGTTTGGGTTGTATGCCAATCTACTGAGGATTCAAGAATGAGAATCTTCATTATGTTGGTACTTCAGGAGCTTGGGTTGTATGCCAATCTAGTGGGGAATTATCCTAGGTTGGGGATAAAGCAAAAGTTAATTGTTATCCGGTTGATTCTCAGACTTTAAGACAACTTGCTAGGGAGTTTGGGGAAAACTGAATGATTTCCGTTGTAGATTGATAGTTGGAAATTTGACTCTGCTGGGGAAGAAGGCTTCATCTTCGCTGAGGGTCTGTAGTTCAAAGTTTTTCTCCACTGGGGATTGGGAGTTTGAAAACTTAACTCTGATGGGGATTTTAAATTTTAGCTCCGCTGGGGATCCATATGATGTACTGCAGGGGATTTCTCATGGAATAGCCTAAAGACGTTTTCCTATACTTTCAACCTATCAGTAATTATTCTTTACCATTTCGTTTATTTGTAAGCAGTGATTATATTCAAATGCATATGCTCATAAAATAAATCATTGGACGTTTTCAAATAAAACACAAGTGTAAAAAGAAAGAAAAGGCAAATAGTTTTCTGCACTTTGAAGTATCTTTGTATTAACTTTGTGTAAGTATTTTGTACAAAGGAGACAGACATCCTAGTAAGAGAATGTTGCCATAAAAATTGAGAAAAATTTATACAAAGAAAGATGGCTATGTGTAAAAATTCCATGGGGTTCCCATTCTGCTATAGCCTTCGTAACTCTGGATATCTTGTCCATTCGTTGCTTTGTCCGAAGATGATTGGATTGATCAGGAGCCCGAAGTTTTTTTAGCAAAGAGATTGTCTTTAAAGTGATCCGACGAGACATAAACACACGCTTTAATTACCTAACTTTTGCCTGGACCGCCCTTTCGGGTTTTCGATCCACCGGGAAACCCTTTTTTTTTCCCAAGTAGCCCTTTCGGCTTTTCAACTTGCCGGGTGTACAAATTTTTTTATTTATCCCTAATTTTTGCCTGAACCGCCCTTTCGGGTTTTCGATTCACCGGGATGCCCATTTTTGCCCAAGTAGCCCTTTCAGGTTTTCAACTTGTCGGGTTGTTTATGCGTAGTATCTTTTGATTATGTCTGCATTCGCAGGGTGCGGCAGGTCGTCGCCGTCCATGGTAGTCAGGATCATTGCCCCACCAGAAAAGATGTTTTTGATCACAAATGGTCCTTCGTAAGTATGAGTCCATTTGCCCCTGGGATCAGTTTGCGGTAAGATGATCTGCTTGATTACCAGATCCCCAACTTAATATACCTGGCGTCTGACTTTCTTGTTGAAAGCCTTGATCATTCGTTTTTAATACGTTTGATCGTGGCAAATAGCAATAAGTTGTTTTTCATCAATCAAGTTAAGTTGATCAAGCCGGGTTTGGATCCAATCATTTTCACTCAAACCAGCATCCTTCATGATTCTCAAGGAGGGAATCTGAACCTCGATAGGTAAAACAACTTCCATGTCGTATACCAAAGAATAAGGTGTTGCCCCAGTTGACGTTCGTGCCATGGTACGGTACCCGTGCAGAGCAAACGGTAGCATCTCATGCCAGTCCTTGTAGGTGATTGTCATCTTTTGTATGATTTTCTTGATATTTTTATTCGCAGCTTCGACAACACCGTTCATCTTTGGCTGATAGGGAGATGAATTGTGATGTTGAATCTAGAACTGCTCGCACAAAGCGGTGATCATAGTGTTTTTCAGGTTTGTACCATTGTTGGTGATGATCCTATCAGGGATACCGTACCGACAAATGAGGTCCTACTTGATGAAGCGAGCAACAACATCTTTGTAACGGATGCGAAGGACGCTGCTTCGACCCATTTGTTAAAGTAGTCAATGGCTACCAGGATGAAATGGTGTCCATTGGATGTTGTAGGCTTGATCTCTCTAATCATGTCGATTCCACACATCGCGAATGGCCAAGGAGCTGTTAAGACATTGAGAGGAACTGGAGGTATATGTACCTTGTCTGCATAGATTTGACATTTGTGACAAGTACGGGAATGTTGATGGCAGTCAGCTTCCATGGTAGACCAGTAATAGCCTGCCCGTAGTATCTTCTTAGCCATCGTATGTCCGCTCGAGTGAGTGCCAAAGGTACCATTGTGCAGTTCAGCCATGATCTACTCAACTTCAACCTTGTCCACACAACGGAGCAGAATGTAATCATGATTGCGTTTGTATAGGATACCATTGCTCAAGAAGAACTTAGCCGAGAACCTCCTTAAGAACTTTTTGTCATTGACTGAAGCTCCTTCAGGGTATTCTTGTGCCTCCAGATACCTTTTGACTTCGTGAAACCAAGGTCGGTCCACTACTTCTTCGGTATTAATCTCGTGACAATGTGCAGGTTCGTCCATCCGCTCGATGGTGATTTGCGGAGCCTCATTATCCTAATTAAGTTTAAACATAGATGACATTGTAGCTAGAGCATCTGCTAGCTGATTTTCTTCTCGCGGGAAGTGCTCGAAGGTAATCTGCTCAAAATGTGGTAGTAATGTCAAGACATGTTCTTTATAAGGTATGAGATTGGGATGCTTAGTGTCCCACTATCCTTTAATCTGACTAATGACCAAAGCTGAGTCTCCAAACACAACCAAAGATTTGATACGCAGGTCTATTGCAGCCTTGAGTCCAAAGATGCAAGCTTCATACTCAGCCATGTTGTTGGTGCAGCTGAAGCAGAGTCTGGCGGTGAAAGGTGTATGGCAACCTTTTGGTGAGATTAGTATCGCGCCGATACCGTTTCCAAGTGCATTAGAAGCACCATCAAAGTACAAGGTCCATCGGGATCCTTGTTCGGGTCCGTCATACGGTCCATTATCTTCAATTTTGTCCAATGTCATAATGTCTTTGTTGGGGAAGTCAAACTTCATGGATTGGTAATCTTCGACAACTTTATGGGCTAGATGATCGGCTAGCACACTCCCCTTTATAGATTTTTGGGTTGTGTACTGTATATCGTACTCAGTCAGGATCATTTGCCATCTAGCTATTCTTCCAGATAAAGCAGGCTTCTCAAAGATGTACTTGATCGGATCCATCTTAGAAATCAGTAGAGTGGTATGAGTCAACATATACTGCCTTAGCCGGCGAGCAGCCCATACCAAAGCGCAACAAGTTTTCTCCAGCAGTGAGTATCGGGTCTCACAGTCGGTAAAAAGTTTTCTAAGGTAATAAATGGCATGCTCTTTTCGGCCAGACTCGTCATGTTGGCCCAGTACGCACCCTATTGAATTGTCCAAAACAGTCAGATACATGATTAGCGATCTTCCTTCAACAGGAGGCATCAAGATAGGAGGTTCTAGCAAATACTCCTTGATTTTATTAAAAGCAACTTGACAGTCATCATTCCATTTAACCACCCGATCTTTCTTCAACAGCTTGAAGATTGGCTCATAGGTAGATGTTAGGTGAGAAATGAACCTTGCAATGTAGTTTAGGCGTCCCAAGAAACCTCTAACCTCCTTCTCAGTGCGAGGGGCAGGCATTTCTTGTATGGCTTTGACTTTAGCAGGATCAACCTCGATGCCTTTGTTGCTGACTATGAAACCCAAGAGTTTACCAGACCTGACTCCGAAAGTGCACTTGTTAGGGTTCAGTATGAGCTTGTACTCCTTCAACCTGACAGACAACTTTTGCAGATGGTCGAGGTGTTCTTCTTCTGTCTGTGAACGGGCTATCATGTCGTCTACGTAGAATTCAATCTCATGATGTATCATGTCATGAAACAAAGCTACCATGGCGCGCTGATAGGTTGTCCCGGTATTCTTCAGTTCGAATGGCATCACTTTATAGCAGAACGTACCCCACTGTGTAACAAAAGTAGTTTTCTCCATGTCTTCAGGTGCCATTTTGATCTGGTTGTAACCTGAAAATCCGTCCATGAAAGAAAATACCTTGTGCTGAGCTGTATTGTCAACCAAGATGTTAATGTGCGGTAGTGGAAAGTCATCTTTAGGGCTAGTCCTGTTTAAGTCTCTGTAATCCACGCACATTCTGACTTTGTTGTCCTTCTTAGGCACGGGCACAATGTTAGCAACCCATTGTGGATAGGAAGTAACATCAAGAAATCCAGCATTGAACTGCTTCATAACTTCAGCTTTGATCTTTTCAGACATATCAGGCCTCATTCGGAGGATTTTCTCTTTGATTGGTGGACAGTCTTCTCTTGTAGGGAGACAGTAAACCACAATATCTATATCAAGTCCCGGAATGTCTTCGTAGGACCAGGCGAAGATCTCAACATATTTGTTCAACAATTGAACTAAGTGCTCTTTGACACTTGGCTCTAGGTTGGCACCCACTCTAATTTCTTTTTTGTCTTCCTCAGTTCCCAAGTTGATTATCTCTAACAACTCCTCATGAGGTAGAATAGCCCTTTCTTCCTGTGGTAGCAGTCTATTAAATTCTCCCGGCACCTCACAGTCTTCATCACCTTCGTATTCGACATGATTGACCAGATCTTCAGAGTCACTGAAGGCCATAGCAGAATTATTACCCATGGAATCCGGAATGGACGGGTACCTGCATTTGTGAGTGTGGGTGTGTGTAAGGGATAGCCACCTTTAAACAAGTAAAATGTAAAAAGAAATAAAATGACCACAAAAGTTTATATGTGAAAACGTCCATGATTCATAAAAATGGCATATGAAGATGAAAAATCAAACCCTTACAAATGGACCTATGTGCCTCGGGTATGGCACAAAGGCAAAAAGTGTACGAATTGTTTAAGAGTTATTACAGACCAACAGAAATGTTTGAAAGATAAATTATTGATTTATGAAAGTAATGGGAACAAAGTCTTTTGCCTCCCAGTTGTTCAGCCCTCCTTCAACAGTAGGGAAAATCCAGTCTTCTAGATTGCTCTCCTCTTCACTATCGTCCAAAGCATTGACTCCATGATGGGTGATCTTCAACGGTGGCCCTCCAGCCCGGGAGCGACATACAGCCTTTTGAGCAGAAGCAGTGAAACCCAAGCCGAATTTATCAGATTTGAAAGGAAAGTCTGGTAGCTGACCCCACATTGTGCTTCCTCCTTCTTCAATCACAGCCTTCGCATCTTTGAGGGATGACATCCGAGGCACATGTTTGGTAATCAAGGGTATAGAAGACACAATCTTGGTTGTTGCAACTTCAGGAGAAACCTCTTCAAAGTGCTGAAAGGGGGTCTCGATGAATTCACCATCCAATTCAACATAGCAGAATGAATTTAGATGGCTTATCATATACTCCTCCTTGCCATGAACTGTTATAATTTTCTCCTGGACTGGGTACTTGAGCATTTGGTGCAGAGAAGAAGTGACGGCCCCAGCATTATGGATCCAGGGTCTTCCCAACAAGCAAGAATAGGAGGGACGGATGTCCATCACATAAAATGTGGAGTTGAAAGTTTCAGTTCCCACTTTAATCGGGATGTCCACCTCCCCGTGAACCATCCTTTTAGAACCATCAAAGGCTCTGACAATGATATTGCTGGGCTTCAGGGTTAAGCCTTCAGAGTCCAATCTATCCAATGCTTTCTTCGACAAGACATTTAAAGAAGACCCAGTATCAACCAGAACGTGAGCTAGAGTAGTCCCTCTGCATTCCACCGAGACATGCAGAGCGTCATTATGCTTTCTCCCCATAGATGTTAAATCGGCATCAGAGAACCATAGACCATTGTTTGCAGTTAGGCTAGCTACACATTCCTGGAACTGGTCCGCGGATGTCTCCTGTGGCACGTGGGTCGTCTTCAAGAATCTGATCAAAGCTTTGGCATGGGCTTCGGAATAGAGCAACAGGGCCAGCATAGAGATTTTTAAGGGGGTTTTCCCCAGTTGTTCCACAACATCATAGTCGCTTTTCTTAATTATTTTCAAAATCTCCTCCATTTCTTTTTGAGTGGTCTCAGGGATGACCAAAGGCTGAGCCCTCGTCTTGACGGGAACTTCTTGGATCCCTTTCCCTCTATCATCAACAGCAGCAGAGGGTACAACCATAGGAGTCACAACTTCTTCAATAACTGGAGTTCTCACAGATATGTTGACTGGTACATGAGTAACCTTAGGAGCATTTGAGGGTCCAAAGACTTCCCTTGGAGGAGCAATCTCCGGAGAGAAAATTCTTCCGCTGCGGGTGATTTTACTCGTTCCAACAATATTTCCAATGTCAAGAGTTTCTTCATCGGAACTTTATTCAATTGATTCAATCTGTTTAACAACGTGGTAGAAGATCTCTCCCCCATAGTTCCACGGTATTGATTTGTTGGACTTGTACGAGATAGGCCCCGACATAGTTATCTTCAGAGGTACAATCTTTAGATCAGATGTAATCTTAACAGGTCTTTTGGAGACCTTGGAAAGATTGGCGGATATGGTAATTATGGAAACATAATTGACAGAAGTAGGTGTAACAGGAGTCTTTTCAAAAAGGATTTCTTGATTATCCATTAGGCGTTGGATGCCTAACTTCAACAACGGACAGTCGGATGGTAAGGATGAACAAAGATAGCAATTTTCTTCACAACCTGGGAAAATCCCAGCCTTCAACAAATTTAGCTTGATTATCGGTAACAGAGTCATCAAATCATCAACAGTAGCAACATAAAGATCATCTTCAACAGCATGGACATTGTGACCATGTTTTGGCATTGGAGCAGAGATCACATTCGACTTTTCAGGGGCGTCGAATTCCACTTCCTTAGCGTCTATTAAATCCTAAATCTTATTCCCGAGAGCCCAACAATTGTTGGTGTCGTGCCCCAGGCTGTCTGAATGATAAGAAAACTTAGCGTTCGGGTGGTAGTGGGGTGACGAAGTGTTAGGGTTTTTAGGGGCCTCTCTCAAACTGGCAAGGTTTAACTTCAAGAGATGGGGTAGAACTTGAGCAGGAGTCATGTTTATCCGGGTATATTGTCGTGCAGGTCTTTCCACCCTTTGCCGGTTGGCTCTGGGTTGACTGTTTCAAGGATGACCAGTTGCAGACTTCTGGATCATTACGGCCCCTACCGCTAGCCGGCGCTCAACTCTTCCTTGGCCTCTTTAGGAGTAGACAGCTGAGACTTCCTTCTTTGTTGGAAAAGTCTTCTTGATGGCAGCGGAAGTAGATGCATCTTTTTGAATTTTCCCGCTCTTGATTCCGGCTTCAACTCTTTCACCAGTTAGAATTAACTCGTTGAACCCCGCAGACGAACTTCTTATCAGGTGATTAAAGAATGGGCCTAACAGAGTCCCCAAGAACATATCAACTAGCTCCCTCTCAGATAGAGGTGGTTGCACTCGTCCCGCCAAGTCTCTCCATTTCTAGGCATACTCCTTAAAGCCTTCATTGAAGACCATACCCATACTCTGTAGTTGAGTACGGGTAGGTGCTAAGTCCGCATTATATTGATACTGCTTGTAGAAGGCAGCAGCCAAATCCTCCCAATTGTGCACGTCGGACCTCTCTAGTTGGTAAAACCAATCAAATTGCATCCCCGACAAACTATCTTGAAAAAAATGAACCTACAGGTCCTTGTCAGAAGAATGAGGTTGAATTTTTCTGACGTAAGACCGCAGGTGCATCTTTGGACAAGACAAACCATCGTATTTAGCAAAAAAAGGCACTTTAAACTTGGGGGAAATGACAATCCCAGAAACCAAACCCAGCTCTTCAAAGTCCAGCCCAGGCACCCTCTGTACCTCCATGGCTGCCAGACGTTCTTCCAAATTCTTATATTTATCATCTGCAAGAGGGTACTGCTGTTCAGAATAGTCTTCATCCTCCTCCTCTTCTTCTTCCTCATACTCAGATGGTACCGCAGCTCCCTTTCCTTTTCCTACCCCTTCATCAGATGTTGAGGGGAAATCCAGGACCCTTCTAGCTTGACCTTCAAATCTTCTACCCAAAGTAGCCACACCAACTCTCTTCTTTTTCTTTTTCTCTCTTTCCTTTTCCTTCTCTAATAGAGCTTTAAGATCCTCCTGACCCTTTTCCAAGGTCATGAGTAGTTGTTGGAACTATGAATTCGGCGCTTGCAAATCTTTGACCGTCTACTCTATATCCATCTTGCTGAAATAAACAGCAGAGAGATAAGGAAACCTGGTGTGAAGACCTGTTTATGCATACGATGAATGAAATGTATTTATGTAATGCATTCAAGGATTCAGAAAATTCAAATTTGTTGTAAACAAAAAGGAACACACGTCATATTAATAAGATAGAATTTGTTAGTACTTAAATGCCCCACGGGCAAAATAATACAAAATTCTAATGTAAAAAGACGTTGCGCATCCTCTTTGGTGCAATGTAGGTGTTGAGAGTCTTCTCTTCGTGAAGTTGACGAGTAAGTTCCAAAACCTTCTTCTCACTGGCGTAGAATTGGGCTTCAAACGTATCGCGTTCTCCCTTGAGCTGTATCCAACTCCTTTGTAAATCTTCCAATGATGTTGGCATGTCAGGATGTAGGAGGGTGTATGGAACCTCTCCTTCCATAACAGGATCTTTGATCATAGGAAGCATATAGGGGTAAGGCATAATAAGACTTTGGGCACGGGTTCGTACCCACTTGAGGTAAGGCTCAAGGGGGATGGAATTCTTGTGTCCCAATGTCTTACTGTCTACCTTGTTGGGCATCCTCCAAGCTCGGATAAACCTTTGTCGAAGTCCTTGAGCGTCATTGTCGAAGTCAAAAACCAAGTCTGGAATCAACATGTCACGCGGGCCATCCCTTTGGGCGTACCCAAACTGTCTCAGAGCCAAGCAAGGGTTGTAGGTAATGCCTCCCCTAATGCCAAGTAGTGGGACATTAGGGAATTCCCCACAACGATCAATGATGATAAAAATTTTTTGGACCGAGAACACCAATGAACATCTGAATGTGTAATATTCATCAATCGTTGTGACCACCTCAAGCCTTGCTCATTCTTCAAGACTGACTGGGGAAGGTGATAAATAAACCACCTTGCTAGAAGAGGAGTACAGCACATGAGAACACCTCTTTTCCTCATTGTTCGTGTGTGAAATGAGTGTAGGATGTCCCCAAGCAATGTAGGCACAGGATTTTGAGATATGAAAATCTTGACAGCATTCACATCTATAAGATGATCAGGGTTTGGGAACAAGACCAACCCATAGATGAGAAGTGCTACAATCTCCTCAAAAGCTTGCAGATCTAGAGAATTTCAGCAGTCTTGTGCCTTCTCAAACAGAAACTTTTCCAAGAAACCCTTGACACCACTTCTGGTTTCCCAATGACCTATGATATCAGATGGTTGCAAGTTTAGGGCTTGAGCAACATCTTCAGGCTTTGGATCTCTTTCCGTACCATTGTAGGGTAGTTGATGGAGAATATGAATCCTCAGGAGTTGAGAAAATTCCTCCAAAGTGGGCACTAACTGGTAATCAGGAAATGTGAAGCAGTGGTGTAGGGGGTCAAAGAACTGGAAGATAACTTTCACCATGTCTTCCTCAATGTTGGAGTTGACCAAGTTGAGAAGTCGACCATGTCTTTCAGTGAACAGAGAATACTCTGGAATCTTGGAAGTAAGCTCCTTGAGTTGAGGAGGAATTCTCACAAGGTTGAATTGGATTATTTTCCTGCGGAGTGATTCCATAACCTACAAAACAGGAACAAAGATGAAGATAAAAAATCCTTGAAATGGTTAGTGGATGCATATGATGCTCATGATGTCCATGATGTTATGAACAAGTATATGTACAAGCAAATCACACAAGTTCCTAGTTTAGGCTTGCATGGGGTTTCATAGGTAAGTACCCTCTTGAAGTTAGTTGGCTCAACCTGTCCTATAAATAGTAACCGGGTTCTAAGGAGCTCAATATCACTGGATTATTTTCTGTGTTCATTGTTTCAGTTTAGCCACTTTACTGGCGACCGAAATATTCCAATAAAATAACCCTCAATGAGTGTAGTATCGAGTATCTACCAACTTCAGACTGCACCAAAGCCGGTCATCTCACTACCCCTAAAAAGGCCAAGATGGTCAAGTAAAGGTTCTAAAAGTCCATTAGTGCTTCATGACATCACTCGGCGGCCCCGTATTCTCTTTTATTAACTCAAAGGATACCGGTACCCTAAAATATGTCGCACTAACATAGCTATTGCTTCAACCATGTCGGTATACCCCGCACAGTTTCCACGACGTATTGCTATTTACCTATGAATGTTTCCCAAATCCGGGTAGAGGATTCAAACCCAAACAATAGAACCAAATGTAAAGCAATCAAAGCAAACAAGATAAGCATGTAAAGGTGATCTAAACCCTAAGGTAACCCCACTTTTGATTGATTCCCCAGCAGAGTCGCCAGTTTTGTGATACGGTGGGAGAACTGACTTGAGGTTTTGCGTTTGTGTTTGCAAATGTTTCGGTTTAGCAAGACTCGCCACCAACTTTTTATTTTATCCAAAGGAAAGGTCAAAAAGCACAGGAAAGACCTTTGAGATGTTTTCTTAGGTTCAGGGGGTAGATTATGAAAAGGGAAGGTGCTAGCACCCTTTACATCTATGGTTTTCCAGGGGCTCTTAGTTACTTGTTTAGATCACTTGCTTTTGCTTTTCAATTGTTTGAAATGGTGCTTTGTGTGTGGTTTTTTGAAAATATTTTGAAAAGAGGCCTTTGTCTAGGCAACCTTTGTAATAATTTTTGTTTGAATGTATACAAAGGTGTTTGTCTTTTGAAAAGATGTTTCAATGTTTGAAAGTTTGTTTTGGGAAAATGTTTTGAAATTGTGTTGTGTGTTTGAAAATAGCAAGGATGTTTACAAGTTTTGATCAAGTAACTAAGAGTTGTCTACCCTACTCAAAGATCATTCCTACACATTTTTAACCCTTTGACATTGTTGTTTTACCATTGTATTTGGTAAACAACCTTGTGTTTGGATGTTAAACGGGACAGGCGTGGGTCATCGTATGACCATAATAGCAATCGTGCTAAGTATTTTAGCAATTTTTGAGGGTCTAGATCATTTTTGTATAGGCAACCAAGATAGCGTCATCAACAGACTATGATCTTTTGTTTTGATTTTGTTTTGCCAAGATACCTAGCATGCATACCATGGCCATTTTTAAGGCAACAAGTGGATGAAACCTTAGGGGTGCTTGTGTGCATTGTGTTGTTATTTTTCATGGATTTTTGTTTTGTATTTAATCAAGCTATTTGTTTTGATTTTTGGTTATCATACAAACCCTAATCTTTCTATCATGGCATATTTGAAAGCAATAAAGTACGTAAAAGTAAATCTACAACTATTACAACATGATTATGGGGAGGGGGGTACAGTTTGAATAGGGGGATATTTGCAAGAAAATAAAATCCTAATTCAACTATTACAACCAAATTGAATTCTTTGTACATATAAATAAATGGACAAATATTTAAATGGACAATTAAATATAAGTATTCAAAAAAAATGTTTTTGTATTTATTTTTATGTATGTAAAAATGAATTATTTAATGTCTTAAAAAATAAGAAAATAAAAAGATTATTTTTGAAAAGGGTAAAACCCTAATTTGTTTTAAGAAAATATATATATATTATAATTATTTATTTATGTACAAGAAAATAAATAAAAGTATTCACAAAAAATATTAAAAAAAATAAAATATGTAAGAAAATATCATTTAAGTGTATAAATAATAAAAATAAAAATATATAATATTTTTTGTATTATTTACAATTTTTTATTTAAGAAAATAAAAATATATTATTATAGTAATTATTTCTATGTCCAAAAAATAATAAAAAATAATAAAATAAAATGTGAAAATTTAAGAAAATATTTTTAGTAATTTTTTATGTTTAGAAAAAATAATAAAAGTCAGAAATGAAAATAGAAATGGAAAATATAAAAAAAATAAAATCAATGGGCCAAGGGGGTGCGGAAAGCAAGCTAGGGGGTGTCAATAGCCAGCCAATGCCAAGCCCAGCCCATTTACACTTCATCCCTGTCCTTGTGAAACAGAAAAACGCGCGCCCTTGTTCAAACCTGGAAATCCTGCATACGTGCTCAAAAACAAAAACTTGCAACATGAAAGTTATAGAGTATGATCATACGATTCTAACCATATAAAAAACTTAATCTAACTCTCAAAGACCAGAGAGAATTTCTCTGTCCCTAATTTCTAACCTAGTTTTTTCAGAAAGTTCATCATTCAAATTCTCCCAGCTCAGTTAACCTAAATAAATTTTATGCATATGTACAACTCAAGGGCAATGAGGACTACATTTTTTATTCACAAACCTAAGCCTAATGATTCCTAAATATAGAGATAGAAGTTTTAACTTTACCTATTTCAGTCAAGCTCGAGTATGGCAATGTAGGGGTTGTGAGTGAGGCCTGAGATACTTGTGAGCTTGCTTGAAGTTCCTTTGAGCTTTCCCAATGCTTAGCCTGCTTTGAAATACCTTGAATATGCTTGTAGAACTCAACCTGCAAAGTCGGAATTTGAAAATGGTGAAGTGTGTAAATGAAGTTACAGTGACTTGGGAATGGTTGGGATAGCTTAGGTATGTTGTATGGAGTGTGTTGGAACTGGTTGCAAGCAAAACGCACGAGTGGATTGTGATTTGGCTTATGATTTACAGATCCTGCCCTATTTTGGCAGAAAATGGGGTTTTTGGTGTACAAGGGTGTTTGAGAGGTTGCTAGCTCGTGTTTCTGGCTTAGTATAATGTGTTCAAGTTGGTTCAAATGTTCACAAGCTTTGGTTTTATCAGATTACAAAGTTATGGACTTTTGGCACAATGACTTGGTTTTGAAGCAAAAGGTGATTTTGACAGTGCAAAGACTTGTATAATCTAGCTTAGGGTCTGCATATAGTTGGTATACTTTTCCCTATCTTTGTGGATGTGGTTTGCTGCAAAAGATTAAGTCCAATGCTAAAGACAAACAAAAATGCAAAAGTTGTGCTTTATGTAAATGGCATTGTTGCCTTTTTGCCAAAAATGGATTAATTCACTGTGTAATCTTCTAAAGCTCAGAACAAAGCCTTAATCCATTGTGTTTGCATTCAATTTTTGAGTGTGGAAGGGTTTAAGGACCTGTAAACAAGTACAAGTAAGGTGGGACAGAATTTGCAACTTGTATCAACATGAAAAATGCCATGGACAAAAGTGAGAAATGGCCATTTTCTTTTCTTCGATTCTCCCTAACCATAAATGATTTTAGAGAGTTCTTGGACATTTTGGAAAGCTTGTAACATACTATACAATCCATATTTGAAATTTATTTTGAGATTCCACTTGGAACTATGTGAAAAATTGCCATGAAGATAGGTCAAAATCCTGCCTAAACTAGGGCAAAATTTCACTAAGTTAAAAGTTTCATGGACCCTTGTTCATAAAATCATAACTTGAGATACATGCATATTTTGGGAAAACTTTGTGAATCAAATTTGTAGATTTTGTGGAGGACTACAACTTTCATGTTGGAAGTTTTATTTGAATCCAATTTCATCATGGTGAAAAAGTTGGGAAAAGTTGGAAACAAATAAGAAAATTTCATAACTTAGAAAATTTCTAAGTTATGAAAATCTTCCATTTTAAACCCTAATTCTCAAAATTAGGTTTCTTAATGAACAAGTTTCATGTTTGACACATCTTGATGAAAAATGACCCTTGGCACTTGATTTTGACCAAAAAGTCAAAGTTTGACTTTTCAGTGTACAATTGATTTTTGATCAGGTGACTGGAAAATTCATCTGTCAATCCAATGCATTTGAGACCTTTTGAACCTTGTGATTAGGTAAAGATGATGCCATTGAGTCCTTGAATCCATGCTTGTACCCAATTTTCCATTGGCTAGGCGAAAAATCAGAAATTGCCCTTCTGTAGTCAAAACCCTAAAAATGACCATTTTGCCCTTTTGATGATCTGATCAAATTTCTTGAGGATTTGTGGTAAAAACTTGATCAAATGGTTCATATGAGTTTATAATGTTGATGTGGATCAAAAATTGTGAGGTTTGACTGTAAATTGGCCACAATTGACTTTTTCCCCAATACAGCTAATTTTTAGGTCAACTATCCAATTGACTGGGCAAAAAATTGATTCAAGGCTTGAAACTTGGTATGGGAAATCTTATAAGTACAACATAAAGTATGAAAGTCACTTTGAGCATTGAAAGTCCAAGAATCCTTGTGCAAACTCAAACCCTAATTTCAAGTCATCAGTGCAAGGAGATGTCTTGAGCAGAGCAAACCCTAGCTTGGTCTTGAGTTCAAAGAGTCTTGTGAGGGGAAATCTTGATAAAATGAGAGGGAAAATTTTGGGGTACAACACAGGGTGTGGCAGGTCGTCACCGTCCATGGTGGTTAAGATCATTGCCCCACCGGAGAAGATGTTCTTGATTACAAATGGTCCTTCATAGGTAGGAGTCCATTTGCCCCTGGGATCACTTTGTGGCAAGATGATGCGCTTGATCACTAGATCTCTAACTTGATATACTTGGCGTCTGACTTTCTTGTTGAAAGCCTTGATCATCCGTTTTTGATATGTCTGACCATGGAAAACAGTAGTAAGTCTCTTTTCATTAATTAAGTTGAACTGATCAAGTCGGGTTTGAATCCAATCGTCCTCACTCAAACCTGCGTCCTTCATGATTCTTAAAGAGGGGATCTGAACCTCAATAGGTAGAACAGCCTCCATGCCATAAACCAAAGAATAGGGTGTTGCCCCAGTTGATGTGCGAGCCGTGGTACGGTACCCGTGGAGAGAAAACGGTAGCATTTCATGCCAGTCCTTGTAGGTGACTGTCATTTTCTGTATGATCTTTTTAATGTTTTTATTAGCAGCTTCGACTGCACCATTCATCTTTGGCCAATAGGGGGATGAACTGTGATGTTGAATCTTAAACTGCTCGCACAAGGCGGTGATCATAGAATTATTAAGGTTTGTACCGTTATCGGTGATGATCCTTTCTGGGATACCGTACCGGCAAATAAGATTCTTCTTGATGAAGTGGGCAACAGCATTCTTAGTAACGGAGGAGAAGGAAGCTGCTTCGACCCACTTTGTGAAATAATCAACGGCCATTAGAATGAAGTGGTGTCCATTGGAGGTTGTAGGCTTGATCTCCCTAATCATATTGATTCCCCACATAGCGAAGGGCCAAGGAGCTGTTAAGACATTTAGAGGAACCGGAGGCACGTGCACCTTGTCTGCATAGATTTGACACTTATGATAGGTCCGGGAGTGTTGATAGCAGTATTCTTCCATGGTAGACCAATAATAGCCTGCCCGTAGGATTTTCTTCGCCATCGTATGCCCACTAGAGTGAGTACCAAAGGTACCTTCATGTAATTCAGCCATGATCTTTTCAGCTTCAATCTTATCCACACAACGGAGCAGAATAGAATCATGATTACGTTTGTACAGGATGCCATTAATTAGGAAGAACTTAGCGGAGAATCTCCTTAGGAACTTTTTATCATTGATTGAAGCTCCTTCTGGATATTCTTGAGCCTCGAGATACCTTTTGACTTCATGAAACCAAGGCTGGTTCACTACTTCTTCAGTATTAATCTTGTGACAGTGTGCTGGTTCGTCCATTTGTTCAATGGTGATCTGGGGAGCCTCGTTATCCCAATTAAGTTTAAACATAGATGACATTGTGGCTAGAGCATCTGCTAGCTGATTTTCTTCTCGCAGGAAATGCTCGAAGGTAATCTGCTCGAAATGTGGTAACAATGTCAAAACATGTTATTTGTAAGGGATAAGGTTTGGATGCTTAGTGTCCCATTCTCCTTTGATCTGACTGATGACCAAAGCTGAATCCCCAAACACATCTAAAGATTTGATTCCCAAGTCTATGGCAGCCTTGAGACCAAAGATGCATGCTTCGTATTCTGCCATGTTGTTCGTACAGTTAAAGTAAAGTCTGGCAGTAAAAGGAGTATGGCATCCTTCCGGAGATATGAGTACAATGATGATACCATTACCAAGTGCATTGGATTCCCCATCAAAGAACAGGGTCCATCGGGATCCTTATCCAGGTCCGTCATATGGTCTGATTTCTTCACAGTTGTCTAATATCATTATGTCTTCGTCAGGGAATTCAAACTTCATAGACTGATAATCTTCTACAGCTTGATGAGCAAGATGATCAGCTAGCACACTGCCCTTTATAGATTTTTGGGTCGTGTACTGTATGTTATATTCTGTTAGGATCATCTGCCATCTAGCTATCCTTCCAGACAGAGCAGGCTTTTCGAAGATGTACTTTATCGAATCCATCTTAGATATCAGCAAAGTGGTATGAGTCAACATATACTGTCTTAGCCGGCGAGCAGCCCATACCAGAGCGCAACAAGTTTTCTCGAGCAGTGAATATTTGGTTTCACAGTCGGTAAACTTTTTGCTCAGGTAATAAATAGCGTGCTCTTTTCGGCCAGACTCATCATGCTGCCCCAATACATACCCCATTGAGTTCTCTAAAGCGGCCATATACATGATTAGTGGTCTTCCCTCGACTGGTGGAATCAAGCAGAAGGTTCTTGTAAATACTCTTTGATTTTGTCAAAAGCAATCTGATATTCATCATTCCATCTGACTACTTGATCTTTCTTCAACAACTTGAAGATTGGTTCACAAGTAGATGTTAGGTGAGAAATGAATCTGGCAATATAGTTCAGGCATACCAAGAATCCTATGACTTCCTTCTCAGTACGTGGAGCAGGCATTTCTTGTATCTCGTTGACCTTGGAAGGATCAACCTCGATGCCTTTTTTGTTGACAATGAAACCTAAGAGCTTACCGGACCAGACTCTGAATGTGCACTTGTTCGGGTTCAACCTTAGTTTGTACTCCTTCAATCTCACAAACAGCTTTTGCAAGTGATCAAGGTGTTCTTCTTCAGTTTTTGATCGGGCTATCATGTCATATACGTAGACCTCTATCTCATGATGTATCATATCATGAAACAAAGCTATCATGACGCGTTAATAGGTTACCCCGACATTCTTCAGTCTGAATGGCATCACTTTGTAGCAGAACGTACCCCACTGTGTGAGAAATGTAGTTTTCTCCATGTAATCAGGTGCCATTTTGATTTGGTTATAACCTGAAAATTCGTCCATGAAAGAAAATACTTTGTGTTGGGCTGTATTGTAAACCAGGATGTCGATGTGTGGAAGTGGAAAATCATCTTTAGGGCTGGCCCTGTTTAAATCTCTATAGTCCACGCACATTCTTACTTTTTTTTCCTTTTTAGGCACGAGAACAATGTTGGCAACCCATTGAGGATAGGAAGTAACAGCCAGAAATCCAGCATTGAACTGTTTCATGACTTCCGCTTTGATCTTTTCTGACATGTCAGGTCTCATGCGGCGGACTTTTTGCTTCAGTGGTGGACAATCTTCTCTTGTGGGTAGACGGTGTACAACAATGTCTGTATCAAGTCCCGACATGTCTTTGTACGACCAGGCAAATATCTGGACATAATCATGCAACAGCTGAATTAGGCGTTCCTTGACACTCAGCTCTAGATTGGCACCCACTTTGATTTCCTTTTTATCTTCCTCGGTACCCAAATTGATTTTATCCAACAGCTCCTCATGAGGCTGAATAGCTCTTTCCTTTTGTTGTAGTAGTCTGGCCAATTCCCCCGGCACTTCACAATCTTCCTTACCTTCGTATTCGGCTTGGTAGATCAAATCTTCAGAGTCACTAAAGGCTATAGCAGTATCGTTACTCGTGGGATCCGGAATGGAAGGGTACATGCATTTGTGAGTGTGGGTGTGTGTAAGGGTATAGCCATCTTAAAACAATAAAATGTAAAAGAAAGACAATGAGCATAAAAGGTTTATATATGAAAAAGCGTCCATGATTCATTGAATGTCATATGAAGATGAAATAAGAACCCTTACAAATGGACCAATGTGTCTCGGGTAAAACACACGGTTGAAAATGTACGAATTGTTTGTGAATATTACAAGTCCAACAAAAATGTAAAAGATAAATTATTGAGAGATGAAAGTTATTGGGACAAAGTCTTTGGCTTCCTAGTTGCGAAGTCCTCCGTTGACAGTAGGAAATATCCAATCTTCCAAGCTGCCATCTTCTACATTGTCTTCCTCAACAGCATTGGCATTATGACCATGCCTAGGCATCAGAGCGAAAATGACATTCGGTTTCTCAGGCGCTTCAAACTCAACTTCCTCCGTGTCTATCAGGTCTTGGATTTTGTTCTTCATAGCCCAACAGTTGTTGGTGTCGTGCCCTGGACTTTCAGAATGGTATGCGCATCTGGCATTCGGATGGTAATGAGGAGACGCAGTATTGGGATTCTTTAGGGCCTCTTTTAAAGTCGCCAGATTCAATTTCAGAAGATATGGTAGAACCTGGGCTGGAGTCATGTTAATCTTGGTGAATTGCCGGACTGGCCTTTCCACCCTTGGCTGGTTATTTCTTGGCTGGTCTGATGCAGGCTTTGGAATCATAACGGCCCCCACCATTGGTCAGTGTTCAGTTCTTCCTTGATTTCTATGTGAATAGATAGTAGACACTTCCTTCTTCCCACTGAAGGGATTTTTTACAACTGTAGATGCAGACACGTCTTTCTGAATCTTCCCACTTCTTATACCAGCTTCCACCCTTTCGCCGGTTAAAATCAATTCAGTAAACCCTGCAGAGGAGCTCCCAATCAGATGATTGAAGAAAGGGCCTGATAGACTTCCCAAGAACATATCCACCAACTCCCTTTCAGACAAAGGGTGTTGCACCCTTCTGGCTAAATCTCTCCACTTTTGCTCGTACTCTTTGAAGCCCTCATTTGAAACCATAGCCATACTCTGAAGTTGAGTACGGGTAGGCGCCAAATCAGCGTTGTACTGATACTGTTCATAGAAAGTTGATGCCATGTCTTCCCAATTGTGGACATCGGCCCTTTCCAACTGGTAGAACCAATCAAGTTGCGTTCTTGATAAACTGTCTTGGAAAAAGTGGACCCACAAGTCTTTGTCAGCATAGTGCGGCTGAATCTTCCTGACATATGATCGGAGGTGCATTTTAGGACAAGACACCCCCATCATACTTGTAAAATAATGGCACTTTAAACTTTGGCGGGATTACAATTCCTGACACCAGCCCTAATTCCTCGAAATCTAGCCCCGGTACTCCCTATATTTCCATAGAAGTTAGACGCTCTTCCAGGTGTTTGTATTTGTCATCAGCCGGAGGGTATTGTTGTTCAGAGTAGTCCTCTTCTTCTTCAGAGTCTGACAGTACTGCCGTCTCTTTTACTTTTCTTTCCCCTTTGTCAGAGGTTGTTGTAAATTCTAAGGTCCTTTTGGCTTGTCCCTGAAACCTTCTGCCCATGATAACCACACCAACTGGCTTCTTCTTCTTTTTCTCTTTCTCTTTTTCTAGCAGAGTCTTTAGCTCCTCCTGCCCCTTGGCTAAGGTCAAGAGTAACTGTTGAAATTGTGTATTTTGAGCTTGAAGGTCTTTAACCGTCTGTTCGAGATCTATCTTGCTGAAATAAACAGTTAGAGGGATGAGGAAAGTTATTGTAAATACCTGTTTATGTTTATGATGAATGATATGTATTCATGCAATGCTTTCAAGGATTTAAAAAAATTCAAATTTGTTTCAAACAAAAAGAAACACACGTTATATCAATAAGATAGAATTTGAGTACATCAATGCCCCTAGGGAAAAATAATACAAAATTCTAAGATAAAAATACATTGTGCATCCTCTTTGGTTCAATGTAGGTATTGAGAGTCTGCTCTTCATGAAGTAGCCAAGTGAGTTCCAAAACCTTCTTATCGCTTGCGTAGAATTGGGCTTCGAAAGTATCGCGCTCTCCTTTGTGATGTATCCAATCCCTTTGTAGGTCTTCGAGTGATGTAGGCATGTCAGGATGTAGGATAGTGTATGGAACTTCTCCCTCCTTAACAGGCTCAACAATCACTGGGAGAATGGAAGGATAAGGCATCATAAGACTTTGAGCGCGGGTTCATACCCACTTGAGGTAAGGCTCAAGAGGGAAGGAATTCTTGTGTCCCAAAGTCTTGCTATCCACCTTGTTTGGCATCCTCCAAGCTCGGATGAATCTTTGGCGAAGTCCTTGATTGTCGTTGTCATAGTCGAAAACCAAGCCTTGAATCAGCATATCATGTGGGCCACCCCTTCGGACATAACCAAACTGTCTTAGAGCCAAGCAAGGGTTGTAGGCGACGCCTCCCCTAATGCCAAGTAGAGGGACATTAGGGAATTCCCCACAATGGTCAACAATAATAACATTCTCTTTGGATTGAGAACACCAATGAATATCTGAATGTTTAAGTGTCATCAACCTTTGTGACCACCTCAAACCTTGCTCATTCTTCAAGACTGATTGGGGAAGATGAGAAATAAACCATCTTGTCAGGAGAGGAGTGCAACACATAAGAACACCTCTTTTCCTCATTGTACGAGTGTGAAAAGAGTGTAAGATATCTCCAAGCAATATAGGCACCGGATTGCGGGACATGAAGATTTTGACAGCACTCACATCTATGAGTTGGTCAGGGTTAGGGAACAAGACTATCCCATAGATGAGAAAAGCTACAATCTCCTCAAAAGCTTGCAAGTTCAAGGAGTTCCAACAACTTTGGGCCTTCTCAAACAAGAACTTTGCCAAGAAACCTTTGACACCACTTCTAGTTTCCCAATGAGTTGTGACATCAGATGAGTGCAAGTGCAGGGCTTGAGCAATCTCTTCTGGCTTTGGATCGCTTTCCGTACCGTTGAAAGGTAGTTGATTGAGAATGGGAATCCTCAAGAGTTGAGAGAAGTCTTCCAAAGTAGGCACAAGGTGGTAGTCAGGAAATGTGAAACAGTGATGCAAAGGGTCAAAGAACTGGAAGAGAACCTTCATCATGTCTTCCTTTGTGTTGGAGGTGACCAAGTTGAGTAGACGACCATGCCTATCGGTGAATGGAGAGTTCTCAGGGATCCTTGAAGCTAGCTCCTTGAGTTGTGGAGGAATTCTTACAAGGTTGACTTGGATAGTTTTCCTGCGAAGTGACTCCATATCCTACAAAACAAGAACAAAGATGAATTTCCAAAATCCTTGAAATGGTTAGTGGATGCATATGATTCTCATGATGTCCATGATGTTATGCACAAGTATATATGTACAAACAAATCAAACAAGTTCCTAGTTTAGGCTTGCATGGGGTTTCATAGGTAAGTACCCTCTTGAAGTTTAGTTGGCTCAACCTGTCCTAGTAATAGTAACCGGGTTCTAAGGAGCTCAATATCACTGGATTGTTTCCTTGTTCATTGTTTCAGTTCGAGACTCTTTACTGGCGACCAAAATATCCCAAGAAACCAACCCTCAATGAGTGTAGTATTGAGTATCTACCAACTTCGAACTGCACCAAAGCCGGTCATCTCACAACATCCTAAAAGGCCAAGTTGGTCAAGTAAAGGGTTCTAGAAGTTAATTAGTGCTTCATGACATCACTCAGCGGCCCCGTATTCTCTTTGATTGACTCAAAGGCTAGCATTACCCACAAATATGTCACACTAACATAGTTATTTCTTAGACCGTGTCGTTATACCCCGCACAGTTTCCACAACGTATTGCTATTTACCTATAATGTTTCCCAAATCCGGGTGGAGGATTCAAACCCAAACAATAGAACCAAAATGTAAAGCAAACAAGTCAAACAAGGTAAGAAAATAAATATGATCTAAACCCTAAGGTAACCCCACTTTTATATTTTGTCCCCAGCAGAGTCGCTAGTTCTGTGATACGGTGTGAGAACTTATTTGGGGTTTTGCGTTTTATCATAAATGTCGCGGTTAGCAAGAGTCGCCACCGACTTTTATTTTATCCAAAAGGAAAGGTAAAAAAGCACAGGAAAGACCTTTGAGATGTTTTCTTGAGTTATGGGGGTAGATTATGAAAAGGGAAGGTTCTAGCACCCTTTTCATTCATGGTTTTCCATGGGCTCTTAGTTACTTGTTTAGATCACTTGCTTTGTTTTGTTTGAAATGGTGTTTGGTGTGGTTTTGAAAGTATTTGGTAAAAGAGGCCATTGTTTAGGCAATCTTTGTAATGATTCTCGTTCGTAAGAATGTATACAAGATGTTTGTCTTTTTAAAATGTTTTCAATGTTTTGCAAGATGTTTTGAAATGTGTGTGTGTTTGTTTTTTTGAAAATAGCAAGGATTGTTGTTTGAAATGGAGCAAGTAACTTAGAAGCTATCTACTTACTCAAATGTCTTTCTTGTGCATTTTCTATTCCTTTGACATTGTTGACTTACCATTGATTTGGTAAGCAACCCTATCTTTGGAAGTAAGCGGGACGGGCATGGGTCATCGTATAACCATGATAGCAATGTTGCCAAGTATCTTAGCATTTTTTGAGGGGCCAAGATCATTTTGTTTAGGAAACTTTCAATAGCGTCATCGAGGGGCTATGATCTTATATTTGTTTTGTTTTGCCAAGATACTTCGCATGCGTAACATGGCCATTTTGTTTTAGGCAACCAAGTGGGAGAAACCCTAAGGGTGCTTGTGTGCAAGGTGTATCTTTTTCATGCTTTTGATTTTGTCTTGTATTAAGGGTTTTCTATTTTGCTTTGTTTTGTTCTTGTCATGCAAACCCTAATTACTTATCATGGTATATAAAGCGATAAATTGCGTAATGTAAATGTACTAAGCTATTACAACAATTTTTATGGGAGGGGGGAATACAGGTTTGAATGGGGATTTGCACAAACATAAAGCTAAATATATTTATTACAACCAAATCGAATATGCGTGAATTAAATAAATATAGTACAAATATTTAAAATGCAATGCAATGTTTATATTAGAAAAATGTTTTATGTCTTGTTTTTCTGTAAGAAATATATTTAATTTAAACCTAAAAAAGGAAAAAAATAATATTTATTTTTGGAAGGGGATTAAACCCTAGTTTTTAATTAAAAGAAAATAATGTTCTATATTTATTAACTTGTATATTTTTTATATAAAAAATAATAAATAATATTATGTTTAAATATTAAAAATTAAATATGAGTATAAAATAAGTATTTATGAGTATAAAATGTATAATAAAAATATTAAGTATTTTTTAATTATATTTACAAGTTATTTAAGAAAAATAAATTCTATCTTATTCAAATTAATTAATTAATTTTTTTATTTGAAAAAATAACAAAAAATAAAATAAAAGTGTAAAAATAAAGAAATCATTTTTTAGAATTTTTTATCATTCAGAAAAATAAACAAAAGTGTTTAAATATGAAAATATGAAAAAAAATATAAAAATATAAAAAGTCAGCCAGGGGGTGCAAATAGCAAAAACAAAAAAGCCAATGCAACAAAAAGCCCAAAACCACTTCATCCCTGTCCTTCGTTCATCCTCTTCACACGTTTTCCAGTTCAACCTGTATCTTCCTTATGCTTGCATAAAAACAAAAACTCATAACAAGAAAATGTGGCATTTGAGCTCACGATTCCAACCATATAAATTATGTAACCTAACTCTTAAAGATCAAAGAGAATTTTGAAATCCCTAATTCGTGACCTAATTTTTTCAGAGTTTTCAATCTTCAAATTCTCTTAGCACAAGTAATGTAAATGAAAAGTAATGATATGTACAACTTCGTTATGATGAGAGCTACATTTTTTCTTCACAAATTGTGGCTTGAAGTTGCCTATATACAAAGATAGAGTTTAAGAAAATACCTCCTTCAGCTGGAATCATGTAGGACAATGTAGGGACTTTAATGGAGGCCTGATGATTGTTTAAGCTTCCTTGAACTTCCCTGAACCTATTCCAATGCTTATCTTGCTCTGAGGATGGCTGGAAATCTCTGACCAAGTCCAACTGCAAGCTTCCAAGTTGAAAATGGCAGATGCTGAAACAGGGGTTACAGAACCAGGGTGATGGCTTGGATTGGCTAGGTATCAAGTGAATAAGATGTTTGAATTGATTAAACACAAAACGCACGAGCCAAATGAGAGTTGGCTGTGCTTTTGCAGAAAACTGTGAGCTTGGGCAGTTTTGTGGTGTTTTTCAGTTTTAGTGAGTTCTAAGTCCAAGCAAAATGTGTGATGCCTTGTATAAAGTTTGCATATATGTATAGAAGTGATACAAAGTAAGCCCTTACTAGTTGTGCAAGCTTTGGACCTTTTGCCAATTTTCTTGTACTTGAAGTAAAGTTGACAAGACAAATCCCACATGCTTGTACCAGCTTGCTTGAGGGATGAAATGAGCTTGTACAATTTGCTTGAGAACTGTGGAGTTTGCTTGTATCAAGGGGACAGGTCCAATGCTCCAAGTTGACAAAGTTGCAAAAGTGCAACTTTATGAAAATGGCAATGTAGCCTTTTTGCCCAAAATGGAAATACATCTTGTGTAAAGCTTCAAAAGCAAGGATAAAGGCTTTGGATTCTGAGTATGCATTTAATTAAAGAGTGTATAGCAAGCTTAGGATCTGTAAAGCAAGATATAACCAGCATAGGTTTGATTTGCAACTTGATTCTATGTGAAAATGGCTTGATCAAAAAGTGAGAAAATGCCAACTTTCCTTCTTCGATTCTCCCTACTCAAAAATGATCTTGGAGAGTTCTTGGACATTTTGGAAAGCTTGCAATGTGCTATATAATCCATATTTGAAATTAAATTTGATATACCTCTTGGAACTATGTGAAAGGTTTCCATGAAGTTGGGTCCAAAACTTGCCTAAATTAGGGCAAAATTTCACTAAGTTATTTAGTTCATGGCCATGTATTCACAAAATCATAACTTGAGATCCAAGCATCTTTAGGGAAAAGTTTGTGAATCAAAGTTGTAGTTTTCATGGAGGACAACAACTTTCATGTTGGGAACTTTTCTTGAATCAAAATGCATCATGGTGAAAAAGTGGTGAAAAGTTGAGAAAAAATAAGAAAATTTTTATACTTGAAAAAATTCTAAGTTATGAAAATTTTCAAATTAAAACCCTAATTTTCAAATTTGGTTTTCTTGGTGAACAAGTTTCATATTTTGACATATCTTGATGAATTATGACCCTTGGTACTTGATTTTGACCAAAAAGTCAAAGTTTCACTTTTCAGTATACAATTGACTGCAAATTTCATCTGTCAATCCAATGAACTTGAGATCTTTTGAGCCATGTAATTAGGTCAAGATGATGCCATTGAATCCTTTAAATCATGCTCGAACTCTATTGGTCATTGGCTAGGTTAAAAATCAGAAATTGCCCTTTCTCAGTCAAAACCCTAATTTTGACCATTTTGCCCTTTTGATGATTTGATCAAATTTCTTGAGGAGTTGTGATCCAAACTTAATCAAATGGTACATATGAGTCTATAATGTTGATGTGGATCAAAAATTATGAAGTTTGACTGTAAATTGGCCATGGTTGACTTTTTCCCCAATACAGCTGATTTTTAGGTCAACTGTCCAATTGACTGATCAAAAATGTGGTTCAAGGCTTGAAACTTAACATGAGCAATCTTAGGGGTCCAAAATGATGTATGAAAGTCACTTGAAGCATTGATGGTCCAAAAATCCTTGTGAAAACTCAAACCCTAATTTTGGGTTATCAGTGCAAGATGAGATGTCTTGAGCTAACCAAACCCTAATCTTGTCTTGAGTCCAAGAAGTCTTGTGAGAAAAGTCTTGATAAATGAGAGGGCAAATTTTGGTGTACAACAGTTTTTCTTGCAAGGTTTTTTGTGGCTTGTCATATCTGAAATAATGAGAATATATAGTGATGAATTAAGTCAAAAGGGATTAGGCTTGGACCTTTGTAAGAAAGCCTCTTATTTTATCTAATTTATTTTGAATTTTAAATAAATAAAATCAAAATAAATAGAATAAAAATCCAAGGGCTGTATGAACAAGTTCAGAAGTTCATATTGAGGCCTATAACACGCATGGACCTTGAAACACAAGCCCACTAGCCCAAATATTCAATTTTGGTCACTTTAGGTTTCATGCATTTTCTCAAAATTTCCCAACTTGCACCAATTATAACTCTCTCAATTTTCATTATTTGAAGGTGATCTTTGACTTTCTGGAAATCTTAAGATGTCCTCTATAATATCTATGTTTGTCATTTTTGCATTTTAAGGCTTTATCTTGATGTAAGTTGCCTTGACAAAAAGTGTCTTTTTGTTGACTTTTGAAATGACCTATAAGGTTTTGGCTCATATCTCTCAAATGAAACTTTTTTTGGACTTCAGCTTAGAGAGATAAAGTTATAGATAATTTAATTTCCTTCAAAATAATATTTGGTTGATAAAAATATGATGAAGCGTGTGAAAGTTGTGCTTGGTCAAAGTTCAGTTGACTTCTCCTTAAGAAAACCCTAATTTGGTAACTTTTGACTTTTGATGAATCTTGAGTTTTATTGATGAATCATGATCAAACCTTGATCAAATGATGAATGTGACTTTCAAATCTTGATATTGACCAAAAATATTGAAGTTTGACTATATGTTGACCATAGTTGACTTTGTGTCCAATGTAGTTGATTTTCAGTCATATGGGCAATTGACTGAGCAAACTTGTAATGCAAGGTCTGAAACTTGGCATGAGGATTCCTTGATACATATGAGAAACCATGAAATCAACTTTAGGCATTATAAGTCTAATTTTCATTGAGAAAAGCAAAACCCTAGTTGTAAGTCAACTACTTATGAGGAGAATGTCTTGGATAATAGGACAAAAAAATTTTGGGTACAACACTCATACGTCCCATTTTAGACAAAACTCCATATGAACTTTTAAACGGTAGAAAACCCAATTCATCACATCTTAATGTTTTTGGTTGCAAGTGTTTTATTTTAAACAATGATAAGGATAACCTTGGGAAATTTATCGCGAAAGCCGACGAAGGTATCTTTCTTATATACTCCCAAACTAGTAAAGCATATAGAGTGTTTAACAAGAGATTACTTACTGTTGAAGAGTTGGTTCATGTTTTCTTTGACGAGTCTTACCTGAAAAATGTCGGGAAATGTATTTCGTTTCATGATACAGGTGCATCAAGACAAGACATACTCAAGGATATCGAAGAAGGAATTGATCAACCTAAATCGGTAAAATCTGAGGAAGAGGAGGAGGAGTAGTAATATGACCCTCTTGAAGAGAAGAATGATGAAGGTCAAAACAAAAATGATGGACTTACTTTGGAATGGAGAACTTCCAAAGACCGTGCTATCAACAACATTCTTGGTGACATCACAAAGGGGGTAACCACTCGCTCTAAAATAAGTAATTTATTTTATCACTTTGCTTTTGTATCTCAATTTGAGACTAAAAATGCAAAAGAAGCCTTGATTGATGAGTATTGGCTTATGGCCATGCAAGAAGAATTAAACAAATTTGAAAGGAATGAAATTTGGGATCTTAGCCCTCGTCCAAAAGATCATCAAGTCATTGGCACCAGATGGGTTTTTAGGAACAAACTTGATGAAAATGGAGTGATAACTAGAAATAAGGCTCGTCTAGTGGCTCAAGGGTATAACCAAGATGAGGGCATTGTTTATGAGGAGACGTACGCTCTCGTTGCCCTACTCAAGGCTATACGCCTCTTACTAGCCTATGCATGTTCTCAAAACTTCAAGTTATTTCAAATGGACGTGAAAAGTGCATTCCTTAACAAATATATTAATGAAGAAGTGTATGTTGCTCACACCCCCCCCCCCCCCCGATTTTGAAAATCACAAGTATACTAATCATGTGTACAAATTAAAATGAGTTTTGTATGATCTCGAATAAGGTCCTCGTGCTTGGTATGAAGGGCTTAGCAAATTTCTACTTGATCAAGGATACTCTAGAGGCAAGGTAGATAATACGCTCTTTATTAAACGCCAATGAAAACATATACTTCTTGTTCAAATATATATGGATGATATTATATTTGGTTTCACTAACATGAAATTGGTTAAGGAGTTTAGTGAGCTTATGCAGTGAGAACTTGAAATTAGTCTTATGGGGGAGTTAAACTACTTTCTTGGACTTCAAATAAAAAAAATCAATGAAGGAACCTTCATATGTCAAACAAAGTATTGTCTTGAATTGCTAAAGCGCTTTGGCATGAAAGAGGCAAAATCAATTGACACACCAATTCCAACTAACAGAAATTTAGACAAAGATGTCAAGGTAAGGATGTAGATGTCAAGAAATATCGAGGTATGATCGGATCCCTTTTTTTACCTTACTGCATCTAGGCCCGACATCATGTTTAGCATTTGTATGTGCGCTCGGTATCAATCGACTCCTAAGGAATATCATCTAAAAGCTGTTAAACATATTCTTAGATATCTTCATGGTACATCTAAGTTTGGGCTTTGGTATTCCAAAGGAAGCGATTGTAGTTTGGTAGGATATTCTAATTCTGATTTTGCTGGTTGCAAGTCAGATTGGAAAACCAATAGTGGAACTTGTCACATGTTTTCAAACGGATTGGTTAGTTGGCATAGCAAAAAGCAAGTTTTAGTTGACTTGTCAACCACTGAAGCAGAATATGCAGCTGGTGATAGTTATTGTGCACAAACCCTTTGAATTAAGCAACAACTACTTGAATTTGATATTTAACTTTTGCATATTCTCATCATGTGCGACAACACTAGCACTATCAATCTTACCAAAAATCTGGTCCTACATTCTCACACTAAGCATATTGAGATTCGTCACCACTTCCTACGTGACCATGTTGAAAAAGGTGACGTTGTATTTGAGCATGTTGATAGTAAAAATCAACTTGTGGATATTTTTACAAAACCATTTGCAATAGAGCCCTATTTCAACATTCGACGGGAATTGGGGATTCTTGACATCTCAAATGTTGTCTAAGATGTAGATGTTACATGCACTCTTAATACATGTGATCAAACTTTCCTTGAGAGTTTCATACTTACGAGTGAATTCTTCATTTCGTGTGTTGTTGAGGTAATATTGTTCCTTTTCTCATTGAAACTAAGCCCTTTTACTATCATATGTTTTAGCTGGTAATTTGTGTGATATGTCCTCCATGAATGCTCATTTCCAAAAATTTATAATTGTCAACCATTGTGTGTTTTCAGTTTATATGTTTATAGTGACTGACATTTGTATTTTTTAAGTATGTTCTTGATTCTCATGCATATTGTGGTTCTTATTGCCTGCATCTCTTATAAGATGTTTATCTATTCTTTGATACATGAATTAAATGTGAAATTACTATTTGGCTTTTTGCGTGTCTTAATCATGTCATATCATATGTTGTGAATGCATTTCATTCTTTGGTTTTATTGGTGATTTATTGTTCGCCAAGCTAGGCACATGTGTGTGCGACATCAGGAGCACCATTGTGATATCTTGCATACTAATGACGTTTGAAGCGACTTGAGGAAGTTGCATAAGCAACACATTTCTCATATTTTGTGCCCTCTGTGTATTTTATTGTGGTGAAAATTATCTTTGTATTTTTTATGATTATTAATCTTGCGTAATATCGTGTGTATGGGAACATGTATGTTTACGCTCTTACTTTTGCAAAATGTTTATGTGTGATTTATTTGTCTTTGTGTGAATTTTGATACTTCTCATCGTGTGGTTTTTCTCTTTTTGATGTTGTCAAAGGGGGACAAGTATAAGGAAAGAAGATGTATGCACATATTAAGGGGGGCTATCATTGAAGACATGAAAAACATCATCAAAATACTTGAGTTTTGCCATCATAAAAAAGGGGAGTATGTGGATGCATTTCTCTTATAGATATTTTGCATGATATAAAAACTAGGAATTGATTTTAGCTTTTTTGTATATTGAATGATATCTCTGAGTATTTATGTGCACCCTTGCATTAAAAGTCATTAGGAACCTTAAGAAGCATATAAAACAAGTTTGGTTTGGTTATCCATTGGTCTCATAAAGAAAGAAAAAAATAAGTTTTTGCACAAAATTCATGCGCATGTGTCGACACATACGAGTTTCGTGTCGGCACATGTGTTATTTTTTTAAGAAAATAACTCTCTATAAGTTTGTGTTGACTCATCCTCTTGTTTGTGTCGACACATGTCTTTAAACTACTCTATGTGTCGACACATATGAAATTTGTGTTGAGTCATGTGCTGTTGTTTTAAATCCTAAAAGTCACTGGAAGTTCATGTTGACTCATGGGCTGCTATAGGTCGACACATGTGCCTATTTCTGTCACACATGTGTCGTCATATACTATACCAAACTTCAAAAATCAATTTTTGTTGTGTTTCTAGGTCTTTCTTTTGCCTCCAAGTTCCACACACACACACACACACACACACACACACACACACACACACACACATATATATATATATATATATATATATATATATATATATATATATATATATATATATATATATATATATATATATATATATATATATATATATATATATATATATATATATATATATATATATATATATATATATATATATATATATATATATATATATATATATATATATCATACATACATCATTATCATTTTTATTAAACTATAAACACTTACTTGATTGTTCTTCATCTTCAACCTTAACCCTATACATACACAGAAACAACGTACACATAATCATTCAGTTTTTGGGTTTCATCTAGACTCAGTTGATAGCATTTAATTTAGGTTGGTTGTAGCCTAAGATTGGGTTAAGAATCAAGGGGTTTCATTTGGAAAAACCACGAGAGTTTTTACCTCAAGATTATATGGAGATTTGAGGGTTTTTAACAAGATCGTGCCGATATTGGATTCAACCGAGTGAAGACCTTGAAGAACTGGGTGGATCTTGCAAGCCTAGTAGCATGATACGGTGAATCTATTGGAGTTGTTTGGGGGCTTGATCTAACTCTATCAAGACAAAGGGAATTTTGTTGGATTATCATCAACCATTAGTGTTGTAGGGTTGCATTGAAACATTTCTCTTATAAAGATACTTTTGCAAATAGTAAGAAATTTGTCTCAATTCCAAAACAGAATTAGGGGGAGACCTAGCCATATCGATGATGATTGGCAAACTTCCTTAACAAATCCTCGTATCGTTCTCTATCTCTCTCTTTATCTCGCTTTAGTTCTTTTATATTTTATTATCAATTTATTATACTCTTGATTTTGTAAATTGATTAGGTTAGAAATATTCTTTGAAAGTTTAAATAATTTTATTGTTGTTCTTAGAATCCCTTTGAATGAAAGAGATTTTAACATCAACAAAATTCAAAGGAATTTATGAAAAATTAAAGTGCACACTAAGTGTTCAATAAATTTTCTAAATAAGGTTTACCTTCAATTTCATTGGAAGTAGGTTACTTGATTGATTCTGTTCAAATTGTTGACTGAGAATTTTCTGTGTTGCTCACTTAGCATCTTTACTTAACGTGAGTTAATTAAACGCATATCTGAGCTCTAATAATCGTGTGCGTTTAGACGACTTCGATCTGGGACACGACTTCTGCTAACCATTGGTTTTAACTTGATCTAAAAACTCTTTTAAAATTAAATTTTGAATTGGGTATCTATTCACCCTCCTCTAGATAAGTTTTCGTCGTCTAACAGTGATGAGAACTTAGAATAAAAAAATTGGAGACATTCAAATTAGCCCTATTGATATAATGAAAGTGGAGATTGATGGATCATCGTAAGGGGAAAATATCCACATTAGGTCAGAGACTCAACTAAAGGTAAAAGACTCACTCAAACAAGTGAGAAAGATATCACATATTCGCTCAAAACTTAAAGACAATGGGTGTGTGAGTCATCTAACTTATAAAGTATTCAACTTTCACGTTTTCAAGCAATATGAGACTTACACAACTCACATTGGTTCTTAACAGCCTCCCTCTCAAGTGTGAGTTCATCCACTATGCTCCTCCTGAAACAGAAGATATTTCATCCACATACTTGTACCGTTATTTATAGACATCCTTATCATGTATCAGACACTTCAACGAGACGCATCGCCTGATCACTTCAAATAGATGTAATATTTGGACTTTGATGGTCGAGAATATGAAAAAGCTATTTTTTCAAGGAGAGGGCGACACTTATCGACGAGTGGACACATTACACTAATTGATTTGGAACTTAGTAGTATTCCCATATAACCCTTGTTATTCTACAAAGAACAAAAGAAAATATTACAATATTTAACAAGCATTCAAAATAACTTCTTATAGAATGGAAATTCGGACCATCAAAAAATTTGTTAGGTTAGTTGGGAAAGAATTTGCAAGAAGAAGGATGATGGAGAACTTAGAATAAAAGACTTGGAGAAATTTAAATTAGCCATGTTGAAAAAATTAAAGTGGAGATTGATGGGTCATCATGAGAGGGAAGCGTTCATATTGAGTTAAAGACTTACCTAAAAGTCAAATATTCACCTAAGCAAGTGGGGGAGACATCACACGTTCACCAAAGACCTTAAGACAATAGGTGTATGAGTCATCTATCTTATAAAGTGTTCATCCTTCACTTTTTCAAATAATGTGAGACTCACACAACTCACACTTATTTCTCAATAATATGTCCATTAAATGTGATTCTATCCACTATATGCTCCTCCTTAAACGTAAGTGTTGTACCCCAAAATTTTCCCTCTCACTTATCAAATATTTTCTCACAAGTTCTCCCTTGGTTCAAGACTACACAAGGTTGATCAGCTTAAGACACCTCCCCAAGCTCTAATGACTGAAAATTAGGGTTTGAGGTTGCACAAGGATAATTGAAGTTTTAATGCCTCATATGACTTTCATGGATCATATTGGACCCTCAAGATTGCTCATGTCAAGTTTCAAGTCTTGGATCACATTTTTGCTCAGTCAATTAATCAGTTGACCTAAAAATCAGTTGTATTGAGGAAAAAGTCAACTGTGGTCAATTTACAGTCAAAATTCATAATTTTTTATCCATATCAACATTGTGAACTCCTATATGTCATTTTATCAAGTTTGGACCATAATTCCTCAAGAAATTTGATCAGATCATCAAAAGGGCAAAATGGTCAAAATTAGGGTTTTGATTGAGAAAAGGAAATTTCTGATTTTTTTTTACCTAGAAAATGTTTGATTGGTTGGAAAAATGATCTCAAGGATTCAATTTCATCATTTTAAACTAATGGCATGACTCAAAATATCCCTCAAGATCAATTTATAGTTGATTTTCAGTCAACTGATCAAAAGTAAACTGATACAGTGAAAAGTCAAACTTTGACTTTTTGGTCAAAATCAAGTGTCAAAGATCACAATTCATCAAAACATGTCAAAATATGAAACTTGTTCATCAAGAAATCAAAAAGTCAAGATTTCATTTTGAAAAGTCAAAGTTTCCAAACTTAAAAAGTTTTCTAAGTGTTGAAAACTTCATGTTTTTCACAACTTTGAGCCATTTTTTCACCATGATGCAAGATGATTCATGTGATACAGTGGGAGAACTGACTTGGGTTTTGCGTTTGTTTTCGCAAATGTTTCGGTTGAGCAAGATTCGCCATCGACTTTTTATTTTATCCTAAGGAAAGGTCAAAAAGCACAGGAAAGACCTTTGAGATGTCTTCTTGGGTTCGGAGAGTAGATTATAGAAAGGGAAGGTATTAACACCCTTTCTATCCATGGTTATCCATGGACTCTTAGTTACTTGCTTAGATCACTTGCCTTTGCTTTTCAATTGTTTGAAATGGTGCTTTGTGTGTGTGGTTTTGAAAATGTTTTGAAAAAGATGCCTTGTCTAGGCAACCATTGTAACAATTCTTGTTTGAATGTTTTACAAGGGTGTTTGTCTTTTTGAAAAGATGTTTCAATGTTTTTTGAAAGTTTGTTTTGAAGTTGTATTATGATGTGTGTTTTGAAAAAATGGCAAGGATTGTTTTGCAAGATTGGTCAAGTAACCAAGAGCTATCTACCCTAAATTTATCAAAGATCTTTCTCATGTTTTAACCCTTTTAACAGTGTTGTTTCACCATTGTATTTGGTGAACAACCTTGTGTTAGGATGTTAACGAGACGGGCGTGGGTCATCGTTTAGACCATGAATGCAATAGTGTCAAGTATCTTGACAATTTTCTTGAGGGACTATGATCATTTTTGCTTAGGCAACAAGATAACGTCATCGAGGGACTATGATCATTTTGATTGTTCTTTGTTTTGTTTTGTTTTGCCAAAGTACTTGACATGCAAACATGGCCCATTTTTGAAGGCAACAAGTGGAGTAACCCTAAGGGTGCAAGTGTGCATTGTGTTTGTTTTTCATGCATGTTTATCTTGGATTTAGGTCAAACTATTTGTTGATTGATTTTTGCATACAAACCCTAAGTCTAAACATGGCATAATTGAAAGCTTTTAAATACGGAAATTTAAATGCTAAGCTATTACAACAATGATATAGGGAGGGGGTACAAGTTTGAGTTTGGGGGATATTTGACAAGGAAATAAAAACTAAGTTATTACAACCACATCGAATGTATAAGATACAAATATTAAATTGTACAATATTTAAATAAATGCAATAAATAAGCAAAATGTATTATGCACAAAAATGATTTGTGTTATGTATGTAAAAGTATTTTTCAATGTGAAATATAAACAAAAATAAAAAGGTCAAGTTTGAATTTTTTTGTGGTTTTAGGGTTAAACCCTAGTTTTTTGAATAAATATTATTATTTATTGATTATGTACAAAATAAATTAATTTTGCACAAAAGAAAAAGTATGTGGTTAAAAAGGTATTTTTGATGTCATATATTAATAAAAATAAAAATGTATTATTTTCATATTTTTGTCCTAAATATTTAATAAAATATGTATATGCATATATTAAATATATTAAATATGCTAAGTATATACAAAAAATAAAATATTAATTATTTACAAAAATGTATATTTTAGAAAATGTTTTCAAAATGTAAATAAAAATAATAATTGAAAATAAATATAATTTTGTATTATTTTTTATTGTTTTAAATAAAAAGGTATTATATTTTTTTACATATATATGCTAAATAAAACAAAAAAATGCCAAAAAAATGTGGAAAAATATTTTTAATGTTTTTAATGTTTGAATAAAAAATATTAAGTCAGAATAAAAAATAAAAAGTCAAAAATGATAAATATTTCACACAATGGGCCAGGGGGGTGCAAATTAAAAAAGGGGGTGCAAAAAGTAAGTTAACTCAGGCCCAGCCCAAGTCAACTTTGTCTTCAACCTCCAGCAATCTTTTGAAAACGAAAACGCGCGCGCCTCTTGTACCAAAGCTAACTCCTGATTCCTTGACTTTTACACAAAACTCATAACACCAATATTATAGAGCATCAAGAGACGAATTCAGACATATAAAATACTTGACCTAACTTTAAGAAACCAGGGAGAATTTCTTCATCCCCAATTTCTGACCTAATTTTTCTTCAATGTTCATGGCTAAAATTCTCACAGCATACTTAATATAAATGAAGAGTAATCATATGTATGGCTTCAGGGCAATGAGAAGAGCATGTTTCAGCTTGAGTCGTGTACAACAATGTGGCCAACTTCAATGGAGTTTGAGCTTTTGTATAGCTTGCTTGAGGTCCAATGATGCTTCCCAAATGCCTAGCTTACTTTGAATCACTCTGAATCGTGCTATGGAAGTCCACCTGCAAAAATGAAAAGTGAAAATGGCAGATGAGGTTAGGGGTGTTACAGCTGGTGTTTAGGGCTTGGGATAGTTTCAGTGGATGGTAGGGAATGTGTTTGAACAAGCTTTGGCCAAAACGCACGAGTGGATTGAGTTATGGACCTCAATATGCAGCAGGTACCCTGTTTTGCAGCAAAACTGTGATTTGGTGAATGAGGAGGTATTGAGGATGAATGAGTTGTGTTTTAGGTTAGTTAGGAGGTGTGGAAAATGTTCACAAAGTTTGCTTCAGCTTTTGTTTGCAAGAAGTGAGAGTTGTGTATATTTTGCAAACTTTCTTGTTTTTGAAGTAAGAAGGTTCAAGTTGCAATGCAGGCCTGTGTACCCTCTCTATCTATGCTGCACAAATTGATCTTGATCAGTGGGATTTGTGGATTTGATTTGGCTCCAAGATCTGGCCCCATGCCTCCAAGATTTGGAACTTGACATAAAGTGTAACTTTATCAAAATGACATGTTTGCTTTTTCTAATTAAGGACTAGTTTAGCATGTAATGTCCAAATGGATGAAATAATACCTTAATACAATGGTTTGGCATTTAATTAAGGTGTGTAAAACTGGTTTTGAGGCCTGCAAGCTACCATTGTACAAGCTGATTTGAAAATGCAAGTGGTGATGAACATGCCTTGGCCATGAACAAAAGTGAATTTTGACCAACTTTGTGAGTTCGATTCTCTCTAACCACAAGGGTGTTTGAGAAGATCTTGGACAATTTGGAAAGCTTGGAATGTGTACTACAATCCATCTTTGTAATTCAACTTGAAATTCCAAATGGAACCATGTGAAAAATGGCCAAGAAGTTGGACAAAAATCCTGCCTAGAATAGGGCAAAATTTCTCTAAGTTAAGAATGTTTTGTAACCTTGTTCCAAAACTCATAACTTGAGCTACAAGCTTCCTTTGAGAAAACTTTGTGAATAAAAGTTATAGATTTTGCAATGGAATACAACTTTCATGTTTCAAGTTTTGTTTGAATCCATTTGCATCTTGGTGAAAAAATGGGACAAAGTTAGGAAAAAATAAGAAAATTTCATAACTTAGAAAATTTCTAAGTTATGAAATTTTTTCATTTTAAACCCTAATTTGCAATTTTGGGTTTCTTAATGAACAAGTTTCATAATTTGACATGTCTTGATGAAAAATGAATCTTGGCACTTGGTTTTGACCAAAAAGTCAAAGTTTGACTTTTCACTATACGGTCAAATTTTGATCAGTTGACTGAAAAATTCATCTGTCAATCCTATGCATTTGAGATCTTTTGAACTTGTTGAAAGTGTCAAGACAATGTCATTGAGTCCTTGAGTCCATATGTGAGATTGGCTTGCCATTGGTTAGGTCAAATAGTCAAAAATTGCCTTTGTGCAGTCAAAACCCTAAAAATTACCATTTTGCCCTTTTGGTGATCTGATCAAATTTCTTGTGGAGTTGTGATCCAAACTTGATTAAATGATTCATATGATTTCATAATGTTGATGTGGGTCAAATTTCATGAAGTTTGACTGTCAATTGGCCATAGTTGACTTTTTCCCCAATACAGCTGATTTATAGGTCAACTGTCCAATTGACTGGGCAAAGATTGGAATCAAGGCTTGAAACTTGGTATGGATAAACTTGTGAGTCCAACATGAAGCATGAAAGTAATTTTGGGCACTTTAGGTCAAAACATCCCTGTGCAAACTCAAACCCTAATTTGGGTCAACATTGCAATGAGGAGTCTTGAGCAGAGCAAACCCTAACTTGATCTTGAGTTCCAAGAGCCTTGTGGTGAGAAAATGTTGATGAAATGAGAGGGCAAATTTTGGGGTACAACAGTTTCCCCTGTTCAATCTTCTTGCACCTGAAGAGTTAGATTGGCAAGATTGCCTTTCGCGACTCGAAGGTAAAAGGAGATTGGACACTAGAGTGCCCTTAAATTTGCGCTCGTCAAAACATGGATGCGGGAATGGGCTTAGAGATGCCATTTGGAGATGGGATTAAAGATGCCATCTGGAAGGGAGGCAAAATCTTGTCGGGGATGGGCTTAAAGATGCCATCTGGAAAGTTTGTTGAACTGTATGTCGTTGAAGTTGAAGCTTAATAATCTTATCCTGAAAAGGGTAAAATATTAGCTGAAACACAAAGTTATGTTGCATGAAATGTATGATGAAATATATGTTATATCAATGTTTATGTTATGAATGTAATGATTGCGCATGTAAGCTGATGAGCTGTCTTGTTGAGGATAGATGAATCCTGGATAGCCGGAGATATTAGATTCTTGACTACAGCCGGGGAAAGTGAATCCTTGACTGCTGTAGGGGGTTGCAAGAATCTTTTGATCATTGAAAATGAGAAGTCCTTGGACCACTGTTGGGGACTCAGGAGCTTGGGTTGTATGCCACTTTGAGAATGAGAATCTTCATTCTATTGGGAGTATCAGGAGCTTGGGTTGTATGCCGATCTACTGGGGTTTCAAGGATGAGAATCTTCATTCTGTTAAGGGTCAGAAATTGGGAGTATACCAATCCTCTGAGGTTTTAAGGATGAGAGTCTTCATTCTGTAAGGGTCAGAAACTGGGAGTATACCAATCTTCTGAGGTTTTAAGGATGAGAGTCTTCATTCTGTTAAGGGTCAGAAACTGGGAGTATACCAATCTTCTGAGGTTTTAAGGATGAGAGTCTTCATTCTGTTAAGGGTCAGAAATTGGGAGTATACCAATCTTCTGATGTTTTAAGGATGAGAATCTCCATTCTTGAGAGAAGAAGATTTTAGGAGCTTCAGTTTTCCGTTATCTTGTTGGTGGTTGTAACTTCCAGCAGGTTATGAAGGAAATTTTGAACGCTTTTGAATTCCAGTAGGTGATGAAGGAATTTTGAACGATGATTGTAACTTCCAACAGGTGATGAAGGAAATTTTGAACGACCTTTAAACTTGAAATGTAATTTTTCTTTGGAGAATAAATCCTTGATAGATGTTGGGGAAATAAACCCATAACTGAAGTTGGGGATTGAAAATCCTTGCTAACTGCTGATTGCTTGGGGAGCAAGATCTTCGATTGTTGAGGGATTTTAGGACCACTGCTGGGGATTGAAAATCCTTGGTGATTTGTAGGGAATGAGAATTCTGACGATCTCTACTGGGGAGTCCAGAACCTGGTAGACTTATGCTGGAGAAGTAAGACTGAGAATCTTCAATCTGATGGGGAGTATCTCTGTGGGGAGAATGTTCACTAATCTGGTTCCGCTGGGGATTGATAGTTGGAAGTTTTAGCTCCGCTGGGGATTAACAATTTTGGCTCCACTGGGGATCTTGAAACTTGACTCTAAGTGGAATTAGATTCTGGAAGGCTCTCTGGCTGGGGAAATCAGCTTTGAGAAAGCTTTTGTTCTGTTGAGGATCCTGAAGTTTAACTCTGTTTGGGGAATTAAGTTCTGGATTTTGACTTTGTTGAGGAATTTGGAGTTTAGTTCCGCTGGGGATTCCTTCTGAAAGGGCATCAAGATATCTATTTGTACCTTTAACCTATCAGCAATCATCTTTCTTGATTTGTAAGAAAATGATTATGTTCAAATGCATATGCCTATTTAAAAAAACATTGGACGTTTCTCAAATAGAACATAAGTGTAAAAAAGCAACAGGAGGACAAAGCAAATTTTTGTATTTGGAAAAGTGTTTGTATTAACTTTTTATGAGTATCTCTGTACAAAGGAGACATGCATCCTAGTAAGAGGATGTTATCGTAAAGTTTGAAAAAATTTATACAAAAGAAAGATGGCTATGTGTAACAATTCCATGGGATTCCCATTCTGTTATAGCCTTCACAACTCTGAATATCTTGTCCATTCAATGCTTCGTCCGCCGATGATTGGATCGATCAGAAGCTCGGAGCTTGTTGATGAAGAGATTGTCTTTAAAGTGATCCGACGAGACATAATCATACGCTTTAATTCCCTAACTTTTGCCTGAATCACCCTTTCGGGTTTTCGATCCACCAGGAATCCCTTTTTTGCCCAAGCCGCCCTTTCGAGTTTTCAACTTGCCGGGTGTACAGATTTTTTTGTTTTATCCCTAACTTTTTCCTGAACCGCCCTTTCGGGTTTTCGGTTCACCGGGATGCCCATTTTTTGCCCAAGTCAACCTTTTGGGTTTTCGACTTGTCGGATTGTTTTATGCGTAGTATCTTTTGACTATGTCTGCGTTCGCAGGGTGTGGCAAATCGTCGCTGTCCATGGTGGTCAGAATCATTGCACCACCAGAAAATATGCTCTTGATTACAAATGGTCCTTCGTAAGTAGGAGTCCATTTTCCCCTGGGATCACTTTGCGGCAATATGATCCGCTTGATTACAAGATCTCCGACTTGATATACTTGACGTATGACCTTCTTGTTGAAAGCCTTGATCATCCGTTTTTGGTACATCTGACCATGGCAAATAGCAGTGAGTCGTTTCTCATCGATCAAATTGAGTTGATCAAGTCGGGTCTGAATCCAATCGTCTTCACTCAAACCAGCGTCTTTCATAATCCTTAGGGAAGGAATCTGAACCTCCATGGGTAGAACAACTTCCATGCCATACACCAAAGAAAATGGGGTTGCCCCTATTGAAGTACGTGTCGTGGTACGAGATCCATGTAGAGCAAACGGTAACATCTCATGCCAGTCCTTGTAGGTAACTGTCATTTTCTGAATGATCTTCTTGATGTTTTTGTTCGCAGCTTCAATAGCACCGTTCATCTTCCGCCGATAGGGAGATGAATTGTGATGATAAATCTTGAACTGTTCGCATAGATCGGTAATCATAGTATTGTTCAGATTCGTACTGTTGTCCGTGATGATCCTGTCGGGGACACCATACCGGCATATGAGGTTCTGCTTGATGAAGCGGGCGACCATATTTTTCATAACAGAGGCAAAGGAAGCTGCTTCGACCCACTTGGTAAAATAATGAATGGCGACCAGGATGAAGCGATGTCCATTGGATGCCGTGGGCTTGATCTCTCCAATCATGTCAATGCCCCACATTGCGAACGACCAAGGAGCTGTCAGAACGTTGAGAGGAACAGGAGGAATATGAATCTTGTCGGCATAGACTTGACATTTGTGGCAAGTACGGGAATGTTGATGGCAATCAGCTTCCATAGTAGACCAGTAATAGCATGCCCTTAGAATCTTCTTAGCCATCGTATGCTCGCTCAAGTGAGTGCCAAATGTGCCGCTGTGTATCTCAATCATGATTGACTCTGCTTCAGTTTTGTCTACACATCGGAGTAAAACACAATCATGGCTGCGTTTATAAAAGATGCCATTGCTCAGGAAGAACTTGGCAGCAAACCTCCTTAAGAACTTCTTTTCATTTACGGAATCTCTTTCAGGATACTCTCTAGTTTGGAGATACCTTTTGATTTCATGGAACCAGGGTTGTTCCACTACTTCTTCGGTGTTAATCTCATGACAATGTGCAGGTTCATCCATTCGCTCGATGGTGATTTGGGGAGCCTCGTTATCCCAGTTGAGTTTAAACATGGAAGACATTGTAGCCAGAGCATCTGCTAGCTGGTTTTCTTCTCGCGGTAAACGCTCGAAGGTGATCTGCTCGAAATGAGGCAGCAATGTCAGGACATGTTCTTGTAATTGCAAGCTTCTCAAGTCATATTTAAAGCATGTGTTTTGATGAAGACAACATGGACATCAACATTCAAAGGATGTGCAAAAAGCTTATCAACATCATATAAAAGTCTTGAAGATTATTGAAGAATTATTGAAGAATCATCAAATGTCAAATGGTATAAATAATTCTTAATCTTGAATATAGATGTTCACAATATGCATTCATCAACATATACATATTCCATAACTTTAAGATCAAGAAAACTTTGTTTGAAATATCTTTCAAAATGTATTTTTGAAATTGACCCTTTAGGAACCGGTTCCTCCCTAACAGGGAACCGGGTTCCAGAATTTCTCAAAAAACATATCACTGGATTTTGTACCAGGAACCGGGTTGTACCAATAGGGGAACCAGTTCCTGCGAGATAAATTTGAATTCCAACTTATAACGTTCACTAAGAACCGAGTTCTGTTAGTGTCGGAACCAGTTCCTAGCGAACCAATGCAGCTTTTACTATGTTTTTTGAACATTTTTCAAGTGGTATCTTTTCATGAATGCATTGCAACTTTTCATATGAATTGGCATGAATGAAGAGGTTCTTATGACTTTATAAAATGCAGATTTTCTTATTTCAAACAATGCTCAATGCTTCAATTTTCAAATTAACAAATATACTTCTTCATTAACAATTTTCTCATTTTACTCACATTTGAAATTATACTTTCATGTGTTCATAATTTTGTGAAACTTGCCATATACACTTTCATTATCATTACAAGTTTTATACATACATTGTGAACATTTATATACATTGTTGAGAATTGTTTTTATCTTGAAGAAGAAGATAAATTGAAGATTGATAAAGCTCTCCATATACTTCAAACTAAATCATTGTATTACTTAAATAAATTATTCCCTTACTATCCAGGATTGTTAGAAGTAAGTGTTGTGATTTGAAGAGGATTGTTCTTCATTCACATTAGTGTTTGTTTGGTCTTAAAGGTGTTAAGAACCTTTGATCACCCTATAGGTTAGATAGTAAGCATAGGCTGTACAATCATTCTAACTATAGTGAAATCTCTTTCGTGTTGGAAAGGGGACTGGAGTACTCTCGGATTGTGAGGGGAACCAGGATATATCACCGTGTTCTTTACTTTTTCGCATTTATCGCTTTCATCACCATAATCAGGAAAAGATAAAGATATAATCAAAACCTTCAAACACTTAACCAAAAAATTACTACCAAGCATTCTCATAAAACCGAATAAATTTTATAAGACCTAATTCACCCCCCCTCTTAGGCACTCTGAGACTTACAATTGGCATCAGAGCAAGTTATAGGTAACTTGTTCCTAAAGATCCAGAATGGCTTCCGCAAATCATCAACCAGTTTTCAGAGATGGTGGTTGTGATCGGTGGATCTGGAACTGACTGTTTAACGCTAGTTCGCGAAATGTCGCGGAAGCAAGAGTCGCCACCGTCTTTTATTTTCTCCAAATGGAAAGGACAAAAGCACAGAAAAATTCCTTATAGAGATTGCTCTCGGTTCGGGAGGTAGATTTATAGAAAGGGAAGGTGTTAGCACCCTTTCTATCCATGGTTATCCATGGGCTCTTAGATACTTGCTCATTGTGTTTTCAAAATTGTTTGTTTGCTTTTCAAGGTGAGTGGGTTTGAAAAAGTTTCTTTGAAAATTTCAGTTCGACTCTTGTATCGGTCCTCAAGAGTGTTTGAAAAATTGTTTTTGAAAGCTTTTTGAAAAGTGTCAGTGTGAAAAGAAGTTTTTTGATTTGTTTTGAAATTAGAGCAAGTATCTACGATTCATCTACCTACCCTAAGGAATTCGTCTGTGTAAATGTCCTTAAGATAGTGCCATCCCACCATTGAGAGGTAGGTAGCACCACCGTTGGAGGTATTCGGGTCAATTCGAGGGTTCGGGACATTGTGGTCACCAGAGCAATAGGAAGACACCTTAGAAGCTACCCTCATGCCATGTTCATGGACATGAGGACTTACTAAAACATCCTCTACTCGACGACCACCTTTCGAGGGGCAAGGCAACAGTGAGACGCACCCTAGGGGTGGTGTGTGATTTGTGTGTCGTTTTCAGTTATATTTGTCTTGTTCATGCATTGGTGATCTACGCTTTGTTTTTTATTTTTGACATCCATTCTTTCATGCAAATTATTAGCAGTTAAAAGGTGCGGAATTTAAAAGTCCTACGCTACTACAAAGGCGCAGGTCTACATCGCCAAATTAATCCAAGACCCGATTTGAAATAAAATAAAATGCGGAAAATAAATACCCTAATTACTCTATTACAAGGCTTTGGGGTAATTACATGATATTCACAAAAAGAATTAAAAGCAAAATGCGAAAAGAAGTAAAGTCGGGAATGCGAGGGCGTTGGACCCTTTTAAGGAAATTAAATTGGAATTAATGAAATTAATTAAGTTAAATAAAAGAAAGAATTTTTTTTGGAGTTTTTTATATTTATGGAGTTTAATGAGAAAATTAAATGAAATTGAAACCCTAATTCTAAACATTTTAATTATTAAAAAATATTTAAGTTTGATCTAGTTTTAACCTAATTATTTAATGATAAATTTATTTGCAAAAATAATTAATAATTAAATATGGTGAAAAAAGAAAAAAAAAAGGAATAAAAGTATAAAACCCTAATTTCTACCCTTTTTAGTTTATTAAAGAAATATTAAAATTAAACCTAGAATTACACTAATTGGTTATTAAATTTATTTACAAAACATTTAAATAAAATATATTTTTATTTTTGTCTTTCTGATTTTTTTTTTTATATTTTATGAAAATTAATTTTGATGAATTAACTAAAATAAATAAAACAAATAAAATAGAAAAAATAAAAAGAAAGAAAATAATATGCAAACCAATGGGGGGTGTTGACCCCAATTTTGGAGGTAAATTCCCAGCAATTTGGCCCATTTGAGGAAGGCCCCTTTGACTTTTCTGGGATGTGTGTGGCACGTTTGACTGATGCCTATGGTGGACTCCAGATCATGGCCATTGGATTGAAATTGTTGGGGTGCGTGGCAAGTTGAGAATCCAGGCTGTATGGTAGGCCTTTGGGCGTATGCTACACAGAATCACGTTAGAAAAGAAAATATTGAATAAAGTGGGGGACCTGGGAATCGAACCCAGGTCCCAAGGCTTGCCAACATCACGTCCCACCAACTGAGCTGCTTAGCATGTTTGTTATTATAGTGGAAAAGAAATAATATATAAAACAATAATGTCCACTATGCTGGAACACTCAAAAACGCACCAACGTTTAAATGGACCACTCAGGTAAAGCCACGTCCATCTTCTTCCTTGCTTCCTTGCTTTTTGCCTGAAAAATACAGAATGGATAGCGGGGGTTTTAAACCCCCACTAACTCAAACCTGGAAAATAACGATTAGGCCATACTCAAATATAAAAAGGGCGCGACCTATGGAATTGAATCGTCCAGATGCCCTGAGTTCAATGATATAGGTCTTGTGGTTCAATTTTTCCCTATGAAAGAAGCCCTAATTTTTGACCTCTGAAAACCTAGAAGGCGTTAATGGCAGATTCTCGTACAGGGCACAAAAACTCAATTAAATGATGCCAAAAGTTTTAGAATGTTTATGTTAGTGCAAAACAACAAGAAAAAGGCATGAATGATACGTATAAATCAAAACACGAATATGAACAATATCAAGGACCGGACGGCTTCGTGTTACCAATTCTTTGTGTTAGAGGTTGTGGTTTTGATTGGAATAGATCCCTGGTGACCTTGGCAAGCTATTGGAATGGTTATCTTGCCTTGAAACGCACTGAAACTGTGTTTTCAGTTTTGACTTTTTCACAAAAAAATGCAAAGTGTGTATGTGGTTTGAGGCGCAGCTTTCAGGTCCTGTGCGTTAGGGTTATCATGTGTACATATATGTGAATGTTTTAGGTCAACAAAACAAGCCCAATATCCATGGAATCAATGCTTTTGAATTTTGTGATTTTGCATAATCTTTTTCAATCTTTTTATCATGAAACCTGGCCAATTTGCATGGAATCTTTCTTCTTTGGGCATGCACGAAATCCTTAGGCCTTGATGAGAGATTATACTGCACAAAAAGATTTGAAAACCTTATTTTAGTATTTTTCTTGTAATTAATTTTGATTAAATGAATTAAATAGATTAAATATTCAATTAATTAATTAAAAATAAGAAAATAACTCCACTTTGGGTCAATGGATCGTGCATAGCTTTTGGATGATGATTCTTGGAATAAAATTTGGCCCATTAGCAATTTTGAGGCATTTAAAGCAAAGTTGACTTTTCAAAATTCCCAAAAATTTCCCAACTTCCACAAGGCATATCTTGCTCAATTGTTAAGATTTGATCATGTTCTTGGACATTTTTGAAAGGTCTTGAAGTCCTATAACCAATTCCTTTGGTCCCATGTCATTTTGATTTACCAATCTCAAGTTATGGTCTTTGACTTAAAGTGCCTTTTTGTTGACTTTTGAAAATGACCTATAATGTTGAGATTGATAACTTTTTGTGAGAGCATTTCTTGGACTTGAAGTGTGAAGAGGAGTTGTAGAAAATGTCATTCTCTTTAAAATGAGCTTTGGATGGAATTTTTTTGATAAACCATGTGGAATTTATGCCTTGGTCAAGTTACAGTTGACTTTTTCAACTGTCCAAATATGGAAACTTTTGCATCTTGAGACTTTTTAGCCATGCCTTGAGAATCATGATCAAGAATTGATCAAATGATGTTTGTGGCTTCAAAATAAGATGTTGACCAAAAATTTGGACTTTTGACTGCCAAATGACCATTTTGCCCCTGCAGTTGACTGCTGAGCAATTAGGGTTTTTGGCTGTGCAATTTTGTGCTGTAAGTCTTGAAACTTGGCATATGGATGCTTGACCATGTTTATAGGCATGTGGGACTTGATTGGACCCTTGGAAATTTCAACTTCTTTGCCAGAACCAAAACCCTAGTTTTTGACTGTTCGGAGGCCCTTGAACTGTGCAACCCTTGGGGAGATTTTGAAGCATGCTCTTTGCAAATCTTGAAGAATATGGGAGGGCAAATTTTGGGGTACAACAGTTGCCCCTGTTCAATCTTCTTAGACCTGAGGATGTAGATTGGCTGACGTGCCTTTCGTAATCCAAAGGTGGAAGATGATTGAACACTAGAGTGCCTAGAAATTTGCGCTCACATAGTCGTGTGATGGTGGGAATGGGCTTACAGATGCCATTTGGAGATTGATGGATAGGTGGATGGGCTTATAGATGCCATCTGGGTGTCGATCGCGTAAGAGATTCCTTAGCGAGAACTCGCGTACCTGAAAAAGGAAGATGATTACCTGACCTGTTACAGGAGTTGGTCTTCAAACTCTTTGTGTAGATGTGCCCTGACTAGTTACAGGAATTGAATCTGGAGCTTCAAAAGGTAATGAATGATCCAGGGATGGTTACTACTTCAACGGGACGGTGGGAGAACCTTGGACGATTACTACCTCAACAGGAACGCTGAGAGAACCTTGGACGATTACTACCTCAACAGTAACGATGAGAGAATCATAGGCGACTTCAACCTCAACAGTAACGATGAGAGAATCTTGGGCGACTTCAACCTCAACAGTAACGATGAGAGAATCTTGGGCGACTTCAACCTCAACAGTAACGATGAGAGAATCTTGGGCGACTTCAACCTCAACAGTAACGATGAGAGAATCTTGGATGTCTTCTACTAGGATAAGAATCAGGGAGATCTTAGGGTCGATCTGACTGAACCGGAGAAGGCCTTTGACTGGATAAGAATCAGGAAAATCTTAGGGTCGATTTAACTAAATCGGACAAGGTCTTGGAATATCTTCAACTGGATAAGAATCAGGGAGATCTTAGGGTTGATCTGACTGAACCAGAGAAGGAATTTGACTGGATAAGAATCAGAGAAATCTTTGGAGTCGATTTAACTGAACCGGACAAGGTCTTGGAATCTTCAACTAGATAAGAATCAGGGAGATCTTAGGGTCGATCTGACTGAACCAGAGAAGGTCTTGGAATAACTTCAACTGGATAAGAATCAGGGAGATCTTAGGGTCGATCTGACTGAACCAGAGAAGGCCTTTGACTAGATAAGAATCAGAAAAATCTTAGGGTCGATTTAACTGAACCAAGCAAGGTCTTGGAATAACTTCAACTGGATAAGAATCAGGGAGATCTTAGGGTCGATCTAACTGAACCAGAGAAGGCCTTTGACTGGATAAGAATCAGAAAAATCTTGGGGTCGATTTAACTGAACCAGACAAGGTCTTGGAATATCTTCAACTGGATAAGAATCAGGAAAATCTTAGGGTCGATTTAACTGAACCAGAGAAGGCCTTTGACTGGATAAGAATCAGGAAAATCTTGGGGTCGATTTAACTGAACCAGACTAAAGTCTTGAAATATAGCTGAGAACTTAACTGGATCTTTCCTGAAAGGTAAAGGTCAGTCATATGCAATGCATGATATGGATCAAGCAATGATGTTCTCAACATAAATGAGATTTGTAAGATATGATGCATATATGCATGCTATAATGTATGGAAATGTGATGTTTATGAACGTATGTTTTTTCGTCTAGGAAAGTAAATCCTTGACGGGTGCCGGGAAGTCGTATCCTGGGCTGATGTTGGAGAATAGATCTTTGCTTCTGCTGGGGATGATAGTTGCAAGAATACCGGTAGGAGAAGATAACTCCGTTGGGGGATAAACTTGGCGAAAAGAACACTCTGCGGGGAGAAAATTACTCTAGTGATCTTGCTGGGGAGCAATACTCTGTGGGAAGAGAGGTACTTTGCTGGGATGCTTGATGATAACTCCGCTGGGGATACCGTTGATGTTATGGAATTAATAGACTCCGCTGGGGATGGGAAGACTTTGCCGAGGACGATCTTTCCGTGGCTTTTAGCTGAGGATAACCCAGTTATAAGCTCTGGTGTGGAAATAACCTTTGAATAAAGCCGGGGGACGCGTTCGTGCTCTGCAGGGGAGAAGCTTCCAGAATCTACTGGGGATAAGCTTCCTGCTGGGGAGATTGAGTGAACTCTCCTGGGGGAATCTTGGACTGGACTCTCCTGGGGAATTTTTGAACTGTATGGGGGAAGTGGCTCCACTGAATGTCCGTATACCGCCGGGGAACAATCTTAGATCAGGACTGTCGGGGATGCTTGTTAAGAATGTTTTTATATTGCTGGGGAATGTTGAGATCTGCTGGAGGATACCCAACTTCCTTAAGGTTGATTGTATAGCTTTACTTGGGGAGAGTGCACTAACTTGCTGGCTCACTCTCTGGGGAATTAAGATGTATTGGTTACGTTCTTTAGCTGAACCTATATTGGTATCTTGATGGACTGAGCAACTAGATCGCTTAGACAACTCTTTATTGCCCCTGTTTCTAATGTTACCTGTAATCAATCTTTTGTTTCGTATGCAAATATTTATGAGTTTAGCAATTAGTGTCAAATGCATATATCACAAATTGAATCTTGGACGTTCTTCGCAAAATAAAACAGAAAGGAAAACAATTGGCAATTTTAACTTGAAAAGTGATTTTATATTGAATTTGCCTGTAAATAGGCGTTTTTATGTTCAAGAGGCTGACGTCCTAGTAGGAGAACGCCGCCGAACAAAAGAGTTTACAATTTGTACAAAAGGGAAACAAAACAGCTGTGTGTATAGAATAATCCCACTGGGTTCCATCTCTGCTATTGCCTTTATATCTCCGAGCGTCTCATCACTTGATGACCTAACCGAAGATGAAGCTGATTGATCAATGCCGTCTGAACTTGATGTAGATACCGGATTCTGGATGCAAAGTGATCCAATGAGACATAGTATTACGCTTTATCCCTAACTTTTGCCTGAACCGCCCTTTCGGGTTTTCGGTCCACCGGGATACCCATTTTTGCCCAAGCCGCCTTTTAAGGTTTTCGACTTGCCGGGTGTACAGATTTTTTCATTTCATCCCTTCATTTTGCCCGAACCCTTTTGGTTCGCCTGGAAGCCCTAATTTTTTCCTAGGTATGTCAACCTAGCGGGTCTTTTTTTCATGCGTAGTATCTTTTTACTATGTCTGCATTGGCGGGGTGAGGAAGGTCGTCACCATCCATGGTGGTTAGAATCATGGCTCCTCCTGAGAACACATGTTTAACCACAAATGGCCCTTCGTACGTAGGGGTCCATTTGCCCCTTGGATCGCTCTGAGGAAGGATGATGCGTTTGATTACCAGATCACCAACTTGATATTCTTGTGGTCTGACCTTTTTGTTAAATGCCCTGATCATCCGTTTTTTGTACGTTTGACCATGACAGATAGTAGCAAGCCTTTTTTCATCAATTAGATTTAACTGACCAAGTCGTGTCTGGATCCAATCATCTTCGCTCAGATCTGCATCCTTCATTATCCGGAGAGAGGGTATCTGCACTTCGATCGGTAAGACTGCCTCCATACCGTAGACCAAGGAGAAGGGAGTTGCCTCGGTTGACGTCCTTGCTGAGGTACGGTATCCATGTAGAGCAAACGGTAGCATCTCGTGCCAATCTTTATAAGTCACTATCATCTTCTGCACGATTTTCTTGATATTTTTATTTGCTGCTTCTACAGCCCCATTCATCTTCGGTCGATAAGGAGAAGAGTTGTGGTGTTGTATCTTAAACTGCTCGCAGAGCTCAGTGATCATCTTGTTATTGAGGTTGGTACCGTTGTCTGTAATGATTCTTTCTGGGATGCCGTATCGACAGATCAGGTTGTGCCGAATGAACCGTGCCACAACACTCTTGGTTACTGTAGCGTAAGAAGCTGCTTCAACCCACTTCGTAAAGTAATCAATCGCTACCAGGATGAAGCGATTCCCGTTAGATGCCGTAGGTTTAATCTCTCCGATCATATCTATGCCCCACATTGCAAAAGGCCAAGGTGTCGTCAGAACATTTAGAGGAACAGGAGGAACGTGCACCTTATCTGCATATATCTGGCACTTGTGACATGTCCGAGAGTGTTGGTAGCAGTCGGCTTCCATTGTGGACCAGAAATACCCTGCCCGAAGGATCTTCTTTGCCATAGTGTGTCCACTGGAGTGCGTTCCGAAGGTACCTTCATGTATCTCTGCCATGATCCTTTCTGCTTCAGTCTTATCCACACAACGCAGTAAGGTTGAATCATGGTTTCGCTTGTACAGGATGCCGTTGCTAAGGAAGAATTTCGCTGCGAACCTTCTCAGAAACTTCTTATCGTTGATAGATGCACCTTCAGGGTATTCCTGAGCTTCCAAGTATCTCTTCACTTCATGGTACCAAGGCTTCTCAGTCACCAATTCAGTCTCAAGATCGCAACAGTATGCCGGTTCGTCCAGTTTCCAGATGATGATCCGGGGAGCCTCATTGTCCCATTTGACTTTGAACATGGAAGACATCGTAGCTAATGCGTCCGCTAACTGATTCTCCTCTCTTGGGAAATGTTCAAAGGTTATCTCCGTGAAATGGGGGATCAAGGTCAACACACATTCTCTGTAAGGAATAAGATTCGGATGTTTCGTATCCCACTCCCCTTTGATCTGATTGATCACGAGAGCGGAATCTCCGAAGACACTCAGAAACTTGATCCTTAAGTCGATCGCATCTTGGAGACCCATGATGCATGCCTCATACTCCGCCATGTTGTTAGTGCAGTTGAAACATAGCCGAGCAGTAAGTGGAGTATGAGTGCCTTGAGGGGATATGATTACAGCGCCGATACCGTTACCCAAAGCATTGGAGGCTCCGTCAAAGTGCATAGACCATCGGGATCCTTCCTCAAGTCCTTCATCCGGTCCAGGTACTTCACAATCAGTCACTATCATGATGCTCTCGTCTGGAAACTCGAAGTTCATTGACTGAAAGTCGTCTACTGCCTGATGTGCCAAGTGGTCTGCCAATACACTTCCTTTGATAGCTTTCTGAGTTGTGTACTGGATGTCGTACTCTGTCAAGATCATTTGCCATCTTGATATTCTCCCAGACAGAGCAGGCTTTTCAAATATGTACTTTATAGGATCCATCTTTGAGATCAACATAGTAGTGTGAGTCAGCATATACTGTCTCAGCCGGCGAGCAGCCCATACCAAAGTGCAGCAAGTTTTCTCGAGCAATGAGTATCGGGTCTCACAGTCGGTAAACTTTTTGCTAAGGTAATAAATGGCATGCTCTTTTCGGCCAGACTCGTCATGCTGCCCCAGCACATACCCCATTGAGTTGTCAAGTACTGTCAGGTATAATATCAGAGGTCTCCCCTCAACCGGTGGCATAAGAATGGGTGGTTCTTGGAGATACTCTTTGATTCTGTCAAAAGAAGCCTGACATTCATCATTCCAACGTACTACCTGATCTTTCTTCAGCAGCTTGAAGATTGGTTCACAAGTAGCAGTTAGGTGCGAGATGAATCGGGCAATGTAATTCAGGTGTCCTAAAAAACCTCTGACCTCTTTCTCTGTCTTAGGAACTGGAATCTCTTGAATAGCTTTGACCTTGGCAGGGTCCACTTGAATACCCTTATCACTTACAACGAAGCCTAGCAATTTCCCAGATCTTACCCCGAAGGTGCACTTGTTCGGGTTCAACCTCAGCTTGTACAACTTTAGACGGTCGAACAATTTCTGCAGATGATCCAGGTGTTCTTCCTCAGTTTGGGACCTTGCGATCATGTCGTCAACATACACTTCTATCTCATGATGGATCATGTCATGAAATAAAGCAACCATGGCACGTTGGTAGGTTGCCCCAGCATTTTTCAGTCCAAAAGGCATGACCTTGTAGCAGAAGGTGCCCCACTGAGTAACAAAGGTAGTTTTTTCCATGTCTTCAGGTGCCATCTTGATCTGATTATAGCCTGAAAAACCGTCCATGAAAGAGAACACCTTATGCTGAGCAGTATTGTCAACAAGGACATCAATGTGAGGTAGAGGGAAGTCATCCTTGGGGCTGGCCCTGTTCAGATCCCTGTAATCGACACACATTCTGACCTTTCCATCTTTCTTTGGTACTGCACCACATTAGCAACCCACTGAGGGTAAGAAGTCACTGCAAGAAACCCAGCATCGAACTGTTTCATAACCTCGGCTTTGATCTTTTCAAACATCTCTGGACGCATACGGCGGACCTTTTGCTTGACCGGAGGGCAGTCTTCCTTGGTAGGCAAGTGATGGACCACAATGTCGGTATCCAACCCGAGCATGTCTTCGTAGGACCAGGCAAAGATCTCCACATAATCATGTAACATCTGAGTCAACCGTTGCTTCACGCTGAGCTCTAGGTTGGCACCAATCTTAACTTCCTTCATGTCCGTCTCAGTACCCAGATTTATTGTTTCCACCGGCTCTTCATGTGGTTGAATTGCCCTCTCTTCCTGGAGTAACAGTCTTGCAAGCTCGCCAGGCACTTCGCAATCATCTTCACCTTCGTCTTCGGCTAAGTTGATCAGATTTTCGAAGTCATAACTGGCAGTAGCAGAGTCGTTACTAGTGAGATCCAGAGTGGATTGAAACCTGTATGAGTGAGTGTGTGTAAATACAGCTGTTTTGCAATATATAAAGAAAGGAAAGAAAGAAAAGGAGCACAAGATTTGCAATGCGAAAAACGTCCAAGGTCTTTATTCATGATATATGAAATGACAATCAATATACCCTCACAAATGAAGCCACGGTGCCCCGGGTAAGACACCGGGCCATAGAGTTTTAATTCATTGTTTATTACAAATAACAAAACAAAGGAGTTTATTACTGCGTAACAAAACTAACAGGAGTATGATCTTTAGCAGTCCAATTGGTCAATCCACCACCAGTCGTTGGGTAAATCCAGCTATCAAACTCTGACTCTTCCACTTCATCTTCATCCCCAATGGCATTCACTCCTGGATTGGTAATGAGCACAGGAGGTCTTCTGGTCTTTGCCTTGCGCACAGCCCTCTGAGCCTCTGCAGTAAAACCCAGTCCAAACTTGTCAGCTTTAGGTGTAAAATCAGGGAGCCTGCCCCAGTTAGCACATTCACCTTTCTCGATCACGACCCGGGCATCCTTCAGGGAAGCCATCTTCAAAGGAAAGTCCTCTTCGACCACTGTTTCTGCTGCTGCCAAAGTTGGAGGTACCTCTTCAAAATGCTGAAAGGGGGTTTCAATAAACTCCCCGTCCATCTCAATATATCGGAAGGAATTCAAGTGACTAACCATATACTCCTCCTCTCCCTGCACAGTGACAATCTTCCCTCTGACGGGGTACTTGAGCTTCTGGTGTAGGGTAGAGGTCACTGCCCCAGCTTTGTGGATCCAAGGTCGACCCAATAGACAAGAATACGATGGACGGATATCCATCACATAGAAAGTAGAGTCGAATACCTGAGAACCTACACGAATAGGAATTTCTACCTCTCCATGAACCATCCTCTTAGAACCGTCAAAGGCTCTGACAATGACGTTGCTAGGTTTCAGGTCCAAGCCCTCACAATCCAACCGGTCTAAGGCCTTTTTGGGTAGCACATTCAGGGAAGAACCAGTGTCCACCAACATGCGCGCAAGAGTAGTGCCCCTGCATTCAATAGAGACATGCAGGGCGTCATTATGGTCCTTTCCCTTAGCAGTAAGGTCAGCATCCGAGAAACCCAAACCATTGTCGGCTGTCAAATTGGCTACGCAATCAGTAAACTGGACTGCAGATGTCTCCTGTGGCACGTGGGCCGTCTTGAGAAATGAAATCAAGGCCTTAGCATGGGCCTCTGAGCACAGTAGTAAGGAGAACATGGAGATCTTGGAGGGTGTATGCCCCAGCTGCTCAACAACATTAAAGTCACTCTTCTTGATTATCTTCAGAATTTCCTCCATCTCTTGTTGGGAGGCCTCAGCATTCACATATTTTGGTGCCTCCATCCGGGCAGGCTCATCTTCAATCCCTTTGCCCCGAGCATTGGATGACTCGGCAGCAGGGGAAACAACTTGATCAGAAATTGGAACGGGTACACTTGCAGGTGTTATAGTGAGGGGTCTTCGAATAGCTGGTGGCGCAATGTCAGGCGAGAAGAGCCTGCCACTGCGGGTAACTTTGGCTGGACCAGTGTTATTGCTGATGTTGGTGCCAGTGTTGAACTCTTGCTTTATGCCGTGTACATATACATCTGCCCCATAATGCCATGGGACATCCTTGTCGGATACATGGGGGATAGGCCCCGGAACAGTAATAACAACGGGTGCGACAGTCATGATTTTAACTGGCTTCCTCGGGGGAGCCTTGATCGGATTATTGAAAATGGTAAGAACAGATACATCTTCCACAGGAACAAATGGAACAGCGGTCTTCTTGAACAGAATCTCCCTGCTGTCCATCAGGCTTGGGATGCCCAACTTCAGCAAAGGACAACCAGAAAGGGAAACAACACAGAAAAGGCAACTTTCGCCACAACCCGGAAATAAACCGGCCAGCAGTAGGTTCCTCTTAACAGTCATCAGAGGAGTAGCTACATCGTTCACAGAAACGGCATACACATCTTCATCAACGGCATTCACTCCATGCTGGGGCATAGGAGCAGTCACCACATTTGGCCTCTTATGCGCTTCAAATTGTATCTCCTTCGCGTTAATAAGGTCTTGCACCTTTTTCCTTAAGGCCTAGCAATCATCAGTGGAATGCCCCGGGCTATCGGAGTGATAAGCACAGCGGGCATTTGGGTTGTACTTCGGAGAGGCAGTATTCACAACCTTCGGGGCCTCCCTGACAGTCACCAAGTTGGTGGACAGCAACTGCGGCAAGATTTGTGATAGGGTCATACTCAGACGGGTGAATTCTCTTCTGGGTCTTTCAGCCCTTTGTGGATTGGTTTGTCGAGGAGCGGCAGCAGGCTTAGCAATCATTACCGCGTTGACAGATTGGCGGCGCTCAGGTTTATCATGTCTTCTAGGCCCATACACAGCACTGGCCTCCTTTTTAAAGGGTTTTTTCTCCGAACTTGCAGATGCACCCTTCTGAATTTTACCAGACTTCATTCCAGCCTCTATTCTCTCTCCAGTCAGAATAAGGTCAGTGAACCCTGCAGATGAGTTACCGATAAGATGATTGAAAAATGGCCCAGATAGGGTCCCCAAGAACATATCCACCAGCTCCCGGTCAGTTAACGGAGGCTGCACCCTACCAGCCAGATCCCTCCACTTCTGTGCATACTCTTTAAAACCTTCGCTTGATCCTAGCGACATACCCTGGAGTTGGGTACGTGTAGGAGCAAGGTCGGCATTATATTGATACTGCTTGTAAAAAGCAGTAGCCAACTCCTCCCAGTTACGAACTTTGGTCCCATCCAGCTGATAGAACCATTCGAGATGAGTCCCTGAAAGACTCTCCTGGAAGAAGTGGATCCACAAGTTCTTGTCCACTGTGTACGGTTGAATCTTCCGCACATAAGATCTGAGGTGTAGCTTGGGACAAGACGCCCCGTCGTACTTGGTGAAAGATGGTGCCTTAAACTTGTGAGGAATGATCACACCAGTAGATAAGCCCAAATCTCCGAAATCCAGCCCAGGCACTTGTTGGATCTCCATGGCGTTCAGTCTGTCTTCCAAATGCTTATACCGGTCTTCAGCAGGAGGATACTGTTCCTCGTTGAAATCAGTCTCGTTGTCAGAGACTACCGGACTAGGACCTTTTCCCTCCTGGGGACTGCTCTTGCCTACAGAGGAACCAGCTTCCTCATTCTGCAGGGAGTTACCAAACCTTCGGCCCGAGTTGAAAAGAACAGTTCTCTTCTTCTTCTTCTTCTCCTTCTTCAGGAGCAAAGCCTTCAGCTCTTCTTGGCCTTGAGCCAAACCCATGATCAGCTCCTGAAATTGCGCGTTCTGCGCCTGAAGGGCCTTGATAGACATCTCGGTTGATGATGAGTCAGGGTTCATGATGCTGAAATAAACAGCGAAGAACAGTAAGCAACCTGAAAAGAAGAAAACCTGCTATGCACATGATGAATGGAATGTGTATGATTTATGTTTTCAAATACAATCGGGAATCAACTTTGTAAACAAAAAGGAACACACTTCATTAGATTCAACTTTGAAACTTAAATTGTTCAATAGGTTGCCCTTAGGCGTTACATAAAAAATGGAAATACTGAAAAGGGAAATAAAATTGTAAAAGAACATCCAGAGCTCCTTATTGATCCCATGGTCTCCTTTTCTCAGTACGGATGTAGTCATTCAGAGCTCGCTCATTCTCCAGCTGCTTTGTCAACTTCTGGATCTTCAATTCCTGCTCATTGAACTTTTCCCGGTAAGAATCCCGCTCTTCTCGCAGTTGCGACCAAGACCTCTTTAATGTCTCATAATCAGTAGGTATCTGAGGAGGGAGGACAGTTGGAGGAGCCCCATCTTTGTCAGGATACTCAAGAATGACGAGTCTGACAGCTTCGTATGGCATACCCAACTTCTGAGCACGGATGCAAACCCATTTGTAGTAGGCTTCCATAGGTAGAGAAGTATTTGGCCCCAACTCTTGTGGGTCAGCTTTATGAACTTTGTCCCAAGCCTTGATGAACCTACGACGCAGCTCGTCACTATCCACCTGAAACTCAAAACTGATGTGAGGCACCAACATCTCATGAGGCCCTGCTCTTCTGGCTCTTCCAAACTGACGGAGCGCTAGACATGGATTATAAGAGATTCCTCCTTGAGTACCAATCAAAGGAACATTAGGGTATTCTCCGCAACGATCAATAACTGCTATCTCATCCAAACCTCTGAAAGTCCAAATGATGTCCTTATCAGTGAGAGACATTAACCTATGAGCCCAACCTCTTCCTTCTTGGTTCTTTAGCACGAACTTAGGAAGGTGAGAAATAAACCACCTCACCAACAAAGGGATACAACACCATAGAGTTCCTCGTCTTCGGGCAGTACGAGCATAAAGTTGTTGCAGGATGTCACCCAAGAGAGTGGGCACCGGGTTCTGAGACATAAAGATCCTTATGGCAGTGACGTTGATGAAGTTGTCAGGATTAGGAAACAAGACTAGCCCATATATTAAGAGAGCCAAGATATCTTCATACGCCCTAAAGTCCAAGTCATTCCAGAAACTGTTAGCTTTACCAACCAGAAACTTGGCCAAGAAACCCTTAACTCCGCTTCTAGTCACCCAGTTGTCCATTACTTCTTGATGTGTCAAGGGAAAAGCTGCAGCAACCTCTTCAAGCCTGAGGGTCTTTTCCCAACCAGTGAAGGGAGTCTGATCCAAGATAGGGATGCCAAGCAAATCAGAGAACTCTTCCAGGGTAGGGACCAACTGGAAGTCTTGAAAGGTGAAGCACTGGTACAGAGGGTCATAGAACTGAGTCAGGACACTCATCAACTGTTGATCCCGCTTTGCAGTGACTAAACTGAGAAGAGAACCATGCCTCTGGATGAAGGAAGTGGTATTTGGAATCCTGCTAACCAACTCTTCAAGCAACTCAGGTGGGTGAACAAAGTTGAACCGGATAGTATTCCTTCGCATAGGCATCATGATGTCCTACAAAACAGAGCAAAGGTGAAACCCTCTTGTCTTTGAAATGGTTAGTCCTTATGCAGGATGCATGCAATGCTCACGATGTTATGATGTTATGATAAAGCACACCACAAATATTTACAAAGGCACACATGTAAGGCACACAAGTCACACAAGGCAAGCCCTTAAAGTATAGGCCAGCATGAGGTCTAGGTATTACCCTCTTTCAGTTTGTTGGTTCATACCTGTCCTATCAAAGTAACAGGGTTCTTAGAGGATCCCAATATCATTGACTACCCTCAATCGGTCATAACTCCAGCATCGCAATCTTTTCTTGCGGCCAGAACCATCACGAGAGTTTAGCCTCAATGGGCGTAGCACACTGCTACTGTTCTAATGGCCAAGTTGTGTCATTTAAGGTTCTAAGGTCTGTTGGTGCTTAATGACTCCTTGGAAGACCCATATTCTCCTCGTTGCAACACAAGGGATATCGGTACAGACCAAGGTGCCACACCAACGTAGCCACTGCTTCACCCGTGTCGGTCTACGCCGGACAGGTCCCTCACAGCTTATGCTACCTAAACAGGGTATCCCCAGATCCGGGTTAGGATCTATGTAACTCCCATGCAACCCACAATTTAAAGCAAACAAGTCAAAACAATTGAAAACACAGTTATGAACAAATCCTAAGGTACACCTCACTTTATAAGAGTCCCTAGCAGAGTCGCCAGTTCTGTGATCGGTGGATCTGGAACTGATTGTTTAACGCTGGTTCGCGAAATGTCGCGGAAGCAAGAGTCGCCACCGTCTTTTATTTTCTCCAAATGGAAAGGACAAAAGCATAGAAAAATTCCTTATAGAGATTGCTCTCGGTTCGGGAGGTAGATTTATAGAAAGGGAAGGTGTTAGCACCCTTTCTATCCATGGTTATCCATGGGCTCTTAGATACTTGCTCATTGTGTTTTCAAAATTGTTTGTTTGCTTTTCAAGGTGAGTGGGTTTGAAAAAGTTTCTTTGAAAATTTCAGTTCGACTCTTGTATCAGTCCTCAAGAGTGTTTGAAAAATTGTTTTTGAAAGCTTTTTGAAAAGTGTCGGTGTGAAAAGAAGTTTTTTGATTTATTTTCAAATTAGAGCAAGTATCTACGATTCATCTACCTACCCTAAGGAATTCGTCTGTGTAAATGTCCTTAAGATAGTGCCATCCCACCATTGAGAGGTAGGTAGCACCACCGTTGGAGGTATTCGGGTCAATTCGAGGGTTCGGGACATTGTGGTCACCAGAGCAATAGGAAGACACCTTAGAAGCTACCCTCATGCCATGTTCATGGACATGAGGACTTACTAAAACATCCTCTACTCGACGACCACCTTTCGAGGGGCAAGGCAACAGTGAGACGCACCCTAGGGGTGGTGTGTGATTTGTGTGTCGTTTTCAGTTATATTTGTCTTGTTCATGCATTGGTTATCTACGCTTTGTTTTTTATTTTTGACATTCATTCTTTCATGCAAATTATTAGCAGTTAAAAGGTGCGGAATTTAAAAGTCCTACGCTATTACAAAGGCGCGGGTCTACATCGCCAAATTAATCCAAGACCCGATTTGAAATAAAATAAAATGCGGAAAATAAATACCCTAATTACTCTATTACAAGGCTTTGGGGTAATTACATGATATTCACAAAAAGAAATAAAAGTAAAATGCGAAAAGAAGTAAAGTCGGGAATGCGAGGGCGTTGGACCCTTTTAAGGAAATTAAATTGGAATTAATGAAATTAATTAAGTTAAATAAAAGAAAGAATTTTTTTTGGAGTTTTTTATATTTATGGAGTTTAATGAGAAAATTAAATGAAATCGAAACCCTAATTCTAAACATTTTAATTATTAAAAAATATTTAAGTTTGATCTAGTTTTAACCTAATTATTTAATGATAAATTTATTTGCAAAAATAATTAATAATTAAATATGGTGAAAAAAGAAAAAAAAAAGGAATAAAAGTATAAAACCCCAATTTCTACCCTTTTTAGTTTATTAAAGAAATATTAAAATTAAACCTAGAATTACACTAATTGGTTATTAAATTTATTTACAAAACATTTAAATAAAATATATTTTTAGTTTTGTCTTTCTGATTTTTTTTTATATATTTTATGAAAATTAATTTTGATGAATTAACTAAAATAAATAAAACAAATAAAATAGAAAAAATAAAAAGAAAGAAAATAATATGCAAACCAATGGGGGGTGTTGACCCCAATTTTGGAGGTAAATTCCCAGCAATTTGGCCCATTTGAGGAAGGCCCCTTTGACTTTTCTGGGATGTGTGTGGCATGTTTGACTGATGCCCATGGTGGACTCCAGATCATGGCCATTGGATTGGAATTGTTGAGGTGCGTGGCAAGTTGAGAATCCAGGCTGTATGGTAGGCCTTTGGGCGTATGCTACACAGAATCACGTTAGAAAAGAAAATATTGAATAAAGTGGGGGACCTGGGAATCGAACCCAGGTCCCAAGGCTTGCCAACATCACGTCCCACCAACTGAGCTGCTTAGCATGTTTGTTATTATAGTGGAAAAGAAATAATATATAAAACAATAATGTCCACTATGCTGGAACACTCAAAAACGCGCCAACGTTTAAATGGACCACTCAGGTAAAGCCACGTCCATCTTCTTCCTTGCTTCCTTGCTTTTTGCCTGAAAAATACAGAATGGATAGCGGGGGTTTTAAACCCCCACTAACTCAAACCTGGAAAATAACGATTAGGCCATACTCAAATATAAAAAGGGCGCGACCTATGGAATTGAATCGTCCAGATGCCCTGAGTTCAATGATATAGGTCTTGTGGTTCAATTTTTCCCTATGAAAGAAGCCCTAATTTTTGACCTCTGAAAACCTAGAAGGCGTTAATGGCAGATTCTCGTACAGGGCACAAAAACTCAATTAAATGATGCCGAAAGTTTTAGAATGTTTATGTTAGTGCAAAACAACAAGAAAAAGGCATGAATGATACGTATAAATCAAAACATGAATATGAACAATATCAAGGACCGGACGGCTTCGTGTTACCAATTCTTTGTGTTAGAGGTTGTGGTTTTGATTGGAATAGATCCCTGGTGACCTTGGCAAGCTATTGGAATGGTTATCTTGCCTTGAAACGCACTGAAACTGTGTTTTCAGTTTTGACTTTTTCACAAAAAAATGCAAAGTGTGTATGTGGTTTGAGGCGCAGCTTTCAGGTCCTGTGCGTTAGGGTTATCGTGTGTACATATATGTGAATGTTTTAGGTCAACAAAACAAGCCCAATATCCATGGAATCAATGCTTTTGAATTTTGTGATTTTGCATAATCTTTTTCAATCTTTTTATCATGAAACCTGGCCAATTTGCATGGAATCTTTCTTCTTTGGGCATGCATGAAATCCTTATGCCTTGATGAGAGATTATACTGCACAAAAAGATTTAAAAACCTTATTTTAGTATTTTTCTTGTAATTAATTTTGATTAAATGAATTAAATAGATTAAATATTCAATTAATTAATTAAAAATAAGAAAATAACTCCCCTTTGGGTCAATGGGTCGTGCATAGCTTTTGGATGATGATTCTTGGAAGAAAATGTGGCCCATTAGCAATTTTGAGGCATTTGAAGCAAAGTTGACTTTTCAAAATTCCCAAATATTTCCCAACTTCCACAAGGCATATCTTGCTCAATATTTAAGCTTTGATCATGTTCTTCGACATTTTGGAAAGGTCTTGAAGTCCTCTAACCAATGCCGTTGGTCCCATGTCATTTTGATTTACCAATCTCAAGTTATGGTCTTTGACTTAAAGTTCCTTTTTGTTGACTTTTGAAAATGACCTATAATGTTGAGATTGATATCTTTTTGTGAGAGCATTTCTTGTACTTGAAGTGTGAAGAGGAGTTGTAGAAAATGTCATTATCTTCAAAATGAGCTTTGGATGGAATTTTTCTGATAAACCATGTGGAAGTTATGCCTTGGTCAAGTTACAGTTGACTTTTTCAACTGTCCAAATATGGAAACTTTTGCATCTTGAGACTTTTTGAGCCATGCCTTGAGAATCATGATCAAGAATTGATCAAATGATGTTTGTGGCTTCAAAATAAGATGTTGACCAAAAATTTGGACTTTTGACTGCCAAATGACCATTTTGCCCCTGTAGTTGACTGCTGAGCAATTAGGGTTTTTGGCTGTGCAATTTTGTTCTGTAAGTCTTGAAACTTGGCATATGGATGCTTGACCATGTTTATAGGCATGTGGGACTTGATTGGACCCTTGGAAATTTCAACTTCTTTGCCAGAACCAAAACCCTAGTTTTTGACTGTTAGGAGGCCCTGGAACTGTGCAACCCTTGGGGAAATTTTGAAGCATGCTCTTTGCAAATCTTGAAGAATATGGGAGGGCAAATTTTGGGGTACAACAGTGGTAGTAACAACAAGCCTCCTCTATTCTGTGGTGAATATTTTGACTTCTGGAAAATACGCATGAAGGCGCATCTAGAAGCGAAAGGAGAGGAAGTATGGGATGCTATTGAAAATGGTCCATTTATCCCGATATCAGTAATCAATGGCATTGGTTCTGCAAAGCCCAAAACTGCATGGGACGACGATGATAAAAAGAAAGTTCTCTATGACAAAAAGGCAATAAACCTTCTTCAAGGTGCACTCAGTATGGACGAATTTTTCCGTGTCTCGAACTGCAAAACAGCAAAAGAAATATGGGATACCCTGGTTCAAACTCATGAAGGAACGGCTGAAGTAAAAAGATCAAGGCTAAATACCTTGAGTCAAGAATATGAACTATTTCGAATGCAGCCCGGAGAATCCATTCTTGACTTACAAAAGAGATTTGTGCATTTGGCAAATCACTTAAATGCTCTTGGTAAAACCTTGACAAATGATGAACTCAACTTGAAAATCCTTAGATCATTGACTAGGGAATGGCAACCAAAGGTAACGGAAATCTCGGAAAAGAAGAGTCTCTCCGCAATGACTTCCGCTACATTATTTGGCAAACTTCAAGAATACGAAATGGAACTCGGTAGACTTGAAAAACATGAAAATTTAGAGAAGAAATCCAAAGGCATTGCTTTGAAAGTTGATTCAAAAGAAAGTCAAGATAAAGATGCATCGGAGGAAGATGAAAACTTATTGCTTCTTGTAAAAAGGTTAGGAAAATATTTTGGTCATAAAAATAATCTTCATAATGCTAACTTTGTCAAAAGGAAGAACTTTTATAATCATAAAGATAAAGAAGCCTCCACATCAACAGAAGAATGTCTTATTATGGATGAGGCAACCAATGAGGTAAAACTCAAAGGTATAAGAACTAACAATATTTTTATGATTACTTTAGATGATTTGTCTCTGAAGGTACAATGTCTTATGGTAAACAACAATGACGCTTGGTTATGTCACAAGAGATTGCTCACATTCACATGGAGCACTTGAACAAATTGATTAAGCATGACTTAGTTATTGGTCTACCAAAGATGAAGTTCATCAAAGACAAATTATGTAATGCATGCCAAAAGGGCAAACAGACCAAAATAACTTTCAAATCTAAGAATGTAGTGTCTACTACAAGGCCACTACAATTGTTACACATGGATCTCTTTGGTCCATCAAGAACAAAAAGCTTCAGAGGTAATGTATACGCTTTGGTCATTATTGATGATTTTTCTAGATATTCTTGGACTTTGTTTCTTGTGCAGAAAAGTGATGCTTTTAAAGCCTTTAAGAAGTATGCTAAGAAAATCCAAAATGAAAAATCACTAAAGATTGTATCCATAAGAAGTGATCATGGTGGAGAATTCCAAAATGCACAATTTGAAGAATTTTGTGAAGAACATGGTATCTCTCATAATTTTTCAGCACCAAGAACTCCACAACAAAATGGAGTAGTTGAAAGAAAGAATAGGTTTCTAGTGGAACTTGCAAGAACAGTGCTTAGTGATGCAAATCTTCCTAAATATTTTTGGGCGGATGCGGTTAGCACGGCATGTTATGTTGGAAATCGAGTTATCATTAGACCTATAATAAAGAAGACTCCATATGAACTCTTCAAAGGAAGAAAGCCAAACATTGCTCACTTTCACATTTTTGGATGCAAGTGCTTTGTTCTTAATAATGACAAGGATAATCTTGGTAAGTTTGACGAAAAATCCGACGAAGGTATATTTCTTGGTTATTCGCTTTCTAGTAAAGCATATAGAATTTATAATAAAAGAACTTTAACTATTGAAGAATCTATGCATGTATCTTTTGATGAAACTAACCCCTCCAAGGAGGAAGTAGTTGTTTGTGATGATGATGATCCTATAGATTTACCCCCGGAAGATCTTTCATTTGATCAAATTAAGAAATCACCGGAAAATTCAGAAAACTTTGTTCAACAAGATTCAAACACCAATGATCTACCAAAAGAATGGAGAACTCATGGAGACCATCCTATTGACAAAATTATTTGTGACATTAGCCAAGGAGTATCAACAAGATTGAATCTAAAAGATGCTTGCTTAAATATGGCGTTTGTTTCTCAAATTGAACCTACCAAAGTTGATGAAGCCTTAGGAGATGATCAATGGATTATTGCTATGCAAGAAGAATTAAATCAATTCGAGAGAAATCAAGTTTGGGAACTTGTTCCTAGACCAAGTGGTAAACACATCATAGGTACCCGATGGGTGTTTAAGAACAAACTTGATGAGAATGGTCTAATTGTTCGAAACAAAGCAAGGTTGGTTCCCCAAGGTTACAATCAAGAGGAAGGGATCGACTTTGAAGAAACATTTGCTCCGGTTGCAAGGTTAGAAGCTTGTGATCGGTGGATCTGGAACTGACTGTTTAACGCTGGTTCGCGAAATTTCGCGGAAGCAAGAGTCGCCACCGTCTTTTATTTTCTCCAAATGGAAAGGACAAAAGCACAGAAAAATTCCTTATAGAGATTGCTCTCGGTTCGGGAGGTAGATTATAGAAAGGGAAGGTGTTAGCACCCTTTCTATCCATGGTTATCCATGGGCTCTTAGATACTTGCTCATTTGTGTTTTCAAAATTGGTTTGTTTGCTTTTCAACTGTGGGTTTTAAAAAGTTTCTTTGAAAATTTCAGTTCGACTCTTGTATCAGTCCTCAAGAGTGTTTGAAAAATTGCTTTCGAAAGCTTTTTGAAAAGGTGTCGGTGTGAAAAGTATTTTTGAATTTGTTTTGAAATTAGAGCAAGTATCTAGAGTCGTCTACCTACCCTAAGAAATTCATCTGTGTAAATGTCCTTTAAAGTAGTGCCATCCCACCATTGAGAGGTAGGTAGCACCACCGTTGGAGGTGTTCGGGTCAATTCGAGGTTCGGGACGTGGTGATCACCAGAGCAATGGGAAGACACCTTAGAAGCTACCCTCATGCCAGGTTCCCGGATCATGAGGACTTACTAAGACGTCCTCTACTCGACGATCACCTTTCGAGGCAAGGCAACATTGAGGCGTACCCTAGGGGTGGTGTGTGAATTGTGTGTCAGATTCATTTATTTTATCTTGTCATGTTATGAGTGAGCTATGCGTTTGTTTTTGTTTAAGGCCATCCATTCTTGCATGCATTTAATTAACAGTTAAAAGATGCGGGAATTTAAAGTGCGGAAAAGGTAAAGGTCCTACGCTATTACAAAGGCGCGGGTCTACATCGCCAAATTAATCCAGACCCGATTTAAAATAAAGTGCAGAAAATAAATGTCTAATTAACTATTACAGGGCTTTGGAGCAAGTACATTATATTCACAAAAAGAAATAAATAAAACACGCGAAACAAAAATGTAATCGAATGCGAGGGCGTTGAACCCTTTGAAGGAATTAAAATAAAATTATTAAAATAATTAAGTTAAATAAAAAGAAAGAACTTATTTTTCATGTTTTTGTATCTACGACATTAAAGAAAAATTAAATTGGAATTTAAAAGTTAAATAATTCTAGTTCTAACTGTTTTTAATTTATTAAAAAAACACATTAAAGTTAAAACCTAAAATTAAAACTAAATTGATTATATAATTTATTTACAAATCTAATGGTTAATGATACTTATGGTAAAAATATTTAATAAAAAAAAGAAAGTGCTAAAGGTCTAATTTTATTATTTTTGGTTATTGAGAAAAAGAATTGAATTAACAACCTAAAATTAAAACTAAATTTATTATGGGATTTCTTTACAAAAAGAGTTATTGATGAATTAAATTAAAATGAAACATATTTTTGTTCTTTTATGATTTTTTCTGATTTTTTGTTTTATATAAAAAATGTTTTAATGAATTAATTAGGAATAATAAAAACAAAATAAAAAAAAAGAATGAAAAGAAATGAAATAAAGAAAGCAAACTGTGGGGGGTGTTGACCCCAAATGAGGAGGTGAATTTAATGAATCAGGCCCATCTGAATGAAGCCCCTTGTTGACTTTTTTGAATCATGTGAAGCACCTTTGACTGATGCCTATGGTGGATGGCAGGTAGTAGCCATTGGATGGACCACTTGAGACACGTGGCAAGTGCCAGCGCTGGGGTGTATGATGGCTCCCTGGGCGATGTGCTGCATAGGAATGAATTAAGCAAAATAATAGAAGTGATGTTAGGGGACCTGGGATTCGAACCCAGGTCCTAGTGTTCAACAACCAATGCCTTAACCAACTGATCCACCCACGCGTCTTGTATATAATATAAGAAACAAATAATATAAAAGAAATACGCGTTAGTGTTATAAAATAAAATAAAAAACGCGTTGGATTCAAACCAACCACTCCAACCGTGCCACGCAGTCGTCTTCCCCAATGTACCTGCACTGAAAATGAAATAGCGGGGGTTTTAAACCCCCCCAAAACGCAAGCTTTTTGAGAATAGCGAATAGGCCATGGTGGGAAAGAAATAGGGCGCGATGGTTCAAATCCACTCAGTGGAAGGCCCTGATTTTAATGGTAGCAATCTTAGGTTCCAATTGTTCCTGGTATGCAAAGCCCTAAAATCAAAACTCTGAAACCCTAGGCAATGGCCATGGTGAAATCGTGCACAGGCTTGGAAAACCCAATTAAATCATGCTAACAGCTTCAGAACAGTCATATTAGTCCAAATCCATGATCAAAAATGATAAATATGGCATGAATATTAAAATGTGAATATCAAAAATTTCAAGGAAAGTTGGACTTGGTTATACCTGTTCTTTGCGTTTGAAGGTCTGAATTTGATGGCTATCGTTTCCTTAGGGTGTCAGCAATTTGTTTGGATGAGAATGAGAGTCTGAAACGGGCTCTAGAGGTGTTTTCAGTTTTGAAAAATCTTGGCCAAAATGCAAGTTTGCTCTGAGTGTTGGGGTGCAGCTTAGGTCTCAATGTTACTTCTGATCACTTGCCTAGGTCTTATGCAACATGTATGAAGAGGAATTATGGCCTCATAATGCAGAGCATTCAATTTCAAGATTCTCCATAAACCTCCATAACCAAACTTCCATTTTTGAACCATTTTTGAATTCTTGCTCTATTTGGCCCCTTGCACGAATTTGGCATATGCTTAATGGTAATTCAAGGTCCATCAAAATCAGATATCCTCTTTAATTAGGCTTTTTGATTTTCCTTTGATTTTAAAAGATTTAAGATTAATTAAATCTAATAAAATCAATAAAAAATGAAAAAATTAATTAAAAAATTTGAAATAAAAGGTGGGACACGTGGGAAGCATGGCCAAGTTAATTCAAGTGGAAAAAGTGGGCCCCTTTTGTCAAAAAATGAAATTTCAAGGATAAATGATTTTGGCCATTTCACAAAAATTTCCCAACTTCTCCAATGCATATCTTGATCAATTTTTAAGCTTTGATCATGTTCTTGGACATTTTGGAAAGGTCTTGAAGTCCTCTAACCAATGTCTTTGGTCCCATGTCATTTTGATTTACCAATCTCAAGTTATGGTCTTTGACTTAAAGTCCCTTTTTGTTGACTTTTGAAAATGACCTATAATGTTGAAATTGATAACTTTTTGTGAGAGCATTTCTTGGACTTGGAGTGTGAAGATGAGTTGTAGGAAATTTCTTCCCCTTCAAAATGAGCATTGGATGGGATTTTTCTGATGGACCATGAAAAAGTTATGCCTTGGTCAAGTTACAGTTGACTTTTCAGCTGTCCAAAAATAGAAACTTTTGCATCTTGATGATTTTTGAGCCAAGCTTTGAGAATCATGATCAAGCATTGATCAAATGATGTTTTTGGCTTCAAAATGAGATGTGGACCAAAAATTTGAACTTTTGACTGTCAAATGACCATTTTGCCCCTACAGTTGACTGTAGTGCAATTAGTGTTTTTGACTGTGCAATTTTGTGCTGAAAGTCTTGAAACTAGACATGTAGGTGCTTGACAATGTTTATAGGCATAGGAGACTTGATTGAGCTCTTGAAAACTTCAACTTCCTTGCAAGAACCAAAACCCTAGTTTGACTGGCTTAGGAGGATAGTTGACTGTGTAGCCCTTGAGTAGACTTTGAACCATTTGCTTGTCATAACTTTGAAGATTATGGGAGGGCAAATTTTGGGGTACAACAGTTGCCCCTGTTCAATCTTCTTAGACCTGAGGATGTAGATTGGCTTGTGTGCCTTTCGTGATCCGAGGGTGGAAGATGATTGAACACTAGAGTGCCCAGAAATTTGCACTCACATAGTAGAGTATCAGTAGTGTGATAGCGGGAATGGGCTTACAGATGCCATTTGGAGAGATGGAGTGGAGATGGGCTTATAGATGCCATCGGGAGGTGTCGATCGCGTAAGAGCTTACTTAGCGAGAACTTGCGTACCTGAGAAGGAAAGAAAATTACCTGGTCTGTTACTAGAGTTGACTTTCAAACTCTTTATGTAGACGTGCCCTGGCTGGACACAGGAATCGAATTTTCGAACTCTTCAGACGTGCCCTGTCAAGATACAGGAATCGAGTCTGGTACTGTAGTCGTCAACAGATACTCCCTGGCAAGATACAGGAATCGGATCTTCGAACTCTTCAGACGTGCCCTGTCAAGATACAGGAATCGAGTCTGGTACTGTAGTCGTCAACAGATACTCCCTGGCAAGATACAGGAATCGGATCTTCGAACTCTTCAGACGTGCCCTGTCAAGATACAGGAATCGAGTCTGGTACTGTAGTCGTCAACAGATACTCCCTGGCAAGATACATGAATTGGATCTTCGAACTCTTCAGACGTGCCCTGTCAAGATACAGGAATCGAGTCTGGTACTGTAGTCGTCAACAGATACTCCCTGGCAAGATACAGGAATCGGATCTTCGAACTCTTCAGACGTGCCCTGTCAAGATACAGGAATCGAGTCTGGTACTGTAGTCGTCAACAGATACACCCTGGCAAGATACAGGAATCGGATCTTCGAACTCTTCAGACGTGCCCTGTCAAGATACAGGAATCGAGTCTGGTACTGTAGTCGTCAATAGATACTCCCTGGCAAGATACAGGAATCGGATCTTCGAACTCTTCAGACGTGCCCTGTCAAGATACAGGAATCGATTCTGGTACTGTAGTCGTCAACAGATACTCCCTGGCAAGATACAGGAATCGGATCTTCGAACTCTTCAGACGTGCCCTGTCAAGATACAGGAATCGAGTCTGGTACTGTAGTCGTCAACAGATACTCCCTGGCAAGATACAGGAATCGGATCTTCGAACTCTTCAGACGTGCCCTGTCAAGATACAGGAATCGAGTCTGGTACTGTAGTCGTCAATAGATACTCCCTGGCAAGATACAGGAATCGGATCTTCGAACTCTTCAAACGTGCCCTGTCAAGATACAGGAATCGAGTCTGGTAGTGTATTCGTCAACAGATACTCCCTGGCAAGATACAGGAATCGGATCTGGAATCACGACAGCTGATAGCAGTTATCTTTGTATTAACTTTTGTCCTGAAAAGACAAGACGTTAGTTGTATGTGATGTCATGATGTATGACATGCGAGGTGTTCTCAGAATGAATGAGATTGTATGTTCATGATGCGTATATGCATGCCATAATGTATGAAGATGTGTTGTTTATGAATGTATGTTTTCGTCTAGGAAAATTGATCCTTGACGGATGCCGGGAAGTTGAATCCTGGGCTGATGTGGAAGAAAAGAGTTTCCGCTGGGGATAATGGTTGCAAGAATAAACCAGTAGTAGAAGATGACTCTGTTGGGGAATAAACTTGGCGAAAGGATTACTCTACGGGGAGAAAATTACTCTAGCGATCTGGCTGGGGAACAGAACTCTGTGGGGAGAGAGGTACTCTTGTTGAGATATTGATGGTAACTTCGCTGGGGACACCGTCGTTGTATTGGAAGTGTCACTAGACTTCGCTGGGGATAAGAAGACTTTGTCGACGACGATCTTTCCATGGCTTTTGGCTGAGGATAACCCAGTTATAAGCTCTGGTGGAGCATAACCTTTGAATAAAGCCGGGAGACGCGTTCGTGCTCTGCGAGGATAAGCTTCCAGGATCTACTGGGGATAAGCTTACTGCTTGGGGAGATGGATTCCAACTTCTCGGGGAAACTGGATTGGACTCTCCTGGGGAAGTTTTGAGATGTATTGGGAGTAACTCCACTGAATGTTTGATATACCACCGGGGAACAATCTTTAGACCAAGACTGTTGGGGATGCTTGTTAAGAATGCATGTATATTGTGCTGAGGATTGTTGAGATCTGCTGGAGGATACCCAACTTCCTTAAGGTTGACTGTAACTTTGTTTGGGGAGAGTGCATTGATTTGCTGACTCACTCTCTGGGGAAGTAAGATATACTGGTTGTGTTCTTCAACCGAACCTACCTTGATACCTTGGAGGACAGAACAATTAGATTGCTTAGACAACTCTTTATTGCCCCTGTTTCTAATGTTACCTGTAATTAATCCTTTGTTTTGTATGCAAATATTCATGAGTTAGCAAATTATTGTCAATGCATATATCACAAATTGAACCTTGGACGTTCTTCGCAAAACAAAACAGAAAAGGAAAAAAACAAAAGGCAGTTTGTCTGAAAAGTAATTTTGTATTGATTTTGAATTTTGCCTGTAAAATAGGCGTTTATGTACAAGAGGCTGACGTCCTAGTAAGAGAACGCCGCCGAACAAAAGAATTTATACAAGTTTGTACAAGAGAAAATAAAACAGCTGTGTGAAATGAATGATCCACTGGGTTTCAACTCTGCTATTGCCTTTATATCTTCGAGCGTCTCATCACTTGATGACCTAGCTGAAGATGAAGCTGATTGATCAATGCCGTCTGAGCTTGATGTTGATACCGGATTCCGGATACAAAGTGATCCAATGAGACATAGTATTACGCTTTATCCCTAACTTTTGCCTGGACCGCCCTTTCGGGTTTTCAGTCCACCGGGATACCCATTTTTGCCCAAGCCGCCTTTTCAGGTTTTCGACTTGCCGGGTGTACAGATTTTTTTCATTTCATCCCTTCATTTTGCCCGAACCCTTTTGGTTCACCGGGAAGCCCTAATTTTTGCCTAGGTATGTCAACCAAGCGGGTCTTCTTTCATGCGTAGTATCTTTTTACTATGTCTGCATTGGCGGGGTGAGGAAGGTCGTCACCATCCATGGTGGTTAGAATCATGGCTCCTCCTGAGAATACATGTTTAACCACAAATGGCCCTTCGTATGTAGGGGTCCATTTGCCCCTTGGATCACTCTGAGGAAGGATGATACGCTTCATTACCAGATCCCCAACTTGATATTCTTGTGGTCTGACCTTTTTGTTAAAAGCCCTGATCATCCGTTTTTGATACGTCTGACCATGACAAATAGCAGCAAGTCTCTTTTCGTCAATCAGATTTAGCTGATCAAGTCGTGTCTGGATCCAATCATCTTCACTCAGATCTGCATCCTTCATTATCCGGAGAGAGGGTATCTGCACTTCGATCGGTAAGACTGCCTCCATGCCGTAGACCAAGGAGAAAGGAGTTTCCCCGGTTGATGTCCTGGCTGAGGTACGATACCCATGTAGAGCAAACGGTAACATCTCGTGCCAATCTTTATAAGTCACTGTCATCTTCTGCACGATTTTCTTAATGTTCTTATTTGCTGCTTCTACAGCCCCATTCATCTTCGGTCTGTAAGGAGAAGAGTTGTGGTACTGTATCTTTACCTGTTCGCAGAGCTCAGTGATCATCTTGTTATTGAGATTGGTACCGTTGTCTGTAATGATTCTTTCAGGGACGCCGTATCGACAGATCAGATTATGCCGAATGAACCGTGCCACGACATTCTTGGTTACTGTAGTGCAGGAAGCTGCTTCAACCCACTTTGTAAAGTAATCAATCGCCACAAGGATGAAGCGATGCCCGTTAGATTCCGTAGGTCTGATCTCACCGATCATATCAATGCCCCACATTGCAAAAGGCCAAGGTGCAGTCAGGACATTCAGAGGAACTGGAGGAACATGCACCTTGTCTGCATAAACCTGGCACTTGTGACACGTCCGAGAATATTGGTAACAATCAGCTTCCATTGTGGACCAGAAATACCCTGCCCGAAGGATCTTCTTAGCCATAGTGTGTCCACTGGAATATGTTCCGAAGGTACCCTCATGTAGCTCCGCCATAATCCTTTCTGCTTCAGTCTTATCCACACAACGCAGTAAGGTCGAATCATGGTTTCGTTTATACAAGACGTTGTTGCTAAGGAAGAACTTTGCTGCGAACCTTCTCAGAAACTTCTTATCGTTGACAGATGCACCTTCAGGGTATTCCTGAGCTTCCAAGTACCTCTTCACCTCATGGTACCAAGGCTTCTCAGTCACTAATTCAGTCTCAAGATCACAACAGTATGCCGGTTCGTCCAGTTTCCAGATGATGACCCGGGGAGCCTCATTGTCCCACTTGACTTTGAACATAGAAGACATCGTAGCTAACGCGTCCGCTAACTGATTCTCCTCTCTCGGGAAATGTTCAAAGGTTATCTCTGTGAAGTGGGGGATCATTGTCAACACACATTCTTTGTAAGGAATAAGATTCAGATGTTTCATATCCCACTCGCCTTTGATCTGGTTGATCACGAGAGCGGAATCTCCGAAGACACTCAGAAACTTGATCCTTAAGTCAATTGCAGCTTTGAGTCCCATGATGCACGCCTCATACTCCTCCATGTTGTTGGTGCAGTTGAAACATAGCCGGGCAGTGAGTGGAATATGAGTGCCTTGAGGGGATATGATCACAGCGCCGATACCATTACCCAAAGCATTGGAGGCTCCGTCAAAGTGCATAGACCATCGGGATCCTTCCTCAGGTCCTTCATCCGGTCCAGGTACTTCACAATCAGTTACTATCATGATGCTTTCATCTGGAAACTCGAAGTTCATTGACTGATAGTCATCTACGGCCTGATGTGCCAAGTGGTCTGCCAATACACTTCCCTTGATGGCTTTCTGGGTTGTGTACTGAATGTCGTATTCCGTCAAGATCATTTGCCATCTTGCAATTCTCCCAGACAGAGCAGGCTTTTCGAATATATACTTTATAGGATCCATCTTTGAGATCAACAAGGTAGTGTGAGCCAGCATATACTATCTCAGCCGGCGAGCAGCCCATACCAAAGCGCAGCAAGTTTTCTCAAGCAGTGAGTATCGGGTCTCACAGTCGGTAAACTTTTTGCTAAGGTAATAAATGGCATGCTCTTTTCGGCCAGACTCGTCATGCTGCCCCAGCACACACCCCATTGAGTTATCAAGTACTGTCAGGTAAAGTATCAGAGGTCTCCCTTCAACCGGTGGCATAAGGATGGGTGGTTCTTGGAGATACTCTTTGATTCTGTCAAAAGCAGCCTGACATTCATCATTCCAACGTACTACCTGATCTTTCCTCAGCAGCTTGAAGATTGGCTCACAGGTAGCAGTTAGGTGTGAGATGAACCGAGCAATGTAATTCAGGCGTCCTAAAAAACCTCTGACCTCTTTCTCTGTTTTAGGAACTGGCATCTCTTGAACAGCTTTAACCTTGGCAGGGTCCACTTGAATACCCTTATCACTTACAACGAAGCCTAGCAACTTCCCAGATCTTACCCCGAAGGTGCACTTGTTCGGGTTCAACCTCAGCTTGTACAGTTTCAGACGGTCAAACAATTTCTGCAGATGATCAAGGTGTTCTTCCTCATCCTGGGACCTTGCGATCATGTCGTCAACATACACTTCTATCTCATGATGGATCATATCATGAAATAAAGCAACCATGGCACGTTGGTAGGTTGCCTCAGCGTTCTTTAGTCCAAAAGGCATGACCTTGTAGTAGAAGGTGCCCCACTGAGTAACAAATGTAGTCTTTTCCATATCTTCAGGAGCCATCTTGATCTGATTATAGCCTGAAAAACCATCCATGAAAGAGAACACCTTATGTTGAGCTGTATTATCAACAAGGACATCAATGTGAGGTAGAGGGAAGTCGTCTTTGGGGCTGGCCCTGTTCAGATCCCTGTAGTCGACACACATTCTGACCTTACCGTCTTTCTTTGGTACCGGCACCACATTAGCAACCCACTGAGGGTAAGAAGTCACTGCAAGAAAACCGGCGTCAAACTGTTTCATAACCTCGGCTTTGATCTTCTCAGACATCTCTGGACGCATACGGCGGACCTTTTGCTTAACCGGAGGGCAGTCTTCCTTGGTAGGCAAATGATGGACTACAATGTCGGTATCCAACCCGGGCATGTCTTCCAAGGACCAGGCGAATATTTCCATGTAGTCATGTAACATCTGAATCAACCGTTGCTTCACGCCGAGCTCTAGGTTGGCACCAATCTTGACTTCCTTACGGTCGGTCTCAGTACCCAGGTTTATTGTCTCCACTGGCTCTTCATGTGGTTGAATTGCCCTCTCTTCCTAGAGTAACAGTCTTGCAAGCTCGCCAGGCACTTCGCAATCGTCTTCACCTTCGTCTTCGGCTAAGTTGATCGGATTGTCGAAGTCACAATCGGCAGTAGCAGAGTCGTTACCAGTGAGATCCGGAGTGGATTGAAACCTGCATGAGTGAGTGTGTGTAAATACAACTGTTTTGCAATATATAAAGAAAGGAAAGAAAAGGAGCGCAAGATTTGAAATGTGAAAAACGTCCAATGCTTTTATTTATGATATATGACAGTGACAAACAAAAGCCCTCATAAATAAGACCACGGTGCCCTGGGCAAGACACCGGGCCATACAGTTTCAATTGATTGTTTATTACAAATCCAAAACAAAGAAGTTCATTACTGGGTGACAAAAGTTATGGGTGTAAAGTCTTTAGCAGTCCAATTGGTCAATCCACCGTCGGTCGTCGGGTAGATCCAGCTATCAAACTCTGACTCTTCCACTTCGTCTTCATCTCCAATAGCATTCACTCCTGGGTGGGTGATGAGCACAGGAGGTCTTCCAATTCTCGCCTTGCGCACAGCTTTCTGAGCCTCTGCAGTGAAACCCAGCCCAAACTTGTTAGTTTTAGGAGTAAAATCAGGGAGCTTGCCCCAGTTTGCACATTCACCTCTTTCAATTACAGCTTGGGCGTCCTTTAAGGAGGCCATCTTTAAAGGAGAAACCTCTTCGGCCACTGCTTCTGCTGCTGCCAATGTTTGTGGTACCTCCTCAAAATGTTGAAAGGGGGTCTCAATGAACTCCCCATCCATTTCTACGTACCTGAAGGAGTTGAGGTGGCTGACCATGTATTCCTCTTCCCCTTGCACCGTTACAATTTTCCCCCTGACCGGGTACTTGAGCTTCTGATGCAACGTGGAGGTCACAGCTCCAGCCTTGTGGATCCACGGGCGACCCAGCAAACAAGAATAGGATGGACGGATGTCCATCACATAGAATTTTAAATCAAATACCTGTGACCTAACCCTGATTGGGATGTCAACCTCACCATGTACCATTCTTTTGGACCCGTCAAAGGCCCGGACAACAATGTTACTTGGTTTGAGCTCTAGACCCCCACAGTCCAACCTATCCAGAGCCTTCTTGGGCAGCACGTTCAATGAAGAACCAGTGTCAACCAGCACATGAGCAAGAGTAGTGCCCCTGCATTCAATGGAGACATGCAGGGCATCATTATGGTTCTTCCCTTTTGTTGTCAGATCGGCATCAGAGAAACCCAGGCCATTATCAGCGGTTAGGTTGGCCACACAGTCGGTGAACTGATCAGCAGACGTCTCTTGGGGTACTTGGGCCGTTTTTAAGAAAGCAATCAGGGCCTTGGCATGGGCCTCTGAACACAGCAGCAGCGACAACATGGAGATCTTGGAGGGGGTGTGCCCCAGCTGTTCTACAACGTTGAAATCACTTTTCTTTATTATTTTGAGGATTTCTTCCATCTCCTGCTTGGAAGCCTCAACAATGGTCTTTGGTGCCTCCGTCCGGGCGGGAACATTAGCAGCAATCCCTTTGCCCCGAGCATCAGATGACTCAGCCGCAGGGGTAGAAACTTGGTCAGGGGTGGAAACAGGCACACTGGCAGGTGTGATGATCGAAGGCCTCTGAATTACCGGAGGAGCAATGTCTGGTGAGAATAGTCTTCCACTACGAGTGACCTTGGCAGGCCCGGTGATGTTGGTGACACCAGTATCAGCGTCGAACTCTTGTTTCACACCCAGAACATAAACATCTGCCCCATAGTGCCATGGGACAGCCTTATCAGATTTGTAGGGGATGGGTCCCGGAACAGTAATGGTGATGGGAGCAATCTTGTGGGTGGGCAAAATTTGGACAAGCTTCCTTGAAGGAGCCTTGGAAGGGTTGTTGAAGATGGTAATAATTGAGACTTCTTCAACAGGAGCAGCAGGAACAACAGTCTTTCTGAACAAAATCTCTTTACTATCCATCAGGTTTTGGACGCCTGACTTCAGCAAAGAACAACCAGCAGGGGAAGCAACACATAGAGGGCAACCTTTGCTACATCCCGGAAATAAACCGGCTAGCAACAAGTTCCTCTTGACCGTCAGCAGCGGAGTAGCAACATCATCCACCGAAGCTACATACAAATCCTCCTCAACAGCATTCACTCCATACTGGGGCATGGGAGCGGTTACAACATTTGGCCTCTCGGGCGCCTCAAACTGTATCTCCTTTGCATCAATAAGGTCCTGAACCTTATTCTTTAGGGCCCAACAGTCATCTGTGTTATGCCCTGGGCTATCAGAGTGATAAGCGCAACGGGCGTTGGGGTTAAACCTGGGGGATGTAGTATTCACACCCTTCGGAGCCTCTCTGACAGTTACCAGGCTAGTTGACAGCAGTTGTGGCAGGATCTGAGAGAGAGTCATGCTGAGCCGAGTATACTGCCGTTTGGGCCTCTCAGCCCTGGGTTGGTTGTACTGTTGGGGAGCAGCAGCAGGCTTAGAAATAACCACCGCGTTGACAGCTTGGCGGTGTTCAGGTTTGTTTTGCCTTCTTGGGCCATACACATCACTAGCCTCTTTCTTGAAGGGCTTCTTTTCAGCATTGGAGGAGGCAACCTTCTGTATCTTCCCCAATTTTATACCGGCCTCGATCCTTTCACCAGTCAGGATCAGATCAGTAAACCCAGCAGAGGAATTACCAATGAGATAATTGAAAAATGGACCAGATAGGGTCCCCAAAAACATATCCACCAGCTCCCGGTCCGTCAATGGTGGCTGCACCCTGCCAGCCAGATCTCTCCATTTTTGTGCGTACTCCTTAAAACCTTCACCTGACCCTAGCGACATACCCTGGAGTTGGGTACGCGTAGGAGCGAGGTCGGAATTATATTGATACTGCTTGTAAAAAGCAGTGGCCAGATCCTCCCAGTTACGAATGTTGGTTCCATCCAATTGATAGAACCATTCGAGGTGAGTCCCTGAAAGACTCTCCTGGAAGAAGTGGATCCATAAGTTCCTGTCTGCTGTGTAAGGTTGGATCTTCCTTACATAAGAACGGAGGTGCATCTTGGGACAGGAAGCCCCGTCATACTTCACAAAGGCAGGTGCCTTGAACTTGTGTGGAATCACCACCCCAGTAGATAACCCCAAGTCTCTGAAATCCAGTCCAGGCACACGCTGAATTTCCATAGCTTTTAATCTGTCCTCCAGCTGCTTGTACCGGTCTTCAGCAGGAGGGTACTGTTCATCGTTGAAGTCTGTTTCAGTATCAGAGACCACAGGAGTAGGGACCTCCCTTTCTTGGTGACTACCTTCCCCCACAGATGGAGTAGTCCTCTCAGCCTCATTTTGCAAGGTGTTCCCGAGTCTGCGCCCAGTGTTAAATAGCACAGTCCTCTTCTTCTTCTCATTCTTCTTCAGAAGCATAGCCTTCAGCTCTTTTTGACCTTGAGCCAAACCCATGATCAGCTCCTGAAATTGGGCGTTCTGCGCCTGAAGGGCCTTGATAGATGTCTCAGTTGATGATTCAGGGTTCATGATGCTGAAATAAACAGCGAAGAACAGTCAGCAACCTGAAAAGAAGAGTACATGTGATGCATATGATGAATGGAATGCGTATGATTTATGTTTTCAAAGACAATCGGGAATCAACTTTGTAAACAAAAAGGAACACACTTCATTAGATTCAACTTTGAAACTGAAATTATTCAACAGGTTGCCCTTAGGCGTTACATGAAAGGAAATACTGAAAAGGGAAGTAAAACTGTAAAAGAACATCCAGAGCTCCTTATTGATCCCATGGTCTCCTCTTCTCAGTACGGATGTAGGCATTCAGAGCTCGCTCATTCTCCAACTGCTTTGTCAGCTTCTGGATCTTCAATTCATGCTCGTTGAACTTTTCCTGGTAAGAATCCCGTTCTTCTTGCAGTTGCGACCAAGACCTCTTTAATGTCTCATAATTAGTGGGTATCTGGGGAGGTAGGACAGTTGGAGGAACACCATCTTTGTCAGGACACTCAAGAATGACGGGTCTGACAGCTTCATATGGCATACCTAACTTCTGAGCTCGGATGCGAACCCATTTGTAATAGGCTTCCATAGGTAAAGAAGTCTTTGGTCCCAACTCTTGTGGGTCAGCTTTATGAACTTTGTCCCAAGCCTTGATGAACCTACGACGCAGCTCGTCACTATCCACCTGAAACTCAAAACTGATGTGAGGCACCAACATTTCATGAGGCCCTGCTCTTCTTGCTCTTTCAAACTGACGGAGTGCTAGACATGGATTGTAAGAGATTCCTCCTTGGGTACCAATCATAGGAACATTAGGGTATTCCCCGCATCGATCAATAATAGCTATCTCATCCAAATCTCTACAAGTCTAAATGATGTCTTTATCGGTGAGAGACATTAACCTATGAGCCCAACCTCTTCCTTCTTGGTTCTTTAGTACGAACTTAGGGAGGTGCGAAATAAACCACCTCACCAACAAAGGGATACAACACCATAGGTTTCCTCGTCTTCGGGTAGTACGAGCATGAAGTTGTTGCAAGATGCCACCCAAGATAGTGGGTACGGGATTCTGAGACATAAAGATCCTTATGGCAGTGACATTGATGAAGTTGTCAGGATTGGGAAACAAGACTAACCCATAGATTAGGAGAGCCAAGATGTCTTCATATGCCCTAAAGTCCAGGTCATCCCAGAAACTGTTAGCTTTACCAATCAGAAATTTGGCCAAGAAACCCTTAACTCCGCTTCTAGTTACCCAGTTGTCCATTACCTCTTGATGTGTCAAGGGAAGAGCTGTAGCAACATCCTCAAGCCTGAGGGTCTTTTCCCAACCAGTAAAGGGAGTCTGATCCAAGATAGGGATACCAAGCAGATCAGAGAACTCTTCCAGGGTAGGGACCAGCTGGAAGTCTTGAAGGGTGAAGCACTGGTACAGAGGGTCATAGAACTGGGTCAGGACACTCATCAATTGTTGATCCCGCTTTGCAGTGATTAAACTGAGAAGAGAACCATGCCTCTGAATGAAGGAAGTGGTATTTGGAATCCTGCTAACCAACTCTTCAAGCAACTCAGGTGAGTGAACAAAGTTGAATCGGATAGTATTCCTTCGCACAGGCATCATGGTGTCCTACAAAATAGAGCAAAGGTGAAACCCTCTTGTCTTTGAAATGGTCAGTCCTTATGCAGGATGCATGCAATGCTCATGATGTTATGATGCTATGATAAAGCACACCACAAATAGATACAAAGGCAAACATGGTAAGGCACACAAGTCACACAAAGCAAGCCCTTAAAGTTTAGGCCATCATGAGGTCCAGGTACTACCCTCTTTCAGTTTGTTGGTTCATACCTGTCCTATCAAAGTAACCGGGTTCTTAGAGGATCCCAATATCATTGACTACCCTTAATCGGTCATAACTCCAGCATCGCAATCTTTTCTTGCGGCCAGAACCATCACGAGAGTTTAGCCTCAATGGGCGTAGCATACTGCTACTGTTCTAATGGCCAAGTTGTGTCAATTAAGGTTCTAAGGTTGTTGGTGCTTAATGACTCCTCAGAAGACCCATATTCTCCTCGTTGCAACACAAGGGATATCGGTACAGACCAAGGTGCCACACCAACGTAGCCACTGCTTCACCCATGTCGGTCTACGCCGGACAGGTCCCTCACAGCTTATGCTACCTAAACAGGGTATCCCCAGATCTGGGTTAGGATCTATGTAACTCCCATGCAACCCACAAATTTAAAGCAGACAAGTCAATACAATTGAAAACACCGTTATGAACTATCCCTAAGGTACACCTCACTTTAAGTTTAAATCCCCAGCAGAGTCGCCAGTTCTGTGATCGGTGGATCTGGAACTGACTGTTTAACGCTGGTTCGCGAAATGTCGCGGAAGCAAGAGTCGCCACCGTCTTTTATTTTCTCCAAATGGAAAGGACAAAAGCACAGAAAAATTCCTTATAGAGATTGCTCTCGGTTCGGGAGGTAGATTATAGAAAGGGAAGGTGTTAGCACCCTTTCTATCCATGGTTATCCATGGGCTCTTAGATACTTGCTCATTTGTGTTTTCAAAATTGGTTTGTTTGCTTTTCAACTGTGGGTTTTAAAAAGTTTCTTTGAAATTTTCAGTTCGACTCTTGTATCAGTCCTCAAGAGTGTTTGAAAAATTGCTTTCGAAAGCTTTTTGAAAAGGTGTCGGTGTGAAAAGTATTTTTGAATTTGTTTTGAAATTAGAGCAAGTATCTAGAGTCGTCTACCTACCCTAAGGAATTCGTCTGTGTAAATGTCCTTTAAAGTAGTGCCATCCCACCATTGAGAGGTAGGTAGCACCACTGTTGGAGGTGTTCGGGTCAATTCGAGGTTCGGGACGTGGTGATCACCAGAGCAATGGGAAGACACCTTAGAAGCTACCCTCATGCCGGGTTCCCGGATCATGAGGACTTACTAAGACGTCCTCTACTCGACAATCACCTTTCGAGGCAAGGCAACAGTGAGGCGTACCCTAGGGGTGGTGTGTGAATTGTGTGTCAGATTCATTTATTTTATCTTGTCATGTTATGAGTGAGCTATGCGTTTGTTTTTATTTAAGGCCATCCATTCTTGCATGCATTTAATTAACAGTTAAAAGATGCGGGAATTTAAAGTGCGGAAAAGGTAAAGGTCCTACGCTATTACAAAGGCGCGGGTCTACATCGCCAAATTAATCCAGACCCGATTTAAAATAAAGTGCAGAAAATAAATGTCTAATTAACTATTACAGGGCTTTGGAGCAAGTACATTATATTCACAAAAAGAAATAAATAAAACGCGCGAAACAAAAATGTAATCGAATGCGAGGGCGTTGAACCCTTTGAAGGAATTAAAATAAAATTATTAAAATGATTAAGTTAAATAAAAAGAAAGAACTTATTTTTCATGTTTTTGTATCTACGACATTAAAGAAAAATTAAATTGGAATTTAAAAGTTAAATAATTCTAGTTCTAATTGTTTTTAATTTATTAAAAAAACACATTAAAGTTAAAACCTAAAATTAAAACTAAATTGATTATATAATTTATTTACAAAATTAATGGTTAATGATACTTATGGTAAAAATATTTAATAAAAAAAAGAAAGTGCTAAAGGTCTAATTTTATTATTTTTGGTTATTGAGAAAAAGAATTGAATTAACAACCTAAAATTAAAACTAAATTTATTATGGGATTTCTTTACAAAAAGAGTTATTGATGAATTAAATTAAAATGAAACATATTTTTGTTCTTTTATGATTTTTTCTGATTTTTTGTTTTATATAAAAAATGTTTTAATGAATTAATTAGGAATAATAAAAACAAAATAAAAAAAAAAGAATGAAAAGAAATGAAATAAAGAAAGCAAACTGTGGGGGGTGTTGACCCCAAATGAGGAGGTGAATTTAATGAATCAGGCCCATCTGAATGAAGCCCCTTGTTGACTTTTTTGAATCATGTGAAGCACCTTTGACTGATGCCTATGGTGGATGGCAGGTAGTAGCCATTGGATGGACCACTTGAGACACGTGGCAAGTGCCAGCGCTGGGGTGTATGATGGCTCCCTGGGCGATGTGCTGCATAGGAATGAATTAAGCAAAATAATGGAAGTGATGTTAGGGGACCTGGGATTCGAACCCAGGTCCCAGTGTTCAACAACCAATGCCTTAACCAACTGATCCACCCACGCGTCTTGTATATAATATAAGAAACAAATAATATAAAATAAATACGCGTTAGTGTTATAAAATAAAATAAAAACGCGCTGGATTCAAACCAACCACTCCAACCGTGCCACGCAGTCGTCTTCCCCAATGTACCTGCACTGAAAATGAAATAGCGGGGGTTTTAAACCCCCCCAAAACGCAAGCTTTTTGAGAATAGCGAATAGGCCATGGTGGGAAAGAAATAGGGCGCGATGGTTCAAATCCACTCAGTGGAAGGCCCTGATTTTAATGGTAGCAATCTTAGGTTCCAATTGTTCCTGGTATGCAAAGCCCTAAAATCAAAACTCTGAAACCCTAGGCAATGGCCATGGTGAAGTCGTGCACAGGCTTGGAAAACCCAATTAAATCATGCTAACAGCTTCAGAACAGTCATATTAGTCCAAATCCATGATCAAAAATGATAAATATGGCATGAATATTAAAATGCGAATATCAAAAATTTCAAGGAAAGTTGGACTTGGTTATACCTGTTCTTTGCGTTTGAAGGTCTGAATTTGATGGCTATCGTTTCCTTAGGGTGTCAGCAATTTGTTTGGATGAGAATGAGAGTTTGAAACGGGCTCTAGAGGTGTTTTCAGTTTTGAAAAATCTTGGCCAAAATGCAAGTTTGCTCTGAGTGTTGGGGCGCAGCTTAGGTCTCAATGTTGCTTCTGATCACTTGCCTAGGTCTTATGCAACATGTATGAAGAGGAATTATGGCCTCATAATGCAGAGCATTCAATTTCAAGATTCTCCATAAACCTCCATAACCAAACTTCCAATTTTGAACCATTTTTGAATTCTTGCTCTATTTGGCCCCTTGCACGAATTTGGCATATGCTTAATGGTAATTCAAGGTCCATCAAAATCAGATATCCTCTTTAATTAGGCTTTTTGATTTTCCTTTGATTTTAAAAGATTTAAGATTAATTAAATCTAATAAAATCAATAAAAAATGAAAAAATTAATTAAAAAATTTGAAATAAAAGGTGGGACACGTGGGAAGCATGGCCAAGTTAATTCAAGTGGAAAAAGTGGGCCCCTTTTGTCAAAAAATGAAATTTCAATGATAAATGATTTTGTCCATTTCACAAAAATTTCCCAACTTCTCCAATGCATATCTTGCTCAATTTTTAAGCTTTGATCATGTTCTTGGACATTTTGGAAAGGTCTTGAAGTCCTCTAACCAATGTCTTTGGTCCCATGTCATTTTGATTTACCAATCTCAAGTTATGGTCTTTGACTTAAAGTCCCTTTTTGTTGACTTTTGAAAATGACCTATAATGTTGAAATTGATAACTTTTTGTGAGAGCATTTCTTGGACTTGGAGTGTGAAGATGAGTTGTAGGAAATGTCTTCCCCTTCAAAATGAGCATTGGATGGGATTTTTCTGATGGACCATGAAAAAGTTATGCCTTGGTCAAGTTACAGTTGACTTTTCAACTGTCCAAAAATAGAAACTTTTGCATCTTGATGATTTTTGAGCCAAGCTTTGAGAATCATGATCAAGCATTGATCAAATGATGTTTGTGGCTTCAAAATGAGATGTGGACCAAAAATTTGAACTTTTGACTGTCAAATGACCATTTTGCCCCTACAGTTGACTGTAGTGCAATTAGGGTTTTTGACTGTGCAATTTTGTGCTGAAAGTCTTGAAACTTGACATGTAGGTGCTTGACAATGTTTATAGGCATAGGAGACTTGATTGAGCTCTTGAAAACTTCAACTTCCTTGCAAGAACCAAAACCCTAGTTTGACTGGCTTAGGAGGATAGTTGACTGTGTAGCCCTTGAGTAGACTTTGAACCATTTGCTTGTCATAACTTTGAAGATTATGGGAGGGCAAATTTTGGGGTACAACAAAGCTATACGTCTTTTACTTGCTTATGCTTGTTCATTAAATTTTCAGCTTTTTCAAATGGACGTCAAAAGCGCATTCTTGAATGGATATATCAATGAAGAAGTCTATGTCAAAAAACCCCCGGGATTTGAAGACTTCAAACATCCTTCACATGTCTTTAAGTTGAGAAAGGCTCTTTATGGCTTAAAGCAAGCACCAAGAGCATGGTATGATAGACTTAGCAATTTTTTGTGTGAAAAAGGTTTCGAAAAGGGTAAGGTTGATAAAACCTTGTTCATTAAGAAAATCCAAAGTAACACTTTATTGGTTCAAGTCTATGTTGATGATATCATTTTTGAATCGACTAACAAAGAAATGTGTGAGGAATTCTCATTGATGATGCAAGGAGAATTCGAGATGTCTATGATGGGAAAGATGAATTACTTTCTTGGACTACAAATCACGCAACTAGAAGATGGAATCTTCATCAACCAATCTAAGTACTGCAAAGAATTATTGAAAAAGTTTGATATGGACAATTGTAAAGCCATGAATACTCCAATGGGCTCCGGTACATATGTTGATCAAGATGAATCTGGTACTCCAATTGATATTACAAAGTACAGAGGTATGATTGGTTCTTTATTGTATTTGACGGAAAGCCGTCCTGACATCATGTTTAGTGTTTGTCTTTGCGCTCGCTTTCAAGCAAATCCAAAGGAATCACACCTCATGGCTGTTAAAAGGATCATGAAGTATCTAAAAGGAACAACCAATGTCGGCTTATGGTATCCGAAAGGTAGTATTTGCACTTTAATTAGTTATTCTGACGCGGATTATGCAGGTTGTAAAACTGATCGTAAAAGCACAAGTGGTACTTGTCACATTATTGGAAATGCATTAGTATCATGGGCTTGTAAAAAGCAAGCATGTGTTGCTCTTAGCACGGCCGAAGAAGAATACATAGCAGCGGGTAGTTGTTGTGCACAAATTCTTTGGCTCAAGCAACAACTCCGTGATTACGGACTTGATCTCGGATGCATTCCTCTTCGATGCGACAATACAAGTGCTATCAATATTACAAAGAATCCGGTCATGCATTCAAGAACCAAACATATAGATATTCGACATCATTTTCTCCGTGATCATGTACTTAAAGGAGATGTCGAAGTCACTTTTGTGGATACTCATAACCAACTCGCAGATATCTTCACTAAGCCGCTTGCTCGAGAACCTTTCTTCAAGATCCGAAGAGAACTTGGTATTTTGGATGAAGGTGATATCTAATATTTCTCTTAACATATGTATTTTCTTTTATATGTATTTATTTCACTCTTTTTCCCCATCCTTTTTGATGTTAACAAAGGGGGAGAAGAATATGCATGTGTGTTGTTTTGTTTCAAAGAAATTGCAGGCCCAAATAAATATCTATTATACTCACTCCAAAATTCAAAGAATCATGGACTTAGGGGGAGCATACAATTTAGGGGGAGCCTTGCATTTGCTCAACATGTTTACTATACAAAACAACATAAACATTTCAAGAAATCGTTTTCAAGACTTGGTTGTCATCATCAAAAAGGGGGAGAATGTAATTGCAAGCTTCTCAAGTCATATTTAAAGCATGTGTTTTGATGAAGACAACATGGACATCAACATTCAAAGGATGTGCAAAAAGCTTATCAACATCATATAAAAGTCTTGAAGATTATTGAAGAATTATTGAAGAATCATCAAATGTCAAATGGTATAAATAATTCTTAATCTTGAATATAGATGTTCACAATATGCATTCATCAACATATACATATTCCATAACTTTAAGATCAAGAAAACTTTGTTTGAAATATCTTTCAAAATGTATTTTTGAAATTGACCCTTTAGGAACCGGTTCCTCCCTAACAGGGTACCGGGTTCCAGAATTTCTCAAAAAACATGTCCCTGGATTTTGTACCAGGAACCGGGTTGTACCAATAGGGGAACTGGTTCCTGCGAGATAAATTTGAATTCCAACTTATAACGTTCACTAAGAACCGGGTTCTGTCAGTGTCGGAACCGGTTCCTAGCGAACCAATGTAGCTTTTACTATGTTTTTTGAGCATTTTTCAAGTGGTATCTTTTCATGAATGCATTGCAACTTTTCATATGAATTGGCATGAATGAAGAGGTTCTTATGACTTTATAAAATGCAGATTTTCTTATTTCAAACAATGCTCAATGCTTCAATTTTCAAATTAACAAATATACTTCTTCATTAACAATTTTCTCATTTTACTCACATTTGAAATTATACTTTCATGTGTTCATAATTTTGTGAAACTTGCCATATACACTTTCATTATCATTACAAGTTTCATACATACATCGTGAACATTTATATACATTGTTGAGAATTGTTTTTATCTTGAAGAAGAAGATCAATTGAAGATTGATAAAGCTCTCCATATACTTCAAACTAAATCATTGTATTACTTAAAGAAATTATTCCCTTACTATCCAGGATTGTTGGAAGTAAGTGTTGTGATTTGAAGAGGATTGTTCTTCATTCACATTGTGTTTGTTTGGTCTTAAAGGTGTTAAGAACCTTTGATCACCCTATAGGTTAGATAGTAAGCATAGGCTGTACAATCATTCTAACTATAGTGAAATCTCTTTCGTGTTGGAAAGGGGACTTGAGTACTCTCGGATTGTGAGGGGAACCAGGATATATCACTGTGTTCTTTACTTTTCCGAATTTATCGCTTTCATCACCATAATCAGGAAAAGATAAATATATAATCAAAACCTTTAAACACTTAACCAAAAAATTACTACCAAGCATTCTCATAAAACCGAATAAATTTTATAAGACCTAATTCACCCCCCCTCTTAGGCACTCTGAGACTTACAGTTCTTTGTATGGGATAAGATTAGGATGTTTGGTATCCCATTCTCCTTTGATTTGACTGATAACCAAAGCCGAGTCCCCAAATACGATCAAAGATTTGATCCCCAAGTCTATAGCAGCCTTGAGACCAAAGATGCAAGCTTCATATTCGGCCATGTTGTTGGTACAGCTAAAACAAAGTCGGGCCGTGAAAGGTGTATGGCAACCTTCAGGGGAAATGAGTACCGCACCGATACCGTTTCCAAGTGCATTTGAAGCACCATCAAAGTACAGGGTCCATCGGGATCCTTTTTCAGGTCCGTCATACGGTCCGTTACCTTCAATGTTGTCCAATGTCATGATGTCCTCATCCGGGAAGTCGAATCTCATGGATTGATAATCTTCAATAGCTTGATGAGCTAGATGGTCAGCTAGTACACTCCCTTTTATAGCTTTTTGGGTAGTATACTGGATGTCATACTCAGTCAGGATCATTTACCATCTAGCGATTCTTCCAGATAAAGCAGGCTTCTCGAAGATATACTTGATCGGGTCCATTTTGGAAATCAGCAAAGTGGTATGAGTCAACATATACTGCCTTAGTCGGCGAGCAGCCCATACCAAAGCGCAACAAGTTTTCTCGAGCAGTGAGTAGCGAGTCTCACAGTCGGTAAACCTTTTGCTAAGGTAATAAATGGCATGCTCTTTTCGACCAGACTCGTCATGTTGGCCCAGTATACACCCCATTGAGTTGTCCAAAACAGTCAGATACATGATTAATGGCCTTCCTTTGACGGGTGGCATTAGGATAGGAGGTTCCAATAAGTATTCCTTGATCTTATCAAAAGCAGTTTGACAATCATCGTTCCATTCGACTACCTGATCTTTCTTTAATAGTTTGAAAATTGGCTCACATGTAGACGTCAGGTGAGAGATGAACCTGGCGATATAGTTTAAGCGTCCCAAGAATCCTCTAACCTCCTTTTCAGTACGGGGGGAAGGAATTTCTTGTATAGCCTTTACTTTTGCTGGATCGACCTCAATGCCTTTGTTGCTGATGATAAATCCTAGAAGTTTACCAGACCTAACTCCAAAAGTGCATTTACTTGGATTCAGCCTGAGTTTGTATTCCTTCAACCTGGCAAACAGCTTTTGCAAATGTTCAAGGTGTTCTTCTTCCGTTTGTAATCGAGCTATCATATCGTCTATGTAAACTTCAATCTCATGATGTATCATATCATGAAACAAAGCTACCATGGCGCGTTGATAAGTTGCCCCTGCGTTCTTCAGTCTGAACGGCATCACCTTGTAACAAAAGGTACCCCACTGTGTAACAAAGGTTGTTTTCTCCATGTCCTCGGGGGCCATTTTAATCTGGTTGTAGCCCGAGAATCCGTCCATGAAAGAAAATACTTTGTGTTGAGCTGTGTTGTCAATCAAAATGTCGATATGTGGTAGCGGAAAATCATCTTTAGGGCTAGCCCTGTTCAAATCCCGGTAGTCCACACACATTCTGACCTTGTCGTCTTTTTTGGGAACGGGCACAATGTTAGCAACCCATTGTGGATAGGATGTAACAACCATAAAACCAGCGTTGAATTGCTTCATTACTTCAGCTTTAATCTTCTCAGACATGTCGGGCCTCATTCGACGGACTTTTTGCTTGACCGGTGGACAGTCCTCTCTTGTAGGGAGACGGTGAACCACGATGTCTGTATCTAACCCTGGCATGTCCTCATAAGACCAGGCGAATATTTCAACGTATTCATTCAACAGCTGTATTAAGCGCTCCTTGACGATTGGTTCCATATTGGCACCCACTTGTACTTCTTTCCTGTCTTCCTCTGTTCCTAAGTTGACGGTTTCCAACAACTCTTCATGAGGTAAGATGGCCCTCTCTTCTTGTTGTAGAAGTCTTGCTAGCTCTCCCGGTACTTCACAATCTTCATCATCTTCGTACTCAACCTGATTGACCAAATCTTCAGAGTTATTGAAGGATACAACAGAATAGTCACCCATGGAATCCGGAGTGAATGGGTACCTGCATTTGTGAGTGTGGGTGTGTGTAAGGGATAACCATTCTTAAACAAACAAAAATGCAAAAGGAAAGAAAATGAACACAACAGTTTATAAATGAAAAACGTCCAATGATTCATTAAACATGGCATATGATTATGAAGAGAATCAAAACCTTTACAAATGGACCTACATGCCCCGGGCAAGGCATGAGGTAAAAAAAAGTGTGCAGATTGTTTAAGAGTAATTATTACAGACCAACAGGAAATGTTCGAAAGATAAATGACTGATTAATGAAAGTAATGGGGACGAAGTCTTTCGCCTCCCAGTTGCACAGTCCCCCTTCAATGGTTGGGAAGATCCAATCTTCAACGTTACCCTCTTCGTCTTCGTCTTCTAAAGCATTGATTCCATGAGGAGAAATCTTGATGGGTGTCTTTTCAATTTTGGTGCGACGCATAGCTTTTTGCCCCACAGCGGTAAATCCCAACCCAAAATTGTCTGTCTTTTAAGGAAAGTCAGGCAACTGTCCCCATGTTGAGCTCTTCCCCTCCTTCATTGCAGCTTTTGCATCCTTCAGAGATGCCATCCTGGCCACCTGCTTGGGTACCTCAGCTACTTCCTTTGCCACTGCAACCTCGGGAGAAACTTCCTCGAAGTGTTGAAAGGGTGTTTCAATGAATTCGCCGTCCACTTCCACATACCGAAAGGAATTCAAATGACTGATCATGTACTCCTCCTCACTGTGTACAATTATTATTTTTCCCTTAACAGGGTATTTTAGCATCTGATGTAGAGAAGAAGTGACTGCCCCAGCATTATGTATCCACGACCTTCCTAGCAAGCAAGAGTATGATGGGCGAATGTCCATCACATAGAAGGTTGAGTGGAACACTTCAGTGCCTACCTTGATAGGAATGTTGACCTCCCCATGCACCATTCTTTTAGACCCGTCAAAATCCCTTACAATGATATTACTTGGTTTCAGCTCCAAGCCTTCACAATCCAATCGGTCCAGAGCTTTCTTAGGTAGCACATTCAGAGAAGAACCAGTGTCGACCAAGACATGGGCGAGAGTGGTTCCTCGGCATTCAACTGAAACATGCAATGTGTCATTGTGCTTTCTTCCTTTCAGAGTCATGTCAGCATCGGAGAAACCCTGGCCGTTGTCGGCGGTAAGGCTGGCTACACAATCCTGGAATTGATCGGCTGAGGTTTCTTGGGGCACATGGGTTGTCTTCAAAAACCTTATCAAGGCTTTGTCATGAGCCTCCGAACAAAGAAGAAAAGATAACATGGAGATCTTCGAGGGGGTTTTCCCCAGTTGCTCTACAACGTCATAATCACTTTTCTTTATTATTTTCAAAATCTCCTCCATTTCTTTCTTAGAGGTTTCGGGGATGACCAATGGTTGAGCCCTCGTCCTGACGAGCTCTTCTTGGATCCCTTTCCCCTTATCAGCAGAAGTAGGAGGGACAACCACAGGAGTAACAACTTCCTCAATCAACGGAGTTCTTGCAGATAGCTTTATCGGTGCAGGAGTAACCTTGGCAGCAGCTGAGGGTCCAAAGATTGCCTTTGGAGGGGCAATCTCTGGAGAGAAAATTCTCCCACTTCGGGTAATCTTGCTCGTACCAGAAATGTTTCCAATGTCGGCATTTTCTTTGTCAGAGCTTTCTTTAGTTATCTCAATTTGTTTAACACCGTGGTAGTAGATTTCTCCACCATAATTCCACGGTATCGATTTGTCAGATTTGTATGGGACGGGCCCAGGCATGGTTATTTTCAGAGGTGCAATCTTCGGAACTGATGTAATCTTAACAGGCCTTTTGGGGACCTTGGAAAGATTGGCGGAAATGGTGATTATTGAAACTTCATTGATAGGAGTTGGAGTAACGGGAGTCTTTTCGAAAAGAATTTGTTGGTTGTCCATTAGGCGTTGGATGCCTATCTTCAGCAATGGACAGTCGGTCGGTAGGGAGGAACAAAGGTAGCAGTCTTCTTTACAACCTGGGAAAATCCCAGCCTTCAATAGATTCATCTTGATTGTCAGTAGTGGGGTTATCAGATCATCAACAACAGAAACATACAGATCTTCTTCAACAACATGGACATTGCGACCATGCTTTGGCATTGGGGCAGATATTACATTCGGCTTCTCGGGGGCGTCGAACTCAACCTCTTTTGCGTCTATCAAGTCTTGAATTTTATTCTTTAACGCCCAACAATTGTTGGTGTCATGCCCGACGCTGTCAGAATGATAGGCACATTTAGCATTGGCGTGATAGTATGGAGATGTGGTGTTAGGGTTTTTCGGCGCCTCCTTTAAACCAGTCAGATTTAACTTCAACAAATGGGGAAGAACTTGTGCATGCGTCATATTGATGTGGGTGAATTGTCGTTGTGTCCGTTCTACCCGTTGCTGATTTGGTCTAGACTGATTGTTACGAGGCTGATCATTTGACGAATTTTGAATCATCACGGCCCCTACAGTCGATCGGCGCTCAGTTCTCCCCAATCCTTTTTGAGAGTACACAACAAATGCTTCTTTCTTAGCTGGGAATGGATTTTTAACAGTTGTAGATGCAGAGGCATCCCTTTGAATCTTCCCACTCTTAATACCAGCTTCCACCCGCTCGCCAGTGAGAATCAGTTCGGTAAACCCTGCAGAAGAGCTCCCGATCAAATGGTTGAAGAAAGGGCCAGATAGGGTTCCCAAGAACATATCAACTAGCTCCCTATCTAAAAGCGGCGGTTGTACCCTTCCGGCCAAGTCGCGCCACTTCTGGGCGTATTCTTTGAATCCCTCATTTGAAGCCTTCCCCATACTTTGTAGCTGAGTACGGGTTGGCGCCAAGTCGGCGTTGTATTGATACTGGCGATAAAAGGCAGCTGCCAAGTCTTCCCAGTTATGCACTTCTGACCTCTCAAGTTGGTAAAACCAATCTAGCTGTGTACCAGACAGGCTGTCATGTAAAAAGTGTACCCAGAGATTTCTGTCAGACGAATGAGGTTGAATTTTTCTAACATACGACCTCAGGTGCATCTTCGGGCAAGACAGACCATCGTATTTTGCAAAAGTTGGCACTTTAAACTTTGGAGGGATCACAATCCCAGCAATCAATCTCAATTCTTCAAAATCTAACCCAGGAACCCTTTGCAGCTCCATAGCTGTCAGTCTATCCTCCAGGTTTTTGTATTTGTCGTCCGCTGGCGGGTATTGCTGCTCTGAATAATCTTCATCTTCCTCAACCTCTTCCTCTCCAGCCTCAGACTCAGAAGGTAATGCAGCCCCTTTTCCTTTACCGGTCCCCTCATCAGATGTGGAGGGGAATTCAAGAACTCTTCTGGCTTCATTCTCAAATCTTCTTCCCAGTGTAGCTACCCCAACTCTTTTCTTCTTCTTTTTTCCTTTTTCTTGCTCTTTATTCCCTAACAGTGCTTTAAGATCCTCCTGACCCTTTGTCAAGGTCATAAGGAGCTATTGAAACTGCGAGTTTTGTGCCTGCAGATCTTTGACCGTCTACTCAATATCCATTTTACTGAAATAAACAGAAGAAAGATAAGGAAACCTGGTGTGAAGACCTGTTTATGCATATGATTAATGATATGTTTATTCATGTAATGCATTCAAGGATTTGGAAATTCAGAATTGTTGCAAACAAAAAGAACACACGTCATATTAATAAGAAGAAATTTTGTTAATACATAAATGCCTCATGGGCCCAAATATTACAAAAAATTCTTAAGGTAAAAAGACATTGCGCATCCTCTTTGGTGCGATGTAAGTGTTGAGGGTCTCCTCCTCGTGAAGTCGGCGGGTAAGCTCCAAAACCTTCTTCTCACTGGCGTAGAAGCTGGCTTCAAAAGTATCCCTTTCTTCCTTGAGTTGGATCCAACTCTTCTGCATTTCCTCCCATGATGTTGGCATGTCAGGATGTAGGATGGTGTATGGAATCTCTCCTTCCTTAACAGGCTCTTTGATCAAAGGGAGAATGTGAGGGTAAGGCATCATAAGACTCTGGGCGCGAGTTCGTACCCACTTGAGATAAGGCTCAAGAGGGATGGAGTTTTTGTGCCCCAGTGTCTTGCTATCTACCTTGTTAGGCATCCTCCAAGCTCTGATGAATCTTTGGCGAAGTCCTTGCGCATCGTTGTCGAAGTCAAAAACTAAGTCAGGAATCAGCATGTCATGAGGGCCATCCCTCTGAGCGTATCCAAATTGTCTCAAAGCGAGACAGGGGTTGTAGGTAATTCCTCCCCTAATGACAAGTAATGGAACATTAGGGAACTCCCCACAACGATCGATGATGATGACGTTTTCTCTGGACCGAGAACACCAATGCACATCAGAATGTGTGAGGGTCATCAATCGTTGTGACCACCTTAAGCCTTGTTCATTCTTCAAAACTGATTGTGGAAGGTGAGAAATAAACCACTTTGCAAGGAGAGGAGTACAGCACATGAGAACACCTCTCTTCCTCATTGTTCGTATGTAAAATGAGTGGAGGATGTCTCCAAGCAATGTGGGTATGGGATTCCTGGATATGAAGATCTTAACAACATTCACATCTATAAGTTGGTCAGGATTTGGGAACAAGACCAACCCATAAATGAGGAGTGCCACAATTTCTTCAAAGGCTTGCAGATCCAAATAATTCCAACACTCTTGTGCCTTCTCAAACAAGAATTTTGCCAAGAAGCCTTTGACACCACTTCTAGTTTCCCAATGCCCCTTGATGTCAGATGGTTGCAAGTGTAGTGCTTGAGCAACATCTTCCGGTTTTGGTTCTTTTTCCGTACCGTTGTAGGGTAGTTGATTAAGAATAGGAATTCTCAGGAGTTGAGAAAATTCCTCCAAAGTGGGCACCAATTGGTAGTCGGGAAAGGTGAAACAGTGGTGAAGGGGGTCAAAGAACTGGAACAACACTTTCACCATGTCTTCTTTAATGCTGATGTTGACTAGGCTGAGCAGTCTACCATGTCTTTCACTGAAGAGAGAACTTTCTGGAATTCTGGATGTAAGCTCCTTGAGTTGAGGAGGGTTTCTCACAAGGTTGACTTGGATAGTTTTCCTGCGAAGAATTTCCATGACCTACAAAACAAGAACAAAGATGAAGATCCAAACCCTTGAAATGGTTAGTGGATGCATATGATGCTTTATGATGTTCATGATGTATGCACAAACATATGTACAAGCAATTCACACAAAACCCTAGTTTCAGGCTTGCATGGGGTTTCATAGGTAAGTACCCTCTTGAGTGTAGTTGGCTTAAAAACCTGTCCTATAAATAGTAACCGGGTTCTAAGGAGCTCAATATCATTGGATTATTTTCTGTGTTCATTGTTTTGGTTTAGCCACTTAACTAGCGACCAAAATATTCCAAGAAAACAACCCTCAATGAGTGTAGTATCGAGTATCTACCAACTTCGGACTGTACCAAAGCCGGTCATCTCACTACCCCTAATAAAAGGCCAAGATGGTCAAGTAAGGTTCTAGGTCATTAGTGCTTAGTGACATCACTCAGCGGCCCCGTACTCTCCTTGATTGAACTCAAGGGTTACCGGTACTCACAAATATGTCGCACTAATATAGCTATTGCTTCGACCGTGTCGGTATACCCCACACAGTTTCCACAACGTATTGCTATCTATGAATGTTTCCCAAATCCGGGTGTAGGATTTCAAGCCCAAACAAGAGAACCAAAATGTAAAGCAATCAAAGCAAACATTTAGTCATGCAAAAGGGTGATCTAGGCCCTAAGGTTACTCCACTTTTAGAATTTGTCCCCAACAGAGTCGCCAGTTCTGTGATACGGTGGGAGAACTGACTTGGGTTTTGCGTTTGTTTTTGCAAATGTTTCGGTTGAGCAAGAGTCGCCACCGACTTTTTATTTTATCCTAAGGAAAGGTCAAAAAGCACAGGAAAGACCTTTGAGATGTTTTCTTGGGTTCGGGGAGTAGATTATAGAAAGGGAAGGTATTAGCACCCTTTCTATCCATGGTTATCCATGGGCTCTTAGTTACTTTCTTAGATCACTTGCCTTTGCTTTTCAATTGTTTGAAATGGTGCTTTGTGTGTGTGGTTTTGAAAATGTTTTGAAAAAGATGCCTTGTCTAGGCAACCATTGTAACAATTCTTGTTTGAATGTTTTACAAGGGTGTTTGTCTTTTTGAAAAGATGTTTCAATGTTTTTTGAAAGTTTGTTTTGAAGTTGTATTGTGATGTGTGTTTTGAAAAAATGGCAAGGATTGTTTTGCAAGATTGGTCAAGTAACCAAGAGCTATCTACCCTAAATTTCTCAAAGATTTTTCTCATGTTTTAACCCTTTTAACAGTGTTGTTTCACCATTGTATTTGGTGAACAACCTTGTGTTAGGATGTTAACGGGACGGGCGCGGGTCATCATTTAGACCATGAATGCAATAGTGTCAAGTATCTTGACAATTTTCTTGAGGGACTATGATCATTTTTGCTTAGGCAACAAGATAGCGTCATCGAGAGACTATGATCATTTTGATTGTTCTTTGTTTTGTTTTATTTTGCCAAAGTACTTGACATGCAAACATGGCCCATTTTTGAAGGCAACAAGTGGAGTAACCCTAAGGGTGCAAGTGTGCATTGTGTTTGTTTTTCATGCATGTTTATCTTGGATTTAGGTCAAACTATTTGTTGATTGATTTTTGCATACAAACCCTAAGTCTAAACATGGCATAATTGAAAGCTTTTAAATGCGGAAATTTAAATGCTAAGCTATTACAACAATGATATAGGGAGGGGGTACAAGTTTGAGTTTGGGGGATATTTGACAAGGAAATAAAAACAAAGTTATTACAACCATATCGAATGTATAGGATACAAATATTAAATTGTACAATATTTAAATAAATGCAATAAATATGCAAAATGTATTATGCACAAAAATGATTTTTGTTATGTATGTAAAAGTATTTTTCAATGTGAAATATAAACAAAAATAAAAAGGTCAAGTTTGAATTTTTTTGTGGTTTTAGGGTTAAACCCTAGTTTTTTGAATAAATATTATTATTTATTGATTATGTACAAAATAAATTAATTTATGCACAAAATAAAAAGTATGTGGTTAAAAAGGTATTTTTGATGTCATATATTAATAAAAATAAAAATGTATTATTTTCATATTTTTGTCCTAAATATTTAATAAAATATGTATATGTATATATTAAATATATTAAATATGCTAAGTATATACAAAAAATAAAATATTAATTATTTACAAAAATGTATATTTTAGAAAATGTTTTCAAAATGTAAATAAAAATAATAACAGAAAATAAATATAATTTTGTATTATTTTTTATTGTTTTAAATAAAAAGGTATTAAATTTATTTACATATATATTCTAAATAAAACAAATAAATGCCAAATAAATGCAAAAAAATGTGGAAAAATATTTTTAATGTTTTTTATGTTTGAATAAAAAATATTAAGTCAGAATAAAAAATAAAAAGTCAAAAATGATAAATATTTCACACAATGGGCCAGGGGGTGCAAATTAAAAAAGGGGGTGCAAAAAGTAAGTTGACTCAGGCCCAGCCCAAGTCAACTTTGTCTTCAACCTCCAGCAACCTTTTGAAACAAAAAACACGCGCACCTCTTGTACCAAAGCTAACTCCTGATTCCTTGACTTTTACACAAAACTCATAACACCAATATTATAGAGCATCAAGAGACGAATTCAGACATATAAAATACTTGACCTAACTCTACGAAACCAGGGAGAATTTCTTCATCCCCAATTTTTGACCTAATTTTTCTTCAATGTTCATGGCTAAAATTCTCACAGCATACTTAATATAAATGAAGAGTAATCATATGTATGGCTTCAGGGCTATGAGTAGAGCATGTTTCATTCACAAACCTAATCCTAACTCTTCCTAGATTGAGAGATAAAAGTTCATGGTTTTACCTGTTTCAACTTGAGTCGTGTACAACAATGTGGCCAACTTCAATGGAGTTTGAGCTTTTGTATAGCTTGCCTGAGGTCCAAGGATGCTTCCTAAATGCCTAGCTTACTTTGAATCACTCTGAATCGTGCTATGGAAGTCCACCTGCAAAACTGAAAAGTGAAAATGTCAGATGAGGTTAGGGGTGTTACAGCTGGTGTTTAGGGCTTGGGATAGTTTCAGTGGATGGTAGGGAATGTATTTGAACAAGCTTTGGCCAAAACGCACGAGTGGATTGAGTTATGGACCTCAATCTGCAGCAGGTACCCTGTTTTGCAGCAAAACTATAATTTGGTGAATGAGGAGGTATTGAGGATGAATGAGTCGTGTTTTAGGTCAGTTAGGAGGTGTGGAAAATGTTCACAAAGTTTGCTTCAGCTTTTGTTTGCAGGGAAGTGAGAGTTGTGTATATTTTGCAAACTTGCTTGTTTTTGAAGTAAGAAGGTTCAAGTTGCAATGCAGGCCTGTGTACCCTCTCTATCTATGCTGCACAAATTGCTCTTGATCAATGGGATTTGTGGATTTGATTTGGCTCCAAGATCTGGCCCCATGCCTCCAAGATTTGGAACTTGACATAAAGTGTAACTTTATCAAAATGGCATGTTTGCTTTTTCTAATTAAGGATTAGTTTAGCATGTAATGTCCAAATGGATGAAATAATACCTTAATACAATGGTTTGGCATTTTATTAAGGTGTGTAAAACTGGTTTTGAGGCCTGCAAGCTAGCATTGTACAAGCTGATTTGAAAATGCAAGTTGTGATGAACATGCCTTGGCCATGAACAAAAGTGAATTTTGACCAACTTTGTGAATTCGATTCTCTCTAACCACAAGGGTGTTTGAGAAGATCTTGGACAATTTGGAAAGCTTGGAATGTGTACTACAATATATCTTTGTAATGCAACTTGAAATTCCAAATCGAACCATGTGAAAAATGGCCAAGAAGTTGGACAAAAATCCTGCCTAGAATAGGGCAAAATTTCTCTAAGTTAAGAATGTTTTATAACCTTGTTCCAAAAACCATAACTTGAGCTACAAGCTTCGTTTGAGATAACTTTGTGAATAAACGTTGTACATTTTGCAATGGACTACGACTTTCATGTTTCAAGTTTTGTTTGAATCCATTTGCATCTTGGTAAAAAAATGGGACAAAGTTAGGAAAAAATAAGAAAATTTCATAACTTAGAAAATTTCTAAGTTATGAAATTTTTTCATTTTAAACCCTAATTTGCAATTTTGGGTTTCTTGATGAACAAGTTTCATAATTTGACATGTCTTGATGAAAAATGAATCTTGGCACTTGATTTTGACCAAAAAGTCAAAGTTTGACTTTTCACTATACAGTCAAATTTTGATCAGTTGACTGAAAAATTCATCTGTCAATCCTATGCATTTGAGATCTTTTGAACTTGTTGAATGTGTCAAGACAATGTCATTGAGTCCTTGAGTCCATATGTGAGCTTGGCTTGCCATTGGTTAGGTCAAACAGTCAAAAATTGCCTTTGTGTAGTCAAAACCCTAAAAATGACCATTTTGCCCTTTTGGTGATCTGATCAAATTTCTTGTGGAGTTGTGATCTAAACTTGATTAAATGATTCATATGAGTTCATAATGTTGATGTGGGTCAAATTTCATTAAGTTTGACTATCAATTGGCCACAGTTGACTTTTTCCCCAATACAGTTGATTTTTATGTCAACTGTCCAATTGACTGGGCAAAGATTGGAATCAAGGCTTGAAACTTGGTATGGATAAACTTGTGAGTCCAACATGAAGCATGAAAGTCATTTTGGGCACTTTAGGTTAAAAATCCCTGTGCAAACTCAAACCCTAATTTGGGTCAACATTGCAAGGAGGAGTCTTGAGCAGAGCAAACCCTAACTTGATCTTGAGTTCCAAGAGCCTTGTGGTGAGAAAATGTTGATGAAATGAGAGGGCAAATTTTGGGGTACAACAATTCAAAAGAAACTTTCAACATGAAAGTTGTATATCTCCATGAGATCTAAAACATTTATTTACACAACTTCTCCTAGAAATGCATGGATTTTAAGTTATGATTTTCTGAATACATGTTCATGAAACTTGGAAACTTAGTGAAATTTTGCCCTAGTTTAGGCAGGATTTTGACCTAACTTTATGACAATTTTTCACATGGTTCCAAAGGAAATTTTAAAAAGTGATTCAAAGAGGGGTTGTAGAGAACATTACAAGCTTTCTAAAATTTCCAAGAACTCCTTGAGATCATTTTTGAGCAAGGAGTATCGAAGGCATGAAGTTGGCATTTCATTCTTGAATTTTAGGTCAATTTCATGTTGAACAAGAATTCAAATCCATTCTAGGCTGCACAATCTTTGATTTGCAGGCCTCAAACTTGTTTGGCACTCCATAATTAAATGTTTTGCACATCTGTTAGAGGCTTCAACTCAAGCATTCAATGCATTGCCCGTGCTTATTTCCATTTTGGGAAGAAAGTGCACATTTCCATTTTTGAAAAGTAGCTTTATGCACAAAATCTGTTCTTGAGCTTTGCACTTGTTTTCTTCTGATCATACAAAACCTATAACCCAAAAGAAACTTGTCTCAAGCCTCTAAATAATTCATCCTATGCTTGTACTATACCTTGAAACCATATTCCCACTTTTCTTCAAAATCAAGTAACATAGCAATCAGTCTATATCTTGTACTTCTGACCCTTTCAAGCACTCTAACCTTCTCCTTACTTATGCACAAGTCATTTGCATCAAAACACATGCATGCTTAAGCCCTCAAAGACACAAGAACTAATAATTGTATCACAAATCACCATTGTTGAAAATTCTGACTAAGAACTTCAAACTTCCATTTCACTCGTGCGTTTATTGGCCTTTTGCTTCCAAAAGCTTCCCAACATCATACATAAGCCATCCCCGTCCCTGTTACATAACTGTAACACCTCCATCATCAAGTTCCATTTGCAAAAACAGAGCTTTGCAAGTGGACTTCTCCATAACTCGTCAGCCACTTTCAGCTTAAGCCAAGTATCACATTAGCTTCCTGGGAACTTGAGGAAGCTAACCTAATCACTAGAACTCATTGAAATATGCTCAAACTCAAAACACGATGCCCTCTTGCAAGGTGAGTTTTCTGACTTTTGAACTATTCATATAGGCATTATTAGGCTTGCATTTGTGAAGATAAAATGTAGATATCATTGCCCTGAAACTATACATGTCCATAGTTTTCATTTATGTTACTTAAGCATGAAGAATTTTGAGTTTAAACTTGCTGAAACATTTAGGTCAGATTTTGGTACTTTCATAAATTCATCTTCATGTTTGAATGTTAGCTTAAATTAGTTACATGGTTGAATTCGTGATGAAAAAATACACAAGTTTCATGTTTACATTTTTGAAAATGGTTGAAGAATGAGCAAGTTACAGATCCTTTGGTTGGAGGTTGAGATGAAGTACAGTCAGGGCAGGCTTTATGTTATGTATTTCTTTTTGTGCCAATGTTAATGGATGTATAGCCACCCCAGTGATAAGGCAGCGCGCTGGTAACCAAGATGGCGTGAGTTCAACACCCAGCGCGCTGCCTTTTATTTATTTTTCCACTTTTTTACACTTTTTTTTTTGTTTTTGCAGCGCTTGGACCCCAAACATTGGGCCTTCATGTTTTTTTTCTAACTTTCTGACCCCTATCTCATTTCAGCACTCCCTGGCCCAATTTCATTTTTATTTTCTTTTTCTTATTATATTTTATATCTTTTTCCTTTATTATTATTATTATTATTATTATTATTATTATTATTATTAGTATATTTATTAATATTATTTTTTATCGTTATTAATAAAAACCAAAAAAAATATATTTATTTATTATTTTTACATTTATTTTGTTTATTTTGTTTTATAAAACTAAAAGAACAAAAACATTTTCTTAATAAATTAATTTCTTTCTTAATAATTAATATTTAGGTTTAGGTTTAACCATTATATTATTTTCTTGTAATTAAAATTAATTTAGAACTTAGGTTTCTTTTAAATAAGTAATATCCATATAATTTTATTAATTTAAAACCTTTTCATAAATAAAATCCTAAAAAGTATTTTTTAGTTATTTTCTTTTCTTATTTAGTTTAAGTTAATTTTGTTTAATTTTCCTTAATCATTTTTTTTAATTAGGTCAAGATTAAACCCCTTTCATAAAAAAAACTAAACAAAAATCATTTCTTTTTTTTTTTCATTTGCATTTGTACATTGTTATTTATTCAATTCTTGTACAATATTCAATATGGTTGTAATAATTATTTAGATTTAATTTTCTTGTAATTTCCCCATTTGTAAATTTGTACACCCGCTCCCCTAATGATGTAATAGCTTAGTATTTTTATTTTCCGCAATTTAATGTTTTATATATAATTGCTAGTAAATTAGGATTTGTATGGAAAGATTAAAATCAACAAATAGCAAACCCTAATCAAGACAAATCAAGCATGAAATATAATACATTTGTACACATTACACCCCTAGGATAAATCCACTTTGTTGCCTTGAGAAATAAATGGTTATAGTACGCATGTAAGACGTCTTAGCAAAAATAAGCTAAAATACAAGATCGTAGTCCCTCGATGATGCTACAAATGTTGCCTTACAAATGATCTTAGTCCCTCCAAAGAAAATGCTAAGATATCTTACAATATTGCTATTCATGACCATACGATGTCCCTTTCCCGTCCCTTTTACATCCAAAGATAGGGTTACTTTCCAATCCATGGTAAGATAACAATGTCAAAGGAAAGAGTAAATAAACAAGAAAGAATTTTGAGTAGGTAGAATGTTCCTAAGTTGCTTGCTCATTTTTAAACCAAAACATCCTTGCTATTTTTAAAACAAACACCAACACTTTCAAAACATCTTTCAAACTTGAAACATTTTCAAAAGATAAACACTGTGTACGCGTTCTTATAGAAACGGGGGTCATTACAAAGAAGACACTTTTTCAGAATCACTTTCAAAAACACGAACACCTCTTTGAACTATTTTCAAAAAAACAACACTTTGTACATGTTCTTATAGAAATGAGAACCATTACGAAGACATTTTCAAAATACTTTCAAAACCCACACCACAAGCACATTTTCAAACAAAAGCAATTGATCTAGCAAGCAACTAAGAGCCCGTAGATAAATACAGATGAAAAGGGTGCTAATACCTTCCATTTTCATAATCTACCCCCCCGAATTCAAGAAAACATCTCAAAGGTATTTCCTGTTCTTTTCAGCCTTTCCTTTTGGATAAAAGAAAAGTCAGTGGTGACTCTTGCTCACTACAATATTTGCGATCAAACTCAAAACAACCAAGTCAGTTCTCCCGCCGTGTTACAGAACTGGCGAATCTGCTGGGGAATACTTAAAATTGGTGTTACCTTAGGGCTAGATCACATTTACTTTCTTTCTTTATTTGACTTGCATGTTTTACATTATGGTTCCTTGTTTGGGTTTCCTTTGATCCTACACCCGTATTTGGGGCACCTTTTTAGGTAAGTGGCAATAAACTGTAAGGGAATTATGCAGGGTATACCGACACGGTTGAAACAGTGGCTACGTTGATGCGATGCTTTGGTGTGTATCGGTAGCCCTTGAGTAATCAAGGAGAATACGGGGCCGCTGCGGGGTATCATAAAGTGTCAACTGACCTTAGCACCTTAGTTGACCAACTTGGCTTTTAGGACATAGTCAGATAACCGTCTTTGGTATAAATCCAAAATCGGTTGATACTCGATGCTACACTCATTGAGGTTTGACCCTTGAGTTTTGTTTGGTGGCAAGTCAATTGTCTATCGGAACGAGATTTGGGGGAAAGAACGGTGATATTGAGATCCCTTAGAACTCGGTTACTATATTTAGGACAGGTTGAGCCAACCCAACTTCAAGAGGGTATCCCCTAAAAATCCATGCAAGCCTTAAACCTAAGGTTTCTGTGTGATTTGATTGTGATTGCTATATCTTCTATATCTAAGCATAATCATGACATCATAACATAGCATGTCTGTGATACGGTGGGAGAACTGACTTGAGGGTTTTGCGTTCGATCGCAAATGTTATGGTTAGCAAGAATCGCCACCGACTTTTCTTTTATCCAAAAGGAAATGTGAAAAAGCACAGGAAAGACCTTTGAGATTATTTCTTGAGTTCGGGGGGTAGGTTATGAAAAGGGAAGGTATTAGCACCCTTTTCATCCATGGTTTTCCATGGGCTCTTAGTTACTTGCTAGATCACTTGTTTTTGTTTGAAATTGTGCTTTATGTGGTTTTTGAAAGTATTTTGTAAAGAGGCCATTGTTTAGGCAATCTTTGTAATGATTCTTGTTCGTAAGAATGTATACAAAGATGTTAATATTTTAAAAATGTTTTCAAGTTTTGTAATATGTTTTGGAATGTGTAGGTGTTTGTTTTGAAAATAGCAAGGATGTTCGTTTGAAATTGAGCAAGTAATTAGGAGAAATCTACCTACTCAAATGTCTTTCTTGTTCATTTTCTTTTCCTTTGACATTGTTGTCTTACCATTGATTTGGCAAGCAACCCTATCTTTGGATATAAACGGGACGGGCGTGGGTCATTGTATAACCATGATTAGCAATATTGCAAGGTATCTTAGCATTCTTTTTTGAGGGACTAAGATCATTTGTAAGGAAACTTATATAGCGTCATCGAGGGACTATGATCTTGTATTTGTTTGTTTTTGCTAAGATACCTTATATGCGTAATATGGCCATTTTGTAAGGCAACCAAGTGGATTTTACCCTAGGGGTGCTTGTGTGCAAGTGTGTTATTTTCATGCTTGATTTTGTCTTGAATTAGGATTTGCTATTTGGTTGGTTTTAATCTTTCCATACAAAATCTAATTACTAGCATTGTATATATGAAAGCGATAAATTGTGAAATTTAAACTTACTACGCTATTACAATACTTGTGGGAGGGGGGGTATACAATTTATGAATGGGGATTGCAATAATATAAACCTAATTAATCTATTACAACCAAATTGAATATGTACAAATAATTGAAGAAATATATAAAGTACCAATGCAAATGGAAAGAAATGATTTTTGTGTTTGGATTTTTATATGAAAGAGATTTTAAACTAAACCTAATTAGAGAAAAATAATTAAATCAAAATTAAATTAAACTTAACTTAATTAAGAAAAAGTATTTTTGTATTTTTGTCTTGAAAATAATATATGGTGTTGTAAAATATTTTTGGCCTTTTTCATATTAAAATAAATATATTTAAATAAGTATAAAGAAAATAAATAATAACCTAGTTTTAATTTAATTTACATGATAATTAGTAAAGATAAATAAAGTATAATGAATAAAGATTTTTTTTTGTGTGAGAAAAATATTTAAATTATGTCAAAACATAAATCTACTATTTTTATATTTTTTTATGATATTTTTATTATTTTAGAAAATATATTTAAAAGAAAAAGTGAAATAAATAAATAAATAAAAATAAATGGGCCAGGGGGTGCCACAAGTAGGCAGGGTGTGAGCTGGAAAATAAAAAAAACAATGTCAGACTCAAAGGGCCCAGCGCCTGCAAAAAAATATGTTATAAAGTCAGAAAATTTGAAAAAAATATACAAAAGGGGGGTTCACTTTGGTTCGAACCCTCGCCCTTTAGGTAAGAGTGACTTAGTACACGTGCGCTTGCCACTGGGGTGGCTGTTTCATCCGGTCATATAAACGAAACCATAAATATATAAGGCAAATCAAGTCCTGATGACTTCATCTTCAACCTCCAGCCGGTGTACTTGTAACTTCTTCATTTCTCCATAAAAATGGAAAGTTCAGACATGAAAGTTGTGGTGTTTCTTCCCGTGAATCCAACCATATAACTTATGTAAGCTAAAATTCAAAGATGAAAACTAACTTTGCTGGCCCTAAATTGAAACCTAATTTTTCTCAGAAATTTGAAATCCAAAATTCTCTATACACAGTCAATATAAATTGGAACTATGAACATGGTCAGCTTTAAAGCAAAGATATCTACATTTTGTCTTCACAAATCAGGATCAAATGATGCTTGTGTGAAGAGATAGAAGTTTGAAAACTTACCTCTTGCAGTTGGAGTCGTGAATGGAGCTTTAGCAACTTTTGTGATGGCCTGAGGATCTGTTTAGCTTTCCTGTACTTCCTTAAATGTATTCCAACTCCTACTTTGCCTTGAAAGTTCCTAAACCTCTCTACTCAAGTCAACCTGCAAGCATGATGTTTGAAAATGGTGGATAGTGATGGAGGAGTTACAGTCTTGAAACAGGGGTCTGGATCACTTTGATATGATGTATATTAAGTGTTTGGATGGTTAAAACTCAATACGCACGAGTGGATTTTAGGATGGCTATGTGAGGTTCAAAATTGTCAAGTTTGTTAGAACATAGTTTGATTCTACAACCCTTAGTTAGAGTTTTGATGATAACAAATAAAAATAATTAATGATAAATACAAAGAACAAATATGCACCCTAAAAATTTTGTTGTGTGTATGCAGAAGTTCTGACCATAGTAGCATCAGAAGATAAGCATAAGAGCTACATGCTGAAGTAATCAGAACATGCGCTGAAGATTGATGACCAGAACCTACGCTAAAGCAAATAAAACTCTGATTCTGAACAAGAACATGTTAATCCAAGTCATCAATATTCTTAAGCGTCATCAGCAAGCAAGGAGATAAGATTCTGAAGCATTACTGATCATTCAAGACATCATCAATTCCAACGGCTTCTTTCAGACAGGATCTTATCCAAATGGAAAGTGTGTTAATGACATTAAACATGCTTGATGATCAATGTTATTCCACTTCCTATATAAACAAATTCAGTATTCAAAATCGTAGACGTTTTTGCTACATAACCACTCACGCATATTCAAAGCTGCAAGCAATATTATTTACATTTCCAAGTTATAGTCTTGTGTAAATTATCACAGTTGTGATAAACAGTTTTTGTAAGAAAAACAACAACACACATCTTGTATAATTGTTTTGAAACAGTGTTCCTTGAGATTAACCGGATTGTGGTTGTACTCAAGAAGACTTTAATAGTTGTTAAAGTAGTGATTGTAATCATTTTGAGATTAGTGGATTAAGACCTTGTTGGAGAGAGGAGAAATCACCTTGACGGGTGGACTGGAGTAGTTTGAGATCAAACGAACCAGGATAAAAATACTGTGTCATTGTGCTTTTGATTTCAAGCTTTCAATTCAACCCCCCTTCTTGTGTTTTTCACATCTTCAATTGGAATCAGAGCGCCTGGTTCTGAGCTTAAACACTTAACCGTGTCAGTACAAGATCCAAGCTTCAGAAAAACACTATGATGGGATCAAGCCAAAACATCAGCAATGACTACCATGAAGACAAGGACAGATTCAGTGGAAAACCTCCAGTCTTTGATGGAGAAAACTTTGACTACTGTAAAGATAAAATTGAGAGTTTCTTTCTGGCCCATGATGTTGATATGTGGGACATGGTGACTGATGGATACACGCACCCAGTGGATAGACGTGGTCAGAGGATGGACATAAAAATGATGTCTGACCAGCAAAAGCGTGAGTTCAAAAACCACCACAAGGCCAGAACAATACTCCTCAGTGCCATCTCATACTCGGAATATGAGAAAATATCAAACAGAGAGACTGCCAAGAACATGTTTGACTCTCTAAGAATGACGCATGAAGGCAACATTCAAGACAAAGAAACCAAGGCCCTTGCACTCATTCAGAAGTATGAGGCATTCAAGATGGAAGATAGTGAATCAATAGAAACTATGTTTTCAAGATTCCAGATCCTTGTTGCTGGACTAAAGGTTCTTGACAAAGGGTATTCTACTGTTGATCACGTTAAGAATATCATCAGAAGCTTGCCTAAGCAATGGAGGCCAATGGTCACAACACTTAAGCTAGCTAAAGATCTCAACAAAATATCTCTGGAGGAACTTGTCAGCTCCCTCAGAAGTCACGAGATAGAGCTAGAAGAAGATGAGTCTCAAAAGCAAGGTAAGCCACTAGCTTTAAAATCTAACAGAAAATATGACTCTAAGGTTTTGCAGGCTATGGAAGAAACTTCTGATGGATCCTCATCAGAATAAGATGAACTGTCTCTCCTCTCCAGAAGGGTGAACCAACTGTGGAAGCAGAGACAAAGGAAATTCAGAACTCCTAGAAGATCAGAGAATCATAATGAATCCTCCTCCATATACAGAAAGTCTGAGTCTTCGCCCGGACACAGAAGATCTGAAGGTTATTCAGGATATAGAAAGCCAAATAACAAGGACATCATATACTATTAGTGTAACGATCAAGGGAACTACAAAAGTGACTGCCCAAGGCTTCAGAAGGAGAAGCCCAAAAAGAAGTTCTTCAAGGAAAAGAAGAAAAGCCTCATGGCTACATGGGATGATTCTGACACCTCTGAAGCTGACTCAGAATCAGATGATGAAAGAGAAAACATAGCTCTCATGGCAAACGTATCAGAAGAAAGTGAAGCTTCTGGCTCAGACTCCGAATCAGACACTGAAGAGTTATTCCCTGACTTTACCATTAATTTTACTAAGGTTGAACTTGCAGAAAGTCTAAATGAAATCTGGAAAGGTATCAGCATATCAGAGTCAAATTCAAGAACCTAAAAAGGGATCTTGCCTCTGACTCTGAAAAGTCTGAGAGTCTCAGATTAGAGAATTCTCAGTTAAAAGAAAAAATTTCAAAATTAGGAAATGATTTGCAAAATTATTAGAAGGAAACAATCTTAGAGCCTCCCAATAATGCTGATAAGATCATCAAAGAGTATGATCATAGCTTTCAGAACTTTCTAGCTAGAAACATAAATAGAAGCAAGATGGCTTCAATGATCTATGGAGTTAGCAGAAATGGAAGAAAATGGATAGGATATCAAGGAAAGGTATCTACACCCAAACAAGCCATGGACTTAGTCATAAAACACACACCACTCAACTTACATTTTATATATGGGCACACACATGACATAAAATACACAAGTAGTGATTATTCTGTCAAACCAAAATTCAATCAAAATTTTGGTAAAACTAACAAATTAGGACCCAAGAAAATGTGGGTACCTAAGGATAAAATTATACATGTAGCAGATATCTTTAGCAGCAAGGCTAAGACACCAGTCATGGTACCTGGACTCTGGCTGCTCGCGACACATGACGGGAAGAAGGCATATGTTCCAAACCTGGAACTTAAGCCTGGAGGCTACGTAGGATTTGGAGGCAATCAGAGAGGAAAAATCATTGGCTCTGGAACAGTAGGTAATGGAAATCTTCCCTCTATAAATAATGTATTATTAGTTGATGGATTAATGCATAACCTGTTATCCATAAGTCAATTAAGTGATAACGGTTATGATATAATCTTTAATCAAAATTCATGCAAAGTTGTTAGTCAGAAAGATGGGACTATCATATTTAATGGAAAGAGGGAAAAAACATTTATAAAATAAAACTTTCTGAACTAAAGAGTCAGAATGTAAAATGCCTACTTTCTGTTAACAAAGAGCAATGGGTCTGGCACAGAAGATTGGGGCATGTTAGTATGAGAAGAATATCTCAGATTAACAAACTTAATCTGGTCAGAGGAGTTCCTAATTTGAAGTTCAGCTCAGATGCTCTGTGTGAAGCATGTCAGAAAGGCAAATTTGCAAAACCTGCTTTCAAATCCAAATATGTTGTTTCCACCTCTAAGCCATTAGAACTTCTGCACATTGACTTATTTGGACCAGTAAAAACTGCTTCAGTCAGTGGCAAGAAGTATGGGTTAGTAATCGTAGATGACTATATCAGATGGACATGGGTAAAGTTCTTAAGACACAAGGACGAGTCACACTCTATGTTCGTTACCTTCTGCAACCAAGTTCAGAATGAAAAGGATCTTAGAATTGTCAAAGTCAGAAGTGATCATGGTGGGAAATTTGAAAATAAAAATTTTGAATTATTTTTTAATGAAAAAGGCATCTTGCATGACTTCTCTTGTCCTAGAACTCCCCAACAAAATGGAGTTGTAGAACGAAAGAACAGAACATTGCAAGAAATGGCCAGAACCATGATCAATGAGACTAACATTGCTAAGATCTTCTGGGTAGAGGCAATTAACACAACATGTTACATTCAGAATAGAATCTCCATAAGACCTATTCTGGAAAAGACTCCATATGAATTGTGGAAGAACAGAAAGCCCAACATTTCTTATTTTCATCCATTTGGATGCACTTGCTTTATTCTTAATACAAAAAATTATCTGAACAAGTTTGACTCTAAAGCACAAAAGTGTATTATGTTAGGATACTTTGAATGCTCAAGAGGGTACAGAGTATACAATACAGAAATATAGATTGTTGAAGAGTCAATCAGTGTTAGGTTTGACGATAAGCTTGACTCTCAAGAGTCAAAGAAAAATGAATTCCTTTCAGGTATGGAAGTTGAACTCATAGGTACTGAAGACAACTCGTTAGAAGTTCTCAACAGAGACGCTCCTACAACATCAAAAAGAGCTACTGATAGAAATCCAGCACCTTCAGTTGACCAACTTCAGAAAATACTATCCAGAAGCAACATTGATCACCCAGAAGACACAATACTGGGAAAGAAGGATGATCCAATCAGAACAAGATCAATTTTCAGAAAATCTGAAGAATCCCTTATGGGACTGGTCTCTCTGATTTAACCAACAACAATTGATGAAGCGCTTCAGGATAATGACTGGATTCTGGCAATGTAGGAGGAATTGAATCAATTCACCATAAATTGCGTATGGGATCTGGTCCCCAGACCAAAAGGATTCAACGTCATTGGAACAAAGTGGGTGTTCATAAACAAATTGAATGAGCAAGGAGAAGTCATCAGAAATAAAGCACGACTGGTAGCACAAGGTTATAGTCAGCAAGAGGGGATAGACTATACAGAAACCTTTGCTCCAGTCGCCAGGTTAGAATCTATCAGACTTTTAATATCATTTGTTGTAAATAATGGCATCACTCTGTAACAGATGGATGTCAAAAGTGCATTCTTAAATGGCTATATAGATGAAGAGGTATATGTGCACCAACCCCTTGGGTTTGAGAATTCCAAAAATCCAGAATATGTTTTCAAACTAAAGAAGTCACTCTATGGTCTGAAATAAGCTCCCAAAGCTTGGTATGAAAGACTAAGTAACTTCCTGTTAGAAAAGGAATTCACCAGAGGGAAAGTGGACACAACCTTATTCTGTAAGACAGTTAAGAATGACATGTTAATATGTCAGATTTATGTTGATGACATCATCTTTGGATCTACTAAACCCTCTCTAGGAAGAGAGTTTGCAAAATGTATGCAAGCAGAGTTTGAGATAAGCTTAATGGGGGAACTCAAATTCTTTCTGGGCATTCAGATAAACCAAACTCCAGAAGGAACTTACATTCATCAGAGCAAATATGTCAGAGAACTTCTGAAGAAATTTGATCTCTCAGAATGTAAGCCCTCAAAGATTCCAATCCATCCCACGTGCATTCTGGAAAAGGAAGAGGTAAGTAAAAAGGTAGAACAGAAGGTCTACAGAGGTATGATTGGTTCTCTTCTCTATCTGACGACTTCAAGTCCTGACATTTTATTTAGTGTTTGCTAATGTGCTAGATTCCAATCAGATCCTAGAGAATCTCACTTAACAGCAGTTAAGCGAATTTTCAAGTATTTGAAAGGTACAACTAATCTGGGTATGTTTTATAGAAAATCAAATGATTACAACTTAGTAGGATATTGTGACGCTGACTTCGCTGGAGACAGAGTAGAACGTAAAAGCACTTCTGGAAGCTGCCAGTTTCTGAGAGAAAATCTGATCTCATGGACCAGCAAGAGACAGTCCACAATAGCACTATCAACAGCAGAAGCTGAATACATAGCAGTTGCTGGATGTAGCACGCAAATGCTCTGGATGAAAAGTCAACTTGAAGACTTCAACATATTTGAGAGTAACATTCTTATCCTCTGTGACAATACTTCTACTATTTGTATCAGTAAAAATCCAATTTTTCATTCTAGGGCTAAGCACATAGAAATAAAACATCATTTTATTAGGGACTATATTCAGAAGGGGATTCTTAGCTTAAAATTTATTGACATAGACCACCAATGGGCTGATGTCTTTACAAAACCTCTTTCTGAAGATAGGTTTAACATCATTCTGAAACATCTCAGCATGAAGTTATGCCCAGAATAAATTGTTTTATTTACATATCTTAACCTTCAGAACTTTACTATTTTCTGTGAACTACTGATCAACCTGTCTTCAGAGTTTAGAAAGTACATATTGCATCAGAATCTATCCATGAAGATCTGAGCGTTTCATTTCAAGGATAGAGGCGTGCAGTTCACATAATCAAACTGTTGTCATCCATTCATCAGCTACTTTCTGAGGCTAAACAGGCGTTCACTTTCCTGAAAGGTCAAAAGCGCTGATTGGGTGCATTGAGACATATGCCATGGGTAACTGTTCCAGTATCTTTCTGAATCCCCTAATTTCAGTTGTCATTAATGCATATAATCATGACTAATTTTCCTTTTTTTCTTACTTCTTACGTTTTCAAGAAATCTGTTTAAACTCAAAATCACTCTTTACATTCTTTCACTTTTACTCTCATCAATATTTTCTCTCGTTTCAAGTTCTTGTTTTCAAAAAACCCCTTCATCTTCCTCAAATCTCGTGTGAACAATGGCTTCTTCAAGTGTCAAAATTTTCAGTAATCATGAATCTGCTTCAATGGAACATTATGAAGAACCCTACAGAACGCTCCTCACTCCTATTAATAATCTGGAAGTTCTCTCTGAACTGATTGTTGATTTTGGGAGTCTTCAGGAAAATGGCTTCAATCTATATGAATACGTTACTGCTCAAGGTTGGAACAGGTACTTTGACCGTCTGGTTGGTCCAACATTTCCCATTCTTGTCAAAGAATTCTGGATGCATGCTTCTTCTTCAAATCAGCAGGTTACTTCTTATGTCATGGGGAAGAAAATTGTTATTACATAAGACCTAATTGCAAAGCTTCTTGGATACAATGGTGGAGGTGTAAGATGCATTGACATGGCCGAGAGATGCTCTGACGTAAGTTCTATGGCAAAGGAAATATTTACTCATGGACTACCCTCCAGCAAAATCAGAGATCTGAAGGATCACAACAGAATTTGGGCAAGAATTATTCTGGGGTGTATCAACCACAGGAAGTCAACTAGCTCTCCTGATTATATCAACATTGATCAGCAGTTTTTGATCTATTTCATTGCCAAGAGGACTAAGGTAAACCTTCCACACTTGCTGTTTAATCATCTTAGAACTAGTGTGAAGGAAACAAGAGAAGATGAACAGACCAAGAGGGACTGGATACCCTTAGGAAGACTCATATCAGATATTCTGACAGAGAATAAGCTGATAGAACATTTGACTGAAGCCCGGGAAATCAGCACATTGGAAGCAACCGCTGGGAAGCCCCTGAACGCTAAAAATCTGAAGAAGATGAAAATCATTGAGAATATCAAGAAGGAACCTTCTGTTACTTCTCATGCAACCATCACTTCAAGAAGGATACCTCTGGATGATTTTCCCCTATTTTCTGAGATTGACTCCAAACCAGAAATAATAGTCAGATATCTGGACGCTTGCAAGGAAGATGGTACTGCACCAGAAATCAATATCCAGGACTTACACAAGGCTTCTCCAGAAGTTGCTTTAAAGAAGACCAAGAAGAGGAAAGCAGCAGGAGAAGGACCCTCTCAGAGGACACCAAAAGCTTCAAAAAAGAAAGGTAATCCCTCCTCTATTACTGTTATAGAATCAATAAATGTATCAACATCTGAAGCCATGCCTTCTCAACCAGAAAACCCATCACCGCAAACATTTGAAGACTTTGACATAGGGTTTGATCCATCATAAACTCTAGGTCTGAATGAAACTCACTCCCTTTCTCATAATGCAAATCCTGAACAAACCCAACCAGAACTTACCAAAGTTCTGTCTGATTTGATTTATTTGACCAAGACTTTTCAACTCCCATACCATAAAATCCAAATTCTCAACTCCCTGAAAATCCAAACTCTGATACCACACCAGAAATTCCGTAACCACACTCTCCATAACAAGAAATTCCTCATCCACAATCATCTCAACCAGAAATTTCTCAACCAGAAATTTCACAACCACAATCACCTCAACAAGAAATCCCTCAACCTAAAATACCATAACCAGAAGCTCAACCTTCTGAGAATCAATCTTTTGATATCCATGAACCAGAACCTCACCATGTTTCAACAAACCAATATGAAGAACCTCATTCAGATTCTGATACAATCCCAATACCTGGAATCACATAACCACTTGCTATTCGTATGCCTCTCACCATCCACGACATTCCAGAAATCCCTTCATCTCTGGAATCCAGTCCTCCAAACACCCCCACTAGACCAATCATCATTCCTGACTCTCCCACTCCTTCACCCACTAACAGTCCAGCTGACAATGTAAGACTTGTCATTGATCCAATTGTGCTGGAAAGACTAGCTTCCATCTCACAGAAAACTGCCATTCCCAAACCTAAACCAACTGAAACCACATCAGATATTGGTACAAGTTTGTTGATTTTTGAAATAGGAATACAGGAATGGATAAATTCTTTGAAGCATGCTAGTCAAGAGATGACTAATCCTGATGCTTTTGATTATATATGGACAAAACTCAGAAATTGTCTTAGTTCTGAAATGCTGAAGCCGAAGGAACAAAGTTATGAACAGGTTCAGCAGAACTTTAGTGATAAGCTGAAGGCTCTTCAAGACCAAGTTCTAAGCCAACTGCTCAAGAAATACATCCTCTCGCTGGATAATTCTCCTTGGAAAGAGCATCATCCCTCAAATGAAGTTCAACCAGAATCAGAAAGTCTCTCCCCGACTGCTGCTACAGAAGACATGATCACAACAAAAGAAATGGCTCACTCTGAACAAGCTGCAGAATGCTCTGAGCAACGTCCAACTCCTGAAGAAAATCTAGCACCTTCCTTAGTTATGCAAACTCTGGAAGAGTTAAAGAAAGAAAATTCTGTAATCCATGCAAGGTTGGATAAGCAGGAGGATACGAACAAAGAGATTAAAAGCATTTTGGGCAAGCAAGAAGAGACTAATACTCAGATCAAGAGCCTGCTGGAAGGGTTGTTCACACGTCTTCCCCCTCCTTCTTAGATTTCTGTTTTAAATCTGTTTATCTGTAACACTTAATTTTTACCTCTTCTGTTCTGGAACTTATCATTACATCATGATTTTAATATAATTCTTATCTTTTGGCTCTGATTATATTTCCTTTTTGATACATGAAAAAAAGGGGGAGAAAGTAAGATATTTTCAATAATGGTTTAGCGAGACAAAAGTCTCAATTATTCTGAATTACTTAACCTCTATCTTTTGAGAAGCTTGAACAGGTACAAATTCTGACGAAAGATGTAGCTAAACTCTGATAATTCTGACCAAAGATGCAGCTAAACTTTGATGCTCAAGGAACTTAAGGGAAGTAATCAACTTAGGGGGAGTTTCTCTTTAACCTTTTGTTCTTTATTTTTAAATGAAAAATCTAGTTTTTGTCATCACCAAAAAGGGGGAGATTGTTAGAACATAGTTTGATTCTACAACCCTTAGTTAGATTTTTGATGATAACAAATAAAAATAACTAATGACAAATACAAAGAACAAATATGCACCCTAAAACTTATGTTGTGTGTATGCAGAAGTTCTGACCATAGCAGCATCAAAAGATAAGCATAAGAGCTACACGTTGAAGCAATCAGAACATGCACTGAAGATTGATGACCAGAACCTGCGCTAAAGCAAAGCAAACTCTGATTCTGAACAAGAACATGTTAATCCAATTCATTAATATTCTAAAGCGTCATCAGTAAGCAAGGAGATAAGATTCTGAAGCGTTACTGATCATTCAAGACAACATCAATTCCAACGGCTTCTTTCAGACAGGATCTTCTCCAAATGGAAAGTGTGTTAATGATATTAAACATGCTTGATGATCAACGTTATTCCACTACCTATATAAACAAAGTCAGTATTCAAAATCATAGACGTTTTTGCTACATAACCACTCACGCATATTCAAAGCTGCAAGCAATATTCTTTACATTTCCAAGCTATAATCTTGTGTAAATTATCACAGTTTTGATAAATGGTTTTTGTAAGAAAAACAACAACACACATCTTGTATAATTGTTTTGAAACAGTGTTCCTTGAGATTAACCAGATTGTGGTTGTACTCAAGAAGACTTTAACAGTTGTTAAAGTAGTGATTGTAATCATTTTAAGATTAGTGGATTAAGACCTCGTTGGAGAGAGGCGAAATCACCTTGACAGGTGGTCTAGAGTAGTTTGAGATCAAATGAATCAGGATAAAAATAATGTGTCATTGTGCTTTTGATTTCAAGTTTTCAATTCAATCCCCCCTTCTTGTGTTTTTCACATCTTCAAAGTTAAGGAAGATTCTGAGTTGCAGAGTGCTTGGGAGTGTTTTGGGGTCTTATCATTCGTGTGTTATCTTGAAAATAGTGTATGTACTTATAGGCAAGAGTTTTTTAGGCTTGAAAGAACTCAGGAATTGAAATCACATGTTATGGCTTGGTTACTTGTTTTTGAAGCAAAGTTGACAAACATGGTTTCAATGTGAAGTACAAGGATTTGCAGGGTGGTTAGCAGGCTATACATATGTTGCTTCTTGATTTTAAATTTTTTTGAGTCAGAAATAACAACGTATGGGCTCAAGAAGAGTTGACATTGTGATTAAAGTCACTTTTCCAAAATGGAAGCGGTGACTTTCTTCCCAAAATGGAAATGCAACTTAGATAATGGCTCAAATGCTTGGACAATGGCTCTATCAGTTGTGTAAACATTAAATTATTGAGTGATTAGCAAGTTTGAAGCCTGCAAAGAAATATTTGTATAACATGCTTAAAGATTGGATCAAGTGTTCTTCACAAAAATGGCTTGTAATTCAAGTTTGAAAACCCTAACTTCTTGCCTTCGATTCTCCTTGCTCAAGAATGATATCAAGGAGTTATTAGACATTTTGGAAAGCTTGAAATGTGCTCTACAACCCATATTTGAATTTCTTTTGAAGATTCCCCCTGAAACTAGGAAAAATTTCCATGAAGTTAGGTTAAAAAGCTGCCTAACTAGGGCAAAATTTCACTAAGTCTTTTTTAGTTCATGAGCATGTATTCACAAAATTATAACTTGAGATTCGAGCACTTTTAGGAAAGGTTGTGTGAAGAAATTTTTTAGATTTCATGGAGATCTACAAATTTCATGTTGGAAGATTCCTTTGAATCATCTTGTATCATAATTAAAAAATTGCTCAAAGTTATGAAAAAATAAGAAATTTTCAACACTTAGAAAACTTTCTAAGTTTAGAAATTTTGACTTTTCAAAATGAAATCTTGATTTCTTGATTTATTGATGAATAAGTTTCATATTTTGACATGTTTTGATGAATTTTAATCTTTGGCACTTGAATTTTACCAAAAAGTCAAAGTTTGACTTTTCAGTATACAGTTGACTTTTGATCAATTGACTGCAAAATTCATCTGTCAATCCAATGGACTTGCAATGTTTTGAATCATGTCATTAGGTAAAAATGGTGAAATTTGACTCTTGAGATCATGCCTTAAACCAATTGACCATTTTTTAGGTCAAAAATCAGAAATTTCCATTTCCCAATCAAAACCCTAATTTTGACCATTTTGCCCCTTTTGGAGATTTGATCAAACTTCTTGAGGAATTATGGTCCAAACTTGTTCAAATGATAAATATGATTATAAAATGTTGATGTGGATAAAAAATTATGAAGTTTGACTATAAATTGGCCATGGTTGACTTTTCCCCCAATATAGTTGATTTTTTAGGTCAATTATTCAATTGACTGATCAAAAGTGTGATCCAAGGCTTGAAACTTGACATGAGTAATCCTGGGGGTCCATAATGATCTGTGAAAGTCATATGAAGAATTGATAGTTCAAAAATCTTTGTGCAAACTCAAACCCTAATTTTGGTCATCAGTGCATAAGGAGGTGTCTTGAGCTGATCAAACCCTAGTGCAATCTTGAGCCCAATGAGATCTTGTGAGAAGATTCTTGATAAGTGAGAGGGAAAATTTTGGGGTACAACAATGTCATACTAACAATTTCAAGGATTATTAGGGTTTATTTTTGTCTTGTTTTGTAGGACATGGCCCTCGCACACAGATTCACTATCCAAGTCATTCTGGTAAAAGTACCTCCTCAGCTTAAGGATTTGGTATCGAGGGTTCTCGAAAGCTCTCCATTCACTGAAAGACATGGAAGACTTCTCAGATTGGTTACCTTAAACCTTGATGAAGAAATGTTAAAAGCGCTCTTTCAATTCTTTGACCCTCTACATCACTGCTTTACTTTTCCAGATTACCAGTTAGTGCCTACCATGGAGGAGTTTTCTCTACTGTTAGGGTGCCTATCCTTAGTGAGGTACCTTTCAATGGTATGGAAAGAGACCCTAAATCTAAAGATATTTCCAAAGCTCTATCCTTACAATGGTCTGACGTAGTAGCAAATTGGGAAACCAGGAGAGGTGTCAGGGTTTTTTTGGCTAAGTTCTTGTTCGAGAAAGCTCGTCATTTTTGGGATACCTTAGACTTACAAGCTTTTGAGAGGTGTTAGCCCTTCTCATATATGGGTTGGTACTGTTTCCTAATCTGGACCAGCTCATAGACGTGAATGCGGTTAAGGTTTTCCTGTCACATGATCCAGTACCTACTCTGCTTGGAGATATCCTACATTCGTTGCATACTCGCACTACAAAGAGGAAAGGAACCCTTCTGTGTTGCACACCTCATTTGGCTAGGTGGTTTATTTGGCACCTACCCCGATCCATCTTGAAGAATGAACAGGGTTTGAGATGGTCTCATAGGCTAATGACTCTTACACATTCAGGCATTCATTGGTGTCCTTGATTCTCGGAGAATGTTACCATCATTGATTGATGCGAAGAATTCCCTAATGTCCCTCTCTTAGGCATTAAGGGAGGAATCACTTACAATCCTTGTTTGGCACTGCGACAGTTTGGATATGCAAGAAGGGATCGTCCTCATGATGCACTTATTCAAGGAATCGTCTTTGATTACGAGGATGATGCTCAGGGTTACTGCAAAAGGTTCATGCGAGCTTGGGGCATGGTACATAGAGTTGATAGCAAGAAACTGGGGTACAAGAATTTCATCCCTCTTGAGCCATATCTCAAATGGGTACGAGATCGTGCTCAAAGTCTTATAATTCCTTACCCCTCCATTCTACCAGTTATCATAGAGCCTGTTGTGGAAGGAGATATCCCATACACTACCCTTCATCCTAACATGCCCACTTCTCTCAAAGACTTACAAAAGGATTAGATACAGATTAAGGGGGAGCGAGATACTTTCGAGACCCAATTCTATGCCAGCGAGAAGAAGGTTTTGGAACTCACCAAGCAGCTTCATGAGGAGCGGAGTCTGAACGCCTACATCGCACCAAAGAGGACGCGCTCAACTTTTTTGTCTTAAAGTTTTGTATTTTTATTTCTTTGTAAGCCCAAAGAGGCATGATGTACTCAAACTTTGATTTATTAATATAATGGGTGTTCCCTTTTTGTCTAAAGAAAATTTAAATCTCTAACTTCCTTGAAATCATTTGCATATGCATCTTCATTCATCATAACATAAACAGGTTTCTTACAACAGGTCTCCTTATCTTTCTACTGTTTATTTCAGTAAGATGGATCTTGAGCAGACAGTTAAAGATCTCCAGGCGCAGAACGCCCAGTTTCAAAAAATGTTCTTGACTCTAGCCAAAGGGAAAGAGGATTTGAAAACTTTGCTAATCAAAGAAAAGAAGAAGAAGGCAAAGAAATCAACCGGTGTTTTGAATCTGGGAAGAAGGTTCCAAGGACAAGCCAGACGAACCCTAGACTTCGCAACATCATTAGGTGAAAAGGATAATCAAGAAGGGAAAAACAAGGAGGTGACTGACCATCCAGAATTTGAAGAGGAAGAAGAGGATAACTACTCTAAAGAGCAATATCCTCTAGCTGATGAGAAGTACAAACATCTGGAAGAACGTCTAGATTGGTTCTATCAACTGGAGAGGGCCAATATCCATAATTGGGAAGACCTGGACGCTACTTTTTATAAGCAGTATCAGTATAATGCAGACCTTGCTCCCACCCGTACTCAACTCCAAAGTATGGCTATGGGTTCGAGTGAGGGTTTCAAAGACTACGCTCATAAGTGGAGGGACTTAGCAGGAAAAGTCCAGCCTCCCTTATCTGATAGAGAGCTAGTAGACATGTTTATAGGTACCCTGTCCGGTCCTTTCTTTAATCATCTAATCGGAATCTCCTCAGCCGGCTTCACCGAATTAATCTTGACCGGGGAGAGAGTGGAAGCTGGGATTAAGAGTGGGAAGATCCAAAAGGACGCATCCTCCAGTGCCATGAGAAAACCATTTGCTGGAAAGAAAGAGGTCGGTGTTGTGTACCCTCAAAGGAATTAGGACAGAACTGGATGCCGTCCAACATTAGGGGCTGTTATGATCCATAAGCCTGCACCTACTCAACAAAGGAACAACCAGCGTAGAACAGAAAGACCGGTAAGACAATTTACACGGATAAATATGACATTGTCTCAAGTCTTGCCACATTTGTTGAGATCTAATCTGGTAACCTTGCAAGAAGCTCTGAAGAATCCCAACACTTCCTCTCCCCGTTACAACCCAAACGCCTGTTGTGCTTACCATTCAGACAATCTAGGTCATGATACAAACGATTGTTGGGTTTTGAAAAACAAGGTGCAAGACCTTCTCGAAGCTAAAGAAATTGAATTTGACGCTGCTGAGATCCCAAACATTATCACCACTCCCATGCCCAAGCACGGCTATGGTATTAACGCTGTTGAAGTTGATGTGTTTGTTACTGTTGTTGATAAGCTTGTTACTCCTCTCCTAACTGTCAAGAGGAATCTGTTGAAGGTCGGTTTATTTCTGGGCTGTGGCGAAGGCTGCAACCTCTATTTATCCCTACTGACTGGTTCTCATTTAATGAAAGCGGGTGTCCAGCGCCTGATTGATGACAAAGAGATTTTGTTTGAAAAGACTCCTGTTCCAACCATTTATTACAAAGATGTTTCAATAGTAACCATTTCCTCCAATCCTTCCAGGATCTTCACCAAAAGACCCATTAGGATTACATCTGTTCCAAAAGTGACTCCACTGATAATTACTATCCCAGGGCCAATCCCTTACTCCTCAGATAAAATTGTCCCTTGGAATTATGGGGGTGACGTCTACTACCACAATGCCAAACAAGATTGAATGGCTGATGAAGACTCGATTTTTGAGAAGGCTGACCCCGACATCGGCAACATTGCGGGAACCAGCAAAATAACCCAAAGTGGAAGAGTATTCTCCCCTGAGATTGCTCCTCCGAAAACTGTTACCGGTCCTGTGATCATCCCTGCTTTTGTTCCTACTACTATAATTCTCGTGGTTACCCCTGCTGATACCCTTATCACCGAGTCGATCGAGACTCGGGGAAAAGGCAATTTAGTAGAGCCTATCCGGATGAAGTTGCAATTAGTATCTATCCCAGAGGCCTCCAAGAAGGAGATGGAAGAAATTCTGAAAATTATAAAGAGAAGCGACTACAATGTAGTCGAACAGCTAGGGCAGACCCCTTCAAATATCTCTATGCTAGCTTTACTATTGTGCTCTGAGGCTCATGCAAAGGCCTTGGTGAAATTTCTTAAAACTGCCCATGTGCCACAGGAAACCTCTGCTTACCAATTTGAAGATTGTGTGGCTAGTTTAACAGCTGGCAACGGTTTAGGCTTTTCTGATGCTGACCTGACACCTAGAGGGAGGAAACACAACGAGGCGTTGCGTGTCTCTGCCGAATGCAGGGGCACTACTTTGGCCTATGTCCTGGTTGACACCGGTTCATCTTTGAATATGCTACCTAAGAAAGCTCTAGATAGACTAGACTGTGAAGGTTTGACCTTAAAACCCAGCAACATAGTGGTAAGGGCCTTCGACGGTTCGAAGAGAATGCTGCATGGGGAGGTGGACATCCCCATTAAAGTTGGAACTCAAACCTTTGATTCCACTTTCTATGTAATGGACATTCGCCCTTCTTATTCCTGTTAATGGGCCGACCTTGGATTCATGATGCTGGTGCTGTCACCTCTACATTACATCAGATGCTGAAATACCCAACCAAGGAAAAAATCATCACTGTTCATGGAGAGGAGGAATATATGGTCAATCATCTGAAATCCTTCAGATATGTGGAAATGGATGGTGAGTTCATCGAAACTTCGTGTCAGCATTTCGAGGAAGTCCCACAGACAGTTGCGGCCACCCAGATTGTTTCCAAATTTCCGAAGATCACCAGACCCCTGCTGAAGATGGCGTCTCTGAAAGATGCCAAGGCAGTAGTCGAAGAAGGAGCCCAGAAAGTTGTTCATCGTGCTCGTACCGGGGGACCACCTTTGCGGATTAGCAACCATGGAGTCAACGCAATGGAGGATAGTGAGAACAATTGTGACCTGGAAGAATGGATTTTTCCAACTATCAATGGAGGGCCCAACAACTGGGAAGCTAAAGAATTTGTCACTATTACTTTTATCCAATAGTAATTGTCTTTAAATTTTTGTCGGACTTGTAATAATCAAACAATTTAGACTTTTAAAACCTTGTGTCTTACCCGAGGCACAACGGTCCATTTATAAGGGTTGTTACTTCATTCTCATATGTCATCAATGAATCATGGATGTTTTGCATGCAAACTTCATGCTCTTTGTTCTTCTTTTTCTACATTTTATTTTTCCAATGATAGTTATGCTCTTACACACACTCACATATTAAAACGCAGATTCACATCCACTCAGGATCCCATGGGTAACGATTCTGCTATGGCCTATTGTGACTTTTAAAACCCGATCTACCGAGCCGAAGATGAAGGTGAGGAAGATTGTGAAGTGCCAGGGGAACTAGCCAGGTTACTACAACAGGAAGAAAGGACCATACATCCCCACGAAGAACTGGTTGACACAGTTAACTTAGGTACCGAAGAGGACAAGAAAGAAGTCAAGGTAGGAGCCAATCTGGAACCCAATGTCAAGAAGCGCTTAATTCAGTTGCTACATGACTATGTTGAGGTCTTTTCCTGGTCATACGAAGACATGCCAGGACTTGACGCTGATATCGTGGTCCATCGTTTACCCACAAAAGAAGACTGCCCTCTGGTAAAACAAAAAGTTCGTCGCATGCGGCCAGACATGTCAGAGAATAACAAGACTGAAGTCATGAAACAATTCAACATCAGGTTCTTAGACGTCACCTCTTATCCACAATGGGTCTCCAATGTTGTTCAAGTGCCTAAAAAGGACGGTAAGATACGTATGTGTGTGGACTATAAAGACTTGAATAGGGCAAGTCCCAAGGATGACTTCCTGCTGCCCCACATTGATATTCTGGTTGACAACACCGCACAACATAAGGTGTTTTCCTTCATGGATGGTTTCTCAGGATATAATCAAATCAAAATGGCACCTGAGGACATGGAGAAAACGACCTTTGTCACACAGTGGGGCACGTTTTGTTACAAGGTTATGCCATTTGGGTTGAAAAATGCTAGGGCAACTTATCAGCGCGCCATGGTAGCTCTGTTTCACGATATGATCCATCATGAAATAAAGGTCTATGTGGACGACGTGATAGCCAGATCTTAAACTAAAGAGGAACATCTTGACCATTTGCAGAAACTGTTTGAAAGGCTAAAGAAATACAAGCTAAGGTTGAACCTAAATAAATGCACATTTGGGGTGAGGTCCGGTAAACTCCTAGGCTTCATTGTCAGCGGTAAAGGTATCGAAGTGGACCCTGCCAAGGTAAAAGCAATACAAGAAATTCCTACTCCTCGCACCGAGAAGGAAGTCAGAGGATTCTTAGGACGGCTAAACTACATCGCCATATTCATTTCTCACCTAACCGCTACTTGTGAACCAATCTTCAAATTACTGAAGAAAGATCAAGTGGTCAAATGGAATGATGAATTCCAAGTTGCCTTCGACAAGATCAAAGAGTACCTTTAAGAGCCTCCTATTTTATCGCCACCAGTCGAGGGAAGACCTCTAATCATGTATCTAACTGTTTTGGAAAATTCATTGGAGTGTGTGCTGGGGCAGCATGACGAGTCTAGCCGAAAAGAGCATGCTATTTACTACCTGAGCAAAAAGTTTACTGACTGTGAAACAAGATATTCACTACTTGAAAAAACTTGTTGCACTCTGGCATGGGCTGCTCGCCGGCTAAGACAGTATATGTTGACCAATACTACTTATTGATATCCAAGATGGATCCAATTAAATATATATTTGAGAAGCCTGCCCTCTCTGGAAGAATAGCAAGATGGCAGATGATCCTGACAGAATACGACATTCAATACACTACCCAAAAAGAAATAAAGGGAAGTGTACTAGCCGATAACCTTGCTCATCAGGTTGTGGATTACTACCAGTCAATGAAATTCGAATTCCCAGATGAAGATATCATGATGGTAAACAATTGTGAAGAACTCAGACCATATGATGGACCTGAACAAGGATCCCGATGGACCTTGGTTTTTGATGGAGCCTTCAACGCACTCGGCAATGGTATATGTGTTGTAGTCATATCCCATGATGCAAGACTTTGTTTCAACTGCACCAATAATATGGCAGAATATAAAGCGTGTATTATGGGTCTCAAAGCTGCCATAGATTTGGGAATCAAGTCCTTAAGTGTATTTGGAGATTCAGCCTTAGTCATCAGTCAGATCAAAGGAGAGTGGGACACGAAGCATCCTAATCTCATCCCCTACAAAGAACATGTGTTGACATTAATCCCACATTTTTAGGAAATTACCTTTGAGCATTTTCCGCGAGAGGAAAATAAACTAGCAGATGCACTAGCCACCATGTCATCCATGTTTAAACTCAAGTGGGGTAACGAGACTCCTCATATCACAATTGAGCGAATGGATGAACCATCCTACTCTCACGAGATCGATAATGAAGAAGTAGTGGACAAGCCTTGGTTCTATGAAATTAAGAGGTATCTCGAGGCCCAAGAGTATCTGAAGGGAGCTTCAGTCAATGATAAGAAGTTTTTGAGAAGATTCTCTGCTAAGTTCTTCCTCGGTAATGGCATTCTCTACAAGCGTAACCACGACTCTACTTTGCTTCGTTGCATAGACAAGGTTGAGGAAGACAAGATCATGGTTGATCTACATGAAGGCACTTTTGGCACCCATTCTAGTGGGCATACAATGGATAAAAAGATCCTACGGGTGGGATATTACTGGTCTACCATGGAAGCAGATTTCTATCAGCATTCACGAACCTGTCACAAGTGTCAGAACTATGCTGACAAAGTACATGTGCCTCTAGTTCCTATAAACGTCCTGACTTCTCCCTGGTCATTCGCGATGTGGGGTATCGACATGATCGGAGAAGTCAAACCTATAGCTTCTAATGGACACCGCTTCATCTTGGTGGCCATTGACTACTTCACAAAGTGGGTTGAGGCAGCTTCTTTCGCTTCTGTTACCAAGAACGATGTGGCCTGACTCATTAAACAGAATTTCATCTGTCGGTACGGTATCCCAGAGAGAATCATCACAGGCAATGGTACAAATCTCAACAATATTATGATCACTGCACTATGCGCGCAATTCAAGATCCAACACCATAATTCTTCTCCTTACCAGCCAAAGATGAATGGCGTTATCGAAACCTCAAATAAAAACATCAAGATCATACAAAAAATGAAAGTGACCTACAAGGATTGGCATGAGATGTTACCTTTCGCTCTCTATGGTTACCGTACCACGGCGCGCACATCAACAGGGGAAACTCCCTTCTCCTTGGTATACGGCATGGAAGATGTCCTACCAATTGAAGTCCAAATACCTTCTCTGAGAATCATAAAGGATGCAGGGTTGAATGAGGATGAATGGATTCAAACTCGGCTTGACCAGTTGAACTCGATTGATGAGAAGAGGCTTACGGTTATCTGTCACAGTCAAATGTACCAAAAACGTATGATCAAAGATTTTAACAAGAAGGTCAGACGTCAGGTATATCAGGTTGGTGATATGGTAATCAAGCGTATCATATTGCCACAAGGTGATCCCAGGGCAAATGACTCCTACATACGAAGGACCATTTATGATCAAAATCATATTCTCTGGTGGAGCAATGATCTTAACCACTATGGATGGCGACGACCTTCCACACCCTGTAAACGTAGACATAGTCAAAAGATAATATGCATGAATAAAGACTCGCTAGGTCGACTGGCCTAGGCAAAAATTAGGGCATCCCGGTGAACCAAAAAAAGGTTCGGGAAAAAATTAGGGATAAAACAAAAAATCTGTACACCCGGCAAGCTGAAAACCCGAAAGGGCGGCTTAGGAAAAAAAAGGGTATCCCAGTGGACTGAAAACTCGAAAGGGCGGTCCAGACAAAAGTTAGGGAATTAAAGCGTATGACTATGTCCTGTTGGATCACCTTACAGACAACCTTTAGTATTGACTGACAAACTCAAATGGGTTTAATCAATCCAATCAACTTCGGACAAGGCAGCAAGTGGATGAGACGCTCAGAGACACGAAGGCTATAGCAGAATGGGAACCCCGTGGGATTATTTCACATAGCTATCTTTTCTTTGTATCAATTTTCATTTTTTTTATGAAGACATTCTCTTACTAGAATGTTCTTCTCGTTGTACAAAAAATACTTATTCAAGTTAATACAAAGATATCCTTTTGAAAGTGCAAAACTATCTGTTTTTCTTTTTTTTCCGTGTTTTGTTTGCGAAAACGTCCAATGATTATTTTTGAACATATGTGTTGTACCCCAAAATTTGCCCTCCCATATTCTTCAAAGTTTTGACAAGCATCATCTCAATTTGCTCAAGTCTACTCAAGGGTTTCACAGTTCAAACCATCCTCCTAAGCTAGTCAAAATTAGGGTTTTGGTTCTTGCAAGGAAGTTGAGGTTCTCAAGGGCCCAATCAAGTCCCACATGCCTATACACATTGTCAGGCATCTACATGCCAAGTTTCAAGGCTCACAAGGTCAAGTTGCACAATCAAAAAACCCTAATTGCTTCACAATCAACTGTAGGGGCAAAATGGTCATTTGGCAGTCAAAAGTAAAAAAATTTGGTCAACATCTTATTTTGAAGCCACAATCATCATTTGGTCAAGTCTTTACCATGATTCCACAAGAATGGCTCAAAAATCATCAAGATGCAAAAGTTTCCATTTTTGGACAGTTAAAAAGTCAACTGTAACTTGACCAAGGCATAACTTTTTCATGGTTCATCAGAAAAATCCCATCCAATGCTCATCTTGAAGGGGAGGACATTTCCTACAACTCATCTTCACATTCCAAGTCCAAGAAATGCTCACAAAAAGTTATCAATTTCAACATTATAGGTCATTTTCAAAAGTCAACAAAAAGGCATTTTAAGTCAAAGACCATAACTTGATATTGGTAACTAGAAATGACATGGGACCAAAGGCATTGGTTAGAGGACTTCAAGACCTTTCTAAAATGTCCAAGAACATGTTCATATGATCAAAATTGAGCAAGATATACATTGGAGAAGTTGGGAAATTTTTGTGAAATGGCAAAAGTCAACTATCCTTGAAACTTCAATTTTTGACAAAAGGGCCCACTTTTTTCCACTTGATTCAGCCTTGTAATGCCACCCACGTGTCCCATGATCAATTTCAAGACCAAATAATTATTTTTCTATTTTTATTTAATTTTTATGGATTTAATTCATTTTAATCCATAATAATTCAAGTAAATCTAAAAAAATTAATTAAATGGTATCTTATGGTTTGAATAGCCTTCATGAAGCATTTGCAACCTACCAATTTCGTGCTAAGCTCATTTAGGCATGAAAATTCAAATTTTGAACAAGCTTTGAAAGGCCTTTAATGCTGGTTAAGACAAAATCCAAAGCTTAATTGCAATGGTTAAAGGCTCCTAAATGTGACTTATTCTCACTCATTACTACATATGCAAGCCTTGCAAGCCTCATTCACAACCTAGAACATTACACAAACGGCCAGAGAAAAATCCAAAAAGTGTCAAAAAAAGTGTGAGATCAAAAGGAGTATTGCAAGCATTTTCAGGCCAAAAGGAGAACGTGACTCTCTTCTTTGCCATCCCCTAAAGCTAAAGCAACCCTTGCCACGTCCTAAGATCCATCATACCGCGCTACTTCAAAGGAGGCTTATCATGCGCCTCACAAATCCAAAGCGCCAGGTGGCTACAGGCATGCATCCAAAGGCCAGAAAGTGATCCTCACCATGCACTCAGTCAACCAACAAACACTTGATCTAAGGAGTCAGCGTGGCTGGATGAGTAATGGGCTTCAGATTGCTTACAACACACTCAATTCTGGCCCAAACTCCCTTGGTTTATTCTTTTTTTCTTTTCCTTTTTATATTTTCTAATTTAGTTATTAACTTTTTTTTAATTATTATTATTACCACCAAAATTGACCAATTAATATTTTTTACAATAAAACCAAAAAAAACATTTTTATTTATTAACTTATTTTGTAAATAAATACTAATAAATTAATTAGTTTAATTAGTCTAATTTTAACATTTTTTAATAAGTAAAATTAAATTAGAATTAGGTCTTTTACTTTCATTTTTTTTAAATTTCTTTTTTACTTTATTTCATAAAAACATAAAAATACAAAAATATTTTCTTTTAATAAATAAATTAATTAGTAATTAGGCTTTATTTAATTAATTGCATTTAATTCAAAAAAGGGGAAAAATTCAATTCTTATTCAAAAAAGGGTCAAAACCCTTAGGACGTTCCAATTTTATTTCTTTCACGCATTATTCTTATTTTGATTATTTATGTAATTGTCTCCAGATATGTAATAGTTAAATAGGAATTTTACCGCTTTATTTAATTTCTTGTATTTTTACTATTCAAAACGGGTTTTGTGTTTTTGGCGATGTATAGACCCACGCCTTGTAATAGTTAGATTTACATTCCCGCAATTTAATTTTCCGCACTCCTAACTGCTAAAAAATGCATGAAAGAATGTATGCTAAATAAAATTAATCCGTAGCTCACAAATAACATGTACAAGATAACCTTAACTGAAAAACAACACACAAAGCACATGCCACTTCTAGGGTACGCCTCACTGGTTGCCTCGAACGTGGTCATCAAGTATAGGACGTCTTAGAGGTCGCCCTTTGTCTAAAGATCCAGTTGCCTCGGATAAAAGGATCTAGGACATTAGGGTTACTTCTAAGATGTCCTACCATTGCTTCGGTGACCACATTGTCCCGATAATCGAATTGACCCGAACACCTCCAACGATGGTGCTACCTACCTCTCAATGGTGGGATAGCACTATCTAAAGGACTCTTACACATCTTAATTCCTTAGAGTAGGTAGATTCTCTTAAGTACTTGCTCTTTTCAAAACAAACAAAAATACTTTTCACACCTACACTTTCAAAAGTTTTCAAACAAATTTTTCATACACTCTTGAGGACTGATACAAGAGTTACTTAGAAATTTTTCAAACGAAACTTTTTCAAAACCCACTCACACTTGAAAAGCAAACAATTTTGAAAACATAAGAGCAAGTACCTAAGAGCCTGTGGATAACCACGGATAGAAAGGGTGTTATCACCTTCCCTTTCTATAAATCTACCTCCCGAACCGAGAACATTCTCGAATAAGTAATTTTACTGTGCTTTTGTCCTTTCCATGTTGGAGAACATAAAAGACGGTGGTGACTCTTGCTTACCGCGACATTTCGCGAACCATCTTAAAAAACAGTCAGTTCTATTTCCACCGATCACAATATGCATTTGAATATGACTATTGTTTACAAATGAACAAAAACGGGAACAAAGACAATCACTATTGGCTTTAAGAAATAGGATAATATCTTTAGACTATTCCACAAAGTCTCCTGCAGATACTTTTCCAACAAGAGCGGAAACCGAGGCATTCCACTATAGGATCACTAACACATCTCCTAGTACGCAACCTAATGGTATCAAGTGCTCTCACATCCCCGACAAAACAAAACTTCCATTCATTGCTCCAGATGTTCCCCAGTGAAAGTCGCCCAGTTTCTCAAGATTCCCCATCAGGATTTCATGAGGTCCACAAGCAATGCACAATGCTTCCTTTCCACAACATAGTTTATTTCTTTAATAACTCACCCATCAACACTTTAACTTCAAAATATGAAGACTTACATTCCCAGTAGTACTCAAGGATTTATTTTCCCCAACTCCAGCAACACTGCGGCATAACAATTAGCGTTTCTATACTTTACATTCATACATCATAGCATTGACAACACAAATGCTTACAACACAATCTCATTTATTTTGAGAAACAACATTGTAACATGCATTTCATACATCATGACATTGCATGCAACTAACCTTTCATTTTTCATGAAAGGCCAATCAATAGAAAATTATCGCCAAAAATTTTCAACAAGTCAATTACATATCAATTTGCAAGAAAGGACTGGTCAACCATCTATATAACAGATATTTATTTCAGATCCCTGCTGGTTTAGATTAAATCTCTCAACGGTTTATTCTGATTCTTTCCCACAGACGTTTTCTCTGGTTCAGATGAATCTCTCAAAAATTTATTCTGATTCTTCTCCAGATCCCTGTCAGTTCAGTTTAAATCTCTCAACGGTTTACTCTGATTCTTTCCCGAAGACATTTATCTCTGGTTCAGATGAATCTCTCAACGATTTATTCTGATTCTTCTCCAGATTCTTGCCAGTTCAGTTTAAATCTCTCAATGGTTTATTCTGATTCTTTCCTGCAAACATTTCTGGTTCAGATAAATCTCTCAATGATTTGTTCTGATTCTTCTCTAGATTCCTGCCGGTTCAGATAAATCTCTCAACGGTTTATTCTGATTCTTTCCGGCAGATGTTTTCTCTGGTTCAGATAAATCTCTCAACAATTTATTTTGATTCTCCTCCAGATCCCTGCTGGTTCAGATAAATCTCTCAACGATTTATTCTGATTCTTCTCCAGATCCCTGCCAATTCAGTTTGAATCTCTCAACGATTTATTCTGATTCTTCCTTGGTAGACACTTTCTCTTGTTCAAATAAATCGCTCAAAGATTTACTCGGATTCTCTCCAGTTAAAGAATATTCAAGACCTCTTTTGGTTCAGCTTAAACCTCTCGATAATTTATCCTGATAATTTCCACATGAATATTTATGGTTTAGGTAAATCGCTCCAAGATTTATTCTGATTCTTCCCAGTCAAACAACATACAAGACTTCTGCTAGTTTCAGATAAATCGCTCCAAAGATTTATTCTGATTCTTTTCCAGTAGAAATCAAGTTCAGACTTAGTCCATTTTCTATCAACAGTCACCCTTGGATGGAATCTACAATCCCATCTCCGGCAAATCTTCATTATTTCTCCAAATGGCATCTATAAGCCCATTCCCAGTTCATCTTCGAGTGCAAATTTATGGGCACTCTAGTGTCTAATCATCTTCCACCTTCAAGTCACAAATGGAAGATCCGCCAATCTAACTCTTCAGGTTTAAGAATATTTACCAGGGGAAGTTGTTGTACCCAAAATTTTCCCTCTAATTATCAAATATTTTCTCATAAGATCTCCCTTGGTTCGAGACTGCACAAGGGTTGATCAGCTCAAGACACCTCCCTAAGCTCTGATGACTGAAAATTAGGGTTTGAGATTGCACAAGGATAATTGAACTTGTAATACCTCATATAACTCTCATGGATCATATTGGACCCTCAAAATTGCTCATGTCAAGTTTCAAGTCTTGGATCACATTTTTGCTCAGTCAATTGATCAGTTGACCTAAAAATCAACTATATTGGGGGGAAAAGTCAACTGTGGTCAATTTACAGTCAAACTTCATAATTTTTTATCCATGTCAACATTGTGAACTCCTATATGTAATTTGATCAAGTTTGGACCATAATTCCTCAAGAAATTTGATCAGATCATCAAAAGGGCAAAATGGTCAAAATTAGGGTTTTGACTGAGAAAAGGCAATTTCTGATTTTTTGACCTAGCAAATGGTTGATTGGTTGGAAAAATGATCTCAAGGATTCAATTGCATCATTTTTAACTAATGGCGTGACTCAAAATATCCCTCAAGATCAATTGATTGATAGTTGATTTTCAGTCAACTGATATAGTGAAAAGCCAAACTTTGACTTTTTTATCAAAATCAAGTGTCAAAGATCACAATTCATCAAAACATGTCAAAATATGAAACTTGTTCATCAATAAATCAAAAATTCAAGATTTCATTTTGAAATGTCAAAGTTTCCAAACTTAGAAATTTTCCTAAGTGTTGAAAACTTCATGTTTTTTCACAATTTTGAGCCATTTTTTCACCATGATGCAAGATGATTCAAAAGAAACTTTCAACATGAAAGTTGTAGATCTAAATGATATCTAAAACATGGCTTTACACAAATTCTCCTAGGAATGCATGTATTTCAATTTATTATTTTGTGAATACATGTTCATGAAACTTGGAAACTTAGTGAAATTTTGCCCTAGTTTAGGCAGGATTTTTACCTAACTTCATGACAATTTTTCACATGGTTGCAATGAAATTTTTCAAAAGTGATTCAAAGAGGGGTTGTAGAGAACATTACAAGCTTTCTAAAATGTCTAATAACTCCTTGAGATCATTTTTTAGCAAGGAGAATCGAAGGCATGAAGTTAGCATTTCATTCTTGAATTTTAGGTCAATTTTATGATGAACAAGAATTCAAATCCATGCTAGGCTGCACAATCTTTGCTTTGCAGGACTCAAACTTGTTTGGAACTCCATAATTAAATGTTTTTCACAACTTTTAGAGGCTTCAACTCAAGCATTCAATGCATTGCCCGTGCATATTTCCATTTTGGGAAGAAAGTGCACATTGCCATTTTTGAAAAGTAGCTTTATGCATAAGATCTTTTCTTGAGCTTTGCACTTGTTTTCTTCTAATCATACACAACCTATAACCAAAAATAAACTTGTCTCAAGCCTCTAAACAACTCGGCCCATGCTTGTACTATGCCTTGAAACCTTATTCCCACTTTTCTTCAAAATAAAGTAACATAGCAATCAGTTTATACCTTGTAATTCTGACCCTCTCAAGCACTCTAACCTTCTCCTTACTTATGCACAAGTCATTTGCATCAAAACACATGCATGCTTAAGCCCTCAAAGACACAAGAACTCAGAACTGTATCACAAATCACCATCGTTGCATATTCTGACCAAGAACTTCAAACTTCCATTTCACTCGTGCGTTTCTTGGCCTTTTGCTTCCAAAAGCTTCCAAACATCATACATTAGTTATCCCCGTCCATGTTACATAACTGTAACACCTCCATCATCAAGTTCCATTTTCAAAAACAGAGCTATGCAAGTGGACTTCTCCAGAACTCCTCAGCCACTTTAAGCTCAAGCCAAGCATCACATCAGCTTCCTGGGAACTTGAGGAAGCTAACCCAATCACTAGAACTAATTGAAAGCTGCTCAAACTCAAAACACGATACCCTCTTGCAAGGTGAGTTTTCTGACTTTTGAACTATTCATATAGGCATTATTAGGCTTGCATTTGTGAAGATAAAATGTAGATATCATTGCCCTGAAACTATACATGTCCATAGATTTCTTTTATGTTGCTTGAGCATGAAGAATTTTGAGTTTAAACTTGCTGAAACATTTAGGTCAGAATTTGGTACTTTCATAAATTTATCTTTATCTTTGAATGTTAGCTTAAATTAGTTACATGGTTGGATTTGTGATGAAAAAATACACAAGTTTTATGTTTACATTTTTTAAAATGGTTGAAGAATGAGCAAGTTACAGATCCTTTGGCTGGAGGTTGAAGATGAAGTACAGTCAGGGCAGGCTTTATGTTATGTATTTCTTTTTGTGTCAATGTTAACAGATGTATAGCCACCCCAGTGGTAAGGCAGCGCGCTGGTAACCAAGAGGGCGTGGGTTCAACACCCAGCGCACTGCCTTTTGTTCCTTTTTCCACATTTTTACACCTTTTTTTTTGTTTTTGCAGCGCCTGGGCCCCAAACATTGGGCCTTCATGTTTTTTTTTCTAACTTTCTGACCCATGTCTCATTTCAGCACCCTCTGGCCCAATTCCATTTTTATTTTCTTTTTCTTATTATATTTCATTTCTTTTTCCTTTATTATTATTATTATTATTATTATTATTATTATTATTATTATATTTATTAATATTATTTTTTATTGTTATTAATAAAAACCCAAAAAAATATTTTATTTATTATTTTTACATTTATTTAGTTTATTTTATTTTAGTAAACTAAAAGAACAAAAACATTTTCTTAATAAATTAATTTCTTTCATAATAATTAATATTTAAGTTTAGGTTTAACCATTATATTATTTTCTTGTAATTAAAATTAATTTAGAACTTAGGTTTGTTTTAAATAATTAATATCCATATTATTTTTATTAATTAAAAACCTTTTCATAAATAAAATCCCAAAAAATCTTTTTTAATTATTTTCTTTTCTTATTTAGTTTAAGTTAATTTTGTTTAATTTTACTTAATAATTTTTTTAATTAGGTCAAGATTAAACCCCTTTCATAAAAAAACCAAACAAAAAACATTTCTTTTTTTTTTCATTTGCATTTGTACATTGTTATTTATTCAATTCTTGTACAATATTCAATATGTTTGTAATAATTATTTATATTTAATTTTCTTGCAATTTACCCATTTGTAAATTTGTACACCCCCTCCCCTAATGATGTATAACTTAGTATTTTTATTTTTCGCAATTTAATGATTTATATATAATTACTAGTAAATTAGGGTTTGTATAGAAATATTAAAACCAACAAATAGCAAACCCTAATCAAGACAAATCAAGCATGAAATACAATACATTTGCATACTTTACACCCCTAGGGTAAATCCACTTTGTTTCCTTGAGAAATAAATGGTCATAGTAGGCATGTAAGACGTCTTAGCAAAAACAAGCCAAAATAAAAGATCGTAGTCCCTCGATGATGCTACAAATGTTGCCTTACAAATGATCTTAGTCCCTCCAAAGAAAATGCTAAGATATCTTACAATATTGATATTCATGACCATACGGTGACCCTTGTCCGTCCCTTTTACATCCAAAGATAGGGTTACTTACCAATCCATGGTAAGATAACAATGTCAAAGGAAAGAGGAAATAAACAAGAAAGACTTTTGAGTAGGTAGAATATTTCTAAGTTGCTTGCTCATTTTTAAACCAAAACATCCTTGCTATTTTCAAAACAAACACCAACACTTTCAAAACATCTTTCAAACTTGAAACATTTTTAAAAGACAAACACTTTGAACGTGTTCTTATAGAAACGAGAGCCATTTCAAAGAAGACACCTTTTCAAAATCACTTTCAAAAACACGAACACCTCTTTGAACTATTTTCAAAAAAACAACACTTTGTACGCATTCTTATAGAAACACTACGCCAAAAGTAAGTTTTAACAGCGCATCTTAGATAGCGCTTGTGTATAAAAGTGCTGCTATAAGTGAATAAAAAACACAGAAAACGTATAAAATAATTAGTAAAAGCGCTGCTAAACATATGACCTTAGACATCGCTTTTAAAAGGCGTTGCTAAAGGATTGCTTTAGAAAGCGCTTTATCATAAGCGCTGGAAAAAGGCCACTTTAGACAGCGCTTTAAGAAAGCGCTGTCTAAAGTCATAAAAAATTAAAAAAAATAATATAAAAGCACTGCTAAAGGTCACTATTAGCCAACGCTTTTCAAAAGCGCTGTCTAAGGTCCACTTTACACCTTTGATCGAAGATTTAAAGTTTTTGTGGGAGAACGGGGTGGAGGTTTATGATGGATATAGGAAACAAAGTTTCAATTTAAGGGCGATCTTGTTTGGAATAATTAATGATTTTCCAGCATACGGGAATCTATCTGGGTATAGCATTAAAGGTCAACGTGTGTGTCCTGTTTGTGAAGATGGAACCGATACGACGCATTTGGAACTTTGTCAGAAGAATTTATTTCTCGGTCATCATAGATTCTTACATTCTAAACATCACTACCGTGCATGGAGAAAAGCATTCAACGGAGACACCGAACAACGTAAAGCTCCGCCTGCATTGTCAGGTGACCAAATTTTTGAAAAGGTGAAAGATGTGTGTACTCGGTTTGGCAAGCCTTTTGTGCATACGGTTGTCAAAGGTGGGTGGAAGAAGAGATCGATTTTTTTTTGAATTGCCATATTGGAAGTCTCTGTATGTGATACATTTTCTCGATGTTATGCATATTGAAAAAATGTATTTGAAAGTGTTATTGGTACGTTAATCAATATTAAAGGAAAGTCTAAAGATGGTCTTAAAGCAAGGGAGGACATGTTAAAGATGGGAATACAAACTGAACCAAGACCCGTGAAGAAAGGAAGCCGAACATATCTACCACCTGCTGCTTTTACTCTATCTAGAAAGGAGAAAAAGATATTGTGTAAGTTTCTAAGTGAAGTTAAAGTTCCAGAAGGATACTCTTCAGATATTAGACGACTTGTGTCTATGAAAGACCTCAAGTTAAAGAGTTTAAAGACACGTGATTGCCATGTTATAATGGAGCATTTTCTACCAATAGGTATACGTTCTATTTTTCCAGATAAAGTAAGGAGTGTGTTGTACCCCAAAATTTTCCCTCCCATTTCATCAACATTTTCTCATCACAAGACTCTTGGAACTCAAGATCAAGTTAGGGTTTGCTCTGCTCAAGGCCCCTCTTTGCACTGTTAACCCAAATTAGGGTTTGAGTTTGCACAAGGATGTTTTGACCTAAAATGCCCAAGGTAACTTTCATGCTTCCTGTTGGACTTACAAGTTTATCCATACCAAGTTTCAAGCCTTGATTCCAATCTTTGCCCATTCAATTGGACAGTTGACCTATAAATCAGCTGTATTGGGGAAAAAGTCAATTGTGGCCAATTGACAGTCAAACCTCATGAAATTTAACCCACATCAACATTATGAACTCATATGTACCATTTGATCAAGTTTGGATCACAACTCCACAAGAAATTTGATCAGATCACCAAAAGGGCAAAATGGTCATTTTTAGGGTTTTGACTGCACAAAGGCAATTTTTGATTGTTTGACCTAACCAATGGCAAACCAAGCTCACATATGGACTCAAGGACTCAAAGGAATTGTCTTGACCCATTCAACAAGTTCAAAAGATCTCAAAATGCATAGGATTGACAGATGAATTTTGCAGTCAACTGATCAAAATTTGACTGTATACTGAAAAGTCAAACTTTGACTTTTTGGTCAAAATCAAGTGCCAAGATTCATTTTCCATCAAGACATGTCAAATTATGAAACTTGTTCATCAAGAAATCAAAAATTGAAAATTAGGGTTTAAAATGAGAAAATTTCATAACTTAGAATTTTTCTAAGTTATGAAACTTCCTTATTTTTTCCTAACTTTGTCCCATTTTTTCACCAAGATGAATTTGAATTCAAACAAAACTTGAAACATGAAAGTTGTATTCCATTTCAAAATCTACAACTTTGATTCACAAAGTTTTCTCAAAGGAAGCTTGTATCTCAAGTTATGATTTTTGGAACAAGGGTACAAAACATTTTAGAGAAATTTTGACCTATTCTAGGCAGGATTTTTGTCCAACTTCTTGGCCATTTTTCACATGGTTCCACTTGGAGTTTAAATTTGCATTACAAATATGGATTGTAGTACACATTCCAAGATTTACAAATTGTCCAAGAACTTCTCAAACACCCTTGTGGTTAGAGAGAATCGAATTTGCAAAGATGGGCAAAATTCACTTTTGTTCTTGGCCAAAGCATGTTCATAACATTGGCATTTTTCAAATCAGCATGGTTTATGCTATCTTGCAGGCCTCTAAACCTCTTTACACTCAATAATTAAATGCCTAACCATTGTGTTCAAGCATTATTTTGTGCATTTGGTCATTACACATAGAGTTATCCCTTAAGTAGAAAAAGCAAACTTGCCATTTTTGAAAAGTAGTGCTTTATGTCAAATACCAAATCCAAGAGGCATGGGCCAGATCTTTGAGGCAAGAGTTTGTACACATATCCCACTGATCAAGAGAAAGTGCTGCAGCATGCTTGGGAGCTGGATATAGGCCTATATCACAACTTGACATTTCTTTGCTTACATTGGAAGAAACCTTGCAAACTGAAGCCAATCTCTCATTCCTGTAAACACCAGCCAAAACAAACTTTGTACACCTCTTCCATACACAAAAACAGACCTAAGGCACGACTCATCCATCCCTAAGACCTGCTCATACTTAGAATCCCTGTTTTGTTGCAAAAAAGGGCAAGTTCTGCAACTTGACCTCCATAACCATATCCACTCGTGCGTTTTTGCTCAAGCCTGTCCAAACACATTCCATATCATCCACACAAACTATCCCAAGCCTTGAACTCAAGTTGTAACACCCTTAACTTCATCTGCCATTTTCATTTTTCAGTTTTGCATGTGAACTTCCATAGAACGATTCAGAGTGATTCAAAGCAAGCTAGGTGTTGGAGAAGCATCCTTGGACTTCAGGCAAGCTGTACAAAAGCTCAAACTCCATTGAAGTTGGCCACATTGTTGTACACGACTCAAGCTGAAACAGGTAAAACCATGGACTTCTATCTCTCTATCCAGACATGATTAAGCTCAGGTTTTTGAGTGAAACATGTTCTACTCATAGCCCTGAAGCCATCCATGTATTTACTTTTCATTTATATTAAGCATGCTGTGAGAATTTTGGCCATGAACGTTGAAGAAAAATTAGGTCAGAAATTGGGGGTGAAGAAATTCTCCCTGGTTTCTTAGAGTTAGGTCAAGTATTTTATATGTTTGAATTCGTCTTTTGATGCTCTACATTATTGGTGTTATGAGTTTTTGTTAAAAGTCAAAGAATCAGGAGATGATGATTGCATAGGAGGCGCGCACGTTTTCTGTTTGAACGTTGCTGGAGGTTGAAGACAAAGCTGGCTTGGGCTGGGCCTGAGTCAGCTTGCTGTTTACACCCCTTTTTTCCATTTACACCCCCTGGCCCATTGTGTGAAATAATTGTCATTTTGCATTTTTCTTTTTTGATTCTGACTCCATATTTTTTGTACAAATAAAAAAATATCAAAAATATTTTTCCATACATTTTTGCATTTATTTGGCATTTATTTGTTTTACTTAGCATATATATATATATATATATATATATATATATATATATATATATATATATATATATATATATATATATATATATATATATATATATATATATATATATATATATATATATATATATATATATATATATATATATATATATATATATATATATATATATATATATATATATATATATATATATATATATATATATATTTCCTTTTTATTCAAAACACTAGAAAATAATACAAAAATATATATTTTTTAGTTATTATTTTTTATTTACATTTTGAAAACATTCTCTTAAAAATTCATTTTTGTAAATAATTAATATTTTATTTTTTGTATATACTTAGCATATTTAATATATATATATATAAAATATACTTATACATATCTTATTAAATATTTAGGACAAAAATATGAAAATAATACATTTTTATTTTTATTAACATATGACATCAAAAATACCTTTTTAACCATATACTTTTTATTTTGTGCATAAATTAATTTATTTTGTACATAATCAATAAATAATAATGTTTATTCAAAAAACTAGGGTTTAACCCTAAAACCACAAAAATATTCAAATTTGATCCTTTTTATTTTTGTTTATATTTCACATTGAAAAATACTTTCACATACATAAAAAATCATTTTGTGCATAATACATTTTGCATATTTATTGTATTTATTTAAAGTATTGTACAATTAAATATTTGTATATTCGATATGGATGTAATAGCTTAGAATTTAATTTCTTGTCAAATATCCCCAAATCCAAATTTGTACCCCCATCCCCATAATCATTGTTGTAATAGCTTAGCATTTAAATTTCCGCATTTAAAAGCTTTCAATTATGCCATGTTTAGACTTAGGGTTTGTATGCAAAAACAATAAACAAATAGCTTGACCTAAATTCAAAGATAAACATGCATGAAAAACAAACACAATGCACACTTGCACCCCTAGGGTTACTCCACTTGTTGCCTTCAAAAATGGGCCATGTTGCATGTTGAGTGTCTTTGGCAAAACAAAAACAAATCAAATGATCATAGTCCCTCGATGACGCTTTCTCAAGTTGCCTAAAAAATGATCAAGTCCCTTAAAGAAAAAATTGCCAAAGACACTTGGCACTATTGCATTCATGGTCTAAACGATGACCCGCGCCCGTCCCGTTAACATCCTAACACAAGATTGTCCACCAAATACAATGGTGGAACAATACTGTTAAAAGGGTTAAAACATAGGAAAGATCTTTGAGAAATTTAGGGTAGATAGCTCTTGGTTACTTGATCAACTTGCAAAACAATCCTTGCTATCTTTCAAAACACACCTCACAACACAACTTCAAAACAACTTTCAAAACATTGGAAAAAAAACTTTTCAAAGGACAATACACCTTTGTATACATTCAAACATAGATCATTACAAAGGTTGCCACAAAAATGACCTCTTTTCAAAAACATCTTTCAAAATCACACACAAAGCACCATTTCAAACAATTGAAAGCATCATTTCAAACAATTGAAAATGCAAAGCAAGTGATCTAAGCAAGTAACTAAGAGCCCGTGGATAACCATGGATAGAAAGGGTGCTAATACCTTCCTTTTCTATAATCTACTCCCCGAACCCAAGAAAACATCTCAAAGGTTTTTCATGTGCTTTTTAACCTTTCCTTAGAATAAAAAAAAGTTGGTGGCGACTCTTGTTAAACCGAAACATTTGCGAAAACAAACGCAAAACCCAAGTCAGTTCTCCTACCATATCACAGAACTGGCGACTCTGCTGGGGATTGTTCTAAAAGAGGAGTAACCTTAGGGCTTAGATCACCCTTTTGCATGACTAATTGTTTGCTTTGATTGCTTTACATTTTGGTTCTCTTGTTTGGGCTTGAAATCCTACACCCGGATTTAGGAAACATTCATAGATAGCAATACGTTGTGGAAACTGTGCAGGGTATACCGACACGGTTGAAGCAATAGCTATATTAGTGTGACATATTTGTGAGTATCGGTAACCCTTGAGTTCAATCAAGGAGAGTACGGGGCCGCTGAGTGATGTCACTGAGCACTAATGACCTAGAACCTTACTTGACCATCTTGGCCTTTTATTAGGGGTAGTGAGATGACCGACTTTGGTGCAGTCTGAAGTTGGTAGATACTCGATACTACACTCATTGAGGGTTCTTTTCTTGGAATATTTTGGTCGCTAGTTAAGTGGCTAAACCAAAACAATGAACATGGAAAACAATCCAATGATATTGAGCTCCTTAGAACCCGGTTACTATTTATAGGACAGGTTTTTAAGCCAACTACACTCAAGAGGGTACTTACCTATGAAACCTCATACAAGCCTGAAACTAGGGTTTTGTGTGAATTGCTTGTACATGTGTTTGTGCATACATCATGAACATCATAAAGCATCATATGCATCCACTAACCATTTCAAGGATTTGGATCTTCATCTTTGTTCTTGTTTTGTAGGTCATGGAAATTCTTCGCAGGAAAACCATCCAAGTCAACCTTGTGAGAATCCCTCCTCAGCTCAAGGAGCTTACATCCAGAATTCCAGAAAGCTCTCTCTTCAGTAAAAGACATGGTAGACTGCTCAGCCTAGACAACACCAACATTGAAGAAGACATGGTGAAAGTGTTGTTCCAGTTCTTTGACCCCCTTCACCACTGTTTCACATTCCCCGACTACCAATTGGTGCCTACTTTGGAGGAATTTTCTCAACTCCTGAGAATTCCTATTCTTAATCAACTACCCTACAACGGTACGGAAAAAGAACCAAAACCGGAAGATGTTGCTCAAGCACTACACTTGCAACCATCTGACATCAAGGGGCATTGGGAAACTAGAAGTGGTGTCAAAGGCTTCTTGGAAAAATTCTTGTTTGAGAAGGCACAAGAGTGTTGGAATTCATTGGATCTACAAGCCTTTGAAGAAATTGTGGCACTCCTCATTTATGGATTGGTCTTGTTCCCAAATCCTTACCACCTTATAGATGTGAATGCTGTCAAGATCTTCATATCCAGGAATCCCATACCTACATTGCTTGGGGACATCCTCCACTCATTTTACACACGAACAATGAGAAAGAGAGGTGTTCTCATATGCTGTACTCCTCTCCTTACAAGGTGGTTTATTTCTCACCTTCCACAATCTGTTTTGAAGAATGAGCAAGGCTTAAGGTGGTCACAACGATTGATGACCCTCACACATTATGATGTACATTGGTGTTCTCGGTCCAGAGAAAATGTCATCATCATCGATCGTTGTGGTGAGTTCCCTAATGTTCCATTACTTGGCATTAGGGGAGGCATTACCTACAACCCTTGTCTAGCTCTAAGACAATTTGGATATGCACGGAGGGACAGCCCTCATGACATGTTGATTCCTGACCTGGTCTTTGACTTCGACAACGATGCGCAAGGACTTCGCCAAAGATTCATCAGAGCTTGGAGGATGCCTAACAAGGTAGATAGCATGACACTGGGGCACAAGAACTCCATCCCTCTTGAGCCTTACCTCAAGTGGGTACGAACCCGAGCCCAGAGTCTTATGATGCCTTACCCTCACATTATCCCTTTGATCAAAGAGCCTGTTAAGGAAGGAGAGGTTCCATACACCATCCTACATCCTGACATGCCAACATCATGGGAGGAAATGCAGAAGAGTTGGATCCAACTCAAGGAAGAAAGGGATACTTTTGAAGCCAGCTTCTACGCCAGTGAGAAGAAGGTTTTGGAGCTTACCCGCCGACTTCACGAGGAGGAGACCCTCAACACTTACATCGCACCAAAGAGGATGCACAACGTCTTTTTACCTTAAGAAGTTTTTGTAATATTTGGCCCATGGGGCATTTATGTACTGACAAAATTTCTTCTTATTAATATGACGTGTGTTCTTTTTGTCTGCAACAACATTGAATTTCTAAATCCTTGAATGCATTACATGAATAAACATATCATTCATCATATGCATAAACAGGTCTTCACACCAGGTTTCCTTATCTTTCTGCTGTTTATTTCAGTAAGATGGATATTGAGCAGACAATCAAAGATCTGTAGGCACAAAACTCGCAGTTTCAACAACTCCTTATGACCTTAGCAAAGGGTCAGGAGGATCTTAAAGCACTGTTAGGGAATAAAGAGAAAGAAAAAGGAAAAAAGAAAAAGAAAAGAGTTGGGGTGGCTACACTGGGAAGAAGATTTGAGAATGAAGCTAGAAGAGTTCTTGAATTCCCCTCCACATCTGATGAGGGGACCGACAAAGGAAAAGGGGCTGCATTACCTTCTGAGTCCGAGGCTGAAGAGGAAGAGGTTGAGGAAGATGAAGACTACTCAGAGCAGCAATACCCGCCAGCGGATGACAAATACAAAAACCTGGAGGATAGACTGGCAGCCATGGAGCTGCAGAGGGTTCCTGGGTTAGATTTTGAAGAATTGGGATTGATTGCTGAGATCGTGATCCCTCCAAAGTTTAAGGTGCCAACTTTTTCAAAATACGACGGTCTGTCTTGCCCAAAGATGAACCTGAGGTCGTATGTCAGAAAAATTCAACCTCATTCATCCGACAGAAATCTTTGGGTACACTTCTTTCAGGACAGCTTGTCCGGTACACAGCTAGACTGGTTTTACCAGCTTGAGAGGTCAGAAGTGCATAACTGGGAAGACTTGGAAGCTGCCTTCTATCGCCAGTATCAATACAACGCCGACTTGGCGCCAACCCGTACTCAGCTACAAAGTATGGGAATGGCCTCAAATGAGGGATTCAAAGAATACGCCCAGAAATGGCGCGACTTGGCCGGAAGGGTACAACCACCGCTTTCAGATAGGGAACTAGTTGATATGTTCTTGGGGACCCTATCTGGCCCTTTCTTCAACCATTTGATCGGGAGCTCTTCTGCGGGGTTTACCGAATTGATTCTGACTGGAGAGAGGGTGGAAGATGGTATTAAGAGCGGGAAGATTCAAAGGGATGCCTCTGCATCCACGACTGTTAAAAAACCATTCCCGGCCAAGAAGGAAGCAGCTGTTGTATACTCTCAAAAAGGATTGGGGAGAACTGAGCGCCGGCCGACTGTAGGGGCCGTGATGATTCAAAATTCGTCAAATGATCAGCCTCGTAACAATCAGTCTAGACCTAATTAGCAACGGGTAGAACGACCACAACGGCAGTTCACGCGCATCAACATGACGCCTGCACTAGTTCTTCCCCATTTGTTGAAGTTGAATCTGACTGGTTTAAAGGAGGCGCCGAAAAACCCTAACACCACATCTCCATACTATCATGCCAATGCTAAATGTGCCTATCATTCTGACAGCGTAGGACATGACACCAACAATTGTTGGGCACTAAAGAATAAAATTCAAGACTTGATAGATGCAAAAGAGGTTGAGTTCGACGCCCCCGAGAAGCCGAACGTAGTATCCGCTCCGATGCCAAAACATGGCCATCATGTTCATGCTGTTGAAGAAGATCTGTATGTTTCTGCTGTTGATGATCTGGTAACTCCATTACTGACAATCAAGTTGAATCTGTTGAAAGCTGGGATTTTCCCAGGTTGTAAAGAAGATTGCTACTTTTGTTCCTCCCTACCAACTGACTGTCCATTGCTGAAGATAGGCATCCAAGGCCTAATGGACAACCAACAAATTCTTTTCGAAAAGATTCCTGCTACTACAACTCCTATCAATGAAGTTTCAATAATCACCATTTCCGCCAATCTTTCCAAGGTCCCCAAAAGGCATGTTAAGGTTACATCAGTTCCGAAGATTGCACCTCTGAAAATAACCATGCCTGGGCCCGTCCCCTACAAATCTGACAAATCGATACCGTGGAATTATGGTGGAGAAATCTACTACCACGGTGTTAAACAAATTGAGATAACTGAAGAGAGCTCTGACGAAGAAACTGCCGACATTGGAAACATTGCCGGGACGAGCAAGATCACCCGAAGTGGGAGAATTTTCTCTCCAGAGATTGCCCCTCCCAAGGAAATCTTTGGACCCTCAGCTGCTGCCAAAGTTACTCCTGCACCGATAAAACTATCTGCAAGAACTCTGTTGATTGAAGAAGTTGTTACTCATGTGGTTGTCCCTCCTACTTCTGCTGATAAGGGGAAATGGATCCAAGAAGAGATCGTCAGGACGAGGGCTCAACCGTTGGTCATCCCCGAAACCTCTAAGAAAGAAATGGAGGAGATTCTAAAAATAATAAAGAAGAGTCATTATGACGTTGTAGAACAACTGGGGCAAACCCCCTCGAAAATCTCCATGTTAGCTTTGCTACTTTGTTCGGAGGCTCATGCCAAAGCCTTGATAAGGTTTTTGAAGACTGCCTATGTGCCCCAAGAAACCTCAGCCGATCAATTCCAAGATTGTGTAGCCAGCCTTACCGCCGACAACGGCCTAGGTTTCTCTGATGCTGACCTGACTCCGAAAGGAAGAAAGCACAATGACGCATTGCATGTTGTTGTACCCCAAAATTTGCCCTCGCATTTTTCCACAAGAAATTACAGCTTCGGACTTTTCCTGATTTTTCAGACTGGTTCAAGAATCAGTCAAACAGACTTTTCTCGTCAGTCAGACAAAATTAGGGTTTTCATGGCTCTGGAATAGTTCAAACAGTTTGCTTAGGGTTTGGTTGATTTTGGCTCAGGTTTTTATTAGGCGGACGCTTCTTTGACTTTTAATCAAGAATTAGGGTTTTTGTGCGGGCAGAAAGAATTAAGTCTACAGTGCTTTTCACTCTGGAATATGGACTGAGGTTTCTGACTGGGAGCTTGTAGTGTTTGATAGAATCATTAAGAGAAAAGACATTTGGGCAGTTGTTGTGATTGACTGTGCGTTGCTTTGGATTTTTGAAGCGCCGGGTTTATTATTGATTAATGTGATCGGTGGATTTAGAACTGACTGTTTAACGCTGGTTCGCGAAATGTCGCGGAAGCAAGAGTCGCCACCGTCTTTTATTTTCTCCAACATGGACAGGACAAAAGCACAGCAAAATTCCTTATGAGATAGTTTCTCGGTTCGGAAGGTAGATTTATTGAAAGGGAAGGTGTTAGCACCCTTTCTGTCCATGGTTATCCATGGGCTCTTAGATACTTGCTCATTGTGTTTTCAAAAGTGTTTGCTTTTCAAAGTGTGAGTGGGTTTGAAAAAGTTTCGTTTAAAGATTTCAGATCGACTCTCACTTTGAAAAGCAAACACTTTTGAAAACACAATGAGCAAGTATCTAAGAGCCCATGGATAACCATGGATAGAAAGGGTGCTAACACCTTCCCTTTCTATAAATCTACCTCCCGAACCGAGAAACTATCTCATAAGGAATTTTGCTGTGCTTTTGTCCTGTCCATGTTGGAGAAAATAAAAGACGATGGCGACTCTTGCTTCCGCGACATTTCGCGAACCAGCGTTAAACAGTCAGTTCTAAATCCACTGATCACAGAACTGGCGACTCTGCTGGGGAAATTTTTTTGAGATGTACTGGGGAAGTGGCTCCACCGAATGTCTGGTATTCCGTCGGGGAACAATCTTAAATCAAGACTGCCGGGGATGCTTGTTAAGAATGTTTGTATACTCCGCTGGGGAATGTTGAGATCCGCGGGGGATAATCCAACTTCCTTGAGGTTGATAGTGGACTAACTCTGCTTGGGGAGAGTATCGCTGACTTGCTGGCTCACTCGCTGGGGAATTAAGATATCTTGGTCATGTTTTTCAACCGAACCTACCTTTGTACCTTGGTGGACAGAGCAATTAGATCGCTTAGACAACTCATTATTGCCCCTGTTTCTGATGTGGGAGAGGAAGATACCTGTGGAGGTGCTTGATGACTGTCGGTTTGACAAATCTTCTTCTGGTAGGCAAGTGACGAGATGACAGGAAATAGTCGTACGCTCTGATCCCTAACTTTTGCCTGGACCGCCCTTTCGGGTTTTCAGCCCACCGGGATACCCATTTTTGCCCAAGCCGCCTTTTCAGGTTTTCGACTTGCCGGGTGTACAGATTTTTCATTTCATCCCTTATTTTTTCCCGAACCCTTTTGGTTCGCCAGGAAGCCCTTATTTTTGCCTAGGTGTGTCAACCTAGCGGGTCTTTGATTTTGCGTAGTATTTTTTCGACTATGTCCACACTCTCAGGATGTAGGGAGGTTCCCCTGTCAGTAGCATTGTGTAGCCATATTACCAGAAGATGTCTGATCGTGCAAGATTTATTGCTGGAATTCCTGTCCAATGCCCCAAGTGACTTAGGCGGAGATTTTCCCCTGGTTATCTTGGCATTTTGAGAGATTCTCTGAATCTTGACTGAATTGCCCCAGATGATGGACAATAATCACGTCTGCCCCTTGATTGGAAGTGCTTTTGTTCACTAGGTATTCATCGTGCGAATTTTCCTACTGTTCAAACAAATAGTTATATGCAAACAATGTTATATCAAAAGTGCAAAGCTTATGTCTGTCTTGAAGATTTTGAAAATGCATTCTTTTTCATAAAACAAGTGAATGTTTGTAAAACGTGATGTCAACTCCGTATTTACCGTAGGCCTTAAGGAGTCAGGATACCTTTCGTAACAGTATGCTTTCGAACTAACCCATGCTTCAGCTAGGACTTTTAAGGGTTGTAACGTGGCCTGGTTCACGGTTTAAGAAACAAAGGATAAAGGCTCAAATTTTATTTGTACCCACCCGTTCTTCGTGATGTTCTTCAAACCTACACTCAGCTAATCGTGCGTTAGACCTTGTTTGAGTCTTTATCCTGATATTTCGGTGATGGTTCGGATGTTGACAGTTTATTTTGAATAGGCAGTCATTTTTTTTTGTTGAGGGTTTGTAGGACCTCTTTCTTTTTGATTTCGTTATCCCTATTTTTTTGCCTGAACTGTTCCTTTTTGAAATTACAGTCAGCGGGATGCCCCAGTTTTGTAAGTCTCCTTCATAGGTTTTGACTTATTGGGCTTTTATTTTGAGAGATAATGACTTCCTGTCTTTATGATTATTCGGAACCATCACTGTCTTTTGCTTTGGAAGGACTCCTTTGATGTCATTCGTTATGCACCTGGATCAACTGAGAGAACTACCCTGCCCCAGGTTATGATTAAGGGTTTTAATTTTCGAAAAGAAAAACTCCTACTTCTCTGGCTCAAAGGGGTTGACGAGGGATTATCTTCCTTATTACTGCAGTGTTTAGGAATTGAAACAATGCCTGTACCTCATCAGCGGGGTTTGTTCAAAAGCATATTGTAAAGATCGTGGTATCGTTTTCGTCATCCTCCCTCAAGAGGCTTAGAATTTTTAATCGAGAGTTTGAACATCCCAAAAATATGAGAGCAATTTGAAATATAGTGAATACGCATGGATTGATTCAAAACAGACATATGCAATGCATTAATGAAATAAGAAAGTTTGACATGAGTAAATGTTTGAACAATCAAAAGAAAATTACAAATTAAAAATTCTAATGAACAAAAGACATTCTCCATGATTTGGTGTAGGATCAGGGATCAAACTTAATCTCCTTGGCATCAATTAAGTCTTGGATCTTGTTCTTCAAGGTCCAACAGTCGTCGGTGTCATGTCCGGGACTGTCAGAATGGTAGGCACATCTCGCACCCGGGTTGTATTTGGGAGAGGAAGTATCAGGATTTTGGGGAGGATCCTTTAGTGTGATCAGTTTCACCTTCAGCAATTGTTGTAACACTTGAGACAAAGGCATGTTGATGTTAGTGTACTTCCTGTCTTGATATCTTACCCTACGCCTATTGCTCTGTCTTGGTTGAACAGGCGCGGGATCGGAGATCTGGGTTGCCCCCTACCTGTTGATCACGATGACTCTTTTTTCCAGACACATCATTGGATTCTTTCTTCCCATTGTGGGACTTTTTGGGAGCATCAGCAGGTGTGGCTTCTTGAATCTTCCCAGACTTGATACCAGCTTCAATTCTTTCCCCAGTCAAGATCAGATCTGTAAACCCAGCAAAAGAATTCCCAATCAGATGGTTGAAGAACGGACCGGACAGGGTCCCCAAGCACATGTCAACGAGTTCCCGGTCAGTCAGAGGTGGTTGCACCCTTCCAGCAAGGTCCCTCCATTTTTGAGCATATTATTTAAAGCCTTCGCCTGTACCCATAGACATCCCCTAAAGCTGAGTGCGTGTAGGAGCGAGGTCGGCATTATACTGATATTGCTTGTAAAAGGCAGCAGCAAGGTCCTCCCAGTTGCGGATACTGGCTCCATCCAGCTGATAGAACCACTCGAGTTGAGTCCCTGCCAGACTATCCTGAAAGAAGTGAATCCACAAATTCTTGTCAGTCGTGTAGGGCTGGATCCTCCTTGTGTAAGACCTGAGATGCAGCTTAGGACAGGAAGCCCCGTCATATTTTGCAAAAGCATGTGCCTTGAACTTGTGTGGGATTATTACCCCAGAAGACAGACCTAGATCTTCGAAGTCCAGGCCGGGTACTTTCTGTATTTCCATATCACTTAACCGGTCTTCCAACTGTTTGTACCTGTCCTCAGCTGGGGGGTACTGCTCACCATTGTAATCGGTCTCGTTGTCGGAGACCACTGGACTAGGAACCTCCCTTTCTTGGGGACTGTCTTTCCCAACAGACGGGGTAGTCATCTCAACTTCATTTTGTGATCCATTCCCAGATTTGCGTCTAGGATTGAACATCACCGTCCTCTTCTTCTTCTTTTTCAAGAGCAGGGTCTTCAGATCTTGTTGCCCCTGGGCCAAACTCATGATCAACTCTTGGAACTGGGCGTTCTGAGCTTGGAGAGCCTTGATGGATTGCTTAGTAGATGATTCAGGATTCATGACGATCGGCTGAAATAAATAGCAAAGAAGGTAAGCAGCCTGTAAAAGGGACACCTGTAATGCAATGATATGTATGTATGCATGCAACGTTTTCAAGGATCTCGCGGGGTAAACAAGAAAATTGTTAGAGTTGGGATCCGATAGCTCGATTGAAGGAACTGCATGTTGTTGAGAGTCCTTCTTCAAGGGTCAAAGGCTCACCATATCCAGTGGGTCATAGCCCCTGACAACCTTGGCTGGAGGAAAATAAATCCCCTTTGCCCCTTGCCAGACATGTTGGTTCATCATGACCTGCATCACAAGCCCTTAAGATCCTTGAAATGGGTTAGTCCTTATGCGGGATGCATGCAATGGTATGATGTTATGCTATGCATGGGGTAATGTAGGTAAACCCTGTTATGAGTCCCAATTAAGGACTATGAACAAAACCTGCAAGAAACTCAAGTGCCAGATAACAAGCATGCAAGTAGTCAAGTATGAAAGCACACAAGTCTCACCACAGCCCTTAGAGTTTAGGCCAGCATGGGGTCTGGGTATTACCCTCTTGAAGTTGGTGGGCTCAAACCTGTCCTATCAAAGTAACCGGGTTCTAAGGGTCCCAATATCATTGGATTGCTTTCATTGTTCATCGTTTTGATTTAGCCACTGAACTGGCGACCGAAATATTCCAAGAAAACAACCCTCAACTGAGTGTAGTATCGAGTATCAACCAACCTCGGACTGCAACAAAGTCAGTTATCTCACTACCCTAAAGAGGCCAAGATGGTTCAATTAAGGTTCCTAAGGTCAGTTGATGCTTCACGACACCACGCGGCGGCCCCGTACTCTCCTTGACTGGACTCAAGGGTTACGGGTACACACCAAAGTGCCACATCAACGTAGCAGACTGCTTCAACCATGTCGGTATACCCCGCACAGTTCCCTCACAGCCTTGTTGCTACTTTCTAAGAAGGTATCCCCAGATCCGAGTTAGGATCTATAGAACTCCCAAAATAGACCCACAATAATAAGGCAAACAATTCAGACAATTTGAAAACACAAGTGATCTTAGTCCTAAGGTACACCTCACTTTATAAGAATCCCCAGCAGAGTCATCAGTTCTGTGATCGGTGGATTTAGAACTGACTGTTTAACGCTGGTTCGCGAAATGTCGCGGAAGCAAGAGTCGCCACCGTCTTTTATTTTCTCCAACATGGACAGGACAAAAGCACAGCAAAATTCCTTATGAGATAGTTTCTCGGTTCGGGAGGTAGATTTATAGAAAGGGAAGGTGTTAGCACCCTTTCTATCCATGGTTATCCATGGGCTCTTAAATACTTGCTCATTGTGTTTTCAAAAGTGTTTGCTTTTCAAAGTGTGAGTGGGTTTGAAAAAGTTTCGTTTAAAGATTTCAGATCGACTCTTGTATCAGTCCTCAAGAGTGTTTGAAAAATTGTTTTTTGAAAGCTTTTTTGAAAGTGTCGGTGTGAAAAGAGTTTTTTTGATTTGTTTTTTAATAGAGCAAGTATCTATGAGTCATCCACCTACCCTAAGGAATTAGGCTGTGTAGAAGTCCTTAAGGTAGTGCCATCCCACCATTGAGAGGTAGGTAGCACCACCGTTGGAGGTGTTCGGGTCAATTCGAGTTAAGGGACATTGTGGTCACCAGAGCAACAGTAGGACACCTTAGAAGCTACCCCTATGCCATAGATCATGGACATAAGGACTTACTAAAACGTCCTATACTCGACGACCACGTTTCGAGGGCAAGGCAACAGTGAGGCGTACCCTAAGTGTGGTGTGTGAATTTGTGTGTTGTTTTCAGTTTAGCATTTATCTTGTACATGTCATGGGTGATCTACGCTTGTTTTTATTTTAGGCCATACATTCTTTCATGTAAAGTTTAGCAGTTTAAAGGTGCGGAAATTTAAATGCGGAAAATAAAGTCCTACGCTATTACAAGGCGCGGGTCTATACATCGCCAAATTAACAAAGACCTGTTTTGAACAAAAATGCGGAAAGTAAATAAATTCCTAATTACTATTACAAGGCTTGAGCAATTACATAATATAAAAAAAGGAAAATAAGAATAAATGCGCGAAAAGAATAAAAAATGGAACGTTCGAGGGCGTTGGACCCTTTTGGAATTAAATTGAATGAAAAGTTAATTAATTATTAAATTAAAGAAAAGAAATGTTTTTTTGATGGTTTTTGTATTTGTGAAATAAAGAAAATTAAAATTCAAGAGAAACCCTAATTCTAAGTTGTTTTTAATTATTAAAGAAAAATATTAAAGTTTAACCTAATTTACTAAATATTTAATGTACATGTTTATTTACAAAATAAATTAGTAATTAATAATAATGATAATAAGAAAAAATTATTTATTAAGAAAAGTGATAAAAAGTTAAAAAACCTAATTTCTAGATATTTTAATTTATTGAGAAAAAGATTAAAGTTTTAAAACCTAATTTACTAAACTAATTATTAAAGTTTATTTACAAAATAAATTAATAGTGAAATAATAATAATTAAATATATTTTAGTTTCTGATTTTTTATCTTATGAAAATTAATTTATGAAATTAAAGAAAACAATTGAAAACAATTAAAAGAATAAAAAGGAAAATCAAATAAAAAAATAAAAATGTGCAAACCATGGGGGGTATTCAGACCCAAAGGGAGGTTTTTTGTGAGAAATCTGGCCCATTAGACAAAAAGCCTTGTTTGACTTTCTGGCATCACGTGCGTGTTCATCGACTCCTGAGTATCGTGGTCTGCATTCTTTAGCCATTGGATTGGGTTTCATGGCCATTTGTGTTCTGGCCTCAACATTCCTTAATCTTCTTAGGATGTCTGTCTCGTCATGCATAAGTTATTCTTTTAGCAATTTGGCTTTCGGCTTTTGGCTTTTGGCCATTTAGCTTTTGGCTTTTGGCCATTTGGCTTTTGGCCCCAACGTTCCTTAATGAACCTGCATGGGATCTTGTCTAAATCTGCAGTGTTGAATCTCACGAACACATTAAATAAAATCATAAAATGCAAATAAAGCCAATATATGAAGAAATTTAATGTTTAGGTACAATATGACATGTATGAATGATTATACCCTTTTGATCATGGAGATCAAATCAATTTTACCCTTACTGGAAAATTAGTGACCTGAATGCTTTTATGCCCTTTGGATCATGGAGATCAAGCCAGCCTTATCCTTACTGAAGAAGTAATGAGGTGTTGGTTTGTAATTGTGATGGCTTGTTTGTAGTGAGAGGGGGATTTGTAATAAGGATTTCAAGGTTTTAGGGTTCTTGAAAGAATTTGATATTCTAACAGTGTTGTGGCAAGGTTTTTTCTCTCTTTTTTCTCCTCCCTGGTTTGTGTGAAAAGAAGGTGATTATATAATGGAAATTAGGGTAAAGAAAATGGGCTTTGAATGTGCAATTGGGCCTCCAATGTTCACTTGAGTTCGTCACTTTCCAGGCTAAATCGCAGGGACTTAAGTGCAATTTTTGAAGTTGAAATGTGAAAACAAAATGTAGCTGATATCGAGAACTAACTCCTGTCCGAAAATCGGCTCAATCGGATAAACGGTGAATTAGTTATGAATTTTTGAAGTTTCAGCTCAGACAAACTTATTTTGGGCTCCAGTGTCGACTCTGACACGTTGTTCAATAAAAAACTGGTATTGATCGGTGCATAATTTGGTCTCGACTTTTGAAGAAAAGTTGTAGATCTATGAGTCAGTGACATTGTGTAAAAATATGAGTCCAATCCGATAAAAATTGACCGAGTTATGAATTTTCGAAGTTTCGGCCCAGATGAAATAATATTCAGCATTCAGGATTTTCAGCGTGTCATGCACTCTGAGAAAAAAACGAAGGCCTTTTGAATACCGTTTGAACTATATACCTTCTGTGAAAATGTAGCCAACTCAATTTGTGAAATTTTGGCGCCGGAACCAGCTCGATACGATAAAAATTGACCAAGTTATGATTTTCTGAACATGACGCAAATAAACTTCTGTCACAAATTTTCTGTGCGAAAATACTTGATAAATCCACATTTTTGAAGACCTTCTGATCGAAATTGGCTTCCAGCCGTGAGAGATGAAAACGTAGATAATGTCAAGACGGAATTTTGGCCACCGGAACGGGTTCAAAACGAGTCACGATCTTCAAGTTATGAATTTTTTAGCGCGTAAAAACTGCACTTTCAACACACTTTTTCACCATATTTCTTCAAGAAAACTCGCACATTCGTATACCTTCTTTAAAGAATTGACTCTTGAGCCGAACCTGAATTTGAGAATACGTTATCAGAGATATCTTGGCGAAAGAATACCTGAATATGACGCGCCGGGTTGGACTTGTCAATTTTTCTTGAAATATTTTGAGAAATATGGGAGGGCAAATTTTGGGGTACAACAATTAACCACATTGTTCATTAATTGTTTATTTATTCTAAGTTAGGATAATTGGAATTTATTTCCATTTATTATAATTTAAGAATTTATAAATAATTAAATAGACAGCAGAAAGAGGAATTAACTGATAAAAATTGGTTTTCATTCATCTTTAATTATTCGTTACAATTGTTATTGGAATACGGTATTTATTTACAAAGTATTCATGATAATAATTTTATAATAATTCAAAGTAAAATAAAACTATCCTAATTCCTAAGTCTTCATTTTCCATCCATTTCTCCCTCTGCTTCATTTGATTTTATCTGCAAAAAATAAGAAAAGAAAGAAAAGTCAATTGCAGATAAAATGAACAGAAGACAAACAGTTAATTTGGGTTCATCATTAAAGGCGACTGACCGGAATCAGTTTGCCCTCTTTGCAAATCACGGGATTTCTTCCGGTTCACAAAGAGGGATGGAATGTCTTGCAATTTAAGTTTGAAAATGCACAAAAGTTACATACTGCATAATTCCAAGTTCTAAACCAAGGATACAAGGCAAACTGAACTAGGCCAACAAAGTCCAAACTGAGTTCACATTTAAAACTGTCCAAGCTGCCCAAAAGATACCTCAAGATATCAAAGTACAAAAAAAACTGTCACAAAGAAGCATGAAATCTGGAAGAAGACATAAAGTATGCAGAGTAAACATGTATTGCAAGCAAGCATAGTCAAATGCATCATTTTCCACCAGTCACCTTTTCAGAAAAGTACATGATAAGCAATATTAAAATGCTTAAATCAAGAGAGAGAGGGAAGAGGAAAAGAAAGCAGGCTTACAGCAGGTTTAGGCATGAGGACAAAAAAATATAAAAAACGAAGACTGTTAATAATACAGTGGATAAGAGGCAAAGATATCAAAGATAAAAACCCTCCAAACTGTAACTAAAACACAACAGAACTGCCTTCCACCAAAAAACCTCTAGCCTTTAAAACACTCAACCTGTACAAGCATAACAAACCAGACCTGCATAAGCCATAACCTGTCAAACTAAGCCTTAAAACCATAAACCTGCATTAAACCTGCTTGAGCCTAAACATCCAGGTTGAAGCCTAAAGCTTCAAGCCTTCCAACCTGAAGCCTGTAATTTCGCCTACTAAACACAACTCAAACAGAAAGCCATAACATCAAACCATACAAATCCCAACCTGTAACACAAAGCCTGGGTTCTAAACCTGTAATAGCCTAAAAACCTACTGAAGCCAAGATTCAAAAAGCCTTCATCTGTTAGATTATCAAACAAAACCTAAACACTCCAAAAACCTGTGTCAAAGCCATAAGCCTGAAACCTGTCAAGCTTCCAACCAAAGCCATCAACCATCAAATCCAAGCCTAAACCAGTTTCCAAACCCACACAAGCCCTCAGAAAATCTTCATCACTGGGCCAACAACAACATCATCAAAGCATCTCTGTAAGCCAACAAAAAGAAGAAGAAAAAAGCATTCCAAGGCAACTCAAACATAACATCAACAAGCATACCAAGCATTCAAACACATACAGAATCCCCCAAAGCTCTCAGAACCTAGCGTTCATCACTGGGAAAAAATCATCAAGGCATCAAGCATATTCAGCAAGCCAAAAGAGACAGAAGAGGAAAAAGTGATAAAAGCCAGGTTTTCAGTTGCTCATCATAAAACCTAAAGAAGCGAAATAAAGATACCAGGAGGAGCAAGTTCATCACCATCGTTCCCCTCGCCGTCAAGTCGCCACAACACCTCCAAGCTCCGCCCTCCTCCGTCTCCAAAAGGTAGTATCACTTCTCTTCTCTTCTTTTGTGCACCTCAAACAAAAGAAACACTTAAATCAGAATCAATAAAGAAAAACATGCAATAATAACAAACACTAAAACGTCCAAGATCGCTACCTTCTTCTCAATTTTTTGCGTTGCCTAGCCAATGGAGAGAAGAGGGTGAACGGCGGTGCTCGGTGGCCTTGGACGGAAGATTGCGTCAGTGGTCATGGCGAAGAAGAAATTCAGAAGCGAAGCGAAGAAGACGAAGAGCAAAAACGAATAAACGACAGCGCCTCAATCTCAAACCCTAAGCTTTTCCCAAATGAATAAACATTGATTAACCCTAAAAACGTTTGTCTCAAGCCTTGGGCCATAACCCATTCTAGCAAGCCTAAGCCCATTTCGTTTGTTCTGGACGCACCCCCCTTTCCCTATCATTCTGATTAATCCATTTGGGCTACAATTTTCCCTTGGCCCATTTAATCCTTTTTTAAAACTAACTCATACTAGTTTTTTTTGTTTAAATGAAGAAAATGTTACAATAAAAATTCTTTTTAAAATACCTTTTTAGAAGTATATGGAAATAAGATTTTTTTTTAACTTAAATAATATTCTTTTTTTAAAAATTCTTATTTAATACCCTTTTGTACATTAATCAAAACTCAAATAATAATTTTCCTTTAAATTTAAGACAATTTTTCCTTTCTTTTAATTAAATTTTTGTACATAAAAATACTAATTAAATACATTAATACATAAAAAAAAGTAGAACTTAAAACATCTTCTTTTATTAAATTTTCTAGTTTGTACATATTAAACAAAATATAAGAATACAAAATACATAACAAACACTTAATTTTTCGTTAAGTTAAGTATCCCACAACTTATAAATACATACACTTACACATTTGAAATACATTGATACATTTACATTGCTTTATTGCTATACATTTGATACTTATTACATTTTGCTATCGCAATTCGATTTGCTTGTAATTATTTGGACACTATGCTCCTAAAGTCTCATCCCCATTTGTAAATTTGTACCCCCACTCCCGGATACTTATTTGTAATAGCGTAGACTTTAAATTCCCGCAATTTACGGCTTTCAAATATACCATGGCTAGACCTAGGGTTTGCATGTACATAAAATCAAACGCTAGATAACCTAATACAAGACAAACACATGAAATCAATACACAATCACACTTGCACCCATAGGGTAATCCCACATGTTGCCTTCCAAAATGGGTCATGCTTGCACGTCGAGTTTCTTTGGCAAAACAATTCAAATGATCATAAGTCCCTCGATGACGCTTTCGAAAGTTACCTAAACGGAATGATCATAGTCCCTTCAAGCAAAATTGCCAAAGACACTTGGCACCATTGCATTCATGGTCCATACGATGACCCGCGCCTGTCCCGTTAAACATCCTAAATGCAATATTGTCCACCAAATACAATGATGGAACAAAATTGTTAAAAAGGGTTAAAACATGAGAAAAACCTTTGAGTACGTTAGGGGTAGACAAAACTCTTAGTTACTTGATCAACTTGCAAAAACAATTTCCTACTTTTCAAAACCACACTCCACAAACACTTTCAAAACAAACTCTCAAAAACACTTGAAACATCTTTTCGAAAAGATACACACCCTCGTATATACTCAAACACGAGTCATTACAACGGTTGCCGAAACAAAGGCGTCTATTTCAAAAACATTTTCAAAACACAAATACACACATCATTTTCAAGCAATCAAAAATCAAGGCAAGTGATCTAAAACCAAGTAACTAAGAGCCCATGGATAACCATGGATGAAAAGGGTGCTAATACCTTCCTTTTTCATAATCTACCCCCCGAACCCATGAAACATCTCAAAAGGTTTTTACTGTGCTTTTTAACCTTTCCTTAGGATAAAATAAAAAGTCGGTGGCGACTCTTGCTAAACCGAACAAGTGTGAATACAAACGCAAAACCTCAAGTCAGTTCTCCCATCGTATCACAGAACTGGCGACTCTGCTGGGGAATTATTCCTTAAAAGTGGGGTTACCTTAGGGTTTAGATCACCTTTACATTCTTGCTTTGATTGACTTGATTGATTTATCTTTTGGGTCCTTGTTTGGGTTTGTTGTAAATCCTACACCCAGATTTGGGGCACCTTTTTAGGTAAATAGCAAAAAAACTGTGAGGGAACTGTGCGGGGTATACCGACATGGTTGAAGCAGTAAGCTATGTTAGTGTGACATATTTGTGAGTACCGGTAACCCTTGAGTTCAATCAAGGAGAGTACGGGGCCGCTGAGTGATGTCGTGAAGCACTAACGAACTCTTAGAACCTTAATTGACCATCTTAGCCTCTTTAGGGGTAGTGAGATGACCGACTTTGGTGCAGTCTGAAGTTGGTAGATACTCGATACTACACTCATTGAGGGTTGTTTTCTTGGAATATTTTGGTCGCCAGTTAAGTGGCTAAACCAAAACAATGAACACAGAAAATAACCCAGTGATATTGAGCTCCTTAGAACCCGGTTTCTATTTTAGGACAGGAAGAACCAACTAACTTCAAGAGGGTACTTACCTATAACCCCATGCAAGCCTGAACCTAAGGACTTGTTTTGCTTTGTGTGAATATGATTGCCTGTATATACACTCATTTGCTTTTGCATACATGTACATAACATCATAACATCATACCATAAGCATTTTCAATAACCATTTCAAGGATCTCGAGGGTTCTTTTGATGCAGGGTTACGTTGAACCAGACGTCTACCAAAAGGCAAGAGGTTTCTCCTCTAAACAAATGCCATCAAAGATCAAGTGCAACAACTTGAATCAGGGGCTATGACCCACTCGACATGGTGAGCTTGATTCTCGTGGAAAGACATCCACCATGGCAAAGTTCTTCAATCAAAGATCAAGTGCAACAACTTGAATCAAGGGCTATGACCCACTTGACATGGTGAGCTTGATTCTCGGGGAAAGACATCCACAGGTGCAAAAGTTCTCCGATCCAAGAGCAAAGTTCAACCTCTAACATTCTCTTGTGTTTACCCCAAGAGATCCTTGAAAACATGCATCCACATATCATGCATTGCATCTTGACAGTTTTTCCCTTTTTCAGGTTTCCTTACTCTCATACTGTTTATTTCAGTAAGAGATGGCTCTAGAGAGAACTGTCAAGGATATCCAGGACCAGACTGCTCAGCTGCAGGAAATGTTCTTGAACCTGTCTCTGGGGCAAGAAGAAGTGAAAGCTCTCCTCACAAAGGGCTTGGTCCAGGAGAATTCAAACCATGCCAGGAGTGATCAGCTGGGGGAGCTACAGTTTGATTTGGCAACATTGAGGATCCAAGTGATGGGGCAGCTGGTGGGCCAGATGGCTCTCATCCAAGATTTGTCTCAAAGACAAGAGGAACTCAGGGTTCTCGTCAACCAACTGCTTCGGAACAACCAACTGGGGCAAACTTCTGAGGTTGAAGAGCAAGTCACCTCTCAGCCCCCATCCACTCAAGAAGACAAGGGGAAGGCTCCTCTACTTGCTTCAGGGTCACAACCCCATCAACAACCTCGTCAGCGTCAACGGGGTAATCGGCGTAATCAAAATACGTCGGGAAGACAGTTCACGAAGACTGACATACCGTCATCTCTGATACTGGAACGTTTGTTGGAGGTCAATCTGACTGCTTTGAGGGATCCTATTCGGAAGCCCAATACCTCCGCTCCTAACTATCATCCCGATGCATTTTGTGTGTATCACTCCTACAGCCCGAGACACGACACCGACGACTGTGGGGCCTTGAAGAAAAAGATTCAAGATCTGATCGACATTGGAGTGCTGAGGTTCATGCCAGACGGCGAGATGAAAATCTTCCGTTAAGGAGTTCCCCACCTGGAGTGACAAAGCTCAAACTGAAAGACTTTTGCTTCATTTGAATTTTCAAAGTTGTAATTTCTTTTGTTATTCAAACAATTATCTTTTAATTTCAAACTTTGTTTCATTAATGCATTGCATATGTTTGTCTTGAATTCATACATTCGTTTTCACTATTCTTATGCTTTCTTTATGATATTTGACTCTTGATAAAAAGCTGCAAGCCTTTAGAGGGAGGATGACGAAACAATACCTTAATACAGTATGCTTTTGAACAGACCTTGCTGAGGATGTACAGGCATTTCTTTCAATTCTCAAACACTGGAGTTATAAGGAAGATAATCCCTAGTCAACCCCTTCGAGCCAAAGAAGTAGGAATTTTCTGTTCTAAACAAGTCAAAACCTTTGATATAAACCTGGGGCAGGGTAGTCTTTCAGTTAATTCAGAAAATGCGCATTGAGGTCGCAAACTCTCAGTTCGTAACACAACGAACGACGTTCCCTTGGAATCAAAAGACAGTGATGGTTCCCTATCATATAGGCAGTCAATATCTCAAAAAGAAAAATCCCACCGAGCCAAAACCTGCAAAGGAGGCTTAAGAAAGTTGGGGCATCCCGCTGACCGTGATCTCAAAAACAGAGACGGTCAGGCAAAAGTTAGGGATAACAAATCAAAATCAAAATAGAGAGGTCATTACAAATCCTCAACAACATGAAAAGTGTTGCAAAGAAAGAAGGAGATAATGACTGTCTCCCAAACTCAACTGGTGAACCATCACCCCAAAAGTCGTTCCAAACTCAAACAGAGTGCGACGCGCTATTAACTGAGCTTAGGGTTGAAGAACATCACGAAGAGCGGGTGGGTACAAATATACTTTGAGCCTTTATCCTTTGTTTCTTAAACCATGAACCAGGCCACATTACAACCCTTCCAAAGTCCTAATTGAAGCATGGGTTAGTTCGAAAGCATACTGTTCTAAAGGTATCCTGACTCCTGTAAGGCTTTGCTCTAAATCTTGTGTTGAATTTGTCTTATGAAAAGTTTTATGCTAAAAAATGCATTTTTCAAAACTTCAAGACAGACATAAACTTTGCATTGCTTGAATATCACTGTTTACATTTGGCTATTTGTTTGACAGCGAAGAAATTCATACAGCGAATGTTCGGGGGAACGAAAACTCTCTCAGTGATTAAAATCACTTCCAAAAGGATGACACTTCCAACGACAAGTCTCCTATCAACAAGGGGCACGACATGTCACCATCCAATTAACCTGGGGCAGTCCAGTCAAGGTTTCAACAGATCTTTCAAAGTTCGGTTAACCTGGGGCAGTTCAGTCAAGATTTCAAGAAATCTCTCAATTCGTAGAGTAATCTGATTCAAGATTCCTTCATCATCACTTGGGGCATTCGAATGTCAAAAGTGTTCAAAAATTCCCACATCACCTGCTGGAAGTTACAACCACCAACAGAATAACGGACGATTGAAGCTCCTAAAAAATCCGTTTCACTCGAGAGTGAAGACTCTCATCCTCAAAAACCTCAGAAGAAGGGTATACTCCCAATTTCTGACCCTCAGCAAAATCAAGATCCAGATATAGTTCAAGATGTGACCCAAGATTTGGCGACATTCTATAACTCATTCAGACTTCCTTCCAGATATAGTTCAAGATGTGACCCAAGATTTGGCGACATTCTATAACTCATTCAGATTTCCTTCCAGATATAGTTCAAGATGTGACCCAAGATTTGGCGACATTCTATAACTCATTCAGACTTCCTTCCAGATATAGTTCAGATGTGACCCAGATTTGGCGACATTCTATAACTCATTTAGAGTTGTTTCCAGATATAGTTCAAGATGTGACCCAAGATTTGGCGACATTCTATAACTCATTCAGATTTCCTTCTAGATATAGTTCAAGATGTGACCCAAGATCTGGCGACATTCTATAACTCATTCAGATTTCCTTCTAGATATAGTTCAAGATGTGACCCAAGATCTGGCGATATTCTATAACTCATTCAGATTTCCTTCTAGATATAGTTCAAGATGTGACCCAAGATCTGGCGACATTCTATAACTCATTCAGATTTCCTTCTAGATATAGTTCAAGATGTGACCCAAGATCTGGCGACATTCTATAACTCATTCAGATTTCCTTCTAGATATAGTTCAAGATGTGACCCAAGATTTGGCGACATTCTATAACTCATTCAGATTTCCTTCTAGATATAGTTCAAGATGTGACCCAAGATTTGGTGACATTCTATAACTCATTCAGATTTCCTTCTAGATATAGTTCAAGATGTGACCCAAGATTTGGCGACATTCTATAACTCATTCAGATTTCATTCTAGATATAGTTCCAGATGTGGCCCAAGATTTGGCGACATTCTATAACTCATTCAGATTTCCTTCTAGATATAGTTCCAGATGTGACCCAGATTTGGCGACATTCTATAACTCATTCAGATTTCATTCTAGAAATAGTTCCAGATGTGACCCAAGATTTGGCATCATTCTATAACTTATTCAGAATTTCCTCCCAGAAATAGTTCAGATGTGACCCAAGATTTGGCGACATTCCGATACTCTTTCCAGATTTGCTTTTAGAGATAGTTCAGATGTGACCCAGAGGTGGCGACATTCCGTAACTTATTCCAGATCAACACCTGCAGCAATCAGAAGATTCTTGCAATCCCCAGCCATAAAGCCTTACAGAATCTAGTTCCCCTCAGAATCAAGTTTCAATATCCCCAGCGGAGCTAAAACTTACAACTATCAATCCCCAAGCAGAGTGAAGACTCTCATTTTCAGTTCCTCACAGAATATTCGAATATTCTCCAGTGAAGATTCCCTCAAGACAGGAATTCCCCAGTAGATTGGCATACAACCCAAGCTCCGGATTCCCCGACATTGGTCCCAGGACTTCTTATGATCAAAGATTCCTGCCCTCCCCAGCAGCAACCAAGGAATTATTTTCCCCAGCAGCAGTCAAGATTCTTCGTCTCCAACCATCCAGGATTCATCTATCTTCAGCAGGATAGCTCATCAGCTTACATGCACATTCATCACATTCATCTCATAAACATTGATATAACATACATTGCATCACGCATCATGACATTGCATACAACTAACTCTTTACTTTTTCAGGAAAGAGCAGTCAACAGACAAAGACCATCATCTTCCGAGATTCATCCAGAAATAGTTCAGATGTGACCCAAACACGGCGACATTCTGATACTTATTCCAGAATCATCCAGATGCAGTTTTACACGGACTCATCATCAGGAAACCCTACACCGGTTCCTTCTCCACTTCAAGACTTCTGAAAATAGTTTACGGACGCTTCCCAACAACGGATGCTGCTCTATTGCTTATTCAATTCCGACTCCTGAAAACAGTTTACGGATTCTCCAAAACATGGATGTCAATCTATTGCTTGTTCAGACCCCCAATTCAGAGACGTTCCAAAACATGGATACCTTTCTGATACTCGTCCACTCACCAGTGACATACAGTTCAACAATCACCTTCAGATGGCATCTATAAGCCCATCCTCCTCCAGACATTTACAAATGGCATCTTTAAGCCCATTTCTAAATGGCATCTTTAAGCCCATTTTCAGATGGCATCAATAAGCCCATCCTCCTACCAGTAGTCACCAGATGGCATCTTTAAGCCCATCACCAAATGGCATCTGTAAGCCCATTCCCTCTACCATCACATCACCGAGTGCAAATTTTCTGGGCACTCTAGTGTCCAATCTCCTTTTACCCTCGAGTCGCAAAAGGCAAACTTGCCAATCTAACTCTTCAGGTCCAAGAAGATTGAACAGGGGAAACTGTTGTGCCCCAAAATTTGCCCTCGCATTTTTCCACAAGAACTCACAGCTTCGGACTTTTCCTGATTTTTCAAACTGGTTCAAGAATCGGTCAAACAGACTTTTCTCGTCAGTCAGACAAAATTAGGGTTTTCATGGCTCTGGAACAGTTCAAACAGTTTGCTTAGGGTTTGGTTGATTTTGGCTCAGGTGTTGATCAGGCGGACGCTTCTTTGACTTTTAATCAAGAATTAGGGTTTTTGTGCGCGCAGAAAGAATTAAGTCTACAGTGCTTTTCACTCTGGAATATGGACTGAGGTTTCTGACTGGGAGCTTGCAGTGTTTGATTGAATCATTAAGAGAAAAGACATTTGGGCAGTTGTTGTGATTGATTGTGCGTTGCTTTGGATTTTTGAAGCGCCGGGTTTATTATTGATTAACCACATTGTTCATTAATTGTTTATTTATACTAAGTTAGGATAATTGGAATTTATTTCCATTTATTATAATTTAAGAATTTATAAATAATTAAATAGACAGCAGAAAGAGGAATTAACTGATAAAAATTGGTTTTCATTCATCTTTAATTATTCGTTACAATTGTTATTGGAATACGGTATTTATTTACAAAGTATTCATGATAATAATTTTACAATAATTCAAAGTAAAATAAAACTATCCTAATTCCTAAGTCTTCATTTTCCATCCAATGCTCCCTCTGCTTCATTTGATTTTATCTGCAAAAAATAAGAAAAGAAAGAAAAGTCAATTGCAGATAAAATGAACAGAAGACAAACAATTAATTTGGGTTCATCATTAAAGGCGACTGACCGGAATCAGTTTGCCCTCTCTGCAAATCACGGGATTTCTTCCGGTTCACAAAGAGGGATGGAATGTCTTGCAATTTAAGTTTGAAAATGCACAAAAGTTACATACTGCATAATTCCAAGTTCTAAACCAAGGATACAAGGCAAACTGAACTAGGCTAACAAAGTCCAAACTGAGTTCACATTTAAAACTGCCCAAGCTGCCCAAAAGATACCTCAAGATATAAAAGTACAAAAAAAACTGTCACAAAGAAGCATGAAATCTGGAAGAAGACATAAAGTATGCAGAGTAAACATGTATTGCAAGCAAGCATAGTCAAATGCATCATTTTCCACCAGTTACCTTTTCAGAAAAGTACATGATAAGCAATATTAAAATGCTTAAATCAAGAGAGAGAGGGAAGAGGAAAAGAAAGCAGGCTTACAGCAGGTTTAGGCATGAGGACAAAAAAATATAAAAAACGAAGACTGTTAATAATACAGTGGATAAGAGGCAAAGATATCAAAGATAAAAACCCTCCAAACTGTAACTAAAACACAACAGAGCTGCCTTCCACCAAAAAACCTCTAGCCTTTAAAACACTCAACCTGTACAAGCATAACAAACCAGACCTGCATAAGCCATAACCTATCAAACCAAGCCTTAAAACCATAAACCTGCATTAAACCTACTTGAGCCTAAACATCCAGGTTGAAGCCTAAAGCTTCAAGCCTTCCAACCTGAAGCCTGTAATTTCGCCTATTAAACACAACTCAAACAGAAAGCCATAACATCAAACCATACAAATCCCAACCTGTAACACAAAGCCTGGGTTCTAAACCTGTAATAGCCTAAACACCTGCTGAAGCCAAGATTCAAAAAGCCTTCATCTGTTAGATTATCAAACAAAACCTAAACACTCCAAAAACCTGTGTCAAAGCCATAAGCCTGAAACCTGTCAAGCTTCCAACCAAAGCCATCAACCATCAAATCCAAGCCTAAACCAGTTTCCAAACCCACACAAGCCCTCAGAAAATCTTCATCACCTGGCCAACAACAACATCATCAAAGCATCTCTGTAAGCCAACAAAAAGAAGAAGAAAAAAGCATTCCAAGGCAACTCAAACATAACATCAACAAGCATACCAAGCATTCAAACACATACAGAATCCCCCAAAGCCCTCAGAACCTAGGGTTCATCACTGGGCAAAAATCATCAAGGCATCAAGCATATTCAGCAAGCCAAAAGAGACAGAAGAGGAAAAAGTGATAAAAGCCAGGTTTTCAGTTGCTCATCATAAAACCTAAAGAAGCGAAATAAAGATACCAGGAGGACAAGTTCATCACCATCGTTCCCCTCGCCGTCAAGCCGCCACAGCACCTCCAAGCTCCGCCCTCCTCCGTCTCCAAAAGGTAGTATCACTTCTCTTCTCTCCTTTCGTGCACCTCAAACAAAAGAAACACTTAAATCAGAATCAATAAAGCAAAACATGCAATAATAAAAAACCCTAAAACGTCCAAGATCGCTACCTTCTTCTCAATTTTTTGTGTTGCCCAGCCAATGGAGAGAAGAGGGTGAACGGCGGTGCTCGGTGGCCTTGGACGGAAGATTGCGCCAGTGGTCATGGCGAAGAAGAAATTCAGAAGCGAAGCGAAGAAGACGAAGAGCAAAAACGAATAAACGACAACGCCTCAATCTCAAACCCTAAGCTTTTCCCAAATGAATAAACATTGATTAACCCTAAAAACGTTTGTCTCAAGCCTTGGGCCATAACCCATTCTAGCAAGCCTAAGCCCATTTCGTTTGTTCTGGATGCACCCCCCTTTCCCTATCATTCTGATTAATCCATTTGGGCTACAATTTTCCCTTGGCCCATTTAATCCTTTTTTAAAACTAACTCATACTAGTTTTTTTTTGTTTAAATGAAGAAAATGTTACAATAAAAATTCTTTTTAAAATACCTTTTTAGAAGTATATGGAAATAAGATTTTTTTTTTAACTTAAATAATATTCTTTTTTTAAAAATTCTTATTTAATACCCTTTTGTACATTAATCAAAACTCAAATAATAATTTTCCTTTAAATTTAAGACAATTTTTCCTTTCTTTTAATTAAATTTTTGTACATAAAAATACTAATTAAATACATTAATACATAAAAAATAGTAGAACTTAAAACATCTTCTTTTATTAAATTTTCTAGTTTGTACATATTAAACAAAATATAAGAATACAAAATACATAACAAACACTTAATATTTCGTTAAGTTAAGTATCCCACAACTTATAAATACATACACTTACACATTTGAAATACATTGATACATTTACATTACTTTATTCCTATACATTTAATACTTATTACATTTTGCGATCGCAATTCGATTTGGTTGTAATTATTTGGACACTATGCTCCTAAAGTCTCATCCCCATTTGTAAATTTGTACCCTCACTCCCGGATACTTATTTGTAATAGCGTAGACTTTAAATTCCCGCAATTTACCGCTTTCAAATATACCATGGGTAGACCTAGGGTTTGCATGTACATAAAATCAAAGGCTAGATAACCTAATACAAGACAAACACATGAAATCAATACACAATCACACTTGCACCCCTAGGGTAATCCCACATGTTGCCTTCCAAAATGGGCCATGCTTGCACGTCGAGTTTCTTTGGAAAAACAATTCAAATGATCATAAGTCCCTCGATGACGCTTTCGAAAGTTGCCTAAACAGAATGATCATAGTCTCTTCAAGCAAAATTGCCAAAGACACTTGGCACCATTGCATTCATGGTCCACACGATGACCCGCGCCTGTCCCGTTAAACATCCTAAACGCAAGATTGTCCACCAAATACAATGATGGAACAAAATTGTTAAAAAGGGTTAAAACATGAGAAAAACCTTTGAGTACGTTAGGGGTAGACAAAACTCTTAGTTACTTGATCAACTTGCAAAAATACTTGCCTACTTTTCAAAACCACACTCCACAAACACTTTCAAAACAAACTCTCAAAAACACTTGAAACATCTTTTCGAAAAGATACACACCCTCGTATATACTCAAACACGAGTCATTACAACGGTTGCCGAAACAAAGGCGTCTATTTCAAAAACATTTTCAAAACACAAATACACACACCATTTTCAAGCAATCAAAAATCAAGGCAAGTGATCTAAAACCAAGTAACTAAGAGCCCATGGATAACCATGGATGAAAAGGGTGCTAATACCTTCCCTTTTCATAATCTACCCCCCGAACCCACGAAACATCTCAAAAGGTTTTTGCTGTGCTTTTTAACCTTTCCTTAGGATAAAATAAAAAGTCGGTGGCGACTCTTGCTAAACCGAACAAGTGCGAATACAAACGCAAAACCTCAAGTTAGTTCTCCCACCGTATCACACATGTGTTAGTTGAATGCCAAGGAACCACTCTCGCCCATGTCTTGGTCGACACTGGTTCTTCTCTGAATGTGCTACCTAAGAAAGCTCTGGACCGATTGGATTGTGAAGGCTTGGAGGTGAAACCAAGTAATATCATTGTCAGGGCCTTTGACGGGTCTAAGAGGATGGTGCATGGGGAGGTTGACATTCCCATCAAGGTAGGCACTGAAGTGTTCCCATCAACCTTCTATGTGATGGACATCCGCCCATCATACTCTTGCTTGCTAGGAAGGCCATGGATTCATAATGCTGGGGCAGTCACTTCCTCTCTACATCAGATGCTGAAATACCCTGTTAAGGGAAAAATCATAATTATACACGGTGAGGAGGAGTACATGATCAGTCATTTGAATTCCTTTCGGTATGTGGAAGTGGACGGCGAATTCATTGAAACACCCTTTCAACACTTCGAGGAAGTTTCTCCCGAGGTTGCAGTAGCAAAGGCAGTAGCTGAGGTACCCAAGCAGGTGGCCAGGATGGCATCTCTAAAAGATGCAAAGGCTGCAATGAAGGAGGGAAAAAGCACAGTGTGGGGCCAGTTGCCTGACTTTCCTCACAAAATAGACAAGTTTGGGTTGGGATTCACCGCTGCGGGGCAAAAAGCTATGCATCGCTCCAAAATTGAAAAGACACCCATCAAGATTTCTCCTCATAGAATCAATGCTTTAGAAGACAAAGACGAAGAGGGTAACATTGAAGATTGGATCTTCCCAACCATTGAAGGAGGACTGCACAACTGGGAGGCGAAAGACTTCGTCCCCATTACTTTCATTAATCAATAATTTATCTTTCGAACATTTCCTGTTGGTCTGTAATAATTACTAAAACAATCTGCATGCTACTTTTTCACCTCATGCCTTGCCCGGGGCATGTAGGTCCATTTGTAAGGGTTTTGATTCTCTTCATAATCATATGCCATGTTTAATGAATCATTGGACGTTTTTCATTTATAAACTGTTGTGCTCATTTTCTTTCCTTTTGCATTTTTGTTTGTTTAAGGATGGTTATCCCTTACACACACCCACACTCACAAATGCAGGTACCCATCCACTCCGTATTCCATGGGTGATTATTCTATTGTATCCTTCAATTACTCTGAAGATTTGGTCAATCAGGCTGAGTACGAAGATGAAGAAGATTGTGAAGTACCGGGAGAGTTGGCCAGACTTCTACAACAAGAAGAGAGGGCCATCTTACCTCATGAAGAGTTATTGGAAACCGTCAACTTAGGAACAGAGGAAGACAGGAAAGAAGTCAAAGTGGGTGCCAATCTGGAACCAAGTGTCAAGGAGCGCTTAATATAACTTTCAAATGAATACGTTGAAATCTTCGCCTGGTCTTATGAAGACATGCCAGGGTTAGACACAGACATCGTGGTTCACCGTCTCCCTACAAGAGAGGATTGTCCACCAATCAAGCAAAAAGTCCGCCGAATGAGGCCCGACATGTATGAGAAGATTAAAGTTGAAGTAATGAAGCAATTCAATGCTGGCTTTCTGGCTGTTACATCCTATCCAAAATGGTTTTCTAACGTTGTGCCAGTTCCCAAAAAAGACGGCAAGGTCAGAATGTGTGTAGACTACCGGGATTTGAACAGGGCCAACCCTAAAGATGATTTTCCGCTACCACATATCGACATTTTGATCGACAACACAGCTCATCACAAAGTATTTTCTTTCATGGATGGATTCTCGGGCTACAACCAGATTAAAATGGCCCCCGAGGACATGGAGAAAACAACCTTTGTTACACAATGGGGTACCTTCTGTTACAAGGTGATGTCGTTCGGACTGAAGAACGCAGGGGCAACTTATCAACGCGCCATGGTAGCTTTGTTTCATGATATGATACATCATGAGATCGAAGTTTATGTAGACGACATGATAGCTCGATCGCAAACGGAAGAGGAACACCTTGAACATTTGCAGAAGCTGTTTGCCAGGTTGAAGGAGTACAAACTCAGGCTGAATCCAAGTAAGTGCACTTTTGGAGTTAGGTCTGATAAACTTCTGGGTTTTATTGTCAGCAACAAAGGCATTGAGGTCGATCCAGCAAAAGTGAAAGCTATACAAGAAATGCCTGCCCCCCGTACTGAAAAGGAGGTTAGAGGATTCTTGGGGCGCTTGAACTATATCGCCAGGTTCATCTCTCACCTGACGTCTACCTGTGAGCCAATTTTCAAACTATTAAAGAAAGATCAGGTAGTCGAATGGAACGATGATTGTCAAACTTCTTTTGATAAGATCAAGGAGTATTTTCTAGAACCTCGTATTCTGATGCCACCCATCGAAGGAAGTCCGCTGATCATGTATCTAACTGTTTTGGACAACTCAATGGGGTGCATATTGGGCCAACATGACGAGTCTGGTCGAAAAGAGCATGCCATTTATTACCTTAGCAAAAAGTTTACCGACTGTGAGACTCGCTACTCACTGCTCGAGAAAACTTGTTGCGCTTTGGTATGGGCTGCTCGCCGACTAAGACAGTATATGTTGACTCATATCACTTTGCTGATTTCCAAAATGGACCCGATCAAGTATATATTCGAGAAGCCTGCTTTATCTGGAAGAATCGCTAGATGGCAAATGATCCTGACTGAGTATGACATCCAGTATACTACCCAGAAAGCTATAAAAGGGAGTGTATTGGCTAACCATCTAGCTCATCAAGCTATTGAAGATTATCAATCCATGATATTCGACTTCCCGGACGAGGACATCATGACTTTGGACAACATTGAAGGTAAAGGACCGTATGACGGACCTGAAAATGGATCTCGATGGACCCTGTACTTTGATGGTGCTTCAAATGCACTTGGAAATGGTATCGGTGCGGTACTCATTTCCCCGGAAGGTTGCCATACACCTTTCACGACCCGACTTTGTTTCAGCTGTACCAACAACATGGCCGAATATGAAGCTTGCATCTTTGGACTCAAGGCTGCTATAGACTTGGGGATCAAATCTTTTATCGTGTTTGGGGACTCAGCTTTGGTTATCAGTCAAATCAAAGGAGAGTGGGACACCAAACATCCTAATCTTATCCCATACAAAAAACATGTCCTGACGTTGTTGCCTCATTTCGAGCAGATCACCTTCGAGCATTTCCCGCGAGAAGAGAATCAACTAGCAGATGCTCTGCCTACAATGTCTTCCATGTTTAAACTCAACTGGGATAATGAGGCTCCCCAAATCACCATCGAGCGAATGGACGAACCTGCGCATTGTCATGAGATTAATACCGAAGAAGTAGTGGAACAACCATGGTTCCATGAAATCAAAAGGTATCTACAGACTATAGAATATCCCGAGGAAGCTTCAGTCAATGACAAGAAGTTCTTAAGGAGATTCGCTGCCAAGTTCTTCCTAAGCAATGGCATCCTTTACAAATGCATCCATGATTGTGTTTTACTTTGTTGTGTAGACAAAGCTGAAGCAGAGTTGATCATGACTGAGATACACAGTGGCACATTTGGCACCCACTTGAGCGGGCATACGATGGCTAAGAAGATTCTAAGGGAAGGCTATTACTGGTCTACTATGGAAGCTGATTGCCATCAACATTCCCGTACTTGCCACAAATGTCAAGTCTACACTGACAAGATTCATATTCCTCCTGTTCCTCTCAACGTTCTGACAGCTCCTTGGCCATTCGCAATATAGGGCATTGACATGATTGGAGAGATCAATCCCACGGCATCCAATGGACATCAATTCATCCTGGTCGCTATTGACTATTTCACCAAGTGGGTCGAAGCAGCTTCTTTTGCCTCCGTTACGAAAAATGCGGTTGCCCGCTTCATCAAGCAGAACCTCATATGCCGGTATGGTGTCCCCGACAGGATCATCACAGACAACGGAACCAATCTGAACAATACTATGATCACCGCTCTATGTGAACAGTTCAAGATTTATCATCACAATTCATCTCCCTATCGGCCGAAGATGAACGGTGCTGTTGAAGCTGCGAACAAAAACATCAAGAAGATCATTCAGAAAATGACAGTTACCTACAAGGACTGGCATGAGATGTTATCGTTTGCTCTGCATGGATACCGTACCACGGCACGTACTTCGACAGGGGCAACCCCATTTTCTTTGGTATATGGCATGGAAGTTGTTCTACCCATGGAAGTTCAGATCCCTTCTTTAAGGATTATGAAGGACTCTGGTTTGAGTGAAGACGATTGGATTCAGACCCGACTTGATCAACTCAATTTGATCGACGAGAAGCGACTCACTACTGTTTGCCATGGTCAGACGTACCAAAAACGGATGATCAAGGCTTTCAACAAGAAAGTCAGACGTCAAGTATATCAAGTCGGAGATCTCGTAATCAAGCGGATCATCTTGCCGCAAAGTGATCCCAGGGGCAAATGGACTCCTACTTACGAAGGACCATTTGTGATCAAGAGCATATTTTCTGGTGGTGCAATGATTCTGACCACCATGGACAGCGACAATTTGCCGCACCCTGCAAACGCATACATAGTCAAAAGATACTACGCATAAAACGACCCGACAAGTTGAAAACCCGAAAGGGTGGCTTGGGCAAAAAATGGGCATCCCGGTGAATCGAAAACCCAAAAGGGTGGTTCAGGTAAAAATTAGGGATAAAAAAAAAACTGTACACCCGGCAAGTTGAAAACCCGAAAGGGCGGCTTTGGCAAAAAGGGGTTTCCTGGTGGATCGAAAACCCGAAAGGGCGATTCATGCAAAAGTTAGGGAATTAAAGCGTATGACTATGTCTCGTCGGATCACTTTAAAGAGCAATCTCTTCACCAACAAGCTCCGAGCTTCTGATCAATCCAATCATCGGCGGACGAAGCATTGAATGGACAAGATATTCAGAGTTGTGAAGGCTATAATAGAATGGAATCCCATGGAATTGTTACAAATAGCCATCTTTCTTTTGTATAAATTTTTCAATTTTTACGACAATATCCTCTTACTAGGATGTCTGTCTCCTTTGTACAAACATACTCATAAAAAAGTTAATACAGACACTTTTCCAAATACAGAAGTTTTCTTTGTCTTCCTTTTGCTTTTTACGCTTATGTTTTATTTGAGAAACGTCCAATGTTTTGTTAAATAGGCATATGCATATGAACATAATCATTTTTCTTACAAATCAAGAAAGATGATTGCTATAGGTTAAAGGTACCGATAGATATCTTGATGCCCTTTCAGAAGGAATCCCCAACGGAGTTAAACACCCAATTCCTCAACAAAGTCAAAATCCAGAACTTAATTCCCCGAACAGAGTTAAACTTCAGGATCCTCAGCAGAACAAAAGCTTTCTCAAAGTTAATTTCCCCAGCCAGAGAGCCTTCCAGAATCTAAATCCCCTCAGAGTTAAGTTTCAGTATCCCCAGTGGAGCCCTAAAAATCTGAAGATCCTATCCCCAGTAAAGTCAAAACTGTTAATCCCCAGCTATCGATCCCCAGCGGAACCAGATTAGTAAACATTCTCCCCACATAGATACTTCCCATCAGATTGAAGATTCTCAGTCTTACTTCTCCAGCATAAGTCTACCAGGTTCTGAACTCCCCAGTAGAGATCATCAGAATTCTCATGCCCCACAAATCACCAAGGATTTTCAATCCCCAGCAGTGGTCCTAAAATCCCTCAACAATTGAAGATCTTGCTCCCCAAGCAATCAACAGTTAGCAAGGATTTTCAATCCCCAGCTTTGGTTATGGGTTTATTTCCCCAACATTTGCCAAGGATTTGTTCTCCAAAGCAAAATTACATTTCAAGTTCAAGAGCATTCAAAATTTCCTTCATCACCTGCTGGAAGTTACAACCACCAACAAGATAACGGACAACTGAAGCTCCTAAAATTTTTTTTCTCTTAAGAATGAAGACTCTCATCTTTAAAAACCTCGGAAGATTGGTATACTCCCATTTTCTGACCGTTAACGGAATGAAGACTCTCATCCTTGAAACCTCAGAAGATTGGTATACTCCCAATTTCTGACCCTTAATAAAATGAAGATTCTCATCCTTGAAACCCCAGTAGATTGGCATACAACCCAAGCTCCTGATACTCACAACAGAATGAAGATTCTCATTCTCAAAGTGGCATACAACCCAGGCTCCTGATTCCCCCAACAGTGGTCTCAGGACTTCTTATTTTCAACGATCCAAAGATTCTTGCAATCCCCTGCATCAGTCAAGGATTCACTTTCCCCGGCAGCAGTCAGGAATCTATTATCTCCGGCTATCCAGGATTCATCTATCCTTAGCAAGACAGCTCATCAGCTTACATGCGCATTCATGACATTCATATATCATAAACATTGATATAACATATATATTGCATCATACATATCATGCAACATAACTTTTTTTTTCAGCTAACATTTTATCCTTTTCAGGATAAGATTAAAAGGCTATCATTAACAATTATTCAGATACAGTATAGATACACCCCAGACAAGGCGGTCATTCTATTACTCATTCAGAATTTCAAGTCAGATACAGTACAGATACACCCCAGATGCGGCGGTCATTCTACTATTCATTCAGACTACAACAATCAGATACAGTCCAGATACGCTCCAGACACGGTTTCCATTCTGTCACTCATTCAGAATTTATCCCCAGCACGCAATTGCTTCATACACAAATATTTCTCTATCACCCAGATACAATACAGATACACTCCAGACACGGCAGTCATTCTGATGTTTATTCTACATTAAAATGCAGTCACAGCTCAGATACGCCCTAGACACGGATACCATTTTAATCCTCATTCTTCTGACCTATCACATTACAGTTCAACAAGCATTCCAGATGGCATCTTTAAGCCCATTCCCCGACAAGATTCTGTCACATCTCCAGATGGCATCTCTAAGCCCATCTCCAAATGGCATCTTTAAGCCCATTCCTGCATCCATGTCTTGACGAGTGCAAATTTACGGGCACTCTAGTGTCCAATCTCCTTTTACCTTCGAGACGCGAAAGGCAAACCTGCCAATCTAACTCTTCAGGTTCAAGAAGATTGAACAGGGGCAACTGTTGTACCCCAAAATTTTCCCTCCCATTTCATCAACATTTTCTCATCACAAGACTCTTGGAACTCAAGATCAAGTTAGGGTTTGCTCTGCTCAAGGCCCCTCTTTGCATTGTTAACCCAAATTAGGGTTTGAGTTTGCACAAGGATGTTTTGACCTAAAATTCCCAAGGTAACTTTCATGCTTCATGTTGGACTTACAATTTTATCCATACCAAGTTTCAAGCCTTGATTCCAATCTTTGCCCAGTCAATTGGACAGTTGACCTAGAAATCAGCTGTATTGGGGAAAAAGTCAATTGTGGCCAATTGACAGTCAAACCTCATGAAATTTAACCCACATCAACATTATGAACTCATATGTACCATTTGATCAAGTTTGGATCACAACTCCACAAGAAATTTGATCAGATCACCAAAAGGGCAAAATGGTCATTTTTAGGGTTTTGACTGCACAAAGGCAATTTTTGACTGTTTGACCTAACCAATGGCAAACTAATATCACATATGGACTCAAGGAATCAATGGCATTGTATTTACCCATTCAACAAGTTCAAAAGATCTCAAAATGCATAGGATTGACAGATGAGTTTTGTAGTCAACTGATCAAAATTTGACTGTATACTGAAAAGTCAAACTTTGACTTTTTGGTCAAAATCAAGTGCCAAGATTCATTTTCCATCAAGACATGTAAAATTATGAAACTTGTTCATCAAGAAATCAAAAATTGAAAATTAGGGTTTAAAATGAGAAAATTTCATAACTTAGAATTTTTCGAAGTTATGAAACTTCCTTATTTTTTCCTAACTTTGTCCCATTTTTTCACCAAGATGAATTTGGATTCAAACAAAACTTGAAACATGAAAGTTGTAGTCCATTGCAAAATTTACAACTTTGATTCACAAAGTTTTCTCAAAGGAAGCTTGTATCTCAAGTTATGATTTTTGGAACAAGGGTACAAAACATTTTTAACTTAGAGAAATTTTGACCTATTCTAGGCAGGATTTTTGTCCAACTTCTTGGCCATTTTTCACATGGTTCCACTTGGAGTTTCAATTTGCATTACAAAGATGGATTGTAGTACACATTACAAGCTTTCCATATTGTCCAAGAACTTCTCAAACACCCTTGTGGTTAGAGAGAATCGAATTTGCAAAGATGGGCAAAATTCACTTTTGTTCTTGGCCAAAGCATGTTCATAACATTGGCATTTTTCAAATCAGAATGGTTTATGCTATCTTGCAGGCCTCTAAACCTCTTTACACTCAATAATTAAATGCCTAACCATTGTGTTCAAGCATTATTTTGTGCATTTGGTCATTACACATAGAGTTATCCCTTAAGTAGAAAAAGCAAACTTGCCATTTTTGAAAAGTAGTGCTTTATGTCAAATACCAAATCCAAGAGGCATGGGCCATATCTTTGAGGCAAGAGTTTGTACACATATACCACTGATCAAGAGAAAGTGCTGCAGCATGCTTGGGAGATGGATATATGCCTATATCACAACTTGACATTTCTTTGCTTACATTGGAAGAAACCTTGCAAACTGAAGCCAATCTCTCATTCCTGTAAACACCAGCCAAAATAAACTGTGTACACCTCTTCCATACACAAAAACAGACCTAAGGCACGACTCATCCATCCCTGAGACCTGCTCATACTCAGAATCCCTGTTTTGTTGTAAAACAGGGCAAGTTCTGCAACTTGACCTCCATAACCATATCCACTCGTGCGTTTTTGCTCAAGTCTGTCCAAACACATTCCATATAATCCACACAAACTATCCCAAGCCTTGAACTCAAGCTGTAACACCCTTAACTTCATCTGCCATTTTCATTTTTCAGTTTTGCAGGTGAACTTCCATAGCACGATTCAGAGTGATTCAAAGCAAGCTAGGTGTTGGAGAAGCATCCTTGGACTTCAGGCAAGCTGTACAAAAGCTCAAACTCCATTGAAGTTGGCCACATTGTTGTACACGACTCAAGCTGAAACAGGTAAAACCATGGACTTCTATCTCTCTATCCAGACATGATTAATCTTTGGTTTATGAATGAAACATGTTCTACTCATAGCCCTGAAGCCATCCATGTATTTACTTTTCATTTATATTAAGCATGCTGTGAGAATTTTGGCCATGAACATTGAAGAAAAATTAGGTCAGAAATTGGGGGTGAAGAAATTCTCCCTGGTTTTTTAGAGTTAGGTCAAGTATTTTATATGTTTGAATTCGTCTTTTGATGCTCTACATTATTGGTGTTATGAGTTTTTGTTAAAAGTCAAAGAATCAGGAGATGATGATTGCATAGGAGGCGCGCGCGTTTTCTGTTTGAACGTTGCTGGAGGTTGAAGACAAAGCTGGCTTGTGCTGGGCCTGAGTCAGCTTGCTGTTTACACCCCTTTTTTCCATTTACACCCCATTGACCCATTGTGTGAAATAATTGTCATTTTGCATTTTTCTTTTTTGATTCTGACTCCATATTTTTTGTACAATTATAAAAAATATCAAAAATATTTGTCCATACATTTTTGCATTTATTTGGCATTTATTTGTTTTATTTAGCATATATATATAAATAAATATATTTCCTTTTTATTCAAAATACTAGAAAATAATACAAAAATATATATTTTTTAGTTATTATTTTTTATTTACATTTTGATAACATTCTCTTAAAAATGCATTTATGTAAATAATTAATACTTTATTTTTTGTATATACTTAGCATATTTAATATATATATATATATATATATATATATATATATATATATATATATATATATATATATATATATATATATATATATATATATATATATATATATATATATATATATATATATATATATATATATATATATATATATATATATATATATAATATACTTATACATATCTTATTAAATATTTTGGACAAAAATATGAAAATAATACATTTTTATTTTTATTAACATATGACATCAAAAATACCTTTTTAACCATATACTTTTTATTTTGTGCATAAATTAATTTATTTTGTACATAATCAATAAATAATAATATTTATTCAAAAAACTAGGGTTTAACCCTAAAACCACAAAAATATTCAAATTTGATCCTTTTTATTTTTGTTTATATTTTACATTGAAAAATACTTTCACATACATAAAAAATCATTTTGTGCATAATATATTTTGCATATTTATTGTATTTATTTAAAGTATTGTACAATTAAATATTTGTATATTCGATATGGATGTAATAGCTTAGAATTTAATTTCTTGTCAAATATCCCCAAATCCAAATTTGTACCCCCATCCCCATAATCATTGTTGTAATAGCTTAGCATTTAAATTTCCGCATTTAAAAGCTTTCAATTATGCCATGTTTAGACTTAGGGTTTGTATGCAAAAACAATCAACAAATAGCTTGACCTAAATTCAAAGATAAACATGCATGAAAAACAAACACAATGCACACTTGCACCCCTAGGGTTACTCCACTTGTTGCCTTCAAAAATGGGCCATGTTGCATGTTGAGTGTCTTTGGCAAAACAAAAACAAATCAAATGATCATAGTCCCTCGATGACGCTTTCTCAAGTTGCCTAAAAAATGATCAAGTCCCTTAAATAAAAAATTGCCAAAGACACTTGGCACTATTGCATTCATGGTCTAAACGATGACCCGCACCCGTCCCGTTAACATCCTAACACAAGATTGTCCACCAAATACAATGGTGGAACAATACTGTTAAAAGGGTTAAAACATAGAAAAGATCTTTGAGAAATTTAGGGTAGATAGCTCTTGGTTACTTGATCAACTTGCAAAACAATCCTTGCTATCTTTCAAAACACACCTCACAACACAACTTCAAAACAACTTTTAAAACATTGGAAAAAAAAACTTTTCAAAGGACAATACACCTTTGTATACATTCAAACATGGATCATTACAAAGGTTGCCACAATAATGACCTCTTTTCAAAAACATCTTTCAAAATCACACACAAAGCACCATTTCAAACAATTGAAAGCACCATTTCAAACAATTGAAAATGCAAAGAAAGTGATCTAAGCAAGTAACTAAGAGCCCATGGATAACCATGGATAGAAAGGATGCTAATACCTTCCCTTTCTATAATCTACTCCCCGAACCCAAGAAAACATATCAAAGGTTTTTCCTGTGCTTTTTAACCTTTCCTTAGGATAAAATAAAAAGTCGGTCGCGACTCTTGCTAAACCAAAACATTTGCGAAAACAAATACAAAACCCAAGTCAGTTCTCCCACCGTATTACAGAGTGCAATAACTAAGTTGTGTTTTTTCTTTAGGTCAATTTGTAGTAAGGTGATTGATCCTAAGATCTTACCAACATTGCAAAAAGAAATTGTTATTACTTTGTGTGAGCTTGAAATGTATTTTCCTCCCTCATTTTTTGACATTATGGTATATCTAGTTGTTCATCTTGTGAAAGAGACACAGTTGTGCGGCCCAGCTTATATGAGATGGATGTACCCTACTGAATGTTATATGAAAGTATTAAAAGGGTACGTGAAAAACCGAAGTCGCCCAGAGGGTTGTATTGTTGAGCGTTACATTATTGAAGAAGCGGTTGAGTTTTGTACTGAATATTTGTCCAAAGTTCAATCCATTGGACTCCCCAAAAGTCATATCTTTGAAAAAAAGGCAGGTAAAAGATTAATTGGAAATAAAATTGTGACAGTATCAAAAGATGAACGGGATCAAGTGCATCTGTATGTTTTGCACAATGATAGTGAGGTTGAGCCATATGTTGAAACGCGCAAGGATATACTCCGAGGGTTAAATCAGAATAGAAATAAAAATTGGATAGTACGGGAGCATAATCAAAGTTTCATACCATGGTTTAAGGATCATATTTTTTCAAAGCTTCATTCAGATCCCGCTTCAATAACAGAAAGGTTAAGATGTTTGGCATATGGTCCAAGTTTGCATGTGTTTTCCTATAACGCGTACGCAATTAATGGATACACATTTTATACCAAAGAACAAGATGATAAAAGTACGATGCAAAATAGTGGTGTCACCGTGCTTGCTGAAGCAATGCACATTTCTAGTATGAAGGACCTAAACCCCAAATATGCAAATCTGTCATATTTTGGAGTTATCGAGCATATTTGGGTGTTTGATTACGAGAAGTTTCAGATTCCTATCTTTGGTTGCAAGTGGGTAAGTAGTGGTGGCATACGAATGGATATGTCAGGACTTTTGCAAGTGGATCTTCATAGAGAGGGGTACAAAGAAGAGCCTTTTATTCTAGCCTCTCAAGCTAAACAAGTGTTCTATGTCACTGACCCGGCGAGTACAAAATGGTCTATAGTGCTTTTTTCTAACAAAGTGGTTGATGATAACGGTGTAGACCAAGGTGGTATTGATGATGAGAATGAGTCATGTATTAGACAGAATGAGTCGTATATTATAAATGATCAAGATGAGAATATTATAGCGGATGAATCATATATCAGAAATAATCATAATGGGGGAATTTGGATAAATCCATCCGTCCGCATTGTTAAGAAGCACGTAATTCATGTTCCAACCAAGAAAAGAGAGAAATGTTAGTGAAAGAGGTAAGATCTTAAAATATTTATGTTTATGTTTGTGTTTACATTTAAGTTTATGTTTATGTTAATTTTTGGCATTGTTATTATATATATATATATATGTTTTGGGGTATATCCTGATATATATTCGTATTTTCTTTTCATGTGTAGTGTCCTCGCCAGCTATTCTTTTGGATCGATTAGAGATTCCATCCACGGTATGAATTTCTAACTTAGGAATTACATACTATTTTCATATTTTGTGTTTCTCATAAAATGACATATTGTTTTAACTAAATGACATACTATGTTATATTATTATATATGTAGTACTTTGAGGAATTCAATTGTGCACATTACTCAAAAGATCAATTGGATGAACTTATAGACGAATGGTGTCAATTCATTATCGGGTTGAGAATTTTATAAGCTAAGGTATATTGTCTTATTTCCTTTGATGAGAAATTTCGAGTTTTGAGTATAAATTAAATTCGAATTAATAAAGTGCAACGTTAATATATATTATCATGTTATGAATTTCGATCATTTGCCTTTTTTTCCAGGTTTATAGGTACATGTGTAGAAGATAGAGCTAAGATATTCATGTTGTTGTTGTTTCATGAGAATTCTCGAAGATAGAAAGATGTTTAGATGTAAATTCAATTTTGAATGTTTTAGGCATTTTAACTTGTAGAATTTTAACTTGTATCATAAATTTTGTAATTGTTGTTGTCTATATCATCAATTTATATATATGTGCAATTTTTATATATGTATATTTTATTGGAATGAAGCTACCGAATATGGAGCATAAAAGATAATTCTGAAAACCCGGATCAAAATATTGGAATAAGCTACCAAATATGATAAAAATTCTGATTAAAATAGATAATTTATTAAAAAAAATTATAAACAATAGACAACGCTTTAGGAGAAAAGCGCTGTAAAAAGTTAAAAAATAAAAAGCGCTGCCTAAAGTCTGAAAGCGCTGTCTAAAGTGGGGGAATAGACAGCGCTTTCAAAGGAAAGCGCTGTCTAAAGTGGACATAAGGCAGCGCTTTTACGTTGAAAAAAACGTTGTCTTTTCTTTTAGCAGCGCTGCTTTAGGCAGAGCTTTAAAGCGCTGTTAAAGGCCAAAAAAAGCGTTGTCTTTTCCTTTTTTTATAGTAGTGAAACGAGAACCATTACGAAGACATTTTCAAAATACTTTCAAAACTCACACCACAAGCACATTTTCAAACAAAAGCAATTGATCTAGCAAGCAACTAAGAGCCCGTAGATAACTACGGATGCAAATGGTGCTAATACCTTCCCTTTTCATAATCTACCCCCCGAACTCAAGAAAACATCTCAAAGGTCTTTCCTTTTCTTTTCAGCCTTTCCTTTTGGATAAAAAAAAAGTCGGTGGCGACTTTTGCTAACTGCAATATTTGCGATCAAACGCAAAACAACCAAGTCAGTTCTCCCACCGCGTTACAATAAGCTCTTTTATCGACGTCCTTGTACCGTTGTTAGCAAACACCTTTATCACGTTCGAACACTTCAATGAGACATGTCGCCTAAGCTCCACCATATCAAAAAGACTTTCAATATAATGAGTAGGTTCTTTACTCGAACCATCAGATACCACTGATGGATCATCATGAGGGAGAAGTATCTACATTGGGTCTAATACTCACCTAATGATCAAAGATTCACTCAAACAAGTGAGAGAAACCATATATATTCATTCAAAATCTTAAGATAATGAATATATAAGTGTTCTCACTTACAAAGTATTCAACCTCTATTTTTTAAAATAAAATATAGAATTTACGCAACTCATTTGTTTTTCAATAGAGATGTCTCAATGACAAAAGAAATTATTTGGCAGGACTTACTCTCATTCAGTTATAGCCCACTATCTTAAAAAATCACAAATAAAAATGAAATTAGTGTAGGCCATAAAGATTTTCTATGGTGGCGTGATGTTTTGTATACTTGTAGTAGTAGGATAGATGACAATATTAGCTTGTTTGTTGACAAAAATAGTAAGTAACATTGGTGAGAATACAAATTCTTAGACAGATTGTGGTATATGAACGTAATCTCTGAAGGATACTTTTTCCAACATTTATTCAATATGTAGCAATAAAGATGGCATTGTGTCTGTTATGGCCTTTTGGGTTGAGTTGAACTGGAATTGACATTTTAATTGGACGGAAGAACTTACAAATGAATCTATCAAAGTGTGATAGTGTTATTCTCTGATTGTCTATTGCGGAACCCTCGACAATGTAAACTATTTGAGAGCATATCTGTATCCTATGACACTAAGTTTTTTAGTAGTTGAATCTATCCAAAACTAAATAGCTCTTTTGTAAAACAAAATAAGCATCTCAAAAAGAACATTTAGCTCAACATAATTTGAGAGAAATTGTTTGTTTATGTGTATTAAACATATGTCTAACATAATTCTATTTAACTAAAGTTTAACTGTAATAAATTTTGGATCATGTACAATAGTCTAATCTCTCAACATAAAGTAATTATTAATCATAGAGTAAAATAATTTTGATTTTTTATTTAGCACCTCCATTTTTCTACCTACACCACCTTTCCAACCTCCATAATCACTCAAATCTCCATAACCTTTCTTACCTATTATTTCACCATTTTCCATCTCCATCATGTCCACTTCTTTATTCTTTTTCACCTCCATTTTGTTCACCCTCACTTTCTACACCTTCACCACCATTCACTTCTAAGCTCGATCCACTTGATCCTTGTCCAACCGTTTTGCCTCTTTTTCCACTTTTTTTATTTCTTTTCCAATTTTTCCAAGGATCATATGCATATACATGTATTCCAATTTTTGTTTCTACTTCTGTTGTTGTATCAACTGCAGAACAATAAATAACTTTTTGTTAAATATAATAACTGCAAAATGAAATTGCATGTTTAGTTTAAATATATGTATACATTGTTTTTCATCTTTGGATGATTCAATTGATACAATCGAAATAATAAGTAGTGCACAAACAAAAAACGTAGAGATAACAAATTTGGTTTTCATCCTTGATGAAGAATATATTGTAGTGAGATATGAATACAATTAGCAGTTATTTATAGTGATCATTAGTTATGATATTTAAAATATCACTAAAAAGAGTTTTAATTAGATTATATATATATATATATATATATATATATATATATATATATATATATATATATATATATATATATATATATATATATATATATATATATATATATATATATATATATATATTCGGCAGTTTGTGAGAATAATCTGCTATTGCACTTATTAAGCCATTGAAAGGATATTTATTAAAGGAGGTAAGAAGGTTTTTCACACTGAGACAATTAACAAGAGATTAAAAAGGTTGGTCATTTCTTTAAGCTTTGAACTTTTACAAGTTTGTGATTTTAGGTTACCGTTAACTAACATGAAAATCCTATTTTTCTTAAACTCTTACAATCTAAAATAAATTATACTAGAAGAACTCTAGACTATAGTAGAATCTCATTAGTTACATTTTTATACTGATTTAGTCTTTTGTCAACATTATTTAATATTTGGTTAATTTTATTTTTCAAACTAATCTTTAAATACATAACTTATATGTTTTGGTGTACAAAGGTCGAAGATAAAAATAATATGAAAAAAGAGAGAGAAAGAAGAGAAAGAGAATGACGGCTATAACAAATTTATTGAGAAATAAATTCTATTCACAATTGTATTTAAAACTGTTACAAATTTATTTAAATACACAAAATAAACTATCACGTAGGCCTTAACAAAAATATGTTTAATCGCTAAGCTAACAAAACAAACTAGGATCCCAGAAGCTAAACATACTTCTGGGACACAACTTCAGAAGGTACTGCTTATGACTAACACAAATACTTTTGAATATGAATTACTTCTAACATCATCCTTTAACTCATATTCAGCTAAATAAACATTACAACACCAATTTCATCCCTTAAACGGATAAAGTGTTCAGTCTTGACAGCTTTCGTCAGAACATCTGCAAATTGCTTTTGGGTGTTACAATGTACAACTTCTAGCACTCCATTATGGACTTGACTTCTCAGAAAATGGAACTTCATGTCAATGTGCTCGCTTCTCCCATGCAGCACTGGGTTCTTGGCAAGGCTTATAGTTGATTTGTTGTCAATCATCAACTTCACAGGTTTGTTCACCTTGATCTTCAGATCCTGTAACAAATTCATCAAAGAAACAACTTGACACATAGACAAAGCACTTGCAATGTATTCGACTTTACAAGTTGACAAAGAAACCACAAGTCGCTTCTTGGAGCACCAAGAAATGTGACTTTCCAAATATTGGAAAAAATATCCAAAATTACTTCTTCTACCAACTTTGTCTCCACACCAATCAGAGTCTGAAGAACATATTAGTTGTGCATCAGTTTTAACACCAGAAGGAAACAATACTTCATACTTCAGAGTCTCTTTAATGTACCTCAAAATTCTGACAGCAGCTTGATAATGTGACCACTTCGGTTTGTTCATAAACCTACTCACCTTTTTAACCACATAACAAATATCAGGTTTGGTATTACACATATACCTTAATGATCCAACCAAATGTTTGAAAGTTGTAGCATCTACATTATCACCCTCAACATCAGAATCTAGCTTGCGATTCATCTCAGTATGTGTGATTACAGTCTTGCAATTTGTTAACTCAAATCTCTTCAGAAGTTCAAATTCATACTTCAGCTGATGCAAAAGGATACCATTCTCAAAGTACAAAATCTTCATTCTTAGAAAATACACCATATTTCCCATATCAGTTATCACAAACTCATTCATCAACACCTTCTTGAACATGACTATCTCTTCTGAACAAATCTCTGTTAGCAATATATTATCAATATAGAGACACACTAGAATCATATTGCCTTCAGAAATATGTTTCACATAAACGGCATACTCCATCTCACATTCTTTCCAATCTTCATATTCCAAGATCTAGGAGCTTGCTTCAGTCCATACAACTCTTTATGTAGCATGTACACCATTCTTTCCTAATTCTTTTTTATAAATTCAGGAGGTTGTGATACGTATACCTCTTCTTGTAATGGAACATTCAGAAATACAGATTTCACATCCAGATATATTAGAGGAAAAATCCTATTTGCAGCTATAGCAATCACTAATATGATTATTTCCTGTCTAGCTACAAGTGCAAACACTTCAAAGTAATCTAGATCAGATTTCTGTAGAAATCCTCTAGCTACTAGCCTTGCTTTGTGTTTGTTAAACGGTGTGGCAAGTTATCGAGAGGGGGGTGAATAGATCACCTCCTTATTCTTCAAGGATTTAAAATCTTTTACCAAGTTTGTTAAAAGTAGCGGAAAAGTAAGGTCCTGAATCAACTTCCGTCTATTTTGAACCAACTACTAGAAAACCGGACATGCGATAAACTTGCTGGAATTTATTAGTATGAAATAGATGAATCTTACACACAGATTACTTAACGTTTTTTAATGCACTTATCACAAGATCAATGTTTCCAGTGAATTAAAACTTGTAAGAAATTTTTTCAAACGGTTGGCGTATGCTTGTTTGATGATTAATAATGGTGATTTGATGAAAGTATTTGAACAACTATTTTATCATTAAACAGAAAACTCAGCAAGCCAATTGAATCACAAATTTTCAGAAAATATAAAGAGATAGGGAGAAAGAAAGAACAATATGCAGGCAGTTTGGTAAGGAAGTTCCCCACTGTCGTCCTCGCGTGTGGGTATGTCTCCCTCTCAATTCCAAAATTGAAATTAAGAACTCTTATAACAATTTTGTTGAATGTTTGAATACAAGGTTACACTACACAGACAGAAATAAATCCCTAAGATCTTCTTCTTCTTGTAAGAACCTCCACTTGATATGAGCCTTATCAAGATTCCCTGCAAGATCCACAACCGATCCTCTGCTTCCATGACCTGTTTGAAAAAATCCCTCGGATTTCCAAACCCCTCACTACGGCTGAATCTGGCTTGTGCGACCGTGACTAACAAACCCTCAAGAACACGTTTGTTCTTGAAGGACAAACCCCTTGGTTTTTCCTTGAAGCCCCCTTCAGAATCTTCAACCCAGCTGAGATCCCTTGAATGCACAAATGAATGTTATCTCTTGATCTCTTGATCCAATTGAACAAAGATGATTGATTTTCGTTGTTGTTGTTGAATTAAGAAGATTGATAAGATGATGAACATGAAGTATCTTTCAGGCTTCTTGCTGCTCACAATTGATGCTCACAATTGTAATATGTGTAATGTTGTTTTCTGCTGAAAACTTACTTATATATGTAATAGAAAACGGTTAGAGACAAAAATTTGTATTATGAGTCGATGCATGTTAGCATGAGTCAATTCATGTTAGTTATGTAACACAAAATGACTCGATACATGTTGTTATGAGTTGATGCAAGCAGATATTACAACATATTACAGAACCAGCCATTTTACACGAATCAATGCATAACACATATGTGTCGACACATACCGGATTGAACATTTAATTTTTGAAGACAAAGCGTGTTATGAGTCGATGCATGATATTATATATCGATGCATAAACGTTCAAAAATGTTTTCCAGGGACATCAATATATCATGTGTCGATGCATGAAGTTATGTATCGATGCATAAAGGTTGAAGGTTGTATTCCAGGGGCATCAACATGTTATGTGTCGATGCATGAAGTTATCTATTGATGCATAAATGTTGAAGGTTGTATTCAAGGGGCATTAACATGTTATGAGTCGGTGCATAGCATGGATGTGTCAACTCATACTGAAGCAAAATCATTTTTATGATTCTTTGCTTAAGTATACGTCGATGCAAAGCTGTTTGTGTCGATTCATAACAGTGTTTTATGTGTAAAACACATTCTTAACTCATTTTAAACATGTTATACTATTTTTTTTTATAATGCACACATGTAGGTAACATTAATTGATTATTTCACATATATTTGCTATCATTCAAAACCAATTATATGAAGAGGTTCCTCACAAACTCCCCCTTTTTGATGATGGAAAATATTTGATGATGTCTGATGACACAGTATGGATGAATGAGCTTCTCCCCCTGAGTTTGTGCATATTAAGAATTCTTTTCTAACAATAACACCATCTTATTCTCCCCCTTTAACAACATCAAAAAGAGAATAAGATAGATTTTCAGCAATTTCAGCACAAATGAATTGAGATGCAATCTCAACAATCTTGTAACAAAAAGAACCAATGTCATTCACACAGAATGAGTCTTGGCATGAGCATGGTAATAACTGAGTAAACAGAAAATAATTAGGGTGAAAGCATTTAACACTGAGAATATTCAGTTTACATAAGCTATAGTAAAAACTATTTGAATAGAACATTAATACAAACTTCAGAATAAAAGACATAAGGACAAATGTTATGATATGTATGGCATGATATGCTTAAGGATTGTTTCCATCACAAGATTCATCATAGTTGTAGGGTGGAGGAGGCGGAGGAGGTGTGTTGATATCAGGGTTTTGGGTCATGAATTGATATCGTCGAAATCTGTTTTGGATATCGACGTTTCTGAAATTTTCCATGATTCCAGGATTATCACGACAGTCATCCATAAAGCTAGTCATTTTATTGTAGAATACTTGGTGCCATTTTACCAAATCCAAGTGCCATGAATGCTGGTTTTGATACATTTGCGTATGCTCCTCATGTCATTTTTCATGCTCCTTGTGCCATTCACTTTGCTGGTTATGCCAATGTCTCGCTTCTTCATGTCGAGATTCATTGACAACCTCCATTTGTTGAAACATGGCAATGAGATAAGCAGGAGCTTCCGAGGAAGAGCCTGCAGCAGTAGCGAGAGAACATGAGGTGGTGTAGTTTGATCAAATTGATGGTTTGTCAGAGACCACCGGTTTGGCACCCAATCATCCCAACCAATTCCAGCCTGTTTTGCCTCAGGTTGGGCATCCTCATTTATATCAGGCATGTCTGCATCAACAGGATCCTCATCCTCATAAATTTGTTCAGAGGGTATATCAAAATTATATACCGGTATATTGGACCCTTTCTCCTTAAAATAAAGACACTGACGATTTTTATCCCATCTGTATCCCATATGAGATAGGGTTGCCTTATTGAACTCTTGGGCAACAGTAGGGGAGACAAGAGGGACAAGAGGAATATCAAGATTCCAAAACTTGATGATTCTCATTATTTGTGCAGAATATCCAAGGGTTGTATTCTTCTGACTATTACGCATAAGAAACATGCGCTTGACGAAGTAGTTTGGCCAGTTTAGGGGTACCCTATCTAGCAGAATATGCAAAATATGAATATCTGACTTATCTAGTCTAGAGTGGCCACCGGATCTAGGACGCAATATATGAGAAATTATCCAGTGAAGCATTCTAGGAATTCTTTTGATTGTACCAGTGGTTATAGGTTCACACTCACCAAGAGGTCTATCAAGTTTCAAAATTAAGGCTACGAAAGCTTCCTCATCATAATCAGTATTAAAGCTTTGGTCATGATAGCTCTTCATTATTGACCTCCCAAATGGAATGCCAAAAATAGTTTTCCAGTCAATTGCTTCAAATACATACCTTCTTGTTCCAATTTTAACAGCATTTATTCGTTTCTAAACCAGCATAAGGCCCTTATAAAGTCTTCATGATAATATTCTCTAACATTTAAAAAGGACCCTAATTGTTGAGCATCTAAAATATCACATACATCTGTGATATGAAGAGTCAAAACCTCAGCCTTGTTGAAGACATGAGGCTTCATAACTAACCTTGTTTTGAAATATTGCTCAAATTCTTCAGTAATGGCAGGATGCGTGATGGACAAAGCACTAGGAGGGATATCTGTAGCAGATCCAGATGGTCCTGCACCAAGTTTTCCCTTGCCTTTTTTCTATGGAGGCATTTTCTTTGTTGAAGAAGGGTAGTCAAGAATTTGGAGATGAGGGTATTGGAAGATGAAGTGAATGATGAGAATGGCAAATGATGACTAGGGTTAGCCGATGTATGTAATGAATGAGATAATTGGAAAGAGTTTAGAACATAAAATTAGGTAGATGGGTTGACCCAACTCAAATTAAAGGCATTAATTATCCTTATGTGTCGACACATCCTGTATTGAAGAACTATTTTTAATGTTTCGCATCGACCCAAGAATCGTATGTGTCGACCGGATGTGACATATGTCGACGCAAACCTTAATGTGTTGACCTGAAAACAATTTTGATTTATGTTTTTGCATTTTTCTTCAGTATGAGTCGACTCAACTATATGAGCTGACTCATAACAGTAAATTTTAACAGAAGTGCAGTTTTCTACAAGTTTCTGTGAACAGTTGGATATGAGACCCATTTGCAATTATATGATTATGAAAAATGAATTATCTAAAGATGATTATGCATACATAATAGTGTAATGCAATTTTCATATGTCAAGTTCAAACAATTTATGTAAAATATATATATATATATATATATATATATATATATATATATATATATATATATATATATATATATATATATATATATATATATATATATATATATATATATATATATATATATATATATATATATATATATATATATATATATATATATATATATATATATATATATATATATATATATATATATATATATATATATATATATATATATATATATATATATATATATATATATATATATATATATATATATATATATATATATATATATATATATATATATATAGACAGTACTAATGGAACAATTAAGGTCAATTTATAAGTAATCATAGAATTCTTACAGAGAATGTAGAGAGGAAAGATATTATCTCAGTTGATGAGATGTTAAGACACACGTACGAAAGCTAAAAACACATCTCAACAGCATGGTGAGATACAAATATAATTTTAGTACATGTATGCTTAAGACATCAAAAGAGATCTAAAATCCCTAGCTCACGACGAATGTTGAAGAAAGGTTCTGTTGCTAGGGGTTTTATAAAAATGTCAGCAAGTTGATTTTTAGTATTAATATGCTCAAACATAACATCCTCCTTTTCAACATGATCGCGAATAAAGTGATTCCTAATCTCTATGTGTTTAGTGTGTGAGTGTAAGACAGGATTCTTAGTAAGATTTATAGCACTTGCATTGTCATATTTTATTGGAATACGTTTTAATTGAATATCATAGTCTTGTAATTGTTGCTTCAGCCATAAAATCTGAGCACAACAACTATCGGCTATAACGTATTCAGCCTCAGTGGTTGACAAAGCAATAGAAACCTGATTTTTTCTATGCCAACTCACTAGAGAGTTTGAAAATAAATGACATGTTCCACTAGTGCTTTTCCTATCTGACTTGTATCCAGCAAAATAAGAATCAGAGTAACCTACTAAACTGCAATCGCTTCCCTTGGAATACCATAACCCATACTTAGATGTACTATTGAGATACCTAAGTATACGCTTGACAACTTTCAAGTGGGATTCCATAGGATCCGATTGATATCGTGCACATGTGCAAACACTAAACATGATGTCAGGCCTAGATGCCATAAGATTAAAAAAGGGATCCAATCATACCTCTATATTTCTTGACATCAACACTCTTACCATGTCCATCCTTATCTAAATTCTCGTTGGTAGGCATAGGGGTGTCAATTGATTTTTAGTTGTTCATTCTAAATCGTTTAAGAAACTCTTTGCAATATTTTGTTTGACATACAATTGCGCCTTCATTGAACTGCTTTATTTGGAGACCGAGGAAGTAGTTTAGCTTCCCCATGAGACTCATCTCAAATTCACCATGCATAACCTTAGAAAATTATTCAACCAATGTAGGTTAGTTGAACCAAAAATAATATCATCTACATATATTTGAACTAAAAGAATGTGCTTTCCTTTATGTTTAGTGAAAAGAGTGGTATCCACTTTACCTCTTGAATATCCATGATCAAGTAGAAATTTACTAAGTCTTTCATACCAAACCCGAGGGGCTTGCTTAAGACCTTATAACGCTCATTTTAATTTGAAAACATAATCTGGATATTCATTATTCTCAAAACTGGGAGGTTTTGAGACATATACCTCTTCATTTATTACTCCGTTTAGAAAAGCACTCTTTACGTACATTTGATAAAGCTTAAAATTTTTTGCACACGCATAAGCGAGCAAGAGACGTATAGCCTCATGGAGAGCAACTAGAGAATAAGTATCCTCATAATCAATGCCCTCCTCTTGGTTATAAGCTTGTGCCACTAAGCGTGCTTTATTGCGGGTTATCACTCTGTTTTCATCAAGTTTATTTCTAAAAACCCACTTAGTGCCTATGATATGATGGTCTCACGGACGAGGGACAAGTTCCCAAACGTCATTTATTTTAAATTGATTGAGTTCTTCTTGCATGGCCATTAGCCAAAATTCATCAATCAAGGCGTCTTTGGCATTTTTAGGTTCTACTTGTGAAACAAAAGCGAAGTGATAACAGAAATTACTTATCTTAGAGAGAGTCATCACTCCTTTTGAAATATCTCCCAATATGTTGTCAATGAGATGCTCTTTTGAGGATTTCCAAGTTGGTGGAAGATGATTTACTTCCGTTGACTCTTCTTCCTCATCTTTTGCATGGATTGTATCTTTTTCCTCCTCATCGTCAACTGTTTTGGACTGATCAATTTCCTCAACAGTTTCGTTGAGTATGTCTTCTGTAGATACACCTGTATCATCAAGAGAAATACCTTTTCCGACATTTTTCGGATAAGATTCATCAAAAGAAACATAGACTGACTCCTCAATAGTAAGTAAATGCTTATTATATACTCTATATGCTTTACTTGATTGTGGGTATCCGAGAAAGATACCTTCATCTGTTTTTGCATCAAATTTCCCAAGATTTTCTTTACCATTATTCAAAACAAAACATTTACAACCGAATACGTGAAGATGTAACAAGTTTGGCTTTCTTCGTTTTAAAAGTTCATAAGGTGTTTTCTCCAAAATAGGACGGATTAATATTCTGTTTAAAACATAACAAGTTATGCTAATTGCATCAGCCCAAAAATATTTTGATAATCCACCCTCATTGAGCATTGTTCTTTCTAACTCCTCTAAAATGCAATTTTTGCGCTCCACAACTCCATTCTGCTGTGGAGTTCGAGGTGCTGAAAAATTATGCTCAATACCATGCTTGTCACAATACTTATCAAAGAGATGGTTTTAAAATTCACCTCCATGATCGCTTCGAATTGTAATTATTTTTAATTCCATTTTGTTTTAAGATAGTTTTGCAAAACTCTTAAAAGCATAAAAAGTTTCATCTTTTCTATGAAGGAATATAGTCCAAGTAAATCTAGAGTAGTTGTCAACGATTACAAAACCATAATAATTTCCACCTAGACTTTTTGTTCTAGAAGGTCCAAAGAGGTCCATATGGAGAAGCTCAAGGGGTCGTGAAGTGGAAATCATATTTTTAGATTTGAAAGAGACCCTCGTTTGCTTTCCCATTTAGCACGCGTCACATAGGTGATCCTTTGTAAATTTTATCTTTGGAAGACCCACTACTAGATCCTTACATACAACCTTATTAAGTAAATCAAAGTTAACATGCGCTAGACGTCTATGCCAAAGCCAAGAATCATCATTCAAGGTGACTAGACACTTAGTGCTTGTTAATGATACATCAAAAAGGTCAAGCATATAGACATTGTTTACTCTAATACCCTTAAACACAATATTCTGTTCAGTATTTTCAATTATGCACAAGTGTTTATGAAAGTAACTTTATAAACCTTGTCACACAATTAGCTAATACTTAACAAATTGTGTTTAAGCCCCTCTACTAAATGGACATCATAAATAGTAGTGGTAGAGGGATTACCTACACTACCTTTACCGAGTATCGCTCCTTTGTTATTGTCTCCATAAGTAACAAATCCCTTTTTCTTTGCTTTGAAGTCAATGAAAAGCGATATGTCACCTGTCATGTGCCTTGAACACCCGTTGTCTAGAAACCATATTCTATCCATGAATGTAGGACACTTTTCCTGCAATATCAAAAGAGAGAGATAGGTATCCAATTTTTATTGGGTTCATGTGGATAAGTGGTAACATGGTTACCTTTAAGCCTCCATTGGTAAATGCCTTTAGGAAAAAGAAATCTCCTAAACTTATATTTTTAAATTGTATGACCAAAAGGACAACAATAATGACAAAACCATGATGATGATGTATTTTCTTACTGATGCTCATTGAATCCTTTGGAATCTTTTCAACAAAAGAATATTTTGCATATGGTGGATTCAACGTTTTCTTAAAAAATCTAGGATCGACGATAAAAGTAACCTTTGGTTGTAAAGCTTTTTCCAATTAGGCATTAAGAGTTCTAACCTCTTGTTTCCAAATATGAAAAACTTCACATTCCCTTCTAGGAACACATCCTCTAACATCCTTATCCTTTGAACTTTCTGCAATACTAGCTTTTAGATATTTTAAGTCTTTTTCAGCTTTATAGACTTTACTCTCTAAGTGAAAATATTTGTTTATCAGGGGATAATCTCTTAAAAGCATCTTCAGCTTTATTTTGCAGTTTTTCAAAAGCTATTTTTAGTTCAGAAAAAGACATAGAAGAAAAGTTGTTAGGATATGCTTGTCGTGGTTGTTTTTCTTGTGGTAGGACCGATTTTTGGTATGTGCCATGAGACATAAATCTGCAGTCTCATCACTATCACTTGAACTGTCATCGTTTGATAAATCACTATTGATTTCCCATACAATGTAAGCTCTTCTTTGTTTATTGAACTTCTTTGGTGGAGCTTTTCCTTTGTCCTTTTTCATCTTTGGACAATCCGGTTTGTAGTGTCCAACTTTACCACAATTGTAGCAAGGTCCTTTACTTCTTTGCTTTTTATTCTCTTCTTGCCTTGGTTCTTTGGATTGTTCTCAAAAGCTTATGGGATTCTTATCGGAGTGCTTGATTCCATTCTTTCAAATAAACCTATTGTATCTCCAAACAAAAAGTCCCATTTCTTCGTCATCAGAATTTTCAACACTAGTTGAGTCATTATCATCTTGCTCTTTGTTTGAGGAGTTGGAGCTAGAAGCCATTAGAGCTATTGACTTCTTCTCACCCTCCCTGTCTTTAATCTTCTCCTTCTTACTCTTGTTTTCATATTTTTCAAGACTTTCCAATTCTTGTTGATGTTCTTCCAGCTTGCCAAACAGAGTTGTAATGGTAAGTGCAGTGAGGTCATTGGCTTCCTTGACAGTTGTTACTTTAGGTTGCCATTCCCTGCTAAGACATCTCATAATTTTATTAGTAGCAGTTTCATTGGAAACAGGTTTTCCAAGTGCATTTAAACGACTCACAAGATGAACGGATCTCTTTTGCATGTCGGAGACAAATTCTCCTTGTTTCATGCGAAAGAGCTCGAACTCTTGATTGAGTATGCTAATGCGGGACTGTTTAACTTCAGTAGTTCCCTCGTGAGTAATTTCTAAAGCATCCCACATTTCTTTAGCGAACGTGCAATGAGACACCCTATAATACTCATCAACACCAAGTGCTGAGATTATCATATTTCTGCCTCTTCAATCGCACGACCATTTCTTTTCATCTATTTCATTCCATTGATCCTAAGGTTTAGGTACTATTGCACCTGCATCACTCCTCATGGTAATTTGAAAAAGGACCATGCTGAATGTCAGTCCATACATTCTTGTCAATGGAATTTATGTGTACTCGCATGTAATTTTTCCAGTAGCCATGGTTTTCACCATTGAAAACAGAAGCTCTATTATACGCCCCCTTTGGTTCAAAGGCTATGGCGTTACTAGTAGACACAAAGCACCAGCTAACCGACACACTGATACCACTTGTTAGACGGTGTGGCGAGTGATCAAGGGGGGGGGGGGTGAATAGATCACCTCCTTATTCTTCAAGGATTTAAAATCTTTTATCAAAGTTTGTTAAAAGTAGCGGAAAAGTAAGGTCTTGAATCAACTTCCGTCTATTTTGAACCAACTACTAGAAAACCGGACATGCGATAAACTTGTTGGATTTTATTAGTATGAAATAGATGAATCTTAAACACATATTACTTAACGTTTTTAATGCACTTATCACAAGAACAATGTTTCCACTGAATTAAAACTTGTAAGCAATTTTGTCAAATGGTTGGCATATGCTTGTTTGATGATTAATAATGGTGATTTGATGAAAGTATTTGAACCAATATTTTATCATTAAACCTAAAACTTAGCAAGCCAATTGAATCACAAAATTGCGGAAAATATAAAGAGATAGAGAGAAAGAAAGAACAATACGCGGTCATTTTGGTAAGGAAGTTCCCCAATGTCGTTCTCGCGTGTGGGTACGTCTCCCTCTCAATTCCAAAATTGAAATTGAGAACTCTTATAACAATTTTGTTGAATGTTTCAATACAAGGTTACACTACACAGGAAGAAAGAAATTCCTAAGATCTTCTTCTTCTTGTAAGAACCTCCACTTGATATGAGCCTTATCAAGATTCCATCCAAGATCCACAACCGATCCTCCGCTTCCACGACCTGTTGGAAAAAATCCCTCTGATTTCCAAACCCCTCACTATGGCTGAATTCAGCTTGTGCGATCGTGACTAACAAACCCTCAAGAACACATCCGTTCTTGAAGGACAAACCCCTTGGTTTTTCCTCGAAGTCCCCATCATAATCTTCAACCCAGCTGAGATCCCTTGAATGCACAGTTGAACCTTATCTCTTGATCTCTTGATCCAATTGAACAAAGATGATTGATTTTCGTTGTTGTTGTTGAATTAAGATGATTGAGAAGATGATGAGGATGAAGTATCTTTCAGGCTTCTTACTACTCAGAATTGCTGCTCACAATTGTAATATGTGTCATGTTGTTTTCTGCTGAAAAACTTACTTATATATGTAACAGAAAACGGTTAGAGACAGAAATTCATATTATGAGTCGATGCATGTTAGCATGAGTCGACTCATGTTAGTTATGTAACACAAAATGAGTCGATACATGTTGTTATGAGTCGATGCAAGCAGATATTACAACATATTACAGAACCAACCATTTTATATGAGTCAATGCATAACACGTATGTGTCGACACATACTGGATTGAACTTTTGATTTTTGAAGACAAAACGTGTTATGAGTCGATGCATGCTGTTATGTATCGATGCATAAACGTTCAAAAATGTTTTCCAGGGACATCAACATATCATGTGTCGATGCATGAAGTTATGTATCGATGCATAAAGGTTGAAGGTTGTATTCCAGGGGTATCAACATGTTATGAGTCGATTCATAGCATGGATGTGTCGACTCATACTGAAGCAGAATCATTTTTATGATTCTTTGCTTAAGCATGCGTCGATGTAAAGCTGTTTGTGTTGACTCATAACCGTGTTTTATGTGTAAAACATATTCTTAACTCATTTTAAACATGTTATACTATTTTTTTTCAATGCACACATGTAGGTGACATTCATTAAAATTTTCACATATATTTGCTATCATTCAAAACCAATTATATCAAGGGGTTGCTCACAATGTTTGCCAATTAATTTATCTGGCTTAAACTTTTTCTTGAAAACCCATATGATGTTGATGGCTTTCTTCTCCTTTGGAATCTTAGTCAACTTCTAAGTCTTGTTTCTTTTTATAGCCTCAAGTTCTTCTTTCATGGACTTAATCCACATTATATTCTTAAGAGCTTCTTCAACACTAACTGGTTCAGAGTCTACTAACATGGCACATTAAATGACTTTTCCCTCAGAGTCTACTTCAATATCTTACAGCATGTCAAACTCTGCGAATCTCCTTGGTATTTGTCTTTTTCTTTGTGGCCTCTTGACTTATTCAGAATTTAGTTATGATTCTGGAACCATATCACCTTCTGGACTCCCCTTAGAAGTTCGACCACCTCCATAAGTTCCACCTTTAGAAGCGTGACCACCAGAATCTTGACCACCATATTATGAATCATCATCAGAACCTGGATCAAAATCAAATTCACCTTCAGAATCAGAATCATCTTTTGACTCTGACTCGTCTTCAGAGTCTCCTTCTGACTCTGACTTAACTTCAAAATCTTCAGACTCTGACTCGTCTTTAGGTAAATCTTCAGAAGTTACCTTAGGTTTAACACTACACCAGAGTTGGATTGAGACTTTCTCCAATCCCATGTTTTTACCCTTTTACAATGAAGTCTATGTTAACTGCAATTTTACTAGAGACTGGATAATTAAGCTTGTACGCACCTATATTGTTGTAGCCAATTAGTAACATTACCTTGCTTCTATCATCTATCATGCAACTTTTTTCTCTTAGCATCTAAAACATGTTTGTAACAAACTGAACCAAATACCTTGAAGTAAATCACACTTTTCTTATCTCAAGTCCACTTCTATAAATGAATAGTTTTCTTCAGCTTCTTCGTTGGATACTATTGAGCACATACATTGAAATGGAAACAACTTCTCCCCACATCGTATGAGGCAACTTCTTATCTTTCATCATTCTCCTTTTCATATCAAGCAAAGTTCTGTTTCTTCTTTTAGAAAGACCATTGTGTTGATGAGTGTATGAAGAAGTAACCCCTTGCTCCATTTTGTTCTCCTCACAATTGAACTTTGTATAGTTATACTCGCCTCCACCATTAGTTCTGAGAACTTTCAACTCCTGACCACTCCATTTCTTAGCCTTCATCTTGAACTTCTGAAACTCGGTAAACACCTCATTCTTAAACTTGATGAATTCTACCCATGCCATTCTTGTGAACTCATCCATAAAAGACATAAAATACTTGTTTCCTCCAAGTGAAGGTTCTAGAAATGGTCCACATACATCAGAATGTACTACTCCTAGAGCATGCTTTGATCTTGGGGCTACTTCTGACGTAAATGGAAATATGAGTTGCTTGTTTTTTATGCATACCTCAAATGACTTCTCAGGCTTTACAATCTTCTGAATTCCATGTACCAGCTTCTTAAAACTTAGATTCCATAAGCTTCTAAAGTTCATATGCCCCAATATCTTATGTCATAACTCACTATTACCTTCAGTGCCTTCTGCACTAAGGTATTTAGTCTCAGCTTCCTCCACATTCACCTTGAATATTCTGTTGCTTCCCTGCTCAGATTACATAATCAACTTCTGACTGAAATCATACAACTTCAAGAGATTGTTCTTCATAGTAATTGAGAAACATTTCTCAATGAGCTAGCCTACACTCATCTGATTTCTCTTCATGCCAAGAACATACCAAACATCTTTGATCAGAACGGTTCTTCAATTCTTCAACCTGACTTTGACATTTCTCATACCTTCTGCATTAAGGTACTTATCATCAGCACATCTGATCTTTGTCCTCTTTCTGGAGTCAAAATCAACCAGCCATTATTTGTTTCAAGTCAAGTGACATTTCTCATGCCTTCTGCATTGAGGTACTTATCATTAACACATCCGATCTTTTTCCTCTTTCTGGAGTCAAAATCATCCAGCCATTGTTTGTTTGTAGTCAAGTGATTTGAGTCACCAGTATATATATACCACCAGTCTACCAAATACTTACCACCATACTCAGAAGCCATCAATAACACATGTTCATCAACAAAATCTCTTCTATCTATATTTGATTTTTCTGATTTCCTTCCCTTGTTTGACCAACAATCTTTAGCAAAGTGGCCAAACTTCTTTCAACAGTAACATTGAACCTTCTTCTTGTCAAATTTCTCATTTCCCTTATGATATTTCTTCTCATCAGAATTGAAGGCTTCTGACTTCTGGGAACTACCACTTTGTCTCTTTTTGACTTCTGACCAAGAATGTTTCTGGTCCTTCTTAACAAAAGAAGCTTTTAGAGCCTGCTCAACCTCTCATTCAGAGGTTCTCTCAGTCAGACACAACTCTTGTGCCTATAGACTACTTTATAGCTCTTCAATTCTCTTGGTATCTAAATCTTTAGAATGTTCAATTGCTACAACAATGTAATCAAATTGAGGAGTAAGAGACCTTAATATCTTCCCAATGATTACTTATTTAGAAAGAATTTCTCCATACAATTTCATCTCATTTGTGATCATAATCACTTTAGAGATGTAATATGGTACATTCTCATTGTTCTTCATGTTGAGATTCTCATACCGCTTACGTAGACATTGAAGCTTCACCTTCTTCACTGACACATCATTGTCATAGCACTGTATCAATATATCCCACACAACCTTCGTCGTCGTCGTTGAATCAACAATTTTCTCAAACATGTTCGCATTCACACACTGATGGATGTAGAACAACACTTTATGATCTTTCTTCCTCGCATCTCTTTGTGTGTTTCTCTGTTCCTCCGTCGCATCCGCTGCAACTTGAACATAACCTTCGGTAACAAGATCAAGAACATTTGAGCACCGAACAACACACACTGTGAATCATCCACTGATTTTAATTCTTTCCATCAAACACCAAAAGCTTAGTATTCAAACTGTTTCTGCCGCTCATCTTCATTTTTGTGCACTGAAACTCAAACTCAAATCTCACAAAACACTCGAGTTTCCTGATCCCGCAAAATTAAGAAATGCAATTCTGTTACGATTTCGATAACAGATTCAACACGAATTTAAACAACAAAATCAATTACATACGCTTCACGTGCACTCGTGTGTCCCTACGAATCGAACCGAAGCTCTAGATACCAATTATTGGTGCACGAAGGTTGAAAATGAAAATGAATATGGAATGAGAGAATGACGGCTACAACAAACTTGTTGAGAAAGAAACTCTATTCATAATTGTATTTAAAACCCTAGTTACAAACTTGTTTAAATACACAAAATAAATTGTCACGTAAACTCTAACAAAAGTATACTGAATAATTAAGGTAACAAAATAAATTAGAATCTCAGAAACTAAACATACTTCTGAAAATATACATCATATAACAAATATAGCGCTTAAGTTTGTATACATTATTTTAATTACTAAAATGAGATAAATAATTTGAAGAATTTATAAAAATAAATTTAAGAAAAATTGTGAAAATTTTTATGAACTATTTTGTTAAAGTATTTCAAGTGTCATAACATTTATGCTGATATATATTGGTTTTAAAATGTAAACTAATGCCTTTAGTATTAACGTGAAGGACGACTATTAAGGTGGAAAAAAATCTTACCTACTTAATACAGGTTTATAGTTTAACCTATTTAATTGTCACTTGACCAGATCGATTTATAAAATATAAAAGAATTATGCTTTTCTAAAAACCTTTTAAGTTAAATAGGTTAGAGTTCAGTTATAAAAAACAACCTACAAAATTTAATAGATCGTCATATATATATATATATATATATATATATATATATATATATATATATATATATATATATATATATATATATATATATATATATATATATATATATATATATATATATATATATATATATATATATATATATATATATATATATATATATATATATATATATATATATATATATATATATATATATATATATATATATATATATATATATATATATATATATATATATATATATATATATATATATATATATATATATATATATATATATATATATATATATTACATAAATAAAAATATAATAGTTATTAATTATAATAAAATATTAAAACACTTTTTTAGAGACGTTAGTCACGATCTTTTATCAAGCATCACAAATAATATTTTATTTAATTTAATTTTTGAAGTAATTTATGTATAAAGTTGTGTGGTAGTTACATACACATAATTTTTATGTTAAAGTTGTATATAAAGTGTACAAATTCATAAAACTCAAATCAAACGTATTATAAAACATAACTAACAAGGCTTGTCAAAAAAAAAAAAAAAGACATAACTAATAAGGATGTAATATGTAAAATATGTGTATACACCCTCGAGTGTTTAATCATTTTTGTAATGAAATTAGTAAATTGTGCTCTGTGCGGCTCGAGTGTTTAATCATTTTTGTAATGAAATTAGTAAATTGTGCTCTGTGCGGATATATTTATTTGATATTATATATAATTTATTTAAATATTTATAATATTGAATAATAAATATTATTATATAAAAAATAATGATATTTATGTGTTTGTATAAGTTAAAATAATTTTGTATAGTAAATTTAGATTCAAATGCTTATTAAAAGCAATATTTATTAAAAAAAATTGTGTGAATTTAATTGATCATGTCCTATTACAAATTTATATAATATGATATAGATTTTATTTAAATATATATATATATATATATATATATATATATATATATATATATATATATATATATATATATATATATATATATATATATATATATATATATATATATATATATATATATATATATATATATATATATATATATATATATATATATATATATATATATATATATATATATATATATATATATATATATATATATATATATAAATTTGAAATGAGTTATTTAATTATAAAATGAATAATAATAATAATAATAATAATAATAATATAATAGAAGTTTAATTTGAATATTTGAAAATAAGAATTTTTTATCTCAAATAAAGATAATTATTAATTAAAATAAAATAGTTATTTTATTGATTGTGCTCCGTGAAAAAAATAGAAATTTTGACATTTTAAAATAAGAATTTAGTGTTTCAAATGAAGATAATTGTTAATTGAAATAAAATATGTATTTTACTGATAGTTCCTTGTGAGAAAAATAGAAATATTGACATTTGAAAATAATAATTTTGTGTCTCAAATAAGTATAGTGTTAACTAAAATAAAATAGGTATTTTGTTGATAGTAATCCGTGAAAAAATTAAAAATTTTGACATTTGAAAATAATTTTTTAATAATTATGAATAATTTTGACATTGAATTTTTTTTTAATAATCATGTTAATTTAATTTATTAATTTATTTATGTTTAGAAAAATAAAAAGAAAAGATAAATTTGAGAGAGAGAAAATTAAAATAAAAGTGAAAATATTGGAGAGAAAAATACAAAAGAGAGAGAAAAGTAAGTAGAAGTGAAATGAAAAATAAATGTGAAAAAAGAAGTGAGATAAAATAAGAATTAAAAAAATGAAAGTGATTTTGTATTGTCAAGTGTCAATATTTGATCGAATAAAGAGTGTAAATTTATTGATTTTTATGTAAATATTTATATATCCTTTTGATAGTGTAATTTAATTTAAAGAAGAAAGACATTTTTAATAATTTGATAGTCTTTAATTTTAATAGCTAAATAGTTTATTATAATTATATATTATTATAGAATAATTATAATTGTTATAACTCAATTTAATATTTTTCATAAATTTGTTTGAGCTTATGAGTGAAAACTCAATTTTTAACAATCTTTATAAAATAAATTTTTAAATAGGTTATATGGTCAGATTAAACTTTAAAAAAAAGAAAAGTAAAGAAAAATAATAATAAACCTATAGAGTATGAGTTAAACTCTAATTAGTAAAATATATTCTAAATCATACTCAGAAACTTTATTATGACATATTCTTTTATTAGTAAAATATATTCTAAATCATACTCAAACTTTCTAAAATTTATGGATGAACCTGTGCTACTAATGGCTACTAATTCTGATGGAAAATACTCAGAAGATTGGTGGTATATGGACACTGGTTGTTCAAATCACTTAACTAGAAACAAACAATGACTGACAGACTTTGACTCCAGAAGAAGAACAAAGATCAGATGTGTTGACGATAAGTATCTTAATGCAGAAGGTATGTGAGATGTCAGAGTTAGAGTGAAGAATGGGAAAGACATTCTGATCAAAGACGTTTGGTATGTTCTTGGTATTAGAAGAAATCTGATGAGTGTGGGTCAGCTGATTGAGAAAGGTTTCTCATTTGTTATGAAAAACAATCTCTTGACGTTGTATGATTCCAATCAGAAGTTGATTATGAAAGCTAAACAAGGAAGCAACAGAACATTCAAGGTGAATGTAGAAACAGCTGAAGCAACGTGTCTTAGTGTAGAAGAAGATGAAAGTGACAGTAAGCTGTGGCATAAGAGGTTGGGGAATTTGAACTAAGAAGCCTAGGGCATCTATGTTCTAAGAAGCTTGTACATGGTATTTTGAAGATTGTGAAGTGTGAGAAGTCATGTGAGATATGCATGAAAGGCAAGAAACCCATATTTCCATTTGCATTAGAAGTAGCCCCCAGAGTGAAGTATGCTCTGGGAGTAGTACATTCTGATGTATGTGGACCATTTCCAGTACCTTCACTTGGAGGAAACAAATATTTTATGTATTCTATGGATGAGTTAACAAGAATGACATGGGTAACACTCATCAAGTTCAAGCATGAAATGTTTACTGAGTTCCATAAGTTTAAAGTGAAAGCTGAGAAGCAGAGTGGTCAGAAGTTGGAGATTTTGAGAACGGATGGTGGAGGTGAGTATAACTCTACAGAGTTCCAGAAATTCTGTGAGGATAATGGAATAGAACATGAGGTTACTTCTCCATATACTCCTCAGCACAACGGTCTTGCTGAAAGAAGAAATAGAACTTTGCTTGATATGACCAGAAGTATGCTGAAAGAAAAAAGCTACCTCACGTGTTATGGGGAGAAGCTGTTGCCACATCAGCATATATTATTAACAGGTGTCCAACGAAGAAGCTGAAGGAAGTTGTTCCTTTAGAAAAATGGACTGGAGATAAGCAGAGTGTCAGTCATCTGAAGGTGTTTGGCTCTGTCTGTTACAAACACGTTCCAGAAGCTAGAAGACAAAAACTGGATGATAGAAGCAAAGTAATGTTGCTGGTGGGGTATCACAGTACATGTGCGTATAAGATTTATTGTCCAGAAACTAATAAAGTTGAAGTCAGCAGAGACGTTGTGGTGAAAGAGTCTAAAGCATGGGATTGGAACAAGTCTCAGTCAGATTCTGGTATAGTGCCAACACTAGAGTTAGCTTCTGAAGATGTTTTAGAAAGTTCTGAAGATGAGTCAGAAGGAGATTCTGACAATGGATCTGATTCTGATCCAGATGCTGATGATGATCCAGAATCTGGTGGTGATCATATTTCTGGAAGGGAAAACTCTGAAGGTGGTAACTCTGAAGGTAGTAGTTCTGCTGCAGTTTTAGAACAAGCTCAAAGACCACAAAGAATCAGACCAAAAACAAGAAGGTTTGCAGATTTCAACATGTTGCAGGATAATGAAGTTTACTCTGAAGGAGAAGTTGTTTAGTGTGCCATGTTAGTAGATTCTGAACCAGTGGGCATTGAAGAAGCTCTCAAGAAGAAAGAATGTCTGAATGCCATGAAAGAAGAATTTGAGGCAATAGAAAGGAACAAAACATGGAAATTGACTAAACTTCCATATAAGAAAAAAGCCATCAGCGTCAAATGGGTTTTTAAGTTGAAACTTAAGCCATATGTTTCAATTGGAAAGCACAAAGCTATACTAGTAGCTAGAGGTTTTCTTCAGAAACCTGGGCTAGATTAATTTGAGGTGTTTGTGCCTGTGGCTAGGCACGAAATAATCAGACTGGTGATTGCTTTAGCTGCAAATAGAAATTGGCCTTTAATGCATCTGGATGTGAAGTCTGCATTTCTGAACGGTCCATTACAGGAAGAAGTTTATGTGTCACAACCTCCTGGATTTGTGAAAAAGAATCAGGAATGGATGGTATACAAGTTGAATAAATCTCTGTATGGACTGAAGCAAGCGCCCAGAGCTTGGAATCTGAAAATTGATTCTTTTTTCAAGAAGCAGAAGTTTCAGAAATGTGAGATGTAATATGGAGTTTATGTGCAACACTCTGATAACAATATGATTCTGGAGTGTCTCTATGTTGATGACATTTTGCTAACAGGAAGCTGCCCAGAAAATATCAAGAAGTTCAAAGAAGTTCTGATGAATGAGTTCGAGATGACAGATCTAGGAAAAATGACATATTTCCTAGGGGTGGAGATTTTATACTCGGAGAAAGGTATCATTCTACATCAGTTGAAGTACGAACTAGAACTTCTGAAGAGATTTAAGCTGCAGAATTATAAAGTTGTTATGACACCATCAGTGTTGTACCCCAAAATTTTCCCTCCCATATTCTTCAAGATTTGCCAAGATCAATCTTTAGATGATTCAAAATCTCTCAAGGATTGCACAGTCCAATTGCCTCCTAACACAATCAAAATTAGGGTTTTGGTTCTTGCAAAGAAAATGAGGTTTTCAAGGGTCCAATCAAGTCCTATATGCCTATACACATTGTCAAGCATCCATATGTCAAGTTTCAAGACTCACAACATCAAATTGCACAGTCAAAAACCCTAATTACTCCACAGTCAACTGCAGGGACAAAATGGTCATTTGACAGTCAAAAGTCAAATTTTTTGGTCAACATCTTATTTTGAAGCCACAAACATCATTTGATCAATTCTTGATCATGATTCTCAAAGCATGGCTCAAAAAGTCTCAAGATGCAAAAGCTTCTATTTTTGGACAGCTGAAAAGTCAACTGCAAATTGACCAGGGTATAACGTCTTCATGGTTTATCAGAAAAATCCCATCCAAAGCTCATTTTAAAGATAATGACATTTCCTACAACTCATCTTCACACTCCAAGTCCAAGAAATGCTCTCACAAAAAGTTATCAATTTCAACATTATAGGTCATTTTCAAAAGTCAACAAAAAGGCACTTTAAGTCAAAGACCATAACTTGATATTGGTAAATCAAAATGACATGGGACCAAAGGCATTGGTTAGAGGACTTCAAGACCTTTCCAAAATGTCCAAGAACATGATCATAGCCTCAAAATTGAGCAAGATATGCATTGGAGAAGTTGGGAAATTTTTGGGAACTTTGAAAAGTCAACTTTGCCTAAAACACTTCAAAAATGCTAATGGGCCTCAAATTCTTCCTTGAATCATTACCCAAAGCCTATGAACGACCCATTAAGCTCAAAGGGATTTATTTTCTTATTTTTAATTAATTAATTGAATTTTTATTCTTATTAATTCATTTAATTAGATTTAATTATGAGAAAAATATCAAATAATGCCTTTCAAATCTTTTTGTGCAGCAAATTCACTCATTATATGCTAAAGATTTCGTGCACCAATCAACAAGACAAGATCATCCATATTTGGCAAGATTTGCATGGAAAAAAGATTGAAAAAGATGTGATAAAAATCAAATATTCAAAACATAAATTCATGGATCTTTGGGCTTGTTTTTGACCTAGAATGCTTCACATACATATGCACAAGGAAACCTAATTGAGAGGGACGAAAAAGCTGCTCACAAACATAGAACAAAGTTGCAATTTTTCATAGAAATTTTGAAAACTGATTTCGTATTTGCAGGATCATTCAAAGCCTAAAACCTATTCCAAACCCTTGCTGAGACTTCTTTGAACGTGTTGCAACCACTTTCCAGTCTCCATACTCCAAGAATTGGTAGAACTGAGTTACGTTTATCACAAACATTTCCATAATCGTTTTTTAATTTTCACGCATCATTCATGTGTTTTAATTGTTGATTTATGTTACTAACATCATTCTAAAGCGATTGGTAATGTTTAATTGGACTAACACTGCCTGTAGCCAAATCCACCATTGATGAAACCTAGGGTTTCAGAACCTCAAAATTGGGGGTTCTCATATATGGAAAAATTGGACCTTGAGACCTATGCCATTGGATTCAGGAGCCCCATACGAATTGAATGATGACCTCGCGCCCTTTTTATATTTAGGCATCTTCTAATCGCTATTTTTACAGTTTCCATTTAGTGGGGGTTTAAAACCCCCGCTACTTGTTTTGTATTTTTGCAGGAAGATGAAGAAGAAGGCTAGCGTGTCCAGGCATGGTTGGATAATTCAAATGTTAGCGTGTTTTTTTGTTTGTTTCAGCATGATTATCTTTTTTCATATATTATATTCTTTGTTTATCCATATAACAAATGCGTTGCCTGGCTCAGTTGGTTGATGAGGTGTCTTGCAGGTATAGGGACCTGGGTTCGATTCCCAGGTCCCCCCATATGCTTAATAATTTTTGTTTCAATATCTTCTAGCGCATCACATCCTCAAAGGTTCACCATACGCACTCACGCTCAGGCTTGCCACATACTCATGATGATCAATCTGAAGGCTACAAAAGGAGGTCTATCATACACCTCAGTCAATGGATGTACACGCAGGCGTAGAAAGTCAAACAGGCTTTGTGGACCTGGGCCAAATTTGCTTCAAACAAACCTCCCTTTGGGGCCTGATACCCCTGGTTTGCATTTTTTTTAATTTTGTTTTCTTTTCAATTTTAATTCTTTTAATTGTTTTTTTACTGTTTTCTTTAATTTCATAAAATAATTTTTTTTCATAATAAAAACAGAAAAATACAAAATATGTTAATTATTTATTAATTTACTCATTAATTTATTTTTGTAAATAAATTTTAATAATTAATTTAGTTAATTTAGGTTTTAAACTTTAATCCTTTTCTTAATAAATAAAAAATATCTAGACTTAGGTTTTTTTTGACATTTTTCATCCTTTTCTTAATCAATTTTTTTTCATTTATTTATTATTATAATTACTATTTATTTTTGTAAATAAACATGTATATTAATTAATTAGTAAATTAGAGTAACTTGAATATTTCTTTTTATTAATAATTAAAATATTTAGAACTAGGGTTTCCTTCTAATTTTAATTTTCCTTATTTTCATAAATACCCAAAAAACATAAAAAACAATTTCTTTTTTAATTAAATAATAATTAGACTTTAATTTCAATTTAATTTCAAAAAGGCCACAACCCTCGGACGTCCTAACTTTTATTCTTTCGCACATTTATTTTCTTTTCGAATATTATGTAACTGCTCAAGGATTGTAATAGTAATTAGGTCTTTTTACTTTCCGCATTCTTTATCAAAAACGGGTCTTTGTACTTTGGCGATGTATAAACCCGCGCCTTGTAATAGCGTAGCTTATATTTCTGTCTTTTACTTTCCGCACTTTTAAATTCTAATTGCATGAAAGAATGTATGGTTAATCAAAAACAAGCGTAGCTCACAATGCCATGATCAAAGATAACTGTTAAATTGAAAACAATACACAAATTCACACACCACTTCTAGGGTACGCCTCACCTGTTGCCTTGCCTTCGAAACGTGGTCGTCAAGTATAGGACGTTTTAGTAAGTCCTTATGTCCATGATCCCGTTGCCTCGGAATAGTTGCCTCGGAACAGTTTCCTCGAAACGGTTGCCTCGGATTAAAAAAAAAGGATCAAGGACATAAGGGTAGCTTCTAAGGTGTCCTGCTGTTGCTTCGGTGACCACACTGTCCCTAAACTCGAATTGACCCGAACACCTCCAACGGTGGTGCTACCTACCTCTCAATGGTGGGATGACACTACCTTAAGGACTTATACACGGCCTAATTCCTTAGGGTAGGTAGACGACTCATAGATACTTGCTCTCTTCAAAACAAATCAAAAACATCTTTTCACACCGACACTTTCAAAAAGCTTTCAAAACAATTTTTCAAACACTCTTGAGGACAGATACAAGAGTTATTCTGAAATCTTTCAATGAAACTTTTTCAAACCCACTCACATTTGAAAAGCAAACACTTTGAAAACATAAGATCAAGTATCTAAGAGCCCATGGATAACCATGGATAGAAAGGGTGCTAACACCTTCCCTTTCTATAAATCTACCTCCCGAACCGAGAGACTAACTCATAAGGAATTTTGCTGTGCTTTTGTCCTGTCCATGTTGGAGAAAATAAAAGACGGTGGTGACTCTTGCTTCCGCAACATTTCGTGAACCAACGTTAAACAGTCAGTTCTAAATCCACCGATCACAATAAAAAACCAATCAAAAATTAGATTCTGACTCTGATGGTGATTCTGTTGATACTACAACCTTCAAACAGTTGGTTGGTTCTCTAAGGTATTTGTGCAATAATAGAACTAAAATTTGTTATGTAGTTGGATTGGTTAGCAGATTCATGAGTAATCCAAAGTGGTCTCATTTCCAAGCTACTGTCAGAATTCTGAGATATATCAAAGGAACTCTGAAATATGGAGTGTTGTTTCCTTCTGAAAATAAGACAAAACCAGAATTAATAAGTTATTCTGATTCTAACTGGTATGGAGACAGAGTGGACAGGAGAAGTACTTCTGAATACTTGTTTAAATTTCTGGGAGGTCCCATTTCCTAGAGTTCCAAGAAACAGCCTGTCGTGGCTCTATCAACATGTGAAGCTGAGTATATCGCAGGTGCTGTAGATGCTTGTCAAGCTGTTTGACTTCTGAATCTCTTGCACGATCTGGAGATTGAAGTTGAGGAACCTCTGAAGCTCATGATTGATAATAAGTCTGCAATTGATCTTGCCAAGAATCCAGTGCTACATGGAAGAAGCAAGCACATTGAGACGGAATATCATTTTCTCAGAAGTCAAGTGCAGAAAAGAGTGTTAGAAGTTCTGCACTGCAGCACTCAGAAACAGCTAGCAGATCTTCTGACAAAGGCAGTTAAGACAGATCAATTTCTTCGCTTGAGAGATGAAATTGGTGTTGTTAGCTTCTGATAAAATATCTAAATTAAGGGATGGTATTGGAAAGATAATTTAGTTAATGTCTACAATTCCCAATGTTTATCTTTTAATAGGCCCATTGGAATTTTCAATATTCAGTATAAATATGCTATACTAGGCTATTAATATTGTACCCTACTTTATCTCCTCTATTTTGATATACAACAATAGTCTTTTGTTATCATTCTTTGTTCATTCTTCTTCTCTCACTTCATTACCTTACACCAACACTTTTTATTCCTCATTTTCAAACTCACATATTCACCACAAGCTTCTCCTTTCTTTTCTTCAAATTTATTGTCATATGCCTGACGTCATAACTCATATATCTCATTTTTCATAGTTTGTCCACTATGAGTGTTATTCTTTCACTATTTCTTACCGGGTTACAACATGATTTTCCCTCATGATGTCACAACTACCGCCATAATATTAATTTCCGTTACATATTTGATAAAACTATCCTCGACACACCAAGAATTATAGTGGTCATGACTAATGGAACCACATGGCCCTCATGGATAACATTGACCATGGATTATTAGAGAAAACACGTTCATATTAAATCTTAGAGGGAAAGTTGTATTGAAAAGGCTTATCAACCCCCTTATCAAAATTTCCTAAGTAAGAAGAAGTTGAATACATTCTAGATGAATTCCATGAACGAATAATCGCGACAACGATTTGGAGGACGACTTGTTGCTTAAAAAAGTCCTCAGAGTTGGATATTATTGGCCTTCAATGGTCAAAGATGCCAAAACTATGTCAAGAAGTGTGAATAATGTTAAAAACACGTGGACATTCACATCACCCCTCTATTCAAACTCAAAGTCTTAATTACACCATCGTCATTCTCAAAATAAGGCATATGAATGTTTTTGATACTTTTCCATTGTCTAAGGGACAAATAAAGTTTAAGATTGTAGTTATAAACTATTTCACCAAATGGATTGAAGGAGAAGCTCTGGTAAAGATCATAGAAACCAAAATTTAGAGATTCTTCAAGAGGAACATTCAGGCAGAATATGAAAACCCCCAATCCATAGTCACAGATAATGAAACCCAATTTTACGATAATTATTTGAATAACCTCTTCAAGGATTTTGGAGTCAAGCATGATTTTACATTGATAGAACATCCTCTGAACAATAGTTAAGTTGAAGCCGCCAATATTGTACTATTGAAAGGGTTGTAGAGAAAAATCGAAGGATCATAAATTCTATTAAGGATACATAAGTGTTGCACCCAAAAATTTTCTCTATAGATTTCACAATTTACTTATGATTCACATTCATTTGCATTAAGAATCACAATCATTCATATCATTGGTTCCTAAAATGCATGGGATCACAAACTACTTGTAATTAGGGTTTGGAGAAGAAAAGACTTATCTCTCAGAAGATTGGATCATCATGATCATCTCTATCAAAGCACAAGGATTATCATCTTCTTCAAATGGTGTTAGGGTTTCATTATTGGTTCATCAATTGATTGGAAGTGAACTAGAATTTTGACATTCATCAATGAAAATTAGGAAGTAGGGTTTTGAGGGTTGAGCTTCAAGGATACCCCATTCAAATAATCATCAACAATATGATCTATTGGTCTTCAAAGCATCTCAATTACATCATAATCACACGATTTTATTGCTTGTAGAGGATTTGAATTCATTTGATCAAAAGTCAACTACAAAGTCAAAGCTTTGACTTTTGGAATTTTTGGTCAACCATGGGCTTCTCAAGCCAAGGATCTTTAAAATTTAATTGATAAAATCATTTGATCAAGTTTAATCAAGAAAATCAATAAGAAAAATCAAAGATGAAAATTAGGGTTTTGAAATTTTCACTAAGTCATTAAAGTTTCCATGTTCAAGTGCACCACTTTGCAAGCTTGTAACTTCCTCATCAAGCCACCATTTTTCTTACTCTGATGATCAGATTGAAGATAATATTTCATACTACAACTTTGTCATAGGGGATGATCTCCAAAAAATACATGGATTAAGAGATATGAGCTCATAAAGTCATGACTCCATTAGCTAACACTTAGAGGAAATTCTCAAGTGTTTATGACCTTGCAAAGTAATTGACTTTGTGGCCATTTTTCACCAATATCCCAATTGATTCAAGGAAAGTGGTCAACGTAAAAGTTGAAGAGGATGTTTTAAGCTCTCCAAAAAGTCCAAGATCATGAAAAAATGATGTTTGAGCTAGGAGAATCAAAAAGATGAACATGGCCTCTCATAAGATGAAATTCAAAGTCATTTTTCCAAGACCAGTTTCTTTGTACACGAGTCTAAGCAAAGATATCACACTTTTCAGGTCATTTAGCTTGTAAATCTCACCATAATAAAGTGTTTACACAGCTAATTGATGCATTACACCACTTCCATTTTGATAAAGATGACTTTTATCACAATGTCAACTCCTTGAGTCCATACATTGTTTCCCTATGATCACAATAAATTTTAAAACAAAGAAGCAATGTCTCTGAGGTATCCAGCCACTTCAGAAGCTATGGTGCTATGCTTTGGAACTACCATCTTCAAGAAACTTTATTTTTCCATCTCAACCAAACCAAAACTCTACCACTTGCAATTCTGACCAGCTCATTACCTCTAAGTTTTCCCTATAAACAAGAGACCTCAATGCATTGTTAAACACACCTGAATACACCCCAAATCCTTCCAAAACTCATAAACCTTTTAAAACTCCATTTTTGAGCTTTGAAGAACCATATCTTCAAAACTCTCAACCCTTGCAATATCTTTGCAATATAACCACATATTCATCATTAATACACCAAATATGCATTGTTGAATGCATTAAATCATCATCGTCTGGGAAGGCTCTATCACTGGCTCTTTACCCCGAGCCTCAACAGTTGTCTTGGTAACCGTAACTTGCGTAGGTGGAGGGATTTTCGGGGAGAAAATCCTTCCACTTATGGTAATTTTTCTAGTCCCCACAATATTGAAAATGATGGGATCAGCCTCTTCACCATCCTCATCGAACAACTCTTGCTTAACGCCATGGTAATAGACGCCAGACCCATAATTCCACCGAATAGCCTTCTCCGAGGAATATGGGATAGGTTCGGGTGTTGTAATAACCAAAGGAGCAGCTTTCAGATTGGCGGTAATCCTTATAGGACCTTTAGAAGAGATCCTAAAAAGAGTACCGAAGATAACAAAAAAATCTTGGCACATATTCTCAATAGATGGAACTTTTTCAATCAAAATCACGTGTTCATCCATCAGACGTTGAACACCTTCCTTCAGCAACCCGCAGTCGTTGGGTTGGACCACACAGCAATAACATCCTTCAACACAGCCCAGAAATAAACCAGCCTATAACAGATTCTTCTTGATTGTAGAGAGGGGAGTAACCATATCATTGACAGAGGTAATATACAACATATCTTCAACAACACTTATGCCCTTGTCATGCTTGGGCATAGGTGCGGTAATTAAATTTGGGGTCTCCGGAGGATCAAACTCAATTTCTTTATTATCGATCATGTCCTGAAACTTGATCTTCAGGGCCTAGCAACTGTTGGTGTCATGACCAGGAATGTTTGAATGATATGCACACCTCGCGTTTGGATTATACTTTAGAGAGAAGGTTTTGGGATTCTGAGGAGGATCCCACAGTGAAATGAGTTCAGCCTTCAGAAAATGTTGTAATGTCTAAGAGAAAGGCATTACAATTTTGGTAAACTGCCTCGGCGGAGTGTCTGGCCTTCGTTGATTACCCTGCTATTGTTGTTGAACAAGCGTCAGATTGGAGATTAATACTGCTCCTATAGACTGATGGCAGTTATTTTTACTACGGCTCTTCTGGCCATAGACAACATTGACTTCCTTTTTACCTCCAAATGGCTTCTTCATAGCATTTGAAGATGTAGCCATCGGGATCTTCCCACTCTTGATACCGCTTTCAATTTTTTCCCATGTCAAAATCATCTCTGTAAAACCAGACGATGAGCTTCTGATCAGTAGATTAAAGAACGGGTATGTCAGATTGCCCATGAACATATCCATCATTTCCCGATCAGTCAAGGGGGTTTGTACCCTTCTAGTCAAGTCCCTTCATTTCTGTGCATATACCTTGAACCCTTCATTAGAGCCCATGGACATATTCTGTAATGGCACTCAAGTTGGTTCCAGGTCAGTGATGTATTGATACTGATTATAGAAAGCAGAAACCAAGTCTTCCCACATATGAATGTTGGTTCCCTCTAGCTGATAGAACCATTCCAGTTGAGTGCCAGCCAAAATCTCTTGGAAGAAATGGACCCATAACTTCCGTTTAGCAGTATGGGGCTGTATTTTTCGAACATACAACCTCAAATGGAGTTTAGGACAAGAGACCCCATCGTACTTAGAAAAGACAGGGACCTCGGACTTGGGTGGGATTAGGGATGGAAATGGGTCGGGTCGGGTGCGGGTTTCACACTACCCACACCCGCACCCGAAATCATCACCCGAACCCGAACCCGAACCCGAAGGCTATTCGGGTGACAAAATCACACCCGCGCCCACACCCGTTGGGTTCGGGTTTTTTCACCCAAACCCGAACCCGAAGGCTATTCGGGTGACAAAATCACGCCCGCACCCGTTGGGTTCAGGTTTTTTCACCCAAACCCAAACCCGCACTAAAAATCAAAAAAAAAATACAATTAAAATAAGGTCTCTTTACATTGTCTTCAAGAAAATGCAATCACAATTATCTTAACATAGTCTTCAACATCTTAACATTACAATTAAAATTAAATTCTACAATCAAATTACAACTTTTCAACAACAACAAGCTAATATATTACAACTTTCTTGTGTAAGATTAGATGTTCCTTCCGGCTCCGGAGTTGTGTTCACTTGATCTATTTTACCTATTACAAAGAAAATATATTTCACATGTTAAGAAACACTAATAGATATTATCATCATAATTTTAAATTGTAATAACAAACATGTGAAACTTAAAACATATAAAACATGTAACTTAATTCTTGGTAATGCTGAACTTTTAAATTGTAATAAGAAGAATCCTTTAGACCACTTCTTGATACATACAGAGATGTAATAGCTTACAACATAGATAACATATCGCTTTTAAATTGTAATAATTTTAACATGCCATATTCTTGATAATTTATCATGTTTGCAACTGGAATAAAACTGCCTATAATAATGTTTATCTACTAACTTTCAGCATGCTTGCATGCGCGTTAAATATCATGTTTTTGAACTGTCTAGAAACATAAGCACAACACTAAAAGAACTGTCTAATATCAAAAGCATTAGTGCAAATTAGTCGGGGCAACAATGGTGGAAGATAGAAACAATAATACTCACCATGTTAACATATAGAACAACAACTTCTAATCTTCAAAATGGTAACCCAAACAACCTTCCATCAACTCAGCTGTATTAACAAATAAATTGATGTTAAATAAAACACTAAAGCTTAAAACTTCTACACCAAATGAAGTACAAAATACCTTCATCGTCTGACTCCATTTCATTCAACACAGTAGAAATTTCTTCTGCAACTCTAAAAATTCCTATATATATTATATAACAAGAAAAATTAGTAATATATTATTTGCCAATGACATACCAAAGTAGTAATACATTATATAACAAAAAAATTAAGGTAGAAAGTAAAAATAATTTGACAATGACATACCGTTATTCTTAGCAGCCCATAGCCAACTCCTAGCACACATCAAAGCCTCTACGGTAGTCCAGTTAAGTCGTCTACGATGAGGACTCAATATTCTACCACTATTACTGAAGGTCGATTCAGAAGCTACTGTAGAGATAGGAATAGCTAACACATCTCTTGCAATTGCTTGAAGTGTTGGATACACAACTCCATTTACCTTCCACCAATTCAAAATGTCAAATTCTGGAGTATTTTTTATAACTTGCTCTTTCAAATAATGTTCTAACTCATACTTAACACTTGAACTTGAGTCTTCAGCAACGTCAATTGTCTCAACGTATGCATCAAATTCAGCCTCGTCATCAATAATAGCAGTTGTACCAATGGATGGAGCAGTAGGTTGTGCATCTCTAAGTTTAATCTGTTGATAATCATTGAGCAAATCATAACACATGTCTTTGATTCTACTAACTTGTGCACTTGATTCTTCTCCATACAACTTAGGAAACCAGAAATTAAGTACAACCATCTTCTTCCTAGGATCCAAAACTGCAGCAACTCCCATCATATCATGAACACCACTCCAATAATTTTGAAATTTTTCCATCATTCTTGTGGCCATCATCTCAATAATTGAATTGGAGGACTTCTTCCATTCCTCTATTGCCAACTTAATCTTACAAATCTTAGGAAAGTACAAGTTGGCAGTTGGATATTTTGTACCAGAAATCAACTCAGTTACTTCATTAAATAATTTTAAGCACCCACAAACATCTTTAGCAAATTGCCATTGTGAATTAGTTGGAAGACAAGTGTACAAAGACTCACGTTGCTTCAACCGAATAAATACATCCTTGTACTCTATGGCAATATCAAGCATCTTATATGTGCTATTCCATCTTGTTGGACAATCTAGAGCTAACTTTCTAGTGCAAATAATTCTCAATTGTCTAGCGGTATCTTCAAATTTTTCATACCTTTTAGGTGTAGCACTCCAAAATCCTACACTATCCCGAATATTTTCTATGCCATCCTTAATCACTTGTAGCCCCTCCTGAACAATTAAATTTAGGATGTGCGCACAACAACACATATGTAACAAAGACCCATCCCTTATTAAACATTCCAACGACAACTTATCCTTAATTTTCCTAATCATTGAGTCATTTGTGCTACAATTATCTAAAGTAATCGTAGAAAGCTTTGAATCAATGTTCCAGTCCATTAAACAATTAACAAGTGCTTCAGCAAGTCTTTCACTAGTGTGAGGGGCTGGAACATAAATGAACCTAACATAATATTTACAAAAAACAAGTCTTTCACTTATTGTCATTAAGAACAAAAAAAGAAGATACAATTAAGTTATAAAATATAAACATTGTTACCTCAAGATTCGACTCTGTAAAGTCCACGAGCCATCAATATAGTGAGCCGTAACCGCCATATACCCTTTTTTTTGGTTGCTTGAAGTCCACATATCTGTGGTAATTGCCACTCTCCCTTCATGGTTATCTAACATCTTCATAGCACATTTTTTCTCAAAATCATAAACTTTCAATACCTCCTTCTTGATTGTGTTTCGAGTAGGAACTTTAAACAATGGTTGGAGAGAAACAAAGACTCTTCTAAGACCAATATGATCCACAATTGATAGTGGATAATCGTGCATAATAATAGCTTCAGCAATCAACTTCTTCACATGTTCTGGATCATAAGTTCCAATTTCCAACTCTTGCTTTCCTTCTGAGATAGTCGGTAGGAGAAATGGTTGTCCTTTGTCATGGTTTATAGTCTTGATCTTTTTTTGAATACAACTCAAGAGATGTCCTTTCAAGTGATTTGTTCCATTCTTTGAAGTGCCACTAAGTTGTTTTTTACACCAGATGCATTCAGCCTTATCTTTTCCATTCACTTTCATCTTTTTAAATTCTTGCCACACATTAATTCTAAGTTTCTTTGATGCAAGTTCTAAAATTGTATCAATTTCTTCTTGTTGCCCAATATCAGGTTCAGGTGTCGGATTCGGATTAGAAGATACCTCCTGAGTTGGACATGTACTTTCTTGTGTAGGATTAGATGCTCCTTCTGGTTCCGGGGTTGTGTTCACTTGATCCATTTTACCTACTACAAACAACAAGAAATTTCATAAACAATTGTATAAAAGAAAATGAGACTTTAAGAAGGCACGAAAAAACATACCACCACAAGATTCATAATCGCAAACACCTTAACATTCATACAAAGTTTAAAAAAGAAATTAAAATGATAAAAACTATTATTGATAAAAGCTATTATTAAAAGTAATGTTTTTACACGAGACAACATGGTTTTGTTTCAAACATGAAGTTATATCTCTCTTTTACAACTGTCAAAGATTCACAGTCCAGCAGCAGTATGGTTTTGAAACATACTTTTAGTTTATGTGAACAGACATAGCATAACTTTTATACTATCAAAGTAGAGTACGCAAGTAGTGTGTACTTTGGTCATGGTTAAGTTTATATAAAGTGAGAAAACTTGGTTCAAAGTGCAATGTACTTCTGCATTATCATTGATAAGAAAACTCCATATTTGAAAAAGGAGTAGTCCTTGATAGATAGATAAACTTTTGGTTTGATTTTGTTAAAATAAAAAGGTAATAGTGATATAGATGAAGATCTTTCTCACGTAACTAAATTGTATTATTCATTTCACATCAAAATTTTGAAGTCAACAATCGTTTCTCTATAATAATTTCAGTTTCAAAAAGCCTAATGGTACTTCTATACAATTTCTAATCATAACTTCAAATATATCAATAACATTATATGGATTTCACTCTACTATTAAGTTTAGTTTCAAATCATAGGTCATTATGAACATCAAACTTCAGTAAAATTATCTGGACATTATTTTTCGATAAATCATCGAAACAAATTGCATTGGTGAATTAACATATCAACTTGCATTCATATAAATGATGATAGAGATACATACAAGGATCCTCAAAATCTCTGATGAGTCATTTATAAAAAGGTTCATACCTCTATGTGAAGCTCCAATAGATGCAGTGTGCAATTTCAACTTTTTGAGAAAGTCTAGCTTCGGCACCTCCAATAGACCTTGCAATGTTTTCTTTGTTATGATGTTTTCAATTCCTATGTACACCAATTCTATAAAAGCGATTATATAGAAGAGAAAATTAATCAAATTCTATACAAAATTATTGAATAGGAAACATAACAGTTATGAAATTGATTGAAGAACTACAATTTACTTGAATATACCACATTCATCACATTGCTTTGAAATCTGAAACATTGAACTAATATTCAATACTAAAATTCATAATAACATTAACAACATCGTCAATAACATAGTTGAACAAATGGAAGAACAAAAAATCAAACTCGGAATTCAAAACACAGTACCTTGGTCATAATAAGTAAATGTTTAAAAAAAACTTATAAGTTGTTCTCAGCTTATTTCCATTGTTTATTTTGATAAATCCACTCATGGAGCTTTAAAAACAGCTTATTTAAAGTTTATATGGAATTTACTCTTGCAAACAAACCAATGAAGATTTGAAAATATAAAAGAGCAGATTCAACATGCTCTTCAACAAGTGGAAGAGAAGACTAAAATCCGTGATGAAATTCGAGCTGAAAGCCAGACTAAAAAGGTAAGAAAATATGCATAACAGAACATATACAGAGCATAAACCAGCATATCAGCAAGGATAACTAACAGACATAAGGCCTGAAAATACAAATAAATTATTTCATTAGTAGTCTGAAGCATATATGAAAAGCACCAAGTTACTTATTACACCCCAAAAAGAAGGAAAAAAGTTCAGCTTTCTATTCAGTGAAATGGATAATAAGCAAGTACTCTTATTTGAAAGACTTGAATTTGAAATTAAGAGATTCAAAATTCTATTATTTGTAATTTATATCCAGGTCAGAATCTCACTGCTGCTAACAGGGGTAACTGTGTACACCTAGTTATATGATTTTAGAAAGAGAAAGATATTTGTTAAATAGGTATTAATGAGATATAGCTCCCTCAACGAGATGAGATATGATTCCAGTGGCAGTTGGGATAGAGCTATTAGATAGATGGAGCCATTCCTTTGGAATAAACCACTCATCATAATCATTGATAATCTTCTCCACTTATATGACTTATAAGAGGAGAAGGCTATCAATGAGACGTAGCCCCCTGATGAGATGATATAATATAACTTATGACCTGAGATGAGAGTGCCATAAGTCAGACGTAGCCACCCTTAGGAGAACAGGACAGTCAATGAGCCGTCTTATATTGGTTCTCTCGTATGACCCCTGTTGTACTTGTATGCATATACTTTATCAAAGACTAATGAGATTAGTTGCATTTTATACACTAGCATGTTTGCTATTAAGTTTTGAAAGATAGTCATTCATGAAGCATTGTGTTTCCATTACTAGTCCATGGTAGTTCAAGTCTTTAAGAACACTATGCTATAGGCTGAGGTGGTTGGGTATTGACCAACAATACCTTCCAGAGATCATGTTTTTTGTTGAAAATCTGGTCCTCAAAAGTATGCTCTAGACAAGCAGATTTGCAGAACTAATAAGGCCTTGTTTCCAATTACTAAATAATATTAGAATGTTATGTTTGATTAACAAAATAGAAAAGAACAGTCTATGATGTTAGATAATTATTTTGAATGATAATTCAATCAGGCCAGTTGTAAAGAGTATGGGCAAGAATTTAGAGCAGCAGTACAAGAAGAGAGAGCTGCTAGAGATTTTCTTAAATCCAAACGGCAGGAGATGGATTCAGTTCAATCCACCATGAATAGATTAAATGATGCAATTTCTGTAGGGGATATCGATAGCAAGGTATGCATTCATTTTGTTATTCCTGAGATATTTACCAGGATTTGATTCTTATGTCTGTTTTGTTATGTTAACTTCTCTAGATTTATAATTTGGTTTCAGATTAGAAACATGGAACACATGATTCAGCATGAAACTCTGCCTCTAAAAGAAGAAAAGCAATTGATAAGGGTTTATTCTCCAATTAAAAGTTGATTCAACAATAAAAATAAACCGGCTGCCCCATAGTTTCTTGGTCATATTCTATGCAAATGAACACAGAATAGACGTCTACTTCACCGAAACTAACATGAATATCATTCGCCACAAATTCAATTGAAATCAAAACGAGAACAAATTTTCACGGTATAAATTTCAATCGAATTCAAACAAAACATGACAACAACTCAACATACACAAATAGAATGGCATCCGACACAATAAATTCAGCATAATCCAACACTACTACAAAATCAAACGTAGTTATATAAACAAATCAGCAACTCAGTTGAACAAAATTGAGAGAAAACAATTACCGGGATGTTAAATTTGTCAGAAGAAGTGAAGTTGCTGTTTGTTGTTGAACAACGACGGAAGTAGGCGCGGAGAATTGATGAAGCTTGATAAGGATAATGAGGCTAGGCCGTTAGCACACAGTGCAGGGAATTGTTGCGCACAGAGAAAGATTGAAGGATGGTGCTGACGAAGAAAATAGAGGCGGATCTGCCGTTATCGTTGACGTGTTGGATGCAGAGAGAGGGATTTAGATAGAAGATGGTTATTTGATGATGGATGATGCGGATTGAAGGTGGATGATGTTACGGTGGGTTGGTGGGTGACGGTAAATCCAAACATACCCTGAACAATAAACCCTATAATACATTTTATTTTTAATTATTGAAATATATATATATTTAGGGATAGTTTTGTAATTTAACATATAAGCGGGTGTGGTTTCGGGTTTCGGGTGCGGGTTTAAGCTATCCCAAACCCACACCCGAAATATCGGGTGGCACCATAACCCGAACCCAAACCCAGTCAATTCGGGTTTCACCCGTTGACTCGGGTGCGGGTGCGGGTGGGGCCCGCGGGTTTGGGTCTGCTTGCCATCCCTAGGTGGGATGACCACCCCCGAGACCAAACCTAGTTCACCAAAACCCAATCCAAGAACCTTCTGGATTTCCATAGCCTTGAGTATGTCCTCCAACTTCTTATATTATCATCCGTAGGAGGATACTGTTCATCAAAAAGTCTTAATCTTCAGGAGTATTCTTATAACCCTGATTGTTCCTGCCTTCATTCTTGATGCTTCTACCATCTTCATCATGGTTGTCATCTTCTTCAGAGGAGACATCTTCCACTTGGACAGGTTGAGCAAGACCTTTGAACCTTCTCCCCATATTGAGGACAGTAGAAGGCTTCTTGGTCTTGTTTTTCTTGGCGACGAGCGCCAACAACTCTTTTTCTCCTTGTGCCAGATTCATGAGAGTTTCTTGGAATTTTGTATTTTGAGCCTTAAGATCCTTAACAATTTTTTCGAGGGCCATTTTTCTACTGAAATAAACAGCGAGAAAATGAGAAACCTGTATGAAAAACTTGTTATGAATTGAGGCATGATATGTAAATTCAATTATTTCAAGGACTTCAGGAGATTTAAATTTTCTAACCAAGAGGAAACAAAAACAAAGATTTTATTAGAAGAGTTCAAATTACAACTATCTTTTAGGCTTACAATGACAAAAAAAGCTCTCAAAGAGACAATAAAATGACCTCCTAAAATCTAAGAATCAAGTCTCCCATGGACGCTTCGTCTTTGTGTTGATGTATGTATTAAGACTCTGCTCCTCGTGAAGTTACTTTGTGAGCTCCAACACTTTCTTCTCACTTGCATAGAATTGAGTCTCAAAGGTGTCCCGTTCTTCTTTCAGTTGGATCCAAGACTTTCGCACCTCTTCAAGGTTAGTAGCCATGTCTGGATAAAGAATGGTATGAGAAACGTCTCCTTCGACAATAGGCTCCATGATCACCGGTAGGACAAGTGAATATGGCACCATGAGGTTTTGAGTGCGAGCTCGTACCCATTTGAGATAAGGCTCCAGAGGGATGGAATTCTTCTGCCCTAAAGCCTTACTATCAATCTTGCTTACCATTCCCCAAGAACGTATAAACCTCCAACGATAACCTTGAGAATCATTTTCGTAATCAAACATAATCCCCTGGATAAGTGCGTCATGAGGACCATCTCTTCGAGCGTAACCAAACTGGCGTAAGGCCAAGGAAGGGTTGTAAGTAATACCTCCCCTAATGCCGAGGAGTGGAACATTAGGGAATTCCCCATAGTGATCAATAATAGTGATGTCTTCATGAAATCGGGAACACCAGTAAATATTTGTATGAGAAAGTAACATTATTCTTTGCGACCATCTCAAACCTTGTTCATTCTTCATTACTGATTAGGGAAGGTGCAAAATAAACCACCTGGATAGTAGAGGAATACAAAACATAAGAGTCCCTCTCCTCTTCATGGTACGAGTGTGAAGCGAATGAAGAATGTCTCCGAGCAAGGTAGGCACAGGATTACGAGTGATAAAAATATTGACAGTGTTCATATCTATGAGTTAGTCTGGATTATGGAATAGTACTAACCCATAGATTAGAAGAGCCAAGATATCCTCAAAATCCTGGAAACTCATAGCATCTAGGAATAGTTAAGCCTTCTCAACAAGAAATTTAACCAAAAAACCTTTGACTCCGCTTCTTGTTTCCTAGTTGGATATAATGTCGTACCACTTCAGATGTAAGGCTGCTGCAATAACTTCTGGCTTCGGAGTTTCCTCTAAACCAGTGAAGGGAATCTGATCAAGAATAGGTAATCCCAGTAATTGAGAGAACTCCTCCATAATGGCTACTGTGATACGGTGGGAGAACTGACTTGAGATTTTGCGTTTGTGTTCGCAAATGTTTCGGTTTAGCAAGAGTCGCCACCGACTTTTTATTTTATCCTAAGGAAAGGTCAAAAAGCACAGGAAAGACCTTTGAGATGTTTTCGTGGGTTCGGGGGGTAGATTATGAAAAGGGAAGGTGCTAGCACCCTTTTCATCCATGGTTATCCATGGGCTCTTAGTTACTTATTTTAGATCACTTGCCTTTGCTTTTCAATTGTTTGAAATGGTGCTTTGTGTGTGTGGTTTTGAAAATGTTTTGAAAAAGATGCCTTGTCTAGGCAACCTTTGTAATGATTCTTGTTTGAATATATACAAAGGTGTGTGTCTTTTTGAAAAGATATTTCAATGTTTTGAAAGTTGTTTTGAAATTGTTTTGTAGTTGTGTTGTGAAGTGTGTTTGAAAAATGGCAAGGATGTTTTGCAAGTTTTTGATCAAGTAACTAAGAGTTGTCTACCCTATTTTACTCAAAAGATCTTTCTTATGTTTTTAACCCTTTTAAAAGTGTTGTTTCACCATTGTATTTGGTGAACAACCTTGCGTTAGGATGTTAAACGGGACAGGCGCGAGTCATCGTATACAATCATTGAAGGCAACTTGTGAGACGCTCTAGCAATTTTGTAAGGGACGAGATCATTTTATCGAAGGCAACATCGAGGGTTATTTAGGGACTACGATCTTTGTTTATCGAAGGGACATTTGCTAGAGGGTCTCATACCCGAGGGACATGATTGCATTTTCCGAGGCAACAAGCGAGATTACCCTAAGGGTGCATGTGTGCAAACTGGGTTTTATTGCATGCATTTGTCTTTGATTTTTAGGTTGTCTACTTGTTGATTTTATCTTGCCATACACGCCTAATTACTAGCATTTGTACAAAGTAAATAAAATGCAGAAAGATAAAATCCTACGCTATTACAACCATATCGAAAGGCATAAAAAATATGAAGGAAAAAATAAGATAAAAGTAATAAAAATGAGTGTCTTTCGACCCAGGAAGTAGCACCCTTCGAATTGCATTTTGTTGGCCTCCTTCGATTGGGGCTAGCACCAGTGAGGTCATGGCCTTCGATTAGGGGCTGGCACCAGTGAGGTTCTGTCCTTCGATTGGCCTGGAAGTCAGTGTATGGCGAAGCCTTCTGGTTCTGCCTTGTTGCCTTGTTGTCTTCTTCAACTGGAGTTTGAAAGCAGTGAGGGAATGCCTTTCGACTGAGCCTGGAATTCAGTGAAGGCATGCTTTTCGTTTGGGCCTAGAAGTCAACATGGTTTTCCTCCTGGTTGTCTCTTTCGTTTGACCTAGAGAAAGAGGGTAAAAGCCAGAAGCTTCGTTTCCTATTTCCTGTTTCCTGTTTCTTTCATTTAAAGCATTTAAATGGAAACATGGCCTGAGGCCATGCTAGTATTTGTCTTGCAAACAGTTTAATAGTTAAAACTAGTTCAGGTAAACAGAAAGCAAAACGAAAGGGTTAACTCTAAAAAACATGTTAAAAGGGGGGAAACCAAAGGAACAATGGTATATACATGCTTGAAACGAACGAAAAGATTATTTACATGTTATGCTATGAAATGAAAGGTTCAAGGGTAAGAGTGACTTACCTTGATGGAGGCTTTGAATGGGTGTGGGACCTTGAGTGGAGGCCCAAGGTTCTGGATTTGAAAGAGGGGGCCAACAACTGTGCTTGGAATGCTGGATTCGAAGGAAGGAAAGAAACAAGTCTTATGTTTCTTTCCAAACTGGATTCAAAGGATACTGAAGAGTACTTGTTCTTCAGAATCGAAGGAAGTAAGTATGTGATTCTGGGTTTGTTCTCACAAGTGTTGAAGGGACTTGAGAGATTTGTTGTGTTTGAGAAAATTTGGGTGATTCGTTCCTCTGGTCCAAAGATCCTCTTCAACTTTGCAAAAGTTCCTCTATTTATATAGAAGAGTGGGTGTGTTTGTCCATAGCCAGCCTTGCAAAGAATAATAAAATAATGTGGCGTGAAAGTACATGTGGGGGCCTCTTGGCAGTTGGGGTGCAGAAGATGTGACTTATGCTTCTGGCCCTGCTTTTCTTTCAGCCAAAATTCAGGTGGAAAGATGCTTTTATGATAAAAGTACTTTCTATGAAAAGAAAGGGTATGTAGCCTTTAACCAAGGATAGTATTATCCAAAAGACAAAGTTTAAAACCCTTATACAAGCCTCTGCTTATGTAAAGATTCGGAAGCAACATAGCCTGGCAAACGAGATTTGGTCTTGAGTCAAATGCAAGAATGAGATCGAAGCGCACTTGTTCGAAGAAAGCCTTTGCCTCAGTCGAAGCTTGTGGTCGAAACAAGCTTACTCGAAGGAAGCTAATGCACTGTCGAAGCTTGGATCGAAACAAACATATTGCCCAATCGAAAGACTGTGTTTGAAGGAAGCAATGTTTCCTAATCGAAGCATGTGGATCAAAACAAACATAAAGGGAGTCATTGCCTTTTAGCATGAGGGAAGTTCCTGGCTTCTGAGTCGAAGGGTGTTCCTTCAAGGGGAGCAAGAACTTAGTCAAATCTTGTATGAAGATATCTCTTGGCTCAAATGAAACTTGTGAGAGGCAAAGTCTGCAAGAGGCCCTTTGTGCAAGTGGATTCGAAGGAGGTTTCAAATCCAAACGAAGGATGCACCTAAACTTGCATTCGAAGGAGGCTTAGAGTCAGTCGAAGAGTGATGAATCGAAAGAGACATATTTTCCTCCAAATTTGTCAAAATGTTATTTTTATCTTTTTTCTCCCTTTTTGACAGTTTCCTTTTAATTTTGGTATTGGAAAATACCAATGCACTTGTTCAAGCTTGAACTTTGAGAATCATTGTGAGATATGCCTTGATAATTGAGAGGGCAAATTTTGGAGTACAACAACTGCCCCTGTTCAATCTTCTTAAACCTGAAGAGTTGGATTGGCGAGTTCTGCCATTCGTGACTCGAAGGTGGAAGATGATTGGACACTAGAGTGCCCAGAAATTTGCACTCGGCGAAGGGATGATTGGAGGAATGGGCTTAAAGATGCCATTTGGAGAGGTGATAGAATCTTGTTGGAGATGGGCTTGTAGATGCCATCCAAGAATGCTTGTTGAATTGTAATTTGTAAGTTGAAAGAATGAGTATCAGAATGGCGTCCATGTCTGGAGTGTATCTGAACTGTATTAAAAGGTGGGTTGTTTGGTGATGATTCCGTGTAAAACTGCATCTGAAATTTCCTGAGAAGGAACCTGTGTAGGGTTACTTCCTGATGAGTCCGTGTAAAACTTCCTCTTTGGAAAGAGAAGGAACTGGTGTAGGGTTTCCTGATGATGAGTTCGTGTAAAAATTCATCCTGTGTAGGGTTTCCTGATGATGAGTTCGTATGAAACTGCATCTTGGAAGGAAGGAACCTGTGTAGGGTTGCCTGATGATGAGTCCGTGTGAAACTGTATATTGGAAGGAAGGAACCTGTGTAGGGCTGCCTGATGATGAGTCCGTGTAAAACTTCATCTTGGAAGGAAGGAACCTGTGTAGGGTTGCTTCATGATTAGTCCGTGTAAAACTTCATCTAGAAAGGAGGAACCTGTGTAGGGTTGCTTCATCATGAGTCCGTGTAAAACTACATCTAGACATAAAAGGAACTGGTGTAGGGTTGCTTCATGATGAGTCAGTGTAAAACTGCATCTAGACATAAAAGGAACCGGTGTAGGGTTGCTTCATGATGAGTCAGTGTAAAACTTCATCTAGAAAGGAAGGAACCGGTGTAGGGTTTCCTGATGATGAGTCAGTGTAAAACTTCATCTAGAAAGGAAGGAACCGGTGTAAGGTTGCATGATGATGAGTCTGTGTAAAACTTCATCTGAAATTTCTTGAGAAGGAACCTGTGTAGGGTTGCTTCATGATGAGTCAGTGTAAAACTGCATCTTGGTAAGGGGTAACCTGTGTAGGGTTTCCTGTTGATGAGTCTGTGTAAAACTGCATTTGGAATTGAGAAGGAACCTGTGTAGGGTTACTTCATGATGGTCAAGTAGATAGTTGCCCTGTCTGATTTTAGGTGTTAATCTTTGACCTGAGAAAGAAAGACATATTTCCTGGCTTATTACAGGTGTTAATCTTCAATCTCTTCATGTAGATAGTTTTCTTGGCTTGTTACAGGTATTAATCTAGAACTTGAAAAGGTTGATGGTAGCCCTCTGTTGATTGACCTTTTCCTGAAAAGGTAAAACGTTAGTTATATGCAATGTCATGATGTATGAAATGCATGATGTCATGATGTTCTCAAAATAAATGAGATTGTGTCGTATTCACTTATCATGTATGTAAATAGGAGGTATGAAATGTGAAATGTTTATGAATGTATTTTTTGTCTGGGAAAATAAATCCTTGACAAACGTCGGGGAGTTTGTTAACTCCTGGACTGTTGTTGAAGAGTATGTGTGTCTTCAAACTTTGCTTAGAAAGTTTCCACTAGGGATTCTTGTTTTGTTGTTTGAGGAGAACTCCACTGGGGAATAATGAAAACTCTGTGGGGAGAATGTTTATTCCTGCCTAGGAAAAAAGTTCAGGAGTCTCGATTGTCCGTTGCTCTACTGGGGAGTCGAAGTTGAAGTAATATCTGATTGAGTCCAGGTTTCAAAGTAACTTGCTGGGGATTGTAGAGTAGTCTACTGGATAAGAGGAGTTATGGTCCTTTGATTTGGAGAGGCAAATTCAAACCGGGGAATCTGTAGTTTGTTGGGGAAATAAACCCTGTTGTGGTCTGCTAGAGAGGTGATGAACTCGTTGGGGAAGTCCTCGAGGATTCTTGAAGTTATCTCAACTGGGGAAAGGTTTTTAGAGATTAAACTCTGGCTGGGGAATCATCCTGTGAGAAGGACTTTAGGGAGATTTGTCAATGCCCCTAGTAGCAAGTGCTTGTGGCACTGCCTGTAAATGTTTGACTGTATATAACCCTTTGTCGGGATTGACGTTCAATGCCCCAAGTGTCAGAGATGGAGACTTGCCCCTTGTGTGCTGGATAGTGACATGTCATGCCCCCTTGTTGATAGGAAATTTGTCAATGGAAGTGTCATCCTTTTTGAAGTGATTTTGTTCACTGAGAGATCTTTCGTTTATCGGGTATTCATTGTGTGAATTTCCTTGCTGTCAAACAAATAGCCATATGCAAACAGTGATATTCAAATAATGCAAAGTTTATGTTTGTCTTGAAGTTTTGAAAAATGTGTTTTTAGCAAGTAAAAAAGTTTGTAATTCAACTCTGGATTTTGAGTAAAGCCTTACAGCAGTCAGGATACCTTTTGTAACAGTATTCTTTCGAACTAACCCATGCTTCAATTAGGACTTTTGAAGTGTTGTAACGTGGCTTGGTTCACGGTTTAAGAAATAAAGGATAAAGGCTCAAATGTATTTGTACCCACCCGTTCTTCGTGACGTTCTTCAGTCCTAAACTCAGTCAATTGTGCGTTTGAACTCCAATTGAGTCTGGAATGACGTTTTGGTGACGATTCAGACAAGTTAAGTTTGTCGGAAGGCAGTCATTTTTGCAATTTTTTCATGTTGTCGAGGATCTGTAGTGACCTCTTTTCGATTTGTTATCCCTGATTTTTACCTGACTGTTCTTGTTTTGAGATTACAGTCAGCGGGATGCCCCAGTTTTCTTAAGTCTCCTTTGTAGGTTTTGACTTAGTGGGCTTTTTCTTTTGAGAGATAATGACTGCCTATGTGATAGGGAACCATCACCGTATTTTGATTTCAGAGGAATGCTTCCTAACGTCATTCGTTGTATTACGATATGAGAGTTTGCGGCTTAACGCGCGTTTGAGTCAACTGAGAGACTACCCTGCCCTAGGTTTTGATCAAAGGTTTCAATTTGTGTTTAAAACAGAAAAATCCTACTTCTTTGGCTCTAAGGGGTTGACTAGGGATTATCTTCCTTATAACTCCAGTGTTTAGGATTTGAAAGAAACGCCTGTACATCATCAGCAAGGTCTATTCAAAAGCATATTGTATGAGATTATGGCATTGTTTCGTCATCCTCCCTCTAAAGGCTTGTAACTTTTAGCAAGAGTTGAATATCATAAAGACAGTATAAGAATAGTGAAAACGTGTGGATGAATTCAAGACAACCATATGCAATGCATTAATGAAACAAAGTTTGACATTAATAGATAATTGTTTGAATAACAAAAGAGATTACAACTTGAAAATTCAAATGAATAAAAGTTCTTAATGACTTGGAAAAGGAGTAGTGATCACGTTTGGAGTCTTTGGAGGGTCGAACTCGATCTCCTTGGCGTCAATCAAATTCTGAATCTTATACTTCAATGCCCAGTAATCGTTAGTGTCATGCCCGGGACTATCAGAATGATAAGCACATGTTGCATTAGGATTGTAGTTGGGAGAAGAAGTTTCGGGGTTTGGATGAGGTCCTATCAATGTAATCAGATTCATCCTCAACAAGTGTTGCAGTGCTTGAGACAGCGACATGTTGATGTTGGTGAACTGTCTTTTAGGCTCGTCTGGCCTTCGTTGATTTCCCCTTTGCTGTCGTCGGTGTGACGCAGAACCAGAGATCAGGACTGCCCCTACGTGTTGGTCACGACGACTCTTTTGACTGTACACAACATTGGACTCTTTCTTCCCACTGTAAGGCTTTTTCTGAGCATCAGAAGGTGTAGCTTCTTGAATCTTCCCACTTTTGATGCCAGCTTCGACCCTTTCGCCGGTCAGTATTAGCTCGGTGAACCCGGCTGAAGAGCTTCCGATCAAGTGTTTGAAGAAAGGCCCTGTCAAAGTTCCCATGAAGATGTCAATCAGCTCCCTGTCAGTTAAAGGGGGTTGCACTCTACCAGCCAGATCTCTCCATTTTTGGGCGTATCCTTTGAAGCTCTCGTTGGAACCCATGGTCATATTTTGCAATTGCACACGAGTTGGTGCAAGATCAGCATTGTATTGATACTGCTTATAGAAAGAAGCAGCTAAATCCTCCCAGGTGTGGATGCGAGAACTCTCCAATTGATAGAACCATTCAAGTTGAGTCCCTACTAGGCTTTCTTGGAAGAAATGGATCCAAAGCTTCGGATCAGTTGTGTATGGTTGAATCTTGCGGACATAAGACTTTAAGTGGATCTTAGGGCAAGAGACTCCATCGTACAGGGAAAAAGTAGGGATTTTGAACTTTGGCGGGATGACCACTCCAGAAACCAAACCCATGTCTCCTAAATCCAAGCCAGGTATTTGTTGAATCTCCATAGCACTGAGGCGATCCTCCAACTGTTTGTATTTGTCATTAGCGGGAGGATATTGTTCCTCGGAGTAGTCAGCTTCAACTTCATCAATCTCTAAATTGTGGTCTTCTTCAAGACTATTCCCTATGTTTGATGGAGTTGAAAGATCTAGGGCTTTAGGTCTTCTTCTCAAGTTCAAGACGCCTACTGACTTCTTGGACTTTTTCTTCTTTTCTTTGAGAAGTAGAGCTTTCAGGTCCTCTTGCCCTTTATCCATAGCCAGAAGCATTTGTTGGAATTGAGCGTTTTGAGCTTGGAGATCTTTCACTATTTGTTTCATATCCATCTTACTGAAATAAACAGCAGGAAGATAAGGAGACCTGTAAGGGAGAAACCTGTCATGATATGATGCATGATATGTGGATGCATATTTTCAAGGATCTCGCGGGGTAAACACAAGAAAATGTTAGAAGTTGAACTTCGATCAAAAACTTTGATTGGAGAACCTTGTATCGGTGGATGTCTTTCCACGAGAATTAAGCTCACCATGTCAAGTGGGTCATAGCCCCTGATTCAAGTTGTTGCACTTGATCTTTGACGGCGTTTGTTTAGAGGGGAACCCTCTTGCCCTTCGGTAGACGTCTGGTTCAACGTGACCCTGCACCAAAAGACCCTCGAGATCCTTGAAATGGTTATTGAAAATGCTATGGTATGATGTTATGATGTTATGTACATGTATGAAAAAGTAAGCAAGTGTATATACAGATAATCATATTCACACAGAACAAACAAGTCCTTAGGTTTAGGCTTGCATGGGGTTTGTAGGTAAGTACCCTCTTGAAGTTAGTTGGCTCAACCTGTCCTAAAATAGAAACCGGGTTCTAAGGAGCTCAATATCACTGGATTATTTTCTATGTTCATGGTTTCAGTTTAGCCACTTTACTGGCGACCGAAATATTCCAAGAAAACAATCCTCAATGAGTGTAGTATCGAGTATCTACCAACTTCGGACTGCACCAATGTCTGTCATCTCACTACCCCTAAAAAGGCCAAGATGGTCAAGTAAGGTTCTAAGGTCAATTGATGCTTCACGACACCACGCGGCGGCCCCGTACTCTCCTTGATTCAACTCAAGGGTTACCGGTACCAACCAAAGTGCCACATCAACGTAGCTACTGTTTCAACCATGTCGGTATACCCCGCACAGTTCCCTCACAGTTTATTGCTACTTACTTAAAAGGTGCCCCCAAATCCGGGTATAGGATTTAAAATAAACCCAAGCAAGGAACCCAAAAAGTAAAGCAATCAAAGCAATCTAGGTAAGCATGTAAAGGTCATCTAAAAACCCTAAGGTAACCCCACTTTTAGAAGATTCCCCAGCAGAGTCGCCAGTTCTGTGATACGGTGGGAGAACTGACTTGAGATTTTGCGTTTGTGTTCGCAAATGTTTCGGTTTAGCAAGAGTCGCCACCGAATTTTTATTTTATCCTAAGGAAAGGTCAAAAAGCACAGGAAAGACCTTTGAGATGTTTTCGTGGGTTCGGGGGGTAGATTATGAAAAGGGAAGGTGCTAGCACCCTTTTCATCCATGGTTATCCATGGGCTCTTAGTTACTTGTTTTAGATCACTTGCCTTTGCTTTTCAATTGTTTGAAATGGTGCTTTGTGTGTGTGGTTTTGAAAATGTTTTGAAAAAGATGCCCTGTCTAGGCAAACTTTGTAATGATTCTTGTTTGAACATATACAAAGGTGTGTGTCTTTTTGAAAAGATATTTCAATGTTTTGAAAGTTGTTTTGAAATTGTTTTGTATTTGAGTTGTGAAGTGTGTTTGAAAAATGGAAAGGATGTTTTGCAAGTTTTTGATCAAGTAACTAAGAGTTGTCTACCCTATTTTACTCAAAAGATATTTCTTATGTTTTTAACCCTTTTAACAGTGTTGTTTCACCATTGTATTTGGTGAACAACCTTGCGTTAGGATGTTAAACGGGACAGGCGCGAGTCATCGTATACAATCATTGAAGGCAACTTGTGAGACGCTCTAGCAATTTTGTAAGGGACGAGATCGTTTTATCGAAGGCAACATCGAGGGTTATTGAGGGACTACTATCTTTGTTTATCGAAGGGACATTTGCTAGAGGGTCTCATACCCGAGGGACATGATTGCATTTTCCGAGGCAACAAGTGAGATTACCCTAAGGGTGCATGTGTGCAAAGTGGGTTTTATTGCATGCATTTGTCTTTGATTTTTAGGTTGTATACTTGTTGATTTTATCTTTCCATACGCGCCTAATTACTAACATTTGTACAAAGTAAATAAAATGCAGAAAGATAAAATCCTACGCTATTACAACCATATCGAAAGGCATAAAAAATATGAAGGAAAAAATATGATAAAAGTAAGAAAAATGAGTGTCTTTCGACCCAGGCAGTAGCACCCTTCGACTTGCATTTTGTTGGCCTCCTTCGATTGGGGCTAGCACCAGTGAGGTCATGGCCTTCGATTAGGGGCTGGCACCAGTGAGGTTCTATCCTTCGATTGGCCTAGAAGTCAGTATATGGCGAAGCCTTCTGGTTCTGCCTTGTTGCCTTGTTGTCTTCTTCGACTGGAGGTTGAAAGCAGTGAGGGAATGCCTTTCGACTGAGCCTGGAAGTCAGTGAAGGCATGCTTTTCGTTTGGGCCTAGAAGTCAACATGGTTTTCCTCTTGGTTGTCTCTTTCGTTTGACCTGGAGAAAGAGGGTAGAAGCCAGAAGCTTCGTTTCCTATTTCATGTTTCCTGTTTCTTTCATTTAAAGCATTTAAATGGAAACATGGCCTGAGGTCATGCTAGTATTTGTCTTGCAAACAGTTTAATAGTTAAAACTAGTTCAAGTAAACAGAAAGCCAAACAAAAGGGTTAACTCTAAAAAACATGTTAAAAGGGGGGAAACCAAAGGAACAATGGTATATACATGCTTGAAACGAACGAAAAGATTATTTACATGTTATGCCATGAAATGAAAGGTTGAAGGGTAAGAGTGACTTACCTTGATGGAGGCTTTGAATGGGTGTGGGACCTTGAGTGGAGGCCCAAGGTTCTGGATTTGAAAGAGGTGGCCAACAGCTGTGCTTGGAATGCTGGATTCGAAGGAAGGAAATAAACAAGTCTTATGTTTCTTTCCAAATTGGATTCAAAGGATACTGAAGAGTACTTGTTCTTCAAAATCGAAGGAAGTAAGTATGTGATTCTGGGTTTGTTCTCACAAGTGTTGAAGGGACTTGAGAGATTTGTTGTGTTTGAGAAAATTTGGGTGATTCGTTCCTCTGGTCCAAAGATCCTCTTCAACTTTGCAAAAGTTCCTCTATTTATATAGAAGAGTGGGTGTGTTTGTCCATAGCCAGCCTTGCAAAGAATAATAAAATAATGTGGCGTGAAAGTACATGTGGGGGCCTCTTGGCAGTTGGGGTGCAGAAGATGTGACTTATGCTTCTGGCCCTGCTTTTCTTTCAGCCAAAATTTAGGTGGAAAGTTGCTTTTGTGATAAAAGTACTTTCTATGAAAAGAAAGGGTATGTAGCCTTTAACCAAGGATAGTATTATCCAAAAGACAAAGTTTAAAACCCTTGTACAAGCCTCTGCTTATGTAAAGATTCGGAAGCAACATAGCCTGGCAAACGAGATTTGGTCTTGAGTCAAATGCAAGAATGAGATCGAAGCGCAGTTGTTCGAAGGAAGCCTCTGCCTCAGTCGAAGCTTGTGGTCGAAACAAGCTTACTCGAAGGAAGCTAATGCCCTGTCGAAGCTTGGATTGAAACAAACATATTGCCCAATCGAAAGACTGTGTTTGAAGGAAGCATTGTTTCCTAATCGAAGCATGTGGATCGAAACAAACATAAAGGGAGTCATTGCCTTTTAGCGTGAGGGAAGTTACTGGCTTCTGAGTCGAAGGGTGTTCCTTCAAGGGGAGCAAGAACTTAGTCAAATCTTGTATGAAGATATCTCTTGGCTCAAATGAAACTTGTGAGAGGCAAAGTCTGCAAGAGGCCCTTTGTGCAAGTGGATTCGAAGGAGGTTTCAAATCCAAACGAAGGATGTACCCAAGTTGCATTCGAAGGAGGTTTCAAATCCAAACGAATGATGCACCTAAACTTGCATTCGAAGGAGGCTTAGAGTCAGTCGAAGAGTGCTGAATCGAAAGAGACCTATTTTCCTCCAAATTTGTCAAAATGTTATTTTTATCTGTTTTCTCCCTTTTTGACAATTTCCTTTTAATTTTGGTATTGGAAAATCCCAATGCACTTGTTCAAGCTTGAACTTTGAGCATCATTGTGAGAGATGCCTTGATAATTGAGAGGGCAAATTTTGGGGTACAACAGCTACCAACTGATAATCAGGAAAGGTGAAGCAGTGATGCGCCGGGTCAAAGAACTGGAAGAGAACACTCATCATGTCTTCACCAAAACCTGGAGTAACTAAAATGATCAGTCAACCATGCCTTTTGATAAATGAAGAACTTTTGGGAACCCTTGAGACTAACTCTTTAAGTTGAGGGGGTACCCTTACAAAGCTGACCCGAATAGTGTTTTTACGAGCAGAGTCATAGTCTGCAAAACAAAACAAAGATAAATTCCCTGGTCCTTGAAATGGTTAGTAGAAATGAAATGGTATGAATGTTATGATGCATGAGGTTATGCTCGAACAATTTAATCATACATAAGAAAAACACACAAGGCCTTAGGTTAAAGCTTGCATGGAGTTATAGGTAAGTACCCTCTTGAAGTTTTAGTTGGCTCAACCTGTCCTAAAATAAAGTAACTGGGTTTTAGGAGTCTTAATATCTCCGATCTTTCTCTCGGGCATTGTTTCAGCTCAAGCATCTTATTTGTGACCGAAATTTCCCGAGAGGCCAACCTCAATGAGTGTAGCATCGAGTATTAAACAACTTCAGTCTGCACCAAAGCCGGCTATCTCGCTACCTTCTAATGGCTAAGTTGTGTCAACTAATATGCTAAGGTCAGTTAGTGCTTTATGACACCATGTGGCAGCCCAACATTCTCCTTGACTTAACTCATGGGACACCGACACCAACCAATGTGTTGTACTAACATAATCATCGCTTCAACTTTATCGGTGTACACCGTACAGTTTTCACGATCTACTGCTACTTACCTAAAATACCCCAAATTCGGGTATAGGATCTAGACAAGAATAACCCAAACAACCCTTCTAATAATGAATTAGGCAAGTCAAACAATGAAATAATTTAAATGTGAACTATCTCTAAGGTAACCCTACTTTAGTGTAGTAATACCCAATTGAGTCGGTAGTTTTGTAATACGGTAGGAGAATTGACTTTTGGTTTTGCATTTTATCGCAAATGTTGCGAATAGCAAGAGTCGCCACTGAATTTTCTTTTATCTAATAAAGGAAAGAGTGAAAAGAATAGGAAAGACCTTTCGAGAATTTTTCTGAGAAGGGGGGTTGGTTATGAAAAGGGAAGGTGTTAGCACCCTTTTCATCTGTAGTTATCTACGGGCTCTTAGTTGCTAGCTCACTTTGAAAATGCTTTTTGTGTAAGTGTATTCTGAAAATATTTTGAACAGATGCCTTAGTGCGGAAAACTTTGTAATGATTCTCGTATCGTTGAGAATGCATACAAAGTGTTTTATCTTTGAAAATATTTCGAAAAGAGAGTGTATGTGTGAGAATTTGTTTTGTTTTGTGAGCAAGCAACTACAAGCTATCTACCTACTCAACATATCTTTGTTCTTTTCCTCTTTTCCTTTAGATAGTGTTATCCTACCATTATTTAGTAGGTAGCCCTATCATTGGATGTTTTGAGGGACGAGCGCGATTCATCATACAGTCACAAAAACAACTCGTAGAACGCTTTAGCAATTATCCTAAGGTACTAAGATCATTCACAGAGGAAACATCGAAGGGTCATCGAGGGACTAAAATCTTTGAACCAAATTATCTTTGTTAAAACATCCCACGTTCGAGAGACGTGACTATTATTTTTTCGAAGGAAACAATTGAGGGTACCTTAGAGGTGCGCATGTGCGAAGTGTGTTGTGTTTCAGTTATGTTTATCTTTGATGTTAGGTTTTATAACGTTTGCTTTTAAGTATTATCATGCAATCCTATTTAATCTAACAGTTAAATATATATAAAAGTATGGAAGGTAAGAAATGCGGAAAATAATCTACGATATTACATCGCTTTGGGAATGGGGGAGTACAAACCAAAATTTGGGGAAACGAGGTATATAAGGGTCCTAATATACAAACCTTTTGACAGTTACAAATATTATGGAAAATAATAATGCGAGAATGTAAATAAATGCGCAGAGATTAAAGAGGGAAAAGATATCTAAGAAAAACCTAAAAAATTATTTTTGTTTAGAAAAATAATTGAATTATGAAAACTAATTCTAATTAATTTTAAATTTATGAAATAAAATTAAGGTAATTAAATCAATTAAGTTTACTAGTGAAATTAAATTAATTAACCTAAATCTGATCTTTTATTTTTTGTGATTTTATTAAAAAAAATAATCAAAAAGAAAAAAAATAAATTAAAACAAAATAACAAAAAAAACTATAGGCATGCGCTGTAAAAGCAGAAATGGGGGGTGCAAGAAACAAAAAGTTCATGCCCATTAACAAAGGAGTCCAGCAACGTGCGTTGGATCCAGTGAGGATGGTCTTTGATGTTCCATGGTGGGAACGTGCAACTAAGGCCTTCAGGTCTGGCTTGATGAGATCTGATGGGGAGTGGCTGGAGTTGCACCATGTGTACGCTGGGATTGCCTACATTAGATCTGTTAGAAAATAACATGAAAAATCAAAACGCCTCACGCCTGGATCGAACCCAGGATCAGGCGCATAAGTGACTTATATGAAAGCGTGTTGCCACTGGGATGTGTTGTTCATTCATTAATTCAAATGCAAATGAATAAATATATTATAAAACTCAATCATATTTTATCAAACACGCGCGTCCGGGTGGATTTGAATGAACCAATCAGGTGATAGCACCAAGGCCACATGAGTTAGCACGCTGGAGTCAACCTTCTGGTTGTCTTCTCAGGCCTATTCCTCCACCAAAACCTGTGAAAACACATTAAAACAGAATATCCAACAACTTAGATCTACCAATTGGCAGGCTGCGAATTCAATGGTACAATTAGTTGGATCTAAAAGTGCTTGCAATGTCCAGTTCAATGATCAATGGCTTCGGTGCGCTAACAATGGTAAAACACCATTTATGCGTTAAACTCTACATGTAACACGCCTATCATGTACTAATGATGCATAGGAGGATATTAAACATGTTAGCAATGATTAAAAATGCAAGGAAACATAGTTTTGATTTTTTTACCAAATTAAGAACCGGCGTGATGAAGAAGCAGGGTTCTGATGCTTGAGGAGTACGGTTGTGGGTCCAGATCAACTCTTTTGATCTCCAGGAGGTGAATGCAAGCCTTAGTCGCAAGTGAGAAGGGCTAGAACTCGAGTTATAAGTTTCACTCTTCTTTTGAATTTTTATGAATTTTTTGGGGGTTTGTTGTGCAATGATTTTCGTCCCCATTTGATCTTCCTTGGCTTGCATTATATATATGAAGGAAATGGGCTGACAAATATGTCAAGATATTAAGCCATGATGGCCTTAATAAAATGAGATAAAACACTTTGAAAACTTGCCAAAACTTGAGATTCTTGCCTTCTTTGAGCCCTTGCACGAATTTGGAATGTTGTTGGGTTGTCACAAGTTGTGTTGGGCTCTAAGAGAATCAATCCATGCGCTGGCCCATTTGTTTTCTATTTCATTTATTTATTTTGAATTTATTTTAATAAATATATATATATATATATATATATATATATATATATATATATATATATATATATATATATATATATATATATATATATATATATATATATATATATATATATATATATATATATATATATATATATATATATATATATATATATATATATATATATATGAAGGAAATGGGCTGACAAATATGTCAAGATATTAAGCCATGATGGCCTTAATAAAATGAGATAAAACACTTTGAAAACTTGCCAAAACTTGAGATTCTTGCTGTTGTACCCCAAAATTTGCCCTCCCATATTCTCCAAGAAATTGCCAAGTCAAGTCACAAAATTCCCCAAGGGTTGCACAATGCAAAGGTCTCCTATACAATCAAAACTAGGGTTTGTGTTCTGATCAAGGAAATGAAGTTTTCAAAGGCCCAATCAAGTCCCACATGCCTATAAAGGTGGTCAAGTATCCTCATATCAAGTTTCAAGGCATTCAGCACAAAATTGCACAATCAAAAACCCTAATTGCACTACAGTCAACTGTAGGGGCAAAATGGTCATTTGACAGTCAAAAGTTCAAATTTTTGGTCAACATATCATTTTGAAGCCACAAACATAATTTGATCAATGCTTGATCATGATTCTCAAAATTTGTCTTAGAAATCATCAAGATTCAAAAGTTTCCTTATTTGGACAGCTGAAAAAGTCAACTGAAATTGACCAGGGCATAACTTTCACATGGATTATCAGAAAAATTCCATCCAAAGCTCATTTTGAAGAGAAAGACATTTCCTACAACTCATCTTCATACTTCAAGTCCAAGAAATGCTCTCACAAAAAGTTATCAATTTCAACATTATAGGTTATTTTCAAAAGTCAACAAAAAGGGACTTTAAGTCAAAGGCTATAACTTGAGATTGGTAAATCAAAATGACATGGGACCAAAGGAATTGGTTAGAGGACTCAAAGACCTTTCCAAAATGTCCAAGAACATGAGAAAAGCTTAAAAATTGAGCAAGTTATGCCTTGTGGAAGTTGGGAAATTTTTGGATATTTTGAAAAGTCAACTTTGATCCAAATGACCTAAAATTGCTAATGGGCCCATTTTTCTTCCATGATTCATCATTCTAAGCATATGCACGACTACTTGGCCCAAAGGGAAGTATTTTCTCATTTTTTATTTATTTATTTGAATTATTATTTATATTAATTCATTTAAATCATTTAAATATATGAAAAATATCTAACTTGACCTAACCAATCTTTTTATACATGTTTTATGCTCAATATTTCGTGCTTAGCTAAATGTGGAAAGAATTGGAGCAATTGGATATGATTTGAATCAAATGCACATGGAAAAAGATATGAAAAGATCCTTGAAATCAAATTTTCAAAAACCATTAATTCATTGGATTTGTTCTACTTTTGTTAACCTAATGCACTCACTACATATGCCTGACCATAAACCTAATCATGCTGGACACAAAAACTGCGCAAGAAAGCCATTGACAACTTGAAAAAATTTGCAAAAAAGTCAAAACTGTAAACACCTCTACAAGGCGATTCAGGTCTCAAGACTTGGTTCAATAGCTTCCTTGAAGGTCCCTGAACACATTCCAATCACAAACATCCATCACCACGCCAAGAATTGGTAAAATAGACATGAACTGTACAGAGAAAATTTCATAATCGTATATCATGTTCCATGCATTATTTGTGAAATTTATTCATTGATTCATGTTCATTATGATGTTGTGAAGCTAACCAATGCATTTAATTTGATTATTATGCTGTATATGCGATTCCACCATGTTTGAGTTTTAGGGTTTTCAGAGGTTGGAATTGGGGATTTTCAAACGAGGAAAAATTGAGACTCCAAACCACCACCATTAGATTCAGCATGTTCAGACGAAGAAGAAAGGACCCTCGCGCCTAATTTATGTTCAAGGATAGCCTAATCGCTATTTTCCCATAGCTGGCCTAAGAAAACGCGTCCAAAACCGTTGCCTTATATTCTTGTTTCAGAAAAAAAAACAAAATACGCGAAGAAGATGATGTGTTGTCAAAACATGATAGGCCGGTTTGAACTTTCGCGCTTTAATCCACTAACCCTTTGTTTTATCCTTATAATGATTGTTAGTTATTTATTTATAAAACGCGTTGACATGGCTCAGTGGCACAGGTGTTGATTGGTGATGCTAGTGACCTAGGTTCGAACCCCAGGTCTTGACATTCTTCATATTATTTTGCATTCAGTAATTTTGTGCAGGCTCAACATTGAAAACCATCATGTTCCCTCTTAATCAAGCCAGCCACGTGTTTAGCTTCAGCAATCCAAGGGTGCAAAATTGATGAACACCATAAACTCAAGTCAACGCTTCAGCATGCTAATTGGAAAGGTCAAATGGACTCAGATTATTGGGCCAGAATTCTCAAAATAATACCTCCTAATTTGGGACCACCACCCCCTTGGTTTGCCATTCTTCTTATTTTCTTCATTTATTTTTATTTTCTATTTTTTCCTTCTTTTAGTTATTATTTTAGTAATTAATTTTAAATATTTTCACAAAATACAAAAACAACATAAAAATCAAAAAAACAAAAAAAAGAAAAATAATAAATATTTTGTTTTTAATATTTTCATGAATAAATTGGCATGTAAATAAATTAATTTAAATTAGGGTTTTAATGTTAATTCTTTTCATAATAAAACCAAAAATATAGAACTAGGTTTAAATCGTTTTATTCCTTTTACTTAATTTTTCTTTTTCACAATAATAATACTTATTTTATTTATTTTTTATAATTAAATTTGCATGAAAATAATTTAGAATTAATTTAGGTTAAAACTTCAATATCTTTCTTAATAACTTAAAAATAATTAGAATTAGGTTTAGTATTTTATTCTTATTAATTTTTTCTATTAAATCTTAAAATACTAAAAAACACCAAAAAAACAATTTCTTTTTTTAATTTTAATTCATGTAATTTTAATTATGCAAAAGGGTCCAACGCCCTCGTCTCGATAATTCTCATTAATTTGCGTATTTATTTTATTTCTTAAATAATTATGTACCTCTCCCAAAGCCATGTAACTCGGACATTTTATATTTCTCGCACTTTTCAATTCTTCATTTGCTTTGTTTCTTTACTTTTTCGTCAAATCGGGTCCTGGTTAATTTTGGCGATGTGGACCCGCGCCATTTATAATAGCTTTAGATTTATTTTTCCTCGCAACTTTTAACTGTTAACAAAAAGCATGAAAGAATGTATGGACCAAAATAAAAACAACGCGTAGATCACTCACAACATGACAAGACAAATGCAAATGAAAACGACACACAATTTGCACACACCACCCCTAGGGTACGCCTCACTGTTGCCTTGCCTCGAAAGGTGATCGTCGAGTAGAGGACGTCTTAGTAAGTCCTCATGATCCGGGAACCTGGCATGAGGGTAGCTTCTAAGGTGTCTTCCCATTGCTCTGATGATCACCATGTCCCGAACCTCGAATTGACCCGAACACCTCCAACGGTGGTGCTACCTACCTCTCAATGGTGGGATGGCACTACTTTAAAGGACATCTACACAGACGAATTCCTTAGGTTAGGTAGACGACTCTAGATACTTGCTCTAATTTCAAAAACAAATCAAAAAATACTTTTCACACCGACACCTTTTCAAAAAGCTTTCGAAAGCAATTTTTCAAACACTCTTGAGGACCGATACAAGAGTCGAACTGGAATTTTCAAAGAAACTTTTTTAAAACCCACATTGAAAAGCAAACAAACCATTTTTGAAAACACAAATGAGCAAGTATCTAAGAGCCCATGGATAACCATGGATAGAAAGGGTGCTAACACCTTCCCTTTCTATAATCTACCTCCCGAACCGAGAGCAATCTCTATAAGGAATTTTTCTGTGCTTTTGTCCTTTCCATTTGGAGAAAATAAAAGACGGTGGCGACTCTTGCTTCCGCGACATTTCGCGAACCAGCGTTAAACAGTCAGTTCCAGATCCACCGATCACAGAACTGGCGACTCTGCTGGGGATATCTTTATAAAGTGAGGTGTACCTTAGGGCTAGTTCATAACTATGTTTTCAATTGTTTTCTTTGTGTGCTTTAAATTGTGGGACTGTCTTGGGAGTTACATAGATCCTAACCTGGATCTGGGGATACCTTCTTAGAAAGTAGCAACAAGGCTGTGAGGGAACTGTGCGGGGTATACCGACATGGTTGAAACAGTCTGCTACGTTGATGTGGCACTTTGGTGTGTACCGGTAACCCTTGAGTTCAGTCAAGGAGAGTACGGGGCCTCCGCGTGGTGTCATGAAGCATCAACAGACCTTAGGAACCTTAATTGAACTATCTTGGCCTCTTTAGGGTAGTGAGATAACTGAATTTGGTGCAGTCCGAGGTTGGTTGATACTCGATACTACACTCAATTGAGGGTTGCTTTCCTGGAATATTTCGGTCGCCAGTTCAGTGGCTAAATCGAAACGATGAACAATGAAAGCAATCCCGTGATATTGGGAACCTTAGAACCCGGTTACTTTGATTAGGACAGGTTGAACCCACCAACTTCAAGAGGGTACTACCCAGACCCCATGCAGGCCTTAAACCTTAAGGGCTTGTCTTGTGTGCCTTGTGTGCCTTACATGTTTGTCTTTGTAAATATCTGTGGTGTGTTTAATCATAGCATCATGACATCATCCAGCATCATATGCATTGACTAACCATTTCAGGGGTTCGAATTTTCATCTTTGTTCTTGTTTTGTAGGACATGGAAACTGCTCGTAGAAAGACAATTCAAGTCAGTCTTGTAAGGATCCCTCCTCAGCTTAAGGAACTTATATCCAGGATTCCCGAGAACTCGTCATTCAGTGAAAGGCATGGAAGCCTCATCAGCTTGGTCAACACCAACATTGAGGAAGATATGATAAAGGTCCTGTTCCAGTTCTTTGATCCTCTGCATCACTGTTTTACCTTCTTGGATTATCAGTTGGTACCTACATTGGAGGAGTTCTCCCGGCTCCTGAAGATCCCTATCCTTGATCAGCTACCCTTTAACGATACAGAAAAGGAACCTAAGCTTGAAGAGATTGCTAAAGCTTTGCACCTACAGGCATCTGACCTCAAGGGACATTGGGAAGTCAGAAGTGGTATCAAAGGGTTCTTAGCCAGGTTTATGTTTGAAAAGGCCCTTGAATGTTGGAATTCCCTTGACTTGCAAGCTTTTGAAGAGGTTGTGGCCCTCCTTGTCTATGGTTTGGTGTTGTTCCCTAATCCAGATCAGCTTATTGATATCAGTGCTGTCCAGATCTTTATGTCCAAGAATCCTATACCTACGTTGCTGGGGGACATCCTTCACTCATGTTACACTCGAACCATGAGAAAAAGAGGTGTCCTTATGTGTTGCACTCCTCTCCTGGGAAGGTGGTTTATTTCGCATCTTCCACAATCAGTCCTGAAGAATGAGCGGGGTTTGAGATGGTCACAACGGTTGATGACTCTTACACATGCAGATATACATTGGTGCCCTAGGTCCAGAGAAGATGTCACTATCATTGATCGTTGCGGGGAGTACCCTAATGTTCCTTTACTTGGAATCAGAGGAGGTATTACTTACAGCCCATGCCTGGCTTGGAGACAATTTGGTTATGCTCGGAGGGACGGTCCTCATGACATGTTAATTCCTGACATAGTTTTTGACTTCGACAACGATACTCAAGGACTTCGCCAGAGGTTTATCAGAGCCTGGAGAATGCCAAGTAGGATAGACAGTAAGACACTGGGGCACAGGAACTCCATCCCATTGGAACCTTATCTCAAGTGGGTACGAGCCCGCTCCCAGAAGTTAGTGATGCCTTATCCCCATATACTCCCAGTAATCAAAGAACCAGTCCTGGAAGGGGAAGTGTCCTACACTATTCAGCACCCTGATATGCCCATATCCTGGGAAGAGATGCAGAAGAGCTGGATCCAGCTTAAGGAAGAACGGAATTCTCTTGAGACTAGCCTACATGCCAGTGAAAAGAAGGTCTTGGAGCTCACCCGCCTGTTGCATGAGGAGAGGAATCTCAACACTTACATAGCTCCAAAGAGGATGCGCAGCATATTTTGGGATTGATTTGATTTTTGTACTTTTGCCCATGAGGCCTTAATGTATTAAACATTGATTTCTCTAATGATAACGTGTGTTCCTTTTTGTCTACAACAAAGTTGAACTTTCGAACCCCTGAATGCATTGCATAAACACATCTCATTCATCATGTGCATAACAGGTTTTTCCTCTTTTCAGGTTGCTTACAGTTCTTCGCTGTTTATTTCAGCATCATGAATCCCGAATCTGCATCAACTGAGACATCAATCAAGGCTCTTCAGGTGCAGAATGCACAATTCCAGGAATTAATCAAGGGTCTGGCTCAAGGCCAAGAAGAACTGAAGGCTATGCTCCTGAAGAAGGAGAAGAAGAAGAAGAGAAGAATTGTTCTGTTCAACTCGGGCCGAAGGTTTGGCAATACTCTGCAGCATGAAGAGGCTGGTTCATCTGTTGGCAAGAGTCCTTCTCAGGTAGAAGTAAAGGTCCCTAGCCCGGTAGTCTCTGACAACGAGACAGATTTTGATGAAGAGCAGTACCCTCCTGCAGACGACAGATATAAGCAACTGGAGGACAGGTTGAAGGCTATGGAGGTTCAACAGGTACCGGGGCTGGATTTCGGAGATCTGGGTTTGTCAACTGGTGTGATCATCCCCCACAAGTTCAAAGCACCATCCTTCTCTAAGTATGACGGGGCGTCTTGTCCCAAGCTGCATTTAAGGTCCTATGTTCGGAAAATTCAGCCGTACTCTGCGGATAAGAATTTATGGATCCACTTCTTCCAGGAGAGTCTTTCAGGGACTCATCTCGAATGGTTTTATCAGCTGGATGGGACCAAGGTTCGTAACTGGGAGGAGTTGGATACTGCTTTCTACAAGCAGTATCAATATAATTCCGACCTTGCCCCCACACGTACCCAACTCCAGGGTATGTCGTTAGGTGCAAGCGAAGGTTTTAAGGAGTACGCTCAGAAGTGGAGAGACCTGGCTGGTAGGGTGCAGCCACCATTGACTGACCGGGAGTTGGTAGACATGTTCTTGGGGACCCTATCTGGGCCGTTTTTCAACCATCTCATCGGGAATTCATCTGCAGGGTTCACTGATCTAATCTTGACTAGAGAGAGGATTGAAGCTGGGTTAAAATCTGGAAAAATTCCGAAGGGCGCATCATCTAGTTCTGAGAAGAAACCCTTCAAGAAGGAGTCTAGTGCCGTATATGGTTCCAGGAAATCAGAGAGACATGAGCACCGCCAATCTGTCAGTGCGGTAATGATTGCTAAGCCTGCTTCCGCTCCTCGGCCAAATAATCCTCAGAAGGTTGAAAGACCCCGGAGAGAATTCACCCGCTTAAGCATGACTTTGTCACAGATCCTGCCACAGTTGCTCTCAACCAATTTAGTGACTGTCAGGGAGGCTCCAAAGTTCCCCAATACTGCATCTCCTAAGTACAACCCGAATGCTCGTTGTGCCTACCATTCAGATAGCCCGGGGCACTCTACTGATGACTGTTGGGCGTTAAAGAACAAGCTGCAGGACCTTATTGACGCCCAGGAGGTACAGTTTGAGGCATCCGAGAAGCCTAATGTGGTAACAGCTCCCCTACCTACTCATGGAGTAAATGCTATTGGGGACGAAGACGAAGTGGACGAAGCTGAGTTCGATAGCTGGATCTACCCGGCAACCGACGGCGGATCTAACAATTGGAGCGCAAAGGACAACTTATCTGTTTCTCTTGTTACTAAGTAATGAATTCCTATGTTTTGTTATTTTGTAATAAACAATGATAAACTCTTTGGCCCGGTGTCTTACCCGAGGCACCGTGGTTCTATTTGTGAGGGCATACAAACTGTCATTTCATATATCATGAATAAAAATCTTGGACGTATTTTTCGCATTGCAAATATTGTGCTCCTTTTCTGTCTTTCTTTTCCTTTACATAATTTTCAAAAACAGCTGTATTTACACACACACTCACTCATACAGGTTCCAATCCACTCTGGATCTCACTGATAACAACTCTGCTACTGCAAATTATGACTTCGAAAATCCGATCAACTTAGCTGAAGACGAAGGTGAAGATGATTGCGAAGTGCCTGGCGAGCTTGCAAGACTGTTGCTTCAGGAAGAGAGGGCAATTCAACCCCATGAAGAGCCAGTGGAAACCATAAACCTGGGTACAGAGACAGACAGGAAAGAGGTAAAGATTGGTGCCAACCTAGAGCTCAGCGTGAAGCAACGGTTAACCAAGATGTTACATGACTACATGGAGATCTTTGCTTGGTCCTACGAAGACATGCCCGGGTTGGATACCGATATTGTGGTCCATCATTTGCCAACTAAGGAAGATTGCCCTCCAGTTAAGCAAAAGGTCCGTCGGATGCGGCCAGAGATGTCTGAGAAGATCAAGGCCGAGGTTATGAAACATTTTGATGCCGGGTTCCTTGCAGTGACTTCTTACCCTCAGTGGGTTGCTAATGTGGTGCCGGTACCTAAGAAGGACGGTAAGGTCAGAATGTGTGTCGATTACAGGGATCTGAACAGGGCCAGCCCCAAGGATGACTTCCCCTTACCTCACATTGATGTCCTTGTTGATAATACAGCTCAGCACAAGGTATTCTCTTTCATGGATGGCTTTTCAGGTTACAATCAGATCAAGATGGCACCTGAAGACATGGAAAAGACTACATTTGTTACTCAGTGGGGCACCTTCTGTTACAAGGTCATGCCTTTCGGACTAAAGAACGCTGTGGCAACCTACCAACATGCCATGGTCGCCTTATTTCATGACATGATCCATCATGAAATAGACGTGTATGTGGACGACATGATCGCTAGGTCCCAGACTGAGGAAGAGCACCTAGATCATCTGCAGAAGTTGTTTGACCGTCTGAAACTGTATAAGCTAAGATTGAACCCGAACAAGTGCACCTTCGGGGTAAGATCTGGGAAGTTACTAGGCTTCGTGGTCAGTGATAAGGGAATTCAAGTGGACCCTGCTAAGGTCAAAGCTATTCAAGAGATGCCAGTTCCTAAGACAGAGAAGGAAGTCAGAGGCTTTTTAGGACGCCTGAATTACATCGCTCGATTTATCTCACACCTGACCGCTACCTGTGAGCCAATCTTCAAGCTGCTGAAGAAAGATCAGGTAGTACGTTGGAATGATGAATGTCAGGCCGCCTTTGACAAAATCAAGGAGTATCTCCAAGAACCACCTATCCTTATGCCACCGGTTGAAGGGAGACCTCTGATACTATACCTGACAGTGCTCGACAACTCAATGGGGTGTGTGCTGGGGCAGCATGACGAGTCTGGCCGAAAAGAGCATGCCATTTATTACCTTAGCAAAAAGTTTACCGACTGTGAGACCCGATACTCACTGCTCGAGAAAACTTGCTGCGCTTTGGTATGGGCTGCTCGCCGGCTGAGACAGTATATGCTGACTCACACTACTTTGTTGATCTCAAAAATGGATCCTATAAAGTATATATTCGAAAAGCCTGCTCTGTCTGGGAGAATTGCAAGATGGCAAATGATCTTGACGGAATACGACATTCAGTACACGACCCAGAAAGCCATCAAGGGAAGTGTATTGGCAGACCACCTGGCGCATCAAGCCGTAGATGACTATCAGTCCATGAACTTCGAGTTTCCGGATGAAAGCATCATGATAGTGACTGATTGTGAAGTGCCTGGACCGGATGAAGGACCTGAACCAGGATCCCGATGGTCTATGCACTTTGACGGAGCCTCCAACGCTTTGGGTAACGGTATCGGCGCCATCATCATATCTCCTCAAGGTACTCATACTCCACTCACTGCCCGGCTATGTTTCAACTGTACCAACAACATGGCGGAGTATGAGGCGTGTATCATGGGTCTTCAAGCTGCGATCGACCTAAGGATCTAATTTCTAAGTGTCTTCGGAGATTCCGCTCTTGTGATCAATCAGATCAAAGGAGAGTGGGATACGAAACATCCCAACTTGATTCCTTACCGAGAATGTGTGTTGACCTTGATTCCCCACTTCACAGAGATAACCTTTGAGCACTTTCCAAGAGAAGAGAATCAGCTAGCGGACGCGTTAGCTACAATGTCTTCAATGTTCAAGGTCAAATGGGATAATGAGGCTCCCCGGATCATCATCTGGAAACTGGACGAACCGGCATACTGTTGTGATCTCGAAACTGAATTGGTGACTGAGAAGCCTTGGTACCACGAAGTGAAGAGATACTTGGAAACTCAGGAATACCCAGAAGGTGCCTCTGTCAATGATAAGAAATTCCTGAGGAGGTTTGCAGCCAAGTTCTTCCTTAGCAACGGCATCTTGTATAAGCGAAACCATGATTCAACCTTACTGCGCTGTGTGGATAAGACTGAAGCAGAAAGAATCATGGAAGAGCTGCATGAAGGGACCTTTGGTACACATTCCAGTGGGCACACTATGGCTAAGAAAATCCTACGGGCAGGATATTACTGGTCCACAATGGAAGCTGACTGCTACCAACATTCCAGGACATGCCACAAGTGCCAGATTTATGCAGACAAGGTGCATGTTCCTCCGGTTCCCCTGAATGTTCTGACTGCGCCTTGGCCATTTGCAATGTGGGGCATAGACATGATCGGCGAGATTAAACCTACGACATCCAATGGGCATCGCTTCATCCTAGTGGCGATTGATTATTTTACGAAGTGGGTTGAGGCAGCATCCTATGCTACGGTAACCAAGACTGTTGTGGCACGGTTCATTCGGCACAATCTGATCTGTCGGTATGGCGTCCCTAAGAGGATCATTACAGACAACGGTACCAATCTGAACAACAAGATGATCGCTGAGCTCTGCGAACAGTTCAAGATACAGCACCACAATTCTTCTCCTTACAGACCGAAGATGAATGGGGCTGTAGAAGCAGCAAATAAGAACATCAAGAAAATCGTGCAGAAGATGACAGTGACTTACAAGGATTGGCACGAGATGTTACCGTTCGCTCTACATGGGTACCGTACCTCAGCTAGGACGTCAACCGGGGCAACTCCTTTCTCTCTGGTTTATGGCATGGAGGCAGTCTTGCCAATCGAAGTGCAAATACCCTCTCTCCGGATAATGAAGGATGCAAATCTGAACGAAGATGATTGGATCCAAACACGACTTGATCAACTCAACCTCATTGATGAAAAGAGACTTGCAGCTATCTGTCATGGTCAGACGTATCAGAAACGGATGATCAGGGCATTTAACAAAAAAGTCAGACCACAGGAATATCAAGTTGGGGATCTGGTAATCAAGAGAATCATCCTTCCTCAGAGTGATCCAAGGGGCAAATGGACCCCTACGTACGAAGGGCCATTTGTGGTTAAACATGTGTTCTCAGGAGGAGCAATGATATTAACCAATATGGATGGTGACGACCTTCCTCACCCCGCCAATGCAGACATAGTAAAAAGATACTACGCATGAAAAAAGACCCGCTAGGCTGACATGCCTAGGCAAAAGTTAGGGCTTCCCGTCGAACCAAAAGGGTTCGGGCAAAATGAAGGGATGAAAATGAAAAAAATCTGTATACCCGGCAAGTCGAAAACCTGAAAAGGCGGCTTGGGCAAAAATAGGTATCCCGGTGGACTGAAAACCCGAAAGGGCGGTCCAGGCAAAAATTAGGGATAAAAGCGTAATACTATGTCTCATTGATCACTTTGCATCCAGAATCCGGTATCTACATCAAGTTCAGACGGCATCGATCAGTCAGCTTCACCTTCAACCAAGGTCATCAAGTGATGAGACGCTCAGAGTTATAAAGACAATAGCAGAGTTGAAACCCAGTGGGATCATTCATTTCACACAGCTGTTTTATTTTCTTTTGTACAAAATTTGTATAAACTCTTTTGTTCGGCGGCGTTCTCTTACTAGGACGTCAGCCTCTTGTATACAAAACGCTTATTCACAGGCCATTCAAAAATCAATACAAATATATTTTCAGTCAAACGTGCCAAGTGTTTTTCTTTTTCTGTTTTGTTTTGCGAAGAACGTCCAAGGTTCAATTTGTGATATATGCATTGACAATAATTTGCTAACTCATAAATATTTGCATACAAAACAAAGGAATTAATTGCAGGTGACACTAGAAACAGGGGCAATTAAAGAGTTGTCTGAGCGATCCAATTGTTCTATCCTCCAAGGTACCGAGGTAGGTTCAGCTAAAGAATATGACCAGTACATATTAATTCCCCAGAGAGTGGTCCAGCAAAACAGCGCACTCTTCTCCAAGCAAAATTATCAAACCTCAAGGAAGTTGGGTATCCTCCAGCAGATATCAACGTGCCCCAGCAGCGATACATATATTCTTAACAAGCATCCCCGACAGTCTTGCTCTAAAGATTGTTCCCCGGCGGCATAACATTCAAAGGAATCACTTCCCCAGCAGTTCAAAACTCCCCAGAAGAGTCCAATCCAGTTTCCCCAGGAAAGTTGGAATTCATATCCCCAAGCCGTAAGCTTATCCCCAGTAGATTCTGGAAGCTTATCCCCTCGAAAGCACGAACGCGTCGTCCGGCTTTATTCAAAGAGTTATTTCCTTAACAGGATATAACTGGGTTATCCTCAGCCAAAAGCCACGGAAAGAGCGTCGTCGACAAAGTCTTCCTATCCCCAGCAAACTATTATCAACACTCAGCAAGGCATCTCTATCCCCACAGAGTATTGCTCCCCAGCATGGTCGCTAAAGTATCTTTTCTCCCCGCAGAATCTTCCATTTGCCAAGTTTATTCCACAACGGAGTCATCTTCTCCTACCGGTATCCTTGCAGTTATTATCCCCAGCGGAAGCAAAATCTATTCTCCAACAGCAGCCCAAGAGTGGCTTCCCGGCACCCGTCAAAGATTCACTTTCCTAGACAAAAACATACATAAAACATCACATACATCATTATAGCATGCATAGACGCATCATATCATACGAATCTCATTTATGTTGAGAACATCATTGCTTGATCCATACCATGCATTGCATATGTCTAACCTTTACCTTTCAGGAAAGAATCAGCTAAATTCTCAATCACATTTCAAGACCTAGACCGGTTCAGTTAAATCGACCCAAAGATTTTCCTGATGCTTATCCAGTCAAAGGCCTTCTCTGGTTCAGTCAGATCGACCCTAAGATCTCCCTGATGCTTATCCAGTTGAAGATATTCCAAGACCTTGTCCGGTTCAGTTAAATCGACCCTAAGATTTTCCTGATGCTTATCCAGTCAAAGGCCTTCTCTGGTTCAGTCAGATCGACCCTAAGATCTCCCTGATGCTTATCCAGTTGAAGATATTCCAAGACCTTGTCCGGTTCAGTTAAATCGACCCTAAGATTTTCCTGATGCTTATCCAGTCAAAGGCCTTCTCTGGTTCAGTCAGATCGACCCTAAGATCTCCCTGATGCTTATCCAGTTGAAGATATTCCAAGACCTTGTCCGGTTCAGTTAAATCAACCCTAAGATTTTCCTGATGCTTATCCAGTCAAAGGCCTTCTCTGGTTCAGTTAGATCGACCCTAAGATCTCCCTGATGCTTATCAAGTTGAAGATATTCCAAGACCTTGTCCGGTTCAGTTAAATCGACCCTAAGATTTTCCTGATGCTTATCCAGTCAAAGGCCTTCTCTGGTTCAGTCAGATCGACCCTAAGATCTCCCTGATGCTTATCCAGTTGAAGATATTCCAAGACCTTGTCCGGTTCAGTTAAATCGACCCAAAGATTTTCCTGATGCTGATCCAGTCAAAGGCCTTCTCTGGTTCAGTCAGATCGACCCTAAGATTTTCCTGATGCTTATCCAGTTGAAGATATTCCAAGACCTTGTCCGGTTCAGCTAAATCGACCCTAAGATTTTCCTGATACTTATCCAGTCAAAGGCCTTCTCTGGTTCAGTCAGATCGACCCTAAGATCTCCCTGATTCTTATCCCAGTAGAAGACACCCAAGATTTTTCTCAACGAGCGTTGTTGAAGTTAAAGTCGCCCAAGGTTCTCTTACCATTCATGCTAAGGCAGTAACCATCCCTGGTTCATCCATCGCCGTTTGAAGCTCCAGACTCAGCTCCTGCAACCAGTCGGGACATATCTACACCAAGCATCTAAAAATCAGTTCCTGCAACGTGTCAGGTACTCATTTTTTATTTTGCAGGTATGCAGGTTCTCGCTAAGGAATCTCCTACGCAATCAACATCCAGATGGCATCTATAAGCCCATCATCCTATCCAGCAAATCTCCAAATGGCATCTATAAGCCCATTCCCACATCACACTGCTAACATGTGAGCGCAAATTTCTGGGCACTCTAGTGTTCAATCATCTTCCACCTTCGGATTACGAAAGGCACGTCCGCCAATCTGCATCCTCAGGTCTAAGAAGATTGAACAGGGGCAACTGTTGTACCCCAAAATTTGCCCTCCCATATTCTCCAAGAAATTGCCAAGTCAAGTCACAAAATTCCCCAAGGGTTGCACAGTGCAAAGGTCTCCTATACAGTCAAAACTAGGGTTTGTGTTTTGATCAAGGAAATGAAGTTTTCAAAGGCCCAATCAAGTCCCACATGCCTATAAAGGTGGTCAAGTATCCTCATATCAAGTTTCAAGGCATTCAGCACAAAATTGCACAGTCAAAAACCCTAATTGCACTACAGTCAACTATAGGGGCAAAATGGTCATTTGACAGTCAAAAGTTCAAATTTTTGGTCAACATATCATTTTGAAGCCACAAACATCATTTGATCAATGCTTGATCATGATTCTCAAAATTTGGCTCAGAAATCATCAAGATTCAAAAGTTTCCTTATTTGGACAGCTGAAAAGTCAACTGAAATTGACCAGGGCATAACTTTCACATGGATTATCATAAAAATTCCATCCAAAGCTCATTTTGAAGAGAAAGACATTTCCTACAACTCATCTTCATGCTTCAAGTCCAAGAAATGCTCTCACAAAAAGTTATCAATTTCAACATTATAGGTCATTTTCAAAAGTCAACAAAAAGGGACTTTAAGTCAAAGGCTATAACTTGAGATTGGTAAATCAAAATGACATGGGACCAAAGGCATTGGTTAGAGGACTCAAAGACCTTTCCAAAATGTCCAAGAACATGAGAAAAGCTTAAAAATTGAGCAAGTTATGCCTTGTGGAAGTTGGGAAATTTTTGGATATTTTGAAAAGTCAACTTTGATCCAAATGACCTAAAATTGCTAATGGGCCCATTTTTCTTCCATGATTCATCATTCTAAGCATATGCACGACTACTTGGCCCAAAGGGAAGTATTTTCTCATTTTTTATTTATTTATTTGAATTATTATTTATATTAATTCATTTAAATCATTTAAATATATGAAAAATATCTAACTTGACCTAACCAATCTTTTTATACATGTTTTATGCTCAATATTTCGTGCTTAGCTAAATGTGGAAAGAATTGGAGCAATTGGATATGATTTGAATCAAATGCACATGGAAAAAGATATGAAAAGATCCTTGAAATCAAATTTTCAAAAACCATTAATTCATTGGATTTGTTCTACTTTTGTTAACCTAATGCACTCACTACATATGCCTGACCATAAACCTAATCATGCTGGACACAAAAACTGCACAAGAAAGCCATTGACAACTTGAAAAAATTTGCAAAAAAGTCAAAATTGTAAACACCTCTACAAGGCGATTCAGGTCTCAAGACTTGGTTCAATAGCTTCCTTGAAGGTCCCTGAACACATTCCAATCACAAACATCCATCACCATGCCAAGAATTGGTAAAATAGACATGAACTGTACAGAGAAAATTTCATAATCGTATATCATGTTCCATGCATTATTTGTGAAATTTATTCATTGATTCATGTTCATTATGATGTTGTGAAGCTAACCAATGCATTTAATTTGATTATTATGCTGTATATGCGATTCCACCATGTTTGAGTTTTAGGGTTTTCAGAGGTTGGAATTGGGGATTTTCAAACGAGGAAAAATTGAGACTCCAAACCACCACCATTAGATTCAGCATGTTCAGACGAAGAAGAAAGGACCCTCGCGCCTAATTTATGTTCAAGGATAGCCTAATCACTATTTTCCCATAGCTGGCCTAAGAAAACGCGTCCAAAACCGTTGCCTTATATTCTTGTTTCAGAAAAAAAAACAAAATACGCGAAGAAGATGATGTGTTGTCAAAACATGATAGGCCGGTTTGAACTTTCGCGCTTTAATCCACTAACCCTTTGTTTTATCCTTATAATGATTGTTAGTTATTTATTTATAAAACGCGTTGACATGGCTCAGTGGCACAGGTGTTGATTGGTGATGCTAGTGACCTGGGTTCGAACCCCAGGTCTTGACATTCTTCATATTATTTTGCATTCAGTAATTCTGTGCAGGCTCAACATTGAAAACCATCATGTTCCCTCTTAATCAAGCCAGCCACGTGTTTAGCTTCAACAATCCAAGGGTGCAAAATTGATGAACACCATAAACTCAAGTCAACGCTTCAGCATGCTAATTGGAAAGGTCAAATGGACTCAGATTATTGGGCCAGAATTCTCAAAATAATACCTCCTAATTTGGGACTACCACCCCCTTGGTTTGCCATTCTTCTTATTTTCTTCATTTATTTTTATTTTCTATTTTTTCCTTCTTTTAGTTATTATTTTAGTAATTAATTTTAAATATTTTCACAAAATACAAAAACAACATAAAAATCAAAAAAACAAAAAAAAGAAAAATAATAAATATTTTGTTTTTAATATTTTCATGAATAAATTGGCATGTAAATAAATTAATTTAAATTAGGGTTTTAATGTTAATTCTTTTCATAATAAAACCAAAAATATAGAACTAGGTTTAAATCGTTTTATTCCTTTTACTTAATTTTTCTTTTTCACAATAATAATACTTATTTTATTTATTTTTTATAATTAAATTTGCATGAAAATAATTTAGGATTAATTTAGGTTAAAACTTCAATATCTTTCTTAATAACTTAAAAATAATTAGAATTAGGTTTAGTATTTTATTCTTATTAATTTTTTCTATTAAATCTTAAAATACTAAAAAACACCAAAAAAACAATTTCTTTTTTTAATTTTAATTCATGTAATTTTAATTTTGCAAAAGGGTCCAATGCCCTCGTCTCGATAATTCTCATTAATTCGCGTATTTATTTTATTGCTTAAATAATTATGTACCTCTCCCAAAGCCATGTAACTCGGACATTTTATATTTCTCGCACTTTTCAATTCTTCATTTGCTTTGTTTCTTTACTTTTCCGTCAAATCGGGTCTTGGTTAATTTTGGCGATGTGGACCCGCGCCATTTGTAATAGCTTTAGATTTATTTTTCCTCGCAACTTTTAACTGTTAACAAAAAGCATGAAAAAATGTATGGACCAAAATAAAAACAACGCGTAGATCACTCACAACATGACAAGACAAATGCAAATGAAAACGACACACAATTCGCACACACCACCCCTAGGGTACGCCTCACTGTTGCCTTGCCTCGAAAGGTGATCGTCGAGTAGAGGACGTCTTAGTAAGTCCTCATGATCCGGGAACCTGGCATGAGGGTAGCTTCTAAGGTGTCTTCCCATTGCTCTGATGATCACCATGTCCCGAACCTCGAATTGACCCGAACACCTCCAACGGTGGTGCTACCTACCTCTCAATGGTGGGATGGCACTACTTTAAAGGACATCTACACAGACGAATTCCTTAGGTTAGGTAGACGACTCTAGATACTTGCTCTAATTTCAAAAACAAATCAAAAAATACTTTTCACACCGACACCTTTTCAAAAAGCTTTCGAAAGCAATTTTTGAAACACTCTTGAGGACCGATACAAGAGTCGAACTGGAATTTTCAAAGAAACTTTTTTAAAACCCACATTGAAAAGCAAACAACCCATTTTTGAAAACACAAATGAGCAAGTATCTAAGAGCCCATGGATAACCATGGATAGAAAGGGTGCTAACACCTTCCCTTTCTATAATCTACCTCCCGAACCGAGAGAAATCTCTATAAGGAATTTTTCTGTGCTTTTGTCCTTTCCATTTGGAGAAAATAAAAGACGGTGGCGACTCTTGCTTCCGCGACATTTCGCGAACCAGCGTTAAACAGTCAGTTCCAGATCCACCGATCACACTTGCCTTCTTTGAGCCCTTGCACGAATTTGGAATGTTGTTGGGTTGTCACAAGTTGTGTTGGGCTCTAAGAGAATCAATCCATGCGCTGGCCCATTTGTTTTCTATTTCATTTATTTATTTTGAATTTATTTTAATATATATATATATATATATATATATATATATATATATATATATATATATATATATATATATATATATATATATATATATAAATAAAATGATGAGAAAATATAGGGTAATATTCAAATTTTCTAATTTTGCATTTCATGCATTTCCTCAAAATTTCCCAACTTGTGCAACTCATAACTTACTCAATTTTCATATTTTGAAGATGATCTTTGACTTTTTGAAAATCTCAAGATGTACTCTACACTTTCCCTTCTAATCATTTTTACATTTGGAGACATTATCTTAATATAAGTTGCCTTGACAAATAGTGTCTTTGGTTGACTTTTGAAAATGACCTATAATGTATTAGCTCATATCTTTCAAATGAAGCATTTTTTGGACTGGAGCATTAAAACAAAGTTGTAGAGAATTGAATTTTATTCAAAATGGGATTTTTTAGGGAAAAGTTAATGAAGCATGTGAAAGTTATGCTTGGTCAAAGTTTAGTTGACTTCCCCTAAGGAAACCCTAATTTGACAATTCTTGACTTTTGATGATTTGAGAGCTTTCCTTGGGGAATCAAGATCAACCATTGATAAAATGATAAATATCACTTCAAATTGTTGATGTTGATCAAAAATATTGAAGTTTGACTGTATGTTGACCACATTTGACTTTTTACCCAATATAGTTGATTTTCAATCATCTGAGCCATTGACTGAGCAAACTTGTGATGTAGGACTTTAAACTTGACATGAACCTTGTTGAATACCTATGGAGAATCACATAAACCAATTGAGACCTTTGCAACCCAAATTTCCTTGAGAAACTCAAAACCCTAGTTATAGACCTTTGGCTTAGGAGGAGCATTGACTGGTCAACCCTTGAGTATCTTGAGTTTTTGAGAATCTTTGAAAGCATGTCTTGAGAAAAATGGGAGGGAAAATTTTGGGGTACAACAACCAATTTAGATTCATTAAAGGCCCTTTATAGTTATGATGGGGATATGGGTGTAATAATTCTTTGTTTCAAATTGGCACATTATAAATCTTTATACACAGGCCCATTTAGGAAAATGTTGTTCACAAGAGGCGAGATGCATTCTAATTCTTGGATTGGGCTGATAATCCCATTAAGAAGGCACACTTGGAATCACAAGGCCTATACTTATGACCTAAGTTGATTCTTAATTTTATTTCTGAATCATTTTCTTTATAAATATTTATTTTTTATTATCATTTTAAATATTGATAAATGAAAATATGTTATGTGTTTTTTTGGCATTATCTGATGTGTTGATCGGGTCAACATGGTTCAAAGCCCAATCCAATTAAAAAAAGGGTTTTATTGTGAGTCCAAAATAAGAGATATTTCAAGCCCAATCAAAAGACTCACGCATGTGTTTAGGAAAAACTGTTACTATTCAAATCTTTGAAATAGAATTGGAAACAGAATCAAGAACAAATATTTACAGAAGTTAACCAATGCTTAATCCATACAGAGTGAACAATTACAGAAATAAAGTTACTTTATTACAAAATCGATTTTTTGCACAGAAACAAAATCAACTATATACAGAAACTAATTAAAAATTTTACACAAGTTTACAGACAAGATTCAAACCCTAATCAAATTATAATTAAAATTTACAAACAAATTAAATTGCTTCATAATATATCTAATTGAAGAACTCTATAAAAACCTAAAGAAAAAATCATTACAAATGAGGAAATTACATAAAAAACAGAAGAGAGGAATCGTTACAGAATAGAAAAATTACTATAAAAAGAGGTTACATAACCGAAAGAGGGAGGTCTTAGGGGTGCTATATTCATCTTACCGCCGATTCAGTCACTACAATTAGCTTAAGGTTTCAATATCTGAAACTCTAGTTATTCAACTGCCGCCGTCTTCAATTCCTCAGCTACCGCCACCATCACCATCCTCCATACCTGTCAAATATAAATAAGGAGATTAGGAACCAGATCTAACCAATAAAAGTCAGATAGAACACCAAGATTTGTTGCGATAAGGTAAACCCATAGTTTTACTTTTGTATCATTTTGGTGGTTATAGGGTTTGTAATGGGGCCAGAGAAGGAGAAGGAGGGTTGAGCTAAAATTGGGATTGAAGTTTCAAGGTTGGACAACAGCGATTTGGGAAGGGTTTTGATGAATTAGGGTTTGTTCTTGTTAGAGGAAGAGAAGGTTTGGTTTAGATGCGAAGAGAGAAAGAGTAAACAAAATGAATATTATTGTTTAACAAAAAATGAAATACAATATGTTAAGTTGATCCTACGCGTGCCACCCATAGATATTACTGTGTACCCTCATCTATATCCATTTGATCTTAATCATACGACCTAAAATGCACATACCCACGACCTTACGGTACTCCTGCCAGCACCTGAACCAAATGGGCCCATCCCAAACCATTCTGGACCGGGCGCAATACTAACACAACCACCCTTATGTTTTTATTTTACTAATGCTCGTAAAACATACCCCACGGGAAAAAATGTGTCAAGTCCAAAATATGGTCTCGGGCCCTTTGCTCTTTACGCCCCAATATTGCTAGACATAATAGAAATGTACCCCCCTGTCCTTTTATGCTTGAATTTAATATCTGAGTTCTGGCCCATGCTATTGACACTCCCATATTTTTATTACCTCAATATATTTCACACCCCTTGCGTTTTTGTTATTTTATTGTTTTTTATATTCTCTTATAATTTCATTATTTATAATATTTTTTATATTTATATAATTATATTTTATAATTATAATATTCTATTATTTATTTTCATCACATACTTTTTTTTCTAAACTCATTTAAATATTATTTTATTTATTGCATTAAATTTTATTTTTGATCATGCATTTAAATAGAATATTTTCAGTAATTAGTAAATGAAAATATTTAACCAACCACAAATTATTTTCATAACTAAATTAATTCGATAAATAATTTTATAAAAGGATTGCGAATACGTTCAAATCGACTGCGCGCTTAGTCTAACAATCTCTGCTATTCACTACACTTAGATTAAACGTGCGGAAAATGCAAATATCTTTGTAATCCATAAAAAACACAAACCAACCGCGAATTACGAAATGAGACTCTGATTCCTCCTAAGAGAATACATAGGCACACGATCAGAAATCGTGGCGAGTTCCCCTGATTAAAATTAAAACCCTTTTTTCCCTAATAAAACATTAAAACCCTATTTCTAAAAAATGTGCTTCTAAACTTAGTATCCTTGTGAACAAGGTAGATGAGGGGTGTCTAACACCTTCCCTTCGTGTAGAACCGAGTCCAAAAAACCTAGAATCTCTAACTCTTTTAGGGTTATCCTTTATATTCCCTTCCTTAGGATAAAAATTATGGGTGGCGACTCTGAATTTAAAACCAATTACAATAGTTGACGACTCTGCTGGGGACTCAACCCTAGGTTTGAAGCTTTATGCTTTATTTAAAGGGTTCTTTTTATTTTTGGGTTTTTATTTTTGTTTATTTAATTATTTATTTATTTTATTCATTTATTTATTGTTATTGTCATCATATTATTATATATGTGGCGGGATTTATAGTTTTGCCAAAAATAGTTTCAAAAAACCTTAGAAAGAAGGTTCGTCTATTAGCCAAGGGGATACATCATCCCTATGTGTTTATGTGACGACTTTTCCTAGAGTCGGTGGAACTCCGCAAAAGAAATACATCTCAAGAAACATCCTCTTGGGAAGTAGGTCTTTGGAATGATGCCTATGGCTCTTTGTACAACCCTTAACCAAATTCTCATGATGAGACCTTTCACGACTTAGAGACTAAAGTTTTGGTCTGCAAAGAGACTGTGCTTAAGAGAGGCCCTTGTGCCTTTCCCTATAGTGTTATTCATGATACCCTTCAGGAAACCACCTTACGAGGAGGGTAGAATATCCATAAACCCAAGCTAAGAACCTACCTTCTAGGGGTATTATCCATCCAATCCCATCATTTAGCCCTACATTCATGCATTCATACATTTTTATATTTCATATATTCATTATCCTCTTTTTTATTTTGTTTGTCTTATTCACAGGGTAAAAAGAAACTCGTCCACATCAATGCTATCAAACTAGATGTAACAAAATTAAGGTTGTAGAGGAAAGATTATCTAAAAGGGATCTAAAAAAATTCACTCGTTTCTATGGGGATATTCTAGACTTGACCAAAGTCGAAGTACAGTTGGATGTTGTTTCTTCTCTGATTCAATTTTATGACCCTCCACTGAGATGTTTCAGCTTTCAATATTTCTACTTGGCACCAACTTTGGAAGAATTAGACAGAATTCATAATTTTTCTAAAGAGAAGGCTTATGTGGGTATCAGACAAACCATCGACATCAAAATACTGGCAGAAGGGTTAAAAATCCCTTATCCTGAATTTTCTCTTAATTACAAGAAAGAGAGAGACGTACAAGGAATTAAGAGATGTTATTTAGAAGCTAAAGCTCTTGATCTGGCTAATAACAAAGAATGCGAGTCTTGTGTCGATTGTCTAGAGATGCTTATATTTGGTGTTATCTTGTTCCTACAAAATGTAGACTATATTGACCCTGCAACCATCAGTGTGTTCTGGGGTACAAAAACTTTCAATACTGATCCAACTCCTGCTCTGCTAGATCACATGTATTACACCATTCATACACGGTATGAAAAAAATAAGAGGTTCTCTAAATTTCTGTATTTCGTTGTTGTATTCTTGGTTCATGACTCACCTTTACAAGGAAGATTACATGATCCCGAAGCTGACAAGGAATAAGTGGCCTCGGAAATTAAGGTCTCTTACTGCTAATTCTGTATTATGGTACGCGAGGAAGCTAGATATTGGTGATATTGTTTAAAGTTGCTGGGATTTTCCTAATGTTTCATTAATTAAGTCACAAGGTTGCATTAATTACAACCCTACATTATCCCTACGATAACTATGGTATCCCTTGGAAGATAAACCTTCAGACAAACAACTTCAACACTTGATCATTCATGACATGGGTAAAAATGACCGAGAATTTCTCAACAAAATTATCTGAGCCTGGAGCAGGGTTAACAAAAGAAAATCTGAAAAGAAGAACGTTGTGACGAAAGAACCTTACACTCGATGGGTTCTGGATAGAGTACAAATTATTAAGCTGCCTTTTGACATAGACCCTAAATACAAGCCATAGGTCCCAGTAACTCCACCTATGTCTTTGAAAGAAATAGGTGATCTGAAGAAATCCTTGAAACAAGCTCAAAGGGAGAAGGAAGAACTAGAGCTCAATCTCGTTAACTTAACCAAAGAAAAAAGACAAATGCAGCGTATACTTGAATCAAAAGACCAACAGATTCATAGAGACTGCGAAGCATTTGAAAAAGAGAGTCTAAAAAGGAAATGTTCGACTGAAGGGTTACTGAGCGCTAATTTTAATCTGGATTCCCACAACCAGAGGCTGGAAGACGCTGCTAATAAAATTGGAAAGTTAACCAGATGGTATGAAAAGGCCATGCAAGAAGAGAAGGTATTGGAGGAAGATCTAAGGGCTCAAACCCAAAGCTTAGCACAAGCCTCTTTAGATCATGAAGAGAAATTAAAGTATCTCACTACCAGACTTTAGGATAGCCAAGAATCAGAGATAAGGGAACACCTTGTGAAGATAAGGGCAGAAAGACTTCTTGCCCAGAAAACTGAAGAGTACGAGCAGGTATGCGTTGAGCTAGAAGGCCTTCGAAAATATTTCCTGATACAACAAAGACTTTATATGGAGCCGAGGGCTGAAAAGATGTATTGGGAGAAGCAGTATACAAAGATTTCCCAAGCAGGAAGGGATAACCACAAGATAATTCCCAACCTCTACCGAGAACACCGGTACTACAAGGACAAGCATGAAAGACTCGCCTTCTTAGCCAAAAGTCTCATTGAAGACATTCCTAGGAGTTCAAGAGATGCAAAAAGTGTGATGGTGCCTCTCCCGAAGGACATCAACGATTTCCTCAAGCTGTGTAGAACAATGGTCGATCGTTTCAGAGAAGACATCCGCAAGCGGGCTTAGGAGAACATTTCCTTTTTTTATTTTCCTCTCAGCAAATTTATTGTTTAAGAATTGTAATATCTTTCAGTATCTGAATTATGTTCTCTTTTAAAGACAATTGGTACCTTCAATAAAAAGCATTATGTTTCTTATTTTTGTTTGTGTATTCGTTTTCCAGATACTCACCAATAAAAAGCAAAAACTAAGATAAATAAATATATATATATACATATATACCCAAGTGCATAAGACATTTGAAACGTAATTCTCAGCATCGTTTATACATATTCATACATTCATAAAAACATTTGCATCTCATAAACTCACAACTCAAAAACTCATTTTTCAAAATCTTCTCCAGTTGAACCATTGGTAGAAGAAAACCACCACCTCCCTGGCCACTGTATCAAAAAAGAGCTCACCAACTAAGAGCCATGGAACAAATTGAAGAAAATCAAGAATCTTTCAAGGTGGATCTAGAACAAGTCAAAAGCAACGTCGACTCAATAAGAGGGGATGTGAGTCAGGTTCTTCTAGCTTTAAAGAATATCATTGGTAGGTAAGAACAAATTCCCAAGGTAGCCTTTGAGGAAATAACCCAGACCATTGGTGCATCAAGCAATCACCAACTGAGAAGAGGACCATAGACAGGGCTACAAAAGTTTGTCGTGGCTCAGCATGAGACAACACAAGAAATTGAAGGGTTTATCCCACCTCCACCAAAGGCAGGGGCATCTCATACCCTACAAATTCTGATTAAAAACACTGAAAATTATCTGGACTACAATATGGAGATCACGACCTGGAGGATATCAATCGAGCCCCTCAAAAAATAACCAATACTCATGCTACAGAGAATCCACTAGTACTGACTCAGTATAAAGCTTTAGAGGAAAGGTTGAAAGTTATAGAGGGATACAATGCTTTTGATGTCGATGCCTTGTGTTGTACCCTAAAATTTTCCCTCTCATTCCTCAAGACAATTCTCACAAAGGATTCCCAAAATCCAAGCTTACACAAATATACTTGGATTTTTCAGCATTAAGATTATGGAAGAAATTTCTAAAAAAGGACAAAACAAATGAAAATGCCCTTTTTGACAATTAAAGGAAAACCAAGTTCCTTTTTATTCTTCATCCTTCAATTGAACACTTTGGCCTTGGTTGAATCTTTTATTTGGGCGCTGGATTCCTTTGGGGCAAGTTCGTTGCAAGCTTCGATTGAGCCTTCCATCTCTTGCACACATCCTCCGCTTGGGGGTGTGAATCCTTGGGCACCAGTCTTTTGTCATGTCTTTCGTTTGGGCATCTGGCTCCTCTTTTACAAGTTTTCATTTGAACATATTTGCATAAGGACACAAGGCAGGAATCTCTTGCACACATTCTTTAGTTTGGCCATGTGGCCCCTTTGGAGACAAATTTGAGTGGGCAGGATCTCCTGTAGAAATGGCTTGTTCCAAACATACAAACACTTCACTATGTCATTTCCTCAGGAAAAGAAAGCACCATGGTGGTACGTTAAAATAGTTTTTCAGGCATGTCTGGATGCCCCCAATTGAAGGACATATATTACTGACCCATCCCAAGATCATTAGTTTGGCCCCTTTGAAGGATATCCATAGAAGTCATTAAAATGACACTTCGATTTGAAAAAAGATATGGTTATTGAAAAGTATGGTTGAAAGGAAAGGCTAGGGAATCAAGACAAAAGGTTAAGATGCCAAAGGTACTTGTTGACCACGTCCCATGCGCTTCCAGGATCAAGCCTGATACACTGGCCATACAACTCCAAAATTGCTGCACAACAGTCCTGCATTTCTGCCCTATTCCTTGCACCAAAATGGCAATAAAACATTATCCCTCGAAAGCTACAAATACATCATACCCTTTTTGTTTGAACTTTTCATTTTCCCTCCCAAAACATCAGCCCAAGCCATCTATAAAAAGGAGTCATCACCACACATATTAGGGGCGCCTGAAGGATTACAAGAAAACACTTGTGAAAATTCTCAAAAAATTCTTAAACACTTCCCAACATTCTTTTTCAAAAATTTATATACACTAAGAAAACACCTTCGATTCACCCTCCAAGTGACCATCAAAACACCCTTCGACCCACTCACTCAGCTATCATACAGTAGGTTTTTGAGTTACCCTATCACTTGTGATAAAAAATCTTTTGATTCACTCACATAACCCCTTTCGACCCAGTCACTAATTTCACAAAGTAGCAACTGGACTAGCCTCAGGAGGGTCCCAATGAACTCTCATTTTCCATTAAAGAAAGCACTTACATCTCCCTTTGATTTAAGGACTTCAAGAGGTAAGTTTTCTTTCAAACTTGAGTCTATTCTATTTTAATATCATGTGCATATGCCAATAAAGAAAAATGTAGACATTCCTATACTATGTTTTAGCTTTCGATTTTGATTACCCGTATGTAGAAAACTCAACCTTAGTTTAGTTATGCTTTGGACTTTGAGACCCATTAGTTTTCATGCTAACCCCTGGATTATAGTTATGCTTGGATATTGCATTTTTAGGCTCTAAGACAGGTTTGTTGTACCCTTCGATTGGCTAGATGCACAAGCCTTTTGAATCACACTATGAGGACCCATTATGCTTACAAAGAGTTAACAAGGAACCTGTGGCAATGCATGAGTGTTGCTGCTTTTGGGCCTCAAAAGAAGGCCAGAACCTTGTTGTCTCCAGGCCTCAAACGAAGGCCAGGACCTTGCTATCTCCAAGCCTCAAGCGAAAGGCAGAACTATGCTGACTTCCAGGCCCAGACGAAAGGCGTGACTATCTTGATTCCAACCCTCAATCGAAGGAGAACAAAGAGGAAAATCGAAGGGCATGACTCCACTGACTTCAGAATCCAAATCGAAGAAAGCCATGGAATGTAGAATTGAAGGGTGTTTCAACCCAAATCGAAGGATCCATTTTTCTTGCATTTATTTTATTTTTGCCTTTATATTTCCATGCAATTCAACATGGTTGTAATAGTGTAGGTTTTATTTCTTGCATTTTTATTGCTTTTGTATAAATGCTAGTAACTAGGATGTATGGAAAGATAAAAAGAACAAGTAGACAACCCAAAAATCAAAGATAAAATGAATTCAAATCAAACACACTATTCACACATGCACCCCTAGGGTTAACTCCACTTGTTGCCTAAAAATGGTCATGTTATGCCTGTGAGATGTCTTGGCAAAAACAATCAAAATACAAGATCATAGTCCCTCGATGACGCTTAGAATGTTTCCTTACAAATGATATTAGTCCCTCAAGATAAATGCTAAGACATCTCACAACATTGCTATTATGACTATACAAACGTCTCATGCCCGTCCCTTCACATCCAATGACGGGGCTTCTTACCAAATCAATGGTAAGATAACAATATCTAAAGGAGGAGGAAAAGAACATTTAAGACCTTTTGAGTAGGTAGGTTACTCCTAGTTGCTCGCTTGCTCACAACAAAAATATTTTATACACCGACACTCCCTCTTTGAAACATTTTCAAAAGACAAACACTTTGTACGCGTTCTTATAGAAACGAGAACCATTACAAAGACGTTTTCAAAATAATTTCAAAACCCACACCACAAACACATTTTCAAACAAAAGCAAGTGATCTAGAAAGCAACTAAGAGCCCATAGATAACTATGGATGAAAAGGGTGCTAATACCTTCCCTTTTCATAACCTAACCCCCGCACTCAAGAAAACATCTCTAAAGGTCTTTCCTGTTCTTTTCAGCCTTTCCTTTTGGATAAAAGAAAATTCGGTGGCGACTCTTGCTATCCGCAACAATTGCGATCAAACGCAAAACATCCCAAGTCAACTCTCCCACCGTATCACAGAACTGGCGACTCTGCCGGGGAATCGTCTTAAAAGTGGGGTTACCTTAGGGCTAGATCACCTTTATTTGTTTTTCATTGTTTGACTTGCTTGTTTTACATTATGGTTCTTTGTTTGGGTCCGTTTTGATCCTTTATCCGGATCTGGGGTACCTTTTTAGGTAAGTAGCAATAGATTGTGGAAATTGTACAGCGTAGACCGATATGGTTGAAGCAATAACTACGTTAGTGTGATACATTTGTTGGTACTGTTATCCCTTGTGTCAAATCGAGGAGAATACGGGGCCGCCAAGCGGCATCATGAAGCACTAACTAACTTTTGAACCTTAATTGAACAACTTGGCCATTAGGAAGTAGTGAGATGATCGGTTTTGGTGGAAAGCTAAAAATTGGTTGATACTACACTCATTGAGACCAGACTTTTGGGATATCTCGGCCGCAAGAAAAGATTGATTGTGCTGAGATAATGCCTAAAAGAAAGGTCGGTGATATTGAGATCCCCTAGAACCCGCTTACTTTCTAGGACAGGTTGAGCCGACTAAACTTCAAGAGGGTACTTACCTACAAGCCCTATGCAAGCCTAAACCTAAGGATTTGTCTGTTTTGTGTGTACATAACATCTTGCTTGCTTTGCATACTGGTACATAACATCATAAACATCATAACATTATAAACATTCTCACTAACCATTTCAAGGATTTAAGAATTTATCTTTGCTTTTTTTTGTAGGCCATGAATCCCGTCCAAAGGAACACCATCCGAACCAGCTTCGTGAAAGCACACCCTCAACTCTAAGAGTTAGCACTAAGGGTGCCCAGAGATTCTCCTTTTACCAGGAAATATGGTCGACTCCTCAGTTTGGATACCTCCAATTTCCAAGAGGAAATGATGTGTGTGATCTTCCAATTCTTTGATCCCATACATCATTGCTTCACCTTTCCTGACTATCAGTTAGTTCCTACACTAGAAGAGTTCTCTCTACTATTAAGAGTGCCCGTGCTTTATCAAATACCGTTCATCGGTCTAAAAGGGATTCTGAAACCTGAAGTCATTGCCGAAGCTTTTCATCTGAAGAGAGCCGACATTATAGAAAATTGGGAGACAAGAAGTGGAGTCAAAGGGTTTCTAGCCAAGTTCCTATTGGAGAAGGCTCATTCATTCTGGGAAGATATGGATTTTCAAGCCTTTGAAGATGTCCTGGCCCTTCTCATCTATGGTTTGGTTCTATTCCCCAACTCGGACCAATTCACATATGTGAATGCCATCAAAGTCTTTCTCTCTCGTAATCATATACCTACCTTGATGGGAGACATCTTACATTGTTTCCATACTCGTACCATGAAGAAAAGAGGTACTCTCTTGTGTTGTATTCCCCTACTCACCAAGTGGCTTACTTCACACCTACCTCGATAAACATTGAAGAACGAGCAAAGATTGACATGGTCTCAAAGGATGATGTCCCTCACCCACTCTGATATTCATTGGTGTTTGAGATCCTTGGAAGATACTTCTATCATTGACCATTGTGGGGAATTCCCTAACGTCCCTCTGCTTGGCATTAGGGGAGGTATCACTTATAACCCTTGCTTAGCTTTACGACAGTTTGGGTATGCCCAAAGAGATGGTCTTCATGATATGCTCATCCAAAGTGTGGTGTTCGATTATGAGAGTGATGATTAATGCTACCGTCAGAGGTTTGTATGAGCTTGGAGGATGGTAAATAAAGTGGATAGTAAAACATTGGGACACAAAACCTCTATCCCCCATGAGCCTTACCTTAGGTGGGTACGAGCTCGTGCTCAGAATCTCGCAATGCCTTACCCCTCCATCCTCCCTGTCATTATAGAGCCTGTGGTTGAAGGAGATGTCCCGTACATTGTCCTTCATCTCAACATGCCCACCTCTATCGAAGACTTGCAAAAATATTGGATTCAGCTAAAGGAAGAACGAGATACTTTTGAAGCCCGATTCTATGCCAGTGAGAAGAAAGTTCTGGAACTCACCAAGAAGCTCCATTAAGAGTGGAGTATGAACGCCTACATCGCGCCAAACAGGATGCGTTCAACCCTTTTTGTCTTAGGAGTTTTTGTATTTTATTTCTTTCATTGTAAGCCCAAAAGGCATGATGTACTCAAACTTGGATTTATTAATATAATGTGTGTTTCTTTTTTGTCTAAGTGAATTTAAATCTCTAATTTCCTTGAAATCATTAGCATATGACTTTTCCTTCATCATAACACAAACAAGTTTCTTACAAAAGGTATTGTGATCGGTGGGAATGAGAACTGACTGTTTTGGAATGCTGGTTCGTGTAGCGATAAAAAATGTAGCGGGGTAAATCAGAGATCGAATTATTGATTAATTCGTCTCACAAAAGCAAGAGTCGCCACCGCGCTTTATTGTTTCCAAAGGAAAAGGGAAAAGAGCGAAATAAAACCCTAAATATGCAATGTAAATAATAAAAATACAAAGCGTTTTTGAAAAAAGATCTTATGGTTCGGGGGTTGGTTATACAATGGGAAGGTATTAGCACCCAATGCATCTATAGTACTCTATAGGAACCTTTTGAAATATCTGTTTTATTTAAAATTGATTGCTTGATTGAAAATAAATTGTTTTGGCCGAAACGGGATACGAACGGGTTTTTTGAATGCGACGACCTAATGTCGAAGTTTTTGCTTAAAGGGCATAAATTTTGAAAAGGGTTGAATATTTGAGGAAAAATTATCCTAAGTTTTAATGAAATGCGAAAGTTCGCGCAGTTAGACTTGAGGACATGAAGTCAAGCAAATTTACTGTTTTTCCTTTGGATTTAAACATAAACAGAACAAACAAATAAATATGGAATAAATACACAGGCAAAATATGCGAATAATGATTAAATAACGATAATCTAAATGATAGAATAAATGATGCGAATAATGTATTTTTATGATTTTTGTTTAATATTAACGGGAAGAAAGTATTTTTACTTTTTACGCATTTCGATATGGATAAAAGCAAGAGAATTAATTAACGAAGACGAAATGTTTTTTTAGTTTTAAGTTTTTATTTTATATACTTAATATTAATATTAATAAAGCAAGAAATGAATTAATAAAAATATTTTTTGAGTTTTTTCTATTTTTATATGTTTTAGAATTTTGTTTAATAACGATGTAAGAGGAGAATTAATTAGAAAAAAAATAAAATGTCTACCTTCTTAAATTCTATATTTTTTATGTATGTGAAACTAAAATACTTATTAAGAGATTTTAAATTAAATGGAAAGTTATTAATTTACCCTAATGAAATAAAATTAAAACTCTTAAATTAAATCCAAAGTTTAAACTAAGAGGTCAAACTAATTAATTAAAAAAAACTAGTTAGACATATCTTTTGTTTTTTATTATACTTACCAATTAATTAACATAAATAATAATTCTAAAAAAGATTAGAGAAAATAAAAAAAGTGAAAAAAGTGTATCAAAATAAAAAAACAAGCAAGAAAGGTATATGGGCTAGATGGTTTGAAGGCCCACGCAGAATTCAAAATGAGAGGGGGTGCAGAAACAAAACGTGTGGGCTTAAGCTGGAGAAATGGGGTGAGGCCCATATGTTTTACAAAATGCTTAGGGTTAATTTGTTTTATCAATTGGGGATTAGGATTCTGCTAGGCAGAACGGCGCTCATCTCTCTTCTTCGTCATCTTCTTCGCGTCTTCTTCTCCATGCTTGCCTCTGAGTTCCGCCATCTAACTTCTTGCCATGGCCGCCCGCTCCAAACTCCTCTTCCCTCTAGCCAAACGAAAAAGGGAGGGCTACAGGTTTACGGTAAAACGTTATTCGATTTGTTAAAGCTTAGTTACATTTTTGAATGTGTTGATTCGGATTACACGATTCTTATTCTGTTTTGATTCTTGTTGTTTGATGGAGGTACCATAGAAGTAAAAAGGGAGAGGGAATCGTTACCTAGGCGGAGACGGAGGAGGAGGTCGGGAGCGAAGGAGGCCAGGCGGCGAGGAGAGGAGGATCGTCACGAGCGTGCTTCGGTGGCCGGTATTTTTATGTGATTTTCTTCTTCTTCTTCTTGCTGGTACTGTATGCTTCGATCTTTCTCTTCTTCTTCTTGCTGGTACTGTGCTGTGATGTTTCTCTTCTTCTTCTTGCTTTGGTACTGTGCGATATTCAATGGCCTATGATAATGTTTTTGAGGCTTTACTGTAGCTTGGGTTTGGAAATTGGTTTTTTGCCATGATCTCTTGGTTATACGCAGGTTTTTATGGTGTTTATGCTATGCTATTGGTTTGGACAGTAGGCATTTTTGTGGTATTGGCTTAAAAGCTCAATCAAGTTAATGATTTAGAGACATTTTGTATGGTTTAATCCATACTAGTTCTGATATGATTTTTGGTTTCGGTAATGCAGTAACAAGCTTAGGTAAAGGCAGGTTGTATTGGTTTTTTTTTAGGCCATGGTGGATGAGGGTTTGAAAAATGGTTTAGCAGGTTATGTTGTGGTTACTGGTTTTGTTGGTTGGACAGTAGAAAGGGTGGTGATGTTGGCTTGAGGGTTCAAACAGTTTTGCAAGGTTTAGGCCATATATGTTTTTATGGTTTTGACAGTAATGGAATGGTTATGCAAGTCTGTTGGTTTTTTGTGTGTTTTTGTTGATAGCTCTTTCTAAGTTTTGAAGGCTTGGATATTGATTCTCATGTGATTTTTGGTTATGTTGTGTTATAACAGTTTTCCCTCCCCCTTGTTTACGTTACAGGCTGGAGGTTTTGAAAAACTTCCCTCTTCCCTGGCCTTCTGCACCAGACTGCTACCTCCAATTTGTCTCTATTCCTCTTTTATGTTTTTATTTCTACTGGCTATATTTTGCAGCTTGTCTTGTATCTCTCTTCTGCCTATGCCAAAACTGTAAAAACCACACTTCTCCCTCTCTTTTTCTCTCTCAGTACAGTTTGATAATAAAAATGATATGCTGTACTTTTCTGAAATTGCAAATGGCCAGAAAATGATGAAAATAAGGAATATTACATTGCTTGCATATTGGTTAAACTGCATATTTTTTGACTTCTAATGCAATAGTAGCTTGTTTTGTTTTCTACTATGTGGGCATAGGTTTACGTTGGCATTTGCTTGCATATGTTGAGATCATGCAGGGACTTTGTATGCTGTATGTTTTTTTTGAAATATGCATTTGGATTTTGAAAAATGCAATTAATTTAAAACATGCAATTTTTGGACAAAAGTGAATTTGTGCATTCATTTATAAAATTCCTCTCTTTTTTGTGAACCGGGAGAAATCCCGTGATTTGCAAAAAAGAGTAACTGATTCCGGCCATTGCTTTTAATGATGATCATTAAATAATTTCGCTTTTAATTATTTGTTCGAATTCTAATTTCTTTTAATTTGCAGGTAACATCAAGTGAGCAGGCAAAAACGCATTGGATCAGAAGATTTAGAATTAGGAATATTAGATTAGTTTTTTTATTTCATTTTAGCTTTGTAAATTTATTATTGTAATTTTGTTGTAATAGATACAATATTTACATAATAATTGTACAATTAGAAAAAATGAATAAAAATCCAATATTCGCCAATTAATTTCTTCTTTCTCTCTAATTATTTATTTTATCGTTTACAATTCTTTAATCGTATAATAATTGAAAACGAATTCCAATTACCTACATTCAGAATAATAAACAGATAAATAAATAATTATCATTGATCAATTAATAGCCTCAATTATTTAATTCATCATCCATAACTTTCTAAATTATAATAATTAAAATAAAATTTCAATTATTTAACTTAGAATGACAAATGATTAAATAATCGTTATTGACCAATAAACTTTTCCGAATATTTATTATACTATTCATAAACCTTTAAATTATGTAATAACTGAGAATGAATTCCAGTTATTTAAATTTAAGATAGTGAGTAATAAATAAATACTGTCTGCACAATTAATGCGCCTCTTCTCTAATGTTTATTTTATTATCTATACATCTTTAAACTACATAATAATCGAAAACAAATTTCAATTATTTAAATTTAAGATAATAAATAATTAATAAACATTATTTTAGCACGAATCGATTAAATGATTTAGTGTTCAACATAAACAGCTCTCGGCCTGAAAAAAGTTATGAATTTTAAAATCGATGGATCAAAACACTTGTAATGTAATGATGCAGGTAGGAGATGATATCTTAGGTCAAAATTTGGGGTACAACAGCTGCCCCTATTTAAGTTTCTTCTATCCGGTGATATGAAGATTGAAATCTTCGTTTTGACGAGATTGGAGGTACTTAAATACATAATTACGCAAATTTTGTCCTAAGATGCCGTCGTCATGTTTGATATGAATGCAGTGATCGAACTCACAGAGAAAGATATTGTGTGAAACAAGACAATGTTGGGGGAATCGAACACCAACAAAACACAGAGGCATGGATTATACATTACTGGGGAAACAAGCTATCGACTTCGAACGACAGACTCCTGACAGCGAGTAAAATCGAGGGAATGCGACCTCTAACCCTAACAAAGAGAGCATCTTGCATAGGCCATAACAGATCATTGATCCAAAATAGTGAGTTCGCAACTCAAGGTCAATGATAGACAGAGAGTATCAAATTGCTGATAACTGATTACCGACTTCTGGAGGTACAGGTTCGTAACAGACTTCTCTTCTAGATTTTTAGAGATATACTCAATAATGCTGAAGTAATAAGATTGTAGATACGCAAGTTGTTCGAATAAAGAAGCTGCCACTTGCTGTCGTCCAAAGAAAATACCGATAACATACAAGCTGCTCAAATAAAGAGGCTACCACTTGCTGTCGTCCAAAGAAAATACCGATAACATACAAGCTGCTCAAATAAAGAGGCTACCACTTGCTGTCGTCCAAAGAAAATACCGATAACATACAAGCTGCTCAAATAAAGAAGCTGCCGCTTGTTGTATTCCAGAAAAGTAATAACGTACTGGTAACTCGTGAAGAGTTTGCTGCTTGTCGCTTTCAGAAAAAGTAAAAATGATGCACTAGTAGCTCATGAAGAACTACTGCTCGGCGCTTTCAGAAAAATAAAATGACGCACTAGTAGCTCATGAAGAACTGCTGCTCGGCGCTTTCAGAAAAATAAAATGATGCACTAGTAGCTCGTGAAGAACTGCTGCTCGGCGCTTTCAGAAAAATAAAATGACGCACTAGTAGCTCGTGAAGAACTACTGCTTGGCGCTTTCAAAAAGTAAATAACGCACTAGTAGCTCATGAAGAACTGCTGCTCGGCGCTTTCAAAAAGTAAATGACGCACTAGTAGCTCATGAAGAACTGCTGCTCGGCGCTTTCAAAAAGTAAATAACGCACTAGTAGCTCATGAAGAACTGCTGCTCGGCGCTTTCAAAAAGTAACGTACAAGTTGCTCATGAAGAGCTGCCGCTTGTCGTTTTCCAACGGTTTCTATAACGTATAAGTTGCTCATGAAGAGCTTCCGCTTGTCGTTTTCCCAAAAAACAAACAGAAGGAAATTGCGATGATATTGGCAGAGAATAAAATCCTCGTCAAAGAGAAACCTGAATCAATCCTTCCCGAGGAGATCATATACTTAAATGTGCAAAATAAATGCACCAACCGTCTAGGTCGCGGTTTCACTGGGAAGAATCAAAGAAATAGCCTATGCAAGAGGCAGCAACTTCATTCAGGGATAACCTAGAGAGAAAACAGTCAAACAAAAGTCCACCCGATGAGAAAGTAATTCGGTTGGGGATTCATCCTATCCAGAAATGGACAAGGTAAGCTGAATCAAAAGTCATCCACGAGGATTAGCTCAGTTGGGGAATTTAGAAAGGAAGCACATTTTCTGCCTAAGCTAACCTTCTACTTGGAAAGAAATATGTACGTTGTTCGAATAAACAAAGTACAACCCAAAATCAATGGCCAAAGTGGATATGCATGCTGATATGAGTGTAAATGAGTAAATGAATGTTATGCTGACAAAACAGACAGATGGACTATCTTGGAGATAATAAGATGTCACAGCAAAATAGATACTCGGCCAATCTTGAAAAGACGGAAGATAAACGGAACTGGAAACACAAAGCAACGTCGGAGAGTATCACGCTACAAGGCTCAAGTCTTCTGAGGAGAAAAGCATCCAAATCCAATCTTCTAATACCAATAGACCACTGGCATGAGACAAAGCGTACCACACTTCAGAAATCGCCCAAATAAAGGTAGCCAAAACAACGCTTAACTGGAGCAACTAGGGAGTCACCAAACTTAGTACCACGAGAAACGCAAGTTTACACAACCAACACCTTATGACGATTTTGAAACGAAACATGCTCATCATGCAAGGATAAACTACTGTACTGTTTTGCATTTCATGACTTGACCATCCTTGGAACAAACTGTTAATATTCCTTTCGTTATCCACGACACATATTTAAAATAAGAGCATTTTAAGTAAATTTGCTTCAAGTATTTCCATAAAAAAAAATTTTGCCCACAACAGGTAAATGCTCAAATTTCATTAATAAGATGGTAGTTCGCTAACAATGCGACTCCAACGGTTTACAAAAGCTTGGGGAAATAGTACATGAAATAAAAGGTCATACAAAAACAATGATCACTATTCTCCCTAACAACTTTGAATTCCAGAATGTGCTCAGATGCCAAGACTGATTTGACCAGAAGTTCGCCTAAGCAAAATACTTCTTGACTGCATCGGCGTTCAAGGGACGCGGGAGTTCTTCACCGTCCATATTGGTGAGAATCATGGAACCTCCAGAGAAGACTTTCTTAACAACATACGGTCCTTCATAATTCGGAGCCCACTTGCCCCTAGAATCAGGTTGGAAAGATAATATTTTCTTGAGTACAAGGTCACCTTCTCTGAACTCGCGCGGTCGAACCTTCTTATCAAAAGCCTTCTTCATCCTCTGCTGATACAATTGACCGTGACACAAAGCTGTCAATCTCTTCTCTTCGATTAAATTCAACTGATCATATCTACTTTGACACCATTCGGCCTCAGAAAGTTTAGCTTCCATCAACACTCTCAGAGACGGAATCTCAACTTCCACGGGGAGTACAGCTTCCATACCATAAACTAGGGAAAATGGAGTTGCACCTGTTGATGTTCGAACTGAAGTACGGTACCCGTGTAAAGCAAACGGAAGCATTTCATGCCAATCCTTATAAGTTACTACCATCTTCTGGACAATCTTCTTGATATTCTTGTTCGCAGCTTCAACAGCCCCATTTATCTTCGGCCTGTAAGGAGAAGAATTATGATGTTCGATCTTGAACTCTTCACAGAGATCTCTCATCATCTTGTTATTCAAATTCGAACCATTATCAGTGATGATCTTGCTCGGGATACCGTATCGACAAATGATCTGATTCTTGATAAATCTGACTACCACATGTCTGGTTACATTAGCATAAGATGCTGCTTCCACCCATTTAGTAAAATAATCGATCGCTACCAAGATGAAACGATGACCATTTGAAGCTTTGGGTTCAATCATCCCAATCATATCAATGCCCCACATAGAGAAAGGCCAAGGTGAAGATATAACATTGAGGAGGGTCGGCGGCACGTGCATCTTGTCCGCATAAATCTGGCATTTATGACACTTCTTCACATACTTGCAGCAATCAGATTCCATTGTCATCCAATAGTAACCAGCTCTCAACATCTTTCTAGCCATTGCATGTCCATTGGCATGAGTGCCAAAGGATCCTTCGTGTACTTCTTGCATCAGCATGTCTGCTTCACGTCTGTCTACACATCTGAGCAAGACCATGTCGTAATTCCTCTTATACAAAACTTCTTCATTGAGAAAGAAACTGCTTGCTAATCTTCTCAACGTCTTCCTATCTTTATTGGATGCCCCAGGCGGGTACTCTTGAGTTTGAAGAACACGTTTAATGTCATAGAACCACGGTTTGTCGTTGGTGACCTCTTCTACTGAAAACACATGAGCAGGTCTATCAAGGCGCATAACTCGGATTGTAGGCACGTCGTTCCAATCATTCACTTGAAACATTGAAGACAAAGTAGCTAAAGCATCAGCCATTTGATTCTCGTCTCTAGGGATGTGATGTAATTCCACCTCGTTAAAGAAAGTTAACAACCTTCTAGCATAGTCTCTGTAAGGGATCAAACCAGGATGACGGGTCTCCCATTCTCCTTTGATTTGATTAATCACCAATGCCGAATCTCCATAAATATCAAGAATCTTAATCCTCAGATCCACTGCTTCTTCGAGACCCATAATACATGCCTCATATTCTTCCACGTTGTTCGTACAATCAAACTTCAGTCTTGCCGTGAACGGGATATGAGTACCTCGGGGAGTAACGATGATTGCCCCAATTCCATTTCCATAGGAATTCACAGCTCCGTCAAAAATCAAACCCCAACGGGATTCAGGATCAGGTCCTTCTTCAGGTAACGGCTCTTCACAATCTTTAGCTTTCAAGTACATAACATCTTCATCTGGGAAATCAAACTTGATGGATTGATAATCTTCAATTGGTTGGTGAGCCAAATGATCGGCTAAAATACTCCCTTTGATCGCTTTCTGAGTGTGATACTCAATGTCATATTTAGATAACAACATCTGCCAACGGGCTATCCTTCCAGATAAGGCTGGCTTCTCAAAGATATACTTGATCGGGTCCATTTTGGAGATCAACCAAGTAGTGTGATTAATCATATACTGGCGCAGACGGCGAGCAGCCCAGGCTAAAGCACAACAGGTTTTCTCAAGTAATGAGTACCGAGACTCACAGTCTGTGAATTTCTTACTCAAATAATATACGGCGTGCTCCTTTCTTCCAGTCTCATCTTGTTGACCAAGCACACATCCCATGGAATCTTCCAATATAGTCAGGTACATAATCAAAGGTCTTCCTTCTACCGGAGGAATCAAAATGGGAGGTTCAAGCAAATATTTTTTATGCTATCAAAAGCTCTCTGACAATCTTCTGTCCACACACATCCTTGGTTCTTCCGGAGAAGCTTGAAAATCGGCCCACAGGTAGCAGTCATATGAGATATAAACCTAGAAATGTAGTTCAGTCTCCCAAGGAATCCTCTTACTTGTTTTTCCGTCTTGGGTGCGGGAATTTCCCGAATAGCTTTGACTTTATCAGGATCTACTTCAATACCTTTCTGACTGACAATGAAACCCAGAAGTCTTCCAGAACGAACACCAAAAGTGCACTTGTTGGGATTCAGACGGAGTTTGTACTTTCTCAAACACTGGAATAACTTCAACAAATGTTCCAAATGATCCTCCTCAGTCTGTGATTTGGCAATCATATCATCCACATACACTTCGATCTCCTTATGCATCATGTCATGGAACAAAGCAGTCATGGCCCTTTGGTATGTTGCACCAGCATTCCTCAAACCAAACGGCATAACTCGATAACAGAAAGTTCCCCATGGTGTAATGAAAGCGGTCTTCTCCATATCCTCTGGTGCCATCTTGATTTGATTGTAACCAAAAAAACCATCCATGAAAGAAAAGACTTTGAACTTGGCGGTACTGTCGACCAGTACGTCAATATGAGGTAATGGGAAGTCATCCTTCGGACTAGCTCTATTCAGATCTCTGTAGTCTACACACATCCGAACTTTGCCGTCCTTCTTTGCAACATGCACTATGTTGGCTAACCACTGAGGATAGACCGACGTAACAAGGAACCCTGCATTGATCTGTTTCTGAACCTCCTCTTTGATCTTGTCAGCCATGTCAGGACGAGTCCTCCTCAACTTCTGCTTGATCGGTGGACACTCAGGTCTCAACGGTAAACGATGCTCCACAATGTCATTGTCCAACCCTGGCATATCTTGGTAGGACCAAGCAAACACGTCAACATACTCTTTGAGAAGCTCCAACGTCTTCTCTTTAACTTCCGGGATAAGCAATGCTCCGAATTTGACTTCCTTTCTATCCTCTTCATCACCCAAGTTGACCAACTCTACAGGTTCTTCAAATGGTTGAATGACCTTCTCATCATGCTCAAGCAAACGGGAAATCTCAACAGGAATCTCTTCATCATCCTCTTCTTCGGCTCTGAACACAGGGAATTCAAAGTTGGGAGAGGGCATAGGATCATTGTTTTTGATGGTTAAGTCATGGACTAATCTGCACATATGATTATGCTTTATTTTAGAAATCGATTTGTGCAAATAAAACAAAATGTTATTAATTAATTTTCATTGTTATTTCCCAGAAAAAGTGAAAAATAAAACAGCAGTGGACAAAATAACATTTTTATTCATTAAAGGGAAATACTTGAAACAAAAAGCCCAGACATTTCTCTTTTGCCTTGGGCAGAGCAAAAGGAATTATTTTTCATAGCCCGACACAAAATACGTTTCGCCTTGGGCAGAGCGAATTTTTCAAAGGAAAATAAACAAAACATTACTCGGAAATGTGCATAACCACAGGAACATCAACAGCTATCCAGTTTTGGCAAGCCAATCCAGGCGTCACAAACACGGGCAAATCCTCCTCGGAATCATCATCTATGATAGCATCAACCTCAGGATGTACAAACCCTGAACTTCGGAAAACCTCTTGAATTGGACGAACAACCACCTCTTTCTCGACCCTTGCAGATAATGGATGAAAACCCAGACCTTCCCCAGACTTGTTCTCGGGTAATGTCAACAGCTGGCCCCATCCTTCGGCCGAACCACTTTCCACCACTCGCCGCGCATCCTCAAAAGAAGAGATGGATACCCCTTGCTTCTTCACTGTATTCTTAGCAACAGATAGACCCTGGAACTGGGTCCCCACATCCTCGTCGGCATCAATAAAAGAAAATGATGATAAATGGCTTACCACCATAGCCTGCTCTCCCCCAATCATCACTAGCTTCCCATGTCTCACAAACTTTAGTCTCTGATGGAGCATTGAGGTGACTGCCCCGGCATCATGAATCCAGGGACGACCCAATAAACAACTGTAGGCAGCACGGATGTCCATTACTTGGAAAGTGATTTGAAAAGTATGGGGACCAATCACTATGGGAAGATCCACTTCACCAATAACTGTCTTCCTGGAACCATCAAATGCTTTAACAATTACCCCACTAGGCCTCATAGGAGCACCTGGATATGAGAGCCGAGACAACGTAGTCTTGGGCATCACGTTCAACGACGAGCCTGTATCCACCAACACACTCGATAAGGTATCGTTTCCACAACTTACTGAAATGTGCAAAGCCATATTATGGTTTCTCCCCTCCTCCGGGAGTTCTTAATCACTGAACCCGAGATTGTTACACGAAGTTATATTTCCCACAATCCCATCAAACTGATCAACTGTCACATCATGGTCCACGAACGCCTGGTCCAAGACCTTCATCAAGGCTTCTCCATGTGCACCAGAATCTCTCAATAAGGCAAGCAAGGAAATCTTGGAAGGTGTTTGCAAAAGCTGGTCCACAATCTTATATTCACTCCTCTTGATAAGTTTCAAAATCTCATCATCCTCAGAGTGAGGGATAGGTTCACTGGATCGGCCTATCTCAACCCTTGGTTCAACATTTCTCACTGGAATCTCCGCCGGTATGGGCCTCATAACTTAAACTTCTGGTCTCCTCGATGGTACTGCTGCAAAAACACGCCCACTTCTCGTAACTCTACTCACATCAGCAATGTTAACAAAAGACGGTCTGGTTGGTATGGGGACTTCTACCCCATTCTCAATCATTGTGGCGTTATACTTGTACGGCACAGCTTGGTCTGAGCTGTAAGGCACAGGGCCAGGTGGGTAAATAATCAAAGGATCAACAGGCGCAGCCTGACTGTTGTAAGCAATCTCTACTGACTCTGGCAAATTAAATTGTGGTGTGATAACATTCACTTCATCTTCCGGATTTTGGTCATAGGTAATAGTGATAACCCTCTGATCTAGCAACTTCTGAATATCCTCCTTCACAATAGGACAATCATCCTCTCTCGAACAAAACTCACAAACGTCATAATCATGTTGGTGCCTAACAAAGGCAAGTCTTCTCAAACTCTGATGTAACCTGATCAATGATTCTCTTATATGCTCGACTTGAAAAACCCGAAACTTCCCCGGACAACCTTCCACCATATTCACTGAAGCTGCCCCATGTCGAGGCAAAGGATTATCTCTAACATTTGGATTAACATCCTTAAAAGACAAGATACCACTCTTAATTAATCTCTGTACGTCCGCCTTCAGAGTAAAGCAATTCTCAAGGTTGTGCCCCGGCGACCCTTGATGATATTCACAGAATTGATCCGCCTTGTACCACGGAGAAGCACTATTTGGCGCGACAGGAGGAGGCTTTGTCGTGATGAGATTCTTTCTGATGAGAGCAGGGAACAATTCAGTATACGTCATAGGAATGGCATCGAACTGCGGTTTTCTGTGTGAACGGCTCTGATTGTTGAACGGATAAGCCTGTTGTCGAGGCTGCTGCTGAAAAGGCCGTTGTTGAGTTGGTGGAGTTTGATGAGTTGGGGTCATCAAAGTTGGGCGGACAGCCGGAGTGACTGCCGCAACGTGAGAGTAACCTCTCTTAGGCCTACCTGGAAATAAAGCACTGACATCCTGCTCTTTTCTTTTCGGGAAAACACTTCCAAACTTCTTCGCACTGCTAGACGGACTCCCTTCTTTAACCAAACGCCCTTCCCGAATCCCTTCCTCTAATCGCATGCCCATGCTTACCATTTCGGTGAAGTCACTGGGTGCGCTGGCTATCATTCTTTCATAGTAAAAGGACCCTAAAGTCTTCAAAAATATCTTAGTCATCTCTTTCTCCTCAAGAGGTGGATAGATTTGAGCAGCAATTTCACGCCACCTCTGGGCATATTCCTTAAAAGATTCTCGGTCTCTTTGCGACATCGCCCGGAGTTGATCCCTGTCCGGCGCCATGTCAACGTTGTACTTGTACTGATGGACAAAGGCTTCACTAAGATCGTTAAAGTTGCGGATTCGAATGCTGTCTAAACCCATATACCACTTTAGAGCAGCACCCGTCAAACTGTCTTGAAAATAATGAATCAACAAATCATGATCATCGGAGTACGTAGACATCTTCCTCACGTACATTGTCAAATGACTTCTAGGACACGAATCACCCTTATATCTCTCAAAGTCTGGAACTTTGAATTTCGCCGGAATCTTGACATTCGGAACTAAACAAAGGTCATGCGTACTCTTCCCAAACAAATCCTTCCCTTTCAATGCTCTAATCTACTTCTGCATTTCCTGGAACTGATCCTGAAATTCTTCCATTCTATCAAAAAGACCCAAACTTTCCGCGGGCTCGGCAGGATAAATTGGTTCATTCAAGTATGGCACGGAGTGGACCACAGGAGCAACGGTCATCATAATTGGTTGCGGAAAAGGTGTTACAGACGGAATTACTGGCGGCATGGCAGTTGTCTCTGGTTGAGGAAGAGACAATGCAGGTTGAAATAAAGGTTGTACGGCAGGCTGATACCCTTCTGGCACAAAGTTGTAAGGCATTCCCCACGGAAAACCTTTCGGCATCTGATGTTGAAGCGAATAGTTGATTTGAGTTACGGAGGCAGGAACTGTGACAATCTCGGAAACCACTGGAGTTGAAGTCTGAATCTCGGTAGCCGTAGTCGATGGCTGATTCTGAACAGCCACCAAACTTTCCACTAACGCAGTTAACTTTTCCATCTCGACACGAAGTGTAGCAACTTCTCCACGAAGCTCATGATTTTCCTGTTCCAAATCTTCCATTTTCCTCTGACGATTGGCCCGAGTGTCGTATCGGTGAGACAGCTTGACAACCTTCGGTGGAAAAAGAACAAGGATGAGACTCTAGAAAACATGTGAGGTGGAATGTGAAATGATGCATGATAGCGATGCAAATGATGACTCATTTTGAAAGTTTTTCAAGGAACTTTAATAATTTTGCATACATCAATGGTAAAGGAATTTGGAACAACAAAAACTCAATCCATTAATCGAAAGCGATAAATTACAACTTACAATTTGGAACAGTAAATTACAACCTTGGGATAATAAATCCAATAATGAAAGCAATAAATTACAACTTCGAAACATGAAAACCATAATAAAGTAATAAATTACAATTTTAAAACATGAAAGCAATAAATTACAACTTTGGAGCAGGAAGCCCAAAATAAAACAATAAATTACAACTTCGGAGCATGAAGCCCTTAATAAAACAATAAATTACAACTTCGGAGCATGAAGCCCTTTTACATAGTTTTACAAAATGACATCAATAAAATAAACTAAAAGCTAAAGCTCACTCGGAATCCTCAGATGACGGACCAAACACCAGCTGTAATCGGAGCTTCTTGATCTTTTCTTCGTAAAAGTCTTCCATATCCTTCTTCTCAGCTATCAGTCGATCGATGATTTCCTTCTGCGGATTAGGAACAAGAGCAACGCTTACCGGACCCTCCTTCTTTCTTTTCCTTTCACTCGCATACTTCTTCAGCAAGGCATCCTTCTGACGAAGTTTCTCATCGTGGTCAACGAACCGTCCGTCTTGAATAAGCAGCAACTCCTTCTTTTCTTTTAGCTGTCGAGTCAGGACTCGATTCTCATATTCAGACATATGGTACTTTTCCTTCCAAGCATCCCTCTCGGACTTCATCCTAGCCAGGTTTCCTTGATATTCTCCTACATCCGCGATAGGGATAACAACAGATGATGGTGCGATGGCAGGGAATAAAGGTTTCTCAAGTTTATATGGCATCTTGAGAGCACAAGCCCTAGCACGGACCCACTGCAGGTAAGGCTCCAAAGAAACGGCACCTCTATGTCCCAACATATCTCTCCCTTTCTTGTGGATATGGCGCCAAGCTCCTTCAATCTCCCTCTTAGCAGCCTGATGATCTTGTCCTTCCTGAAGAAAAAGACCACTCACATGGATATTGTTCGGCTTATCTCTCATCGGGTACCCGAACTGACGGCGCGCTAGAACAGGGTTGTAGTTGATTCCACCCCTCGTACCGAGAAGAGGTACGTTGGGAAAAGCACCACAGCTATCAATGATCTCCACATCATGGTAAACTCGATTGTACCAGTCAATGTCGAAATGAGTGAGAGCCATGATCTTTGGCGCCCAACGCGGTTCTTTCTCGAGATCCCAGAAAGCATCGGACCCAGGTAAATACGAGACGTACCACTGATACAGCAATGACACACAACAAGTAATCATCCCTCCTTGATAAGAGTTTCGAAGATGGATGGAGTAGTACGTGTCCCCTAGCAGCGTAGGGACCGGATTTCCAATCAGAAAAATTATGATGGCGTTGACATCCACAAATTTATCAACGTTAGGGAATAAGAAAAGACCATACGCGAGTAAAGTAAACACGTCCTCGAAGGCAACAGTATCCTTTGTATCAGCAAAGTGGCGAGCTTTCTTCAACAGAAACTGCGCCGGCAAACCCCGGATTCCCCCTTTCGTAGTCATATTCTCCTCTATCTCTGACTTCTTCAGGTGGGTGATGGTTGCTATCTCGTGAGATTTGGGCTCCTCTTCTAATCCAGAAAAAGGAACACGGTCGGCGATCGGCAAACCAAGAATATAGGAGTACTCCTCTAAAGTAGGCATCAACTGATAATCCGGGAAGGTGAAACATCGGTACAGGGGATCATAGAACTGGACCAACGTGTTGAGGATGCCTTTCTTCATCTTGCGCTTCAAAAGCGGTACGATGGACCCATACTTCTTCTGAAAATCTGTCGGACTCTCGATCTTCGAAATCAAACTCTTCAGTTCTTCAATCTCGGGCTCCTTGAAGCTAAAGCTTCGAGTATTTCTCCTTCCAAGTTCCATAATACCCTGAGACGTTTGCAAAAATCATTCCAAAGTTCCTTGAAAAACAAGCTTTTTACAAAGATGTTGATGAATGCATGAATGAATGATAATGCAACAGTCACACACAAGTTTGCAAACATGGGGTTCAAAGGTTCAACATTCAGCATGGAGTCGAGGGTAAAGCCCATCCAAAGGTATGTACTAACGTTTCAATCACACCTGTAAGACATGGTTCTAAGAGTTCCCAGAGTCTACATTCCTCCTTCGGATATTACCAACGTCTTGATTACTCAATAATCAGCAATATTCTCAAGAGAAACTCATCCGAGCGTAGCATCGCGTAACAATTACTTTCGGATTACTCCGTTATAATCTCCGCGCTACACCTAAAAGGCCAAGATGGGTTGGGGTTCTACGGTCCTCAACTTCTCGGGCTCCTAGGTCGAAAATAATAATGTCTTCCCGATTACTCGGTAAACAGATATTAAGTTCAAGAGGGCCTTCCATTGAGTGGGGGATCTCATGCCTCCTTCTTCGGGATTACTCCCTCAAAGTTAACATGACTATACTGCCCGTCCTATTCCTTAAGTGTTACTTAATCCGGGTATAGGATTCGTCCTTTGCAAAAAACCCAAACACCCCAATTTAAACATATAATCAAGCAAATAAAATAATAGTAAACAGATAAAACAATTTAGGCTTAACCCACTTAGGGATGGACCAGCAAGAGGTCAATCTGTCCCCAGCAGAGTCGCCAATTCTGTAGCGATAAAAAATGTAGCGGGGTAAATCGGAGATCGAATTATTGATTAATTCGTCTCACAAAAGCAAGAGTCGCCACCGCGCTTTATTGTTTCCAAAGGAAAAGGGAAAAGAGCGAAATAAAACCCTAAATATGCAATGTAAATAATAAAAATACAAAGCGTTTTTGAAAAGAGATCTTATGGTTCGGGGGTTGGTTATACAATGGGAAGGTATTAGCACCCAATGCATCTATAGTACTCTATAGGAACCTTTTGAAATATCTGTTTTATTTAAAATTGATTGCTTGATTGAAAATAAATTGTTTTGGCCGAAACGGGATACGGACGGGTTTTTTGAATGCGACGACCTAATGTCAAAGTTTTTGCTTAAAGGGCATAAATTTTGAAAAGGGTTGAATATTTGAGGAAAAATTATCCTAAGTTTTAATGAAATGCGAAAGTTCGCGCAGTTAGACTTGAGGACATGAAGTCAAGCAAATTTACTGTTTTTCCTTTGGATTTAAACATAAACAGAACAAACAAATAAATATGGAATAAATACACAGGCAAAATATGCGAATAATGATTAAATAACGATAATCTAAATGATAGAATAAATGATGCGAATAATGTATTTTTATGATTTTTGTTTAATATTAACGGGAAGAAAGTATTTTTACTTTTTACGCATTTCGATATGGATAAAAGCAAGAGAATTAATTAACGAAGACGAAATGTTTTTTTAGTTTTAAGTTTTTATTTTATATACTTAATATTGATATTAATAAAGCAAGAAATGAATTAATAAAAATATTTTTTGAGTTTTTTCTATTTTTATATGTTTTAGAATTTTGTTTAATAACGATGTAAGAGGAGAATTAATTAGAAAAAAAATAAAATGTCTACCTTCTTAAATTCTATATTTTTTATGTATGTGAAACTAAAATACTTATTAAGAGATTTTAAATTAAATGGAAAGTTATTAATTTACCCTAATGAAATAAAATTAAAACTCTTAAATTAAATCCAAAGTTTAAACTAAGAGGTCAAACTAATTAATTAAAAAAAACTAGTTAGACATATCTTTTGTTTTTTATTATACTTACCAATTAATTAACATAAATAATAATTCTAAAAAAGATTAGAGAAAATAAAAAAAGTGAAAAAAGTGTATCAAAATAAAAAAACAAGCAAGAAAGGTATATGGGCTAGATGGTTTGAAGGCCCACGCAGAATTCAAAATGAGAGGGGGTGCAGAAACAAAACGTGTGGGCTTAAGCTGGAGAAATGGGGTGAGGCCCATATGTTTTACAAAATGCTTAGGGTTAATTTGTTTTATCAATTGGGGATTAGGGTTCTGCTAGGAAGAACGGCGCTCATCTCTCTTCTTCGTCATCTTCTTCGCGTCTTCTTCTCCATGCTTGCCTCTGAGTTCCGCCATCTAACTTCTTGCCATGGCCGCCCGCTCCAAACTCCTCTTCCCTCTAGCCAAACGAAAAAGGGAGGGCTACGGGTTTACGGTAAAACGTTATTCGATTTGTTAAAGCTTAGTTACATTTTTGCATGTGTTGATTCGGATTACACGATTCTTATTCTGTTTTGATTCTTGTTGTTTGATGGAGGTACCATAGAAGTAAAAAGGGAGAGGGAATCGTTACCTAGGCGGAGACGGAGGAGGAGGTCGGGAGTGAAGGAGGCCAGGCAGCGAGGAGAGGAGGATCGTCACGAGCGTGCTTCGGTGGCCGGTATTTTTATGTGATTTTCTTCTTCTTCTTCTTGCTGGTACTGTATGCTTCGATCTTTCTCTTCTTCTTCTTGCTGGTACTGTGCTGTGATGTTTCTCTTCTTCTTCTTGCTTTGGTACTGTGCGATATTCAATGGCCTATGATAATGTTTTTGAGGCTTTACTGTAGCTTGGGTTTGGAAATTGGTTTTTTGCCATGATCTCTTGGTTATACGCAGGTTTTTATGGTGTTTATGCTATGCTATTGGTTTGGACAGTAGGCATTTTTGTGGTATTGGCTTAATAGCTCAATCAAGTTAATGATTTAGAGACATTTTGTATGGTTTAATCCATACTAGTTCTGATATGATTTTTGGTTTCGGTAATGCAGTAACAAGCTTAGGTAAAGGCAGGTTGTATTGGTTTTTTTTTTAGGCCATGGTGGATGAGGGTTTGAAAAATGGTTTAGCAGGTTATGTTGTGGTTACTGGTTTTGTTGGTTGGACAGTAGAAAGGGTGGTGATGTTGGCTTGAGGGTTCAAACAGTTTTGCAAGGTTTAGGCCATATATGTTTTTATGGTTTTGACAGTAATGGAATGGTTATGCAAGTCTGTTGGTTTTTTGTGTGTTTTTGTTGATAGCTCTTTCTAAGTTTTGAAGGCTTGGATATTGATTCTCATGTGATTTTTGGTTATGTTGTGTTATAACAGTTTTCCCTCCCCCTTGTTTACGTTACAGGCTGGAGGTTTTGAAAAACTTCCCTCTTCCCTGGCCTTCTGCACCAGACTGCTACCTCCAATTTGTCTCTATTCCTCTTTTATGTTTTTATTTCTACTGGCTATATTTTGCAGCTTGTCTTGTATCTCTCTTCTGCCTATGCCAAACCTGTAAAAACCACACTTCTCCCTCTCTTTTTCTCTCTCAGTACAGTTTGACAATAAAAATGATATGCTGTACTTTTCTGAAATTGCAAATGGCCAGAAAATGATGAAAATAAGGAATATTACATTGCTTGCATATTGGTTAAACTGCATATTTTTTGACTTCTAATGCAATAGTAGCTTGTTTTGTTTTCTACTATGTGGGTATAGGTTTACGTTGGCATTTGCTTGCATATGTTGAGATCATGCAGGGACTTTGTATGCTGTATGTTTTTTTTGAAATATGCATTTGGATTTTGAAAAATGCAATTAATTTAAAACATGCAATTTTTGGACAAAAGTGAATTTGTGCATTCATTTATAAAATTCCTCTCTTTTTTGTGAACCGGGAGAAATCCCGTGATTTGCAAAAAAGAGTAACTGATTCCGGCCATTGCTTTTAATGATGATCATTAAATAATTTCGCTTTTAATTATTTGTTCGAATTCTAATTTCTTTTAATTTGCAGGTAACATCAAGTGAGCAGGCAAAAACGCATTGGATCAGAAGATTTAGAATTAGGAATATTAGATTAGTTTTTTTATTTCATTTTAGCTTTGTAAATTTATTATTGTAATTTTGTTGTAATAGATACAATATTTACATAATAATTGTACAATTAGAAAAAAAGAATAAAAATCCAATATTCGCCAATTAATTTCTTCTTTCTCTCTAATTATTTATTTTATCGTTTACAATTCTTTAATCGTATAATAATTGAAAACGAATTCCAATTACCTACATTCAGAATAATAAACAGATAAATAAATAATTATCATTGATCAATTAATAGCCTCAATTATTTAATTCATCATCCATAACTTTCTAAATTATAATAATTAAAATAAAATTTCAATTATTTAACTTAGAATGACAAATGATTAAATAATCGTTATTGACCAATAAACTTTTCCGAATATTTATTATACTATTCATAAACCTTTAAATTATGTAATAACTGAGAATGAATTCCAGTTATTTAAATTTAAGATAGTGAGTAATAAATAAATACTGTCTGCACAATTAATGCGCCTCTTCTCTAATGTTTATTTTATTATCTATACATCTTTAAACTACATAATAATCGAAAACAAATTTCAATTATTTAAATTTAAGATAACAAATAATTAATAAACATTATTTTAGCACAAATCGATTAAATGATTTAGTGTTCAACATAAACAGCTCTCGGCCTGAAAAAAGTTATGAATTTTAAAATCGATGGATCAAAACACTTGTAATGTAATGATGCAGGTAGGAGATGATATCTTAGGTCAAAATTTGGGGTACAACAGTTCGCGTTTGCGTTTGTTTTTGCAAAATGTCGCGGTAAGCAAGAGTCGCCACCATCTTTTATTTTATCCAACAAGGAAAGGACAAAAGCACAGAAAAATTCCTTTTTGAGATATTTCTCGGGTTCGGGAGGTAGATTATAGAAAGGGAAGGTATTAGCACCCTTTCTATCTGTGGTTATCCATGGGCTCTTAGGTACTTGCTCATTGTGTTTTCAAAATTTGCTTTTCTTTGTGTTTATGGGTTTGAAAAGAGTTTTTGTTTTGAAGAGAGTGTAGTGCGAAAAGTTTTGTTTTGTTTTAAAAGGGAGAAAGTACTTAAGAATCATCTACCTACTCAAAAAGGAATTAGTCTGTACAAATGTCCTTTAGACAATGCTATCCTACTATTGAGGAGTAGGTAGTACCGCCGTTGGAGTTTTCAGGTCAAATCGATTTAAGGGACGTGTGGTCACTAAAGCAATGTTAGGACGCCTTAGCGGTAACCCTAATATCCTAGATCATTTTTTCGAGGCAACCGTTTCGAGGCAACTATGATCTTTGGACAAAAGGGCGACCTCTAAAACTTCCTATACTCAATGACCATGTTCGAGGCAACCAAGTGAGGCGTACCCTAAGAGTGGCATGTGCAAGTGTGTTATTTCGATTAATTTTATCTGTACATGTTATGGGCGAGCTATGTTGATTTTAAGTTCATACATTAGATCTTGTCATGCATTCCCTATTATCAAACATCTAACAGTTAATATTGTGCGGAAATTAAATTGCGGGAAATTAAATCTAAGCTATTACAAGGCATCGGGTATTTACATCGCCAAAAACAAACCCTTTAATTTAAATTGCGGAAAATAAAAGAAAGCGATAAATAATTAAAAGTCCTATTGAAACTATTACATACTGGAAGCAATTACAATATTGGATAAAAATAAGACGCGTGCGAGAAAATTAGATCGACGCATTTTTAGGGTTTTGACCCTTTTTGAAAGAAAGCATGTTTTTTTATTATTTTAAATTAAATGGAAATTAAATCTAAGTTAATTAATTAATTAAATAAAAAATATATTTTTGGTTTTTTTATATTTAAGGAAAAGAAAAATAAAAAATTATTAAAATTATTAAAAGCCTAATTCTAAATTAATTTTAATTTATTACAAAGAATATTAAAGTTATACCTAATTAAAAACTAAATTGACTAATGTTTATTTACAAAAATAATGAAATTAGTAAAAAAAATGATATTTTTTATGTTTTCTGGTTTTATTAAAAAAAGATGTAATTAGTTAATTTAAATAATAAAAATAATTAGTAAATAAATAACAAAATAAATAAAAGAAAAGGATAACTAAAGGGGTGTTGGGCCCAAGAGGAGGTGTGATTTGCAATTTCAGAGGCCCAATTGTGAGCAACCTTGTTGACCTTTTCAATCTAGTGTATGCTTGTTGACTTGAGTATATGGTAAGCTTGCAGTTTTGAGCAATGGATCTGATCTGAAGCCACTTGGCAAGTATCTGGACAAGGGCGTATGGTGAGCCCTGCTTTGGACGCTGCATGGAATTTCCTGAAAATAAAATGCAACAAAGTTTTGGGGGACCTGGGATTCGAACCCAGGTCCCAAGGGGTTTTCCACTCACGCTTCCACCAACTGAGCCATGCTACCTATTTGTTAATGGAATACAAAACAAATAATAATATTGAAAACTCAATTATTATACTGGAAATAAAAAAACAAGCGCGGAATTTAAATGGACCAATGGGAAGAAGACACGCTTCGTCTTCTTCGTTGAAAAACCAGGATTTTTACCTGCGGATTTTATCCGCAGCAGAATCCGTAGGTTCGTCTTAAAATCCACTCTAGGCTATAGAAATGCAATCCAAAGCCATGGTTCGCTTCATTTCTCCTTCCTGATCATCTCTATATCCATTATTAGTCCTAATTTTACCTGCAAAGCAAACGCCTAAAAACAAAACAAGAAAACCCTAGGTTCGGGCATTAGAATACAGGCTATGAAAACAAAATCGATTATTGCAAAAAGCTTAGAAATCATACAAGGAACAAGAATATGCTAATGCTTTGTCAAAAAGACGCAAGAATGAGGAGTTATGTTTTACGTGTACAGAGGCATATTCATGAGTACTTACAGTGCGTTGCAGGGAAGAAGAAGGCTTGGTTTTGATTCCAATCGCTTCAGGGAATGGCAGTCAAGAACACCACGTTGAGTTTTGGTCTTGAAACGTCCCTAATGTGGATTTCGATCTTCACTTTTTCAAGCTTTTTCTCAAAGTTTGTTTGGCCGTTTCTGCAGCTTTTTGGTCGTGTTCTTGATGTGTACAGCTTGTGTGTGTATATGGGAATGAATTAGGTTAATATTTGGGCCTTGAATCCATGAGTATTGAAGATTGGAGATTTGATATGATCTTCCATTAACAAGTTTCCAAAATTGTACCAAATCTGATTTTTTTGTGCACAACAATGCTTGATACGAATTTGATTATGTGAATCATTATATTTGAAAGCTGTAATGATCACAAAGATCTCATTCCATCAATTTTTGGATTTTATTTGAATTAATATTGATTTAAAATGAATTAAATTAATAAAAATTAAATAAAATAGAAAAATTAATGAATGGATATGAAATGGGACACGTGTGTGGTGTGAAAAGACCAAATCAAGTGGACAAAAGTGGGCGCTTTTGTAAAAAATTGGAGTTTTGAGGATAGTTGACTTTTGGCACTTTTGGAAAAATGCCCAACTTCAACAATGCATAACTTCTTCAATTTTGAACTATTGGAAGTGTTCTCTGACTTTTTAGAAACCTTGATATGTCCTCTAACCAACATTTTTGGCCTCATTTCATTTTGATATTCCATGCTCAAGTTATAAGCTTTGGAAAAAAAGGTGTTTTTGTTGACTTTCAAAAATGACTTATAATGTCCAAATTTGTAACTTCTTGTGAGTGCATTTCTTTATCTTGGGGTGTGAAGATAGATTGTAGGAAATTGAATCCTCTTCAAAATGAGCTTTGGATGGGTCGTTTATCATAAAGTATGAGAAAGTTATGCTTGGTCAAAGTTGAGTTGACTTTTCCTATAAAACCCTAATTTAGCAACTTTTGAATCTTGATGAATCTTGAGCAATCCTTGATGAATCATGATCAACCCTTGATCAAATGATGAATTACCCTTAAAAATGAGAATGTTGGAAAAAATATTGAGGTTTGACTATTTATAGGTCACAATTGACTTTTGCCCTAGCACAGTCGATTTTTGGACTTCTTGAGCAATTGATTGACCAAACTTTCTCTGCAAGGCTTGAAACTTGACATGGATGAACTTGAGAACATATTAGGACATTGGGGAGCATTTGAGACCATTTGGATATGAGGACCTTGATGCAAAACAAAACCCTAATTTTGAATTGACTGCCTTAAGAGGTGATTTGACTGTCCAACTCTTGAGCCATCTTAAACAACTTGGAGATGATTCTTGACATGTCTTGAGAAATCTGGGAAGGCAAATTTTGGGGTACAACAGTTGCCCCTGTTCAATATTCTTAAACCTGAGGATATAGATTGGCGTTCGGGCCTTTCGTGATCCGAAAGTGGAAGATGATTGAACACTAGAGTGCCCAGAAATTTGCACTCGCATGAAGTAGTATTTGTCTTGTGATGTCGGGAATGGGCTTACAGATGCCATTTGGAGATTGATGATGGGAGATGGGCTTAAAGATTCCATCCGAAGGAGTGTCGATCGCGTAAGAGATTCCTTAGCGAGAGCTTGTATACCTGTTGTTGAGGGAGATTCCGCTGGGGAATGTTGTTCTTTGTCTTAGGAGAAATAAAACTTTAGGAGCTTCGGTCTTCCGTTATTCTACTGGGGAATCGTCTTTGTTGAATTTTAGGAGCTTCGGTCGTCCGTTATTCTACTGAGGAATCATCTATGTTTGAAGAGGTGAGAGTGAACTACTATCTGGTCGCAAACCAGGCTTCATAGTGATAAGACCGACTGCTATCTCGTCATAATCCAGGCTTTACAGTAACTTACTGGGGAGATGAGATTAAACATGATATCCGGTCGTAATCCAGGCTTTGCAATACCTCACTTCTTATTTGGTCGAAATTTAGGCTTCAGAAAAAATCAAGTGGTTATCCGGTCGCGTCCGGGCTTCACCTTGAATTTAGGGCACACTAATATTCGGCCGACTCCAGGCTTCTTAGTAACTGTCCATGCAAACTGCTATTTGGTCGGAATCCAAGCTTCACAATGCCTTGTACCGCTATCTGGTCGTAATCCAGGCTTCACGATGTGTTATACCATTATCTGGTCGAATCCAGGCTTCATGGTGTCGCGTACTGCTATCTGGTCGAATCCAATCTTCACAATACCTAACTTCTTATCTGGTCGAAATCCAGGCTTCAGAACAAATCGAGTGGTTATCCGGTCGCATCCGGGCTTCCCTTTGACTGTTGGGTTTACTAGTATCCGGTTGAATCTGGGCTTCATAGTAACTGGCTGGGTAAACTGTTATTTGGTCGTAATCCAAGCTTCACAGTGTCCCTTAACGCTATCTTGTCGTAATCCAGGCTTCACGATGTATCATACCACTATCTGGTCGAAATCCAGGCTTCGTAGTACTCTTGGTTGCTATCTGGTCATAATCCAGTCTTCACAACATCTTCTACCATTATCTGGTCGTAATCCAGGCTTCATGGTCTTGTATTGCTTTCTGGTCGTAATCCAGGCTTCACAATAACTTGTTGAGCTGTTATCCGGCCGTGATCCGGGCTTCACAGCTTGTGTTTATGATATACCACTATCTGGTCGAATCCAGGCTTCATGGTGCTTACTGAGCTGCTATCCGGTTGTAATCCGGGCTTTACGGCTCACTGGGGAATAAACTATTATCCGGTCGTTCTCCGGGCTTCATAGCTTACTTTTGAGAGATATCACTATCTGGTCGTAATCCAAGCTTCGCGGTAGTCTGATATTGTTATCTGGTCATAATTCGGGCTTCATAATATGCTGTAGAAATCAAGATACTATCTAGTCGTACCCGGGCTTCATAACTTGAATTTTGATTGTATCTTTCCTGAAAGGTAAAGGTCAGTCTTATACAATGCATGATATGGATCAAACAATGATGTTCTCAATATAAATGAGATTGTATGGTATGATGCGTATATGCATGTATCATGATGTATGGACATGTAATGTCCTAGCTGGGGAAAATAAATCCCGGAGCCGCTGGAGAATAAAGTTGAATGCTTCGCTTCCGCCAGGGATGGTGGACGAAGATGATTATGAGAATAAACCTGCGGGAGAAAAGAACTCCATTGGGGAATAAACTGATGAAGAGATTACTCTTATGGGAATTACTCTGTGGGGAAGAGATGTTCTGCTGAAGATTTTAACGATAAACTCTACTGGAGACTCCGCTGGGGATGGATTACTGTTGCTGGTGACACTGGATCTGTTGAGGATTGAACTCCTGTTTGGGGAAAGGAAAGAACATCGTTGGGGATGATCTTATGCTTGCTGGGGAATGTATTTATACTCCGTTGAGGAATATTAAGACATTATGGGAATACCAAACCTTTTTAGCGCTTGATGGTGGATTAACTCTGCTTGAGGAGAGTATTGCTGATTTGTTCATAGCTGCAAGTCTTAGCTTGGAGAGCTACCATTACTGCCTTATTTTGCGGGGAGTGGAGGTATCTTTAGCCATATTCTTCAGTTGGATGTACCTTGGTACCTGGTGGACAGAGCAACTTGTACAGTTCAGATAATTCTTATTGCCCATGTTTCTGATATTACCAGTAATTCGTCCTTTGTTTTGTATGTACATATTTATGATCAGCAATTAATGTCAAATGCATATATAAAAAATGAACTTTGGACGTTCTTTGCAAAACAAAACAGATCAAGGAAAAAGAAATTTGTCGAAAAATGAATTTGTATTGATTTTGAAGTTTGGCCTGTAAATAGGCGTTTTTTGTACAAGAGGCTGACGTCCTAGTAAGAGAACGCCGCCGGATAAATAGAATTTACATAATTTGTAAAAATAAACAAAACAGCTATGTGAATGATCCCACTAGGTTCCAACTCTGCTATTGCCTTTATGTCCTCAAGCATCTCATCACTTTGCTGCTTGGTTCAAGGTGAATCAGATTGATTAGTGTCGTCCGAGTTTGATAGTCGATACCAAAGTCTAGATGCAAGGCGATCCAATGAGACATAGTGTTACGCTTTGATCCCTAACTTTTGCCTGGACCGCCCTTTCGGGTTTTCAGTCCACCGGGATACCCATTTTTGCCCAAGCCGCCTTTTCAGGTTTTCGACTTTCCGGGTGTACAGATTTTTCATTTTCATCCCTTATTTTTGCCCGAACCCTTTTGGTTCGCCGGGAAGCCCTTATTTTTGCCTAAGCCAGTCAACCTAGCGGGTCTTTGATTATGTGTAGTATCTTTTTACTATGTCTGTATTGACGGGGTGAGGAAGGTCGTCACCATCCATGGTGGTTAGAATCATAGCTCCTCCTGAGAAAATGTTCTTAACCACAAATGGCCCTTTGTAAGTAGGGGTCCATTTACACCTGGGATCACCTTGAGGTAGGATAATGCGCTTGATTACCAGATCCCTAACTTGATACTCTTGTCGTTTGACTTTCTTGTTAAATGCCTTGATCATCCGCTTTTGATACGTCTGACCATGACAAATAGCGGTAAGTCTCTTTTTATCGATTAAGTTCAGCTGATCAAGTCGGGTCTGAATCCAGTCATCTTCGCTCAAACCTGCATCCTTCATGATCCGAAGAGAGGGTATCTGAACTTCAATAGGAAAGACTGCCTCCATGCCATAAACCAAGGAATAGGGTGTTGCCCCTGTTGACGTCCGTGCTGAGGTACGGTATCCGTGAAGAGAAAACGGTAACATCTCGTGCCAGTCTTTGTAAGTCACTGTCATCTTCTACACGATCTTCTTAATGTTCTTATTAGCCGCTTCGACAACCCCATTCATCTTCGGCCGGTAGGGAGAAGAGTTATGATGCTGTATCTTGAATTGCTCGTAGAGCTCAGTGATCATCTTGTTGTTGAGATTGGTTCCATTGTCCGTAATGATCTTCTCTGGTACACCGTATCGACAGATCAGATTATGCCGAATGAACTGTGCCACGACGTTCTTCGTTACAGTAGCAAAGGAAGTTGCTTTAACCCACTTCGTAAAGTAATCAATAGCTACCAGGATGAAACGATGCCCGTTGGATGCCGTAGGTCTGATCTCGCCGATCATATCAATGCCCCACATTGCAAAAGGCCAAGGTGCCGTCAAGACATTCAGAGGAACTGGAGGTATATGCACCTTATCAGCATAGACCTGGCACTTGTGACATGTCTGAGAATGATGATAACAGTCGGCTTCCATTGTGGACCAGTAATATCCTGCCCGGAGGATTTTCTTTGCCATGGTATGTCCACTGGAATGAGTTCCGAAAGTACCTTTATGCAGCTCTGCCATGATCCTTTCTGCTTCAATCTTATCCACACAACGCAGTAAGGTCGAATCATTGTTACGCTTGTAAAGAATGCCATTGCTGATGAAGAACTTCGCCGCGAACCTCCTCAGAAACTTCTTGTCATTAACAGATGCACCCTCGGGGTATTCTTGAGCTTCAAGGTACCTCTTAACCTCATGATACCAGGGCTTTACTGTTACTTCTTCAGTCTCAAGATCACAGCAATGTGCAGGTTCGTCCAATCTTTCAATGATAATCCGGGGAGCCTCGTTGTCCCAATTGACTTTGAACATAGAAGACATTGTAGCTAGCGCGTCCGCCAACTGATTCTCCTCTCTAGGGAAGTGTTCAAAGGTTATCTCCTAGAAATGGGGAAGCAGTGTCAACACGTACTCCTTGTAAGGAATAAGATTTGGGTGTTTCGTATCCCACTCGCCTTTGATCTGACTGATCACGAGAGCGGAATCTCCGAAGACACTTAGAAACTTAATCCTCAGGTCAATTGCTGCTCGAAGACCCATAATGCACGCTTCATACTCCGCCATGTTGTTGGTGCAGTTGAAACATAGTCGGGCGGTGACCGGAGTATGAGAGCCTTTATGAGATATGATCACGGCGCAAATTCCATTACCCAAAGCATTTGAAGCTCCATCAAAGTACATAGACCATCGGGATCCTTCCTCAGGTCCTTCATCCGGTCCAGGTGTCTCACAATCAGTTATCAACATGATATTCTCGTCCGGGAATTCAAAGTTCATAGACTGGTAATCATCCACTGCCTGATGTGCCAAATGGTCTTCCAATACACTTCCCTTGATTGCTTTTTGAGTTGTGTACTGGATGTCATACTCAGTCAAGATCATCTTCCATCTTGCTATTCTTCCGGACAAGGCAGGCTTCTCGAAGATATACTTGATTGGATCCATCTTTGATATCAACAAAGTGGTGTGAGTCAACATATGCTATCTCAGCCGGCGAGCAGCCCATGCCAAAGCGCAGTAAGTTTTCTCGAGCAGTGAGTATCGGGTCTCACAGTCGGTAAACTTTTTGCTAAGGTAATAGATAGCATGCTCTTTTCGGCCAGACTCGTCATGTTGACCCAACACACACCCCATTGAGTTATCGAGCATAGTCAAGTATAAGATCAAAGGTCTCCCTTCAACTGGTGGCATCAGGATGGGTGGCTCCTGGAGATACTCATTGATTCTTTCAAAAGCGGCTTGGCATTCATCATTCCAACGTACCACTTGATCTTTATTCAGTAGCTTGAAGATTGGCTCACAAGTAGCAGTTAGGTGTGAGATGAATTGTGTAATGTAGTTCAGACGTCCCAGAAAGCCTCTGACTTCTTTCTCTGTTCTGGGAGCTGGCATCTCTTGTATAGCTTTCACCTTGGCAGGGTCCACTTGAATACCTTTGTCGCTCACGACGAAACCCAGTAGCTTACCAGATCTCACCCCGAAGGTGCACTTGTTCGGGTTCAACCTCAATTTGTATAACTTCAACCTGTCAAACAGCTTCTGTAGATGGTCAAGGTGTTCTTCCTCAGTCTGGGACCTTGCAATCATATCGTCGACGTATACTTCAATCTCATGATGGATCATGTCATGAAACAAAGCAACCATGGCACGTTGATATGTTGCCCCGGCGTTCTTCAACCCAAAAGGCATGACCTTGTAGCAAAAGGTACCCCACTGAGTAACAAAGGTCGTCTTCTCCATGTCTTCGGGAGCCATTTTAATCTGGTTATAACCAGAGAAACCATCCATGAAGGAGAATACCTTATGCTGAGCAGTATTGTCAACCAGAACGTTGATGTGAGGTAGAGGGAAGTCATCCTTAGGGATTGCCCTGTTCAAATCCCTGTAGTCAACACACATTCGGACCTTACCATTTTTCTTCGGTACAGGAACCACATTGGCGACCCACTGTGGGTAAGAAGTTACTGCTAGAAAACCAGCGTCAAATTGTTTCATAACTTCAACCTTGATTTTCTCAGACATTTCTGGGCGCATTCGGCGAACCTTTTGTTTTACTGGAGGACAGTCTTCCTTGGTAGTAGGCGATGAACCATAATGTCAGTGTCCAAACCAGGCATATCTTCGTAAGACCAGGAAAAGATCTCAACGTAGTCATGCAACATCTGAACCAACCGCTGTTTCACACTAAGCTCCAGATTTGCATCGATCTTAACTCCCTTTTTATCCGTCTCTGTACCCAGATTTACTGATTCTACCGGCTCTTCGTGTGGCTGAATGGCCCTCTCTTCCTGGAGTAGCAGTCTTGCAAGTTCACCAGGCACTTCACAATCATCTTCACCTTCGTCTTCGGCTAAGTTGATCGGATTTTCGAAGTCATAACTGACAGTAGCAGAGTCGTTACCAGTGAGATCCAGAGTAGATATGGACCTGTATATGTGAGTGTGTGTAAAATAGCTGTTTTGCAATATAAAGAAAAAGAAGGAGCGCAACATTTGAAATGTAAGAACATCCAATGCTTTTATTAATGATATATGAAGATGACACACAAAATCCCTCACAAATGAAGCCACGGTGCCCCGGGTAAGACACTGGGCCATAAAGTTTCAAAACATTGTCTATTACAAATTCAAAACAAAAAGTTTCATTACTGGGTAACAAAAGTAATAGGGATGAATTCCTTTGCTTTCCAGTTGCTTGGTCCATCGTCGGTCGTAGGATAGATCCAGCTGTCGAATTCAGACTCTTCCACATCATCTTCAATGGCATTTACTCCCGAGTTGCTGATGAACACGGAAGGTCTTCCGATTCGTGCACTTCAAACATCCCTTTGAGCTTCTGCAATGAAACCCAAACCAAACTTGTTAGTATTCTGTGTAAAATCAGGAAGTCGGCCCCAATTTGCATACTCACCCTTCTCAATAACAGCCCGAACATCTTTTAAGGAAGCCATCTTCATAGGAGAATCTTCAACCACATTCTCAGCTGATGCCAGTGTCTGGGGAACCTCTTCAAAGTGCTGAAATGGGGCCTCAATGAACTCCCCATCCATCTCTACGTATCTGAACGAGTTGAGGTGGCTGACCATGTACTCTTCCTCCCCTTGTACTGTCACAATCTTCCCTTTGACCGGGTACTTCAACTTCTGGTGGAGCGTTGAGGTTACGGCCCCAGCTTTATGGATCCATGGACGACCTAGCAAACAAGAGTAGGATGGCCGAATGTCCATCACATAGAACGTAGAGTTGAAGATCTGAGAACCAACCTTGATCGGGATATCAACCTCTCCAAGCACCATCCTTTTAGACCCATCAAAGGCCCTGACAACAATGTTACTTGGTTTTAGCTCCAACCCTTTGCAATCCAACCGGTCTAGAGCTTTTTTGGGCAAGACGTTCAATGAGGAACCACTATCAACTAATACATGTGCAAGAGTAGTACCCATGCATTCAATGGAGACATGTAGGGCATCGTTATGATTCTTCCCCTTAGCCATCAAGTCAGCGTCTGAGAAACCCAATCCATTGTCAGCAGTTAAATTGGCCACACAATCGGTAAATTGATCAGCTGATGTCTCTTGTGGCACATGGGCAGTCTTCAGGAAGGTAATCAGAGCCTTGGCATGGGCCTCTGAGCACAGCAATAGTGACAACATAGAAATCTTGGATGGGGTTTGCCCCAGTTGCTCAACTAAGTTGTAATCACTCTTCTTAATAATCTTCAGAATCTCTTCCATCTCCTGTTTAGAAGCTTCAACAGTAATTGTCTTTGGTGCCTCTGTCTGGGCAGGCACATCAGTGGTGATCCCTTTGCCCCGAGCGTCAGATGACTCGGCGACAGGGGTAAGGATAGGGACTTGATCATGAATAGTGGTAGGTACACTTGCAGGTGTAATAACGAAAGGTCTTCGGGCTGTTGGTGGAGCAATATCAGGTGAGAAAAGTCTTCCGATGCGGGTGACTTTAGCAGGTCCAGTAATGTTATTGACGCCAGTATCAGCATCCAACTCTTGCTTAACTCCATGAACATAAACATCAGCCCCATAGTGCCAAGGGACAACTTTATTAGAGGTGTAGGGGATGGGCCCCGGAACAGTGATGATCACAGGTGCGATTTTCGGAACAGATGTAATTCTAACAGGCTTCCTCGAGGGAGCCTTGGAAGAATTTTCGAAAATGGTAATGATGGCGACTTCTTCAGTAGGAATTGAAGGAACAACAGTCTTCTCAAACAGGATCTCCTTACTATCCATCAGGTTTTGGATACCTGACTTCAGGAATGGGAAACCGGTAGGTAAAACAGAACACATATGGAAACCTTCGTCACAGCCCAGAAATAAACCGGCTAGCAACAGGTTCTTCTTGACAGTCATCATAGGGGTAACAATGTCATCCACAGAAACTACAAACAAGTCTTCCTCTACAGCATTCGCTCCATGTTTGGGCATGGGAGCAGTAACAACATTAGGCCTTTCGGGAGCCTCGAACTCAATCTCTTTTGCATCAATTAAGTCTTATATCTTACTTTTCAGACTCCAACAATCGTCTGTATCATGCCCCAGGCAATCAGAGTGATAAGCACAGCGGGCGTTAGGGTTATACCTTGGTGACATTGTATTTGAATTCTTTGGGGCTTCCCTTAGAGTCACCAGATTACTCTTTAGCAACTGTGGCAGAATCTGAGATAAGGTCATGCTGAGACGAGTGAATTGCCTCTTAGGTCTCTCGTCCTTTTGTTAATTGTTATACTGAGGATCACCAACAGGTTTTGAAATAACAACCGTATTGACAGCTTGGCGGTGTTCAGGTCTATTCTGTCTTCTTGCACTGTAGACAACACTGGACTCTTTCTTAAACGGCTTCTTCTCGGTGCTCGATGAGGCACCCTTCTGTATCTTCCCAGCCTTAATACCAGCTTCAATCCTCTCACCAGTCAAAATAAGATCTGTAAACCCAAATGAAGAGCTTCCAATCAGATGGTTAAAGAAGGGACCAGACAGGGTCCCCAAAAACATGTCAACAAGCTCCCGATCAGCCAAGGGTGGTTGTACTCTTCCGGCGAGGTCCCTCCACTTCTGAGCATAATCTTTAAATCCTTCACCCATTCCCATTGACATACCATGGAGTTTGGTACGCGTAGGAGCGAGGTCGGAGTTGTACTGCTACTGCCTGTAGAATGCAGTAGCCAAATCTTCCCAACTGCGGATATTGGCTCCGTCCAACTGATAGAACCATTCAAGCTGAGTCCCTGAGAGACTGCCTTGAAAGAAATGGATCCATAAGTTCTTATCAGCAGTGTAAGGCTGGATCTTCCTCACATATGACCGGAGGTGCAGCTTCGGACAGGAAACTCTGTCATACTTGGCAAAGTCTGGTGCCTTGAATTTATGGGGAATCACCACCCCAGATGATAAACCTAGATCTCCAAAGTCCAGACCGGGCACCTTCCGAATTTCCATAGCGTTCAAACGGTCTTCCCGTTGTTTGTACTTATCCTCAGCAGGAGGATACTGTTCTTCATCGTAGTCCGTCTCATTGTCGGAAACCACAGGGCTAGGAGCCCTCCTTTCTTGTGGACTATCTTTCCCTCCAGATGAGGTGGTCAGATCAACTTCATTCTGTAGCCTATTCACAAACCCGTGTCCTGTGTTAAATAGGATGGTCCTCTTCTTCTTCTTCTCTTTCAGAATCAAGGTCTTCAGGTCCTGCTGACCCTTAGCTAGATTCATGAACAGCTCTTGAAATTGGGCATTATGGGCCTGGAGGGCCTTGATAGCTTGCTCAGTTGAAGGTTCAGTAGACATGATGATCACTGAAATAAACAACGAAGAAGATAAGAGACCTGTAAAGGGTACCTGTTTATGAAGTGCATGGAATGAAATGCATATGATTTATGATTTCAAAGACAATCGGGATTCAAATTTGTAAACAAGAAAGGAAACACACTTTATTAGATTTAAACTTCAAAATTTAAATTGTTCAACAAATTTCCCTTAAGGCGTTACAAGAATGGAAATACTGAAAAGTAAAAATAAAACTGGGAAGGAAATCATCAAAGGTCCATCAATGCTCCCATGGTATCTTCTTATCAGTGCGGACATAGTCATTGAGAATCCGCTCGTTCTCTAACTGCCTAGTCAACCTCTGGATCTTCTGCTCTTGTTCATTGAACTTCTCTCGGTAAGAATCTCGTTCCTCCCGCAGTTGCATCCAAGATCTCTTCAGTGCCCCAATGTCAGTGGGCATGTAAGGATGGAGAATGGTTGGAAGAACCCCTTCTTCATTAGCAACCTCAAGAGTGACAGGCCGGACAACTTCATAAGGCATACCCAACTTTTGGGCACGGATACGGACCCATCTGAGATAAGGCTCCATTGGCAGAGAAGTCTTCGGGCCTAGCTCATGTGGATCAGATTGGTGAACTCTATCCCAAGCCCTTATGAATCTATGACGCTGCTCGTTGCTATCCCCTTGAAAATCAAAGATGATATGAGGCATTAGCAGCTCGTGAGGTCCTTCTCTTCTGGCTCTTCCAAAATGACGGAGAGCTAAACATGGGTTGTAAGAAATTCCTCCATGGGTTCCTAGTAGGGAACATTAGGATACTCCCCACAACGATCAATGATAGTCACCTCATCCATACCCTTGAGAGTCCAGATAATGTCATTATGAGAAAGAGACATCACCCTATAAGCCCAACCCATTCCTTCTTTGTTCTTTAGCACTGACTTGGGGAGGTGCGAAATAAACCACCTCGACAATAAAGGAGCACAACACATCAAGGTTCCCCGCTTTCGGGTAGTACGAGCATAGAGCTGATGAAGAATGTCACCCAAGAGAGTGGGTACAGGGTTATGAGAGATGAAGATCTTTATGGCATTCACATCAACAAAAGTGTCAGGATTCGGAAATAGTACCAAGCCATAAATCAAAAGAGCCAGAATATCCTCGAACGCTTTAAAGTCTAGGCTATCCCAAAAGTAGTTACCCTTGCCAACCAAGAACTTAGTCATAAATCCTTTAGCTCCACTTCTAGTCTCCCAATTAGCCATTACCTCTTCTTTGGTCAAATGAAGGGCTGCAACAATTTCTTCAGGCCTAAGAGTCTTCTCCCAACCAGTAAACGGAGTCTGCTCCAAAACAGAGATACCGAGCAGCTCAGAGAACTCTTCTAGGGTGGGAACCAACTGGAAGTCCTGGAAAGTGAAACAATGGTACAGCGGATCATAGAATTGGACCAGGACACTCATCATCTGCTCATCCAATTTGGAGGTGACCAAACTGAGAAGAGAACCATGCCTCCTGATGAAGGAAGTAGTGTCAGGCATCTTGGCAACCAACTCTTTAAGTAAGGTAGGGACTTGGACGAAGTTGATCCGGATAGTATTCTTACGCATGGGCATCATGATGACCTACAAAACAGAGCAAAGATGTAACCCTCTTGTCTTTGAAATAGGTTAGTCCAATGCAAGATGTATGCAATGTTACGATGTCATGATGTCATGATAGTAAGCACACCACAAGTATCCAAAAAAAGCAAACATGGTAAAGGCACACAAGTCACACAAAAGAGCCCTTAGATTTCAGGCTGGAAAGGAGCTTAGGTACTACCCTCTTTCAGTTCAGTTGGTTTAAACCTGTCCTAAAAATAGTAACCGGGTTCTAGAGGATCTCAATATCACTGACTACCCTCAATCGGTCATAATTCCAGTTTAGCAACCTTTTCTTGCGGCCGAAATCATCGCGAGAGTTTAGTCTCAATGAGTGTAGCATACTGCTACTGTTCTATGGCCAAGTTGGTCAATTTAAGGTACTAAAGTCAGTTGGTTCTTAATGACCCCTTAGAAGACCCATATTCTCCTCGTTCCAACACAAGGGATATCAGTACAGACTAAAGTGCCACACCAACGTAGCTACTGCTTCAACCGTGTCGGTCTACACCGGACAGTTCCCTCATAGTTTATTGCTACTTACCTAAAGAGTGCCCCCAGATCCAGGTTAGGATCTCTAAAACTCCGATACAAGCCCACAAAATTAAAGCATACAAAACATACAATTGAAAACATAATGATCTAATCCTAAGGTACACCTCACTTATTATTTCCCCAGCAGAGTCGCCAGTTCTGTGATTGGTGGGAATGAGAACTAACTGTTTTGGAATGCTGGTTCGCGTTTTCGTTTGTTTTTGCAAAATGTCGCGGTAAGCAAGAGTCACCATCGTCTTTTATTTTATCCAACAAGGAAATGACAAAAGCACAGAAAAATTCCTTTTTGAGATATTTCTCGAATTCGGGAGGTAGATTATAGAAAGGGAAGGTATTAGCACCCTTTCTATCCGTGGTTATCCACGGTCTCTTTGGTACTTGCTCATTGTGTTTTCAAAATTTGCTTTTCTTTGTGTTTGTGGGTTTGAAAAGAGTTTTTGTTTTGAAGAGAGTGTAAGTGCGAAAAGTTTTGTTTTGTTTTAAAAGGGAGCAAGTACTTAAGAATCATCTACCTACTCAAAAAGGAATTAGTCTGTACAAATGTCCTTTAGACAATGCTATCCTTCTATTGAGGAGTAGGTAGCACCGTCGTTGGAGTTTTTGGGTCAATTCGATTTAAGGGACGTGTGGTCACTAAAGCAATGTTAGGACGCCTTAGCGGTAACCCTAATATCCTAGATCATTTTTCCGAGGCAACCGTTTCGAGGCAACTATGATCTTTGGACAAAAGGGCGACCTCTAAAACTTCCTATACTCAATGACCATGTTCGAGGTAACCAAGTGAGGCGTACCCTAAGAGTGGCATGTGCAAGTGTGTTATTTCGATTAATTTTATCTGTACATGTTATGGGCGAGCTATGTTGATTTTAAGTTCATACATTGGATCTTGTCATGCATTCACTATTATCAAACATCTAACAGTTAATATTGTGCGGAAATTAAATTGCGGGAAATTAAATCTAAGCTATTACAAGGCGTCGGGTATTTACATCGCCAAAAACAAACCCTTTAATTTAAATTGCGGAAAATAAAAGAAAGCGATAAATAATTAAAAGTCCTATTGAAACTATTACATACTAGAAGCAATTACAATATTGGATAAAAATAAGACGCGTGCGAGAAAATTAGATCGGCGCATTTTTAGGGTTTTGACCCTTTTTGAAAGAAAGCATGTTTTTTTATTATTTTGAATTAAATGGAAATTAAATCTAAGTTAATTAATTAATTAAATAAAAAATATATTTTTGGGTTTTTTATATTTAAGGAAATGAAAAATAAAAAATTATTAAAATTATTAAAAGCCTAATTCTAAATTAATTTTAATTTATTACAAAGAATATTAAATTTATACCTAATTAAAAACTAAATTGATTAATGTTTATTTACAAAAATAATGAAATTAGTAAAAAAATGATATTTTTTATGTTTTCTGGTTTTATTAAAAAAGATTTAATTAGTTAATTTAAATAATAATAATAATTAGTAAATAAATAACAAAATAAATAAAAGAAAAGGATAACCAAAGGGGTGTTGGGCCCAAGAGGAGGTGTGATTTGCAATTTCAGAGGCCCAATTGTGAGAAGCCTTGTTGACCTTTTCAATCTAGTGTATGCTCGTTGACTTGAGTATATGGTAAGCTTGCAGTTTTGACCAATGGATCTGATCTGAAGCCACTTGGAAAGTATCTGGACAAGGGCGTATGGTGAGCCCTGCTTTGGACGCTGCATGGAATTTCCTGAAAATAAAATGCAACAAAGTTTTGGGGGACCTGGGATTCGAACCCAGGTCCCAAGGGGTTTTCCACTCACGCTTCCACCAACTGAGCCATGCTACCTATTTGTTAATGGAATACAAAACAAATAATATATTGAAAACTCAACTATTATGCTGGAAATAAAAAAAAACAAGCGCGGAATTTAAATGGACCAATGGGAAGAAGACACGCTTCGTCTTCTTCGTTGAAAAACCAGGATTTTTACCTGCGGATTTTATCCGCAGCAGAATCCCTAGGTTCGTCCTAAAATCCGCTCTAGGCTATAGAAATGCAATCCAAAGCCATGGTTCGCTTCATTTCTCCTTCCTGATCATCTCTATATCCATTATTAGTCCTAATTTTACCTGCAAAGCAAACGCCTAAAAACAAAACAAGAAAACCCTAGGTTCGGGCATTACAATACAGGCTATGAAAACAAAATCGATTATTGCAAAAAGCTTAGAAATCATACAAGGAACAAGAATATGCTAATGCTTTGTCAAAAAGACGCAAGAATGAGGAGTTATGTTTTCGTGTACAGAGGCATATTCATGAGTACTTACAGTGCATTGCAGGGAAGAAGAAGGCTTGGTTTTGATTCCAATTGCTTCAGGGAATGGCAGTCAAGAACACCACATTGAGTTTTGGTCTTGAAAACGTCCCTAATGTGGATTTCGATCTTCACTTTTTCAAGCTTTTTCTCAAAGTTTGTTTGTCCGTTTCTGCAGCTTTTTGGTCGTGTTCTTGATGTGTACAGCTTGTGTGTGTATATGGGAATGAATTAGGTTAATCTTTGGGCCTTGAATCCATGAGTATTGAAGATTGGAGATTTGATATGATCTTCCATTAACAAGTTTCCAAAATTGTACCAAATCTGATTTTTTGTGTGCACAACAATGCTTGATACGAATTTGATTATGTGAATCATGATATTTGAAAGTTGTAATGATCACAAAGATCTCATTCCATCAATTTTTGGATTTTATTTGAATTAATATTGATTTAAAATGAATTAAATCAATAAAAATTAAATAAAATAGAAAAATTAATGAATGGACATGAAATTGAAGATGGAACACGTGTGTGGTGTGAAAAGACCAAATCAAGTGGAAAAAAGTGGGCCCTTTTGTCAAAAATTGGAGTTTTGAGGATAGTTGAGTTTTGGCACTTTTGGAAAAATGCCCAACTTCAACAATGCATAACTTCTTCAATTTTGAACTATTGGAAGTGTTCTCTGACTTTTTAGAAACCTTGATATGTCCTCTAACCAACCTTTTTGGCCTCATCTCATTTTGATATTCCATGCTCAAGTTATAAGCTTTGGCAAAAAAGGTGTTTTTGTTGACTTTCAAAAATGATCTATAATGTCCAAATTTGTAACTTCTTGTGAGTGCATTTCTTGATCTTGGGGTGTGAAGATATATTGTAGGAAATTGAATCATATTTAAAATGAGCTTTGGGTGGATCATTTCTCATAAAGTATGAGAAAGTTATGCTTGGTAAAAGTTGAGTTAACTTTTCCTGTAAAACCCTAATTTAGCAACTTTTGAATCTTGATGAATCTTGAGCAATCCTTGATGAATCATGATCAACACTTGATCAAATGATGAATTATCCTTCAAAATGAGAATATTGGCAAAAAATATTGAGGTTTGACTATTTGTAGGTCACAGTTGACTTTTGCCCTAGCACAGTCGATTTTTGGACTTCTTGAGCAATTGATTGACCAAACTTTCTCTGCAAGGCTTGAAACTTGACATGGATGAACTTGAGAACATATTAGGACATTTGGGAGAATTTGAGACCATTTGGATATGAGGACCTTGATGCAACACAAAACCCTAATTTTGAATTGACTGCCTTAAGAGGTGATTTAACTGTCCAACTCTTGAGCCATCTTGAACAACTTGGAGATGATTCTTGACATGTCTTGAGAAATATGGGAGGGAAAATTTTGGAGTACAACAGGTATCCTTATCTTTCTACTGTTTATTTAATTAAGATGGATATTGAACCGATAGTAAAGTATCTCCAAGCGCAGAACGCTCAATTCCAACAAATATTCTTGGCTCTGGCAAAAGGACAAGAGGATTTGAAAACTTTGCTAATGAAAGAGAAAAAAAGAAAACAAAGAAACCAGTCGGTGTTTTGAATCTGGGAAGAAGATTCAAATGACCAGCCAGGCGAACTCTTTATTTCGCAACCTCGTCAGGTGAAGGAGATAATCAAGAAGGGAAAAACAAGGAAGTAAATGACCACCCAGAGTCTGAAGAAGCGGAAGAAGTGGACTACTCCGAAGAACAATATCCTCCAGCTGACAATAAATACAAAAATTTGGAGGATCGTGTTGTACCCCAAAATTTCCCTCCTATTTTCACACAAGACATACTCCTAGAGGTCCTAAATTACTCAGATTGACTAAGGATTGACCAGACAAATCCTCCTCTTAAGACAATAAGCCTCAAAATAGGGTTTCTCTCCTCATCAAGATGGTTGAGTTCCAAGGGTCCCAAATGGTCTCCATTGTCCTAATATGTCCTCAAGATCAGCCATGCCAAGTTTCATGCCTTGCACAATAAGTTTGCTCAGTCAACTGCTCAAGTGCCTGAAAATCAACTGTACTAGGTCAAAAGTCAATTGTAGCCCAAATACAGTCAAACTTCAATATTTTTGGTAAACATCAACATTTTGAACTAATATCCATCATTTGATCAAGGATTGATCATTTTGAAGAGAATCCAATTCCCTACAACTTCTCTTCAGCCCTCAAGGTCAAGAAATGCCTCAATCAAAAGATATAAGCTCAGACATTATAGGTCATTTCAAAAAGTCAACAAAAACACCTTTTGGGTCAAAGCTCCTTACATGAACATGGAAGATCCAATTGAGAGGAAACCAAAAGGATTGTTTAGAGAACATCTTAAGCTCTCTAAAAAGTCATAGAACACCCTCATAGGGATAAAAATGAGAAAGATATGCATTGCTAAATTTGACCAATTTTTGGAAAAGTGCATGAAGCCAATATTGATCAAATTTGATTTTTTTTCCAAATGGGCCCATCTTCTTATGCTTGAAACTTGTTTCTAACATGGCCCACGAACTTTGAGCTCATTCATACATCATTATTTTATTTATATTATTTATTTTGCGATTTTCTCCATTAAAATACAAAATTAAATAAATAAATAGAAGAAATAATGAAAGATATGATTTTCAAATCTTTTCTCATCAAATAATGGATAAGATAAGATGGAAAATAAAGGAAAATGCACAAGGCAAAAGAAGGAAAAGATTTGCTTATTTTGGAAAATTTGGATTAAATATTCATGATATTAAACAACATGATTATATTTGATCTCTTGGCATTTTTGTTGACCTAAAGTGATTCAATATATAAACACAACAATCCCAGCCCTAATACACACGTGAAAATTCCTCCACAAACCCTGAAATCTTTCTCTAAAATCCAAAGAAAAGTGCAATTCGTATAAAACAATCTCATCTCTTTTCAAGACAAACCAAGCATTCAATCTTCCTCCCGAAGACTCCAGGAAGCATTCCCCACCGTTAAGCAAGCCCAACACACCCAGAAACTCCCTCACGCGATCCCTCAGATTGGTAATTTTTCTCTACTCTCAAACTTCTAGAACATGCCATTCAAATCCATATAATGTTTACATTCATGTTTATAGTGATGATTAGAATAGATCCGACGTATCACATGTGACTTTAAGGGAAGAAATCACAGGTTACCATAGTTAGGTTTTAAAGAAGCTTGAGCTTCAGTGCCATTGGTACAAGCACTTTAAGGCAAAACTAAGGCCATATTTGGATTCCTGGGAAACTTTCAAGGGGAATAGGGTCTTTTTGTGCCTCTTAATCCTCATGTTTTGCAGGTTTGAACGTTGGGGTTGGTCTAAGAAGAAGACCGGAGCACAGCTCCGGTGTCGTTGACCCCAGTTGACTAAGGCATACCATGTATGGCAATTTCATAGGATTTGATTGGTCCACTGAACGCGTGTGTTTTTGATGACCTGGATTTGATCCTTATTTCCCTTATAATATTATTGCGTTATTATATATATATATATATATGATTTAATAGGATAACGCAGATGGTAAAGATGCAAGTGTGTAAGGGAAGGGACATGGGTTCAATCCCAAGTCCAGTAATTTTGTAGTTTTTCAAACATTTCTTACAGGTTCCAGTATGTGGCATCCCAATACGTACACCATACATCCCCAGACTTCATCCATTAGATCACTATAAGATCAGATTCAGCGCCTCTGACACGCTCTTCCATGGTAGACCCCCAAGAGCTAGTGGCACTGAATCAAAATGGACATTAGGCTTGCTGTTTGATCTGGGCCTAATCAAATTCAACGCCACCCCTCCCCCCAAAATGCTTCACAACATCAGGCCCATTCTATTTCTTCTTTATATTGTTTTTTTAATTTCTTTATTTTAATTGTTTTAAATTTAGTTTTTTTATTTAATCATAAAATCAATAAAACCATAAAAAAACAGAATTAGGTTTTTTATTAAAATTAATTTTGTAAATTAATTTAATTAATTATTTTGACTTGTTTCTTTTAAAAATAAAATCAATTAGAATCTAGGTTTAAATTGCAAAATCTTTTTTCTTCAAAAATATTAGTTTTGTTAGAATTAATTTTTTTTATTAATAATTTTTTTCCAAATTAATTAATTACCCTTTTTATCATTTAACCTTTTTCTAAATAAAAATAACAAAAATATGTTCTCTTAACCTAGACGCGTTTAAGGGTTTAGGCGCTTCGTTATTCCTCGCGCGTTTATTATTTCTGCTATATTATTTTTTCATTATGTAATTGCGCCCAGTTTGTAATAGTCTAACTTAGGGTTTATTTACTGCTTTTAATTTTCGCACTCCCAAGTTTGGTTATGTATCCCCTTCCCCGAGGCCCTGTAATAGCTAGGTTTAATTTCTGCCTTTTAAATTCTCGCACTATTATTAACTGTTTAGATTAATAGGCGTGCATGACAAGATAAATCAATTAACCATTAGACCACTAAACTTCAAGATAATATATCTGAAAAAAGAACTGTCGCACACTGGCACCCTTAGGGTATACCTCACTTGGTTGCCTCGGAAAATAACTGTCACAATTCTCGAATCATGGGAATTCTTAGTGGCTACCCTCAAGTCTAAAGAGATCACTAGTCCCTCGATGACCCTCTCGACTGTTGTCTCGGTTTAAAGGTGATCTTAAGGCTTTAGGACAGTTACTAAGAGTTCTTGCCCAGTTGCCTTAGTGACCGTACGTCCCTTTTGATAGTCCCTCATACATCCAACGACTAGGGTTACCTACTCACTAATAGTAGGATAACACAGTCTAAAGCATAAGAGGAAAAGAACGTCTTTTTTCGAGTAGGTAGATAACTGCTAGGTACTTGCTCAAATAATCTTTTTCACACCACACTTTCAAACACTTTTCAAACAAAAGTTTTGAAAAACACTTTATCACACTCTTGAGGAATTATACAAGAGTTACCATAAAGTGAATCGCCGCACTAAGGCAATTTTCAAGGCTTTTCAAAACATACAAACACAAGCAATTTTAGAAAATGAGTAAGTACCTAAGAGCCCATGGAAAACCATGGATGGAAAGGGTGCTAACACATTCCCTTTCCATAATCTACCCCTCTTACTCAGAAACTCTCGAAAAAAGGTTTTTTTCTGTTCTTTTCACTCTTTCCTTTGTTGGATAAAAGAAAAGTCGGTGGCGAATCTTGCTTACCGCGACATTTGCAAACAAAAAACGCAAACCATTATCAATAGTCGGTTCTGCCACCGTATCCCAAAACTGGCGACTCTGCTGGGGAAAAAATATAAATTGGGGTTTACCTTAGGGTCTAGATCATTTTAAATTGCTTTCTTCTGTTTGCTTTGATTGCTTTTATCTTTGAGGGTTTTGTTGGGGTATTCTTGTAAAGATCCTATACCCGGATCTGGGGCACCTTATTAGGTAAGTAGAAATAAACCATGGAAGTTGTACGGCGTAGATCGATACAAAAGAAGTGGTGGCTACGTTAGCACGATGCTTTGGATTGTACTAATGTTTCTTAAGTAAGTTAAGGATAACATTAGGCTTCCTCATAGTGTCACTAAGCGCTAACTGATCTTTAAAACCTTTAATTGACTCATCCTAGCCATTAAGAAGTAGTGAGATAACCGGCTTTGGTTCCGACCCAAGATTGGTTGATACTCGATACTACACTCATTGAGGCTAGACTTTCAGGATTTTTTGGCCACAATAATTCGGTGTGGAGCTGGAACAATTTCTGAAGGGAAGGTCAGTGGTATTGAGGCTCCTTAAAATCTGGTTACTATTAATAGGACAGGTTGAGCCAACTGAACATTCAAGAGGGTACATACCTTAAAAAAACTCATGTAAGCCTTTGAACCTAAGGTTTATTGTGTGATTTTCTTGTGTTTATCTATGATTTTTAGCATAATCATGACATGATAAGTATTTGACATTCATACATGCTAATCATTTCAAGGACCTGTTGGATTTACCTCTTGGTTATTTTGTAGGATATGAATTCAGGTCGCAGAAAAACCATCCGGATTCACTTCACAGAAGTTCCTCCTAAGCTCAAGGAGTTAGTCTTGAAAGTCCCTGGGGACTTATCATTCCATAAAAGACATGGTCACTTGCTCAGTTTGGTTACCACCGGGTTTGACGAAGGTTTGATGAGTGTCTTATTCCAGTTCTTCGACCCTAAGCATCATTGCTTCACATTCCCCGATTATCAACTGGTGCCTACGCTGGAAGAATTATCTAAGTTACTTGGTTTACCTATATTAGAGAGAGTACCTTTCACCAGTTTGGAACAAGACCCGACTTCTGAAAATGTCGCCGTAGCTTTGCACTTGAAACCATCTAACATTGAGGCCAATTGGGAAAGAAGAAGTGGAGCTAAGGGTCTCCTTGCAAATTTCCTGATGAAGAAAGCTCAGATTTTCCTGCATGCTATGAGCTATCATGCCTTCGAAGATGTATTAGCCCTCTTGATCTATGGGTTGGTCCTGTTTCCTAATTCAGATCAACTTATAGATGTGAATGCCATCAACATATTTCTTTCTCACAATCCTGTTCCTACATTGCTCGGGGATATTCTACATTCTCTCCATACTCATACTTTGAAGAAGCGAGGAATTCTCATGTGTTGCACCCCTTAGCTATATAGGTGGTTTATTTCGCACCTTTCTCGGTCAGTAATGCAAAATGATTTAGGCTTAAGGTGGAGTCAAAGAATAATATATCTCTCTCACTCCGACATCTATTGGTGTCCTCGCTCTCAAGAGGACATTTCCTTTATTGATCATTGCGGAGAATTTCCTAATGTGCCACTCCTGGGAATTAGGGGAGGAATCACCTACAATCCTTCTTTAGCACTGCGCTAGTTTGGCTATGCAAGGAGAGATGGTACACTGGATATGCTCATCCAGCGTATTGTGTTCAACTACTCAGATGATTAGCATAATTATCTCCAGAGGTTCATCCGCTCTTGGGGCATTGTTAAGAAGAATGATAGTATGACTTTGGGGCATAATAACTCTATCCCTTTGGACCCTTACCTCAAATGGGTGAGAGCTCGAGCCCAAAGTCTTATGATGCCATATGATTCCATCTTACCGGTGATCTTAGAACTTATTTTTCAAGGGGGCGAGTCCCGTGTTATTCTCCATCCTGATATGCCAACCAACTTCGAAGAGTTGCAAAAGTCTTGGATCCAGATCAAGAAAGAACGAGATACTTTTGAGGCTCAATTATATGCAAGTGAGAAGAAGTTGCTGGAATTAACAAAGCAACTTCATGAAGAGAGGAACCTCAACACCAAGAGAAAGCGTCCATGGGAGACTTAGGAATTTCCTTTCAATGTTTATCCTTGTGTAATCTTTTGTTTCTTTAAAAACTTGCTAATAAAAGGTTTTACTTTTTGTTTTGTTTAAAAGAGTTTAAATCTAATAAGGTCCTTGAAATCATTGCATACACATGCCATACATATCAATGCATAAACAGGTTTCATAACAGGTTTCTCATCTTCTTTGCTGTTTATTTCAGCAAGAAATGGCTCTCGAACAAACTGTGAAAGACTTACAGACTCCGAACGTACAATTCCAATAGATGATCATGGATCTAGCCAAAGGGCAGGAGGAACTGAAATCCCTGATTGTTAAAGACAAGGCTAAGAAACCAAGAAGGACAGCTGGTGTGGTAAATCTAGGAAGAAGATTTAAGGGACTGTTGAAGAAAATGGTTTATCTGACCTCTTCATCCAAGGAAGGAGAGAATTAAGAGGGTGAGACAAGAGAGGAAAACCCTAGTCCGAAGGAATCTGATAATGACATTGATTATAATGAAGAGCAGTATCCTCCGACTGACAAAAGGTACAAACAGCTGGAAGAGCGTCTGAGTGCAATGGAGATTCAGAAAGTTCCTGGGCTGGACTTTGAAGAGCTGGGTTTGGTGTATGGGATTGTTATTCCGCCAAAGTTCAAAGCACCAGTGTTTGCTAAGCATGATGGGGTTTCGTGTCCCAAGATGCACCTCTGATCTTATGTGAGGAAGATACAGCCTCACACTGCTGACAGAGACTTGTGGGGTCTATTTCTTTCAGGATAGTCTATCTGGAACTCAGCTAGATTGGTTCTATCAACTGGAGAGGGCCAACATCCATAATTGGGAAGACTTGGCCGCTGATTTTTATAATAAGTATCAGTATAACACAGACCTTGCTCCCACCCGTACTCAACTCTAGAGTCTGACTATGGGTTCGAGCGAGGGTTTCAAAGACTATGCTCAAAAGTGGAGGGACTTAACAGGAAGAGTCCATCCCCCCTGTATGATAGGGAGCTAGTGGACATGTTTCTGGGTACCCTGTCTTGTCCGTTCTTTAATCATTTAATTGGAAGCTCCTCAGCTGGCTTCACAGAATTAATCTTGACCAGGCAGAGAGTGGAAGCTCTGATTAAGAATGGAAAGATCCAAAAGGACACATACTCTAGTGCCGTGATAAAACCATTCGCTGGGAAGAAAGAGGTTAGTGCTGTGCACCATCAATAGAGTCAGGACAAAACTGAACACCGTCCAACAGTAGGGGCTGTCGTGATCCCTAAGCCTGCACCCACTCAATAGAGGAATAATCAGTAGAGAACAGAAAGGCCGGTAAGACAATTCACCCGGATAAATATGAATCTGGCCTAAGTTTTTCCCCATTTGTTGAGATCCAATCTGGTGACCTTGCGGGAAGCGCCGAAGAATCCCAACACTACCTCTCCCCACTACAATCCAAATGCCCGTTGTGCTTATCATTCGGAAAGTCCAGGTCATGATACAAACGACTGCTGGGCTTTGAAAGATAAAGTACAAGACCTTCTCGAGGCAAAGGAAATTGAGTTTTACGCCCCTGAGATGCCGAATGTTATCACTGCTCATATGCCCAAGCATGGGCGTGGTGTTAACGCTATTGAAGACGATATGTTTGTTACCACTGTTGAAGAGCTTGTTACTCCTCTTATGACATTAAGTGGAACTTGTTGAAGGCCAGTTTATTTTCGGGTTGTGGCAAAGTTTGACACTTCTGTTTATCTCTACCGACTGGTTGTCATTTGTTAAAGGCAGGTGTTCAGCACCTGATGGATGTTGGAGAGAATTTGTTTGAGAAGACTCCCGTTCCAACTATTTTGTACAATGATATTTCAATAATAACCATTTCCCTCAATCCTCCCAGGGTCTCCACCAAAAGACCTGTCAGGATTACATCTACTCTGAAGGTTACTCCGCTGATAATCACTGCGCCACGGCCAATCCCGTACTCCTCTGATAAAACTGCCCCTTGGAACTATGGGGGTGAGTTGTACAACCACGACATCAAGCAAGATTGGCTGGCCGATGAAGACCAGGTTTCTGAAAATGCTGATCCCGACATTGTCAATATTGTTGGAACCAACAAAATAACAAGAAGTGGAAGAGTGTTCTCCCCCGAGATTTCTCCTCCAAAAGCTGTTACTGGTCCTGTGATAATTCCTACTATTATTCCTGCTACTACTGCAATTACTTTGATTACTCCTGCTAACACCCTTATCACTGAGTCAACCGAGACTCGGGGTAAAGACATATTGGTTTAGCCAGTCCAGACGAAGGCACGGTCAGTATCTATTCCTGAGGCTTCCGAGAAAGAGATGGAATTAATTCGTAAAATCATCAAGAAAAGCGACTACAACATGGTCGAATAGCTGGGGAAGACCCCTTCAAAGATCTCTATGCTAGCCTTGCTGTTGTGCTTCGAAGCTCAAGCGAAGGCTTTGGTGAAGTTTCTAAAAACTTCCCATGTGCCCCATGAAACTTCTGTTGACCAATTTGAAGATTGTGCGGCTAGTTTGACGACCGATAACGGTTTGGGCTTTTCTAATGCTGATTTGACCCCTAGAGAGAGGAAGCATAATGATGTGTTTCATGTCTCTGTCGAATGCAAGGGCACCACGTTGTCCCATGTCCTTGTAGATAATGGTTCGTCATTAAATGTGCTACCTAAGAATGCTCTAGATAGACTGGACTACGAAGGCTTGACTTTGAAGCCTAGCAATATTGTAGTGAGGGCTTTTGACGGATCAAAGAGAATAGTGCACGGGGAGGTGGACAGCCCCATCAAGGTTGGTTCTCAGACTTTCGAATCTACCTTCTATGTGATGGATATCAGGCCATCTTATTCTTGTTTGTTGGGCCGCCCGTGGATACATGCGGCTGGAGCTGTTACGTTCACTCTGCATCAGATGATGAAATACCCGGTCAAAGGGAGAATTGTCACTGTACGCGGTGAAGAAGAATACATGGTCAGTCACCTGAATTCATTCAGATATGTGGAAATGGAGGGTGAGTTCATCGAGACTCCGTGCCAAAATTTTGAAGATGTACCTCAGAATTTGGCCGCAACTGAAATTGTTATCAACATGCCGAAGATCACCAGACCTCCCCTGAAGATGGCCTCTCTCAAGGATGCAAAAGTTGTTATTGAAGAAGGTAGGTCTACCATTTGGGGTCAACTCCCTGATATTTCGTACAAGTCTGATAAATTTGGTTTGGGTTTCTCTTCAGGGGCTCAAAGGGTTGTTCGACATGCGCGTGCTGGAAAACCTCCCCTACGCATCAGTAATTACGGGGTCAATGCAGTAGAAGATGGAGATGGTGACAATGACATGGATAGTTGGATCTTCCCTACTACCAACGGTGGACCTAGTAACTGGACGGAAAAGGACTTTGTACCTATCAATTTTGTTAAGAAGTAATTATCTTTCTTGTTTTTTTGATATGTAATAAACAATATAACTTTATGGCCATGTGTCTTACCCGGGGCACATCTTTTTATTTGTGAGGTTTATCATGTTTTACTTTCATATGGCATTAATAAAGCATTAGACGTCTTGCATACAAATTTTACGCTCCCTGTCTTTCTTTTCTGCTTTTTACTTTATCAATACAACTATGCTCTTACACACACTCACATATCAAACTGCAGATCCATATCCACTATGGATCCCATTGATAATAGTTCTGCTATTGCCAGTTATAACTTCAAAAATCTGATTAATCAAGCCGAGGACGAAGGTGAAGAAGATTGTGAGGTACCTGGAGAACTTGCTAGACTGTTACAGCAGGAAGAGAGGGCTATACAGCCTTATGAAGAGCCAATTGAGACAATAAACTTGGGCACAAAGGTAGACATAAAAGAAGTCAAGATTGGCACAAATCTTGGGCTTAATGTCAAGCAGCGGTTGATACAAATGTTGCATGATTATGTCGAGATCTTCGCCTGGTCATATGAAGACATGCCGGAACTGGATACAGATATTGTGGTTCACCGTCTGCCAACTAAAGAAGATTGCCCTCCGGTAAAGCAGAAGGTCTGTCGCATGTGTCCTGAAATGTCAGAGAAGATCAAAGCAGAGGTTATGAAGCAATTCAACACTGGGTTCTTATCTGTCACCTCTTATCCCCAATGGGTGGCCAACGTAGTGTCGGTGCCTAAAAAAGATAGTAAGGTACAGATGTGTGTGGACTACAGAGATCTGAACAGGGCAAGCCCCAAGTATGACTTTCTGCTCTCCCACATTAACGTTCTGGTTAATAACACCGTGAAACATAAGATCTTTTCCTTCATGGATGGTTTCTCTGGCTACAATCAGATCAAGATGGCGCCCGAAGATATGGAGAAGACAACCTTCGTCACTCACTGGGGTAATTTCTGCTACAAAGTGATACCGTTTGGATTAAAGAATACTGGGGAAACCTATTAGAGAGCATTGGTCGCCTTATTTCATGACATGATTCACCATGAAATAGAGGTATACGTGGATGACATGATAGCCAGGTCTCAAACCGAGGAAGAACACGTTGATCATTTACAAAAGTTGTTTGATAGGTTGAAGACGTACAAGCTGAGGTTGAATCCGAACAAGTGCACCTTCGGGGTAAGGTCTGGTAAACTGCTAGGTTTCATTGTCAGTAACAAGGGCATTCAGGTAGACCCTACAAAAGTAAAGGCTATACAAGAGATGCCAGCTCCTCGCACCGAGAAGGAGGTCAGAGGCTTTTTAGGACGCCTAAAATACATCGCAAGGTTCATTTCCCATTTTACTGCTACTTGTGAGCCAATCTTCAACCTCCTGAAGAAAGATCAAGTGGTAAAATGGAATGACGAATGCCAAACTGCCTTCGAAAGAATCAAGGAATACCTTCAAGAACCACCAATTATGATGCCTTCGATTGAAGGAAGGCCTTTGATAATGTACTTAACAGTGTTAGACAATTCAATGGGGTGTGTGCTGGGGCAGCATGACGAGTCTGGTCGAAAAGAGCACGCAATATACTACCTTAACAAAAAGTTTACCGACTGTGAGACAAGATACTCACTGCTCGAGAAAACTTGTTGTGCTTTGGCATGGGATGCTTGCTGACTGAGGCAGTATATGTTGACTCACACTACTTTGATGATATCTAAGATGGATCTGATCAAGTACATCTTCGAGAAGCCCGCTCTCTCCGGAAGAATAGCAAGATGGAAAATGATCTTGACTGAATATGATATCCAATATACGACCCAAAAAGCGATCAACAAAAGTGTAATAGCTGATCATTTGGCTCATCAGGTCGTGGATGACTACCAGTCCATGAATTTTGAGTTCCGGGATGAGAATTGTGATACAGTGGGAGAACTGACTTGGGATTTGTTTTGCGTTTGTGTTTGCAAATGTTTCGGTTTAGCAAGAGTCGCCACCGACTTTCTATTTTATCCTAAGGAAAGGTCAAAAAGCACAGGAAAAGACCTTTGAGATGTTTTCGTGGGTTCGGGGGGTAGATTATGAAAAGGGGAGGTGCTAGCACCCTTTTCATCCATGGTTATCCATGGGCTCTTAGTTACTTGTTTTAGATCACTTGCCTTTGCTTTTTCAATTGCTTGAAATGGTGTTTTGTGTGTGTGGTTTTGAAAAATTCTTTGAAAAATATGCCTTGTTTAGGAAACCTTTGTAATGATTCTTGTTTGAATATATACAAAGGTGTGTGTCTTTTTGAAAAGATAATTCAATGTTTTGAAAGTTGTTTTGAAGTTGTGTTGTGATGTGTGTTTGAAAAATGGCAAGGACGTTTTGCAAGATTTTTGATCAAGTAACTAAGAGTTGTCTACCCTATTTTACTCAAAGATCTTTCTTATGTTTTTAACCCTTTTAACAGTGTTGTTTCACCATTGTATTTGGTGAAAAACCTTGTGTTAGGATGTTTAACGGGACAGGTGCGGGTCATCGTATTGACCATGATAGCAATGTTGTGAGATGACTTAGCACTTTTCTTTTAGGGACTAAGATCATTTTGAAAGGCAACTTTGATAGCGTCTTCGAGCGACTATGATCTTGTATTTCAATTGTTTGTGCTAAGACATCCCACATGCATAACATGGTCATTTTTTAGGCAACAAGTGGAATTACCCTAAGGGTGCATGTGTGCAAGTGTATTTGATTGCATGCATTTGTCTTTGATTTTTAATGATCTACTTGTTGATTTTATCTTTCCATACATATTATAATTACTAGCATTTGTATAAAGCAATAAAAATGCAAGAAATAAATACTACACTATTACAACCATATTGAAAGGCAAGAAAATGTAAAGGAAAAAATAAGATAAAAGTAAGAAAAATGAGTGTCTTTCAACCCGGGCAGTAGCACCCTTCGATTTGCATTCTTCTGGCCTCCTTCGATTGGGAGTAGCACCAGTGAGGTCATGGCCTTCGATTGGGCTTTGGGACCAATCAGGTCATGTACTTCGATTGGAGGTTGGCACCAGCATGGGAGTGCCTTTCGTCTGAGCCTGGACTTAGTGCAAGTGTGCCTCTGGCTGGGCCTTTCTGCCTTGTTGCCTTCTTCGATTGGGCCAGTGAAATTAATGTGAGCGTGTCTCTGGATGGGCCTTGAAGTCAGTGTGGAAACCAAAGGCTTCGTTTCATACTCCTGTCTCATGTTTCTTTCGTTTGAACTTTTTGAACAGCAACATGGCATAAGGCCATGCTAGTATTGCCTTACAATCAGTTAACACTTAATGCATATTTAAGTAAACAAGCAGCAAAACGAAAAGGGTTAGCTCTGAAAACATATTAAGTAGGTGGAAACGAAAAGAACCAAAGTGTTATGTACATGTTTTGAAATGAAAGGGAAGATTATTCACATACTATGCCATGAAACAAAAGGGTTCAAGGGTAAGAGTGACTTACCTTGCTTCAGGCCTTGAATGGATGTGGGACCTCGAGTGGAGGCCCAAGGTTCTGGATTTGAAGGAGGGGGCCAACAACTGTGCTTGGAATGCTGGATTTGAAGGAGGGGGCCAACAACTGTGCTTGGAATGATGGATTCGAAGGAAGGAAAGAAACAAGTCTTATGTTTCTTTCCAAACTAGATTCAAAGGATACTGAAGAGTACTTGTTCTTCAGAATTGAAGGAAGTAAGTATATGATTCTGGGTTTGCTCTCACAAGTGTTGAAGGGACTTGAGAGATTTGTTGTGTTTGAGAATTTTGTGGTGTGTGAGAATTTTGAAGATACGTTCTCCTCCTCCTCCTTTCTTTGTGCAAATGAACTCTCTATTTATAGAGAAAAGCTCGCGGAGCAAAAATAATAAAATAAGGCCCAGCTGGAAAGTAAATGTCCACTTGTGCCACAAAAGCAAGATGAATGGTTCAGATGGGTTGCTTCCTTCTGAAGGAAAATAAGCACAAGGCTCAAGATAAACTTTTCTAAAAGGTAGTACTGTGCTATTAAGTGCAAGTGGTCTTAGACAACAAATGGGTACAGGCTTAAAAAAGGAAGACACGTGGCCTAGCCTATGGGTCTAAATGTTCAACTTGATCTTTTGAGTCGAATCCTCCATCTTTCTACACCTTTCGACCAGGCTAGGACAACATGGCATTCGTTTTCACCAACTGTGTGTCCTTCGAATGGCCCTTTTCAGAAGGTTATTAACTTCTGAATCGAAAGAAGCTTTTTAGAAGATTATTGACTTTTGAATTGAAGAAAACCAAAAGGAAGCCTTTCCCTAATTCGAAGGACATTCTTGAGTCGAATGCAAGAGTGAGATCGAAGCACACATGTTCGAAGGAAGCCTTTGCCTTAGTCAAAGCTTGTGGTCGAAACAAGCTTACTCGAAGGAAGCTAATGCCTAGTTGAAGCTTGGATCGAAACAGACATATTTCCCAATCGAAAGCTCGTGTTCGAAGGAAGCATGTGGATCGAAACAATCATAAAGGGAGTCATTGCCTTGTGTCTTTTTTAGCATGATGGAAGTTCCTGGCTTCTGAGTCGAAGGGTGTTCCTACAAGGGAAGCAAGAACTTAGTCAAATCTTGTATGAAGATACTTCTTGGATCAAACGAAACTTGTATGAAGCAAAGTATGCAAGAGGCCCTTGGTGCAAGTGGATTTTAAGGATGCATAGAGATGGTTACTTTGTACCATCGAAACTTGTCCAAACGAAGCCAGCATGCAGGCAGCAAACTTGTCCAGTCGAAGCAGGCTTGTAGGCAGTAAACTTGGTAAATCGAAAAGGTTTCCTTACAGGGGGAATGTGTGGCCAACATGTCATGGCCTTTGATTGCAACCATGTAGGCAGCACACTTGTCCAATCAAAAGGCTGAATCGAAGGAGGTTTCAAATCCAAACGAAGGATGTACCTAAACTAGCATTCGAAGGAGGCTTTAAGTTCAAAATGAAGGATGTGCTCAAGTTGCATTCGGAGGAGGCTCTTGCTCAAAACGAAGGATGTAATCCAGGTTGCATTCGAAGGAGGCTCTTGCTCAACTGAAGTTTTCATACAGGCACACAGAAGGTGAGTGCCCAAACGAAGACTTGCCTTGCAGGGGGTACATATGACCAGTAGGTCATGGCCTTCGATTGCAAGCATGCAGGCAGCAAAAGACACAAACGAAACCTACAACAAGAAGTCACATGCCCAGGCGAAAGAGGCACGCTAGCAGCCACTTTGAGAAATCGAAGAAGGCCAAGAGTCAATCGAAGGGTGCTGAATCGAAGGAGACCTGTTTTCCTCCAAATTTGTCAAAATGTTATTTTTATCTGTTTTCTCCATTTTTGACAGTCTCCTTTTAATTTTGGTATTGGAAAATCCCAATGCACTTGTTCAAGCTTGAACCTTGAAAATCCTTGTGAGAGATGCCTTGATAATTGAGAGGGCAAATTTTGGGGTACAACAAGAATATTATGCTAGTTACGGACTATGAAGAACCTGGACCGAATGAAGGACCCGAAAAGGGATCCCGATGGACTATGGTTTTTGATGGAGCCTCGAACGCACTCGTTAATGGCATTGGTGTTGTAATCATATCCCCCGAGGGCTGTCATACTCCTTTCACTGCCCGAATATGCTTCAATTGTACCAACAACATGGCGGAGTATGAAGCATGCCTCATGGGTCTCAAAGCCGCTATTAACCTGAGGATCAAGTTCTTGAGCGTTTTTCGGGGATTTGGACTTGGTGGTAAGTCAAATCAAATGGAAGTGGGACACGAAGTAACCGAATCTCATCTCGTACAAAGAACATGTGTTGTCATTACTTCCACACTTTGAAGAGGTCACCTTTGAACATTTTCCACGAGAAGAGAATGAGTTAGCGGACGCGCTAGCTACCGTGTCATCTATGTTCAAGGTCAGGTGGGATAATGAGGCCCCTCAGATCACTATTGAAAGTTTGGATGAACCAGCATACTGTTATGAGATCGACACTGAAGGAGTAGCAGACAAACCTTGGTTCTATGAAGTGAAGAGATATCTCGAGGCTCAAGAGTATACCGAGGGGGCATCTGTCAACGATAAGAAGTTTATGAGAAGGTTCACCGCAAAATTCTTCCACAATAATGGAATCCTCTACAAGCGCAACCATGACTCTACTCTACTTCAGTGCATAGACAAGGGTGAAGCAGAGAGGATTATGACAGATCTACACGAAGGTACCTTAGGAACCCATTCGAGTGGACATACCATGGCTAAAAAGATCCTACGGGCAGGATATTATTGGTCCACTATGGAAGCAGACTGCTATCAACATTCTCGAACTTCTCACAAGTGCCAGATCTATGCTGATAAAATGCATGTAACTCCGGTTCCTTTGAACGTCTTGACGGCTCCTTGGAACTTTGCAATGTGGGGAATTGACATGATCAGAGAGATTATACCTACCGCTTCCAATGGGCATCGCTTCATCCTGGTGGCCATTGATTATTTCACGAAGTGGTTTAAAGCTGCCTCTTTTGCTACTGTTACCAAGAATGTTGTGGCGCAGTTTATCAAGCATAACCTGATTTGTCGGTATGGTGTGCCAGAGAGGATCATCACTAACAATGGTACAAATCTCAACAATACAATGATCACCGAACTCTGTAAACAGTTCAAGATCCAGTATCATAATTCTTCCCCTTACCAGATGAAGATGAATGGCGCTGTGGAGGATGCTAACAAGAACGTCAAGAAGATCATAAAGAAGATGACAGTGACATACAAAGACTGGCACGAGATGTTACCATTCGCTCTTCATGTTTATCGCACTTCAGCACAAACGTCAACAAAGGCAACGCCCTACTCTCTGGTATATGGTATGGAGGCTGTCCTGCCTATCGAGGTCCAGATCCCTTCTCTGAGAATCATGAAGGATGCAGGGCTGAATGAAGATGATTGGATCTAGACTCAACTTGATCAACTGAATCTGATTGATGAAAAGAGACTTACTATTGTCTGCCATGGTCAAACGTATCAAAAACAGATGATCAAGGCTTTCAACAAAAAGGCCAGGCGCTAAGTATATCAAGTCGGGTATCTAGTGATCAAGCGCATCATACTGTCGCAAAGTGATCCCAGGGGAAAATGGACTCCCACATACGAGGGACCATTTGTGATCAAAAGCATATTTTCTGGTGGAGACATGATTCTGATAACCATGGACGGTGACGACCTTCCTCACCCTATCAATGCGGATATAGTGAAAATATACTACGCATGATTAAAGACCCGCTAGGTTGAATAGCCTAGGAAAAAATAAGGGCTTCCCGGCGAACCAAAAGGGTTCGGGAAAAAATTAAGGATGAAAACAAAAAATATCTGTACACCCGGCAAATCAAAAATCTGAAAAGGCGGCTTGGGCAAAAAGGGGTATCCAGGTGGACTGAAAACCCGAAAGGGTGGTCCAGGTAAAAGTTAAGGATTTGAAGCGTATCACTATGTCCAATTGGATTACCTCGCGAGCAGACTTCGGTATCATCTATCAATCTCAAACGATACCGATCAATCTAGTTAGCTCTAGACAAGTGGCAAAGTGATGAGACGCTCAAAGACATAGAAGCAATAGCAGAATTGAAACTCAATGGGGATTATTACACATAGATGTTTTCTTCTCTTTGTACACAATATTATATAGCTTTCATTTTCACGGCAACATTCTCTTACTAGAGCGTCAGCCTCTTTGTAAACACTGCCTGTTATAGGCAAACTTCAGAAATTAATACAAGTCATTTTTACAAAACCATTTGTTTTTCTTTTTCTGTTTTGTTTTGCAAAAATGTCCAATGATTTATTCTTGACATGTGAATTTGAATATGATTGCTATTCACAAATATTTTCATAAGAAACAGAAAGACAATTGCTTATAACTTAAGGAACAGGGGCAAAGACTAAAAAACCATGTCAATCCCGACAATTACTCCTTCCAGCAGGCACAAGGGCAGTTACAGTTTTGAAACAAGGTCACCATTACATGCGAACCCGTGACGTCTATGCTCCCCACATATTAGAGACAACCAAAAGCTTTAACATCAGCTTCCCTAAATAGGAGCTACTTTCCCCAACAAAGTTCCTTCAGAGAGCCGACGTCTATATTCCCCAACCGAATTTTATCATCGCAAGCGATTTATAAAGTTTTTTCCCAAGAAGAGTTTATTTCTCTGAATGCGGAAGCTAAATCGCCCAACAGAGTTTATTTCTCCAGCTACGGAAGTTCATCCGCTAGCGGAGTTTGTTTCTATGAATCGGCAAAATCTCCCAGCAAAGCATCTCCTCTCGCAAACAGAGTTATTCCCCCGCAGAGTTATTCTCAGGCAGAGTCTCTCCCTGGCAGAATATTCGCAAACAGAAAGAAGTAAATCCCCAGTATAGTTATCTCCATTCACCATCCCCAACGGAAATGAAGAATTCGGCTCCATAATACTCTTCAACAGCAGTCTGGGATTTAGTTTCCCCGACTAAGAAATACCGCAATAGCATCCCATATTCATACATCATGACATGCACATACATATTGCAAACAATACAATCTCATTTATTTTAAGAACATCATCACAACGCATTTCATACATCATGAAATTGCATACGACTAACTCTTCACCTTTCAGGAAAAGACCAAATCAACAAGTTGCGTCTAACCAAAGGCTATTTCAGCAATTTCTTCAAGAAGATGTCATCACAAAATTTTCCCTGGGTAAAAAAGGTCGACACTAAGATCTCTCTGATTACCATTCCAGTTGAAGATGTTTCAAGACTTTTGTTTCGGTCAGTTGAATCGCTACTAAGATTTGCCTGATTACTATGCCAATCAAAGTTAACCCAAGATCTCTCCGCTAACTATGCTGGTGGAAGAGATTCCAAGACTTTCGTCTGGTTCAGTTGAATCGCTACTAAAATTCTCCTGATTACTATGCCAGTCAAAGTTAACCCAAGAACTCTCTGCTTACTATGCCGGTAGAAGATATTCCAAGACTTTCGTCTGGGTCAGTTGAATAGCTACTAAGATTCTCCTAATTACTATGCCAGTCAAAGTTAATCCAAGATCTCTCTGCTTACTATGCCGGTAGAAGAGACTCAAAGACTTTCGTCTGGGTCAGTTGAATCTCTACTAAGATTTACCTGATTACTATGTCAGTCAAAGTTAACCCAAGATCTCTCCGCTCACTATGCTGGTGGAAGAGATTCCAAGACTTTCGTCTAGGTCAGTTGAATCGCTATTAAGATTCTACTGATTACTATGCCAGTCAAAGTTAATCCAAGATCTCTCTGCTTACTATGCCGGTAGAAGAGACTTAAAGACTTTCGACTTGGTCAGTTGAATCGCTACTAAGATTTGCTTGATTACTATGCCAGTCAAAGTTAACCCAAGATATCTCTGCTCATATGCCGGTGGAAGAGATTCCAAGACTTTTGTCTGGGTCAGTTGAATCGCTACTAAGATTCTCCTGATTACTATACCAGTCAAGGTTAATCCAAGATCTCTCTACTTACTATGCCGGTAGAAGAGACTCAAAGACTTTTGTCTGGGTCAGTTGAATCACTACTAAGATTTTCCTGATTACTATGCCAGTAAAAGTTAACCCAAGATCTCTCCGCACACTATGTCGGTGGAAGAGATTCCAAGACTTTCATCTGGGTTAGTTGAATCGCTACTAAGATTCTCCTGATTACTATGCCAGTCAAAGTTAACCCAGGATCTCGCTACTTACTTTACCGGTGGAAGAGATTCCAAGATTTTCGTCTGGGTCAGTTGAATCGCTACTAAAATTCTCTTGATTACTATGCCAGTCAAAGTTAATCCAAGATCTTTCTGCTCACTATGCCGATGGAAGAGATTCCAAGACTTTCGTATGGGTCAGTTGAATCGCTACTAAGATTCTCCTGATTACTATGCCAGTCAAGGTTATCCCAAGACCTCTCTGCTCACTAAGCCGGTAGAAGAGATTCCAAGACTTTCATCTGGGTCAGTTGAATCGCTACTAAGATGCTCCTGATTACTATGCCAGTCGAAGTTAACCTAAGATTTTCTCTGGATCATTCAAATAGATACTAAGATTTCTATTCCAGTTAAAAGATATGAAGCACGGAAATTGAGCGGATAATAGTCAATCAACAATGCAAGACACTGTGAGGCCCGGATCCTGACCGGATAACAGTTTAATCTCATTTCCCCAATAATTCGCTGTGAAGCCTGGAATACGACCAGATAGCAGTCAGCCCTATCATCCTCAACAAGTCACCGTGAAGCCTGGATCCTGACCAGATAACAGTTCACTCCCGTCTCTTGAATCAAGAGATGACTCCCCAGTAGATTAACGGACAACTAAAGCTCCTAGACTCTATTCCCCAAGACAGAGACCAACATTCCTTAGCAAAGTCCTCCCTAACAACAAGAACAGGAATTCCCACGAAGGAATATCTCACGAAATCATCATTGTTTTGGATGGCATCTTTAAGCCCATCTCTGACGACTCTCCGTCACATTCTCTGGATGGCATCTTTAATCCCATTCCTGGCATCATCAACCATCAGTATTACTTCATGTGAGTGCAAATTTCTGGGCACTCTAGTGTTCAATCATCTTCCACCCTCATATCACAAAAGGCAGACAAGCCAGTCTAAATCCTCAGGTTTAAGAAGATTAAATAGGGGAAGCTGTTGTACCCCAAAATTTTCCCTCCAATTTTCACACAATACATACTCCTAGAGGTCCTCAATTGCTCAGGTTGACTAAGGATTGACCAGACAAATCATCCTTTTAAGACAATAAGCCTCAAACTAGGGTTTCTCTCCTCATCAAGATGGTTGAGTTCCAAGGGTCCCAAATGGTATCCATTCTCCTAATATTTCCTCAAGATCATCCATTCCAAGTTTCATACCTTGCACAACAAGTTTGCTCAGTCAACTGCATAAGTGCCTGAAAATCAATTGTTTTAGGTCAAAAGCAATTGTAGCCCAAATATAGTCAAACTTCAAGATTTTTGGTCAACATCAACATTTTGAAGTAATATCCATCATTTGATCAAGGGTTGATCATGATTCCTCAAGAAATTCTCCTAATTCATTAAAAGTCAAAAATGGAAATTTAGGGTTTCTATAGGAAAAGTCAACCAAACTTTGACCAGGCATAACTTTCTCATACTTTATCAGAAATCTTCCAACCAAGGCTCATTTTGAAGAGAATCCAATTCCCTACAACTTCTCTCCAGCCCTCAAGGTCAAGAAATGCCTCAATCAAAAGATATAAGCTCAAACATTATAGGTCATTTCAAAAAGTCAACAAAAACACCTTTTGGGTCAAAGCTCCTTACATGAACATGGAAGATCCAATTGAGATGAAACCAAAAGGGTTGTTTATAGGATATCCTAAGCTCTCTAAAAAGTCCAAGAACACCCTCATAGGGTTAAAAATGAGAAAGATATGCATTGCTAAAGTTGACCAATTTTTGGGAAAGTGCATGAAGCCAATATTGATCAAATTTGAATTTTTTCCAAATGGGCCCATATTCTTATGCTTGAAACTTGTTTCTAACATGGCCCACGACCTTTGAGCTCATTCATACATCATTATTATATTTGTATTATTTATTTTGAGATTTTATCCATTAAAATACAAAATTAAATAAATAAATAGAAGAATTTTAGGGGAATTTGTCATTGCCCCTAGTGGCGAGTGTTTGTGGCACTGCCTGGAAATGTTTGATTGTACGTAAACCTTTTGCTGTGATTGACGTTTAATTCCCCAAGTGACGGAGATGGAGATTTGCCCCTGGTTACTCTGCAATTCTTGAGAGATTTCTTGGAATCTTGATTAGACTGCCCCAGGTGTGCTGGATAGTGACATGTCATGCCCCCTTGTTGATAGGACTTTTTACAATGGAAGTGTCATCCTTCTTGAATTGATTTTGTTCACTGAGAGAGCTTTCGTTCATCGGAACATTCATTGTATGAATTTCTTCGCTGTCAAACAAATAGCCACATGCAAACAGTGAAATTCAAGTAATGCAAAGTTTATGCTTGTCTTGAAGTTTTGAAAAACGCGTTTATGTAAGTAAAGAAGTTTGTAATTCAACTCTGGATTTTGAGTAAAGCCTTACAGGAGTCAAGATACCTTTTGTAACAGTATGCTTTCGAACTAACCCATGCTTCAATTAGGACTTTTGAAGGGTTGTAACGTGGCTTGGTTCACGGTTTAAGAAACAAAGGATAAAGGCTCAGATGTATTTGTACCCACCCGTTCTTCGTGATGTTCTTCAGTCCTAAACTCAGTTAATTGTGCGTTTGAACTCCAATTGAGTCTGGAATGACGTTTTGGTGAAGGTTCAGACAAGTTAAGTTTGTCGGAAGGCACTCATCATTTCATTTCTTTTTGCAACATTTTTCATGTTGTCGAGGATTTGTAATGACCTCTTTCTTTTGATTTGTTATCCCTAATTTTAGCCTGACTGTTCCTGTTTTCGAGACTACGGTCAGCGGGATGCCCCAAATTTCTTAAGCCTCCTTTATAGGTTTTGGCTTAGTGGGCTTTTATTTTTTGAGAGATAATGACTGCCTATGATAGGGAACCATCACCGTCTTTTGATTTCAGAGGAATGTTTCCTGACGTCATTCGTTGTATTACGATATGAGAGTTTGGGGCTTAGCCCATGTTTGAATTAACTGAGAGACTACCCTGCCCCAGGTTTTGATTAAAGGTTTCAATTTGTGTTTAAAACAGAAAAATTCTACTTCTTTGGCTCGAAGGGGTTGACTATGGATTATCTTCCTTATAACTCCAGTGTTTAGGATTTGAAAGAAACGCCTGTACATCGTCAGCAAGGTCTGTTCAACAGCATACTGTATGAGATTATGGCATTGTTTCGTCATCCTCCCTCTAAAGGCTTGTAACTTTTAGCAAGAGTTGAATATCATAAAGACATTATAAGAATAGTGAAAACGTGTGGATGAATTCAAGACAAACATATGCAATGCATTAACGAAACAAAGTTTGACATTAATAGATAATTGTTTGAATAACAAAAGAGATTACAACTTGAAAATTCAAATGAAACAAAGACTCTCTCAATGATTTGTCAAAGGAGCATCGATTATGCTGGAGTCTCCGGAGGACCAAACTCAATCTCCTTGGCATCAATCAAATTATGAATCTTGTACTTCAATGCCCAACAATCGTTAGTATCATGCCTGGGACTGTCAGAATGATAAGCACATGTTGCATTAGGATTGTAGTTAGGAGATGAAGTCTTGGGGTTTGGATGAGGTCCTATCAATGTAATCAGATTCATCCTCAACAAGTGTTGCAGCGCTTGAGACAACGACATGTTGATGTTGGTGAACTGTCTTTTAGGCTCGTCTGGCCTTCGTTGATTTCCCCTTTGCTGTTGTCGGTGTGACGCAGAATCAGAGATCAGGACTGCCCCTACGTATTGGTCACGGTGACTCTTTTGACTGTACACAGCATTGGAATCTTTCTTCCCACTGTAAGGCTTTTCTGAGCATCAGAAGGTGTAGCTTCTTGAATCTTCCCACTTTTGATGCCAGCTTCGACCCTTTCGCCGGTCAGTATTAGCTCGGTGAACCTGGCTGAAGAGCTTCCGATCAAGTGTTTGAAGAAAGGCCCTGTCAAAGTTCCCATGAAGATGTCAATCAGCTCCCTGTCAGTTAAAGGGGGTTGCACCCTACCAGCCAGATCTCTCCACTTTTGGGCGTATCCTTTGAAGCTCTCGTTGGAACCCATGGTCATGTTCTGCAATTGCACACGAGTTGGTGCAAGATCAGCATTGTACTGATACTGCTTATAGAAAGCAGCAGCTAAATCCTCCCAGGTGTGGATGCAAGAAATCTCCAATTGATAGAACCATTCGAGTTGAGTCCCTACTAGGCTTTCTTGGAAGAAATGGATCCAAAGCTTCAGATCAGTTGTGTATGGTTGAATCTTGCGGACATAAGACTTTAAGTGCATCTTAGGGCAAGAGACTCCATCGTACAGGGAAAAAGTAGGGATTTTGAACTTTGACGGGATGACCACTCCAGAAACCAAACCCATGTCTCCTAAATCCAAGCCAGGTATTTGTTGAATCTCCATAGCATTGAGGAGATCCTCCAACTGTTTGTATTTGTCATCAGCGGGAGGATATTGTTCCTCAGAGTAATCAGTTTCAACTTCATCAATCTCCAAATTGTGGTCTTCTTCAAGACTACCCCTATGTTGGATGGAGTTGAAAGATCTAGGGTTTTAGGTCTTCTCAAGTTCAGGATGCCCACTGTCTTCTTGGACTTCTTCTTCTTGTCTTTGATAAGGAGAGCTTTCAGATCCTCTTGCCCGTTACCCATAGCCAGAAGCATTTGTTGGAATTGAGCGTTTTGAGCTTGGAGATCTTTCATTGTTTGTTCCATATCCATCTTACTGAAATAAACAGCAGGAAGATAAGGAGACCTGTATGGGAGAAACCTGTCATGATATGATGCATGATATGTGGATGCATGTTTTCAAGGATCTCGCAGGGTAAACACAAGAGAATGTTAGAAATTGAACTTTGATCAACACTTGATTGGAGAACTTTGTATCGGTGGATGTCCTTCCGCGAGAATTAAGCTCACCATGTCAAGTGGGTCATAGCCCTTGGCTCAAGTTTGTTATACTTGATCTTTGACAGCATTTGGTCAAAGGAAAATAAATCCCCTTTCCCCTTGCTAGACGTTTGGTTCATCACAACCTGCATCAAAGACCCTCGAGATCCTTGAAATGGTTAGTGAAAATGATATGGTATGATGTTATGATGTTATGTATGCAAAAGTAAGCAAGTGTATATACAGACAGTCATATTCGCACAGAGCAAACAAGTCCTTAGGTTTAGGCTTGCATGGTGTTTGTGGGTAAGTACCCTCTTGAAGTTAGTTGGCTCAAACTTGTCCTAAAAATAGTAACCGGGTTCTAGAGGATCTCAATATCACTGACTACCCTCAATCGGTCATAATTCCAGTTTAGCAACCTTTTCTTCCATCCGGAATCATCGCGAGAGTTTAGTCTCAATGAGTGTAGCATACTGCTACTGTTCTATGGACAAGTTGGTCAATTTAAGGTTCTAAGGTCAGTTGGTGCTTAATGACTCCTTAGAAGACCCATATTCTCCTCGTTCCAACACAAGGGATATCGGTACAAACCAAGGTGTCACACCAATGTAGCTACTGCTTCATCCGTGTCGGTCTACGCCGGATAGATCCCTCACAATTTATTGCTACTTACCTAAAAGGTGCCCCCAAATCCGGGTGTAGGATTTAAACAAACCCAAACAAGGAACCCAAAAAAGTAAAGCAAACAAAGCAATCAAGGTAAGCAAGTAAAGGTGATCTAAAACCCTAAGGTAACCCCACTTTTAGAAAACTCCCCAGCAGAGTCGCCAGTTCTGTGATACGGTGGGAGAACTGACTTGGGATTTGTTTTGCGTTTGTGTTCGCAAATGTTTCGGTTTATCAAGAGTCGCCACCGACTTTTTATTTTATCCTAAGGAAAGGTCAAAAAGCACATGAAAAGAACTTTGAGATGTTTTCGTGGGTTCGGGGGGTAGATTATTAAAAGGGAAGGTGCTAGCACCCTTTTCATCCATGGTTATCCATGGGCTCTTAGTTACTTGTTTTAGATCACTTGCCTTTGCTTTTCAATTGCTTGAAATGGTACTTTGTGCGTGTGGTTTTGAAAAATGCTTTGAAAAAGATGCCTTGTTTAGGCAACCTTTGTAATGATTCTTGTTTGAATATATACAAAGGTGTGTGTCTTTTTGAAAAGATAATTCAATGTTTTGAAAGTTATTTTGAAGTTGTGTTGTGATGTGTGTTTGAAAAATGGCAAGGATGTTTTGCAATATTTTTGATCAAGTAACTAAGAGTTGTCTACCCTATTTTACTCAAAGATCTTTCTTATGCTTTTAACCCTTTTAACAGTGTTGTTTCACCATTGTATTTGGTGAACAACCTTGTGTTAGGATGTTTAACGGGACAGGCGCGGGTCATCGTATTGACCATGATAGCAATGTTGTGAGATGACTTAGCACTTTTCTTTTAGGGACTAAGATCATTTTGAAAGGCAACTTTAATAGCATCATCGAGGGACTATGATCTTGTATTTCGATTGTTTGTGCTAAGACATCCCACATGCATAACATGGTCATTTTTTAGGCAACAAGTGGAATTACCCTAAGGGTGCATGTGTGCAAGTGTATTTGATTGCATGCATTTGTCTTTGATTTTTAATGATCTACTTGTTGATTTTATCTTGCCATACATATTCTAATTACTAGCATTTGTATAAAGCAATAAAAATGCAAGAAATAAATACTACACTATTACAACCATATTGAAAGGCAAGAAAATGTAAAGGAAAAAATAAGATAAAAGTAAGAAAAATGAGTGTCTTTCGACCCGGGTAGTAGCACCCTTCGATTTAAATTCTGCTGGCCTCCTTCGATTGGGACTAGCACCAGTGAGGTCATGGCCTTCGATTGGGCTTTGGCACCAGTCAGGTCATGTACTTCGATTGGAGGCTGGCACCAGCATGGGAGTGCCTTTCGTCTGAGCCTAGACTTAGTGCAAGTGTGCCTCTGGCTGGGCCTTTCTGCCTTGTTGCCTTCTTCGATTGGGCTAGTGAAATCAGTGTGAGCGTGTCTCTGGCTGGGCCTGGAAGTCAGTGTGGAAACCAAAGGCTTCGTTTCATACTCCTGTCTCCTGTTTCTTTCGTTTGAACTCTTTGAACAGCAACATGGCATAAGGCCATGCTAGTATTGCCTTACAATCAGTTAACACTTAATGCATATTTAAGTAAACAAGCAGCAAAACGAAAGGGGTTAGCTCTAAAAACATATTAAGTAGGTGGAAACGAAAAGAACCAAAGTGTTATATACATGTTTTGAAATGACAGGGAAGATTATTCACATACTATGCCATGAAACGAAAGGGTTCAAGGGTAAGAGTGACTTACCTTGCTTCAGGCCTTGAATGGATGTGGGACCTTGAGTGGAGGCCCAAGGTTCTGGATTTGAAGGAGGGGGCCAACAGCTGTGCTTGGAATGCTGAATTTGAAGGAAGGAAAGAAACAAGTCTTATGTTTCTTTCCAAACTGGATTTAAAGGATACTGAAGAGTACTTGTTCTTCAGAATTGAAGGAAGTAAGTATGTGATTATGGGTTTGTTCTCACAAGTGTTGAAGGGACTTGAGAGATTTGTTGTGTTTGAGAATTTTGTGGTGTGTGAGAATTTTGAAGATACGTTCTCCTCCTCCTCCTTTCTTTGTGCAAATGAACTCTCTATTTATAGAGAAAAGCTCGGGGAGCAAAAATAATAAAATAAGGCCCAGCTGGAAAGTAAATGTCCACTTGTGCCACAAAAGTAAGATGAACGGTTCAAATGGGTTGCTTCCTTCTGAAGGAAAATAAGCGCAAGGCTCAAGACAAACTTTTCTAAAAGGTAGTACTGTGCTATTAAGTGCAAGTGGTCTTAGACAACAAATGGGTACAGGCCTAAAAAGGGAAGACACGTGGCCTAGCCTATGGGTCTAAATGTTCAACTTGATCTTTTGAGTCGAATCCTCCATCTTTATACACCTTTCGACCAGGCTAGGACAACATGGCATTCGTTTTCACCAGTTGTGTGTCCTTCGAATGGCCCTTTTCAGAAGGTTATTAACTTCTGAATCGAAAGAAGCTTTTTAGAAGATTATTGACTTTTGAATTGAAGAAAACCAAAAGGAAGCCTTTCCCTGATTCGAAGGACATTCCTGAGTCGAATGCAAGAGTGAGATCGAAGCACACATGTTCGAAGGAAGCCTTTGCCTTAGTCGAAGCTTGTGGTCAAAACAAGCTTACTCGAAGGAAGCTAATTCCCAGTTGAAGCTTGGATCGAAACAAACATATTTCCCAATCGAAAGCTCGTGTTCTATGGAAGCATGTGGATAGAAACAATCATAAAGGGAGTCATTGCCTTGTGTCTTTTTTAGCATGAGGGAAGTTCCTGGCTTCTGAGTCGAAGGGTGTTCCTTCAAGGGAAGCAAGAACTTAGTTAAATCTTGTATGAAGATACTTCTTGGATTAAACGAAACTTGTATGAAGCAAAGTATGCAAGAGGCCCTTGGTGCAAGTGGATTTGAAGGATGCATAGAGATGGTTACTTTGTACCATCGAAACTTGTCCAAACGAAGCAAGCATGCAGGCAGCAAACTTGTCCAGTCGAAGCAGGCTTGTAGGCAGTAAACTTGGTGAATCGAAAAGGTTTCCTTACAGGGGGCATGTGTGGCCAACATGTCATGGCCTTTGATTGCAACCATGTAGGCAGCACACTTGTCCAATCAAAAGGCTGAATCGAAGGAGGTTTCAAATCCAAACGAAGGATGTACCTAAACTGGCATTTGAAGGAGGCTTTAAGTTCAAAATGAAGGATGTGCCCAAGTTGCATTCGAAGGAGGCTCTTGCTCAAAACAAAGGATGTAATCCAGGTTGCATTCGAAGGAGGCTCTTGCTCAACTGAAGTTTTCATACAGGCACACAGAAGGTGAGTGCCCAAACGAAGACTTGCCTTGCATTGGGTACATGTGACTAGTAGGTCATGGCCTTCGATTGCAAGCATGCAGGCAGCAAAAGACACAAACGAAACCTGCAACAAGAAGTCACATGCCCAGGTGAAAGAGGCACGCTAGCAGCCACTTTGAGAAATCAAAGGAGGCCAAGAGTCAATCGAAGGAGACTTGGTTTCCTCCAAATTTGTCAAAATGTTATTTTTATCTGTTTTCTCCATTTTTGAAAGTCTCCTTTTAATTTTGGTATTGGAAAATCCCAATGCACTTGTTCAAGCTTGAACCTTGAAAATCCTTGTGAGAGATGCCTTGATAATTGAGAGAGCAAATTTTGGGGTACAACAAGAATATTATGCTAGTTACAGACTATGAAGAACCTGGACCGGATGAAGGACCCGAAGAGGGATCCCGATGGACTATGGTTTTTGACGGAGCCTCGAACACACTCGTTAATGGCATTGGTGTTGTAATCATATCCCCCGAGGGCTGTCATACTCCTTTCACTGCCCGAATATGCTTCAACTGTACCAACAACATGGCGGAGTATGAAGCATGCCTCATGGGTCTCGAAGCCGCTATTAACCTGAGGATCAAGTTCTTGAGCGTTTTTCGGGGAGTCGGACTTAGTGGTAAGTCAAATCAAAGGGAAGTGGGACATGAAGTAACTGAATCTCATCTCGTACAAAGAACATGTGTTGTCATTACTTCCACACTTTGAAGAGGTCACCTTTGAACATTTTCCACGAGAAGAGAATGATTTAGCGGACGCGCTAGCTACCGTGTCATCTATGTTCAAGGTCAGGTGGGATAATGAGGCCCCTCATATCACTATTGAAAGGTTGGATGAACCAGCATACTGTTATGAGATCGACACTGAAGGAGTAGTAGACAAACCTTGGTTCTATGAAGTGAAGAGATATCTCGAGGCTCAAGAGTATACCGAGGGGGCATCTGTCAATGACAAGAAGTTTATGAGAAGGTTCACCGCAAAATTCTTCCACAGTAATGGAATCCTCTACAAGCACAACCATGACTCTACTCTACTTCAGTGCATAGACAAGGGTGAAGCAGAGAGGATTATGACAGATCTACACGAAGCTACCTTAGGAACCCATTCGAGTGGACATACCATGGCTAAAAAGATCCTACGGGCAGGATATTATTGGTCCACTATGGAAGAAGACTACTATCAGCATTCTCGAACTTCTCACAAGTGCCAGATCTATGCTGATAAAGTGCATGTAACTCCGGTTCCTTTGAACGTCTTGACGGCTCCTTGGAACTTTGCAATGTGGGGAATTGACATGATCAGAGAGATTAGACCTACCGCTTCCAATGGGCATCGCTTCATCCTGGTGGCCATTGATTATTTCACGAAGTGGGTTAAAGCTGCCTCTTTTGCTACTGTTACCAAGAATGTTGTGGCGCAGTTTATCAAGCATAACCTGATTTGTCAGTATGGTGTGCCAGAGAGGATCATCACTGACAATGGTACAAATCTCAACAATACGATGATCACCGAACTCTGTAAACAGTTCAAGATCCAGTATCATAATTCTTCCCCTTACCAGCTGAAGATGAATGGCGCTGTGGAGGATGCTAACAAGAACATCAAGAAGATCATAAAGAAGATGACAGTGACATACAAAGACTGGCACGAGATGTTACCATTCGCTCTTCATGGTTATCGCACTTCAGCACAAACGTCAACAGAGGCAAGGCCCTACTCTCTGGTATATGGTATGGAGGTTGTCCTGCCTATCGAGGTCCAGATACCTTCTCTGAGAATCATGAAGGATGCAGGGCTGAATGAAGATGATTGGATCTAGACTCAACTTGATCAACTGAATCTGATTGATGAAAAGATACTTACTATTGTCTGCCATGGTCAAACGTATCAAAAATAGATGATCAAGGCTTTCAACAAAAAGGCCAGGCGCTAAGTATATCAAGTCGGGTATCTAGTGATCAAGCGCATCATATTGTCGCAAAGTGATCCCAGGGGAAAATGGACTCCCACATACGAGGGACAATTTGTGATCAAAAGCATATTTTCTGGTGGAGACCTGATTCTGATAACCATGGACGGTGACGACCTTCCTCACCCTATCAATGCGGATATAGTGAAAATATACTACGCATGATTAAAGACCCGCTAGGTTGACTAGCCTAGGAAAAAATAAGGGCTTTCCGGCGAACCAAAAGGGATCGGGAAAAAATTAAGGATGAAAACAAAAAGTATCTGTACACCCGGCAAATCAAGAATCTGAAAAGGCGGCTTGGGCAAAAAGGGGTATCCCGGTGGACTGAAAACCCGAAAGGGCGGTCCAGGTAAAAGTTAAGGATTTGAAGCGTATCACTATGTCCAATTGGATTACCTCGCGAGCAGACTTCGGTATCAGCTATCAATCTCAAACGATACCGATCAATCTAGTCAGCTCTAGATAAGTAGCAAAGTGATGAGACGCTCAAAGACATAGAAGCAATAGAAGAATTGAAACTCAATGGGGATTATTACACATAGATGTTTTCTTCTCTTTGTACACAATATTGTATAGCTTTCATTTTCACGGCAACATTCTCTTACTAGAGCGTCAGCCTCTTTATCCACACTGCCTGTTATAGGCAAACTTCAGAAATTAATACAAGTCATTTTTACAAAACCATTTGTTTTTCTTTTTCTGTTTTGTTTTGCAAAAATGTCCAATGATTTATTCTTGACATGTGAATTTGAATATGATTGCTATTCACAAATATTTTCATAAGAAACAGAAATACAATTGCTTATAACTTAAGGAACAGGGGCAAAGACTAAAAAACCATGTCAATCCCGACAATTACTCCTTCCAGCAGGCACAAGGGCAGTTACAGTTTTGAAACAAGGTCACCATTACATGCGAACCTGTGACGTCTATGCTCCCCACATATTAGAGACAACCAAAAGCTTTAACATCAGCTTCCCTAAATAGGAGCTACTTTCCCCAACAAAGTTCCTTCAGAGAGCCGACGTCTATATTCCCCAACCGAATTTTATCATCGCAAGCGATTTATAAAGTTTTTTCCCAAGAAGAGTTTATTTCTATGAATGCGGAAGCTAAATCCCCCAACAAAGTTTATTTCTCCAGCTACGGAAGTTCATCCGCTAGCGGAGTTTGTTTCTATGAATCCGCAAAATCTCCCAGCAAAGCATCTCCTCTCGCAAACAGAGTTGTTTCCCCGCAGAGTTATTCTCAGGCAGAGTCTCTCCCTGGCAGAATATTCGCAAACAGAAAGAAGTAAATCCCCAGTATAGTTATCTCCATTCACCATCCCCAACGGAAATGAAGAATTCGGCTCCATAATACTCTTCAGCAGCAGTCTGGGATTTATTTTCCCCGACTAAGAAATACCGCAATAGCATCCCATATTCATACATCATGACATGCACATACATATTGCAAACAATACAATCTCATTTATTTTAAGAACATCATCACAACACATTTCATACATCATGAAATTGCATACGACTAACTCTTCACCTTTCAGGAAAAGACCAAATCAACAAGTTGCGTCTAACCAAAGGCTATTTCAGCATTTTCTTCAAGAAGATGTCATCACAAAATTTTCCCAGGGTAAAAAAGGTCGACACTAAGATCTCTCTGATTACCATTCCAGTTGAAGATGTTTCAAGACTTTTGTTTCGGTCAGTTGAATCACTACTAAGATTTTCCTGTTTACTATGCCAATCAAAGTTAACCCAAGATCTCTCCGCTAACTATGCTGGTGGAAGAGATTCCAAGACTTTCGTCTGGTTCAGTTGAATCGCTACTAAAATTCTCCTGATTACTATGCCAGTCAAAGTTAACCCAAGATCTCTCTGCTTACTATGCCGGTAGAAGATATTCCAAGACTTTCGTCTGGGTCAGTTGAATAGCTACTAAGATTCTCCTGATTACTATGCCAGTCAAAGTTAATCCAAGATCTCTCTGCTTACTATGCCGGTAGAAGAGACTCAAAGACTTTCGTCTGGGTCAGTTGAATCGCTACTAAGATTTACCTGATTACTATGTCAGTCAAAGTTAACCCAAGATCTCTCCGCTCACTATGCTGGTGGAAGAGATTCCAAGAATTTCGTTTAGGTCAGTTGAATCGCTATTAAGATTCTACTGATTACTATGCCAGTCAAAGTTAATCCAAGATCACTCTGCTTACTATGCCGGTAGAAGAGACTTAAAGACTTTCGTCTGGGTCAGTTGAATCGCTACTAAGATTTGCTTGATTACTATGCCATTCAAAGTTAACCCAAGATCTCTCCACTAACTATGCCGGTGGAAGAGATTCCAAGACTTTTGTCTGGGTCAGTTGAATCGCTACTAAGATTCTCCTGATTACTATACCAGTCAAGGTTAATCCAAGATCTCTCTGCTTACTATGCCGGTAGAAGAGACTCAAAGAATTTTGTCTGGGTCAGTTGAATCACTACTAAGATTTTCCTGATTACTATGCCAGTAAAAGTTAACCCAAGATCTCTCCGCACACTATGCCGGTGGAAGAGATTCCAAGACTTTCATCTGGGTTAGTTGAATCGCTACTAAGATTCTCCTGATTACTATGCCAGTCAAAGTTAACCCAGGATCTCGCTACTTACTTTGCCGGTGGAAGAGATTCCAAGATTTTCGTCTGGGTCAGTTGAATCGCTACTAAAATTCTCTTGATTACTATGCCAGTCAAAGTTAATCCAAGATCTTTCTACTCACTATGCCGGTGGAAGAGATTCCAAGACTTTCGTATGGGTCAGTTGAATCGCTACTAAGATTCTCCTGATTACTATGCCAGTCAAGGTTATCCCAATACCTCTCTGCTCACTATGCCGGTATAAGAGATTCCAAGACTTTCATCTGGGTCAGTTGAAACGCTACTAAGATGCTCCTGATTACTATGACAGTCTAAGTTAACCTAAGATTTTCTCTGGATCATTCAAATCGATACTAAGATTTCTATTCCAGTTAAAAGATATGAAGCCCGGAAACTGACCGGATAAAGTCAATCAACAATGCAAGACATTGTGAGGCCCGGATCCTGACCGGATAACAGTTTAATCTCATTTCCCCAATAATTCGCTGTGAAGCCTGGAATACGACATGATAGCAGTCAGCCCTATCATCCTCAACAAGTCACCGTGAAGCCTGGGTCCTGACCAGATAACAGTTCACTCCCGTCTCTTGAATCAAGAGATTACTCCCCAGTAGATTAACGGATAACTGAAGCTCCTAGACTATATTCCCTAAGACAGAGACCAACATTCCTTAGCAAAGTCCTCCCTAACAATAGGAACAGGAATTCCCACGAAGGAATATCTCACGAAATCATCATTGTTTTGGATGGCATCTTTAAGCCCATCTCTGACGACTCTCCGTCACATTCTCTGGATGTCATCTTTAAGCCCATTCCCGGCGTCATCAACCATCAGTATTACTTCATGCGAGTGCAAATTTCTGGGCACTCTCGTGTTCAATCATCTTCCACCCTCATATCACGAAAGGCAGACAAGCCAGTCTAAATCCTCAGGTTTAAGAAGATTAAATAGGGGAAGCTGTTGTACCCCAAAATTTTCCCTCCAATTTTCACACAATACATACTCCTAGAGGTCCTCAATTGCTCAGGTTGACTAAGGATTGACCAGACAAATCATCCTTTTAAGACAATAAGCCTCAAACTAGGGTTTCTCTCCTCATCAAGATGGTTGAGTTCCAAGGGTACCAAATGGTATCCATTGTCCTAATATTTCCTCAAGATCATCCATTCCAAGTTTCATACCTTGCACAACAAGTTTGCTCAATCAACTGCATAAGTGCCTGAAAATCAATTGTACTAGGTCAAAAGCAATTGTAGCCCAAATATAGTCAAACTTCAAGGTTTTTGGTCAACATCAACATTTTGAAGTAATATCCATCATTTGATCAAGGGTTGATCATGATTCCTCAAGAAATGCTCCTAATTCATTAAAAGTCAAAAATGGCAATTTAGGGTTTCTATAGGAAAAGTCAACCAAACTTTGACCAGACATAACTTTCTCATACTTTATCAGAAATCTCCCAACCAAGGCTCATTTTGAAGAGAATCCAATTCCCTACAACTTCTCTCCAGCCCTCAAGGTCAAGAAATGCCTAAATCAAAAGATATAAGCTCAAACATTATAGGTCATTTCAAAAAGTCAACAAAAACACCTTTTGGGTCAAAGCTCCTTACATGAACATGGAAGATCCAATTGAGATGAAACCAAAAGGGTTGATTATAGGATATCCTAAGCTCTCTAAAAAGCCCAAGAACATCCTCATAGGGTTAAAAATGAGAAAGATATGCATTGCTAAAGTTGACCAATTTTTGGGAAAGTGCATGAAGCCAATATTGATCAAATTTGAATTTTTTCCAAATGGGCCCATCTTCTTATGCTTGAAACTTGTTTCTAACATGGCCCACGACCTTTGAGCTCATTCATACATCATTATTTTATTTGTATTATTTATTTTGAGATTTTATCCATTAAAATACAAAATTAAATAAATAAATAGAAGAATTTTAGGGGAATTTGTCATTGCCCCTAGTGGCGAGTGTTTGTGGCACTGCCTGGAAATGTTTGATTGTACGTAACCCTTTTGTTGTGATTGACGTTTAATTCCCCAAGTGACGGAGATGGAGATTTTCCCCTGGTTACTCTGCAATTCTTGAGAGATTTCTTGGAATCTTGACTAGACTGCCCCAGGTGTGCTGGATAGTGACATGTCATGCCCCCTTGTTGATAGGAGTTTTTACAATGGAAGTGTCATCCTTCTTGAATTGATTTTTTCACTGAGAGAGCTTTCGTTCATCGGAACATTCATTGTATGAATTTCTTCACTGTCAAACAAATAGCCACATGCAAACAGTGATATTCAAGTAATGCAAAGTTTATGCTTGTCTTGAAGTTTTGAAAAATGCGTTTATGTAAGTAAAGAAGTTTGTAATTCAACTCTGGATTTTGAGTAAAGCCTTACAGGAGTCAGGATACCTTTTGTAACAGTATGCTTTCGAACTAACCCATGCTTCAATTAGGACTTTTGAAGGGTTGTAACGTGGCTTGGTTCACGGTTTAAGAAACAAAGGATAAAGGCTCAAATGTATTTGTACCCACCCGTTCTTCGTGACGTTCTTCAGTCCTAAACTCAGTTAATTGTGCGTTTGAACTCCAATTGAGTCTGGAATGACGTTTTGGTGAAGGTTCAGACAAGTTAAGTTTGTCGGAAGGCACTCATCATTTCATTTCTTTTTGCAACATTTTTCATGTTGTCGAGGATTTGTAATGACCTCTTTCTTTTGATTTGTTATCCCTAGTTTTAGCCTGACTGTTCCTGTTTTTGAGACTACGGTCAGCGGGATGCCCCAAATTTCTTAAGCCTCCTTTATAGGTTTTGGCTTAGTGGGCTTTTATTTTTTGAGAGATAATGACTACCTATGATAGGGAACCATCACCGTCTTTTGATTTCAGAGGAATGTTTCCTGACATCATTCGTTGTATTACGATATGAGAGTTTGCGGCTTAACGCATGTTTGAATTAACTGAGAGACTACCCTGCCCCAGGTTTTGATTAAAGGTTTCAATTTGTGTTTAAAACAGAAAAATTCTACTTCTTTGGCTCGAAGGGGTTGACTTGGGATTATCTTCCTTATAACTCCAGTGTTTAGGATTTGAAAGAAACGCCTGTACATCGTCAGCAAGGTCTGTTCAACAGCATACTGTATGAGATTATGGCATTGTTTCGTCATCCTCCCTCTAAAGGCTTGTAACTTTTAGCAAGAGTTGAATATCATAAAGACAATATAAGAATAGTGAAAACGTGTGGATGAATTCAAGACAAACATATGCAATGCATTAACGAAACAAAGTTTGACATTAATAGATAATTGTTTGAATAAAAAAAGAGATTACAACTTGAAAATTCAAATGAAACAAAGACTCTCTCAATGATTTGTCAAAGGAGCATCGATTATGCTGGAGTCTCCAGAGGACCAAACTCAATCTCCTTGGCATCAATCAAATTATGGATCTTGTACTTCAATGCCCAACAATCGTTAGTATCATGCCTGGGACTTTCAGAATGATAAGCACATGTTGCATTAGGATTGTAGTTAGGAGATGAAGTCTTGGGGTTTGGATGAGGTCCTATCAATGTAATCAGATTCATCCTCAACAAGTGTTGCAGCGCTTGAGACAGCGACATGTTGATGTTGGTGAACTGTCTTTTAGGCTCGTCTGGCCTTTGTTGATTTCCCCTTTGCTGTTGTCGGTGTGACGCAGAATCAGAGATCAGGACTGCCCCTACGTGTTGGTCACGATGACTCTTTTGACTGTACACAGCATTGGACTCTTTCTTCCTACTGTAAGGATTTTCTGAGCATCAGAAGGTGTAGCTTCTTGAATCTTCCCACTTTTGATGCCAACTTCGACCCTTTCGTCGGTCAGTATTAGCTCGGTGAACCCGGTTGAAGAGCTTCCAATCAAGTGTTTGAAGAAAGGCCCTGTCAAAGTTCCCATGAAGATGTCAATCAGCTCCCTGTCAGTTAAAGGCGGTTGCACCCTACCAGCCAGATCTCTCCACTTTTGGGCGTATCCTTTGAAGCTCTCGTTGGAACCCATGGTCATGTTCTGCAATTGCACACGAGTTGGTGCAAGATCAGCATTGTACTGATACTTCTTATAGAAAGCAGCAGCTAAATCCTCCCAGGTGTGGATGCGAGAACTCTCCAATTGATAGAACCATTCGAGTTGAGTCCCTACTAGGCTTTCTTGGAAGAAATGGATCCAAAGCTTCGGATCAGTCGTGTATGGTTGAATCTTGCGGACATAAGACTTTAAGTGCATCTTAGGGCAAGAGACTCCATCGTACAGGGAAAAAGTAGGGATTTTGAACTTTGACGGGATGACCACTCCAGAAACCAAACCCATGTCTCCTAAATCTAAGCCAGGTATTTGTTGAATCTCCATAGCACTGGGGAGATCCTCCAACTGTTTGTATTTGTCATCAGCGGGAGGATATTGTTCCTCGGAGTAATCAGTGTCAACTTCATCAATCTCCAAATTGTGGTCTTCTTAAAGACTACCCCTATGTTGGATGGAGTTGAAAGATCTAGGGTTTTAGGTCTTCTCAAGTTCAGGATGCCCACTGTCTTCTTGGACTTCTTCTTCTTGTCTTTGAGAAGGAGAGCTTTCAGATCCTCTTGCCCCTTACCCATAGCCAGAAGCATTTGTTGGAATTGAGCGTTTTGAGCTTGGAGATCTTTCACTGTTTGTTCCATATCCATCTTACTGAAATAAACAGAAGGAAGATAAGGAGACTTGTATGGGAGAAACCTGTCATGATATGATGCATGATATGTGGATGCATGTTTTCAAGGATCTCGCGGGGTAAACACAAGAGAATGTTAGAAATTGAACTTTGATCAACACTTGATTGGAGAACTTTGTATCGGTGGATGTCCTTCCGTGAGAATTAAGCTTACCATGTCAAGTGGGTCATAGCCCTTGGCTCAAGTTTGTTATACTTGATCTTTGACAGCATTTGGTCAGAGGAAAATAAATCCCCTTGCCCCTTGCTAGACGTTTAGTTCATCACAACCTGCATCAAAGACCCTCGAGATCCTTGAAATGGTTAGTGAAAATGCTATGGTATGATGTTATGATGTTATGTATGCAAAAGTAAGCAAGTGTATATACAGACAGTCATATTCACACAGAGCAAACAAGTCCTTAGGTTTAGGCTTGCATGGGGTTTGTGGGTAAGTACCCTCTTGAAGTTAGTTGGCTCAAACTTGTCCTAAAAATAGTAATCGGGTTCTAGAGGATCTCAATATCACTGACTACCCTCAATCGGTCATAATTCCAGTTTAGCAACCTTTTCTTGCGGCCGGAATCATCGCGATATTTTAGTCTCAATGAGTGTAGCATACTGCTACTGTTCTATGGCCAAGTTGGTCAATTTAAGGTTCTAAGGTCAGTTGGTGCTTAATGACTCCTTAGAAGACCCATATTCTTCTCGTTCCAACACAAGGGATATTGGTACAGACCAAGGTGTCACACCAATGTAGCTACTGCTTCATCCGTGTCGGTCTACGCCAGATAGATCCCTCACAGTTTATTGCTACTTACCTAAAAGGTGCCCCCAAATTCGGGTGTAGGATTTAAACAAACCCAAACAAGGAACCCAAAAAAGTAAAGCAAACAAAGCAATCAAGGTAAGCAAGTAAAGGTGATCTAAAACCCTAAGGTAACCCCACTTTTAGAAAACTCCCCAGCAGAGTCGCCAGTTCTGTGATACGGTGGGAGAACTGACTTGGGATTTGTTTTGCGTTTGTGTTCGCAAATGTTTCGGTTTATCAAGAGTCGCCACTGACTTTTTATTTTATCCTAAGGAAAGGTAAAAAAGCACGTGAAAAGACCTTTGAGATGTTTTCGTGGGTTCGGGGGGTAGATTATGAAAAGGGAAGGTGCTAGCACCCTTTTCATCCATGGTTATCCATGGGATCTTAGTTACTTGTTTTAGATCACTTGCCTTTTCTTTTCAATTGCTTGAAATGGTGCTTTGTGTGTGTGGTTTTGAAAAATGCTTTGAAAAAGATGCCTTGTTTAGGCAACCTTTGTAATGATTCTTGTTTGAATATATACAAAGGTGTGTGTCTTTTTGAAAAGATAATTCAATGTTTTGAAAGTTGTTTTAAAGTTGTGTTGTGATGTGTGTTTGAAAAATGGCAAGGATGTTTTGCAAGATTTTTGATCAAGTAACTAAGAGTTGTCTACCCTATTTTACTCAAAGATCTTTATTATGTTTTTAACCCTTTTAACAGTGTTGTTTCACCATTGTATTTGGTGAACAACCTTGTGTTAGGATGTTTAACGGGACAGGCGCGAGTCATCGTATTGACCATGATAGCAATGTTGTGAGATGACTTAGCACTTTTCTTTTAGGGACTAAGATCATTTTGAAAGGCAACTTTGATAGCGTCATCGAGAGACTATGATCTTGTATTTCGATTGTTTGTGCTAAGACATCCCACATGCATAACATGGTCATTTTTTAGGCAACAAGTGGAATTACCCTAAGGGTGCATGTGTGCAAGTGTATTTGATTGCATGCATTTGTCTTTGATTTTTAATGATCTACTTGTTGATTTTATCTTGCCATACATATTCTAATTACTAGCATTTGTATAAAGCAATAAAAATGCAAGAAATAAATACTACACTATTACAACCATATTGAAAGGCAAGAAAATGTAAAGGAAAAAATAAGATAAAAGTAAGAAAAATGAGTGTCTTTCGACCCGGGCAGTAGCACCCTTCGATTTACATTCTGCTGGCCTCCTTCGATTGGGACTAGCACCAGTGAGGTTATGGCCATCGATTGGGCTTTGGCACCAGTCAGGTCATGTACTTCGATTGGAGGCTGGCACCAGCATGGGAGTGCCTTTCGTCTGAGCCTGGACTTAGTGCAAGTGTGCCTCTGGCTGGGCCTTTCTGCCTTGTTGCCTTCTTCGATTGGGCCAGTGAAATCAGTGTGAGCGTGTCTCTGGCTTGGCCTGGAAGTCAGTGTGGAAACCAAAGGCTTCGTTTCATACTCCTGTCTCCTGTTTCTTTCGTTTGAACTTTTTGAACAGCAACATGGCATAAGGCCATGCTAGTATTGCCTTACAATCAGTTAACACTTAATGCATATTTAAGTAAACAAGCAGCAAAACGAAAGGGGTTAGCTCTGAAAACATATTAAGTAGGTGGAAACGAAAAGAACCAAAGTGTTATGTACATGTTTTGAAATGACAGGGAAGATTATTCACATACTATGCCATGAAACGAAAGGGTTCAAGGGTAAGAGTGACTTACCTTGCTTCAGGCCTTGAATGGATGCGGGACCTTGAGTGGAGGCCCAAGGTTCTGGATTTGAAGGAGGGGGCCAACAGCTGTGCTTAGAATGCTGAATTCGAAGGAAGGAAAGAAACAAGTCTTATGTTTCTTTCCAAACTGGATTCAAAGGATACTGAAGAGTACTTGTTCTTCAGAATTGAAGGAAGTAAGTATGTGATTCTTGGTTTGTTCTCACAAGTGTTGAAGGGACTTGAGAGATTTGTTGTGTTTGAGAATTTTGTGGTGTGTGAGAATTTTGAAGATACGTTCTCCTCCTCCTCCTCCTTTCTTTGTGCAAATGAACTCTCTATTTATAGAGAAAAGCTCGGGGAGCAAAAATAATAAAATAAGGCCCAGCTGGAAAGTAAATGTCCACTTGTGCCACAAAAGCAAGATGAACGGTTCAAATGGGTTGCTTTCTTCTGAAGGAAAATAAGCGCAAGGCTCAAGACAAACTTTTCTAAAAGGTAGTACTGTGCTATTAAGTGCAAGTGGTCTTAGACAATAAATGGGTACAGGCCTAAAAAGGTAAGACACGTGGCCTAGCCTATGGGTCTAAATGTTCAACTTAATCTTTTGATTCGAATCCTCCATCTTTCTACACCTTTCGACCAGGCTAGGACAACATGGAATTCGTTTTCACCAGTTGTGTGTCCTTCGAATGGCTCTTTTCTGAAGGTTATTAACTTCTGAATCGAAAGAAGCTTTTTAGAAGATTATTGACTTTTGAATTGAAGAAAACCAAAAGGAATCCTTTCCCTAATTCGAAGGACATTCCTGAGTTGAATGCAAGAGTGAGATCGAAGCACACATGTTCGAAGGAAGCCTTTGCCTTAGTCGAAGCTTGTGGTCGAAAAAAGCTTACTCGAAGGAAGCTAATTCCCAGTTGAAGCTTGGATCGAAACAGACATATTTCCCAATCGAAAGCTCGTGTTCGAAGGAAGCATGTGGATCGAAACAATCATAAAGGGAGTCATTTCCTTGTGTCTTTTTTAGCATGAGGGAAGTTCCTGGCTTCTGAGTCGAAGGGTGTTCCTTCAAGGGAAGCAAGAACTTAGTCAAATCTTGTATGAAGATACTTCTTGGATCAAACGAAACTTGTATGAAGCAAAGTATGCAAGAGGCCCTTGGTGCAAGTGGATTTGAAGGATGCATAGAGATGGTTACTTTGTACCATCGAAACTTGTCCAAACGAAGCAAGCATGCAGGCAGCAAACTTGTCCAGTCGAAGCAGGCTTGTAGGCAGTAAACTTGGTGAATCGAAAAGGTTTCCTTATAGGGGGCATGTGTGGCCAACATGTCATGGCCTTTGATTGCAACCATGTAGGCAGCACACTTGTCCAATCAAAAGGCTGAATCGAAGGAGGTTTCAAATCCAAACGAAGGATGTACCTAAACTGGCATTCGAAGGAGGCTTTAAGTTCAAAATGAAGGATGTGCCCAAGTTGCATTCGAAGGAGGCTCTTGCTCAAAACAAAGGATGTAATCCAGGTTGCATTCGAAGGAGGCTCTTGCTCAACTGAAGTTTTCATACAGGCACACAGAAGGTGAGTGCCCAAACGAAGACTTGCCTTGCAGGGGGTACATGTGACCAGTAGGTCATGGCCTTCGATTGCAAGCATGCAGGCAGCAAAAGACACAAACGAAACCTACAACAAGAAGTCACATGCCCAGGCGAAAGAGGCACGCTAGCAGCCACTTTGAGAAATCGAAGGAGGCCAAGAGTCAATCGAAGGGTGCTGAATCGAAGGAGACCTTATTTCCTCCAAATTTGTCAAAATGTTATTTTTATCTATTTTCTCCATTTTTGACAGTCTCCTTTTAATTTTGGTATTGGAAAATTCCAATGCACTTGTTCAAGCTTGAACCTTGAAAATCCTTGTGAGAGATGCCTTGATAATTGAGAGGGCAAATTTTGGGGTACAACAAGAATATTATGCTAGTTACGGACTATGAAGAACCTGGACCGGATGAAGGACCCGAAGAGGGATCCCGATGGACTATGGTTTTTGACGGAGCCTCGAACACACTCGTTAATGGCATTGGTGTTGTAATCATATCCCCCGAGGGCTGTCATACTCCTTTCACTGCCCGAATATGCTTCAACTGTACCAACAACATGGCGGAGTATGAAGCATGCCTCATGGGTCTCAAAGCCGCTATTAACCTGAGGATCAAGTTCTTGAGCGTTTTTCAGGGATTCAGACTTGGTGGTAAGTCAAATCAAAGGGGAGTGGGACACGAAGCACCCGAATCTCATCTCGTACAAAGAACATGTGTTGTCATTACTTCCACACTTTGAAGAGGTCACCTTTGAACATTTTCCACGAGAAGATAATGAGTTAGCAGACGCGCTAGCTACCGTGTCATCTATGTTCAAGGTCAGGTGGGATAATGAGGCCCCTCAGATCACTATTGAAAGGTTGGATGAACCAGCATACTGTTATGAGATCGACACTGAAGGAGTAGCAGACAAACCTTGGTTCTATGAAGTGAAGAGATATCTCGAGGCTCAAGAGTATACCGAGGGGGCATCTGTCAATGATAAGAAGTTTATGAGAAGGTTCACCGCAAAATTCTTCCACAGTAATGGAATCCTCTACAAGCGCAACCATGACTCTACTCTACTTCAGTGCATAGACAAGGGTGAAGCAGAGAGGATTATGACAGATCTACACGAAGGTACCTTCGGAACCCATTCGAGTGGACATACCATGGCTAAAAAGATCCTACGGGCAGGATATTATTGGTCCACTATGGAAGCAGACTGCTATCAGCATTCTCGAACTTCTCACAAGTGCCAGATCTATGCTGATAAAGTGCATGTAACTCCGGTTCCTTTGAAAGTATTGACGGCTCCTTGGCACTTTGAAATGTGGGGAATTGACATGATCAGAGAGATTAGACCTACCGCTTCCAATGGGCATCGCTTCATCCTGGTGGCCATTGATTATTTCACGAAGTGGGTTAAAGCTGCCTCTTTTGCTACTGTTACCAAGAATGTTATGGCGCAGTTTATCAAGCATAACCTGATTTGTCGGTATGGTGTGCCAGAGAGGATCATCACTGACAATGGTACAAATCTCAACAATACGATGATCACCGAACTCTGTAAACAGTTCAAGATCCAGTATCATAATTCTTCCCCTTACCAGCTGAAGATGAATGGCGTTGTGGAGGATGCTAACAAGAATGTCAAGAAGATCATAAAGAAGATAACAGTGACATAGAAAGACTGGCACGAGATGTTACCATTTGCTCTTCATGGTTATCGCACTTCAGCACAAAAGTCAACAGAGGCAACGCCCTAATCTCTGGTATATGGCATGGAGGTTGTCCTGCCTATCGAGGTCCAGATCCCTTATCTGAGAATCATGAAGGATGCAGGGCTGAATGAAGATGATTGGATCTAGACTCAACTTGATCAACTGAATATGATTGATGAAAAGAGACTTACTATTGTCTGCCATGGTCAAACGTATCAAAAACAGATGATCAAGGCTTTCAACAAAAAGGCCAGGCGCCAAGTATATCAAGTCGGGGATCTAGTGATCAAGCGCATCATATTGTCGCAAAGTGATCCCAGGGGAAAATGGACTCCCACATACGAGGGACCATTTGTGATCAAAAGCATATTTTCTGGTGGAGACATGATTCTGACAACCATGGACGGTGACGACCTTCCTCACCCTATCAATGCGGATATAGTGAAAATATACTACGCATGATTAAAGACCCGCTAGGTTGACTGGCTTAGGAAAAAATAAGGGCTTCCCGGCGAACCAAAAGGGTTCGGGCAAAAATTAAGGATGAAAACAAAAAATATCTGTACACCCGGCAAATCAAAAATCTGAAAAGGCGGCTTGGGCAAAAAGGGGTATCCCGGTGGACTGAAAACCCAAAAGGGCGGTCCAGGTAAAAGTTAAGGATTTGAAGCGTATCACTATGTCCAATTGGATTACCTCGCGAGTAGACTTCGGTATCAGCTATCAATCTCAAACGATACCGATCAATCTAGTCAGCTCTAGATAAGTAGCAAAGTGATGAGACGCTCAAAGACATAGAAGCAATAGCAGAATTGAAACTCAATGGGGATTATTACACATAGATATTTTCTTCTCTTTGTACACAATATTGTATAGCTTTCATTTTCACGGCAACATTCTCTTACTAGAGCGTCAGCCTCTTTGTCCACACTGCCTGTTATAGGCAAAGTTCAGAAATTAATACAAGTCATTTTTACAAAACCATTTGTTTTTCTTTTTCTGTTTTGTTTTGCAAAAATGTCCAATGATTTATTCTTGACATGTGAATTTGAATATGATTGCTATTCACAAATATTTTCATAAGAAACAGAAATACAATTGCTTATAACTTAAGGAACAGGGGCAAAGACTAAAAAACCATGTCAATCCCGACAATTACTCCTTCCAGCAGGCACAAGGGCAGTTACAGTTTTGAAACAAGGCACCATTACATGCGAACCCGTGACGTCTATGCTCCCCACATATTAGAGACAACCAAAAGCTTTAACATCAGCTTCCCTAAATAGGAGCTACTTTCCCCAACAAAGTTCCTTCAGAGAGCCGACGTCTATATTCCCTAATCGAATTTTATCATCGCAAGCGATTTATAAAGTTTTTTCCCGAGCAGAGTTTATTTCTATGAATGCGGAAGCTAAATCCCCCAACAGAGTTTATTTCTCCAGCTACGGAAGTTCATCCGCTAGCGGAGTTTGTTTCTATGAATCCGCAAAATCTCCCAGCAAAGCATCTCCTCTCGCAAACAGAGTTGTTCCCTCGCAGAGTTATTCTCAGGCAGAGTCTCTCCCTGGCAGAATATTCGCAAACAGAAAGAAGTAAATCCCCAGTATAGTTATCTCCATTCACCATCCCCAACGGAAATGAAGAATTCGGCTCCATAATACTCTTCAGCAGCAGTCTGGGATTTATTTTCCCCGACTAAGAAATACCGCAATAACATCCCATATTCATACATCATGACATGCACATACATATTGCAAACAATACAATCTCATTTATTTTAAGAACATCATCACAACGCATTTCATACATCATGAAATTGCATACGACTAACTCTTCACCTTTCAGGAAAAGACCAAATCAACAAGTTGCGTCTAACCAAAGGCTATTTCAGCATTTTCTTCAAGAAGATGTCATCACAAAATTTTCCCTGGGTAAAAAAGGTCGACACTAAGATCTCTCTGATTACCATTCCAGTTGAAGATGTTTCAAGACTTTTGTTTTGGTCAGTTGAATCGCTACTAAGATTTGCCTGATTACTATGCCAATCAAAGTTAACCCAAGATCTCTCCGCTAACTATGCTGGTGGAAGAGATTCCAAGACTTTCGTCTAGTTCAGTTGAATCGCTACTAAAATTCTCCTGATTACTATGCCAGTCAAAGTTAACCTAAGATCTCTCTGCTTACTATGCCGGTAGAAGATATTCCAAGACTTTCGGCTGGGTCAGTTGAATAGCTACTAAGATTCTCCTAATTACTATGCCAGTCAAAGTTAATCCAAGATCTCTCTGCTTACTATGCCGGTAGAAGAGACTCAAAGACTTTCGTCTGGGTCAGTTGAATCGCTACTAAGATTTACCTGATTACTATGTCAGTCAAAGTTAACCCAAGATCTCTCCGCTCACTATGCTGGTGGAAGAGATTCCAAGACTTTCGTCTAGGTCAGTTGAATCGCTATTAAGATTCTACTGATTACTATGCCAGTAAAAGTTAATTCAAGATCTCTCTGCTTACTATGCCGGTAGAAGAGACTTAAAGACTTTCGTCTGGGTCAGTTGAATCGCTACTAAGATTTGCTTGATTACTATGCCAGTCAAAGTTAACCCAAGATATCTCTGATCACTATGCCGGTGGAAGAGATTCCAAGACTTTTGTCTGGGTCAGTTGAATCGCTACTAAGATTCTCCTGATTACTATACCAGTCAAGGTTAATCCAAGATCTCTCTGCTTACTATGCCGGTAGAAGAGACTCAAAGACTTTTGTCTGGGTCAGTTGAATCACTACTAAGATTTTCCTGATTACTATGCCAGTAAAAGTTAACCCAAGATCTCTCTGCACACTATGCCGGTGGAAGAGATTCCAAGACTTTCATCTGGGTTAGTTGAATCGCTACTAAGATTCTCCTGATTACTATGCCAGTCAAAGTTAACCCAGGATCTCGCTACTTACTTTGCCGGTGGAAGAGATTCCAAGATTTTTGTCTGGGTCAGTTGAATCGCTACTAAAATTCTCTTGATTACTATGCCAGTCAAAGTTGATCTAAGATCTTTCTGCTCACTATGCCAGTGGAAGAGATTACAAGACTTTCGTATGGGTCAGTTGAATCGCTACTAAGATTCTCCTGATTACTATGCCAGTCAAGGTTATCCCAAGACCTCTCTTCTCACTATGCCGGTAGAAGAGATTCCAAGACTTTCATCTGGTTCAGTTGAATCGCTACTAAGATGCTCTTGATTACTATGCCAGTCGAAGTTAACCTAAGATTTTCTCTGGATCATTCAAATAGATACTAAGATTTCTATTCCAGTTAAAAGATATGAAGCCCGGAAACTGATCGGATAATAGTCAATCAACAATGCAAGACACTGTGAGGCCCGGATCCTGACCGGATAACAGTTTAATCTCATTTCCCCAATAATTCGTTGTGAAGCCTGGAATACGACCAGATAGCAGTCAGCCCCATCATCCTCAACAAGTCACCGTGAAGCCTGGATCCTGACCAGATAACAGTTCACTCCCGTCTCTTGAATCAAGAGATGACTCCCCAGTAGATTAACGGAAAACTAAAGCTCCTAGACTCTATTCCCCAAGACAGAGACCAACATTCCTTAGCAAAGTCCTCCCTAACAACAGGAACAGGAATTCCCACGAAGGAATATCTCACGAAATCATCATTGTTTTGGATGGCATCTTTAAGCCCATCTTTGACGACTCTTCGTCACATTCTCTGGATGGCATCTTTAAGCCCATTCCCGACGTCATCAACCATCAGTATTACTTCATGCGAGTGCAAATTTCTGGGCACTCTAGTGTTCAATCATCTTCCACCCTCATATCACGAAAGGAAGACAAGCCAGTCTAAATCCTCAGGTTTAAGAATATTAAATAGGGGAAGTTGTTGTACCCTAAAATTTTCCCTCCAATTTTCACACAATACATACTCTTAGAGGTCCTCAATTGCTCAGGTTGACTAAGGATTGACCAGACAAATCATCCTTTTAAGACAATAAGCCTCAAACTAGGGTTTCTCTCCTCATCAAGATGGTTGAGTTCCAAGGGTCCCAAATGGTCTCTATTGTCCTAATATGTCCTCAAGATCATCCATGCCAAGTTTCATACCTTGCACAACAAGTTTGCTCAGTCAACTGCATAAGTGCCTGAAAATCAATTGTACTAGGTCAAAAGCAATTGTAGCTTAAATATAGTCAAACTTCAAGATTTTTGGTCAACATCAACATTTTGAAGTAATATCCATCATTTGATCAAGGGTTGATCATGATTCCTTAAGAAATGCTCCTAATTCATTAAAAGTCAAAAATGGCAATTTAGGGTTTCTATAGGAAAAGTCAACCAAACTTTGACCAGGCATAACTTTCTCATACTTTATCAGAAATCTTCCAACCAAGGCTCATTTTGAAGAGAATCCAATTACCTACAACTTCTCTCCAGCCCTCAAGGTCAAGAAATGCCTCAATCAAAAGATATAAGCTCAAACATTATAGGTCATTTCAAAAAGTCAACAAAAACACCTTTTGGGTCAAAGCTCCTTACATGAACATGGAAGATCCAATTGAGATGAAACCAAAAGAGTTGTTTATAGGATATCCTAAGCTCTCTAAAAAGTCCAAGAACACCCTCATAGGGTTAAAAATGAGAAAGATATGCATTGCTAAAGTTGACCAATTTTTGGGAAAGTGCATGAAGCCAATATTGATCAAATTTGAATTTTTTCCAAATGGACCGATCTTCTTATGCTTGAAACTTGTTTCTAACATGGCCCACGACCTTTGAGCTCATTCATACATCATTATTATATTTGTATTATTTATTTTGAGATTTTATCCATTAAAATACAAAATTAAATAAATAAATATAAGAAATAATGAAAGATATGATTTTCAAATCTTTTCTCATCAAATAATGGATAAGATAAGCTGGCAAATCAAGGAAAAACGCACAAGGCAAGAGAATGGAAATATTTTCTTAATTTTGAAAATTTGGATTAAATATTCATGATATTAAACAACATGATTATATTTGATCTCTTGGCATTTTTGTTGACCTAAAGTGATTCAATATGTAAACACAACAATCCCAGCCCTAATACACACGTGCAGCTGCCTCCATGATCCGCTGTCGCACACGGATCAAAAACGAGTATTTTGTAAAATGCAGTATAGCGACAATGGCTCGAGTCGTATCGCAAGGATTCTTGATTTTATTATTAACTAATAGAAATCTAATAGGGGGTTGGTTTTAGGATTGATTCATAACACGAAATAAGTGATTAAACTAAGTGATTGTAAAAATAAGTCGATCTACTGTTTTCAGGTTCCTGCTAATCATTGGTTTTTAACTTACCAATTTCCTAAGTGGCTTCAACCTCTATTCGATTTCAATACCGATTGACAAATGCAATAGATATAAAATAGATTGAATTCCCATTCCGAATTAAGCAAACGGATTAATACAATTGTGAATTAAGCAAACACGATATAAAACGCGATTTAACGACTAAGCGACGTAAATAACGATTAAAGATTAGGAATACAATCATACAAATTTAATCAAGACATTCCATGAAATAACAGATTAAGCAAGTGCAATTTCATAAAATAGAATTGAAAGAGAAATAAAATTGAATTGATAAATTAAAAACCTCAAAGCATCGGAACGCGATTACAGTAGATCAACTCTGGATGATTAGTTCTTCATTCAAGCGTAAAAGCAAAATGTATTTTTTTTCTGAATAATGAAAAGGTTCAAACTAAATTACTACATCAGCTGCTAGGTATAGCAAAGAAAAGGATTCGGTTCATAACCCAACTGGATCAAAAACATAACCCATGCCCAAAACAAATGACCCAAAACTTAAATATAAAATGCTGCAACTTCAACGAATTTTATGGTCCTGCTAAATTCAGATTCAGCTCTTAACTTCTGAATGAAAATTGTAGCTCTTTCTCTTAGCTTTCCAACGACTGGTAGCACGCCTCATTCCGACTCCCGTAGCTCAAATTATGAATTTATTTGTGCAGACTGCTAATGTTGGAAATAAAGTGCGAAAATCAAATAAGAGTAGAAATAAACTAAAATAGAAAAACACTATAAAATACAAAAATAAGCTAAGCAAACCATGGAAATGCATAAGTACAATCATGGAAAAATGTGCATCAAAATGCACTGATCAAATTCCCCCACACTTGAACTTTTGCACTCCGAGCAAAATAAAATCAAAAGAAACACAACAGCATCATCAGTTACTCATTCTAGGCTACAAACTCTTCTTCGGTTAAGATTGCATCAATAGGCACTAATCTTGCATACTAAGGATATTGTAGAAACACTAATCTTATCTCTTGAATATACAAACCAATTCGAATCATATTATTATGCCAAAGCCTAGCTTACTCATCCTCCTTTTTACTCTTTTTCATTCAGGCGCAATCACATTAAGCCCGTTATCTCCACACACTCATAGTAAGACGACCGGTTAGTGACTCTGATCCTTTTTGCACGGGGTTCTGGTACTTACGTGGCATAACCCTTTGCTTACTCAGTTGTAGCTGCAGGGGATCGGACCGTAATCCGCCCTACCAAGTTCAGCACCAGAAACCGCTGAACCAACTAACAACGAGTCTTATTATCAACTTTTTTTTTAGGTTCTATGACTGTTGGGTTAAGTGACCGGGTGAGGGTCACCAAACTTAGAAGACGCATTCCTTTTTCTTTCCTTTTTTTTCTAATAAAACTTGAATCACTCACTTATTTTCATCGGCTTCCCTGTGTAGAGTGCGTGTGAGATGATGCTGACTGCTGAAATAGACTACTCAAGAGCTATTAAAAGATGAGAATTCAAGGCTACGTCATAATAAAAAATCAAATTAACTTCCATATGCATGAGACTTACAGTGTTAAGATGATACCGATCTTGTGAACTTTTCCCAAGTCCCCACAACTAACCTCATATTAATCTATAACCCAAAACTTTCAAAAAGATGCATATTTTTTTATTTTTTTTATAACTGAAAATAAAACAACGAACAAAAGCAAAGAAAACAAAGGGTTCCCTCCCCCACACTTAAAGCAAGCATTGTCCTCAATGAAAGAAACAAGCATAAAATAAGGGAGAGGAGAGAGAGGAAAGAAAACACCCGAGGAGTTAAGGTGGATAGATGATCGCATAAGTAGCCTTTCCCAACAAGATCTCTTCTATAGTTTCTTCTTCCAACGTGGGACTCTCATGGAGTAGCTTTGGGTAATATGCATTGAACTTGAAATTTTTATTAGTGCCTTCACCTTTTATTCCAGGATCAAAGAAGAATCTTTGATAAGTAAAAGTGTTGAATGGGCACGTGATCTTCTTTTCCACAACACCAAAGATCAAAAGATTGAGGGGTTGCCTCATTATATTTGTTACATCTTCAATTGAGATCCTATGCATACACATGGACGGACTAGTATCATAAATATCATCCAAGATCCATCCAATTCCTTTCTTATGCTTCTTCAATACCTGCAAAAATTTACTTTTTTGATCAAAATAAAGTTTAGAAGAAATTATAACCGGAAGTTTTTCATTCATCTCTAAATAAGCATATTTAAGATTTTCAGGAATTAGTTTCAGCTCTCGGGAAGGTGGTTGTTTGATGGATGATTTGTTTCGGGCATCCAGAGTGTCGAGAGCTTCATCCACATGAACAACTTCATTTGCAACCTCATATGCAGTAAGAATGTCAACTTGCAAGGCGGCCTCAATTTCAGCACAAACAGAGCAAATTTTAATATCAGTACAAACATCACAAGAGTAAACATCATCAAAATCAGATAATGATGGAAAATCAGCTACAAATAAATCAGTACAAGTATCATCAACAGTCTCAGAAAGCAACTCTATTGGAAAAACAGAATTCTCTTCCAAGGGTTTTTGATTAGATCCTTGAGCTTGTTGCATGATATTCATCAAAAAGGAAAGTTGTTCAATCTGTGTTTGCAAAGTCTGGAGAGTAGAATCTATTTGTTGTTCATACTTGAGATTATTTACAGCCATTTGTTTGACAATGTCCTCTAGCGAAGGTTTAGAAGGTTCTGAGCACACAACCTGAAATTCCTTCATATGCTTATGCGGATCCTCACCTGCAAAACCATTAAACTTTGACAACAAATGTATTAAATCAGATTTCAATTCAAAAGGTGCATCAGCTGTAGGATAGTCAATATGTAAACAATTACAGTTCACATCAGGGACAACCAACTGCCTCAAAGTTCTTTGCTCATCCATGTTATCAATAAACACATAAATACCAATTATGTCCGAAATAGACAAAACAAATAGAAAGAAGGAAAACGATTAAAATATATTCAAAAAATACAAAAACACCAAATATAATCTAATGAAGCAAAATAAGAATTTTTAGAATTTTTCTGGATTTTTTCGACACTATGAAAACAGTAAAAAATTATTTAAAAATAGAAAAAAAGAGGAATTTGCGATTTTTAGGGCTGAAATATTTTAGAATTTTATTCTAAAGGAGTACTGTTTGTCGATTTTTTTCTGAACTTCTGAAAAAAATTCGGAGTAAATCGAAACAGTAGGTTTCAAACTTACCTGGTAGACTGAAAAACTGTACTGCAACCGAAATTGCAACCCTAAAAATCAACAAACACAACGAAAAAAACAAGAAGAAAAAAACAAGAACACTATACCTATGACTAAAATATTAATTTATAACAACAAGAATCCCCGGCAACGGCGCCAATTTGATCCGTTGTCGCACACGGATCAAAAACGAGTATTTTGTAAAATGCAGTATAGCGACAATGGCTCGAGTCGTATTGCAAGGATTATTGATTTTATTATTAACTAATAGAAATCTAATAGGGGGTTAGTTTTAGGATTGATTCATAACATGAAATAAGTGATTAAGATAAGTGATTGTAAAAATAAGTCGATCTGTTGTTTTCAGATTCCTGCTAATCATTGGTTTTTAACTTACCAATTTCCTAAGCGGCTCCAACCTCTACTCGGTTTCAATACCAATTGACAAACGCAATAGATATAAAATAGATTGAATTCCCATTCCGAATTAAGAAAACGGATTAATACAATCGTGAATTAAGCAAACACAATATAAAACGCGATTTAACAACTAAGCGACGTAAACAACGATTAAAGATTAGGAATACAATCATACGAATTTAATCAAGACATTCCATGAAATAACAGATTAAGCAAATGCAATTTCATAAAATAGAATTGAAAAAGAAACGAAATTGAATTGATAAATTAAAAACCTCAAAGCATCGGAACGCGATTACAGTAGATCAACTCTGGATGATTAGTTCTTCATTCAAGCATAAAAGCAAAATGTATTTTTTCTGAATAATGAAAAGGTTCAAAGTAAATTACTACAGCAGCTGCTAGGTATAGCAAAGAAAAGGATTCGGTTCATAACCCAACTGAGTCGAAAACATAACCCATGCCCAAAACAAATGACCCAAAACTTAAATATAAAATATTGCAACTTCAACGAATTTTATGGCCCTGCTACATTCTGATTCAGCTCTCGACTTCTGAATGAAAATTGTATCTCTTTCTCTTAGCTTTCCAACGACTGGTAGCACGCCTCATTCCGACTCCCGTAGCTCAAGTTATGAATTTATTTGTGCAGACTGCTAATGCTGAAAATAAAGTGCGAAAATAAAATAAGAGTAGAAATAAACTAAAATAGAAAAACACTATAAAATACAAAAATAAGTTAAAAAAACCATGGAAATGCATAAGTACAATCATGGAAAAATGTGCATCAAAATGCACTAATCACTCCACAAACCCTGAAATCTTTCTCTAAAATCCAAAGAAAAGTGTAATTCGTATAAAACAATCTCAGTTCTTTTCAAGACAAACCAAGCATTCAATCTTCCTCCTGAAGACTCCAGGAAGCATTCCCCATCGTTAAGAAAGCCCAGCACGCCCAGAAACTCCCTCACGCTATCCCTCCGATTGGTAATTTTTCTTTACTCTCAAACTTCTAGAACATGTCATTCAAATCCATATAATATTTACATTCATGTTTATAGTAATGATTAGAAGATATATGACATATCACATGTGACTTTAAGGGCTGAAATCTCACGTTACCATAGTTAGGTTTTAAAGGAGCTTGAGCTTCAGTGCCATTGATACAAGCACTTTCAGGCAAAACTAAGGCCATATTTTGATTCCTGGGAAAATTTTAAGGGGAATAGGGTCTTTTTGTGCCTCTTAATCCTCATGTTTTCCAGGTTTAAACGTTGGGGTTGGTTGGAGAAGACGACCGGAGCACAGCTTCGGCATCGTTGACCCCAGTTGACTCGGGCATACCATGCGTGGCAATTTCATAGGATCTAATTGGTCCACTGAACGCGTGTATTTTTTATGACCTGGATTTGATCCTTGTTTCCCTTATAATATTATTACGTTATTATATATATGAATTAACAGGATAGCGCATATGGTAAAGATGCAAGTGTGTGAGGGAAGGGACTTGGGTTTGATCCCAGGTCCAGCAATTTTGTATTTTTTCCACATTTCTTACAGGTTCCAGTATATGGCATCCCAATACGTACACCATACAACCCCAGACTTCATCCATTAGATCACTATAAGATCAGATCCAATGCCTCTGACACGCTCTTCCATGGTAGACCCCCAAGAGCTAGTGACACTGAATCAAAATGGACATTAGGCTTGCTGTTTGATCTGGGCCTAATCAAATTCAACGCCACACCCCCCCAAAATGCTTCACAACATCAGACCCATTCTATTTCTTCTTTATATTGTTTTTTTTTAATTTCTTTATTTTAAGGGAAAATACCCTTTTTGGTCCTATATGTTAATGCCAAGGTTCATTTTGGTCCCTTAACTTAAAAAAGCTTCATATTGGTCCCTTAACTCTTCAAAACGCCTCATTTTAGTCCTTTTTGTTTAATTAGCGACGAAAAAAATAAGAAATTCGTAGCTAAATTCGCCGCTAATTAGACGAAAAGGACTCAAATGAAGCGTTTTGAAGTGTTAAGGGACCAATATGAAGCTTTTTTAAGTTAAGGGACCAAAATGAACCTTGACGTTAACATACGGGACCAAAAAGAGTATTTTGCCTTATTTTAATTGTTTTAAATATTTTTTTTATTTAATCATAAAATCAATAAAACCATAAAAAATTGAATTAGGTTTTTTATTAAAATTAATTTTGTAAATTAATTTAATTAATTATTTTGACTTGTTTCTTTTAAAAATGAAATCAATTAGAATCTAGGTTTAAATCTTTTGTTAGAATTAATTTTTTTTATTAATAATTTTTTTCCAAATTAATTACCCTTTTTATCATTTAACCTTTTTCCAAATAAAAACAACAAAAATATTTTCTCTTAACCTAGGCGCGTTTTAGGGTTTAGGCGCTTCGTTATTCCTCGCGCATTTATTATTTCTGCTATATTATTTTTTTCATTATGTAATTGCGCCCAGTTTGTATTAGTCTAACTTAGAGTTTATTTACTGCTTTTCATTTCCGCACTCCCAAGTTTGGTTATATATCCCCTTCCCCGAGGCCCTGTAATAGCTAGGTTTAATTTCTGCCTTTTAAATTCTCGCACTATTATTAACTGTTTAGATTAATAGGCGTGCATGACAAGATAAATCAATTAACCATTAGACCACTAAACTTCAAGATAATATATCTAAAAAAAGAACTGTCGCACACTGGCACCCTTAGGGTATACCTCACTTGGTTACCTCGGAAAATAACGGTCACAATTCTCGAATCGAGGGAATTCTTAGTGGCTGTCCTCAAGTCTAAAGAGATCATTAGTCCCTCGATGACCCTCTCGACTGTTGCCTCGGTTTAAAGGTGATCTTAAGGCTTTAGGACAATTACTAAGAGTTCTTGCCCAGTTGCGTTAGTGACTGTACCTCCCTTTCGATAGTACCTCATACATCCAACGACTAGGGTTACCTACTCACTAATAGTAGGATAACACGGTCTAAAATATAGGAGGAAAAGAACGTCTTTTTTCGAGTAGGTAGATAACTGTTAGGTACTTGCTCAAATAATCCTTTTCACACCACACTTTCAAACACTTTTCAAACAAAAGTTTTCAAAAACACTTTATCACACTCTTGAGGACTGATACAAGAGTTACCATAAAGTGAATCGCCGCACTAAGGCAATTTTTAAAGGCTTTTCAAAACATACAAACACAGGAAATTTAGAAAATGAGCAAGTACCTAAGAGCCCATAGAAAACCATGGATGGAAAGGGTTCTAACACCTTCCCTTTCCATAATCCACCCCCTTACTCAAAAACTCTCGAAAAAAGGTCTTTTTATGTTCTTTTCACCCTTTCCTTTGTTGGATAAAATAAAATTCGGTGGCGACTCTTTCTTACCGCGACATTTGCAAACAAAAAACGCAAACCAGTATCAACAGTCGGTTCTGCCACCGTATCACAGATCTCCTCAATGCTATGGAGATCCAGAGGGTACCCAGGTTGGATTTTGAAGAGCTAGGGCTTGTCTCAGGGGTTATCATCCCGCAGAAATTCAAGGTCCCCACTTTCGTTAAATATGAAGAAGTCTCTTGTCCAAAGCTACATTTGAGGTCATACGTCTGGAAGATTCAATCCCATACTGCTGATAGTAACCTATGGGTGCATTTCTTCCAAGAAAGCTTGTCAGGGACGTAGTTGGATTGGTTCTATCAGTTGGAAGGAACCAATATTTGCAATTGGGAAGATTTGGATGCCGCTTTTTACAAGCAATACCAGTATAATGCTGACTTGGATCCAACTCGAACACAATTACAAGGCATGTCTGTGGGTGCTGCTGAAGGTTTCAAAACCTATGCTCAAAAATGGAGGGATCTCGCGGGAAGAGTCCAACCCCCTCTATCTGACAGAGAATTGGTGGATATTTTCTTAGGCACGTTATCTGGTCCATTCTTCAACCATCTGATCGGAAGCTTCTCGGCTAGATTTACTGAATTAATCATGACTGGTGAACGGGTAGAAGCCGATATAAAAAGTGGCAAAATTCAAAGAGACGTATCATCGAGCACGGTGAAGAAACCCTTCACCGGAAAGAAGGAGGTCAGTGTTGCATATGACAATAGAAATCAAAACAAAAATTAATGTCGCCCGACGGTAGGGGCTGTTATGATTTCTAATCATGTACCAAATCAGCAGCGAAACTATCAACGCAGGCCAGAGGCGTCCATGAGACGATTCACCTGAATCAACATGACCTTATCCCATGTTTTGCCACATCTTTTGAAGTCCAATCTGGTGACCCTAAAGGAAGCTCCCAAGAACCCAAATTTAACTTCTCCTCGCTACAACCCGAATGCTCGATGTGCCTATCATTCTGAAAGCCCGGGGCATGATAGGCTACAGAGACTTGAATAGGGAAAGCCCTAAGGATGACTTCCCGCTTCCCCATATCAATATTCTGGTTGACAACACCGTACAACATAAAGTGTTTTCCTTCATAGACGGTTTCTCTGGATACAATCAGATTAAAATGGCACCTAAGGACATGGAAAAAACGACCTTCGTCACACAGTGGGGTACATTCTGTTACAAAGTTATGCCATTCAGGTTGAAGAACGTTAGGGAAACCTATCAGCGTGCCATGGTAGCTATGTTTCATGAAATGATCCCTCACGAGATAGAAGTCTATGTTGATGACATGATATCCAGATCTCAAACTGAAGAGGAACACCTGGACCATCTACGGAAACTATTTGAAAGACTGAAGAAATACAAACTAAGGCTGAACCCGAATAAATGCACTTTTGGAGTGAGGTCCGATAAACTCTTAGGCTTCGTTGTCAGCGGAAAAGGTATCAAAGTGGACCCTGCAAAGGTAAAAGCAATACAAGAAATTCCTGCTCCTCGCACTGAGAAAGAAGTTAGGGGATTCTTAAGACGGATAAACTACATCGCCCGGTTCATTTCCCATCTAACCGCTACTTGTGAACCAATCTTCAAATTACTGAAGATAGATCAAGTGGTGGAATGAAACGACGACTTCCAGGATGCCTTCGATAGGATCAAAGAGTACCTTCAAGAGCCCCCCGTTTTGATGCCTCCAGTCAAGGGAAGACCTTTGATCATGTATCTAACTGTCTTAGAAAATTCAATGGGGTGTGTGCTGGGGCAGCATGACGAGTCTGGCCGAAAAGAGCATGCAATATACTACCTGGGCAAAAAGTTTACTGACTGTGAAACCAGTTCACTGCTCGAGAAAACTTGTTGTGCTCTGGCATGGGCTGCTCGCCGTCTAAGACAGTATATGTTGACCCATACTACCTTATTGATATCCAAGATGGTTCCAATTAAATACATATTCGAGAAGCCCGTCCTATCTAGAAGAATAGCAAGATGGAAGATGGTCTTGACTGAATACGACATTCAATACACTACCCAGAAAGTAATAAAGGGAAGTGTGTTAGCCGATCATATTGATCATCAGGCTATGGATGACTATCAATCCATGAATTTCGAATTTCTGGACGAAGACATCATGTTGGTAAACAATTGTGAAGAACTCAGACCATATGATGGACCTAACTAAGGATCCCGATGGACCTTGGTTTTTGACGGAGCTTCCAACGCACTTGGCAACGGCATAGGCGTTGTGATCATATCCCCTGAAGGATTCCATACTCCCTTCACTGCTAGAATATGTTTCAATTGTACCAATAATATGGCAGAATATGAAGCATGCATTATGGGTCTCAAAGCCTCCATAGATTTGGGAATCAAGTCCTTAAGTGTATTTGGAGATTCAGCCTTAGTCATCAGTCATATCAAAGGAGAATGGGACACGAAGCATCCTAATATCATCCCCTACAAAGAACATGTGTTGACATTAATCCCATATTTTGAGGAAATTACCTTTGAGCATTTTCCACGAGAGGAAAATCAACTAGCAGACACGCTAGCCACTATGTCATCCATGTTCAAAACCAGGTGGAATAATAAGGCTCCCTAGATCACCATTGAGCGGATGGACGAACCATCTTACTGTCACGAGATCGATACTGATGAAGTAATGGCCAAGCCTTGGTTCCATGAAGTTAAGAGATACCTTGAGGCCCAAGAATATCCGGAAGGAGCTTCAGTCAATGACAAGAAATTCCTGAGAAGATTCTCTGCTAAGTTCTTCCTCAGTAACGGAGTTCTCTATAAGCGCAGCCACGACTCTACTTTGCTGCAGTGTGTAGACAAGAGTGAGGCGGAAAAGATCATGGCTAATTTACACGAAGGCACCTTTGGCACCCATTCTAGTGGGCACACGATGGCCAAAAATATCCTCTGAGCAGGATACTACTTGTCCACCATGGAAGCAGATTGTCATCAACATTCACGAACCTGCCAGAATTGTCAGATCTATGCTGACAAGGTACATGTGCCTCTAGTTCCTCTAAACGTCCTGACTTCTCCTTGGCCATTCGCAATGTAGGGCATTGACATGATTGGAGAGATCAAACCGACGGCTTCTAACGGACATCGCTTCATCTTGGTTGCCATTGATTACTTCACGAAGTGGGTCGATGCAGCTCCATTCGCTTCTATTACCAAGAACGTTGTTGCCCGATTCATCAAACAAAATCTTAGATGTCGGTATTGTATTCCAAAGAGAATCATTAGAGATAATGGTACCAATCTCAACAATACTATGATCATTGCACTATGCGTGCAATTCAAGACATAACATCATAACTCTTCTCCTTATCGGCTGAAGATGAATGGCGCTGTAGAATCAGCTAATAAACACATCAAAAAGATGTTACAAAAAATGACAGTAACTTACAAGGACTGGCATGAGATTTTACCATTTTCTCTTCACGGTTATCGTGCCACGGCGCACACATCAACAGGGGAAACTCCTTTCTCTTTGGTATACGGCATGGAAGTTGTCTTACCAATTGAAGTCCAAATACCTTCTTTGAGAATCATGAGGGATGTGGGGTTGAGTGAAGATGAATTGATTCAAACTCGACTTGAACAACTGAACTTGATTGATGAGAAGAGGCTTACGGCTGTCTGCCATGTCCAGATGTACCAAAACCGTATTATTAAAACTTTTAACAAGGTCAGACGCCAGGTATATCGGGTTGGTGACTTGGTAATCAAGCGTATCATATTGCCACAAGGTGATCCCAGGGGCAAATGGACTCCTTCATACGAAGGACCGTTTATGATAAAAAAACATATTTTCTGGTGGGGCAATGATCTTAACCACTATGGATGGCGACGACCTTCGGCACCCTGCAAACACGGACATAGTTAAAAGATACTACGCATGAAAAAAACACCCGCTAGGTCGACTGGCCTAGGAAAAAATTAGGGATAAATACAAAAAAAATTGTACGCCCGGTAAGCTGGACACCTGAAAGGGTGGCTTGGGCAAAAAAGGGTATCCCGGTGGACTGAAAACCCAAAAGGGAGGTCCAGAAAAAAGTTAGGGATTTAAAGCGTGTGACTATGTCCCGTTGGATCACCTTACAACCACTCTTCGGCATCAATCATCAAACTCGAATGGTTCTAATCAATCCAATCAGCTTCGAACAAAGCAACAAGTGGATGAGATGCTCAGAGACATGAAGGCCATAGCAGAATGGGAACCCCATGGGATTATTTTACATAACTGTATTTTCTTTGTATCAATTTTTCGTTTTTTATGATGACATTCTATTACTAGGATGTTCGTCTCTTTGTACAAAAATACTTATTCAAGTTAATACAAAGATATTATTTTAAAAGTGCAAAACTATCTGTTTTTCTTTTACTGTTCTTGTTTTTGTTTGCAAAAAACGTCTAGTGTTTATTTTTGAACATATGCATTTGAATGTAATTACTGTTTATAAATGAACGCATAAAAAGGGAAAACTAAACAGAAAGACAATTACTAGTGGATTTAAGAAATAGGGCAATATCTATGGGCTATCCCATAAACTCCCCGCAGATACTTTCTATAAACGAAGCAGAAGCAAGAGCATCCTGCTACAGGATCTTTGTCACATCTCCGGCATGCAGCCTAATGGTATCTTTCACCTTCATATCCCCGACGGAGCAAAACTTCCAGTTACTATTCTGAGGGCTCCCTAGTGAAAGTCACCCAGCTGCGAGAATTCCCCAGTAGGATTTCACCACGTCCACAATCAATGCACGACGTTTCCCTTCCCCAACAGGGTTTACTTCTCTAATGATGGAAACAAATCTATCAATGCTCCAACTTCAACAGAATATGAAGACTTACACTTCTCATTTCCAGTAGCAGTCAGGGATTTATTTTCCCTAGTCCAGTAACACTGCAGCAGAATAACTAATATATGCATACATTACATTCATACATCATAGGATCGACAATACAAATGCATATATCACAATCTCATTTATTTTGAGAAACATCGTTACACCATGCATTTCATACATCATGAAATTACTCTTTACATTTTCAGGAGAGATCAATCAACAAAGAATTACCACCAATAAATTTCTGACAAGACAGGACAACTATTTGTGGATAAATCAATTACAGATCAATTCCCAAGAAATGACTGTTTGACTATCTACATGACAAATACTTCCTTCAGACTTCTGCTGGTTCAGTTTAAATCGCCAACGGTTTATCCTGATTCTTTCCCCAGTAGATACTTTCTCTGGTTCAGATAAGTCACTCCAATATTTATTCTGATTCTTTTCCAGACCTCTGCTGGTTCAGTTTAAATCACTCAATGGTTTATCCTGATTCTTTCCTGTAGACACTTTCTCTGGTTCAGATAAATCGCTCCAAGATTTATTCTGATTCTTTTCCAGACCTCTGCTGGTCCAGTTTAAATCTCTCAACAGTTTATCCTGATTCTTTCCCGTAGACACTTTATCGGGTTCAGATAAATTGCTCCAAGAGTTATTCTGATTCTTTTTCAGACTTCTGCTGGTTCAGTTTAAATCTCTCAATGGTTTATCATGATTCTTTCTTGTAGACACTTTCCCGGGTTCAGATAAATCACTCCAAGATTTATTCTGATTCTTTTCCAGACCTCTGCTGGTTCATTTTAAATCTCTTAATGGTTTATCTTGATTCTTTCCCATAGACACTTTCTATGGTTCAGACAAACCGCTCCAAGATTTATTCTGATTCTTTCTAGTTAAAGATTATTCAAGACTTCTGCTAGGTTCAGTTTTAAATTGACCAAAGATTTATTATGATTCTTTTCTCAGTTAAATTCAAGCTTAGACTTAGTTTAATTTCTGTCAACAATCACCTTTGGATGGCGTCTATAAGCCCATCTCCGCCAACTCTCCATCGTTTATCCAAATGGCATCTTTAAGCCCATTCCTTACACCTCAACCACGATATGGTCAAGCGCAAATTTCTGGGCACTCTAGTGTTCAATCATCTTCCACCTTCAAGTCACGAATGGCAGATTTGCCAATCTAACTCTTCAGGTTTAAGAAGACGGAACAGGGGCAGCCGTTATACTCCAAAATTTTCCCTCTCATTCCTCAAGACAATTCTCGCAAATGATTCCAAAAATCCAAGCTTACACAAATATGCTTGGATTTTTCAGCATTAAGATTATGGAAGAAATTGTTAAAAAAGGACAAAACAAATGAAAATTCGCTTTTTGACAATTAAAGGAAAACAAAGTTCCTTTCAATTATGCATCCTTCGATTGAACACTTTGGCCTTAGTTGCATATTTTGTTTGGGATCTGGATTCCTTTGGGGAAAGTTTGTTGCAAGCTTCGATTGCGCCTTTCATCCTTTGCACCCATCCTTCGCTTGGGGGTGTGAATCCTTGAGCACCAGTCTTTTGTCATGTCTTTCGTTTGGGCATCTGGCTCCTCTTTTACAATTTTTAGTTTGAACATATTTGTATAAGGTCACAAGGCAAGAATCTCTTGCACACATTCTTTCGTTTGGCCATGTGGCCCCTTTGCAGACAAATTTGAGTGGGCAGGATCTCCTGTAGAAATGGCTTGTTCCAAACATACAAACTCTTCACTATGTCATTTCCTCGGGACAAGAAAGCACCATGGTGGTACATTCAAAGAGTTTGTCAGGCATATTTGGATGCCCCAAATTGAAGGACATATATTACTGACCCATCCCAAGATCATTAATTTGGCCCCTTCTAAGGATATCCATATGAGTCATTCGAATGACACTTTGATTTGAAAAAAGAGATGGTTATTGAAAAGTCTGGTGGAAAGGCAAGGATATGGAATCAGGACAAAAGGTTAAGATGCCAAAGGTACTTGTTGACCAAGTCCCATGCGCTTCCAAGATCAAGCCTGATACACTGGCCATAAAACTCCAAAACTGTTGCACAGCATTCCTGCATTGTTGCCCTATTCCTTGCACCAAAATGGAAATAAAACACTCTCCCTCGAAAGCTAAAAATACAACATACCATTTTTGTTTGAATTTTTTGTTTTCCCTCCCAAAACATCAGCCCAAGCCATCTATAAAAAGGAGGCATCACCATACATATTAGGGGCGCCTGAAGGATTGCAAGAAAACACTTGTGAAAATTCTCAAAAAATTCTCAAACAGTTCCCAACATTCTTTTTCAAACATTTCTATACACTAAGAAAAAACCTTCGATTCACCCTCCAAGTGACCATAAAATCACCCTTCGATCCACTCACCCAGCTATCATACAATAGGCTTTTGAGTTACCCCATCACTTGTGATAAAAAATCTTTCGATTAACTCACACAACCCCTTTCGACCCAGTCACTGCTTTCACAAAGTAGCAACTGGAATAGCCTCAGAAGGGTCCCAACTAACTCTCATTTTCCATCAAAGAAAGCACTTACATCTCCCTTCGATTTAAGGACTTCAAGAGGTAAGTTTTCTTTCAAACTTGAGTCTATTCTATTTTATATTATGTGCATATGCCAATAAAGACAAACATAAACATTCCTAGACTATGTTTTAGCTTTCGATTCTGACTGCCTGTATGTAGAAAACTCAACCTTAGTTTAGTTATGATTTGGACTTTGAGACCCATTAGTTTTCATGCTAACCCCTGGATTGTAGTTATGCTTGGATATTGCATTTTTAGACTCTAAGACAGGTTTGTTGTACCCTTCTATTAGCTAGATGCACAAGCCTTTCGAATCACACTCTGAGGACCCATTATTCTTATAAAGAGTCGACAAGGAACTTGTGGAAAAGCATGAGTGTTGCTGCTTATGGGCCTCAAATGAAGGCCAGAACCTTGCTGTCTCCAGGCCTGAAACGAAGGCCAGGACCTTGCTATCTCCAAGCCTCAAGTGAAAGGCAGAACTATGCTGACTTCCAGGCCCAGACGAAAGGCGTGACTATCTTGATTCCAACCCTTAGTCGAAGGAGAGCAGAGAGGCAAATCGAAGGGCATGACTCCACTGACTTCAGAATCTAAATTGAAGGAAGCCAGGGAATGTAGAATCGAAGGGTGTTTTAACCCAAATCGAATGATCCATTTTTCTTGCATTTATTTTATTTTTTCCTTTGTATTTCCATGCAATTCAATATGGTTGTAATAGTGTAGGTTTTATTTCGTGCATTTTTTATTGCTTTTGTATAAATGCTAGTAACTAGGATGTATGGCAAGATAAAAAGAACAAGTAGACAACCCAAAAATCAAAGATAAAATGCATGCAAATCAAACACACTATTCACACATGCACCCCTAGGGTTAACTCCAATTGTTGCCTAAAAATTGTCATGTTATGCATGTGAGATGTCTTGGAAAAAACAATCAAAATACAAGATCATAGTCCCTCGATGACGTTTCGAATGTTGCTTTACAAATTATCTTAGTCCCTCAAGAGAAATGCTAAGACATCTCACAACATTGCTATTATGACTATACAAACTTCCCATGCCCATCCCTTCACATCCAATGATGGGGCTTCTTACCAAATCAATGGTAAGATAGAAATATCTAAAGGAGGAGGAAAAGAACATTTAAGATCTTTTGAGTAGGTATGTTACTCCTAGTTGCTCGCTTTCTCACAACAAAAATATTTTATACACCGACACTCCCACTTTGAAACATTTTCAAAAGACAAACACTTTGTACGCGTTCTTATAGAAACGAGAACCATTACAAAGACGTTTTCAAAATACTTTCAAAAGCCACACCACAAACACATTTTCAAACAAAATCAAGTGATCTAGCAAGCAACTAAGAGCCCATAGATAACTATGGATGAAAAGGGTGCTAATACCTTCCCTTTTCATAACCTACCCCCCGAACTCAAGAAAACATCTCTAAAGGTCTTTCCTGTTCTTTTCAGCCTTTACTTTTGGATAAAAGAAAATTCGGTGGCGACTCTTGATATCTGAAATAATTGCGATCAAATGCAAAACATCCCAAGTCAGTTCTCCAACCGTATCACACCTTGAAATGGGCCTTGTCCCAGATGTAGTAATCTCGCCAAAATTCAAAGTACCTGACTTTGGAAGATACAAAGGGCTCACTTGTCCAAGAAACCATCTGCGCATGTATTATAGGAAGATGCATGCTTATGCTCAAGATCAGAAACTAATGATTCACTGCTTTCAAGACAGTTTGAGTGGGGAATCTCTGGATTAGTACATGTAGTTAGAGAGAATGTACATCCAGACATGGGAAGATCTTGCTAATGCTTTCTTGAAGCAATATAAGTACAGTTTGGACATGGCTCCTACCCTCATACTACTCCAGAACCAATCTCAAAAGAAAGAGGAGTCCTTCAAGGAATACGCTCAAAGGTGGAGAGAGATGGCATCCCGTGTGCAACCACCACTTCTAGAGAAAGAGCTAGTCGACATGTTCATGGGAACCTTGCAAGGGGTATACTATGAAAAGATGGTAGGAAGCATCTCTTCGGGATTTTCTGACCTAGTAACTATTGGAGAGAGGATTGAAACTGGAATAAAAAATGGAAAGATTCAAGGGGGTGTGATACAGTGGGAGAACTGACTTGAAGGTTTTGCGTTTGATTGCAAATGTTGCAGTTAGCAAGAGTCGCCACCGACTTTTCTTTTATCCAAAAGGAAAGGTGATAAAGCAAAGGAAAGACATTTGAGATTTATTTTTTGATTTCGGGGGGTAGATTATGAAAAGGAAAGGTATTAGCACCCTTTTCATCCATGGTTTTCCATGGGCTCTTAGTTACTTGCTAGATCACTTGCTTTTTGTTTGAAATTATGCTTTGTGTGGTTTTTGAAATTATTTTCTAAAGAAGTCATTGTTTAGGTAATCTTTGTAATGATTCTCGTTCATATGAATGTATACAAAGATGTTGATCTTTTGAAAATGTTTTCAAGTTTTGTAAGAGGTTTTGAAAGTGTAGGTGTTTGTTATAAAAATAGCAAGGATGTTTTCAAATTGAAGTGGAGAAAGTAATTAGGAGCATTCTACCTACTCAAAAGTATTTCTTGTTCATTTTCTTCTCCTTGGACATTGTTATCTTACCATTGATTTGGTAAGTAACCCTATTTTTGGATGTAAACAGGATGGGCGTGTGCCATTGTATAACCATGATTAGCAATGTTGCAAGGTATCTTAGCATTTTCTTTTAGGGACTAAGATCATTTGAAAGGAAACTTAGATAGCATCATCGAGGGACTATGATCTTGTATTTTGTTTGTTTTTACTAAGATACCTCGCATACGTAATATGGCCATTTTGTAAAGGCAACCAAGTGGATTTACCCTAGGGGGTGCTTGTGTGCAAGTGTGTTGTTTTTCATACTTGATTTTGTCTTTGATTAGGGTTTTCTATTGATTGGTTTTAGTCTTTCCATACAAACCCTAATTACTAGCAATTGTATATAAAGCGATAAATTGTGGAATTTAAAGTTACTACACTATTACAATACTTATGGGAGGGGGTGTACAAAGTATAAATGGGGATTGCAAGAAAATAAACCTAATTAGTCTATTACAACCATATTGAATTGGTACAATAATTGAATAAAATAAATATACAAAATAAATAAATATGCAAGAATGTAAATGCAAAGAAAATGGGTATTTGTTTGGATTTTTTTTAGAGAAAATGGGTTTTTGTTTTAACCTAATTAACTAGAAGAAAATAATTAATTAAACCTAAATTTACTAAGAAAATATTTTAAATAAAACCCAAATTCTATTAATTGATTAAAGAGAAATTTAAGTTTAAGAAAAGTATTTTTGGTATTTTTGTCTTGAAAGAAATTATAGTGTTATAAAATATTTTTGGCCTTTTTTATATTAAAATAATATATTTTAATTGGTGTAAAAGAAAATAACTAAAACCTATTTTTAATTAAATTTACAAATATAATTAGTAAAATAAATAATGTATTGATTAAATGAAATAAGTTTTTGTCAGAAAAAATAAATAAACTATGTCAAAATATAAATCTATTATTTTTATGCTTTTTATGATTTTTTAATATTAGAAAAATATTAAAGAAAACAAATAAATAAATAAATAAGAAAAATAAAATAAAACTGGGCCACGGGTGTGTAAATGAAACAGGGGGGGTTAGAAATAACAAAAAAACATAAGGCCCAAATATGAAGCCCAGCGCCTGCCAAAAAAGAGTCAGAAAGCAAAATAATGTAAAAAATATCAAAAGGGATTAGGGCTCGAACCCAGGCCCCAAAGTTACAGGCGTGCGCTTCTACCACTGGGGTGGCTATACATCTGTTAACATAAGCAAAACAATAAATATATGATACAAAACACGTCCTGATTTACACTTCATCTTCAACCTCCATCTAGACCAACTGTAACTTGTTCATTTCTCAACAAAAATGAAAACTGTAAACGTGAAACTTGTAGTAAGTTTCCTCACAATTTCAGAAATGTAAAGCATTAAAGCTATAGATCAAAGACAAACATGAATTTCATTGGCCCTAATCTGAACCCTAAAAATCTCAGAAATTTCAGTCTTAAAATTCTCTAAGCTCAAACAAAATTAATGAAAACTATGAACATGGTTAGCTTTAGAGCAATGATATCTACATGTTTTATTCACAAATAAATCATTGATGATACATGTATGAAAAGTTCCAAAGTTAGAAAACTTACCTTGCAAGAGGGTATTGGGTTTGAAGTTTGAGAAGCTTTCAAAGAGTTCCAATGATTATGTTAGCTTCCTCAAGTTCCAGGAAGCTAAAGGGATGCTTAGCTTGAGCTGGAAGTGGCTGAGGAGTTCTGGAGAAGTCCACATGAAAACCCCTGTTTTTGAAAATGGAGGATGGTGCAAATGGTGTTACAGTTGTGTAGTAAGGGTTTGGATAGCTTCTATATGAGTTATAAAAGCTTTGTGATTGATTAAAAGTGAAAACGCACGAGTGGATTGTGTATTTGAAGTTCAAGGTCAGAAATGACAACTAATGGAGGTTTTTGGTGCAAGTTCTGATTTCAAAGTGTTTGAGGGCTTAATCATCCGAGTATTTTATGGAAAATGGTTTGTATATCTATAAGAAAAAGGATTGGAGTGGTTTGGACAATCAGAAGTACAAGTTTTCAGCTAATTTCTAGGTTACTTGATTTTGAAGAAAAGTGGGAAACCAAGTTTCAATGTGAGGTACAAGCATGGGCTGAGTGATTGTAAGTGTCTAACAAGTTTCTTATGGGTTATGGGACTTGTATGATCATAAGAGAACAAGTGCAAGGCTCAAGAACAAGTTTTGTGCAAAAAGTCACTTTATCAAAATGGCAATGTGCACTTTCTTCCCAAAATGGACATAAAGCATGGCCTTTCATTGAATGCTTGAAATGAGACCTCTAACAGTTGTGCAAGAAATTAATTATAGATTGCCTGACAAGTTTGAGGCCTGCAAAGTAGAGTTTATGCAGAACAACTTTGAATTTGAATTTTGTTCATCACAAAATGCCTTGTAATTTAAGTGATAAAACCCTAACTTCATCTCTTCGATTCTCCCTGCTCAAAAATGATCTCAAGGAGTTCTTGGACATTTTGTAAATCTTGTAATGTGATCTAAAAACCATCTTTGAATTGCTTTTGAAGATTCCCCTTGGAACTATATGAAAAGTGCCATGAAGTTGGGTCAAAATCCTGACCAAATTAGGGTTAAATTTCACTAAGTGTTTTGTTTCATGACCACATATTCTTAAAATTATAACTTGAGATCAAAGAACTTTTGGAAGAAGTTGTGTGAATAAAAGTTGTATATTTCATGTAGATCTACAAATTTCATGTTGGAAGTTTCTCTTGAATCACCTTGCATCATGGTGAAATCTTTGCTCAAAGTTATGAAAAAAATAAGAAATTTCCAACACTTAGAAAAATTTCTAAGTTTAGAAATTTTAACTTTTCAAAATGAAATCTTGAATTTTGGATTTCTTGATGAATAAGTTTCATATTTTGACATGTTTTGATGAATTATGATCTTTGGCATTTGATTTTGACCAAAAAGTCAAAGTTTGACTTTTTAGTATACAGTTGACTTTTGATCAGCTGACTGAAAATTCATCTGTCAATCCATTGGACTTGCAATGTTTTGAGCCATGTAATTAGTTCAAAATTATTAAATTGGAATCTTGAGATCATTCCTTAAACCAATTGATCATTTTCTAGGTCAAAAATCAGAAATTTCCCTTTCTCAATCAAAACCCTAATTTTGACCATTTTGCCCTTTTGAAGATTTGATCAAATTTCTTGAGGAATTGAGGTCCAAACTTGGTAAAATGATACATATGGGTTTAAATTGTTGATGTGGATCAAGAATTATGAAGTTTGACTGTAAATTGGCCATAGTTGACTTTTTCCCCAATACAATTGATTTTTAGGTCAACTGCTCAATTGACTGAGCAAAAGTGTGATCCAAGGCTTGAAACTTGACATGAGTAATCTTGAGGGTCCATAATGATTCATGAAAGTCATATGAAGCATTGAAAGTTCAAATATCCTTGTGCAATCCCATACCCTAATTTTGATCATCAGTGCTTAAGGAGGTGTCTTGAGCTGCTCAACCCTAGTGCAGTCTTGAGTCAAAGAAGATCTTGTGAGCAAATTCTTGATAAGTGAGAGGGAAAATTTTAGGGTACAACAGATGCCCCTGTTAAATATTCTTAAACCTGAAGAGTTATATTGGCGAGATTTTCCATTCGTGACTCGAAGGTGGAAGATGATTGGACACTAGAGTGCCCAGAAATTTGCACTCGATGATGTGATGGTCGATGGTAGGGGGAATGGGCTTACAGATGCCATTTAAAAGGATGATGGAAAGTTTGTCGGAGATGGGCTTGCAGATGCCATCCAGAGATGATTGCTGAACAATATTTGTAAGCTGAAACTGAATGAGTGTTAGAATGGCGTCCGTGTCTGAAGCGTATCTGAGCTGAGTCTGAGAATTGTATTTGAGAGATGAATTTGAATGAGTATCAGGATGGCATCCGTGTCTAGAACGTATATGAATTGTATCTGAGAGTTGAATCTGAATGAGTATCAGGATGGCATCCGTGTCTGGAGTGTATCTTAACTGTATCTGAGAGTTGAATATGAATGAGTATCAGGATGGCATACGTGTCTGGAGTGTATCTGAACTGTATCTGAAAGTTGAATATGAATAAGTATCAGAATGGCATCTGTGTCTGGAGCGTATATGAACTGTATCTGAAAGTTGAATTTGAATAAGTATCAGAATGGCATCCGTGTTTGGAGCGTATCTGAACTGTATCAAAAGTTGAGTCTGAATGAATATCAAAATGGCATCCGTGTCTGGAGCGTATCTGAACTGTATTTGAAAGTTGAATCTGAATAAGTATCAGAATGACATCCGTGTCTGGAGCTTATCTGAACTGTATCAAAAGTTGAGTCTGAATGAGTATCAGGATGACATCCGTGTCTGGAGCGTATCTGAAATGTATCTGAAAAGCCTTTGAACATTGTTAATTGTAGCTATTGATTAATCTTATCCTGAAAAGGGTAAAATGTTAGCTAATATGCAATGTCATGTTGTATGAAATTCAAGGAATAATGAATTCGTGTTATCAATGTTTATGATATATGGATGCGATGTATGTGATGTGAGCTAATCTGCTGCATTGTTGTTGGATAGGGGGAAATAAAATCCCTGACTGCTGCTGAGGATATGGAGTGTAAGTCTTCATGTTGTGAAGTTGAAGTGTTGATGAATTTCCATTTAGAGAAATAAACTCTGTTGTAAGGGAAATGTCGTGTACTGCTTGTAAAATCCTGTTGGGGAATCCTGAGAAATTGGACGATTTCTACTGGGGAGTGATAACTGGAAGTTTTATTCCGCTGGGGATTAAACTGCACACTGTGGGGGATTTCATGGAAATAGCTTAGAGAGATCTCCTTATCTCTTAAATCCATGAGTGATTGTATTTCTATTTCATTTATTTGTAAACAGTAATTATGTTCAAATGCATATGTTCAACAATAAATCATTGGACGTTTTTGTAAACAAAATACAAGAGTAAAGAAAAACAGATAGTTTTGCACTTTCAAAGGGATATCTTTTTATTGACTTTGAGTAAGTATTTTTGTACAATGAGACAAACATTCTAGTAAGAGAATGTCGTCGTAAAAAAAATGAAAATTTTGATATAAAGAAAAGATAGTTATGTGCAATAATCCCACGGGGTTCCCATTCTGCTATAGCCTTCGTGTCTCTGAGCATCTTGTCTATTTGTTGCCTTGTCCGAAGTTGATTGAATTGATCAGAACCTCTAAGTTTTTTCAGTTTGTCCGTAAGGTGATCCAACGGGACATAGTCATATGCTTTAATTCCCTAATTTTTGCCTAGACCGCCCTTTCGGGTTTTCAGTCCACCGAGATACCCTTTTTTGCCCAAGCCGCCCTTTCGGGTTTTTAACTTGCGGGTGTACATATTTTTTTGTTATATCCCTAATTTTTGCTTGAACCCTTTTGGTTCGCCGGGATGCCCTTGTTTTTCCTAGCTGTGTCGACCTAGCGGTCTCTTTATGCGTAGTATCTTTTGACTATGTCTGTGTTCATAGGGTGTGGCAGGTCGTCACCATCCATGGTGGTCAAGATCATTGCTCCACCAGAGAATATGCTTTTAATTACAAACGGTCCTTCGTATGTAGGAGTCCATTTTCCCCTGGGATCACCTTGTGGTAGTATGATACGTTTGATCACCAAATCCCCAACATGATACACTTGTCGTCTGACCTTTTTGTTGAAAGCCTTGATCATCCATTTTTGATACATTTGACCATGACAGACAGTAGTAAGTCTTTTCTCATCAATCAAGTTTAGTTTATCAAGACGAGTTTGGATCCAATCTTCTTCATTCAGCCCTGCATCCTGCATAATTCTTAGAGAGGAGATTTGGACCTCAATAGGCAAGACAACCTCCATGCCATATACCAAAGAGCATGGTGTTGCCCCGGTTGATGTGCGAGTTATGGTACGATACCCGTGGAGAGTAAATGGTAGCATCTCATGCCAGTCTTTGTATGTGACTATCATTTTCTGTATGATATTTTTGATATTCTTATTTGCGGCTTCGACAACACCATTCATCTTTGGCCGGTAAGGGGAAGAATTATGATGCTGGATCTTGAATTGCTCGCACAGGGCGATGATCATAGTATTGTTTAGATTCGTACCATTGTATGTGATAATCCTCTCCGGAATACCATACCGACATATGAGATTCTATTTAATGAACCGGGCTACAACATTCTTAGTGACGGAAGCGAAAGAGGCTGCCTCAACCCACTTTGTAAAATAGTCAATGGCCACCAAGATGAAGCGGTGTCCATTGGAGGTCGTTGGTTTTATCTCCCTAATCATATCAATGCCCCACATATCAAAGGGCCAAGGAGCCGTCAATAAATTAGGAGGAACCGTAGGTACGTGCACCTTGTCAGCATAAAACTGACACTTGTGGCTGGTTCGAGAGTGTTGATAGCAATCTGCTTCCATGGTAGACCAGTAATAGCCTTCCCGTAGGATCTTCTTTGCCATCTTATGCCCACTGGAATGGGTGCTAAAAGTGCCCTCATGTAACTCATCCAGGATCTTTTCTGCCTCAACCTTGTCTATGCAATGGAGCAAAACAGAGTCATGGTTGCGTTTGTAGAGAATGCCATTACTAAGGAAGAACTAAGCAGAGAATCTCCTTAAGAACTTCTTATTATTGACTGAAGCTCCTTCTGGATATTCTTGAACCTCGAGATACCTCTTGACTTCGTGAAACAAAGGCTGGTCCACTACTTCTTCAGTATTAATCTCGTGACAATGAGTTGGTTCATCCATTCGTTCAATGGTGATCTTGGGAGCTTCGTTATCCCAATTAAGTTTAAACATGGATGACATTGTGGCTAGTGCATCTGCTAGCTAATTTTCTTCTCACGGGAAATGCTCGAAGGTAATCTTCTCAAAATGTGGGATCAATATCAGCACATGTTCTTTGTAGGGGATAAGGTTAGGGTGTTTGGTGTCCCATTCTCCTTTGATCTGACTGATGACCAAAGCTAAATCTTCGAATACATTTAAAGATTTAATCCCCAAATCTATGGAAGCTTTGAGACCAAAAATGCATGCTTCGTATTCCGCCATGTTGTTTGTATAATTGAAGCAGAGTCTTGTCGTAAAGGGAGTATGACATCCTTCAGGAGATATGAGTACAACACCTATACCATTACCGAGTGTGTTGGACGCCCCATCAAAAACTAGGGTCCATCAGGATCCTTGTTCAAGTCCATCATATGGCCTGAATTCTTCACAGTTGTTTACCATCATGATGTCTTCATCTAGGAATTCGAACTTCATGTACCGGTAGTCTTCCACAGCTTGGTGAGCATGGTGATCAGCCAGTACACTTCCCTTTATTGCTTTATGGGTAGTATATTGTATGTCATATTCTATCAGGATCATATGCCATCTCGCTATTCTCTCAGAGAGTGCAGGTTTCTCGAAGATGTATTTTATTGGATCCATTTTAGATATCAATAAGGTAGTATGGGTCAGCATATACTGTCTTAGCCAGCGAGCAGCCCATGCCAGAGCGCATCAAGTTTTCTTGAGCAGTGAATATCTTGTTTCACAATCGGTAAACTTTTTGCTCAGGTAATAAATAGCGTTCTCTTATCGGCCAAACTCGTCATGCTTCCCCAGCACACACCCTATTGAATTTTCCAAAACAGTCAGATACATAATCAACGGTCTTCCCCCGACTGGTGGCATCAAAACAGGAGGCTCTTACAGGTACTCTTTGATCTCGTTGAAAGCAGTTTGGCACTCCTCATTCCATTTGACTACTTGATCTTTCTTCAGTAATTTGAAGATTGGTTCACAAGTAGCTGTCAAGTGAGAAATGAATATGACAATATAGTTTAAACGTCCCAAGAATCATCTTACTTCCTTCTCAGTACAAGGAGAAGGCATCTCTTGTATCGCTTTCACCTTGGCGGGATCTACTTCAATACCCTTATTGCTGACAATAAAGCCTAGGAGTTTACCAAACTTTACCCCAAACTTGCATTTATTTAGGTTCAACCTCATCTTGTATTTCTTTAGTCTCTCAAACAATTTCTGTAGATGATCAAGATTCTCTTCTTCCGTTTGAGATCTCTCTATCATTTCGTCCATATAGACCTCTATTTCATGATGTATCATGTCGTGAAACAGAGCTACCATGGCACGTTGATAGGTTTCCATCATTCTTCAGTTTGAATGGCATAACCTTGCAGCAGAATGTGCCCCACTATTTGACAAAGGTTGTTTTCTCCATGTCCTCAGGCGCCATTTTGATTTGGTTGTAGCCTGAGAAATCGTCCATAAAGGAAAACACTTTGTACTGTTCCATATTGTCAACTAGAATATCAATGTGGGGAAGTGGGAAATCATCCTTAGGGCTTTCCCTATTCAAATCTCTGTAGTCCATGCACATTCATACTTTGCCGTCCTTTTTGGGCACGGGAACAACATTGGCAACCCATTACGGATAGGAGGTGACGGCCAAGAATCCAACATTGAATTGTTTCATGACTTCTGCCTTAATCTTCTCCGACATGTCTGGTCGCACGCGGCGGACCTTTTGTTTCACCGGTGGACAATCTTCTTTTATTGGTAGACGATGTACCATGATATCTACATCAAGTCCTGGCATGTCTTCATACGAACAGGCAAAGACCTCAACATGATCGTGCAACAACTGAATCAGACGCTCTTTGACACTGGGTTCCAGATTGGCACCCACCTTGACTTCTCTTTTGTCTTCTTTGCTACCTAGGTTAATTGTGTCCACTGGTTCTTCGTGGGGCTAAATAGTCCTCTCTTCTTGTTGTAGTAACCTGGCGAGTTCCCCTGGTACTTTGCAATCTTCCTGTTTACCTTGGGTTTTGGTAAACAACCGCTGATCCTCCAAATGGTTACTTATTTGGTTACTCGCAGGATCGATCAGATTGATCCTAGGACATAGGTTGATTTTGAAGTTTGATTGAATTGGATAAGGCTTTAAATAAATTGCATAAAGGAAAGACTTGGTAAAATAAACAAGGCTTTAAAGTAAAAGGTTCGACAAGAATGTAAAGGAGAAAGTAAGTAAATTTCTGGAAAAGTAAATGACTTTAATTGATAAAATTGGTGTTTCACACATACATTTCTCAACAATTCTTTCTCACACGCTGGGTACTTGAATCTATATGAGTGACTTTGTATAGAATTGTGAACACACGCGAGAAACTACATGTCTACTCCTATTTATACTAAGATATCCCAAGTAACCGTCAGGCAGTTACACTGCTTCGAGATCAATCCACTTGGCACGTTCTCCACGCTCGACGCTCCAGATCCTTGCACGTTTGCACGTGGTAACTGCTGGAAACCGTTTTCCCTCCAAACGCTTGAATTTCAAACTGCTCCACTCTGAACCATCGAACACTTTCGTCAAGAGACATCTTCGACGAGAAACTCCTTCGACGTCGAAGGCAACCAGCCTTCTTCCTTGGAAGAAATCTTCTAAGTACTTTGCCATCTTTCGACGGGCACTTCGACAGACTTAGCCAGTCGAAAGCATTTTTCAGCTTTTAATGTTTGTTATCAATCAAAACAAAGGTGTCGAATTTAGGAGCCAACAAATTGCCCCCCAAGAATGCCTTATTCCGACTCTGAAAGAAAAAGGCATTCTTTGAAACGCCATTCGACACCTGTCTTTCCACGCTTAGTCACAAATTAACTTGTGCACTTTTGTTGCTTTTTACCAACTATTGGCAATCCCAAGAAAACCATCATTGATTTGATCCTAGGACGTCACTTTCAATACGGCGTGCAGTACCAAACGTCATTTCAGAATTTTTCATTATGACAATTCCCAAAACCGAGGACGCACGCTGCGTCCCTCTATTTCTGCAGAAACGGCCAAAACAACAGGGGGCTGCCACGCGTCCCACTAACTCCTGCAGCATTAAATGGCATTTAATGTCCTCGTTTTTGGGGATTTATCCCACTACTATAAATAGCAGTGAATATCCCATTGTGGGACTTTTTACGCCATCTAGCCTTTCAAACTTCTCTGTCTTCATACAAGCTTGTTATCTTTGCAGAAACTCTTCCTCTTTCACTTCGTCTTCAACCTCATTTCAAACCCAACACTGATCCATGGCATCTGGTTCTACTGCTCCTAGTGCTAACGCACCAACTGAACATGCTAAACCCAAGGTTTTCGTCACTGCTCCGGTAGTAAATTCTACAGGCAAACGAAGGGTTCCTGAACCTTCTGACATCGCCGTTCGCGATGCTTACTCGCGCCACTTGATGATCCCGGTTGGATACTCCAACCAGATCTTTGCAATGTCTGGCCCCATGAATCCAAGTATTTCTGAGGCTTTGAAGATCAAGAGCTATTTCCCGATAGTCGAGAAACTCAAACCAGTCGCATGCGCCAAGAAAGACGCAGAAGACAATGAAGACCCTGCACGTGAAAAAATCGACCTCCGCTTCTTCAACAGAGGTGTTAGGGTCTTCAGGTCTTGCCCTAACCTTACCTCCGATTATGTTGCTTGGCTAACAAAGATGGAGAAGCACCAAACTCCGATCTGGAAGGATATGGGAATCTTCGACCTGGTGATGCTGTCGAAGACAGGTTTGAACTACTCCCCGGAGATGCTGATAGCTTCACTGTTGTTCTGGGACTACTCCCACTTTACCTTTCATCTTCCCTGTGGGATGTTAACCCCCACACTCTTCGATGTGGCCGCTATTACTGGCCTTCGACCCACCGGGGATTACTTCGATCCGGAGGAGATGTCGGAGGACCAAATTGGCTTCTCTGAGACCAAACCAACATACACCACTTTCATCAACCATTATCATGACAGGTCGACAGATGCTGTGTCGGATGTCGAACACATAGCGTTTCTAGCCTTATGGCTGACTCGCTTTGTGTTTTGCTCGAAGTCTCTACAGGTGACCAAAAAGATGGTCACTCTTGCTACTCAACTGCATCACCGCCAAAACATCTGTTTGGCAGAACTGATTCTGGCTAGCCTCTATGATTCGATCAGCAATGGGGCAACTCTTCTGAAACATATCGAGGACAGGGCCAGTTTGCTACTCGCTGGGCCTTTTTGGCTGCTCCAACTGTGGCTCAATGCCACTTTCGAATCTTTCTTGCCCAAGAAAGTTCAGATAAATGAACAGGCTCCAGTGATAGCGAATAGACGCGTCGAAGGAAACAGGTTGGCTCTGTTGACACCTATGGAAGATGGACTGGAGTTTCAGCAAACCTTCACCAACTTCGTTCTAATGTTTGCTCGAAGGAAGGAGTTTGTTTCAACTATGGCTCCATTTGCTCGACGGCAGGTGGGTCCAGCATGGTTCACAAGGCCACATCCAAGGGCGTCGAGTGGTCCTAATGTTGACGAACACACAATACTGTGGGAGGCGTTCCTTACACCAAGGATCATGCCTCTTCGATTCAAGAGTTCTAAGACTCATCTGAGTCTGATTGCATACCAACCAAACCTGGTATCTCGCCAGTTTGGTATTATCCAAACCCTACCTTCTCCGATTTTTCAAAGAGAGAAGTCAATGTTGTACTTCTGCAATGATTATACAGAAGAAGCTGCCATCAAGCATATCGGAAGATATGCTGGTCGAACAATCCTCTCGCTGTTTGACTACCAGCTCAATTTCCTTTGCTCACCATCCTTCGAGGAGTGGTGGAAAAGCTATTATGCTGAGTACTTCTTCGACGAGAAGGACTTCATGGATGAGCTGCAGAAGTATTTTGTCCTTGTGTTGGACAAAATAAAGAAATGTAAGTTCATGTTCTCACATTACTTTTTGTCTTTTTCGACTGCTAGCCTGTTAATTTTTCATTTGCTTTCAGTTGTTCGAAAGCCTGTAGCCAAGAAGGCTACAGAAGGCCAACAAGGAGGAGGCCCTTCAACAAAACCTCCACCGCCGGCGAAGACTACAGCGCCGGCGAAGACCACAAGCAACCAACAGGGGGAAGGCTCTTCGAAGAAGCCTTCTATATCGGTAACCAGACTTTCTTCATTTTTCTTCTGGCTTCCGATTTTTGATTTTCGATGTAATTATTAAATCGAATTCCTATTGGTTTTCTAGGCACCTTCGCCCAAGAAACGGCCAGGACTGGTGGTCGAATCTGGGAGTGATGAAGAAAGTGATTCCCCTCCTGCCCCTCTAAAGAGGCGAAAGTTGACGAAGGATGCTTCTGTTCCTGCTCCTGCTCCTGAAGGTCGAACTGTCAAAATAAAGGTTGCTGTGAGAAAGCCTAGGCCACCTCCAGTGATCATCGAGGAACCAACTGAGGAGGAACTAAACATTCTTCTTAACAAGCCTGTCGAAAGCGACAATTCCAGCCCTGGGGCTGAAGCTAATCCACAGGTAATCCCTTAGACCCTTTTATAACTTAGGTATAGATACCCATATTCGATTGTGTCTCTTTCGATCTCTGAAGATTCGTCTTCTTTCCCTTTTCAGGACACTACTGAAAGTTCTCCGCCAAGGACCTCAGAAACGCTGGAATCTGCTGAACTTAGCAGGCCTCAGGAAAAAGGCTTGGGCAATGACGAAGCCCATACTGAGAATGAGGCCAATGCTGAAACGGTAGAAAAACCAACAGAGGAACCTCTGGTGGAGGAACAACAGCCAGAAACAGTTCAGGTGGTGGATCTGTCAGAAGAGAATCATGAAGAAAGGGACCAAGGCAATGCTGGCGAAGAAAATCAAGATGCTGCTGACGAAGAGAACCAAGGTGGCACTGGCGAAGGACACCAGGGTGACGCTAGCGAAGAACACCAAGATGACGCTGGCGAAGGGCCCCAGGGTGATGCTAGCGAAGAACCACAAGTCGACGCTGGTACTGCCCCAGTCCGAGTCGAAGAGCAACCAGTCGAGGCACCTAACACTCAAGAACCTCAAACCCAAGACAATGCTGTTGCAAAGGTTACCTCAACGAAGCACAGGTCGAAAGAGGACTTGGAACTCTTGAAACAAACTGACCCTGTCAGCTACCTCAACGCAATCATCGAGAGCAAGAGTTCGTCTGACGCTAGTCAGGAAGTTCCTACCCTGTCGGGGAAGTCTACTGAAACTTCTCCCCTTGATGATGCTTTGGCGAAGGTTAAGGCCCAGTTCTTCAAGAGGGACTTGATGAAGGCTTTAGAGGGGGACCCCACTGCTCCATCATGCTTGAAAGAGGTCTTGAATGCTGTCGACTTTGAAGCTGTAGCCCCAGAAGTCTCAGGCTTGATCATGGAGTTACACTCTATGATTGATCAAGTCTCAGCAGATTACAGGCGCCAAAGGGGGTTTAACAGTCAGCTTGAGGTGTTGTATGGCAAAAGCTCCTCTGCGTGGACTGCTGTCTCATATTCGACTTCTCGAATTGCGGAGTTGTCGAAACAAAAAGCGTCTGCGCAGGAAGAAGTCGATGCCATTGATCGAGAGAATGCTTCCTTCCGGGCACAAATCGCAGAAATAGAGGCGAAGATAAACGCCAACACTGTACGCAAGGAGGAACTTCTTTCGACCATCTCAGACACCGAGAGCCAAACTGAGATCAAACAAGGCCTGGAATTCGCTGAGAGGGCCCAAAGCCTCGACGCTCAGATTGCCAAACTAGTGCAGGAGAACGCCTGGTGCAAGAAGAGGTTGGAGCTGCAACAAGCCAAGTATCTTCGACTCAAGAACTCTCTTACCTTTTGATTGATTCTCTTTTGTAACCATATTCTGTAATCGTTATTCGACAACAATTGCCATCTTGGCTGAAATTTATAAAATTTCTATTTTGGCATTTTTATGGTTAATTTAGTCTTGTTCTTTTATTATTTTATTTTTATCTCTTGAAGTATAGGTTTGTATTTTTTCAAATATTTACCATTTACTCTCAAGAGCCTTTTATCTCCACCTAACTCTTCGACTTCATAGGCTCCACCAGAAAAAGTTTGGATAACTCTGAAGGGTCCTTCCCATTTGGGTGACCATTTCCCCATGCTTCGATCCCTTCGATCCATGGGAAGAATTACCTTCCAAACTAGTTCTTCAGGCAAAAATACCTTAGGTTTTACCTTTTTATTATAAGAATCTTCTACTCTTTTCTTCTGAAGCCTGAGTAGGTCGAGAGCGCGTAATCTCTCTTCGTATAAATCCACCAGTTCGTCCAACATCATGTTCCAATAAACTTCAGAAGGAATATCATAATGCCTCTGAACCCTTGCAGATTGAAGACAAATTTCTGCTGGTAACACTGCATCATGGCCAAAAGTTAGCCTATACGGTGTTATACCAGTGGCTTCTTTTGGGGACATTCGACAAGCCCATAAGATCTGGTCTAACGTCTTATGCCAATTCTTTGGTTTCTTCCCAACATGTTTCTTTATCAAGCCAATCACCACTTTGTTAGCTGCTTCGACTTGACCATTCGCCTGTGCATAATAAGGCGTGGATGTTAGGAGTTTGAAACCTGTTTCCTGAGCAAATTCCTGCATCTTTCGACCAGTGAAAACTGACCCTTGATCAGTTGTTATCGTCTCAGGGATTCCATATCTAAAGATAATGTTCTTTTGAATAAATTCAATGACATTTTCCTGGTCTACATTGACTAAAGGGACAGCTTCGATCCATTTAGTAAAGTAATCAATGCCTACCAATATGTATTTCTGACTCTTTGATGATGCTGGTCGAATCTCTCCAATGAGATCCAACGCCCATCCTCTAAAGGGCCAGGGCTTCACTATCGAGTGAAGTTCGCTTGCTGGTACATGTTGGATGCCTGTATGAACTTGACACTCTTGACAACCTTTGGCGAACTCAACACAATCTTTCAGCATAGTGGGCCAATATAGTCCTTGTCGAAACAACAACCATTTCATCTTATGGCCTGCTTGGTGAGCCCCACATGCCCCAGCATGCGTCGTCGAAAGGGCTATGTATGCTTCAGTTTCACTTAAACATTTCAGCAACACCCCTTCAGGCGTCTTCTTGAATAACTCATTACCCATGAGTACAAAACTCAACGCCCTGTATTTTGTTTTTCGTTCTGTCGAAGCTCCTGGATTTTGAAGATAGTCCACAATAGGTTTCCTCCAATCTTGATCTGACAAATTATCAATGAACGAAATCTCGAAGTTACTGTGATCAGCATATCCTAGTCTCGTCGATTCCAAGTCTGATGGTGATAGACAAGTTGCTTTTATCTTTTCTCGAACTTCGATTGCTCTTTGTAATTTCGTTTTTGAAATCTTATACCCAGATGCAATTTGTGCCAAGTCATTGGCTATTTGATTTTCGACTCTGGGTATGTGTCGAATATTGATCGTTTCAAATTTTTTCAATAAACGATTTGCTATCACAAAGTACATAATGAGATTCTCTCTTATGCATTTATATTCTTTTGTGACTTGCTTAATGACTAACTCTGAGTCTCCCATTATTTCGACTCGAGTTGCCCCCAATTCCAACAATATCTCAAGGCCAGTAATTAGAGCTTCATACTCAGCCTCATTGTTCGAACAAGAACCTGATATTTTGTACTTGAATGTTGTTGGAATTTTATCTGGAGAAATAATCAAGACTCCTACTCCTGTTCCATCTTTATGGCTGGAACCATCGAAGTAGAATTTCCAAGGCTCTATCTCCACATAATTAATATCCTCGACTTGAATTGAGTGGTCGACTATGAAGTCTGCAACCACTTGTCCTTTTACTGCCTTAAGAGGCATAAAGGTCAAGGAGTATTCAGTTAATGCTAATGCCCACTTGCCAATTCGACTATGCAAGATAGGTTTCGACAACATATATTTGAAAACATCAAAATGAGACGAAACATAAACATCAACTGGTTTTATATATTGCTTGAGTTTTGTACAAGAAAAATACAGACATAGACACAATTTTTCAACTTCGCTATATCTAGTTTCTGCATCATTCAAAACTCGACTGAGATAGTAAATGGGTCTTTCGACTCCATTCTCATCCTCTTGGGCTAACATACTTCCCAGAGTTTTGTCAGATGCAGCTATGTACAATCTCATACTCCTATTGCTACAAGGAGGCACCAAAATAGGTGGCTTAGTGAGGTACCCTTTGATTTTGTCGAAGGCTTCTTGTTGCTCCTGCCCCCATTCGAACCCCTCTTTATTCAGTCGAAGTAAGGGTGAAAAGGCCTGAGCTTTCCCGCTTAGATTAGATATAAACCTCCTTAAGAAATTTATCTTGCCTAAGAGAGATTGCAATTCCTTCTTATTCGATGGCGCTTTCGCTTCCAGAATTGCCTTCGTCTTGTTCTGGTTGATTTCGATTCCTTTCTTGTGGACAACGAAGCCCAAGAAATCTCCAGCTTTCACACAGAACGCACACTTCAAAGGGTTCATCTTCAGACCATGTTCTCTCATTCTTTCGAATGATTGTCGAAGGTGGTCAATGTGATTCTTCCTGGAAACAGATTTTACAACAATATCATCAATATATACTTGCATAAAAGTGTTAATAAAATCATGGAAGATAGTATTCATTGCTCGCTGGTATGTTGCCCCAGCGTTTTTTAGGCCAAAAGGCATCACTACCCATTCGTAAGTGCCCAAGGCCCCAAGGCATCGAAAAGCTGTTTTCGACACATCCTCTTCAGCAATGAATATTTGATTATATCCTGAATAACCATCGAGCATACTCAGGTATTCATAACCAGCGGCAGAATCGACTAGCATTTCCGCCACAGGCATAGGATATTCATCTTTGGGGGTGGCAGCATTCAAATCTCTGAAATCTATGCACACCCTTAACGTACCATTTTTCTTAATCACTGGCACAATATTTGCAATCCATTCGACGTACCTTGTAACACGGATGAATTTGCATTTCAGAAGTCTTTCGACCTCCGTTTTGATCTTCGACAGTATTTCTGGAGCGAAGCGCCTTGGATTTTGCTTGATTGGCTTCTTCCCAGGTTTGATTGGCAACTGAAGTTCTACCAATCCTCTGTCGAGACCAGGCATTTCGTTATAATCCCATGCAAAACAGTCTTTAAACTCTTTCAGCAATTGGATTACTTCCAACCTAAGTTCTGGATCGATTTTGGCGCTGATGTAAGTTGGCCTTTTTTCTGATCCTTCGCCTAAGTTGATTTCTTCTAAAGGGTCTTGTGCTAACATTTTAATGTTGTTCGCCAAGGGGTCCTTTTCGAAGCCCAAAGGCTCATCGTCATAGATGGCGTCGAGCCTCTGTTCCTGCATTTCTTCTGGCATGATATCAGGGGGTCTTGGATCGAAATCCTTTCCTGGGCCTACAGCAGATAATTGTTGATCATTGGCCTGTGTGGCCATGTACTTTACTTCGGCTTCGAGAGCCGTTATCATCTTGGTTTCGGCTACATAAGCCGAAATTCGCTTCAAAGATTGTGACTCAGTCATTATCACTGAATTCACTTCCCCAACCAGTTGGTTGGATATCAGTTAACCCACTGAAGTCTATGTGGGACAAGTCTTCTCTGTCCCATTGGAAACCATGCTCAGGATGCAGGTATAGGGAACAAAAGGTGTTTGGCGCTGGCGCCATGTCGAAGTCAGGTGTTGGACATGGCCCTATGTGAGCCAAGTTCTTGTCGAAATCTGCCACACCCAGGTGATTCACTTCGCCAAGGTAATAGCTTTGATCTGCCTCTATGTTTTCGACCATCCCATCTGGACGCCATAGCAACAGCCTTTGGTGCATCGATGAAGGCACAACGCCAACACCATGAATCCATTCACGGCCTAACAAAAGGTTGTAGTTAGGTTTGGCCGATATGACCATAAACATCGTTGGTCGAAGGATCGACCCCACTTTGATATCTAGCTGGATCACTCCCATGGTGGTCCCTATGCCGCCCTCATAGTTCGACAAAACCATGTTGTGAGGCTTAATGTCCTCATCCCTTTTGCCAATTTTCCTTAGCATAAAATGAGGGATAATATTGATGGTTTCCCCACAATCGACCAATATTTTATTCACAGTAGTTTCTTCGAGTTTAGCCCTTATGAATAAAGGCTTGAGGTGATTTTTCATCGCCTCTGTAGGTGGCTCGAAGAAGCCATTTTGTTCCTCAGTAGTGCCATTGTCCATGACAAAATAGCATACTGGCCTATGTTTGGCCATTTCTTGTTCCACTTCCCAGTCACTTGCTTCGACTTCTACCTGTCGATTGAATTCCCTGGGCAGCATTGAAACTATATTCACCATTATATCCAAAGTATCGTCAGACTCAGCATCGTCTTCGTCTTCGACTTCACTTTGGTTAGGCCAAACTAGCCTGTTGGTAACTGGCTCTCTCTCTAGAGGCTTCCTTTGTTTCCTTTGAGGAGCATTCGAACTAGTTTCTGCCTTAGGTTCGTTGGCAGCCTCCCTTTCAGCTTTTCGTCTCCTTTGATATCTCCTCCATTGAGATCGAGACATAGGATTTTTACCCTTGTAGTTGCTGGACACTTGTGCAACCCTAGGTGCAGCAACTTGAGGCTCTCTCTTTTGAGTCAAAGAGGAACCTCTTGGCACATCGAAAGAATGCCATTTCTCCTCACTTGGCCTTTTCCGGCCAGAGGTTTTGTACCAAGTGTCTACTGGCACATTTGTTGGAGGCCTAAAAGTCAATGGCCTCTTTTCTTGGTTAGAACCTCTTCTGGGATCATGTCGAAGGTCAGCATTCTCCCTTCTCTTATTCGCTGCTCTCACGCCTTGAATGTGCTCAGCATCTTTTTTATCAAAGATCGAACTGCATCTCGGACACAGCATCACCTCTGATTTCTTTTTCTGGCATCTTTGTAAAAAATCTGCCAAGTTTTCGTTTTTCCGAGGGAAAGCAGTCTTATTAGCCTGTTCTTGCCTCATGGCCTCTTCTGATGCTTTTGGGTCAGAAAGTTCGACCATGTTGATATTCATTGTATCTTTGTTAGCAAGGGTTAACTGCTTCATTTGTACCTCCAGATTCTCCGTCTGGCCTTGAACGGTGGCCAAGTGGGAACTGGCTTTTGATCCAGTTTTTTGTGCTTCAGCGGTCTCCGACTTCGGGTTTTCGACCGCTTTCTGGACAGCTTCAATTGTCTTCCTGGATAAATTTCCAGAAAAACTGCCAAAGATTGGCATGTTGATGTGGTCCTTTGAGACTTCGACCATGGTAATTCCTGGCTTCTTCTACTGGATCCTGGTTGCCTCTATCACGTTCACCTCAGAGGGTTCAGCATAGTGGGCTTCAGCCTTCAGTGGATTGGAGTCGATAGCCATGGGGGATTTGTCTGCAAACTTTAATCTCCCTTCCTCAATAGCGTCTTGCACAAGATTCCTGAAAAGAAAACATTGAGAAGTTTTATGGCCCAAAAAATTATGATATTTGCAAAAACCTCTCTTCTTTCTTTGATCAAGAGGAGGCACTTTTACCCCTGGGGGTACTATCATTTGGCCATCTTTAACTAGCAAGTCGAATATTTCATCACATTTTGTGATGTCAAAACTATAAGTCTTTTTTGGGAACCTATCGTTGGTCCTTTCTGGACCAATGGGATTTTTCCCATTTGAGGGGACTAACAGTTTACAAGAGTATGGTGGCCCTTGTTTTAGTTCTGCTAAATCGACTTCTCCTTCTTCGACAGTTAAAGTATCGTCGAAGGATTCTAGATCTTCGTCGTCCATCTCAACGTACGCTATTCTCTCTCTCTTGTGAGTTTTCGTTGCCTTAGCTTTTTCAGCTTTGAGGCGTTCTACCTGTCGAACTCTATCGGCCAGTTGGGCCATGTCTCTTAGGTATTGGGTGTCTAGCTTCTTCCTAATGGAATAATCTAAACCGCCTGCGGCTATTTCAACCAACTCATGTTCTGGAACTTGTGTAAAACATCTCGCCTTGAGCAACCTAAACCTATTTAGATATTCGTCTATAGGTTCGGTGAAACGTCTCTTCACACTGGCCAGTTCTTTCAGGCTTATCTTGGTTTGCCCCATGTAGAATTGTTCATGGAACAATCTTTCCAACTGGGTCCAATGATGGATCGAATTGGGGGGAAGAGTTGTAAACCAAGTAAAAGCGTTCTTGGTTAAAGAACTTGGGAAGTACTTGATCCTTAGGTTTTCGTTATTCGAAATGTCTCCCGCTTCGATCAAATATCTCGCCACATGCTCGACAGTAGATTCTGTCGTGTCCCCAGAGAACTTAGTAAATTTGGGGACTTTGCATCTAGGAGGTAAGTCCGTTTGTAACACGTATTCTGACAATGGAGATGTAAAGTTGGGCCTTCGAAAGCCCATGTTCATCCCATTCTGAGTCATGATCCTTTTGATCATGGTTTCCAGATTGTTTTCCAAACCCATGTTTTGGTATTGGATATGCTGAACCACTTCGTCAGCATTTTGGCTTCTATTAACTAACCTTACCTCTGGGGCTATTACCCTAGGTTCTTCGACAGGTTGTTCCAATCGTGCCCTAAGGTTTTCTTCGACAGGCTGTTGAGCCTGGTTAATGGTGGTTTCTTCCTCTAAAAATATCCCCTGATTTCCCCTTATTTGCGCCCTTTGGGGATGTCGAATAGGTTGGGGTACTCCAAAGAAGTCAGCCAAACGCGTCATTTGTGCTGTCACTTGCTGATTCGATTGAGTAGTGTTTTGTATTAGAGGGTTTAGCACTGTACTCATAGTTTGTGCCAACATTTGCACCATATCATGGTTGCTTTCGTCCATCTGTTGCCTCAAGACTGCTGTCGAGGCATTTGTGAGGCCATGGGCTACTTGGGACGTTCCTCCTAAGAGTTGGGTCCTATTTCTATTCGCCATGCCTACTCTAGAGCCTTGGAGTGGCGAAGAGGCACTCACGAAAGGGTCTGAAAAAGTGGACGCAGCATTCGTCAGGCTTGCCACTTCGGAAGTTGGCATACCATAGAATGGAATAAATCCTGGGGGAACGAAAGGCCTTGTGCCTAAATTTCCCCTTGTAGGGGGAGTTCCCAAAGGTATCCTGGGGCCTGTTAACGAAGGTATTGGCCCCGTGGTTGTGACCGATACTGCTGGTGTCGAACCAACATTTGTCGCTTCACTTACGGTCATACTAACCGTTGCTCCCACACTCGTTTGTGGGATTTCGTTATTTTTTGGCGGATTCGCCATCTCTTCCCTTCTTCTGGCAGTATTGCTATCGTTAGTGTATATTCTACCACTTCTCAATAACATACAACTCGAAAAGATGAGATTATTTTCAACAATCAACACACGGTCCCACCAGGTGTGCCAATTTGTTTACCTTGGGTTTTGGTAAACAACCGCTGATCCTCCAAATGGTTACTTATTTGGTTACTCGCAGGATCGATCAGATTGATCCTAGGACATAGGTTGATTTTGAAGTTTGATTGAATTGGATAAGGCTTTAAATAAATTGCATAAAGGAAAGACTTGGTAAAATAAACAAGGCTTTAAAGTAAAAGGTTCGACAAGAATGTAAAGGAGAAAGTAAGTAAATTTCTGGAAAAGTAAATGACTTTAATTGATAAAATTGGTGTTTCACACATACATTTCTCAACAATTCTTTCTCACACGCTGGGTACTTGAATCTATATGAGTGACTTTGTATAGAATTGTGAACACACGCGAGAAACTACATGTCTACTCCTATTTATACTAAGATATCCCAAGTAACCGTCAGGCAGTTACACTGCTTCGAGATCAATCCACTTGGCACGTTCTCCACGCTCGACGCTCCAGATCCTTGCACGTTTGCATGTGGTAACTGCTGGAAACCGTTTTCCCTCCAAACGCTTGAATTTCAAACTGCTCCACTCTGAACCATCGAACACTTTCGTCAAGAGACATCTTCGACGAGAAACTCCTTCGACGTCGAAGGCAACCAGCCTTCTTCCTTGGAAGAAATCTTCTAAGTACTTTGCCATCTTTCGACGGGCACTTCGACAGACTTAGCCAGTCGAAAGCATTTTTTAGCTTTTAATGTTTGTTATCAATCAAAACAAAGGTGTCGAATTTAGGAGCCAACACTTCCTCACCTTCGTCTTCGGCTTGGTAGATTATATTTTCATAATCACAGAAAGCCATAGCAGAACCGTTACCCGTGGGATCTCGAATGGATGTAGACCTGCATTGTGAGTGTGAGTGTGTGTAAGAGTATAGTTATCTTTGAAAGAAATGAAAATGTAAAAGAGAAAAATAATGAGCACAAAGTTTGTATGCAAAAAACGTCCATGATTCATTGATGTCATATGGAAATGAGATAATAACCCTTGCAAATGGACCATTGTGCCTCGGGTAAGACACAAGGTTTTAAGAGTCTGAATTATTTTAATATTACAGATCCGACAAAATCTAAAGACAAGTTACTGTGGGATAAAAGTGATTAGGATGAAATCTCTAGCCTCCTAGTTGTTGAGCCCTCCACTGAGAGTTGGGAAAGTCTAGTCCTCCAGGTTATAGCTGTCTTCATCATCCTCCACTGCATTGGCTTCGCGGTTGCTGATCTTCAAAGGTGGTCCTCTGGCATGAGCGCAACGTACAACTTTCTGGGCACTTGAAGTGAAACCTAGACCAAATTTATCAGATTTATATGGGATATCTGGGAGTTAGCCCCAAATAGTGCACCCACCTTCTTCTATCACTGCCTTGGCATCCTTCAAAGATGACATGTTGAGCGGAGGCCTTGTAATCTTGTGGATTTGAGACACAACCTTAGTTACTGCCACAGTTTGCGGGACTTCTTCAAAGAGCTGGAGTGGAGTTTCAATAAATTCACCATCTAATTCCACATATCTGAAGGAATTTATATGGATGACCATATACTTTTCTTCTCCATGAACTGTGATGATTTTCCCCTGAATTGGATATTTCAGCATTTGATGCAATGTAGAGGTAATGGCACAAGCATTGTGAATCCACGGTTGGCCTAATAAGCAGGAGTATGAAGGGCGAATATCCATTACATAAAAAGTTGAATCAAATTTTTGGATTTCGACTTTTATGGGGATGTCCACTTCCCCATGCACCATCCTTTTTGAGCCGTCAAAGGCCCTCACTACTATGTTGCTCGGTTTCAATGTCAATCCCTCACAGTCAAGCCTATCAAGAGCCTTTTTAGGCAACACATTCAGATATGAACCGGTGTCCACCAAAACATGAGCCAAGGTTGTTCCCATGCGTTTGACTAAGACATGCAATGCCTCGTTATGCTTCCTCCCTCTTGGCGTTAAATCAGCATCTGAAAAACCTAAACCATTATCTTCAGTCAAGCTGGCTACACAGTCTTGGAACTGATCGGCAGATGTTTCCTGGGGTACATGGGCAGTTTTCCGGAATGTTACCAAGGCCTTTGCATGAGCCTCGGAACATAATAATAAAGCCAGCATGGAAATTTTTGATGGAGTTTTCCCCAGTTGCTCGACTATGTAATAATCGCTTCTTTTTATGATCTTTAGAATTTCCTCCATCTCTTTTTTGGAAGTCTTAGGGATAGCTACTGATTATGCCTTCATCCAGACATACTCAACCAAAATACCTTTACCTCGAGTCTCGGTTGACTCGGCAACAGGAATGTCAGTAGGGGTGATAACAGGGATTGTAATAGTTTTGTCAACAGGAGTATTATCAGAGATGATTGTAGGACTAGTGTTGTACCCCAAAATTTGCCCTCCCATATTCTTCAAGAAATTGCCAAGTCATGCTTCAAAATTCCCCAAGGGTTGCACAGTTCAAAGGCCCCCTTAACAGTCAAAATTAGGGTTTTGGTTCTGATCAAGAAAATGAAGTTTCCAAGGGTCCAATCAAGTCCCACATGCCTATAAATATGGTCAAGCATCCTCATACCAAGTTTCAAGACTTTCAGCACAAAATTGCACAGTCAAAAACCCTAATTGCACTACAGTCAACTACAGGGGCAAAATGGTCATTTGACAGTCAAAAGTCCAAATTTTTTGTCAACATCTCATTTTGAAGCCACAAACATCATTTGATCAATTCTTGATCATGATTCTCAAAGCTTGGCTCAAAAATCATCAAGATGCAAAAGTTTCCTTATTTGGACAGTTGAAAAAGTCAACTGTAAATTGACCAGGGCATAACTTTCACATGGATTATCAGAAAAATTCCATCCAAAGCTCATTTTGAAGAGGAAGACATTTCCTACAACTCCTCTTCATACTTCAAGTCCAAGAAATGCTCTCACAAAAAGTTATCAATTTCAACATTATAGGTCATTTTCAAAAGTCAACAAAAAGGGACTTTAGGTCAAAGGCCATAACTTGAGATTGGTAAATCCAAATGACATGGGACCAAAGGCATTGGTTAGAGGACTCAAAGACCTTTCCAAAATGTCCAAGAACATGAGCAAAGCTTAAATATTGAGCAAGTTATGCCTTGTGGAAGTTGGGAAATTTTTGGATATTTTGAAAAGTCAACATTGATTCAAATGACCTAAAATTGCTAATGGGCCTCTTTTTCTTCCACAATTCATCATCCAAGACATGCACACGACCATTTGGCCCAAAGGGAAGTTTTTTATTATTTTTATTTATCTATTTGAATTTTTTATTACAATTAATTCATTTAAACTAAATAAAATATGAAAAAATACTAAACTAATGAACTCAAATCCTTTTGTGCAGAAAATACTCTCATTGGACACTCAAGATTCGTGCATAATTATTTTTGGAAGGTTTTGTCATGATTTGATAGCAAAAGCATGTGAAAAAGATTTGAAAATCATGGTTTAAAAATCAAATATCATATTCATTAATTCATGGATTTTGATCAAGTTTTTTTAACCCTAATCACTCTCCTATACATACACAAGCAAGACCTAATCCTCCTAACCAAAAAGCTGCGCTACAGACCAAGCACTAAACTTGAGTTTTTGGTTAAAAAAGTGAAAACTGAAAATAGGGTTAGAGGACGATTCAAGGCAAGGTTTTTATCCCATCACCTTCCTGAAGCTTCAAGGAAGGATTTCCAATCAAAATCATTCATTCTAACGCCCTAAATTGGTAACACGAGTGCAGCCTGTACAGAGAAAATTTCACATTCTTGCATCTCAATTCATGCGCATTTAGCAATTTTTAATATATGATTTGTGTTCATTGTTCAATTCTGAAGCTAACCCAACTGCTTAATTGTGTTTTCATCACCTCTATGCGAATCTACCATTGATACAGATTAGGGTTCTTGGAGGTCCAAATTGGGCGTTTAGTAATATGGTAAAATTAGGACACCTGAATACCACCATTAGAATTAGCAGGCTTGGACGAAGAGAACGAGACCATCGCGCCTAATTTATGAGGCCCTAGGGGCTAATCGCTATTTTTCAGAAACTGGCCTAAGGGAACGTTTACAAAACCGTTGCCAATGTTTGTGTTTCAGAAAAAAAATAAAGCAACAAAGAAGATGACCCCTGTGGCGCTCAATGATTGGCCTATTTAAATTTCACGCTAATTCTCCACTAACGCGTTATTTTATTTTATAAATTTTGTTTGTTATTTAATCTACAGATGAACAAGACAGCTCCACTGGCAAGCGCGTTGGTTGGTAATGTTCAAGACCTGGGTTCGAGCCCCAGGTCCCCACCCCCTTTCATATTTTTCTTCATGTAATATTCATATGCAATTTCAATGTAGTGGACCACTGTACGCCTTCAAAATCAAGCCGTTCACTTGGCCAATGAGATCAATCAAAGGGCCACGATCTGGGGAACATGATGCACTCTAGTCAACGCGTATACATGCTAGTTGGAAAAGTCCACCAGGCCAAAGCTATTGGGCTTAAATTGCTAACCATTTACCTCACAACTGGGGACAACACCCCCCTGAGGTTTGCAATATTTTTTTTTTCATTTTTTTTTTACTTTCAATTATTATTTTTAATTAATTCTGTTAATTTAATTATTTTTCATAAAAACACCAAAACCATAAAAAATCAGAAAAGATGAAAAAATAATAAATATTTTATTTTAGTATTTTTGTAAATAAATTGCATTAATTAATTTTAGTTATTAAATTAGGTTTAATTGTAATATTTTCATAACAAAAATCTAAAATTGGTAGACTTAGGGTTTAATTAATTTTTTATCCCTTTTTATTTTCTTTCATAATAATTAAATATTTACTATTACTTATTTTTGTAATTAAATTGCATGTAAAATAATTAGGGTTAATTTTAGGTTAAACTTTAATATGTTTTCATAATAAAATAAAAATTGTAGAATTAGGTTTAATTGCATTAAATTCTCCTAAATACCAAAAAATACCAAAAACTAATTTCTTTTTAATTTTATTAATTTAATAGTAATTTGATTTAATTCCATTAAAAAGGGTCCAACGCCCTCGTTTTTAATTCTTACTTAATTCTCATATTTATTTCCTTTTTCTTTTGGTTACTTATGTATCTCTCCCAAAGCCGTGTGATTAATTTCTCGCACTTTACTTTTACCTTTTAATCCTTTATTTCTTCCGTCAAATCGGGTCCTGGAAACTTTGGCAATGTGGACCCGCGCCTTTTGTAATAGCTTTAGAACTTTTAATTTCTCGTGATTTTTAACTGTTAATAAATGCATGCAAGAATGAATGAAAAAATAAAAACAAACGCATAGATCACTTTGACATGAACAAGATAAATGCAAATGAACATGACACACAAATCACACACCACCCCTAGGGTACGCCTCACTGTTGCCTTGCCTCGAAAGGTGATCATCAAGTAGAGGATGTTTTAGTAAGTCCTCATGATCCGAGAACCTGGCATGAGGGTAGCTTCTAAGGTGTCTTCCCATTGCTCTGGTGATCACCATGTCCCGAACCTCGAATTGACCCGAACACCTCCAACGGTGGTGCTACCTACCTCTCAATGGTGGGATGGCACTACTTTAAAGGACATCTACACAGACGAATTCCTTAGGGTAGGTAGACGACTCATAGATACTTGCTCTAATTTCAAAACAAATTCAAAAATACTTTTCGCACCGACATTTTCAAAAAGCTTTCGAAAGCATTTTTTCAAACACTCTTGAGGACCGATACAAGAGTCGAACTGGAATTTTCAAAGAAACTTTTTAAAACCCACATTGAAAAGCAAACAAACCATTTTTGAAAACAAAATGAGCAAGTATCTAAGAGCCCATGGATAACCATGGATAGAAAGGGTGCTAACACCTTCCCTTTCTATAATCTACCTCCCGAACCGAGAGCAATCTCTTTAAGGAATTTTTGTGTGCTTTTGTCCTTTCCATTTGGAGAAAATAAAAGACGGTGGCGACTCTTGCTTCCGCGACATTTCGCGATCCAGTGTTAAACAGTCAGTTCCATATCCACCGATCACAGAACTGGCGACTCTGTTGGGGATAAACTTAAAGTGAGGTGTACCTTAGGATTAGTTCATAACTGTGTTTTCAATTGCTTTTCTTGTTTGCTTTAAATTGTGGGACTGTCTTGGGAGTTCTATAGATCCTAACCCGGATCTGGGGATACCTTCTTAGAAAGTAGCAACAAGGTTGTGAGGGAACTCTGCGGGGTATACCGACATGGTTGAAACAGTCTGCTACGTTGATGTGGCACTTTGGTGTGTACCGGTAACCCTTGAGTTCAGTCAAGGAGAGTACGGGGCCTCCGCGTGGTGTCGTGAAGCATCAACAGACCTTAGGAACCTTAATTGAACCATCTTGGCCTCTTTAGGGTAATGAGATAACTGACTTTGGTGCAGTCCGAGGTTGGTTGATACTCGATACTACACTCAATTGAGGGTTGCTTTCCTGGAATATTTCGGTCGACAGTTCAGTGGCTAAATCGAAACGATGAACAATGAAAGCAATCCCGTGATATTGGGACCTTTAGAACCCGGTTACTTCTAATAGGACAGGTTGAGCCCACCAACTTCAAGAGGGTAATACCCAGACCCCATGCTGGCCTGAACTCTAAGGGTTTCTCTTGTGTGACTTGTGTGCCTTCGTACTTGGCTACTTGCATGCTTGTTATTTGACACTTGAGTTTCTTGCAGGTTTTGTTTATAGTCCTTAATTAGGATTCATAACAAGGTTTACTAAGTTTCTTGCAGGTTTCATTTATAGTCCTTAATTAAGACTCATAACAGGTTTTACTTGAGCTTCTTGCAGGTTTTGTTTGTAGTCCTTAATTAGGACTCATAACAAGGTTTACTAAGTGTCTTGCAGGTTTCGTTTGCAGTCCTTAATTAGGACTCATAACAGGTTTTACTTGAGTTTCTTGCAGGTTTTGGCTTGCAGTCCTTAATTGGGACTCATAACAGGGTTACTTACATTACCCCCATGCATAGCATAACATCATACCATTGCATACATCCTAACCCATTTCAAGGATCTCAAGGGATTGTGATGCAGGTCATGATAAATCAAACATCTAGCAAGGGGCAAAGAGGATTTATTTTCCCCTAGCCTAGGTTGTCAGGGGCTATGACCCACTTGATATGGTGAGCTTTGACTCCTGAAGAAGGTTCCCCTAGCCAAGGTTGTTTGGAAAGCAAAATAAGGTTGATGACTTGAGTCAAGGGCTACGACCCACTTGATATGGTGAGCCTTTGACCCTTGGAAGAAAGACTCTCAACAAATATGAAGTTTCTTTCAATCAAGCTACCGGATCCAGATGCTAACAAATTTTCTTGTCTACCCCGCGAGGTCCTTGAAAACATCGCATGCATGACATACTCATCGTTGCATAACAGGTATCCTTGTTGCAGATCACTTACCTTTCTCGCTGTTTATTTCAGCAATGGCTTCACAACCAGATAACCAGGACCTTCTTGCTCAAGAAACTCGGTTCGGGGAAATCCTCCTGAATCTATCCAAGGGACAGGAGGAGCTAAAGACACTTCTCATGGAGACCTTTGTCAGGAACCGTGCTGAGGATGAAAGGCTGAAACACCTACAAGCTGAGGTGGATGCATTGAGGGTCCAGATGCTGGGGCAGGGGACTGCCATTCAAGGGTTAGCTCAAAGACAAGATGAGCTCTGGTTTCTCGTCAACCAACTGCTTCAGGGTAACCAACTGGGGCAAAAGTCTAAGGGTAAAAAGCCAGTCATCGTTCAACCACCTTTGAGACGAGGAGGTAAGGGGAGAGCTCCTCAAATGGCTCCAGTGTCACAAATTCAACATCACAACCAACAAAAGAGCGAGAGAAGGCAGTTTACTCGGCTCAGCATGACCTTATCCCAGATATTGCCACAGTTGCTGGAGACCAAGCTGGTAACTCTAAAAGAAGCTCCGAAGAACCAAAGTACAACGTCACCGAAGTATAACCCCAACGCCCGCTGCGCTTATCACTCTGACAGCCCGGGGCATACTACGGATGATTGTTGGAGCTTGAAAAATAAGATCCAAGACATGATCGACGCTGGAGAGATTCAGTTTAAAGTACCCAAGACTCCCCACGTGATCACTGCTCCCTTTCCAAAACATGGCTAGGATTGAGAAATTTTTGTTCATTCGAATGTTCAAGTTGCAATTCTCTTTTGTTCAAACATTTACTCATGTTAAACATTGTTATTTCATTAATGCATCGCATATGTCTGTTCTAAAACAATATATTCGTATTCACTAAATGCAAATTATTTTCATATTTTTTCTGATGATCAACTCTTAAATAATAACTCTAAGCCTCTTGAGGGAGGATGACGAAAACGATACCACGGTCTTTACAGTATGCTTTTGAACAGACCCCGCTGATGAGGTACAGGCATTGTTTCAAATCCCTAAACACTGGAGTTATAAGGATGATAATCCCTCGTCAACCCCTCTGAGCCAAAGAAGTATGAGTTTTCTTTTCGAAATTTAAAACCCTTAATCATAACCGGGGGCAGGGTAGTCTCTCAGTTGATCCAAGTGCATAACGAATGGCACCAAAGAGGTCCTTACAAAAAGGAAGACAGTGATGATTTCGAATAATCAATAAAGAAAGGCAGTCATTATCTCGAAAAATAAAAACCCATTAAGTCAAAACCCATGAAGGAGACTTACAAAACTGGGGCATCCCGCTGACTGTAATTCCAAACAAGGAAACAGTTCAGGCAAAAAAAAAAGAAAGGGATAACAAAAATCAGACAAAAAAAGGAGGTCTTACAAACCCTCAACGAAAAAGGAATGACTGCCTAGTCAAAATAAATTGTCAACATCCGAACCATCACCGGAATATCAGAGCAAAGACTCAAACACGGTCTAACACACGATCAGCTGAGTTTAGGCTTAAAGAACGTCACGAAGAGCGGGTGGGTACAAATAAAATTTGAGCCTTTATCCTTTGTTTCTTAAACCATGAACCAGGCCACGTTATAACCCTTAAAAGTCCTAGCTGAAGCATGGGTTAGTTCGAAAGCATATTGTTACGAAAGGTATCCTGACTCCTTAAGGCCTACGGTAAATACGGAGTTGACATCACGCTTTACAAACATTCACTTGTTTTATGAAAAAGAATGCATTTTCAAAATCTTCAAGACAGACATAGGCTTTGCATTTTTAACATAACTTTGTTTGCATATGACTTTTTGTTTGAACAGCATAGAAGTTCGCACGACGAATGCCTAATGAACAGAAGTACCTCCAATCAAGGGGGATGACATGATCACGGTCCATTGTCTGGGGCAGTCCAGTCAAGATTCGGAGAATCTCTCAAAGGCCAAATAGCCTGGGGCAAATCTCCGTCCGAGTCACTTGGGGCATTCCAACAATGAATCTTGTCTGATCAAACCTCTTCTAGTGGCATGACAAAACACTTCTAACAGGGGCATCTCCCTACATTCCGAGAATGAGGACATAGTCGAAAAAATACTACGCACAACCAAAGACCCGCTAGGTTGACACACCTAGGCAAAAATAAGGGCTTCCCGACGAACCAAAAGGGTTCGGGCAAAATGAAGGGATGAAATGGAAAAAATCTGTACACCCGGCAAGTCGAAAACCTGAAAAGGCGGCTTGGGCAAAAATGGGTATCCCGGTGGACTGAAAACCCGAAAGGGCAGTCTAGGCAAAAGTTAGGGATCGAGGCGTACGACTATGTCCTGTCATCTTGTCACCTGCCTACCAGAAGAAGGTTGGTCCATCAACAACTATCAGCACCTCACAGGTCTTCCTCTCCCACCTCAGAAACAGGGGCAATGATGAGTTGTCCAAGCGATCTCATGGTTCTGTCCACCAAGGTACCAAGGTAGGTTCAGCTGGAGAACATAACCAGATGTCTCAATTCCCCAGAGAGTGAGCCAGCAAGTCAGTGCACTCTTCTCCAAGCAAAGTTACAATCAAACCTTAAAGAAGTTGGGTATCCTCCAGCAGATCCCAACATTCCCCAGCAGCAATATACAAGCATCCCCGGCAGTCTTGGTCTAAAGATTGTTCCCCGGCGGTATATCAAACATTCAAAGGAATCACTTCCCCCGCAGTTCAAAACGTCCCCAAGAGAGTCCAATTGGCTTCCCCAGGAGAGTCCAATCCAGTGTCCCCAGGAAAGTTGGAATCCATCTCCCCAAGCCGTAAGCTTATCCCCAGTAGATTCTGGAAGCTTATCCGCGCAGAGCACGAACGCGTTCCCCGGCTTTATTCAAAGAGTTATTTCCTTATCAGGATATAACTGGGTTATCCTCAGCCAAAATCCACGGAAAGGTCGTCGTCAACACAGTTCTTTCTTATCCCCAGCGAAGTCTATTAAACACTTCCAACACAGCAAAAATATCCCCAGCAAGTTATTATCAACAACTCAGCAAAGTATCTCTCTCCCCACAGAGTATTGCTTCCCAACAAAATCGTTAGAGTACCTTCCTCCCCGCAGAGTTATTCCATTCGCCAAGTTTATTCCCCAACGGAGTCATCTTCCCCTATCGGTATTCTTGCAACTATCTTCCCCAGCAGAAGCAAAATCCATTCTTCAACATCAGCCCAGGAGTGACTTCCCGGCACCCGTCAAGGATTTACTTTCCTAGACGAAAAAAATACATTCATAAACATCTTCATACATTATAGCATGCATATACGCATCATGAACATACAATCTCACGTATTCAGAGAACATCTCGCATGTCATACCGCATGACATCGCATACAACTAACGCTTGGCTTTTCAGGACAAAAGTCAGTACAAAATTGATTACCATCAATGGTCGCAACTAAAGATCCGATTCCTGAATCTTGCCAGGGTGTATCTGTTGATGACCAATTACCAGATCCGATTCCTGTATCTTGCCAGGGTGTGTCTGAATAGTTCGAGGATCCGATACCTGAATCTTGCCAGGGTGTATCCGTTGAAGACTAGCAATACCAGATCCGATTCCTGTATCTTGCCAGGGTGTGTCTGAAGAGTTCGAGGATCCGATGCCTGAATCTTGCCAGGGTGTATCCGTTGAAGACTAGCATTACCAGATCCGATTCCTGTATCTTGCCAGGGTGTGTCTGAAGAGTTCGAGGATCCGATGCCTGAATCTTGCCAGGGTGTATCCGTTGAAGACTAACATTACCAGATCTGATTCCTGTATCTTTCCAGGGTGTGTCTGAAGAGTTCGAGGATCCGATACCTGAATCTTGCCAGGGTATATCCGTTGAAGACTAACATTACCAGATCCGATTCCTGTATCTTGCCAGGGTGTGTCTGAAGAGTTCGAGGATCCGATACCTGAATCTTGCCAGGGTGTATCCGTTGAAGACTAACAATACCGGATCCGATTCCTGTATCGTGCCAGGGTGTGTCTGAAGAGTTCGAGGATCCGATACCTGAATCTTGCCAGGGTGTATCCGTTGAAGACTAACAATACCAGATCCGATTCCTGTATCTTGTCAGGGTGTGTCTGAAGAGTTCGAAGATCCGATACCTGAATCTTGCCAGGGTGTATCCGTTGAAGACTAGCATTACCAGATCTGATTCCTGTATCTTGCCAGGGTGTGTCTAAAGAGTTCGAGGATCCGATACCTGAATCTTGCCAGGGTGTATCCGTTGAAGACTAGCATTACCAGATCCGATTCCTGTATCTTGCCAGGGTGTGTCTGAAGAGTTCGAGGATCCGATGCCTGAATCTTGCCAGGGTGTATCCGTTGAAGACTAGCATTACCAGATCCGATTCCTGTATCTTGCCAGGGTGTGTCTGAAGAGTTCGAGGATCCGATACCTGAATCTTGCCAGGGTGTATCCGTTGAAGACTAGCATTACCAGATCCGATTCCTGTATCTTGCCAGGGTGTGTCTGAAGAGTTCGAGGATCCGATACCTGAATCTTGCCAGGGTGTATCCGTTGAAGACTAACAATACCAGATCCGATTCCTGTATCTTGCCAGGGTGTGTCTGAAGAGTTCGAGGATCCGATACCTGAATCTTGCCAGGGTGTATCCGTTGAAGACTAGCATTACCAGATCCGGTTCCTGTATCTTGCCAGGGTGTGTCTGAAGAGTTCGAGGATCCGATACCTGAATCTTGCCAGGGTGTATCCGTTGAAGACTAGCATTACCAGATCCGATTCCTGTATCTTGCCAGGGTGTGTCTGAAGAGTTCGAGGATCCGATGCCTGAATCTTGCCAGGGTGTATCCGTTAAAGACTAGCATTACCAGATCCGATTCCTGTATCTTGCCAGGGTGTGTCTGAAGAGTTCGAGGGTCCGATGCATGTATCTTGCCAGGGTGTGTCTGAAGAGTTCGAGGGTCCGATGCATGAATCTTTCCAGGGTGTATCCGTTGAAGGCTAACATTACCAGATCCGATTCCTGTATCTTGCCAGGGTGTGTCTGAAGAGTTCGAGGGTCCGATGCCTGAATCTTGCCAGGGTATATCTGTTGAAGACTAACATTACCAGACTCGACTCCTGTATCTCGCCAGGGCACGTCTGAAGAATTCGAAGATCCGATTCCTGTAACCAGTCAGGACATATCTACACAAAGCATCTGAAAACCAGATCCTGCAACATGTCAGGTACTCATTTTTCTTTTGCAGGTACGCAAGTTCTCGCTAAGGAATCTCTTACGCGATCAACATCCAGATGGCATCTATAATCCCATCATCCTATTCATAAATCTCTAAATGGCATCTATAAGCCCATTTCCACCATCACTGCTACTATGTGAGCGCAAATTTCTGGGCACTCTAGTGTTCAATCATCTTCCACCCTCGGATTACGAAAGGCACGTCAGCCAATCTGCATCCTCAGGTCTAAGAATATTGAACAGGGGCAACTGTTGTACCCCAAAATTTTCCCTCCCATATTCTTCAAGAAATTGCCAAGTCATGCTTCAAAATTCCCCAAGGGTTGCACAGTTCAAAGGCCCCCTTAACAGTCAAAATTGGGGTTTTGGTTCTGATCAAGAAAATGAAGTTTCCAAGGGTCCAATCAAATCCCACATGCCTATAAATATGGTAAAGCATCCTCATACCAAGTTTCAAGACTTTCAGCACAAAATTGCACAGTCAAAAACCCTAATTGCACTACAGTCAATTGTAGAGGAAAAATGGTCCTTTGACAGTCAAAAGTCCAAATTTTTTGTCAACATCTCATTTTGAAGCCACAAACATCATTTGATCAATTCTTGATCATGATTCTCAAAGCTTGGCTCAAAAATCATCAAGATGCAAAAGTTTCCTTATTTGGACAGCTGAAAAAGTCAACTGTAAATTGACCAGGGCATAACTTTCACATGGATTATCAGAAAAATTCCATCCAAAGCTCATTTTGAAGAGGAAGACATTTCCTACAACTCCTCTTCATACTTCAAGTCCAAGAAATGCTCTCACAAAAAGTTATCAATTTCAACATTATAGGTCATTTTCAAAAGTCAACAAAAAGGGACTTTAAGTCAAAGGCCATAACTTGAGATTGGTAAATCAAAATGACATGGGACCAAAGGCATTGGTTAGAGAACTCAAAGACCTTTCCAAAATGTCCAAGAACATGAGCAAAGCTTAAATATTGAGCAAGTTATGCCTTGTGGAAGTTGGGAAATTTTTGGATATTTTGAAAAGTCAACATTGATTCAAATGACCTAAAATTGCTAATGGGCCTCTTTTTCTTCCACAATTCATCATCCAAGACATGCACACGACCATTTGGCCCAAAGGGAAGTTTTTTATTATTTTTATTTATCTATTTGAATTTTTTATTACAATTAATTCATTTAAACTAAATAAAATATGAAAAAATACTAAACTAATGAACTCAAATCCTTTTGTGCAGAAAATACTCTCATTGGACACTCAAGATTTGTGCATAATCATTTTTGGAAGGTTTTGTCATGATTTGATAGCAAAAGCATGTGAAAAAGATTTGAAAATCATGGTTTAAAAATCAAATATCATATTCATTAATTCATGGATTTTGATCAAGTTTTTTTAACCCTAATCACTCTCCTATACATACACAAGCAAGACCTAATCCTCCTAACCAAAAAGCTGCGCTACAGACCAAGCACTAAACTTGAGTTTTTGGTTAAAAAAGTGAAAACTGAAAATAGGGTTAGAGGACGATTCAAGGCAAGGTTTTTATCCCATCACCTTCCTGAAGCTTCAAGGAAGGATTTCCAATCAAAATCATTCATTCTAACGCCCTAAATTGGTAACACGAGTGCAGCCTGTACAGAGAAAATTTCACATTCTTGCATCTCAATTCATGCGCATTTAGCAATTTTTAATATATGATTTGTGTTCATTGTTCAATTCTGAAGCTAACCCAACTGCTTAATTGTGTTTTCATCACCTCTATGCGAATCTACCATTGATACAGATTAGGGTTCTTGGAGGTCCAAATTGGGCGTTTAGTAATATGGTAAAATTAGGACACCTGAATACCACCATTAGAATTAGCAGGCTTGGACGAAGAGAACGAGACCATCGCGCCTAATTTATGAGGCCCTAGGGGCTAATCGCTATTTTTCAGAAACTGGCCTAAGGGAACGTTTACAAAACCGTTGCCAATGTTTGTGTTTCAGAAAAAAAAATAAAGCAACGAAGAAGATGACCCCTGTGGCGCTCAATGATTGGCCTATTTAAATTTCGCGCTAATTCTCCACTAACGCGTTATTTTATTTTATAAATTTTGTTTGTTATTTAATCTACAGATGAACAAGACAGCTCCACTGGCAAGCGCGTTGGTTGGTAATGTTCAAGACCTGGGTTCGAGCCCCAGGTCCCCACCCCCTTTCATATTTTTCTTCATGTAATATTCATATGCAATTTCAATGTAGTGGACCACTGTACGCCTTCAAAATCAAGCCGTTCACTTGGCCAATGAGATCAATCAAAGGGCCACGATCTGGGGAACATGATGCACTCTAGTCAACGCGTATACATGCTAGTTGGAAAAGTCCACCAGGCCAAAGCTATTGGGCTTAAATTGCTAACCATTTACCTCACAACTGGGGACAACACCCCCCTGAGGTTTGCAATATTTTTTTTTTCATTTTTTTTTTTACTTTCAATTATTATTTTTAATTAATTCTGTTAATTTAATTATTTTTCATAAAAACACCAAAACCATAAAAAATCAGAAAAGATGAAAAAATAATAAATATTTTATTTTAGTATTTTTGTAAATAAATTGCATTAATTAATTTTAGTTATTAAATTAGGTTTAATTGTAATATTTTCATAACAAAAATCTAAAATTGGTAGACTTAGGGTTTAATTAATTTTTTATCCCTTTTTATTTTCTTTCATAATAATTAAATATTTACTATTACTTATTTTTGTAATTAAATTGCATGTAAAATAATTAGGGTTAATTTTAGGTTAAACTTTAATATGTTTTCATAATAAAATAAAAATTGTAGAATTAGGTTTAATTGCATTAAATTCTCCTAAATACCAAAAAATACCAAAAACTAATTTCTTTTTAATTTTATTAATTTAATAGTAATTTGATTTAATTCCATTAAAAAGGGTCCAACGCCCTCGTTTTTAATTCTTACTTAATTCGCATATTTATTTCCTTTTTCTTTTGGTTACTTATGTATCTCTCCCAAAGCCGTGTGATTAATTTCTCGCACTTTACTTTTACCTTTTAATCCTTTATTTCTTCCGTCAAATCGGGTCCTGGAAACTTTGGCGATGTGGACCCGCGCCTTTTGTAATAGCTTTAGAACTTTTAATTTCTCGCAATTTTTAACTGTTAATAAATGCATGCAAGAATGAATGAAAAAATAAAAACAAACGCATATATCACTTTGACATGAACAAGATAAATGCAAATGAACATGACACACAAATCACACACCACCCCTAGGGTACGCCTCACTGTTGCCTTGCCTCGAAAGGTGATCGTCGAGTAGAGGATGTTTTAGTAAGTCCTCATGATCCGGGAACCTGGCATGAGGGTAGCTTCTAAGGTGTCTTCCCATTGCTCTGGTGATCACCATGTCCCGAACCTCGAATTGACCCGAACACCTCCAACGGTGGTGCTACCTACCTCTCAATGGTGGGATGGCACTACTTTAAAGGACATCTACACAGACGAATTCCTTAGGGTAGGTAGACGACTCATAGATACTTGCTCTAATTTCAAAACAAATTCAAAAATACTTTTCGCACCGACATTTTCAAAAAGCTTTCGAAAGCATTTTTTTCAAACACTCTTGAGGACCGATACAAGAGTCAAACTGGAATTTTCAAAGAAACTTTTTAAAACCCGCATTGAAAAGCAAACAAACCATTTTTGAAAACACAATGAGCAAGTATCTAAGAGCCCATGGATAACCATGGATAGAAAGGGTGCTAACACCTTCCCTTTCTATAATCTACCTCCCGAACCGAGAGCAATCTCTTTAAGGAATTTTTCTGTGCTTTTGTCCTTTCCATTTGGAGAAAATAAAAGACGGTGGCGACTCTTGCTTCCGCGACATTTCGCGATCCAGTGTTAAACAGTCAGTTCCAGATCCACCGATCACAACTAGGAATAGCCTTTGGAGGAGCAACATCAACAGGAATGATTACGGGTCCAGAAATAGCTTTGGGAGGAGCAATTTCTGGAGAGAAAACCCTTCCACTGCGGGTTATCTTGCTAGTCCCTGCGATGTTACTGATATCGGAGTCAACTTTCTCAGAACTTGAATCTTCAGCAGCTAGCCAATCTTGCTTTATACCGTGGTAGTAGACATCCCCTCCATAATTCCATGGCACGGTTTTGTCTGACGAATACGGGATTGGTTCGAGCATTGTAATTATCAACGGAGCTAATTTAGGAACTGATGTAATTCTAACGGGTCTTTTGGTGGAGACCCTGGAAGAATTGTCAGAAATGGTCACGATGGAAACATCCTTATAAGAAACAGTTGGAACATAAGTCTTTTTGAACAAAATTTCCTTGTTATCTATTAGGCACTGAATGCCTTCTTTCAACAAAGGACAGTTGGTTGGTGAGGATAAACATAAATGACAGCTTTCATCACAGCCTGGGAAAACACCGACATTCAACAAATTCTCTTTGATAGTCAGGAGTGGGGTCACAAGTTCATCAACTGAAGTAACAAACATATCTTCCTCGACGGCGTTGACATCACGGTCGTGTTTGGGCATAGGGGCAGTAATGACATTGGGCTTTTCTGGCGTGTTGAATTCAATATCTTTGGCTTCAAGAAGATCTTGTACTTTGTTCTTTAGAGCCCAACAGTTTTTAGTGTCATGGCCGGAACTCTCGGAATTGTATGCACAATAGGCATTAGGATGATAGTGAGGAGAGGTTGTGTTAGGATTCTTTGGAGCTTCTTTCAAAGTCACTAGACTGGATATTAACAAATGTGGCAATACTTGAGATAGTGTCATATTAATTCGGGTGAACTGTCTGACAGGTCTTTCTATTCTTGGTTGGTTGTTTCTTTGCTGAGCAGGTGCGGGTTTAGGAATCATGGCAGCCCCCACCATTAGACGGTGTTCAGCCCTATCTTGATTTCTCTGAGGACATACAACAATAACTTCTTTTTTTCCGATGAATGGTTTTCTTACAACAGTAGAGGATGCATCTTTTTGAATCTTCCCGTTCTTTATCCCGACCTCTACTCTTTCTTTGGTCAATATCAATTCAGTAAATCCTGTTGATGAACTCCCAATTAAGTGATTGAAGAAAGGTTCGGACAAGGTGCCCAAAAACATATCAACTAATTCTCTTTCAGATAGAGGAGGTTGGACTCTTCCTGCTAAGTCCCTCCACTTTTGCGCGTAGTCTTTGAAGCCTTCACTCGAAACCATGGCCATACTCTGGAGTTGAGTAAGGGTGGGCGCAAGATCAGTGTTGTATTGGTATTGTTTGTAAAAGGCGGCGGCCAGATCTTCCCAGTTATGAACATTGGCTCTTTCTAACTTTTAAAACCAATCAAGTTGAGTTCCGGACAGACTGTCTTGGAAGAAGTCTACCCATAAATCCTTGTCAGCGGTATGAGGCTGGATTTTCCTCACATAGGACCGGAGATGCATTTTGGGACAAGAAACCCCATCATATTTGGCGAACACCGGTGCTTTGAATTTTGGAGGAATGACTATGCCAGATACTAACCCCAACTCCTCAAAGTCCAATCCAGACACTTTTTGGATTTCCATTTCACTTAACCGTTCTTCTAGATGCTTATACTTGTCGCCGGCTGGAGGATATTGTTCTTCATAATAGTCTTCTTCTTCCTCTTCCTCTTTTGAATCTGGATGGACAACTGCTTCCTTGCCTTTCCCATCTTGACTGTCTTTCTCACCAGATGATGTAGCAAAGTCTAAAGTCCTTCTTGCTTGCCCTTGGAATCTTCTTCCCATGTTCAGAACTCCGGTTATTTTCTTTTTCTTCTTTTTATCTTCAACCAACAAGGTCTTAAACTCTTCTTGTCCTTTGGCTAGAGTTAAGAACATTTGTTGAAACTGAGCATTTTGTGCTTGGAGTTCCTTCACCGTTTGCTCGAGATCCATATTACTGAAATAAACAGTAGAAAGATGAGGAGAGTTGTTTCAAGAAACCTGCTTATGTTATGATGAATGGTAGATGCATATGCAATGATTTCAAGGATTTTAAAGATTCAAATTTGTTTTAGACAAAAAGGAAACACACGTTATATTAATAAATTAAAGTTTGAGTACATCAATGCCTCTTTGGACAAAATAATACAAAAACTCTAATATAAAAAGGTAGTATGCATCCTCTTTGGTGCGATGTAGGCATTCAGAGTCTGCTCCTCATAAAGTTGCTTAGTGAGTTCCAAAACCTTCTTCTCGCTAGCGTAGAAATGGGATTCGAAGGTGTCTCGCTCCCCCTTGAGTTGTATCCAATCTCTTTGTAAGTCTTCCAGAGAGGTGGGCATGTCAGGATGTAGGATAGTGTATGGAACATCTCCTTCCTTAACAGGCTCAATGATTACTGGGAGAATGGAAGGATAAGGCATCATAAGACTCTGAGCACGAGTTCGTACCCATTTGAGGTAAAGCTCAAGAGGGATGGAATTCTAATGCCCCAATGTTTTGCTCTCTACCTTGTTCAACATCCTCTAAGCTCGGATAAATCTCTGGTGAAGACCTTTATCATCGTTCTCGTAGTCAAATACCAAACCTTGAATGAGCATCTCATGTGGACCATCCTTTCGGGCATAACCAAACTGTCTTAAGGCTAAGCAGGGGTTGTAGGTGATACCTCCCTTAATGACAAGTAAAGGGACATTAGGGAATTCTCCATAACGGTCGACAATAGTAACATTCTCTATAGATCAGGAGCACCAATGGATGTCTGAATGTTTGAGTGTCATCAACCTTTGTGACCACCTTGAACCTTGCCCGTTCTTTAATACAGATTGGGGAAGATGCGAAATAAACCATCTTTCCAAGAGAAGAGTGCAACACATAAGTACACCTCTTTTCCTCATAGTGCGAGTGTGAAAAGAATGTAGAATGTCCCCTAGCAAAGTTGGCACCGGGTTACGAGATATGAAGATTTTGATGGTGTTCACATCTATGAGTTGGTCAGGATTTGGAAACAAAACCATACCATAGATGAGGAGAGCCAAAATTTCCTCAAAGGCCTTCAAATCCAAAGAGTTCCAACAGTTTCGGGCTTTCTCAAACAAGAACTTTGCTACGAAGCCTTTGACACCACTCCTTGTTTCCCAATTAGTAGTGACATCAGATGACTGCAAGTGTAGAGCTTGAGCAAATCTCTTATAGCTTTGGATTTCTTTTCGTACCGTTGAAAGGTAGTTGATTGAGAATGGGAATCCTCAAGAGTTGGGAGAATTATTCCAAAGTTGGCACAAGTTGATAATCGGGAAATGTGAAGCAATGGTGTAAAGGATCAAAGAACTGAAAGAGCACCTTCATCAGTGTCGGAGGTGACGAAGTTGAGTAGGCAACCATGTCTCTCGGTGAATGGAGAATTTTCAGGAATCCTTGAATCTAGCTCTTTGATTTGAGGAGGAATCCTTACGATATTGACTTGAATGGTTTTCCTGCGAATAGAATCCATGTCCTACAAAACAGAACAAAGATAAATCCCAAGATCCTTGAAATTGTTAGTGAATGAGTATGATGTTATGATGTTCATGATGTTATGTACAAGTATGTATACACAAACAAAGCAAACAAGTACTTAGGTTTAGGCTTGCATGGAGTCTCATAGGTAAGTACCCTCTTGATGTTTAGTTGGCTCAAACTTGTCCTAACAATAGTAACTTGGTTTTAAGGAGCTCAATATCACTGATTTGTTTCCTTGGTCATTGTTTCAGCACAAGCCTCTTGAATGGCGACCGAAATATCCCAAAAAATCAAACCTCAATGAGTGTAGTATCGAGTATCTACCAACTTCGGACTGCACTAAATCCGGTTATCTCACAACGTCCTAATGGCCAAGTGGGTCAAGTAAAGGTTCTAAAAGTTCATTAGTGCTTCATGACATCACTCAACGACCCCGTATTCTCCTTGATTAACTCAAGGGATACCGGTATCCACCAATATTTCGCACTAACATAGCTATTTCTTAGACCATGTCGGTATACCCCGCACAGTTTCCACAATGTATTGCTACTTACCTATAAGGTATCCCAAATATGGGTAGAGGATTCAAACCCAAACAAAGAACCATAATGTAAAGCATACAAGTCAAAAAATGAAAGCAAGTAAATGTGATCTAACTCTAAGGTAACCCCACTTTTAGAATTTTCCCCAGCAGAGTCGCCAGTTCTGTGATACGGTGGGAGAACTGACTTGAAGGTTTTGCATTTGATCGCAAATGTTGCGGTTAGCAAGAGTCGCCACCGACTTTTCTTTTATCCAAAAGGAAAGGTTAAAAAGCACAGGAAAGACCTTTGAGATTTATTTCTTGAGTTCAGGGGGTAGATTATGAAAAGGGAAGGTATTAGCATCCTTTTCATCCATGGTTTTCCATGGGCTCTTAGTTACTTTCTAGATCACTTGCTTTTTGTTTGAAATTGTGCTTTGTGTGGTTTTTGAAAGTATTTTGTAAAGAAGCCATTGTTTAGGCAATCTTTGTAATGATTCTCGTTCATAAGAATGTATACAAAGATGTTGATCTTTTGAAAATGTTTTCAAGTTTTGTAAGAGGTTTTGAAAGTGTAGGTGTTTGTTTTGAAAATAGCAAGGATGTTTTGAAATTGAAGTGGAGCAAGTAATTAGGAGCATTCTACCTACTCAAAAGTCTTTCTTGTTCATTTTCTTCTCGTTTGACATTGTTATCTTACCTTTGATTTGGTAAGTAACCCTATCTTTGGATGTAAACGGGATGGGCGTGGGTCATCGTATAACCATGATTAGCAATGTTGCAAGGTATCTTAGCATTTTATTTTAGGGACTAAGATCATTTGAAAGGCTTAGATAGCGTCATCGAGGGACTATGATCTTGTATTTTGTTTGTTTTTACTAAGATACCTCGCATGCGTAATATGACCATTTTGTAAAGGCAACCAAGTGGATTTACCCTAGGGGGTGCTTGTGTGCAAGTGTGTTGTTTTTCATGCTTGATTTTGTCTTTTATTAGGGTTTTCTATTGATTGGTTTTAGTCTTTCCATACAAACCCTAATTACTAGCAATTGTATATAAAGCAATAAATTGCAGAATTTAAAGTTACTACGTTATTACAATACTTGTGGGAGGGGGTGTACAAAGTATAAATGGGGATTGTAAGAAAATAAACCTAGTCTATTACAACCATATTGAATTGGTACAAGAATTGAATAAAATAAATGTACAAAATAAATAAATATGCAAGAAAGTAAATGCAAAGAAAATGGGTATTTGTTTGGATTTTTTTTAGAGAAAATGGGTTTTTGTTTTAACCTAATTAACTAGAAGAAAATAATTAATTAAACCTAAATTTACTAAGAAAAGATTTTAAATAAAACCCAAATTCTATTAATTGATTAAAGAGAAATTTAAGTTTAAGAAAAGTATTTTTGGTATTTTTGTCTTGAAAGAAATTATAGTGTTATAAAATATATTTGGCCTTTTTTTATATTAAAATAATATATTTTAATTGGTGTAAAAGAAAATAACTAAAACCTATTTTTAATTAAATTTACAAAGATAATTAGTAAAATAAATAAAGTATTGATTAAATGAAATAATTTTTTGTGAGAAAAAATAAATAAACTATGTCAAAATACAAATCTATTATTTTTATATTTTCTTATGATTTTTTAATATTAGAAAAATATTAAAGAAAACAAATAAATAAATAAAAAATAAGAAAAAGAAAATAAAACTGGGCCAGGGGTGTGTAAATGAAACATGAGGGTTAGAAATAACAAAAAAACATAAGGCCCAAAGATGAAGCCCAGCGTCTGCCAAAAAAGAGTCAGGAAGCAAAATAATGTAAAAAAAAATCAAAAGGGTACCACTGGGGCTCGAACCCAGGTCCCAAAGGTTACAGGTGCGCGCTTCTACCACTGGGGTGGCTATACATCCGTTAACATAAGAAAAACAATAAATATATGATACAAAATGCGCCCTGATTTACACTTCATCTTCAACCTCCAGCCAGACCAACTGTAACTTATTCATTTCTCAACAAAAATGAAAACTGTAAACGTGAAACTTGTAGCAAATTTCCACACAATTTCAGAAATGTAAAGCATTAAAGCTATAGATCAAAGACAAACATGAATTTCATTGGCCCTAATCTGAACCCTAATAATCTCAGAAATTTCAATTTTAAAATTCTCTAAGCTCAAATAAATTAGTGATAACTATGAACATGGTTAGCTTTAGGGCAATGATATCTACATGTTTTGTTCACAAATAAATCATTGATGATGCATATATGAAAAGTTCCAAAGTTAGAAAACTTACCTTGCAAGAAGGTATCGGGTTTGAAGTTTGAGAAGCTTTTAGTGAGTTCCAATGATTGGATTAGTGTTGTACCCCAAAATTTTCCCTCTCATTTTAATCAACACATGCCCATTGAGGTCCTTAACTTGCTCAAAGATGACTAAGGATTGACCAGACAAATCCTCCTCCTAAGGCAACAAGCTTCAAACTAGGGTTTCACTCCTCATCAAGATGGTTGAATTACAAGGGTCCAAAATTCTTTCCATGGTCCCAATATGTTCTCAAGATCATCCATGTCAAGTTTCATGCCTTGCACAAGAAGTTTGCTCAGTCAATTGCTCAGATGCCTGAAAATCAACTATACTAGGTCAAAAGTCAATTGTGGACCACATACAGTCAAACTTCAATATTTTTGGTCAACATCAACATTTTGAAGATATATCCATCATTTGATCATGGGTTGATCATGATTCCTCAAGGAATGCCCCCAAATTCATCAAAACCCAAAAGTTGCTAAATTAGGGTTTCATAGGAAAAGTCAACCAAACTTTGACCAGGCATAACTTCTTCATACTTTATCAGAAATTTTCCATCAAAGGCTGATTTTGAATAGGATGCAATTCCCTACAATTCATCTTCATCCCACAAGTTCAAAATATTCACTCATCAGAAGATATGAATTTCTACATTATAGGTCCTTTTGAAAAGTCAACAAAAATACCTTTTGGGTCAAAGCTTCTTACATAAACATGAAAGACCCAATTGAGATGAAACGAAAAGGGTTGTTTAGGGGACATCCTAAGCTTTCTAAAAAGTCCAAGAACACCTCTCTAGGGTTAAAATTGGAGGAGATATGCCTTGTCAAAGTGGACCATTTTTGCAAAATTGCCAAAAGTCAAATGTGCTCAAAAGTGCATTTTTTTGTCAAATGGGCCTAGCTTTTCATGATTGAAGTTTGCTGGAAACATGGTCCACGACCCAAATTAGCATCCATACATTTTTTGCTTTATTTATTTATTTATTTTGATTTTTTTTATTTAAAAATTAAATTAAATCAAACAAATTGCAAAAAAATATAAAAATATTGGTTTTGATCTGATTTTTTGTAGGAATCAAATCCAATTAGGCTAGCATATCATATCAAATCATGCAAGGGATGATTAGAACAAAGATGGCATGATTAGGCCTATTTTTGAAACATATCATACAAGGAGCAAAATCAAATCAAATCTCCATGATTTACCAAGATACAAATTGTTTTTGTGCACCTAATATGCTCTAGTACAAATACAATACACCGCCAAAGCAAGAAAGAAGGATTAAGGTCGTGCAAGGCATCAAACAAAACTCAAAATTTTGGCAAAAAGGTGTGGATCGGTTTCTACTCTAGAGGACAATTCAAAGCATTACAAGGCTTCCAATCGATTCCTGGACATCTCCAGAACGTTCCCCAACCATTTTCAAGCTTCCACAAGCCCAGAATCGTCACATAACACTCACGCGGTTTGCTTCCTTTTCCAAATCTATTTACAACAATTCTTACATCATAAACATGTTCTAATAAAATATTTGTGCTTATTGACATATTTGCAACATGTTTGAATGGTTTAATTGATGTTTTGATGCGTATAATGATAATCACCATTGCTAGGGTTTGCTTTTCCGTTTTAGGGTTTTTCTATAAAGGTTAATTGGCCCAAGAAAGGGGTATCATGATGCTCGTGAGATCAAGACAAATTAATCTATGTACTCACAATTGATTTATCATGCTTGCTGTGAATTTTTAAAACTTGCAGTGCTATAGCCATGGAAGATGTCCGTAGGTAGAACTATTGTACCTAAGACGACGGACAGGGGAAGAAGAAGATATGTGGCACGACCCCATTGGCCTGTTTGAATAAAACGCGTGTTTTTTTTTTTGTTTTTTTCCAGTTATCCACTTTGTTTTTATATAATGCACATTGTTATTATTATATTAACAACTAAAACATATAGCCCAGTGGTAAAGCGCGCGTTGGAAAGTAGAGAGGACCTGGGTTCGATCTCAGGTCCAGGCGTTTTGTTATTTTCCTAATATTTGATTACAAATTCCATACTCCACGCATCAAGACATCTACCATGCGCTCCAACCATCCAGCCATTGGATCATCACCATCACCAATCCAGTGCCTCAGGATGCGTCTCCATGGTAGACCTTCCAGCATAGCCCCCACTGGATCCAGCGCAAGGCAGATGGGCCAAAGAATTTGGGCCTAACAATTCAGGCGTCACACCCCTATTCAGCTTCCATACAGGCCCAATTTCTTCTCTTTCTTTTATTTTCTTTTTTCTAATTGTTTTATTAATTATTTACTAATTATCTTTTTTCACAAAATAACACAAAATCATTTTCTTATTTAATAAAAAAATCACAAAAAACATTAAAATCATTTTTTCATAAAATATTTTATTTCCTTAATTAATTAGATTAATTTAATTTAGGCCAATTTAATTCCTTTTTTTCATAATTTAAAACAATTAGAAATTAGGGTTAATTTGCAAATAGTTTAATTTTCTTAATCAAAAAATAACAAAAATATTTTTTAATTAATTAATTAGATTTTTTAGGTTTTGCTAATTATCCTCGCAATAAATTCGCCGCGCACATTTTTAATTTCCTTTTTATTATTATTGTAACTGCTCCGAGTTTGTAATAGTAATTAGGGTTTCAATTTCGCATCTTTATTTTCGTTCAAAATAATTATGTATATGCAAAAGCCTTGTAATAGCTAGGACTTTTAACTTTCCCGCATTTTATTTTGGCAAACTATAAACTTCTTAGATGTATGTTAATAGGATTGTATGAAAATACAAACTGAAAATTAGTACAGTAAAAAACCCTAAATGTGCAAAGATAAATTAACTGAAAATTACACTCGCACATGCTCACTCCTAGGGTTTACTCCACTCCGGTTGCCTTCGGTAAACGGTCATGAAGTATAAGGTTTTTTAGTGGTTATCCTCTAGCCCCGAAAGATCTAAAATGACCCATTCGGATGTTACCTCGGAAAAAGATCTTTAAGGCTTTAGGATGATTACTAACATTTCCTAATATTGCTTTTGTGATCGTATTTGTCCCTTCGAATGTCCCTAAAAAACTCCAACGAAGATGCTACCTATTTCTCAATAATGGGATAGCATTGTTTAAAAGGAAAACGAACAAACCTTTTTCGAGTAGGTAGATTATTTCCTATGTACTTGCTCAAACAAACAAAAACTTTTTCACACCAACACTTTCCAAACAAAGTTTTCAAAAAAAACTTCGTAACACTCTTGAGGACAGAAACAAGGGTTAACATGAAGTAAAACAAAACTTTTCAAAACAAAGCACTCACAAGCAGTTTTCAAAATGAGCAAGTACCTAAGAGCCCGTGGAAAACCACGAATAGAAAGGGTGATACACCTTCCCTTTCTATAATCTACCCCCCGTACTCAGAAACATCTCGAAAAAGGTTTTTTCTATTCTTTATCCTTTTCCTAATTGGATAAAATAAAATATGGTGGCGACTCTTGCTTACCGCAACATTTGCGAACAAAAAACGCAAACCAATATTAATAGTCGGTTCTGCCACCGTATCACAGAACTGGCGACTCTGCTGGGGAGAAGAATATAAAGTGGGGTAAACCTTAGGATCTAGGTCATATTTAATTGCTTTCTCTTGATTGTCTTGCTTCCTTTATATTTATGGGAACTGTTTGGGTTATTTGATCCTACACCCGGATCGGGAAACACCTTTTAGGTAAGTAGCAATAAACTGTGAGGGAGTTGTGCTGGGGTATACCGACACGGTTGAAGCATTAGCTACGTTGATGTGGAACTTTGGTTGGTACCCATAACCCTTGAGTCAATCAGGGAGATGTACGGGGCCGCCGCGTGGTGTCATAAAGCATTAACTGACCATAGAACCTTTAATTGCACAACTTGGCCAGTAGGACGTAGCGAGATGGCTGGCTTTGGTGTATGCCCAAGGTCGACAGATACTCGATGCTACACTCATTGAGGTTTGACTTATGAGTTTTGTTTGATTACGAGTAAATCATCGATTGAACAAGGCTTGGGGGAAAGATCGGTGATATTGAGATCCCTTTAGAACCCGGTCACATATTTATAGGACAGGTTGAACCAATCCAGCTTCAAGAGGGTATGACCTTAAAACTCAAGCAGGCCTTAAACCTAAGGACTTGGTGTGATTTTTCTGTGTTTTCTATACCTGTGATTTATCATGACATCATAAACATCATACCATAGCATATCATACTAACTGTTTCAAGGGTTTCTAGGGCTCATCTTTGCTTTGTTTTGTAGGATATGGCATCCGCCCGCAGGAACACTATTCAGATTAACCTAGTTAAAGTATATCCCCAATTAAGGGACTTAGAAGTAAGGATTCCCGAAGTCTCTCCTTTCACTGAAAAGAATGGTAGGTTGCTTAACTTGGTCACTGCAAAACCTGGCGAAGAAATGTTGAAAGTGTTGTTTCAGTTCTTCGATCCTCTGCATCATTGTTTCACATTCCCGGATTACCAGTTAGTGCCTACTATGGAGGAATTTTCTCAGTTATTAGGGATACCCATTCTTGATCCGCTACCTTTCAGTGGTACAGAAAGACATCCCAAACCTGAAGAAATTGCTAAAGCTCTATCCTTACAACGGCCTGACATAATGACAAATTGGGAAACCAGAGGGAGTGTTCAAGGAATTTCGGTTAAATTTCTGTTCGATGAGGCTTACTATTTTTGGGATACCCTGGATCTACAAGCTTTTGAAGAGGTTTTGGCGCTCCTTGTCTACGGGATGGTATTGTTCCCTAATGCGGATCAACTCGTAGATGTGAGCATAATCCAGGTTTTTCTGTCTCGGAATCTGGTACCTATATTACTCGGGGATATTCTACACTCTCTGCATGCTCGCACTCTAAAAGGAAGGGGGACCCTCCAATGTTTCACTCCTCTATTGGCTAGGTGGTTTATTTCGCACCTACCCAGATCTACTTTGAAGAATGAACAAGGTAAAAGATGGTCTCATCGATTGATGTCCCTTACGCATTCAGACATTCATTGGTGTTCACGGTTCTCGGAAGATGTTACTATCATCGATCGCTATGGTGAATTCCCTAATGTCCCTCTCTTAGGAATTAGGGGAGGAATCACTTATCACCCTTGCTTAGCATTACGACAGTTTGGTTATGCGAGAAGGGATGGTCCTCATGATACACTTATTCAAGGAATCGCCTTCAACTATGAGAATGATGTTCAGAGTTACCGCAAAAGGTTCATACAAGCTTGGAGTATGGTACATAGGGTTGACAACAAGATACTTGGGCGTAAGAATTCCATACCTCTCGAGCCTTATCTGAGATGGGTACGAGCCCGCGCTGAAACTCTTATGATGCCTTATCCCGCTATCCGACCTATGACTATGGAACCAGTTGCCGAGGGAGACACTCTTCATCTTGTTCTTCATCCAGACATGCCAACTGATCATGAAGAGTTACAAAAGTCCTGGGTTCAGCCTAAAGAGGAGCGGGATACATTTGAAGCCCAATTCTACACCAGCGAGAAGAAGGTCTTGGAACTCACCAGGCTACTTCATGAAGAGAGGAATATCAACGCCTACATCGCGCCAAAGAGGATGCTGTCATGGGAAACCTAGTCTTCTTTTTGTTTTATTTTGCTTAATTGTACTCTCAAAATACATTCTTTATAACAATTCAATTTTACTAATACAATTCATGTTTGTTCCTTTTTGTTTAAGCAAATTTGAGCCTTTAAGAACCCTTGAAAACATTTCATACATATCATTGCATAACAGGATTCATAACCAGTTTCTCATCTTCTCCGTTGTTTATTTCAGCAATGGCTCTTGAACAAACTGTGAAAGATCGTCAGACTCAGAACACGCAGTTCCAGCAAATGATTGTGGCTCTGGCCAAAGGGCAGGAAGAGCTGAAGGCTCTGATTGTTAAGAAGAACACTAAGAAGACCAAGAGGACAGCCAGTGTGGCACATATGAGCAGAAGGTTCAGAGGGTCGCCAAGACAGGTTATTGATTTAGCTTCCTCATCTAAAGAGGGAGAGAATCAATAGGGTGAATCCAGAGAAGAGGAGCCTAGTCCTAAAGAGTCTGACAATGAAACTGATTATAATGAGGAGCAGTACCCTCTGGCTAATGAAAGGTATAAGAAGTTAGAAGAGCGTATGAGTGCTATGGAAATCCAGAAGGTTCCTGGGATGGATTTTGAAGAGTTAGGTCTAGTCTCTGGGGTTGTCATCCCCCCAAAATTCAAGGCACCGATATTTGCTAAGTATGATGGGGTCTCTTGTCCTAAAATGCATCTCCATTCCTATGTGAGGAAGATACAACCTCATACTACTGACAAAGACTTGTGGGTTCACTTCTCCCAAGAGTCTGTCTGGAACACAACTGGATTGGTTCTATCAGCTGGAAAGAGCCAATGTTCGTAACTGGGGAGACCTTGATGTTGCATTTTATAAGAAATATCAGTATAATGCAGACCTTGCTCCCGCCCGTACACAACTCCAAAATCTATCTATGCGTTCGAATGAGGGTTTCAAGGATTATGCTCAGAAGTGGAGAGATTTGGCTGGAAGAGTTCAACCTCCCATGGCAGACAGGGAGCTCATGGATATGTTTCTGGGAACTTTGACTGGGCCATTCTTCAACCATCTGATTGGAAGTTCATCGGTGGGTTTTACTGAACTGATCTTAACAGGAGAAAGAGTGGAAGCTGGAATCCGAAGTGGAAAAATTCAGAAGGATGCCTCTTCTAGTGCTGCAAGGAAGCCATTTGCAGGTAAAAAGGAAGTCAGTGCCGTCTATAACCAAAATAAACAGAATCGAACCGAGCGCCGTCTGGCGGTAGGGGATGTTATGATTCCCAAACTTGCACTTGCTCAGCAAAGAAACAATCAGCCAAGAGCAGAAAGACCAGCTAGACAGTTCACTCAGATCAACATGACGTTGTCTCAAGTTTTACCTCATTTGCTGAAGTCCAATCTGGTTACTCTGAGGGAAGCTCCGAAGAATCCGAACACCACCTCTCCCTACTATAAACTGAATGCTCGTTGTGCTTACAATTCGGAAAGTCCAGGCAATGATACCAATGACTGTTGGGCTTTGAAGAAAAAAGTACAGGATCTGATTGATGCTAAGGAGATTGAATTTGATCCCCCAGAGACTCCCAATGTTATCACTGCTCCTATGTCGAAACATGGTCGGGGTGTTAATACCGTTGAAGAAGATGTGTTTTTCACTTCTGTGGAAGAATTGGTGACCCCACTCATGACTATCAAAGGGAATTTGCTGAAGGCCGGTTTATTTCCGCGATGTGATGAAGGTTGCCACCTTTGTTCATTTCTACCGACTAGTTGCCATTTGTTGAAGACAGGTGTTCAGCGCCTGATGGATGACAAAGAAATTCTGTTTGAGAAGACTCATGTTCCGATTATTTCCTGTGAAGACATTGCTATCATAATCATTTCCACCAATCCTCCCAGGGCCTCCGCTAAGAGACCCGTCAGGATTACATCAATTCCTAAGGTGACTTTGTTGATCATAACCATGCAAGGGTCAATTCCATACTCCTCGGACAAAGTTGTTCCTTGGAACTATGGGGCCGACGTCTATTACCATAGCGTAAAGCAGGACATGCTAGCCATTAAAGACAAGATTGCTGAAAATGTTGATTCCGACATCGTCAATATTGCCGAAACTAGTAAAATAACAAGAAGTGGAAGCATGTCCTCCCCTGAAATTTCTCCCCCGAAGACTGTTATCGGACCTGTGATCATTCCTGATGTGGTTCCACCCAAGACTACTACTGCAATTCCAGTAATCACTCCTGTTGACCCTCCCATCACCGAGTCGGTCGAGACTCAAAGCAAAGACATATTGATTGAGCCTCTCCTGAAAAAGGCCAATTCAGTAACCATACCAGAAGCTTCCAAAAAAGAAATGGAAGAAATTTTGAAGATAATAAAGAAGAGAGACTACAACGTGGTTGAGCAGCTGGGGTAGACCCCATCTAAAATTTCTATATTGGCTTTGTTGATGTGTTCTGAGGCCCATGCGAAGGCTTTATTTAATTTTCTAAAGACGGCTCACGTGCCACAAGAGACATCTGCTGATCAGTTTGAAGATTGTGTGGCTAGTCTGACTGCCGATAATTGTTTGGGTTTTTCCAATGAGGATCTAACACCAAAGGGGAGGAAGCATAATGATGCTCTTCATATTTTTGTTGAATGCAGGGGCACAACTCTGGCCCATGTTTTGGTAGATACTGGCTCCTCGTTGAATGTGCTACCTAAAAAAGCTCTGGACATATTGGACTGTGAAGGCTTGACCTTAAAGCCTAGCAATATAGTAGTGAGAGTTTTTGATGGTTCGAAGAGGATGGTGCACGGGGAAGTGGATGTCCCTATCAAAGTTGGTTCCCAGACCTTCGACTCTACTTTCTATGTAATGGATATGAAACCATCATATTCTTACTTGTTGGGATGCCCTTTGATACATGGGGCTGGGGCTGTTACTTCTACCCTCCACCAAATGTTGAAGTACCCAGTAAGAGGAAAGATTGTCGTTGTGCATGGTGAAGAGGAGTATATGATCAGTCACCTGAACTCCTTCAGGCACGTGGAAATGGATGGAGAGTTCATCGAGACTCCTTGCCATAACTTTGAAGAGGTACCTCAGATTATGGCTACAATAGAAACTACCGACAGTCCTCCAAAGGTCACCAAATCTCCCTCGAAGATGGCTTCTCTCAAGGATGCACGAGCAGTGGTTGAAGCAGGTGCTCAAAAGGTTGTTCGTCGCGCTCGGGCTGGAGGACCTCCCCTACGCATCAACAATCCTGGGGTCAATATGCTTGAAGACAGTGATGGTGATTCCAATAATGACTGTTGGATCTTCTCGACTACCAACGGCGAACTCAGTAACTGGACTACCAAGGACTTTGTACCAATTACTTTTGTTCAGGAGTAACTGTCTTTCTGATTTTTCGGATATGTAATTTAAAAACAATATAAACTCTATAGCCATGTGCATTACCCGGGGCACAATGGTTCTATTTGTGAGGGTTATCATGTTTCATTTTCATATGACATAAATAAAGCATTGGACTTTTGCATACAAATTTTGCGCTCCCTGTCTTTCTTTTCTTTTATTCTGTCTATACAACTATGCTCTTACACACACTCACATATCCAAATGCAGATCCATATCCACTCTGGATCCCATTGATAACAGTTCTTCTACTGCTCATTATGACTTTGAAAATTCGATCAACCAAGCCGAGGACGAAGGTGAGGAAGATTGTGAGGTACCCGAAGAACTTTCTAGACTATTACAGTAGGAAGAAATGGCCATACAACTTCATGAAGAGTCAGTTGAGATAGTGAACTTGGGTACAGAGGAAGACAAAAAAGAGGTTAAGATAGGTGCAAATATGGAGCTTAGTGTCAAATAGCGGTTGGTACAGATGTTGCATGAGTATGTTGAAATCTTCGCCTGGTCATATGAAGACATGTCAGGAATAGACACGGATATAGTGGTTCATCGTCTGCCGACTAAAGAAGATTGCCCTCCGGTAAAGCAAAAGGTCTGTTGTATGCGCCCTGAGATGTCAGAGAAGATTAAAGCAGAGGTTATGAAGTAGTTCAACACGGGGTTCTTAGCTGTCACCTCCTATCCGCAATGGGTTTCTAATGTGGTTCCAGTACCTAAGAAAGATGGTAAAGTACGAATGTGTGTGGATTACAGAGACCTGAACAGGGGAAGCCCCAAGTATGACTTCCCGCTTCCCCACATCGATGTTCTGGTTGACAACACCACACAACACAAAGTCTTTTCCTTCATGGACGGTTTCTCTGGCTACAATCAGATCAAGATGGCACCTGAAGACATGGAGAAGACAATCTTTGTTACACAGTGGGGAACTTTCTGCTACATGGTGATGCCGTTTGGGTTGAAGAATGCTGGGGCAACTTATCAGCAAGATATGGTAGCTTTGTTCCTTGACATGATTCACCATGAGATAGAGGTTTACGTCGATGTCATGATAGCCAGGTTTCCACCTGAGGAAGAACATATTGATCATCTACAAAAGTTGTTTGATAGGTTGAAGACGTACAAGCTGAGGTTAAATCCGAACAAGTGCACCTTCGGGGTAAGGTCTGGTAAGCTTCTGGGATTCATTGTCAGTGATAAAAGTATTCAAGTAGACCCTGCAAAGGTGAAGTCCATACAAGAGATGCCAGCTCCCCGTACTGAGAAGGAAGTTAGAGGTTTCTTGGGACGCCTAAATTACATTGCCCGATTCATTTCACATCTAACTGCTACTTGTGAGCCAATCTTCAAGCTTCTGAAGAAAGATCAAGTGGTAAAGTGGAATGACAAATTCCAGGTCGCCTTTGACAGAATCAAGCAATACCTCAAATAACCTTCTATTCGGATGCCTCCGACTGGAGGAAGACCTTTGAAAATGTACTTAACAGTGCTAAATAATTTAATGGGGTGTGTGTTGGGGCAACATGACGAGTCTGGTCAAAAAGAGCATGCAATATACAACCTTAGAAAAAAGTTTACCGACTGTGAAACACGATACTCACAGCTCGAGAAAACTTACTGCGCTTTGGCATGGGCTTCTCGCTGACTGAGACAGTATATGTTGACCCACACTACTTTATTGATATCTAAGATGGATCCGATCAAGTACATTTTCGAGAAGCCCGCTCTCTCCAGAAGAATAGCAAGATGGAAAATAATCTTGACCGAGTACGACATCCAATACACAACCCAAAAAGCAATCAAGGGAAGTGTGTTAGCTGATCATTTGGCACATCAAGCCGTGGATGACTACCAGTCCATGAATTTTGAGTTTCCGGATGAGAACATTTTGTTAGTAACTGACTATGAAAAACCTGGACCGGATGAAGGACCTGAGGAAGGATCCTGATGGTCTATTTTTTTGATGGAGCCTCAAACGCACTAGGTAATGGCATTGGCGCCGTAATTATATCTCCTGAGGGCTGTCATACTCTGTTCACTGCCCAATTATGTTTCAACTGTACCAGCAACATGGCAGAGTATGAAGCGTGTATCATGGGTCTTAGAACTGCTATTGACCTAAGGATCAAGTTCTTGAGTGTATTCGGGGATTACGCTTTGGTGATAAGTCAGATCAAAGGTGAGTGGGATACGAAACACCCGAATCTTATCCCTTACAGAGAACATGTACTGACACTGCTTCCACATTTTGAAGAGATCACCTTTGAACATTTCCCACGAGAAGAGAATTAGTTAGCGGACGCGCTAGCTACTATATTGTCAATGTTCAAGGTCAGGTGGGACAATGAAGCTCCCCGAATCACTATTGAGAGGTTGGATGAACCGGCATACTGCTGTGACATCGATACTAAGGAGGTAGCCGACAAACCTTGGTTTCATAAGGTTAAAAGGTATCTCGAGGCTCAAGAATACCCCAAAGGGGCATCTGTCAATGACAAGAAATTTCTGAGAAGGTTTGCTACAAAGTTCTTCCTCAGCAATGGAATCCTTTATAAGCGCAATCATGACTCTACCTTACTGCGGTGTGTAGACAAGAGCGAAGCAGAGAGGATCATGACAGGCCTACACGAAGGTACCTTTGGCACTCATTCCAGTGGACATACCATGGCGAAGAAGATCCTACGAGCAGGATACTACTGGTCCACTATGGAAGCCGATTGTTATCAGCATTCTCGAACCTGTCACAAGTGCCAAATCTATGTTGATAAGGTGCATGTACCTCCAGTTCCCTTGAACGTCTTGACAACTCCATGGCCCTTTGCAATGTGGGGCATTGACATAATCGGCGAGATCAGACCTACTGCGTCCAACGGGCATCGCTTCATCCTAGTGGCCATTGATTACTTCACGAAGTGGGTTGAGGCTGCCTCCTTTGCTATGGTTACCAAGAATGTGGTGGCATGGTTCATCAAGCATAACTTGGTTTGTTGTTATGGTATCCCTGAGAGAATCATCATGGATAATGGTACTAATCTCAACAACTCGATTATCACTGAACTCTGTAAATAGTTCAAGATTCAACATCACAACTCTTCTCCTTACCGGCCGAAGATGAATGGGGTTATCGAAGCTGCTAATAAGAATATTAAAAAGATCATACATAAGATGACGGTGACATATAAAGACTGGCACGAGATGTTACCGTTTTCTCTTCATGGGTACCGTACTTCAGCATGTACGTCGACAGGGGCAACACCTTATTCTCTGGTATATGGCATTGAGGTTGCCCTACCCATGGAGGTCCAGATCCCTTCTCTACGGATTATGAAGGATGCGGGTTTGAACTAAGACGATTGGATCCAGACTCGACTTGATCAATTGAACTTAATCGATGAGAAAAGACTTACTGTTGTCTGCCATGGTCAAATGTATCAGAAACGGATGATCAAGGCCTTCAACAAGAAATTCAGACAACAAGTGTATCAAGTAGGGGATCTAGTAATCAAGCGCATCATACTGCCGCAACGTGATCCCAGGGGCAAATGGACTCCCATCTATGAGGGACCATTTGTAATTAAGAACATATTTTCGGGTGGAGCCATGATTCTGACCACCATGGATGGTGACGACCTTCCACACCCTGTCAATGCGGACATAGTGAAAAGATACTACACATAATAAAGACCCGCTAGGTTGACATACCTAGGAAAAAATAAGGGCATCCCGGCGAACCAAAAGGGTTCGGGAAAAATTTAGGGATAAAAAATGGAAAAAAAATTGTACACCCGGCAAGTCGAAAACCTGAAAGGGAGGCTTGGGCAAAAAAGGGTATCCTGGTGAACTGAAAACCCGAAAGGGCGGTCCAGGCAAAAATTAGGGATTAAAGCGTATCACTATATCCCATTGGATCACCTTGCGATCATACCTCAGTAGTCAGATATCAAGCTCAAACGGTATTGATCAATCCAGTCAGCTTCAGACAAGCAGCAAAGTGATGAGATGCTCGAAGACATAGGGGAAATAGCATAATTGAAACCCAATAGGGTCACTACATATAGCTGTTTTCTTTTTGTACATAATTTCTGTAATAATTTCCATTTTTACGGCGGCATTCTCTTACTAGAGCGTCATCCTCCTTGTAAAAAACGCCTGTTATAGGAAATTTTCAAATCAATACAAAGCGTCTTTTGAGTACAAAACTTTGGGTTTGTTTTTTCCGTTTTCTGTTTTATTTTGCAAAAAAAAACGTCCAATGTTTTATTCTTGACATATGCATTTGAATATGATTACTGTTCACAAATATCTGCATATAAAATAGAAAGACAGTTACTAATAACTCAAAGAAACTGGTACAAAGCCTAAATTCCAACAGTTACTATGTCCATCATGGTACAAAGGGAAGAGACAGTTGGAAGCAAAGTCACTATCACATACAAGCCAGTGATACCTATATTCCCTACAGAGCTAAGACAACCAAGGCCCGACCTCCGTATCCCCAAGCAGGAATTCCTTCCCCAGCAGGTTCCTTCAGAAAGTTGATATCTGCATTCCCCAGCCGAGTTTTATAACCATGAGCAGTTTATAAAGCCATCTCCCGAGCAAAGTTTATTTCTCTGACAGCGGAAGCTCAATCTCCAACAGAGCTCTTCTCTCCAGCAATGGAAGTTCATCCCCAGCTAAGTTTATTTCTCCAAATCAGCAGATCTTCCAACAGAGTATCTCTCTTCCCCACAGAGTCATTCCCCAGCAGGATTATTCTCAGATAGAGTCTCCTCCGGCAGAATGTTCTCAAGAAGAATGGATGTAAATTGCCAGCTAATCATCTTTGGTCGCTATCCCTAGAAGAAACAAAGAACTCAACTCCTTATACTCTCTAGCAACAGTCCAGGATTTATTTTCCCTAGCTAGAGAATATCACAATAGCATTGCATATACATACATCATGGCATGTGCATACATATTATACAGCACAATCTCATTTATTTTGAGAACATCATTACTCAATACATTTCATACATCGTGACATTACATACGACTAACTCTTTACCTTTCAGGGAAAGATGCAATCAAGTTCATACAAGTTCTCTCTGGTTTAGTCAAACCGACACCAAGGTTTCTATTCCAGTTGAAGATATTCCAACACTTTTCAATATTTTCTCTGGGTTAGTCAAACCGACACTAAGGTTTCTATTCTAGTTGAAGATGTTCTAAGACTTTCGTCTGGGTCAGCCGAATCGCCGCTAAGATTCCCCTGATTTTTATGCCAGTCAAAGTTAATCTAAGACCTCTCCCGGGTTCAGTCAAATCGATAATAAGATTTCTCTCCCAGTTGAAGACAACTCGAGACCTTTCTCTGGTTCAGTCAAATCGATACTAAGATTTCTATTCCAGTTAAAAAAGCTATGAAGCCCAGAAACTGACCGGATAACAGCTTAGTTTTCCCAAATTACTGAAGCCTGGAGCACGACCAGATAATGGTATAAGATGTTGTGAAGTCTGGAGCACGACCAGATAGTGGCAAGAGACATTGTGAAACCTGGAGCACAACTAGATAACAGTATGAGGTACTGCGAAGCTTGGAATTCGACCAGATAGTAGTTTACTCGGCCAATTACTATTGAAGCCTGGAAACGACCAAATGATAGTATGCCTTAAATTCAAGTTGAAACCCGGATGCGACTGAATAACCACTTAATTCCTTCTGAAGCCTAGAGCACGACCATATAACAGTTTTTGAGATTGCAAAGCTTGGAGCACGACCAGATAGAAAGTTTAATCTCATCTCCCCAATAAGTCACTGTAAAACCTGGAGCACGACCAGATAGCAGTCAGTCTTATTATCCTCAGCAAATCATTGTAAGGCCTGGAGCACAACAAGATAACAGTTCACTTTCATCTCCTCGACTAAGAGATGATTCCCCAGTAGAGTAACGGACAACTGAAGTTCATAAAATTCCATTTCTCCCAAGACAGAGACCAACATTCCTCAGCAGATTCTTCCTCAATGACAAGAACAAGAATTCTCATCAAAGGAATATCTCGGGAAATCAACATCCTTTAGATGGCATCTTTAAGCCCATCTCCGACGATTCTCCGTCATATCTTCCGGATGGAATCTTTAAGCCCATCTCCGGTGACCTTCCGTCATCTCCTTAAAATGGCATCTGTAAGCCCATTCCCGATACTACCTACATAGTCCAGCACCATCTCAGACGAGTGAAAATTTTCGGGCACTCTAGTGTTCAATCATCTTCCACCTTCAGATTACGAAAGGCAGACAACCAATCTACATCCTCAGGTTTAAGAAGATTGAACAGGGGCAGCTCTTGTACCCCAAAATTTTCCCTCTCATTTTACTCAACACATGCCCATTGAGGTCCTCAACTTGCTCAAGGATGACTAAGGATTGACCAGACAAATCCTCCTCCTAAGGCAACAAGCTTCAAACTAGGGTTTCACTCCTCATCAATATGGTTGAATTCCAAGGGTCCCAAATGCTTTTGATAGTCCCAATATGTTCTCAAGATCATCCATGTCAAGTTTCATGCCTTACATAAGAAGTTTGCTCAGTCAATTGCCCAGATGCCTGAAAATCAACTATACTAGGTCAAAAGTCAATTGTGGCCCACATAAAGTCAAACCTCAATATTTTTGGTCAACATCAACATTTTAAAGATATATCCATCATTTGATCAAGGGTTTATCATGATTCCTCAAGGAATGCCCCCAAATTCATCAAAACCCAAAAGTTGCTAAATTAGGGTTTCATAGGAAAAGTGAACCAAACTTTGACCAGGAATAACTTCTTCATACTTCATCAGAAATTTTCCATCCAAGGCTCATTTTGAAGAGGATGCAATTACCAACAATTCATCTTCATCCCACAGGTTCAAAATATGCACTCATCAAAAGATATGAATTTCTACATTATAGGTCCTTTTGAAAAGTCAACAAAAACACCTTTTGAGTCAAAGCTTCTTACATGAACATGTAAGACCCAATTGAGATTAAACCAAAAGGGTTGTTTAGGGGACATCCTAAGATTTCTAAAAAGTCCAAGAACACCTCTCTAGGGTTAAAATTTGAGGAGATATGCCTTGTCAAAGTCGACCATTTTTGCAAAATTGCCAAAAGTCAAATGTGCTCAAAAGTGCATTTTTTGTCAAATGGGCCTAGCTTTTCATGATTGACGCTTGTTGGAAACATGGTCTACAACCCAAATCAGCATCCACCCATTTTTTGCTTTATTTATTTATTTACTTTGATTTTTTATTATTTAAAAGTTAAATTAAATCAAATAAATTGCAAATAAATATAAAAAGATTGGTTTTGATCTGATTTTTTGTAGGAATCAAATCCAATTAGGTTGGCATATCAGATCAAATCATGCAAGGGATGATTAGAACAAAGATGGCATGATTAGGCCTATTTGGGAAACATATCATACAAGGAGAAAAATCAAATCAAATCTCCATGATTTACCAAGATACAAATTGTTTTTGTTGACCTAATATGCTCTAGTACAAATACAATGCACAACCAAGGTAAGAAAGAATGATTAAGGTCGTGCAAGGCATCAAACAAAACTTAAAATTTTGGCAAAAAGGTGTGAATCGGTTTCTACTCTAGAGGACAATTCAAAGCATTACAAGGCTGCCAATCGATTCCTGGACATCTCCAGAACGTTCCCCAACCATTTGCAAGCTTCCACAAGCCCAAAATCGTCACATAACACTCACGCGGTTTGCTTCCTTTTCCAAATCTGATTATAATAATTCTTGCATCATAAACATGTTCTAATAATATATTTGTGCTTATTGACATATTTGCAGCATGTTTGAATTGTTTAATTGATGTTTTGATGCGTATAATGATAATCACCATTGCTAGGGTTTGCTTTGTCATTTTAGGGTTTTTCTATACAAGTTAAATTTCCCCAAGAAAGGGTTACCATGATGCTCGTGAGATCAAGACGAATTGATCTATGTACTCACAATTGATTTATCATGCTTGCTGTGAATTTTTTGAAACTTGCAGTGCTATAGCCATGGAAGATGTTCGTAGGTAGAACTATCGTACCTAAGACGACGGATAGGGGAAGAAGAAGATATGTGGCACGACCCCATTGGCCTGTTTCAATAAAATGTGTGTTTTTTGATTTTTTTTAGTTATCCACTTTATTTTTATATAATATACATTGTTATTATTATATTAACAACTAAAACATGTATCCCAGTGGTGAAGTGCGCGTTGGAAAGTAGAGTGGATCTGGGTTCGATTCCAGGTCCAGGCGTTTTGTTATTTTCCGAATATTTGATTACAGATTCCATACTCCACGCATCAAGACATCCACCATGCGCTCCAACCATCCAGCCATTGGATCATCACCATCACCAATCCAGCTCCTCGGGATGCGTCTCCATGATACACCTTCCAGCATTGCCCCCATTGGATCCAGCGCAAGGTAGATGGGCCAAAGAATTTGGGCCTAACAATTCAGGCGTCACACCCCTATTCAGCTTCCATACAGGCCCAATTTCTTCTCTTTCTTTTATTTTATTTTTTCTAATTGTTTTATTAATTATTTACTAATTATCTTTTTTCACAAAATAACACAAAATCATTTTCTTATTTAATAAAAAAAATCACAAAAAACATTAAAATCATTTTTTCATAAAATATTTTAATTCCTTAATTAATTAAATTAATTTAATTTAAGGCAATTTAATTCCTTTTTTCATAATTTAAAACAATTAGAAATTAGGGTTAGTTTGCAAATAGTTTAATTTTCTCAATCAAAAAATAACAAAAATATTTTTTAATTAATTAATTAGATTTTTTAGGTTTTTCTAATTATCCTCGCATTTAATTCGCCGCGCGCATTTTTAATTTCCTTTTTATTATTATTGTAACTGCTCTGAGTTTGTAATAGTAATTAGGGTTTCAATTCCGCATCTTTATTTTCGGTCAAAATAATTATGTATCTGCAAAATCCTTGTAATAGCTAGGACTTTTAACTTTCCCACATTTTATTTCCGCAAACTATAAACTGCTTAGATGTATGTTAATAGGATTGTATGGAAAGACAAACTGAAAATTAATACAGTAGAAAACCCTAAATGTGCAAAGATAAATTAACTTAAAATTACACTCGCACATGCTCACTCCTAGGGTTTACTCCACTCCGACTGCCTTTGGTAAATAGTCATGAAGTATAGGGCTTGTTAGTGGTTGTCCTCTAGCCCTGAAAGATCTAAAATGACCCATTCGGATGTTTCCTCGGAAAAAGATCTTTAAGGCTTTAGGATGATTACTAACATTTCCTAACATTGCTTTTGTGATCTTATTTGTCCCTTCGAATGTCCCTAAAAAACTCCAACAACGATGCTACCTATTTCTCAATAATGGGATAGCATTGTCTAAAAGGAAAACGAACAGACCTTTTTCGAGTAGGTAGATCAATTCCTAGGTACTTGCTCAATCAAACAAAAACTTTTTCACACCAACACTTTCCAAACAAAGTTTTCAAAAACAACTTCGTAACACTCTTGAGGACAGAAATAAGGGTTAACACGAAGTAAAACAAAACTTTTCAAAACAAAGCACACACAAGCAGTTTTCAAAATGAGCAAGTACCTAAGAGCCTGTGGAAAACCACAGATAGAAAGGGTGCTAACACCTTCCCTTTCTATAATCTACCCCTCGTACTCAAAAACATCTCGAAAAGGTTTTTTCTGTTCTTTTTTCTTTTCCTGATTGGATAAAATAAGTCGGTGGCGACTCTTGCTTACTGCGACATTTGCGAACAAAAAACACAAACCAGTATTAACAGTCGGTTCTGCCACCGTATCGCAGTTAGCTTCCTCAAGTTCGCAGGAAGCTAAAGGGATGCTTAGCTTGAGCTGAAAGTGGCTGAGGAGTTCTGGAGAAGTCCACTTGCGGACCCCTGTTTTTGAAATTAGAGGATGGTGCAAATGGAGTTACAGTTGTGTAGTAAGGGTTTGGATAGCTTCTATATGAGTTATAAAAGCTTTGTGATTGATTAAAAGTGAAAATGCACGAGTGGATTGTGTATTTGAAGTTCAAGGTCAGAAATGACAAGTAATGGAGGTTTTTGGTGCAAGTTCTGATTTCAAAGTGTTTGAGGGCTTAAGCATCTGTGCATTTTGTGGCAAATTGTTTGTATATCTATAAGCAAAAGGTTTGGAGTGGTTTGGACAATCAGAAGTAAGTTTTCAGCTAATTTCTAGGTTATTTGATTTTGAAGAAAAGTGGGAAACCAAGTTTCAATGTGAGGTACAAGCATGGGTTGAGTGATTGTAAGTGTCTAACATGTTTCTTATGGGTTATGGGACTTGTATGATTAGAAGAGAACAAGTTCAAGGCTCAAGAACAAGTTTTGTGCAAAAAGTCACTTTATCAAAATGGCAATGTGCACTTACTTCCCAAAATGGACATAAAGCATAGTCTTGCATTGAATGCTTGAAATGAGACCTCTAACAGCGGTGCGAGCAATTAATTATGGAGTGCCTAACAAGTTTGAGGCCTGAAAAGTAGAGTTTTTGAAGCACAACTTTGAATTTGAATTTTGTTCATCACAAAATGCCTTGTAATTCAAGTGATAAAACCCTAACTTCATCTCTTCTATTCTCCCTGCTCAAAAATGATCTCAAGGAGTTCTTGTACATTTTAAAAAGCTTGCAATATGCTCTACAACACATATTTGAATTTATTTTGAAGATTCCTCTTGGAACTATATGAAAATGTGCCATGAAGTTGGGTCAAAATTCTGACCAAATTAGGGCAAAATTTCACTAAGTGTTTTGTTTCATGACCACATATTATTAAACTTATAACTTGAGATCCAAGCACTTTTGGAAGAAGTTGTGTGAATAAAAGTTGTATATTACATGGATATATACAACTTTCATGTTGGAAGTTTCTCTTGAATCACCTTGTATTATGGTGAAAAATTGGCTCAAAGTTATTAAAAAATAAGAAATTTCCAACACTTAGAAAAATTTCTAAGTTTAGAAATTTTAACTTTTCAAAATGAAATCTTGAATTTTGGATTTCTTGATGAATAAATTTCATATTTTGACATGTTTTGATGAATTGTGATCTTTGGCATTTGATTTTGACCAAAAAGTCAAAGTTTGACTTTTTAGTATACAGTTGACTTTTGATCAGCTGACTGAAAATTCATTTGTCAATCCATTAGACTTGCAATGTTTTGAGCCATGTCATTAGGTCAAAATGATGCAATTGGAATCTTGAGATCATGCCTTAAACCAATTGATCATTTGTTAGGTAAAAAATCAAAAATTGCCCTTTCTCAATCAAAACCCTAATTTTGACCATTTTGCCCTTTTGAAGATTTGATCAAATTTCTTGAGGAATTGTGGTCCAAACTTGGTAAAATGATACATATGGGTTTAAATTGTTGATTTGGATCAAGAATTATGAAGTTTGACTTTAAATTGGCCATAGTTGACTTTTTCCCCAATATAGTTGATTTTTAGGTCAGCTGCTCAATTGATTGAGCAAAAGTGTGATCCAAGGCTTGAAACTTGACATGAGTAATCTTGAGGGTCCATAATGATCCATGAAAGTAATATGAAGCATTGAAAGTTCAAATATCCTTATGCAATCTCAACCCCTAATTTTGATCATCAGTGCTTAAGGAGGTGTCTTGAGTTGATCAACCCTAGTGCAGTCTTGAGTCAAAGGAGATCTTGTGGGCAAATTCTTGATAAGTGAGAGGGAAAATTTTGGGGTACAACAGGGGGTCATAAAATTCCCCTTACAATGAAAAAATATTGTTTCCTAACTTCACAAAAAGGAAGGAGGGTAAAGTTAATGTTGTGGCTTCACAACCAAGAGCACAACAACCGTTGATAATCCCGTGAGGACAACAAAAAAACAAGTTTGAAAGGCTACCGAGAAAGTTGGATCCACTCCCTATGCCACCCAGTCAACTATTACAACATTTGATCAAGGCATCTTTGGTAGATATAAAACCTTTAGCTCCTCCAATTGGGTCATTTCCACCAAAATACAATGCCAATGCCAAATGTGAATACCATGCCAATTCTTCGGGGAATACTATAGATCAATGTTGGGATTTCAAACATAAAGTTCAGGATTTGATAGACTCTCAAGACATTACTTTTGAGAAACGGAACATCAAGTCTAACATCCTGCCTCCGCATGGTGGACCCACAGTAAATGCAATCAAAGTAGTCATCAACTGTGGGGCAGCCAGACAAGTAAAGGCTCCGAAAAATCTATTAAAAGCATATATGTTGGAATGTGGGTTCCTTTTGGAACATAATGAAGCTTTCTAAAAGACACTATAACAATTCGTGGACTAGGGCATAGTCCAATTCGGACCATACCCTGAAGATGTGTATATAGCAACAATTGAAGGAGGTACAAAGAAACCATTGGTAATTCCCTACCAAGGGCCAAACCATAATAAGAAGACTCTCGTGATCCCGTGGGGAGATTCAATAGAAACTCCAACAATAAAGCAAACTCTAAGGATACCAGCAGCTTCAAAGACTATAATGGTAATTAGGGGGACATCTCCTACCCCTTATGAAACTAACAAAGCAGTACCATGGAATTATGATTCGACCGTATATATCAATGGCTCGAAACAAGAATGTGAGCCATCATCAAGTCAAGGACCTGCAATCTCAAATATAGTAGGGACAAGAGGAATGACCTGCAGTGGCCGAGTGTTCGGATCTGAACCAATTAAGAAGAATGATAATGTGTTGAAGAGTAAAAATGACATGTTAACAAAAGAAAAAGGAAAAGCGGTAGTAGAGGTGAATCATGAGCCTCAAAATAAAAACTTTATTCATCAAGAGGATGGCGAATTTATGAAAATAATTAAGAGAAGCGACTATAGGGTGGTGGATCAATTTTACCAGACCCCGACCAAAATTTCCATACTCTCATTACTCATCAATTCAGAGGCGCATCGAGATTCACTAATGAAAGTTTTAATTTCTACTCATGTTGTAGAAGAGATTACTGTGAACCAATTTGATAATGTCGTGGAAAATCTAACATTTGGGTACTATATAGGTTTCAACGGTAGTGAATTACCTCTACAAGGTTGAGCTCATAACAAAGTGTTGCACATCTTGATTCAGATAGGTACTACGAGCCTATCCAGGGTTCTTATTGATACTGGTTATGCCCTCAATGTGTTACCAAAATCTAGTCTAATGAGGCTAACACTAGATGGTGTTGTGATAAGATCGAGTTCCACGATAGTTAGAGCTTTCAATGGTTCTCAAAGTACGATATCCGGATAAGTAGACCTTCCTGTGAAAATCGTCCCACACATGTTCTATATCACCTTTCAAGTCATGGATATAGAACCAGCATATACATGTTTACTCATACGACCTTGGATTCATGCTGCCGGGGCAGTCACTTCGACATTACATCAAAAACTGAAGTTCTTTATTGAGGGAAGATTAGTCATAATTGACGGAGAAGAAGACATATTTGTAAGTCACATTGAGTCCTACAGGTATATTAGTGCTGACGAAGATTGCATAGCCATACCATTTCAAGTCTTGGAGATTGCTTCAATGGTAACCATACTAGTGGAAAAGGACAAGAAACCTACTATGACTTCATGGAGGGATTTGCAAACGACAATGGAGAATGGTGACTCAAGATGCTGGGGAAAGCTCCCAGAAATATTTTAGAAGAAGAACCGCTTTGGTTTGGGTTACGAATCATTAAAGGCTACTCTGAAGGGAAAAGCGTGGTTTCCACCAATCTAGGAAACCTTCACCGGCAAAGGGGTAGAGCATGGAGGACAAGTGACAATGATATCCAACAAAGACAACATCAAAATGGAATCTGATTTCATCCATGAGTGTGCCCTAAGAAAAGAACTCAAGAACTGGACAATTGTGGAGATTCTTGAGATTTTCTTTCCAAAGTAATTTTCTTTGTTTTTGAAAAGAACCTATGTCAAGCCTGAGGCATAGGGGTTGTTTGTAAGGGTCCCCCGTTTGTTTCAACCAATATTCATGATTAATAAAAATATGTTTTGTATTCAATTAAGATCCTTGTTTTTCATTTTGCATTTATACTTCATATTTAAAATGGAAATACTTCCCTTCATATACATTTTCCAAATTCACGTACTAAATAAAAACTGCACCAAAACATGATAAATATGCAGATCCATGCATAAAATCACCGATAACATTATTGTTGATATTCAATATGATTTTGATGCTCCCATCAACCAAGCTGAAGAGGAAGATGATGAAGATCTTGAACTTTCTGAAGAATTGGCAAGAAGTATAGAGCAAAAAGCTGACAGTATACAATCGTACCAGGAATCTATTGAGACCATTAAACCTGGGCACAAAGGAAGATCCAAAAGAGATCAAGTTGGGGGCAACATTAGAAAAAAGCATCAAATAAATACTGGTCAAGATGTTACATGAATATGTGGATATATTCGCCCTGTCTTACAAAGATATGCCAGGATTAGACATAGACATTGTGGTGCACAAACTACCTCTCAAGGAATGTTGCTCCCTGATTAGGAAGAAGCTCAGAAGAACTCGTCTAGACATGTCCAGTAAAATTCGAGAAGAAGTCATTAAACAATTCGACGCAGGGTTCTTAGCGGTGGTAGATTATCCACCTTGGATAGCTAACATCGTGCCAGTTTCCAAGAAGGACGGTAAAGTACGTATGTGTATGGATTATCAGGATCTAAACAAAGCAAGTCCTAAAGAAGATTTCTCGCTACCTCACATAGATGTTCTAGTGGATAATACAGCTCAAGCTTCGGGATTCTCATTCATGGATGGCTTCTCAGGCTATAATCAAATAAAAATGGCATCCAAAGATATGGAAAAGACTACTTTCATGACACCTTGGGGCACTTTCTACTAAAAAGTAATGTCGTTTGGTCTAAAGAACACATGGGCAACCTATCAGTGGAAAATGGTCACACTATTCCATGATATGATTCACAAAGAAGTTGAGGTGTACGTAGATGATATAATTGTCAAATCTCATACGGAGAAAGACCACATCATACATTTACAGAAGTTGTTTGATCGTCTGTGAAGGTTCAAACTAAGGTTGGATCCAAACAAATGTACATTTGCTGTCAGATCAGGCAAGTTACTAGGTTTTATCGTAAGTCAGCGTGGTATCGAGGTGGACCCCGACAAAGTAAAATCCATACAAGAAATGTTAGCTCCAAAGGCAAAGAAAGAAGTTCATGGTTTTTTAGGACGATTGAACTATATTTCAAGGTTCATATCACACCTAACTGCAATATGTGAGCCCATATTCAAACTACTACGAAAAGATCAAATAGTGACATGGAATAATGATTTCCATATAGCTTTTGAGATGCTAAAGCAATATTTACAAGAACCACTGATCTTAATGCTGCCAATTACCAGAAGACCACTCATCATGTATCTGACAGTACTTGAAGGATCAATAGGATGTGTGTTGGGTCAACAAGAAGAAACGGGTAGAAAAGAGCATGCAATATACTACCTCAATAAGAAATTCACTGATTGTAAAACCAGGTACTCATTCCTCGAGAAGACCTGCTGTGCATTGGCTTGGGCTACTAAAAGATTGAGGCAGTACATGTTAACATACGCCATGTGGTTAATAGCAAGAATGGATCCTTTAAAGTATGTGTTCGAAAACCCAACTCTTACGGGAGTATTGCCCGATGAAAGATGTTATTATTGGAGTATGACATACAATATGTTACTCAAAAGGTCATAAAAGGAAATGTACTAGTTGATCATCTAGCTCATCAACTGTTGCCGGAATATCAATCAATGACGTTTGACTTTCCAGACGAAGATGTTATGGTTATAGATGACTATGAAATACCAGGACCCGACGAAGGAACTGAACCAGGGGAACATTAGACACTCATGTTTGAAGGAGCTCCAAATGCACTGGGGCACGGTATCAGGGCAGCTTTGACTTCTCTGAAGAACTATCATAAACATTATACTGCAAGATTATGTTTTGACTACACCAACAATATCGTCGAATATGAATCTTGTATCCTAGGTCTGGAAGTTTCCATTGATCTAAGAATCAAATATCTTGAAGTATTTGGAGACTCTGCGTTAGTCATATACCAAATCAAAGCCGAGTGGGATACTAAACACCCCAATTTGATTCCATGTCGAGATCATGTCTTAAAACTAGCTACGAAATTCATCGAGATCACTTTCAGTCATATCCCACGAGAAGAAAATCAGATGGCAGACGCCTTAGCAACCCTATCATCCATGTTCAAGGTAACCTGGCCTAACCACAAGCCGCACATTACAATTAGAAATTTCGAAGATCCTGCACATTGCATCGCTATTAAAGAGGAACTGAATAACAAGCCTTGGTTCTATGACATAAAGAGATATCTTGAAAAACAAGAATATCCAGAAAATGCCTCTATCATTGATAAACGAACTTTGTGAAGGCTAGCCTCAAAATTCTTTCTGAGTGGTAATGTATTATACAAAAGAAATTATGATATAGTTCTACTCAGGTGTGTTGAGAAACAAGAAGCAAATACACTTATGAGAGAATTCCATGAAGGTACTTTCAGAACCCATACAAATGGGCATGCTATGGCAAGAAAAGGTTATTATTGGTTAACAATGGAAGCAAATTACTATCATTACACAAAAACCTGTCACAAGTTCCAAATCTACGCCAATAAAATGAATGTGCCACCTACTCCTCTAAATGTCACGAGTTCTCCTTGATTGTTCTTGAGGTGGGGAATTGATATGATAGGTATGATCGAACCAAAAGCATCTAACTGGCATCGATTCATACTAGTCGCTATTGATTATTTCACCAAATGGGTGGAAGCAGCATCATATGCAAATGTGAAAAGCCAAGTGGTCACTCAATTTATCAAGAAAAATCTCATATTCAGATATGGGGTTCCAAACAAGATCATAATCGATAACCGGTCTAATCTGAACAACAAAATGATGAAAGAGTTATGCACGATTTCAAGATCGAGCATCATAATTCTTCGTGATACCGACCCAAGATGAACGGAGCCGTCTAAGTTGCCAACAAAAATATCAAGAAAATCATTCAGAAAATGGTGAAGACATACAAAGATTGGCACGAAATGCTTCCCTTTTATCTACATGGTTATCGTACCTCTGTATGCACATCAATAGGTGCAACTCATTTTTCTCTAGTATACGGAATGGAAGCAGTAATCCCAGTTGAAATAGAAATTCCATCACTCTGGGTTCTAACGGAAATAAATCTTGAAGAAGCAGACTGGGTGCAGACGCGACTTCATCAGCTCAACCTCATTAAGGAGAAACGCTTGACAACTTTGTGCCACGGTCAATCATATCAAAAGCGGATGAAGAAATCCTTTGACAAGAAAGTTCATCCTCGAATATTCAAAGAAGGGGATTTAGTGCTTAAAAATATTCTTCTACCTCGCCTCGATTCACATGGTAAATGGAAACCCAACTACGAAGGTCCATATGTGGTAAAAATATCATTCTCCGGTGGTGGTCTCATCCTCACAACAATGGACGGGGAAGAACTACTGCACCCGGCAAATTCAGACGCAATAAAAAAATACTATGTATAAGAAAGCTCGCTAAGATCAAACCTTAAACAAGCGACTTAGGTAAAAAGGAGTATCCCGGTGGATTGAAAACCTGAAGGGGAGATCCAGGAAAAATTTAGGGACATAAAAAAAAATTATTATCCCTATGGATTGAAAACCCGAAAGGGCGATCCCGACAAAAATTAGGGATCTTATTCAAAATAAATAAAGAACAAAAATACTTCGATCTAATAACTGTGACCACAAACCACGAAGAAAGAGTTAGGTCCAAATCATCCAACTCAGAACAAAGAAGATTGGAAGCTACCAAAAGTACATTGCGGAAACACCAGTAGCAATTATCATTTTCGTTGCCATTTACAGTTTTAAAAGAATTTTTTTGTAATTACCTCTTTTCAAGAATTGTATCTTGTACCCGCGCCTATTCAAAGGCATATCAATAAAACATTTACTTTTTATATCTTGCAAATTGTGTTCTTCTTTTTCAGACTTGTTTACAAAATACTACGATTGTTTCTTTTGAATATTGTGTTGAAATCATTTCTAGGATTTGATAAATAAAAGCACTTGATAAAACATTGAAAATCATTTTCCTTAAGAAAACATCGAAAGAAAATCCACGCATGCATCCACATCTACGCTTATTTCCATGACTATGACTACGTTCGTGCCTATGTTACGCCTACGCCTATGATACAAACATCAAGATCTTACTGATACTTTCCATCATGTTCAAATCAATTCAAAGATACCACGACGATGCAACACACAATATCGGGGAGTTGATAACTCAAAACCAATGGTTTAAAAGTAAAGAATACCAAAAAAAACATTTTTCATAACATTTTGGGGCATATACACACATTTTGCACACACACATTACATATACACTATGGGTTCCATATTGATCTAAGACATCATGCATGGCATTCCTTGAAACCTACTTCGGACGGAGCCAATATCTTAGGGTCCTCCATCAGTTTTTACCTTGGTTGAAAACGAACACAACTGATAAAAATTTGTTCTCATCTCTAATTTACTTATCTAAGGTTTGGATCATTCAAAACAGCTTCCTCTACATTATAACTCATTGCGTCAGTCTCTACGCAGTAATATGTTCTCTTCTACGCGATTTAGCTCATTGTGTCAGGCTCCATGCAACAATGTGTGAAGTCCGTAATATAACCCATTGCGTCAGTCCCCGTGCAGTAATGTATTCCCTTTTTCACGATCTAATTCACTGTGTCAGGCTCCATGCAACAATGTACGAAATCTACAATTCAACTCATTGCGCCAGTCTCCACGCAATTATGTGTTTTCTTCTTTGCAATATACCTCATTGTGTGAGGCTCCATGCAGCAATGTTGCAAAATCGGCAATTTGACCCATTGCATCAATCTTCATGCATCAATGTTATCCTCAAACTTTTTCCATTGTGTCAGTCTCCATGCAACAATGAGTTTCTTTATCTGTAATCTAATGTATTATGTCAGTCTCCACGCAGCAATATATTTTCTTCTTTGCAATATAGCTCATTGTGTTTGGCTCCATGCAACAATTTTGCGAAATCTACAATTCAATCCATTGTGTTAGTCTCCATGCAACGATTTTATTATCAAACTCTCTCCATTGCACCAGTCTACATGCAGAAATATTGTTACCAGACTTTGTCCACTGCATCAGTTTGCATGCCGCAATATTGTTATCCAACTGTTTCTATGATATAATCCATTGCGTAAGTCTCTAGGAAGCAATGTCATTATCAGAGTATCTTCCTCGATATAACTCGTTACCTCGGTCTCTATGCAGCGATATGGTTATTAAGCTCTTCTTGAATATTTATTCCCTAAGTTGCGATGAATAAATCAAATCAAAACAGAACTTGCTATATAAGTCTCCAAGCAATGGTAAATTGACTTTTCCAAAACTTGTATTATTTTACTTCCTAGGTTTTGATAAATATGCAAACAATCTTTTCTTAGATACTGACGGGTCATCCGCATCGTCATATCTAAGTCAAATCAACTTTGGTTCAAATGATGGCTAGATGATACATCATCATTTATGCTTGCCCTTCGTACTCAGAAGAACGATGTACAACGTGTTCTTATAATCTTCCGGGCTAATTTTAGGGTCTTCTAATATTTAATAAGTTTTCGATCAAAATATCTGAGATCTACGTATTGTCACACTATTCAATCGAAAAGTGATTAAATATGGGCAATTGTCATACCTCAAAATTTACCCAATCAATTTAATAATCATGTTACTACGTTTTTATTTTCTAAATCATTATTGTATATGAGTTTGACCTATTGCATTGAAGGCCATAGGGGTCTAAATCAACAAGGGGGTATGTATTAATCATAAGAGGTGTGCGTGTTCTAATTAGGGGGTGTGGACTTTCTAAATCAAAAAGATCCACTTATTTTTGTTGGCCCATTCGTGGTGCGTTTTTTGCCAATGGCCCATTTAGGTTCATTAAAGGCCCTTTATAGTTATGATGGGGAAAGGGTGTAAGAATTCTTTGTTTCAAATTGGCCCATTATAAATCTTTATACACGGGCCCATTTAGGAAAATGTTGTTCATAAGAGGCGAGGTGCATTCTAATTCTTGGATTGGGCTGATAAGCCCATTAAGAAGGTGCGCTTGGAATCACAAGGCCCATACTTATGACCTAAGCTGATTTTTAATTTTATTTTTGAATCATTTTCTTTATAAATATTTGTTTTTTATTATCATTTTCAATATTGATAAATGAAAATATGTTAATTGTTTTTTTGGCATTATCTGATGTGTCGATCAGGTCAACATGGTTCAAAGCCCAATCCAATTAAAAAATGTTTTATTGTGAGTCTAAAACAAGAGATATTGCAAGCCCAGTCAAAAAACTCACGCATGCGTTTAGGAAAAACTGTTACTGTTCAAATCTTTGAATTAGAATTGGAAACAGAATCAAGAACAAATATTTACAGAAGTTGATCAATGCTTAATCAATACAGAGTGAACAATTACAGAAACAAAGTTACTTTATTAAAAAATCGGTTTTTTTCACAGAAACAAAATCAACTATATACAGAAACTAATTAAAAAAAATTACACAAGTTTATAGGCAAGATTCAAACCCTAATCAAATTAAAATTACAATTTAGAAACAAATTAAATTGCTTCCTAATATATCTAATCGAAGAACTCTATAAAAACCTAAATAACAAATCATTACAAAGGAGGAAATTACAAAAAAAAAACAAAAGAGAGGAATCGTTACAGAATAGAAAAATTTCTACAAAAAAGAGGTTACAGAAACGAAAGAGGGATGTCTTGGGGGTGTTGTCTTCATCGTGTCGCCGAATGAGTCACCACAACTAGCTTAGGGTTTCAATATCTGAAACCCTAGCCATTCAACCGCCTTCGTCTTCAAATCCTCATCTACCGCCACCATCACCATCCTCCATACCTATCAAATACAAAGAAGGAGATTAGGAACCAGATCGAACCAAGAAAAGTCAGATAGAACACCAAGATTAGTCGCGATAAGGTAAACCCTTAGCTTTCCTTTTGTATCATTTTGGTGGTTTGAGGGTTTGTAATGGGGCCGGAGAAGGAGAAGGGGGGTTGAGTTGAGATTGGGATTGAGGTTTCAAGGCTGGACAACAACGATTTGGGAAGGGTTTTGATGAATTAGTGTTTGTTGTTGTTAGAGGAAGAGAAGGTTTGGTTAAGATGCGAAGAGATAAAGAGTAAAAAAATGAATATTATTGTTTAACGAAAAATGAAATACAATATGTTAAGTTGATCCTACGCGTGCCACCCATAGATATTACTGTGTACCCTCATCTATATCCATTTGATCTTAATCATACGATCTAAAATGCACATACCCACGGCCTTACGACACTCCTTCCAGCACCTGAACCAAATGGACCCATCCCAAACCATTATGGACCGGGCCCAATACTAACACAACCCCCTTATGTTTTTATTTTAGTAATGCTCGCAAAACATACCCCCAGGCCAAAATGGGCCAAGTCCAAAATCTGGACTTGGGCCCTTTGCTCTTTACGCCCCCAATATTGCTAGACAGAATAGAAATGTACCCCCTGTCCTTTTGGGCTTGAATTCAATATCTGAATTCAGTCTCATGCTATTGACACACCCATTTTTTTTACTACCTCAATATATTTCACACCCCCTGCGTTTTTGTTATTTTATTTATTTTATTATTTTTTATATTTTTATATTCTCTTATATTTTCATTATTTACAATATTTTTTATATTTATATATTTATACATTTATATTTTATAATTATAATATTCTATTATTTATTTTTATCACAATTTTTTTTTTGTATTTTCTAAACTCATTCAAATATTATTTTATTTATTACATTAAATTTTATTTTTGATCATGCATTTAAATAGAATATTTGCAGTAATTAATAAATAAAAAATATTTAACCAACCACAAGTATTTTCATAACTAAATTAATTCGATAAACAATTTTCGAAAAGGATTGTGAATATGTTTGAATCGACTACGCGCTTAGTCTAACAATCTCTGCTATTCACTACACCTAGACTAAACGTGTGGAAAATGTGAATATCTTCGTAATCCGTAAAAAACACAAACCAACCGCAAACTACGAAATAGAACTTTGATTCCTCCTAAGAGGATACGTAGGCATACGATCTAAAATCGTGGCGAGTTCCTCTAATTAAAATTAAAAACCTTTTTCCCCTAATAAAACATTAAAATCCTATTTCTAAAAATCGCGCTTCTAAACTTAGTATCCTTGTGAACAAGGTAGATGAGGGGTGCTTAACACCTTCCCTTCGTCTAGAACTGAGTCCAAAAAACCTAGAATCTCTAACTTTTTTAGGGCTACCCTTTATATTCTCTTCCTTAGGATAAAAATTAAAGGTGGCGAATCTGAATTTAAAACCAGTTACAACAGTCGGTAACATAGAAAACTTGTTTTGCTTGAGAATCCATGATGAATGGTCCGGTCATAAAATATGCCCTGTAAATGTCGACCTGGGTGAATCCTAAGTTATTATTGTGTACACATTTGGAACCCACTTGCATTTAAATAAAGCCACTTTAAAAATAACATAATCAATCTCCCAAATCTCATCAATGACACCATAAAATACGGTGTTGCCAATACATAATTCTTATCTTTCGAAATAGAGAAATACTTCGATTCAGGTTCAACCATAATCCCACTATTTTGAATTGCACTACTATCATCTTTTGGTTTTGTATAAAAGGTATAATTACCAATCTTGTATGTAGTCGGAGTAATGACACAAAATTCCGACTCCTACGACAACCATTTAAGTATCTCGGATGCACTACGATCATTAGATACACTTTTATTAAACTAATCTATGAATCTCTTGTTATGATCTATCAACAAAAACTTGTCACTCATTCGGAGATATTTTTTCCTCAAAAGTCTTTTGTGAGTATCTATTAAAGATCTTCATATATCGCTCTATTGGATACATTCACCTTAAATAAACTGGACAACAAAATCTGATTTCTCTGACTAGATAAACAAGTAAGCGAACCATAATGTCAAAAGATGATGTAGGAAAATACATCTCAAATTGACACAATATTATAGAAGCCTCGTCTTATAATTCATATAATTTTTTGAAATCAAGAACTTTATTACATATGACATTAAAGAGTAAGCACAATCTTGTTATAGTTACTCTCACATTCTTTGGTAGGATCTCACGAATAGCCACTGCTAGAAGTTGTTGCATCAATACATGAAAATCATGAGATTTTAAACCAATTAACTTGAGATCTTTTATTGATACAAGTTTCTTTATGTTTGATGAGTAACCTTGCAAAACTTTAATACCTTGCAAACACTTGCAAAAAAATTTCTTTTCGTTTTTAGATAGAGTGTGACATGCTGGAGGCAGATAAGTTCTTTTTCCTTTCTCTATTGGAGCCAACTATTTTTGTATACCCATCGCCTTCATATCAAGAAGGAAAGTCTTACTATCTTTAGTCTTTCATGTAATATTTAGAAGTGTGCCAACCAAACTATCACACACATTTTTCTCCACGTGCATCACATCAAGATAATGTCTAATATCAAGACTTGACTAATATGAAAGGTAAAAAAAGATGGGCCTCTTTTTACATATATTTTTCGTAACTTCCCCTTTTTTTATTTTTCTCTCTTCATGAAAACAACATCAATATGTTGCTGCCGTTGATAAACTTCATCCTCGGTTAAAGGTTCAGGAGCCTCATCAAACTCCTACTCTCCATTAAAAACCTTCCACAATCTACAATAAGGATGATCGGGTTTTAAATTTTTTTGATGCCCAAGGTAAACGGTCTTTTTTCCAAACTCAAGTTGGTGATAAAAAGTAATATCTTCACAAATAGGACACACTTTATGGCCTTTAACACTATATCCAGCCAAGTTACCGTAAGCAGGAAAGTCGTTGATTGTGCAAAATAACATTGCACGCATCTTAAACTTTTCCATAAAATATGCATCATCAACTTCAACTCCTTCATCACACAAGAGTCATAAATCATCAATTAATGGACTTAGATAAACATCTATGTCGTTACCAGGTTGTCGTGGTCCAGAAATCATCATACTTAACAATATATACTTGCGCTTCATGCACATACAATGAGATATGTTGTAAATAGTGAGAAGAACAGGCCACGAAGAATGATTAGTGCTCAGATTACAAAATGGATTCATTCCATCAGTGGCAAGCCCAAGCCTAAGGTTTATTGGCTCAACTCCAAAATCTGGAAACAATGAATCAATTTCCTTCCATTGCAACGAATCAGCTATATGGCGAATGTTTCTATCACGAGTCCTTTCATCTGCACGCCATCTAAGATTCTTTGTGTTAATTAAATTAGCAAAAAGTCTCTTAAATCGTGAAATTATTGGCAAGTACCATAACACTTTAGCAGGAGGACGCTTCCTACTAAAATTGTCATAGTCATTGTCATCACCATTGTTGGCCTTCAGCTTGTAATGCGACATACCATATTTCAGATATTGATACAAGTCTTCATACTTTTTCTTGTATATATGTAATCATTAAGGCAAGCATATATTTTGATATACTCTAGACCCATTGGACACAATATCTTCTTGGCCTCATAACAACGATCCGACAATTTGTTTTCTTTTGGTAATATTTGCTTTATTAATTCAAGTAATTCCGTGAAACTTTTATCCAACCATCTATTTTTTGCCTTCAGATTAAACAACTATAACACCACCGACAATTGTGTAAAATTTATGCATCCATTATATAAAGGGGTGTCTTTATCACTATATAAGGTATCATAAATATGAGAATTATTAAAAAAAGATTCCCCAACATCACGGAACATATCCTCTAGTTGATCCTCCATACATTCATCTTCATCCACTCTTTGACTTTGTGGCGCTCGATTTTCCTCTTTATTCACTTCACCATGCCATGTCCATATTAAATAATTTTGACATATACCATCATAACAAAGGTGTTGGAATATTTCTTCATTTTTGCCCTAATTGATATTCACACAAACAACACAAGGATAATAAAAGATACAATTATTATCGAGAAGATGGTTATCAGCGTATTCAAGGAATTCAAGAACTTCTTTCTCATAAACTGACCTAACCTATCAACTTTCATCCAACTACGATCCATAACAACTTATGAAATTTTTACACGTATAATAATGTGAATGACACACCAAAATCTAAACCTAAAGCAAGTCTAAACCTAAAGCATATGAAAAATGTACTCTCATACTGACTTGAGCATATATATATATATATATATATATATATATATATATATATATATATATATATATATATATATATATATATATATATATATATATATATATATATATATATATATATATATATATACACACACAACATAAACAAAGAAAAAGGAATGAAGATGTTGAAGAGTACCGTACTTCGAAGCTGAAGAATCTTATGTACATAAGGAATGGAGATGTTGAAGAGTACCATACTTCAAAGCTGAAGAATCAAATGAAGGAAGAAGGTGAAGATTTGAGCATATACAACATAAACCAAGAAAAAACGAATGAAGATGTTAAAGTGTATCATACTGGGAAGCTTAAGAAACAAATGAATGGATACGAAGAGGATAAAGATTTCGCCACCTCTGTCGTCTCTGGATCGCTTGCTCACCTAGGGCGTCTTATGAAAGAAATACGAAATAAGTTTTGTTTTAAATTTATCAGTAAACCATTTAATCGCGGTTGGACAAAGCAACTGTAGTGGAAACTTAAATCCTCTAATAACAGTTGGTGTATTCACCGTTATTAAATCATTTAGCTTTTATTTTTTAAATAATGGAGATAGGTGACACACGATTAATGTACTCTAAAAAACGGAAAAAAATTAGTTGTTGGGAATGAAAGCGTGCTACAAATCATTTTTTACTACGATGTTTAAAATCAACCATCATTAAATTCCTGTTAAAAATCCAACAACTCACTGGGCACAAAATTTTTAACCTATTACTACTGTATATATGAATACGTTGTAAACATGTTGTTGTTGTTTGCGCGTTTTATAGTTGCGATAACATGTTTGATTGATCTTTTAATCCAAGCATGACAACATTAGGAAAGCGGTTTTCTATTTAATCAAAACTCTAAGTCCATCATGACATGAAAACATTAGGTTAGATTCTTCTTCAATCTCAACCTTAGGGTCACTTTGCATGAAAATATTAAGATCTCAAGTCTTCCTTTAGACTTTCGTTTCTTTTGCATTGCATTCTTTAAGACTAAAATATTTTCTCAATCAAAAACTCAAAAACGCTTAACAATGTTCAAAACCCTTTTCAAAGTTAAAGGTGTGTAGGTGATGAGTATCTCTTTGAATGAGAGTCCACTTATTTTCTCTCTTCTAACAAAAATAAAAACCAAATCCAAATCATTTTGCCACTTGACTTTTATCCTTAAAACCTTTTCAAAAAGAACATGTTAACTCCATTCTACTGCAAACAGACAAGCTCTAACTTCTAAAATATGAACTTAACATCATTCATAAAAAACACAACAAACAAATATTTTTAAGAAGAACTACGGTGTTCTGACTCCTTTGGGAGATACGTAGGCATGAGGTTGCAAAGGTCAGGCAAACACACTAATAAAAATCGCTTCTCTTTTCTAATGAATTTATGCATACATTACTCTTTAGCAAGTAAGTTGCATATATACACACACTCATTGATTAGAATAACAAAAGTGGATCTCGTTGAGTACCACAGACATGAGGGGTGCTAATACCTTTCTCTTGCGTCATCTACTCCTTATTCGAGATCTAATTGCGAGACTATGTTCTTTTCCCATATTTGAGATTTTCTCTTTATTTTTCTTTTTTCTTTTTTCTGAAATAAATAAAATTAGACGGCGACTATGTTTATTTTTAAAGAGCTTCTTGTGAGTATTTGTCTAATAACTTTAATAAACTTAACATTACCAACACTCGAGGTACACCTTTCTTAACCTTAAAATAGTCTCCTACCTCCGATAATTACTAACCCGCCGTTGGACTATATCATCAAGATACCCCAGAGTTTCTCACAAAAGTTATGGAGTTATCAACTATGCATATGTTGTTTTGGTCCTTGTTTTCTCTTTATAATTTCCTCTATGATTTTTAATGTTTTCATAGTTTTTTGTTTATGTGTATTTTTTCTATCAATAATGTTAGGTTTTCTTTAATTTTCTTATTTGTTTTGTAATAAGTCATAGAAATCCTTGTATTGTGTTTTGAATATATCCTCATTAACATGTTCTAGTAATTGAAATTAAAGTAACAAGTTGAACAAAATGATATAAAGGGTATAATTTAATGAAGAGTATCTATGAAAGTTATATCATATTTATCTTTCATCATGCTCAATTCCTTTGTCTTTTTCATCTCCACTTTGTTCACCTCCTTCACCACTATTTTCTTTGGAGCTCGATTCACTTGATTTCTTTCCAGGTCTTTTAGTTCCTGGTCTTCCCCAACCTTTTCTAGGATTCCATATATCCATTCCAACTTTTGTTTTGAATTTACTTTTTTCATCAACTACAAACCAACAAACATTTGTATTAAATATAATAAAAAGAATGAAATTGTATGTTAAAGTTATTTATATACATTGTTTCTCATCTTTAGGTTGCTCAATTGCCTCAAGAGAGATAATAATTAGTGCACAAATAAAAAGTACAAAGATAAAAGAGTTGATTTTCATCTTTAATCAACTAAGAATATGCAATGTAATATGAATAAATCAAGTCATTTATAATGATCATCGGTTAAGATATATAAGATATAAATAAAAAAAGTTTGATTAAAAAAAATAATATATGCATGGCATTTGGCTTATTGTGAAGATACTAAGCCGTCAACACCTTTAAACATTTTAAAGGCTTAAATTAGACATGTTTAATTACCAAATAAGGTATGAAGATTTTTTACACAATAACAACTAATTAGAAATTAAAAATTTTGATTATTTATTTAATCTTAAATAGAGTTCTAACTAATTATATAAACTAATAGTCATTATCAATAATCAAAATTGTCAAACTTCCAAATCAACATTTAACCTCATAAAAATTCAATTTTTCTTAAATTGAGCTGGTGTAAACTCTAATAAAATTTATAAATCTCGATTATAAAAGAAATCTTACTATTTAAAAGTCTATATTGGTTTCGCCTTAAAATATCTTTTGGTTAAAATAATTCAATTTTTTCTTTACAAAATATAATTTTTTTAAATATAAACTTAAACTTTCAATTTTGATGTACATGAGTAATATGTACATTAATGTAAATTTTGGTTTTTCTATGGAAAAAAATTACCATTTCTTTCCAATCTTTATATTATTTGAATAAATTTTTTTCACTTTATTTAAATAACACTTTTTTCTTTATAGATATTATTCATGCTCATTTACTATAATATTTTTTCACTTTATTTAAATAATACTTTTCTTCTTTATATGAATAACACGACTTTACGTGTTATTTGAATAAAATCCTTTTCATGTTATTTAAATAACACCATTTTATATTATTCGAATAGAACCTCTTCATGTTATTTGAATAACACATTTTTATATTATTTGTATAATACTTTTTCATATTATTTAAATAATATTTTTTTACATGAGTCATATTATATGTTTAATTATTAAAAATATTTGTATATTCTTCCATTTGACTTATGTGACTTAATAGTATATTAATTACAATATTCATTAATGAATCTTACACATATTTGGTTTCATCATTCATCATAATCAAGAAAATAAATCAATAAAAGTCATGATAATTATATATAATTTAATCAATGTATTTATTTTTATATACTATTATATTGATATTTATCCTCAATATTGTTGAAATATTAAATTAGATTAGATTAGATTTGATTAGATTTAATATTTAATATAATACAAGTTGTGTTAATCCAAACCCAATTAGGGTTGTATATAAATAGTCATAGCATGTATCATTATTTGTACACTTTAATAATACAAATTCTTATTTTCCTTTATTATTCTCTCTTTCTCTCCTCACTAAAAAGTGTCTCACGCACTAACAAATTGGTATCCAGAGCTTCCGGTTATTGTTCTTAATCAAGTTTTCAAGAATTTCACGTCAGAGATCGTTTTTCTAGGGCAAGTAAACCAACCGCTGTGAAGATGGCTAGTGATAAGGGCGTTCAAAATTCTCTTCCAATGCTTGACGGTAAAAATTGGATCCGATAAAAAAACAGATGCAATCCTTATTTGGCTTCCATGAAACCCTAGAAGTGGTTACCGACGGCGTTCCGACATTGGCTACAAATACAACCGACGAACAGAAAAAAGCCCACAACAAAGTAAAAAAAAAAAGATTGCAAGGCTGCTTATTGCATTCAAAGGGTTGTCGATGCTGCTAACTTCGACAAAATCTCTCATGCTGAAACAACGAAGGAGACATGGGATATTCTGGTAAAGTATTTCGAAGGAGGTGAGAAAGTCAAGGTTGTCAGATTACAAACCTTACGTCGATAATATGAGTTGTTGTCGATGGAAGAAGATGAAAAAGTTGCAGAATATGTGTCCAAGATTCAGAAACTCGTCCATCTCATGAAGGATTGTGGTGAAACCATTACTGATAAGATGATAGTTGAGAAGGTAATGAGAACGTTGACCTCTCACTTTAATCACGTTATCGTAGCTATTCAAGAATTGAACAATCTTGAAACCACTAAAGTAGAAGATTTGGTTGGTTCGTTGGAGGCGCATGAGATGAGGATTGTCGAAAGGAAAGGAGTTCAGGACTCGATACAGGCACTGCAAGCTCAATCATGGAAAAAAGATGGTGGTTCCAACAAATTCAAAGGCAAGTTCGACAAGACTCATGGCAAGAAGTCTTGGTCGAATTCCCATAAGAATAAGGTCAAAGATAGATCTTCTGAATCCTCGAAAAGGGAAGGAGGAAACTATCAAAAGGACAAAGAAGATAAGAAAGGTATGTAGTGTTATAACTGTGAAAGGTGGGGACACTTGGCCAAGAATTGTTGGTACAAAAAAGATAAGGGATCGAAAGGCAAGGACGAAGGAGCGAACCTTGCACGCTAATATTCAGATGATTCTGAAGGTGGTATGATGGTTATGGCTGCAGTTGCAAATAACCATGTTGAATCTAATATCTGGTTTCTCGACTCAGGTTGCTCGAACCACATGACTGGTCAAAAGGAGTGGTTGGCAGATTTTGACGAGTCGAAGAAGAGCAAGGTAAAACTTGTTGATAATAGTTTGTTGCAAGCAGAAGGTACTGGAAACATAGTCTTTCAAATGAGTAATGGAGGGAAAGCTATGATCAAAGATGTGCTATATGTACCTGGAATGAAATGCAACTTGTTAAGTGTTAGACAACTAGTTGAAAAAGGTTTCTCAGTTATCATGAAAGATGGAGTTTTGAAATTGTTTGACACTAAGAATAATTTGGTTTTACAATCTCCATTGTCGAAGAACAGGACATTTAAGACTACGATCAATTCGACAGAAGTTCAATGTTTAAAAATTGTTGTCGGCCACAAGGATAGTTGGTTATGGCATTTGAGGTTTGGACATTTGAATTTTCGATCACTTAATCAACTGATTACTCAAGATATGGTTACTGGTATTCCAAGTCTTGAGATGCCTGAAAAACTTTGTGAAGATTGTTTAGTGGGAAAGCAATCCAGAAATTCTTTCGTTTCGACTATGTCAATGAGATCATCCTGCATTCTCGAAGTGGTGCATTCAGATGTATGTGGTCCATTTGAAGAACATACAATTGGTGGAAACAGATATTTTGTTACCTTTGTCAATGAGTTTAGTCGAAAGCTGTGGATCTATGTGATCAAACGAAAGGACGAAGTATTCGAAATCTTTAAGAGATTCAAGATACTTTTCGAAAACCAGAGTGAGAAGAAGATCAAAGTTCTACGAACAGATGGAGGTGGCGAATACCCATCCAAGATGTTTGAAGATTTCTGTGCAGAACATGGTTTTGATCATGAGGTAACTTCTCCTTACACACCTCAATATAATGGAATTGCTGAAAGAAGAAATAGAACTATATTAGATATGGCAAGATGCATGCTGAAGCAAAAGAATTTTCCAAAATCTTTATGGGGAGAAGTTGTTTCGACTGCAGTTTATATTTTGAATAGGTGTCCTACTAAGATATTGAAGAACAAGGTTCCTGAAGAAGTGTGGAGTGGTAAACGACCATTGGTAAGTCACTTGAAGGTGTTTGGCTATATGTGTTACAAGCATGTTCCTGATGCAAGGAGAAGGAAGCTTGATGACAAGAGTGAACCTATGATTCTGGTAGGATATCATAAAACTGGTGCATACAGACTATTCAATCCAGTTAATGAAAATATTATGTTTAGTCGAGATATTGTGATTAATGAAAATTCTTCCTGGGAGTGGAATTCTAGCAATTCAATTAACAAATCATTAATGAACTTTGATTTCGACGAAGAAACTAATGAAGTAGAGGTCGAAGGAATTGTTGAGAATCCAGTCGAAGTCGAAGAGGAAGCGGTTGGTGACACTCCCGTAACAGTCAAAGTCGAAGAGGTTGTGGCTGAAACAAGCCAAAGACCTCAAAGAAATAGAGTTCTTCCAACAAGACTACATGATTATGAAGTGATGGGTGATGATGAAATCATACCAGGTGGAGAATTAGTTCATTTTTCTTTACTTGCAGGTGTTGAACCAATCAACTATAGCGAAGATTTGAAGATTAACAAGTGGAAGTTAGCTATGGTCAAAGAGTTACAGGCAATCGAAAGAAACAACACATAGAAGTTAGTCGAATTGCTAACACATACAAAAGTTATAGAAGTAAAGTGGGTGTTCAAGTTGAAACACAATGTAGATGTAACATACGACCCAGGCCTAAAACTAATTGACCTGAAACTTAACTAAAACTAGTGCTGCAACTTCAACGAATTTTTTGGCCCTTCTACATTCCGATTCTGACTTCGACTCCAACATAAGAATTGTAGCTCTTTCTCTTAGCTTTCCTTCGATTATTAGAACGCCTCAATCGGACTTCTGGAACTCCAGTTATGATCGTTTCCGTGCAGACTTCTAAAGCTGAAAATTAAATACGAAAATCAAATAACAATAAAAATAAATTAAAATATAAAAACATTATAAAATACAAAAATAAGACAAGCAAACCATGGAAATGTATAAGTACAACTGTAGCGTAATGTGCATCAAAATGCACTGATCAAATTCCCCTACACTTGAACTTTTGCACTCCGAGCAAAATGAAAAACAAAACAAAGAAAGCACAAATACATCAACAGTTACTTATCCTAGGCTACAAATCTTCTTCGGGTAAGTTTGCATCAACAGGTACTAATCTTGCACACTAAGGACATCGTAAAAACACTAACCACAGATCTGCAGACATAAGCCTCCTAAATACACAAACCAATTTCAAATCATATTATTATACCATAGCCTAACTTACTCATCCTTTTTGCTCTTTTTCATTCAGGCGCAATCACATTAAGCCCGTTATCTCCACACACTTATAGCAGGACGACCGGTTAGTGACTCTGATCCTTTTGCACGGGGTTCCGGTACTTACGTGGCATAACCCTTTGTTTACTCAGATGTAGTTGCGGGGGATCAGACCGTAATCCTCCCTACCAAGTTCAGCACCAGAAATCGCTGAACCAACTAACAAAGAGTTTTAAAAACTTTTTTTTTGAAGATTACACAACCGTTGGGTTAAGTGACCGGGTGAGGGTCACCAAACTTAGAAGGTGTATTCTCTTTTTCTTTTCTCTCTTTTTTTTTCTTTTCGGAACATTCACTTATATTCATCGGTTTTCCTGCGTAAAGTGTGTGAGAGATGGTGCCGACTGCTGAAATAAACTACTCAAGAGCTGTCAAAGAATGAGAAATTAAGGCTAAAACATAATAACAAATTCAAACCAATTTCCATATGTAGGAGACTTACGGTGTTAGAACGATACCGATCTTGTGAATTTTTCCCACGTCTTCGTAAACCCGACTCAAATCAGTCTATAGCCTAAAACTTTCAAGAAGATGCGTTTTTTTATTGGTTGAAATTAAATAAAAATAAAAATAAAAACTAACAAACAAAAACAAATAAAACACACGATTTCCTCCCCCACACTTAAACTAAGCATTACCCTCAATGAAAGGACATTACTAATAAAGCAGAGAGAAGGAAAGAAGGACTCCCTGATCAAGTTGTAGTGTAGTTAGGTGTTTCCAAAGAAAGCTCCTCTATGCTGACATTTTCAGGCACCGAACTTTCATGGAATAACTTCAGCCGCTGCCCGTTAACCTTGAAGATTTTGTCAGTACCTGCACTTTTTATTTCTACTGCACCATGAGGGAAAACATTAGTAACAACAAAGGGGCCAATCCATTTGGATCGAAGTTTCCCAGCCATAAGCTTAAGGCGAGAGTTAAACAGTAAAACCTGTTGGCCCACAGAAAATTCCTTCCTAGAAATCATTTTATCATGGAAGTGCTTAGTTTTCTCTTTATAAATCCTAGAGCTCTCATAAGCCTCTAATCTAAGCTCTTCCAACTGTTATAATTGGAGTTTTCTTTCAATACCTGCTTGTTGCATCTCCAAATTACAACTTTTCACCGCCCAAAAAGCACGGTGTTTTATCTCAACAGGAAGATGACATGCCTTACCAAAAACAAGTCGATAAGGAGACATCCCAATGGGTGTCTTGAAAGCTGTCCTTTGAGCCCAAAGTGCGTCTTCTAGACGACGGCTCCAATCTTTCCTGTTTGGCTGCACCATTTTCTCTAAAACCTGTTTGATCTCCCTGTTTGAGATCTCAGCTTGCCCATTAGTCTGTGGGTGATATGCAGTAGAGACTCTGTGCACAACTCCATACTTTCGGAGTAAAGCTTCCATGGTGCGGTTACAGAAATGAGTGCCTTGGTCACTTATGATGGCTCGCGGTATTCCAAACCTGCAAAAGATATTAGACCTGACAAAATCTGCAACAACTCGAGAATCATTAGTCCTAGTGGGGATAGCTTCCACCCACTTTGAAACATAATCAACAGCAAGTAAAATGTAAAGGAAACCAAATGATACAGGAAAAGGACCCATGAAATCGATTCCCCATACATCAAATACCTCACAGAAAAGCATCGGCTGCTGAGGCATTTCACTCTTGCGAGTGATGTTTGTACCTGCTATCTGGCACTCTTTACAAGTGCGGTAAGTCTCAAAAGCATCCTTAAAAATAGTTGGCCAATAGAAACCTGAATCAAGGACTTTTCTCGCAGTCCTTTGAGGACCGAAGTATCCGCCGACTTGAGATGCATGAGAAAATTTCAAAATAGATTCAATCTCATTGTCGGGGACACATCTCCTGATTACCTGATCACTACCAAACTTCCATAGATATGGATCATCCCAAACATAATACTTGGCATCACTCTTGAGTTTGTGAACCTGTGCTCTCGATGCACCTGTGGGAAAAACACCAGCAACAAGAAAATTAACAATGTTAGCAAACCAAGGTGTAATCCCGTGCAAAAGAAACAACTGCTCATCAGGAAAGTCATCCTGAATAGGAAAAGGGTCTTCATCTCTCTCTATCCTGCTTAAGTGGTCAGCCACTAGGTTCTCAGCTCCACTTTTGTCTTTAATCTCGACATTAAACTCCTGGAGCAACAACATCCACCGAATCAATCTCGGTTTTGCATCCGGCTTCTTCAGCAAGTACTTTAAAGCTGCATGGTCAGTAAAAACAACAACCTTGGAACCTAGCAAATAAGATCTGAATTTGTCAAGAGCAAAAACAATAGCTAGCAGTTCTTTTTCAGTGGTAGTGTAATTTGACTGCGCAGAATCTAAAGTCCTAGAAGCATAGTAAATAACATGGGCAGCCTTGTCAACTCTTTGTGCAAGGACAGCCCCAACAGCATAATTTGAAGCATCACACATAAGCTCAAAAGGAAGTGTCCAGTCAGGGGGCTGAATGATGGGAGCGGAGGTCAATGCTTTCTTCAAGAAGTCAAACGCTTGTTTGCATTTGTCATCAAAATCGAAAGTGATGTCATTCTTCAACAAGTTCGACAACGAAAGAGCTATCTTGCTGAAATCCTTGATGAAACGCCTGTAAAAACCTGCATGACCAAGAAAAGAACGAATCTTGCGAATGCAAGAAGGGTAAGGAAGTGTAGAAATGACATCAATCTTAGCAGGGTCAACAGAAATTCCTTTTTCAGAAATAATGTGACCAAGGAAAATTCCCTGCTCAACCATAAAATGACACTTTTCATAATTCAACACAAGGTTAGTCTCGATGCATCTTTCTAAAATCAAGCTTAAACTGTTCAAGCATGCATCAAAAGAAGAACCATAGACAGTAAAGTCATCCATAAACACTTCCATGCAATTTTCAATAAAATTAGAGAAAATACTCATCATGCATCGTTGGAAAGTGCCAGGAGCATTGCAAAGGCCAAAAGGCATCTTCCTGTAAGCAAATGTACCGAATGGGCACGTGAAAGTGGTTTTTTCTTGATCTTCAGGTGCAATATGAATCTGAAAGTAACCTGAAAAACCATCAAGAAAACAATAATGTGATTTACCAGCTAGCCGTTCAAGCATCTGGTCAATGAATGGCAAAGGAAAGTGATCCTTTCTAGTAGCCTGGTTCAGTCTCCTGTAATCAATACAAACTCTCCAGCTGTTCTGGACTCTAGTGGGAACAAGTTCATTCTTTTCATTTTTTACCACTGTGAGTCCAGATTTCTTAGGTACAACCTGCACTGGACTTACCCACTTACTGTCAGAGATAGGATAAATGATACCTGCTTGCAAGAGTTTGGTTACCTCTTTCTTTACAACATCAAGAATCAAAGGATTAAGCCTCCTTTGGGGCTGCCTTACTGTTTTCGCTCCATCCTCAAGTAAAATCCTGTGCATGCACATCGAAGGACTAATACCTGGAAGGTCGGCTAATGTCCACCCGATTGCTTTCTTGTGCCTCTTCAATACCTGCAAAAGTCTGTCTTCTTGATTGAAATCAAGGTTAGAAGAGATAATAACAAGAAGTTTTTCATTATGCTCCAAGTAAGCATATTTCAGGTTCCCAGGGAGCTCTTTTAGCTCTAAGGACGGGGGCTGCTCGATGGATGGAATGCTTGGGGCAGCCGGGATGTCAAGATCATCGACGACAAAAACAGCCTCATCGATAACAACTTCACCTGTAGGAAATGTATCAGGCTGCAAGGAAGCATCAATCTCAGCACAAAGAACACAAACGTTAGTGTCAGTGCAATCAGGACATGAATAAGTATCATCAAAATCAGAGAGATAGAAAATCAAGTGCAAATAATTCAGAACAACTATCATCAACTAGTTCAGAAATCAACTCAATGTGAAAAACGGAATGCTCCTCCAAGGGATGTTTCATGGCGTCAAAAATGTTAAATTTTGCGACAATGTCACCAAATTCCATGGACATGGTTCCATCGTCAACATCAATCTTCGTTTTTGCCGTTTTCATGAACGGTCTGCCTAAAATTATGGGAGCTCTGGTTGTCTTGGTTTCGCCTTCCATGTCTAGAATATAAAAATCTGCAGGAAAAATCAAATCGTTAACTTGAACAAGGACATCTTCGACAACCCCGGCGGGTCGAGCGTTGCTCCTGTTTGCCAATTGAATGATTAAACCTGTATGCTGCAAAGGGCCAAGACAAAGGTTATTATAAACAGAAGTAGGCATAACATTAATGCCCGCTCCCAAATCAAGCATGCAATTCTCAAATTTACTATCCCCGATGGTACAAGGAATAGCAAATGTTCCCGGATCCTTCTGCTTTTGTGGCAGCACCTGAGTAGTGAGGGCTGAAACATTTTGCTCACTTACAGCCTTGTCAGATGATTGTTTGGGCTGAATAAAGGCAGAAATATTTCGTCCTAAGTTCACTCTTTCACTTCCCTTAATCCTCCTCTTGTTAGTACACAAATCTTTCAGAAACTTTGCATACTTAGGAACCTGTTTTATAACATCAAGTAGCGGAATATTTACCGCCACCTTTCGAAACACATCCAAAATCTCTCTTTCTTTGTCTCCCTCCTCAATTCTTTTATTTTTCAGAACTCTATGTGGGAAGGGGACTGGTGGCACATACTCCTTTTCTCTAATTTTTTCAGTTTCGACCATAACAGAAGAAGGAGAAGAAAGTGCAGCAGGGGAAGGTTCAGATGGAGAAAGTTCAGAAGTTACCTCAATGACTTTTTTATCTTTTTCAGGGGCTGGTTCTGTAAGTTTTCCGGATCTCAAAGAAATAGCGCTCACATTAGCATTACCATTCGGATTGACAACAGTTTATGCTGGAAGTTGGTTCGAACCTTGAGCTTGCATATTATTTATTTGAGTAGCAAGTTGTCCCATCTGTGTGGTCAAGGTCTGAATGCTAGTGTCGGTTCTTTGTTGGAACTGAAGGTTGTTCACGGCCATTTGTTTAACAAGATCTTCCAAGGATGGTCCGGAAGTAGTAGCTGGAGGGGTGTGATGTGGCTGGGGTAGTGGAACGGTGAGTTGTTGTTGTGAGGGCTGCTGATTTCCATATCGAAGGTTGGGATGATTCCTCCAATTGGGGTGATATTTGTTGGTGGACAAGTCAGGGGTGTTGTTGTACCTGTTCTGGTTGTAAAGGTTGGCTGCATAAGCTTGAGGCAGCTCGGTAACAGTATCATCTTTCAGAAGAGGACAAGTATCAGTGGGATGATCATGAGCTGTAAAAATGCCACATACAGTTGTTGTTTGAGGTTTCGCTACTGCAAGTTGTTTGACTAAAGCGGCCAGCTCATCAATTCTGGTTTCTAAAGCTTTGTTCGAGGAACCTTGAATTTGATGTACACCCTTGGTCTGGACAGAATTGGTTCGAGTGGTGAATTGCTGGGAATTTAAGGACATATTTTCAATGAGGGCCCTGGCAGCAGCTGGAGTTTTGTCAACAAGTGCTCCACCACTAGCAGCATCAAGAATGTTTCTATCCATAGGTAACAACCCCTCATAAAAGTACTGAATGAGAAGTTGCTCGGTAATCTGATGTTGAGGGCAGCTTGAAACTAACTTCTTGAACCTATCCCAGTACTCAGCCAATGACTCGTTATCTTGTCTAATGCCACAAATCTCTTTTCGGATTGAAGCAGCTCTAGAGGCAGGAAAATATCTCTCTAAGAACACTTTTTTCAGAGCATTCCAGCTTGCGATTGAATTCGGTTCGAGATCATATATCCAATCATTCGCTGCACCCTGCAAAGAAAAAGGAAAAGCACGAAGTTTGATATGATCTTCAGTGATCCCTTCAGGCTTCAATGGTGTAGAGCACACCACCTGGAATTCCTTCAAATGTTTGTGCGGATCCTCACCTGCAAGACCATTAAACTTTGGCAACAAGTGTATTAAACCCGATTTTAATTCAAAAGGAACAACAACAACACCATATTCAATACACAAGCCATTATAATTCACATCAGGGGCTGCAAGTTGTCTTAGAGTTCTATTGTCAGCCATTTCAAAAGCAAATTCAGAATCAGAAGTAAACAAGTTATGCAAACAGTCGGACTCAGAATCAGACTCAACTATGGTCGGTGAAGGTGAACTATTGCTAGCCTGGCCTGCTCTACGAAGTGTGTGCAAGGTTCTTTCCACCTCAGGATCAAAAGCAACAAGTTTAGGACAAGAAGATCTAGTAGCCAGGACTAGTGCACAACAATGCAACAACAATCGTGAAAATGCCAACTATGTCCCTAAAACAAACAAAATGAAGCAAATCGATTAAAAACAATTCAAAAAAATAAACTGACACCGAAAATAATCAAATGACGTAAAAATAGAATTTTGATAATTTTTTTGGATTTTTTTGACTCTATGAAAACAGAAAATAAATCTTTAAAAATAGTAAAAAGGCTTTTTTCGCGATTCGAAAAATTTGTCACGTAACTACATTGTAGTAAGTGACTTTTGATCAGAGAATTTTTTCACACCTAACTGTCGGGACAGATTTTTAAAACGGTGCAATTTTTCCGAAAACCGACTTTTCGACTCAAAAGGCGTTATGGCCGAAACCGCGAGGAACCTATGGCCAAAACGCACAAACACTACACTTAAGACTCTAATATCAGTTAATATTCACAAGAGTCCCCGGCAACGGTGCCAATTTGATCCGTTGTCGCGCGCGGGTCAAAAACGAGTTAAATTGCAAAACTGTAGTAACGACGGTAACGGTAACTCGTGTATCGTCTCTCAAGGACTCTTGGGTTTTACTAACTAAAAACGAAATTGGGGGGGGGGGGGGGGGGGTTTGGTTTGGTCGAAAAAATGATTATCAAAAGTGATTATGAAAATAAGCTGTTTTGAAAAAGTGATTATGAAAATAAGTCAATCTACCGATTCAGTTCCTACCAATCATCGATTATTAAAATCTCACTATCCTAAGCGGATTCCTTTCCCGTTCGATTACAATATAATCAACAAGCGCAACAATATTATATGAATTATATTTTCCGTTTGCCGAATTAAGCATTCGGTTAAGCGATAAACGGTTTAACGATTAAGCATACGATAAACACGCAGATAAATTGAAAAACATAGATCAATCGAACCAAACAATATATATTACGAATATCAAATTAAGCAAAAGATAAACAAAATATATAATTGAAGGAAAAGGAATTCTATTGCAAAACTTATAATAATCTCATAGCTTCGGAACCTGAATTCGGTAGATCAACCAAAAGTGATTAGTTCTCCATGGCCATTCGTACAAGCTTACAATCAAAATCGTCAATGGAAGATTCCTGCTACAGTACCGCGGCTGCTACCCTAAGGGGAAAGAGTACAACCCGTTTTACAATCCAACTGGGTCAAACATACGACCCAGGCCCAAAACTAATTGACCTGAAACTTAACTAAAACTAGTGCTGCAACTTCAACGAATTTTCTGGCCCTTCTACATTCCGATTCTGACTTCGACTCCAACATAAGAATTGTAGCTCTTTCTCTTAGCTTTCCGTCGATTATTAGAACGCCTCAATCGGACTTCTGGAACTCCAGTTATGATCGTTTCCCTGCAGACTTCTAAAGCTGAAAATTAAATACGAAAATCAAATAACAATAAAAATAAATTAAAATATAAAAACATTATAAAATACAAAAATAAGACAAGCAAACCATAGAAATGTATAAGTACAACCGTAGAGTAATGTGCATCAAAATGCACTGATCAATGTGTCAATAGCAAGACATAAAGCAAGATTAGTAGCTCGAGGTTTTATTCAAAGAGCAGGACTTGACTACTCTGAAGTATTTGATCCAGTAGCATGATTAGAGACTGTTCGACTAGTAGTAGCATTGGCATGCAACCAAGGCTGGTCAACATTTCATCTAGATGTGAAATCAACATTTTTGAATGGTCCTTTAGACGAAGAAGTTTATGTCACAGAACCTCCTGGGTTTGTGATTCATAAGGAAGCGGGTAAAGTATATAGATTGTACAAAGTGCTTTATGGCCTCAAGCAGGCACCTAGGGCATGAAACAAGAAGATCGACTCATACTTAGTCGAATTAGGATTTGTCAAATGCAAATCAGAGTATGGTGTCTATGTTTAGGTTGTAGCACAAGATATAACAATCATCTGCTTATATGTTGATGACTTGCTAGTAACTGGAAATAGTTTGGAGAACTTGTCGAAGTTCAAAGAGCCGGTGACGAAGGAATTTGAAATGTCGGATCTAGGAAAATTGTCTTATTTTTTAGGCATGAAATTTCAAATTTCGAAGCAAGGTATGGTGCTACATCAAATAAAGTATGTCAAAGAAATATTCAAGAGATTCAGAATGGATGATTTGAATCCTGCATCCTCACCTGTCGAACCAAATGTGAAGTTGGAGATGAATGGAGAGAAAGACAAAGTCGATACAACTTTGTTCAAGCAAATTGTGGGATCTCTGAGGTATGTGTGCAATAGTCGACCTGATATAGGTTTCGCAGTCGGATTAGTAAGCAGATATATGGGTGAACCAAGAGTGTCACATATGAAGGTTGCAAGAAGAATCCTTCGATATTTGAAGGGTTCAATAAATTGTGGAATACTATTTCGACGAGATTCTGAAGGCAAAGAAGCAATGGTTAATTGTTTTTCAGATGCTGATTGGTGTGGAGATAAGGAAGATCGAAGAAGCTCAATTGGATATTTATTTCAAGTATTTGGTGCCCCAATCTCATGGTGTTCGAAGAAGCAACCTGTGGTGGCATTGTCATCGTGTGAAGCTGAATATATAGCGGGATCTTATGTTGCATGTCAAGCAATTTGGATCAGATATGTACTTGAAGAAATGACTGTCGAAATGAAGAAACCTCTAGTATTGCAAATCGACAACAAGTCAGCCATAAATCTGGCGAAGAATCCAGTTCTGCAGGGAAGAAGTAAACATATTGAAGCAAGGTTTCACTTCTTGAGGGAAAAAGTAAATCAAGGTGAACTTGAAGTTAGGCATTGCTCAAGTGAAGCACAGTTGGCCGGTGTTTTCACCAAAGGATTGAAGATCGACATATTCCTGAATTTGAGAAAGAAATTAGGAATAGTTCAGATTGACTATTTTTGAGGATGTTCGACAACTTGGATTATGGGGGTGTGTTGAAATATTAAATTAGATTAGATTAGATTTGATTAGATTTAATATTTAATATAATCCAAGTTGTGTTAGCCCAAGCCCAATTAGGGTTGTATATAAGTAGTCATAGTATGTATCATTATTTGTAAACTTGAATAATACAAATCCTTATTTTCTTTTATTATTCTCTCTTTCTCTCCTCACTAAAAGTGCCTCACGCACTAACAAATATGATCATAAGTTAAAAATGGTTAATGGTTTCAACAATATTGTCATTATTAATAATATAATGCATTCTCATTATCATTAATTGCATAGATACTTAAGTAAAAAAAGAAAGATTACATAAATAAGCTCAAAGCATCACATACATTACTAAAATATCATCATTCATTAACAATCATAAACTCATATATTCAACATGGCTACCAAATTATTTAGGTGGTAACTCTCTCGTCAACGGTCATTAATCATGAGATTTATGTTAATATCCTAAGTTGATACTCTTTGTTTCTTAACCTCTTTTTTAGAGACAAAGTACTTCAACTCCAAATGATTAGCATCATTAGATACTACTACAGAATTATCACAATAGTTTTTCAGCAACATGAAAATATTGTCGACAAGTAGGGGTGTACATGGTCGGTTTGGGTTGAATTTAGCCAAAACCATGACCCAACCCATACAATATACATTGATTTGTGTGAGTTAAAATAACCACTCACGACATCATTGGGTCAATTTGGGTAAAAACATAAATTTGTGGATTTGATTGGGTTGAGTAGTGGATTATCCAAATTTGTTTCCTTTTTTTTCTTCCTTATATAATTATGAATGATTTGTCACATTTTTTCTTAATAAACAGTTTAACCTATTACTTCTATTTTTTTAAACATCAAATATCTAAATGCACTATGAATTTATTATAAACATATTTGCCAAAATCAAAGTTACATTACATTAATACCTAAAATTGCATAAAATACTTGAACTTACAAAAATTAGCACAAAAATAATCAATGTTCGACATCCGAATATGTTAAAATCATTACTTACAAAATAAAATATATTCAAAATATTTTAATTGAAGCAACCAAGATTAAAGACATCAAAGTCATCATTCATCAAATTATAAAAAAGAACAAAAAAAATCACTCAATAATCCATGAGTTTTGTGGATTGGGTGTGCATTTACCCATTACCCAATTATTTTGAATGGTTTTTCATTTTTGAAAACCAAGATCATCCAATAAACTAACCCAATTTTTTGGATTGGTTTAGGTGGATTTTATTGGGTTTATTGGATTTCTCCAAACCATGTACACCCCTATCGATAAGTACAAATCTTAAAATAAAATTTCCTAGCCAATTAGCTTGAACTGTGGCCTCCAAGCATATCACAAATTCAATCTCTATAGTGGATGCAACAATGACAATTTGCTTCACACTTTCCATGATATCGATCTTCTAACCAAAAGATACACGTAACCAAGTATTGACTTTCTTGTATCTATACAACCGATAAAGTTTAAATCAAAATATCAAATCACTTGAATATAATTAGATCTCTCATAAGTAATCATGTGATTATTCGCCCCATGAAAGTATATAAATACTTTGTTTCTGTTTGTGTTCCAATTTATTCTTTGGATATTGTATAAGATTCAATTTGTCTCCTTTATATATTGGAACGAGAGAAGTTGAACATTATCCATTCTAAATTTCTCTAAAACTTTATTGATACACGATTTCTAAGATAATCCTAATAATTTGTACTTGTTAAAAATTATAATGTATGACAATTCCTATTAATTAAGGATCGTCATAGGTATTAAAGTATCTTGAGGGATTGAGATCTAGCTCATATATAGGGGAGATGCTCTAATCATGTGGTTTTCTCTATAAGAATCAAATTATCCTCCTTAACTTTAAAGTTGAAGTATTTATAACCGAATTGGACCTGGATCCAAGACCCCTTGGAAGTTGTAACAACTTATGCGAAGATGGGAGAAATAAAAATGAATCTCCCAAAATTTAGGGTAGTGTGGCTAAATTTCCCATGACTCATTTTGTATTACAACAGACCGTATACATATCACTTTTCCATATTCCTACGCCAGACGAGTTATTATATAAATGAGCAACACATTCAATAAAGGGGTGACACATATGATAAACGGGCGGTTGATCTCGTAAAAAGGTGTGGTTTTTATTGTGAGGATGTGTATTACTCTTGTCGCCTCTCATATGTCTCTTATAATTATACAATTCACAATCCATGATATCTATCACAAATTCTTATATTCCAATCACATAACTTGCCTCGCATATCTTTCATTTCAAATTTGTTTTGAGAGAAATTTCTTTATCTCATATAATAAATCAAGATCATTATTTGTAATAAAAATATCATCAACATATAAAGCTAGAACAATAACCTTGCTCCCACTGTCCTTTAAATATATACATTGATCAACAATATTTTTCTTAAATCCAAAGGCCATAATAAAATCATTTAACATGATATACCATTTGAGAGAAGGCTTCTTAACACCATATATTTACTTATTGTGTTTACACACCATATGTTCACCTTCCTCTAAATTCTCATTCAGAAAAAATAGACTTTACATATATTTGATGTCACTCATTATCATAATGAGTCACACGTGCTATAATCATAATAAAAAGGTTTTCTCATAGTCAATTGTCATCTTTCTAAATAAAACCATTTGCAACAAGTCGGACTTTATAATCTTTAATATTACCATGAAAGTTAAGCTTAATCTTAAAGATCCACTTCATTAATGCAATAATAAAGATATGATAAAAGACGCTACATCCATTTTTAAAAATCTATTATAAAAAGTATACATGGTGACAATTTTACAAAAAAGTGTCAATATTAATTTTAAGATGTAATCATATATACACCATAATTTTAGAAAACTTAACACAAAAATTTATATTACCTAGTGATACTAAAAAATGGTGTAAAAAATATGCACGGTGACACTTTTCTAAATAAAGTGTCAAAATGGTGTAAAAAATACGCACGGTAACACTTTTCTAAATAAAGTGTCAACTTAATTATAATATATATATATATATATATATATATATATATATATATATATATATATATATATATATATATATATATATATATATATATAAAATTGTTCACGTTAATGTGAAAATATGTATATTGTTATCAAAAGAACAATATTGTCTTTTTATATAATAATAAAAAAATTTAGGAAAAATTATCTTCAGAATTCTTTAAGTTATTTAATTGTAACAAGTCAGTCTTTTATATTTATTTTGTTATATGTGGGTTCTTTATGTTAAATAACGTCTGCACCGTTGATTTTTTTCTGTTTTATTTTATTCTATTAATTTTATTTTAATTCATTTTTAACTTCTAAAAATCATATTAAATTCGTTTTTGGTCTAAAAATTATGAAAAAATTCTTAAACATATTTCTTCTCATTTTATATTTCGTGTAATTTTCTGAGAATTTTATTTTCTATTTTAGTATTTTTCTTTAATTTCTTTCTTTTGCGTGCATTTTAATTAGTTTAAAAATATTTGTATGCACTAAAAAATTCTAAATTTTTTTATTATATGAGCTAATGATGGTCTCTGACCTATTTTAAGTGACATATCAGTATCATTAGTGTCACTTCAACTTTTTAAAAAGGAGTTTGAGAAAAATGTCAACGGTACAAATGTTAATTAACATAAAGGACTCACATGTAGCGAAAAAAATATAAAAGACTGACTTATTATAATTAAATAACTTAAAGGACTCTGAGGCTAATTTTGCTAAAAAAAATTAATAATCTACAAGAATTATTATTTAAAAATATGAAATTGCTTTTATTTTTAAAATTTTAATTAAATATTTTCGGATGAGTATTTTTCCATTTTTATATAATACATATCAAATCATTATTTAATTTATTTATAATATATAATAGAATAATATAAATTATATGATTTTTTTATCTAATGTCATTATCTCTAGTCGTTGATTTTTTTTTATATACTTAATAGTTTTGATTTTTGAAATTATTCATAATGCTCTCAACTTGGATCGGTAACTACTAGTTTTTTAATCGATTACGACTCTTTCCCATTTCGACTCTCTCATGCTCTTCTTGTAAAACTCCATTTTCCCATAAGAATAATTATATCAACATACATAAAATATATAAGAGTCTACGCAATGGGATGTTACTTAGTTTAAAATTTCATAAAGTCTCAAATCACCTTATTACTTCATTTATTCATAATAATTAATTCGGCAGCAAAAAAATTTAGTTCAATTCACTTCCATGGCATAAAGCCTCAACAATAATAAAACTCCACAAACATGTGGGCCATCATAAATATAAAAGTATGATACGTAACATAAAACAATATGAAATTATAACAAATTCTCAAATCTCGTGTTACGTATCAGAGCGACTCCTAAGACTCGATCAGGTAACACTCTCTTCAAGCACTACTTAGGTACTTGATTATATGTACTTTCGAGGAGCACAAACACAACAACACAAAATGGGTGAGAACAACATTCAATAAATATATGGTGAATATCACATGCTAAGGAGTAGTAATTCACACAAATTCACACATCACATAACACTTCGCAACACAATCCATCATTCACATCATACAACACCAATTTAATAATAATGCAATGCAATGAGACCGACATTAACTCAATACATATGGTACCATTAGGGCATAAGCCCCCAACATAGTGCCAATTGGGCAACAACAGGGCATAATCCCTCAACATAACGCCATTGCAGGCCAACAACAGGGTGTAAGCCCCCACCAATGAAATTCATGCAACTTCGACATGCAACAACATAAATTATGCGAACACAAGGCATAAGCCTACAACAATGTGCTAATTTAGGCCACCAAGATCATCATCATCACGCCACATACATCATAGTATCCACGATTCATCATAATGCACATAACATCCCAACCTATCTCATAAGAATCTAACTCTACCTTACCCTAAGTATTGGAAATAAACATCCCCTTTTCTCATTTCATTCCACTTAATGTAGTTCGTTTCATGATCTATCCAACACTTCGAATGGCACATCAATCGGGATTCTAAAACTCAAATTATGGCATCTTTAAGAAAATTTGTACGGTCATTCAAATCTGCGATTCACCGTCCAGTGACATCCTCTGTTGCCCAACGATACTACTTTCGTGCCACCCTTCGCCTAGCGACACTAGAAGCGACACATTACATAAACTTTCATCTCTTCGCCTCTTCCTTCACTTCTCCTTCTCCTGGAAAAAACTCCATCGCCCGGTGACACATCCTTCGTCGTCCGACAATCCTGCGCGAATAGAGCTTTCCTGTTGCGATTTCTTGCATAAACCAGTCCGATTTTCACCTATTTTGGGCACTTCTAACCTCCAAATTTTGGTCTAAAAGCAGTATTTTTATACACAACAATCTATAGACTTCATATGCTTCATCTATCTAATATCATGTAACAATTTTCCACATCTAAATCCTCATTGTTCATCATCTTCCTAAACCTATAATTCCTAGAGTGGGATTTTCATGGTAACATCATAATAACAACAATACTCAGCAACAATTACAACATTAACATCGCAAGATTCACATTTTCATATAGAATCAAGTACAAACAACATCAATCAACCAAAAAGCAGAACCATGCATCAATTATACAAATACCTAAAGAGGGAAAGGAACCCTCACTATCCTCTCATGTTATAATCACCATTTAGAGAACTCATTCACCCCCCTTATCTTAGTTTGAAGCTTTGATCCTTCAAAATTTGTGGAATCCTTATTGCCCTAAATCTTCCCTTCTCTTCCCTTCTATCGTTCTACGATCGTTCTATTTTTCTCCTTCTGTTCTCACTTTCTTGTTTTTCTAATAATAAATTCTAGACACCTAATACTTAATCCCAGCTATGTCCTTACTCAATTAAATAATTATTTAATAAAATAATATGAATTCTATTATTCTACTAACAATTCTTTTTAATTATTATAAAATAATAATAACTCTATTATTTAATCCATATAATACTAATAGGCTAATTATCTCTCTCACCCTTATGTTTCTATGTTTTTAGCCATACACCCCTATCATCTTAACTTCTATAGTTTCAAAGTTTCTACTTCCTACAATTTACATCACAATACATCATAAAATTCACCAATGCATAAAATACACCATATTATCTAATTACTTTAAATGAAATAATTCTAACTAGATCAGGGTGTTACAACTCTCCCCCACTTAGAATATTTTCGTCCTTGAAAATTACCTGATGCAAATAACTCTGAATAAGCCCCTCACATTTTGCTCTCTAATTTCCACGTCGTATTCTCTCCAGTGGCTCCTCCCCAAACTAATTTCACGATAGTAATATTATTGCATATTAGTTTCTTTATTTCGAAATCCTCGACCCTCATGGGTACGACCTCAACAATAAGATCATCCCGCACTTGTACACCATCCACTGGAATCACATGTGACAGATCTGGAATATACTTTCAGAATTGCGACACATAGAACATATAATGAAAATTCGACATATTAGGTGGCAAGGCTAATCTATATGCAACACTCCCCACTTTCTCTGAAATTTGATAAGGGCCAATAAACTGAAGAGTCAGTTTCTTCGCCTTCAAAGCACGACCTACACGGGTTACTGGAGATACTCTCAAGAATACATTGTCTCCCTCTTGAAACTCAATATCTTCTCTCCTCTTATCATGGTAACTCTTTTGTCTAATTTGAAAAGTCTTCATCTTTTCTCGAACTAACTTCATTTTCTTTGTCGTTTCTCGCACAATTTCAGGCCCGAGCACTACACTCTCACCAGATTCATACCAACACAACGGTGTTCTGCACCTTCGACCATACAATGCCTAGAAAGGTGCCATACCAATACTAGAATGAAAACTATTGTTATAAGTGAACTCAATCAGTGGAAGACAACTATCCCATGTACCTCATTGCTCAAGAACACAAGCTCTCAACAAATCCTCTAACAACTAAATAGTTCTCTCTGTCTGACCATCTGTCTGTGGGTGATACGCAGAACTAAATCTTAACTTAGAGCCCAACACATCTTGCAAACTCTTCCAAAAATTAGAACTAAACCTCGTACCTTTATCGGATACAACATTTGACGAAACACCATGTAGTTTTACCATTACGCATAGATAAATCTCTGCCAACTTGGCACAGGAAAACTGATATTAATCGGAATGAAATGAGGTTATTTTGTTATCCTATCAACAATCATACAAATTGTATCATGTCCTCTTGGAGTACTTGGCAGCCTTGTCATAAGTTCCATTGATATGCTATCCAACTTCTACTCTAGAACATCTAACGGTTCCAACAATCCCGTAGGTTTGTGATGCTCTACTTTTGACTTCTGGAAAATCAAAAACACATACACAAACCGTGCCACATCTTGTTTCAATCCAGCCCTAAAAAATAACTTCTTCAAGTCGTGATACATTTTAGCATCCCCCATATGACTACTCAAACTACTTTTGTGACCTTCTTCCAGAATCATTTTTCTCACCTTTGCATTATTCGGAATACAAAATATGTCTCGGAACCTCAGCATACCTTGGACATCTATTTTAAAATCACTATCCTTTGATTGGTTACTCACAACCATCAATTCTACGAACTTCACAGCTAGCTTCTGAGCTTCTTTAATATTATCCAAGAAATCATTGTTAATCTTCAACATTTCCAGCATCACACTCTGCGGTGTAACCTCACATACTAAACTCATGTTTTTGAATTTCTCAATCAACTCTAACTCTTTAACCATTGTTGTACCCCAAAATTTGCCCTCCCATATTCTTCAAGAATTGCAAAGAGCATGCTTCAAAATCTCCCCAAGGTTTGCACAGTTCAAGGGCCTCCTAACAGTAAAAAATTAGGGTTTTGGTTCTGGCAAAGAAATTGAAGTTTTCAAGGGTCCAATCAAGTCCCACATGCCTACAAACATGGTCAATCATCCTCATACCAAGTTTCAAGACTTACAACACAAAATTGCACAGTCAAAAACCCTAATTGCCCTACAGTCAACTGCAGGGGCAAAATGGTCATTTAACAGTCAAAAGTTAAAATTTTTGGTCAACATCTCATTTTGGAGCCACAAACATCATTTGATCAATTCTTGATCATGATTTTCAAAGCATGGCTCAAAAAGTCTCAAGATGCAAAAAGTTTCCATATTTGGACAGTTGAAAAAGTCAACTGTAACTTGACCAAGGCATAACTTCCACATGGATTATCATAAAAATTCCATCCAAAGCTCATTTTGAAGAGAAAGGCATTTCCTACAACTCCTCTTCACACTTCAAGTCCAATAAATGCTCTCACAAAAAGTTATCAATTTCAACATTATAGGTCATTTTCAAAAGTCAACAAAAAAGGACTTTAAGTCAAAGGCCATAACTTGAGATTGGTAAATCAAAATGACATGGGACCAAAGGCATTGGTTAGAGGACTTCATGACCTTTCCAAAATGTCCAAGAACATGATCAAAGCTTAAAAATTGAGCAAGATATGCCTTGTGAAAGTTGGGAAATTTTTGGGAATTTTGAAAAGTCAACTTTACTTCAAATGCCTCAAAATGGCTAATGGGCCACATTTTCTTCCAGGATTCATCATCCAAAGCATATGCACGACCATTTGGCCCAAAGGGGATTTATTCATCATTTTTATTTATTTATTTGAATTTTTAATTACCATTAATTCATTTAATTAAATAAAATATGGAAAAATACTCATCCATGCTTTTCAAATCTTTTTATGCATAGAATACCTTCAAGATTTCGTGCACTATCTGATATGGAAAGAATCAAGGTGATTTGGACATGATTGGTATCAAAACACATGGAAAAAGATTGAAAAAATATGCCATTAAAATCCAATATTTGATTCATGATTGCATTGATCTCTTGACTCAAATCTCAACCCTAATCCATCCCATACTTATACTGATCAAAACCTAATGCACAAAGACCTCGAAGCTGCGCCACACTTCAAGAACAACTTTTGCAATTTTTGTGAAAAAAGTGAAAACTGAAAACTACATTCTAGCACGATTCAAAGCAAAATACCAATTGCAATAGCTTGCCAAGGCTTCACTGAACCTAACTGTATTCTTTTCCAGTCCTCACGCACCAAGAATTGGTACATAGAACTCAAAATTTCTCACACTTTATGCATATTCGTGTTTCAATTTTTAAGCATCCTCATTGCATTTTCTTTGTTGATTTATACTAATTGAACCAATCTGAATCTAACCATGCGCTTCAATTGAGTTTTTGTGCATTGTATGAGAAATTACCATTGAAGCTTTCTAGGTTTTCAGAGGTCACGAATTGGGGCTTCCTTGTTCTGGAAAAATTAAGACATGAGACCCACGCCATTAGAACCAGAAGATCATGACCAATTGATTCCATACCTCGCGCCTAATTTATGAACCACGATGGCCTATTCGCTATTTTTCTGTTCATCATTTAGTGGGGGTTTAAAACCCCCGCTATTTAGTTTGTTTTTTCAGGTAAAACGCAGAGCAATTGGAGAAGAAGATTATGTGGCAGGATGTGGTTGGACAATTTGAATTCCAGCGCGCGTTTTTCTTTTCTATGTCACTAATACCAATTTTCTTTTATAATATTTATTCTTCATTCAATATACAATGCGTTCAAGTAGCCCAGTTGGTGGAATGTAGTGCTGGCAATCTTTGGGACCTGGGTTCGATTCCCAGGTCCCCTCCCTTTCTCATATTATTTTCTTTTCCATCTTCCTATGCAGCACATACTCTAGGGGTTCATTATACACCCATAATCCAGACGTGCCACATGGCCATTGAGGGCAATCCAAAGGTCAAGATGTGAAGAGCACCATGGGCACTAGTCAATGCACACGCACGTGGCCAGAAAAGTCAAACAGGGCCTTAAACATTGGGCCTAATTGCTGGCCAGACACCTCCAAGTTGGGACAACAAACCCCCCATTGTTTGCTTTCTTCCACTCTTTTTATTTTTTTATTTTTATTTGTTTAATTTAGTTTTAATTTAATTCTTCAAATTAATATTTTCAAAAAACATAAAAAATATAAAAAAATCAGAAAGTCACAAAATAAAATATATTTTATTTAAATGTTATTTTGTAAATAAATATTATCAATCAATTTAATTTTTAAATTCTAGGATTAATTTTAACATTTTCTTAATAAATTAAAAATTGTAGAATTAGGGTTTTAAATACTTTTATCCTTTTTTCTTTTCCTTTATCATTATTGACAATTAATTATTTATTTTTTGTAAATAAAATTGAATTAATTAATTAGGTTAACTTTAGGTAATTTTCACATTTTTCTTAATAAATAAAAATAATTAGAATTAGGGTTAATTAATTTTTTTAATTTCATTAAAATCAATAAATACGAAAAACTCAAAAAATAATTCCTTTTCTCATTTAACTTAATTTAATTTGTTAATTATAATTTAATTTCCTAAAAAGGGTCCAACGCCCTCGCATTCCCGATTTTACTTATTCTCGCATTTTTATTTTATTTCCTTTTTTCATGTAATTCTCCCAAAGCCATGTAATAGAATAATTAGGACATTTATATTTCTCGCACTTTATTTTATTTCAAATCGGGTCCTGGATTAAATTTGGCGATGTGGACCCGCGCCTTTGTAATAGCGTAGGATTTTTAAATTTCGCATCTTTTAAACTGTTAACTATTGCATGAAAGAATGAATGAATAAAAGCAACACGTAGATCACCCATGACATGAACAAGACAAAAATAAATGAAAACGACACACAAATCACACACCACCCCTAGGGTACGCCTCACTGTTGCCTTGCCCCTCGAAAGGTGATCGTCGAGTAGAGGATGTTTTAGTAAGTCCTCATGATCCAGGAACCTGGCATGAGGATAGCTTCTAAGGTGTCTTCCTATTGCTCCGGTGATCACCATGTCCCGAACCTTCGAATTGACCCGAACACCTCCAACGGTGGTGCTACCTACCTCTCAATGGTGGGATGGCACTACTTTAAAGGACATTTACACAGACGAATTCCTTAGGGTAGGTAGACGACTCTAGATACTTGCTCTAATTTCAAAAACAAATCAAAATAATTTTCACACCGACACCTTTTCAAAAAGCTTTCGAAAGCAACTTTTCAAACACTCTTGAGGACTGATACAAGAGTCGAACTGAAATTTTCAAAGAAACTTTTTTTAAAACCCACAATTGAAAAGCAAACAAACCTTTTGAAAACACAATGAGCAAGTATCTAAGAGCCCATGGATAACCATTGATAGAAAGGGTGCTAACACCTTCCCTTTCTATAATCTACCTCCCGAACCGAGAGCAATCTCTATAAGGAATTTTTCTGTGCTTTTGTCCTTTCCATTTGGAGAAAATAAAAGACAGTGGCGACTCTTGCTTCCGCGACATTTCGCGAACCAGCGTTAAACAGTCAGTTCCAGATCCACCGATCACAGAACTGGCGACTCTGCTGGGGATGAAAACTTAAAGTGAGGTGTACCTTAGGATAGTTCATAACTGTGTTTTCAATTGTATTGACTTGCTTGCTTTATTATTGTGGGAATGTCTTGGGAGTTCTATAGATCCTAACCCGGATCTGGGGATACCTTCTTAGAAAGTAGCAACAAGGCTGTGAGGGAACTGTGCGGGGTATACCGACATGGTTGAAACAGTATGCTACGTTGATGTGGCACTTTGGTGTGTACCGGTAACCCTTGAGTTCAGTCAAGGAGAGTACGGGGCCTCCGCGTGGTGTTGTGAAGCATCAACAGACCTTAGGAACCTTAATTGAACTATCTTGGCCTCTTTAGGGTAGTGAGATAACTGACTTTGGTGTAGTCTGTGGTTGGTTGATACTCGATACTACACTCAATTGAGGGTTGCTTTCCTGGAATATTTCGGTCGCCAGTTCAGTGGCTAAATTGAAACGATGAACAATGAAAGCAATCTGGTGATATTGGGACCCTTAGAACCCGGTTACTTCTAATAGGACAGGTTGAGCCCACCAACTTCAAGAGGGTAATACCCAGACCCCATGCTGGCCTAAACTCTAGGGGCTTGTCTTGTGTGACTTGTGTGCCTTACATGTTTGCCCTTGTAAATATTTGTGGTGTGTTTAATCATAGCATCATGACATCATCCAGCATCATATGCATTGACTAACCATTTCAGGGGTTCGAATCTTCATCTTTGTTCTTTGTTTTGTAGGGCATGGAAACTGTTCGTAGAAAGACAATTCAAATCATCCTTGTAAGGATCCCTCCTCAGCTTAAGGAGCTTATATCCAGGATTCCCGAGAGCTCTTCATTCAGTGAGAGACATGGAAGACTCATCAGCTTGGTCAATACCAACATTGAGGAAGATATGATAAAGGTCCTATTCCAGTTCTTTGACCCTCTGCATCACTGTTTCACCTTCTTGGATTATCAGCTGGTACCTACATTGGAGGAGTTCTCCCGGCTCCTGAGGATCCCTATCCTTGATCAACTACCCTACAACGGTACAGAAAAGGAACCCAAACTTGAAGAGATTGCTAAAGCCTTACACCTACAATCATCTGACCTCAAGGGACATTGGGAAGTTAGAAGTGGTATCAAAGGGTTCTTAGCCAGGTTTCTGTTTGAAAAGGCCCATGAATGTTGGAACTCCCTTGACTTACAAGCTTTTGAAGAAGTTGTGGCCCTCCTTGTCTATGGTTTGGTGTTGTTCCCTAACCTAGATCAGCTTATAGATATCAGTGCTGTCCAGATCTTCATGTCCAGGAATCCTATACCTACGTTGCTGGGGGACATCCTTCACTCATGTTACACTCGAACCATGAGAAAAAGAGGTGTCCTTATGTGCTGCACTCCCCTCCTGGGAAGGTGGTTTATTTCGCACCTTCCACAATCAGTTTTGAAGAACGAGCGGGGTTTGAGGTGGTCACAACGGTTGATGACTCTTACACATGCAGATATACATTGGTGCCCTCGGTCCAGAGAGGATGTCACTATCATTGATCGTTGCGGGGAGTACCCTAATGTTCCTTTACTTAGAATCAGAGGAGGTATTACTTACAACCCGTGCCTGGCTTGGAGACAATTTGGTTATGCTCGAAGGGATGGCCCTCATGACATGTTAATTCCTGACATAGTTTTTGACTTCGACAATGATGCACAAGGACTTCGCCAGAGATTTATCAGAGCTTGGAGGATGCCAAGTAGGATAGACAGTAAAACACTGAGGCACAGGAACTCCATCCCATTGGAACCTTATCTCAAGTGGGTACGAGCCCGCTCCCAGAAGTTAGTAATGCCTTATCCTCATGTGCTCCCGGTGATCAAAGAGCCGGTCTTGGAAGGAGAAGTGTCCTACACCATTCAGCATCCTGACATGCCCACGTCCTGGGAAGAGATGCAGAAGAGCTGGATCCAGCTTAAGGAAGAACGGAATTCTCTTGAGACCAGTCTACATGCTAGTGAAAAGAAGGTCTTGGAGCTCACCCGCCTATTGCACGAGGAGAGGAATCTCAACACCTACATAGCTCCAAAGAGGATGCGTAGTGTCTTTTGGGATTGATTTGCTTTGTAATTTGTGCCCATGAGGCTTTGATGTACTGAACAATTATTTCCTTAATGATAACGTGTGTTCCTTTTTTACTACAACAAATTTGAACTTTCGAACCCTTGAATGCATTGCATAAACACATATCATTCATCATGTGCATAGAAGGTTTTCTTCTTTTCAGGTTGCTTACTGTTCTTCGCTGTTTATTTCAGCATCATGAATCCTGACTCATCATCAACCGAGATGTCCATCAAGGCTCTTCAGGCGCAGAATGCGCAATTTCAGGAACTAATCATGGGTTTGGCTCAGGGCCAAGAAGAGCTGAAGGCTCTGCTCCTGAAGAAGGAGAAGAAGAAGAAGAAGAGAACTATTCTTTTCAACTCGGGCCGAAGGTTTGGCAACACTCTGCAGAATGAAGAGGCTGGTTCTTCTATAGGCAAGAGCAGTCCCCAAGGGGGAAAAGCTCCTAGTCCGGTAGTCTCTGGCAACGAGACTGATTTTGATGAGGAACAGTATCCTCCGGCTGAAGACCGGTACAAGCAGTTGGAGGACAGACTGAATGCAATGGAGATCCAACAAGTGCCTGGGCTGGATTTCGGAGACTTGGGTTTGTCTACTGGTGTGATCATTCCTCATAAGTTCAAAGCACCATCCTTTACCAAGTATGACGGGGCATCTTGTCCCAAGCTACACCTCAGGTCTTATGTGCGGAAGATTCAGCTGTACTCAGTGGACAAGAATTTGTGGATCCACTTCTTCCAGGAGAGTCTTTCAGGGACTCATCTCGAATGGTTCTATCAGCTGGATCGGACCAAAGTTCGTAACTGGGAGGAGTTGTCTACTGCTTTTTATAAGAAGTATCAATATAATGCCGACCTTTCCCCTACACGTACCCAACTCCAGGGTATGTCGCTAGGTTCAAGTGAAGGTTTCAAAGAGTATGCACAGAAGTGGAGGGATCTGGCTGGCAGGGTGCAGCCTCCGTTAACTGACCGGGAGTTGGTAGACATGTTCTTGGGGACCCTATCTGGGCCATTTTTCAACCATCTGATCGGTAACTCATCTGCAGGGTTTACTGATCTTATTCTGACTGGGGAGAGAATAGAGGTTGGGATGAAGTCTGGTAAAATTCAAAAGGGTGCGTCTTCAAGTTCTGAGAAGAAACCCTTTAAGAAAGAGGCCAGTGCTGTGTATGGGTCTAGAAGACAAGAGAAACCAGAGCGCCGCCAATCTGTCAACGCGGTAATGATTGCTAAACCTGCTGCCGCTCCTCGGCAAACCAATCCTCAAAGGGCTGAAAGACCCAGAAGAGAGTTCACCCGTTTGAGTATGACTCTATCACAAATCTCGCCACAGTTGCTGTCCACCAACCTAGTGACTGTCAGAGAGGCCCCGAAAGTTGTGAATACTGCCTCTCCAAAATACAATCCAAATGCCCGCTGTGCTTATCATTCCGATAGCCCGGGGCATTCCACTGATGACTGTTGGGCCTTAAGGAATAAGGTGCAAGACCTTATTGATGCAAAAGATATACAGTTTGAAGCGCCTGAGAGGCCAAATGTGGTGACTGCTCCTATGCCCCAGCATGGAGTAAATGCCGTTGATGAAGAGGTATATGCCGTTTCTGTGAATGATCTAGCTACTCCCTTGATGACTGTTAAGAGGAACCTACTGCTGGCCGGTTTATTTCCGGGTTGTAGTGAAGGTTGCCTTTTCTGTGCTGTCTCCCTTTCTGGTTGTCCTTTGCTGAAGTTGGGCATCCAAAGCCTAATGGACAGCAAAGAGATTATGTTCAAGAAGACTGTTGTTCAGTGTGTTCCGGTAGAAGAAGTTTCTGTTGTTACAATCTTTAATAATCCGATCAAGGCTCTCCCAAGAAAGCCAGTTCAAATCATGACTGTCGCACCTGTTGTTATTACTGTTCCGGGGCCTCTCCCCTATGAATCTGATAAGGCCGTCCCATGGCACTATGGGGCAGACGTGTATGTGCATGGAATCAAGCAAGAGTTCAACACTGGCACCAGCATCAGCAATATCACTGGTCCAGCAAAGGTTACCCGCAGTGGCAGGCTCTTCTCGCCTGACATTGCACCGCCAGCTATTCGAAGACCCCTCACTATAACACCTACAAATGTACATGTTCCCAGTTCTGATCAAGTTGTGTCCCCCGCTTCCGAGTCATCTAATACTCGAGGTAAAGGGATTGAAGATGAGCCTGCCCGGATGGAGGCACCAAAATCTGTAAATGCTGAAGCCTCCCAACAAGAGATGGAGGAAATCCTGAAAATAATCAAGAAAAGTTACTTTAATGTTGTCGAGCAGCTGGGGCATACCCCCTCCAAGATCTCAATGCTCTCCTTATTACTGTGCTCAGAGGCCCATGCTAAGGCCCTGATTTCATTTCTCAAGACGGCCCATGTGCCACAGGAGACATCTGCCGTCCAGTTCACTGATTGCGTATCAAATCTGACAGCGGACAACGGTTTGGGTTTCTCGGATGCTGACCTTACTGCTAAGGGAAAGGACCACAATGACGCCCTGCATGTCTCTATTGAATGCAGGGGCACTACTCTGGCGTACGTATTGGTGGATACTGGTTCTTCCCTGAATGTGCTACCCAAGAAGGCCTAAGACCGGTTGGATTGTGAAGGCCTGGAGCTGAAACCTAGCAACATCATCGTCAGAGCCTTTGACGGTTCTAAGAGGATGGTTCATGGAGAGGTAGACATTCCTATTCGTGTGGGCTCTCAAGTTTTCGACTCTACTTTCTATGTGATGGATATCCGTCCATCGTATTCTTGTCTACTGGGTCGACCTTGGATCCACAAAGCTGGGGCAGTGACCTCTACCCTGCACCAGAAGCTCAAGTACCCCGTCAGAGGGAAGATTGTCACTGTACAGGGAGAGGAGGAGTATATGGTGAGCCATTTGAATTCCTTCAGGTATATTGAGGTGGACGGGGAGTTTATTGAAACCCCCTTTCAGCATTTCGAAGAGGTACCTCCGACATTGGCAGCAGCGAAAACAGTGGTCGAAGAGGATGTTCCTTTGAAGATGGATTCCTTGAAGGATGCCCGGGCTGTGATCAAGAAAGGTGAATGTGCTAACTAGGGAAGGCTCCCTGATTTTACACAGAAAACTGACAAGTTTGGACTGGGTTTTACTGCAGAGGGTCAGAAAGCTGTGCGCATGGCAAAGACCAGAAGACCTCCTGTACTCATTACCAACACAGGAGTGAATGCTGTTGGGGACGAAGATGAAGTGGAAGAGTCAGAGTTTGAAAGCTGGATCTACCCGACGACTGATGGTGGATTGACCAATTGGACTGCTAAAGACCATACTCCTGTTACTTTTGTTACGCAGTAATAAACTTCTTTGTTTTGTTATTTGTAATAAACAATTAAAACTCTATGGTCCGGTGTCTTACCCGAGGCACCGTGGTTTCATTTGTGAGGGCATATAAATTGTCATTTCATATATCATGAATAAAGATCTTGGACGTTTTCTCGCATTTCAAATCTTATGCTCCTTTTCTTTCTTTCCTTTCTTTATATATTGCAAAACAGCTGTATTTACACGCACTCACTCATACAGGTTTCAATCCACTCTGGATCTCACTGGTAACGACTCTGCTACTGCCGGTTATGACTTCGAAAATCCGATCAACTTAGCCGAAGACGAAGGTGAAGATGATTGCGAAGTGCCTGGAGAGCTTGCAAGACTGTTACTCCAGGAAGAGAGGGAAATTCAACCACACGAAGAGCCAGTGGAAACGATAAATCTGGGTACTGAGGCAGACAGGAAGGAAGTTAAGATTGGTGCCAACCTAGAGCTCAGCGTGAAGCAACGGTTGACTCAGATGCTACATGATTATGTGGAGATATTTTCCTGGTCCTACGAAGACATGCCCGGGTTGGATACCGATATTGTGGTCCATCACTTGCCTACTAAGGAAGACTGCCATCCGGTTAAGCAAAAGGTCTGCCGTATGCGTCCAGAGATGTCTGAGAAGATCAAAGCCGAGGTTATGAAGCAGTTTGATGCCGGTTTCCTTGCAGTGACTTCTTACCCTCAGTGGGTCGCTAATGTGGTGCCAGTACCAAAGAAAGACGGAAAGGTCAGAATGTGTGTCGACTACAGGGATCTGAACAGGGCCAGTCCCAAAGATGACTTCCCTCTACCTCACATTGACGTCCTTGTTGATAATACTGCTCAGCATAAGGTGTTCTCTTTCATGGATGGTTTTTCAGGGTATAATCAGATCAAGATGGCTCCTGAAGACATGGAAAAGACTACCTTCGTTACTCAGTGGGGCACCTTCTGCTACAAGGTCATGCCTTTAGGACTGAAGAATGCTGGGGCAACCTACCAACGTGCCATGGTTGCTTTATTTCATGATATGATCCATCATGAGATAGAAGTGTATGTTGACGACATGATCGCAAGGTCCCAGACTGAGGAGGAGCACCTAGATCATCTGCAGAAATTGTTTGACCGTCTGAAGTTGTACAAGCTGAGGTTGAACCCGAGCAAGTGCACCTTCGGGGTAAGATCTGGAAAATTGCTAGGCTTCGTTGTAAGTGACAAGGGTATTCAAGTGGACCCTGCCAAGGTTAAAGCTATTCAAGAGATTCCAGTTCCTAAGACAAAGAAAGAGGTCAGAGGCTTTTTAGGACGCCTGAATTACATTGCTCGATTCATCTCACACCTAACTGCTACCTGTGAACCAATCTTCAAGCTGCTGAAGAAAGATCAGGTAGTACGTTGGAATGATGAATGTCAGGCTGCTTTTGACAGAATCAAAGAGTATCTCCAAGAACCACCCATCCTTATGCCACCGGTTGAAGGGAGACCTCTAATATTATACCTAACAGTACTTGACAACTCAATGGGGTGTGTGCTGGGGCAGCATGTCGAGTCTGGCCGAAAAGAGCACGCCATTTATTACCTTAGCAAAAAGTTTACCGACTGTGAGACCCGATACTCACTGCTTGAGAAAACTTGCTGCGCTTTGGTATGGGCTGCTCGCCGGCTGAGACAGTATATGCTGACTCACACTACCTTGTTGATTTCAAAGATGGATCCTATAAAGTACATATTTGAAGAGCCTGCTCTGTCTGGGAGAATAGCAAGATGGCAAATGATCTTAACAGAATACGACATCCAGTACACAACCCAGAAAGCCATCAAAGGAAGTGTATTGGCAGACCACTTGGCACATCAGGCAGTAGACGACTATCAGTCAATGAACTTTGAGTTTCCAGACGAGAGCATCATGATTGTGACTGATTGTGAAGTACCTGGACCGGATGAAGGACCTGAGGAAGGATCCCGATGGTCTATGCACTTTGACGGAGCCTCCAATGCTTTGGGTAACGGTATCGGCACTGTGATAATATCCCCTCAAGGCACTCATACTCCACTCACTGCCCGACTATGTTTCAACTGTACCAACAACATGGCGGAGTATGAGGCGTGCATCATGGGTCTTCAAGCTGCGATCGACTTAAGGATCAAGTTTCTGAGTGTCTTCGGAGATTCCGCTCTCGTGATCAATCAGATCAAAGGGGAGTGGGATACGAAACATTCGAATCTTATTCCTTACAGAGAATGTGTGTTGACATTGATCCCTCACTTCACGAAGATAACCTTTGAACATTTCCCAAGAGAGGAGAATCAGCTGGCGGACGCGTTAGCTACGATGTCTTCTATGTTCAAAGTCAAGTGGGACAATGAGGCTCCCCGGATCATTATCTGGAAACTGGACGAACCGGCATACTGTTGTGATCTCGAGACTGAATTGGTGACTAAGAAGCCTTGGTACCATGAGGTGAAGAGATACTTGGAAGCTCAGGAATACCCTGAAGGTGCGTCTGTCAACGATAAGAAGTTTCTGAGAAGATTCGCAGCGAAGTTCTTCCTTAGCAATGGCATCCTGTACAAGCGAAACCATGATTCGACCCTACTGCGTTGTGTGGACAAGACAAAAGCAGAAAGGATCATGGAAGAGCTACATGAAGGGACCTTTAGAACGCATTCCAGTGGACACACTATGGCAAAGAAAATCCTTCGGGCAGGGTATTTCTGGTCCACAATGGAAGCCGAATGTTACCAACACTCTCGGACATGCCATAAATGCCAGATATATGCAGACAAGGTGCATGTTCCTCCAGTTCCGCTAAATGTTCTGACTGCGCCTTGGCCGTTTGCAATGTGGGGCATAGATATGATCGGTGAGATTAAACCTATGGCATCCAATGGGCATCGCTTCATCCTAGTGGCGATTGATTACTTCACGAAATGGGTTGAAGCGGCATCCTACGCTATGGTAACCAAGACTGTTGTGGCACGGTTCATTCGGCATAATCTGATCTGTCGATACGGCGTCCCTGAGAGAATCATTACAGACAACGGTACCAATCTCAATAACAAGATGATCACTGAGCTCTGCGAGCAGTTTAAGATACAGCACCACAACTCTTCTCCTTACAAATCGAAGATGAATGGAGCTGTAGAAGCAGCAAATAAAAACATTAAGAAAATCGTGCAGAAGATGACAGTGACTTATAAAGATTGGCACGAGATGTTACCGTTCGCTCTACATGGGTACCGTACCTCAGCCAGGACGTCAACCGGGGCAACTCCTTTCTCCTTGGTTTATGGTATGGAGGCAGTCTTACCGATTGAAGTGCAGATACCCTCTCTCCGGATAATGAAGGATGCAGATCTGAACGAAGATGATTGGATTCAGACACGACTTGATCAGCTAAATTTGATTGACGAAAAGAGACTTGCTGCTATCTGTCATGGTCAGACGTACCAAAAACGGATGATCAGGGCATTTAACAAAAAGGTCAGACCACAAGAATATCAAGTTGGGGATCTGGTAATCAAGCGAATCATCCTTCCTCAGAGTGATCCAAGGGGCAAATGGACCCCTACGTATGAAGGGCCATTTGTGGTTAAACATGTGTTCTCAGGAGGAGCCATGATTCTAACCAACATGGATGGTGACGACCTTCCTCACCCCGCTAATGCAGACATAGTAAAAAGATACTACGCATGAAAAAGACCCGCTAGGTTGACATACCTAGGCAAAAATTAGGGCTTCCCGACGAACCAAAAGGGTTCGGTCAAAATGAAGGGATGAAATGAAAAAAATCTGTACACCCGGCAAGTCTAAAACCTGAAAAGGCGGCTTGGGCAAAAATGGGTATCCCGGTGGACTGAAAACCCGAAAGGGTGGTCCAGGCAAAAGTTAGGGATAAAGCGTAATACTATGTCTCATTGGATCACTTTGCATCCAGAATCCGGTATCTACATCAGGTTCAGACAGCATCGATCAGTCAGCTTCATCTTCAACTAAGGTCATTAAGTGATGAGACGCTCGGAGATATAAAGGCAATAGCGGAGTTGAAACCCAGTGGATCATTCATTTCACACATCTGTTTTATTTTCTCTTGTACAAATTTGTATAAACTCTTTTGTTCGGCGGCGTTCTCTTACTAGGACGTCGGCCTCTTGTACATAAACGCCTATTTACAGGCAAATTCAAAATCAATACAAAAATCACTTTTCAGAAAATTGCCATTTGTTTTTTCCTTTTCTGTTTTGTTTTGCGAAGAACGTCCAAGGTTCAATTTGTGATATATGCATTGACAATAATTTGCTAACTCATGAATATTTGCATACGAAACAAAGGATTAATTACAGGTAATATTAGAAATAGGGGCAATAAAGAGTTGTCTAAGCGATCTAATTGTTCCATCCACCAAGGTACCAAGGTAGGTTCGGCTGAAGAACATAACCAGATATCTTAATTCCCCAGAGAGTGAGCCAGCAAGTCATTACACTCTCCCCAAGCAAAGTTACAACCAACCTTAAGGAAGTTGGGTATCCCCCGCAGATCTCAACATTCCCCAACACAATATACATGCACTCTTAACAAGCATCCCCGGCAGTCTTGGTTTAAAGATTGTTCCCCGATGGTATATCAAACATTCAGTGGAGTCACGTCCCCGATACAGTTCAAAACTTCCCCAGGAGAGTCCAATCCAGTTTCCCCAGGAAAAGTTGAATCATCTCCCCAGCAGTAAGCTTATCCCCAGTAGATTCTGGAAGCTTATCCCTCGCAGAGCAAACGCGTCTCCCGGCTTTATTCAAAGAGTTATTTCCTTACCAGGATATAACTGGGTTATCCTCAGCCAAAAGCCATGGAAAGAGCGTCCTCGACGAAGTCCTCTTATCCCCAGCGAAGTCTATTAACACTTCCAACACAATAATGGTATCCCCAGCGAAGTTACCATCAACATTTCAGCAAAGTACCTCTCTCCCCACAGAGTATTGTTCCCCAGCGAGATCGTTAGAGTACTTTTCTCCTCGCAGAGTAATCCATTCGCCAAGTTTATTCCCCAACGGAGTTATCTTCTCCTACCGGTATTCTTGCAACTATCATCCCCAGCGGAAGCAAAGATCTATTCTTCAAACATCAGCCTAGGATGTGACTTCCCGACACCCGTCAAGGATTTACTTTCCTAGACAAAAACATACATTCATGAACATCGCATTTTCATACATTATAGCATGCATATACGCATCATATCTTACAAATCTCATTTATGGTGAGAACATCATTGCTTGATCCATATCATGCATTGCATATGACTGACCTTTACCTTTCAGGAAAGATCCAGTTAAATTCTCAGCTATATTTCAAAGACCTTGACCGGTTCAGTTAAGTCGACCCTAATATTTTTCTGTTTCTTATCCAGTCAAAGGCCTTCACTGGTTCAGTCAGATCGACCCTAAGATCTCCCTGTTTCTTATCCAGTTGAAGATTCCAAGACCTAGATCGGTTCAGTTAAATCGACCCTAAGATTTTTCTGTTTCTTATCCAGTCAAAGGCCTTCTCTGGTTCAGTCAGATCGACCCTAAGATCTCCCTGATTCTTATCCAGTTGAAGATTCCAAGACCTAGACCGGTTCAGTTAAATCGGCCCTAAGATTTTTCTGTTTCTTATCCAGTCAAAGGCCTTCTCTAGTCCAGTTAAATCGACCCCTAAAAGATTTTCCTGATGAAGACTCAGTAGAAGACATCCAAGATTCTCTCAGCGTTCCTGTTGAGGTAGTAATCGTCCCCAGATTCTCTCAGCGTTCCTGTTGAGGTAGTAATCATCCAAGATTCTCTCAGCGTTCCTGTTGAGGTAGTAATCGTTCAAGGTTCTCTCACCGTCCCGTTGAGGTAGTAACCACCCCTGGTTCATTCATCACCTTTTTGAAGCTCCAGATCCAGCTCCTGTAACCAGTCAGGACACATCTACGCAAAGAATTTGAAGACCAGCTCCTGTAACAGGTCAGGTAATCATTTTTCTTTTTCAGGTACGCAAGCTCTCGCTAAGGAATCTCTTACGCGATCAACATCCAGATGGTATCTATAAGCCCATCCACCATCCATCATCTCTCAGCATGGCATCTATAAGCCCATCATCCTATCCATCAATCTCCAAATGGCATCTATAAGCCCATTCCCACCATCACACTACTATGTGAGCGCAAATTTCTGGGCACTCTAGTGTTCAATCATCTTCCACCTTCGGATTACGAAAGGCACGTCAGCCAATCTGCATCCTCAGGTCTAAGAAGATTGAACAGGGGCAACTGTTGTTCCCCAAAATTTGCCCTCCCATATTCTTCAAGAATTGCAAAGAGCATGCTTCAAAATCTCCCCAAGGTTTGCACAGTTCAAGGGCCTCATAATAGTAAAAAATTAGGGTTTTGGTTATGGCAAAGAAATTGAAGTTTTCAAGGGTCCAATCAAGTCCCACATGCCTACAAACATGGTCAATCATCCTCATACCAAGTTTCAAGACTTACAACACAAACTTGCACAGTCAAAAACCCTAATTGCCCTACAGTCAACTGCAGGGGCAAAATGGTCATTTAACAGTCAAAAGTTAAAATTTTTGGTCAACATCTCATTTTGGAGCCACAAACATCATTTTATCAATTCTTGATCATGATTTTCAAAGCATGGCTCAAAAAGTCTCAAGATGCAAAAAGTTTCCATATTTGGACAGTTGAAAAAGTCAACTGTAACTTGACCAAGGCATAACTTCCACATGGATTATCATAAAAATTCCATCCAAAGCTCATTTTGAAGAGAAAGGCATTTCCTACAACTCCTCTTCACACTTCAAGTCCAAGAAATGCTCTCACAAAAAGTTATCAATTTCAACATTATAGGTCATTTTCAAAAGTCAACAAAAAGGGACTTTAAGTCAAAGGCCATAACTTGAGATTGGTAAATCAAAATGACATGGGACCAAAGGAATTGGTTAGAGGACTTCATGACCTTTCCAAAATGTCCAAGAACATGATCAAAGCTTAAAAATTGAGCAAGATATGCCTTGTGAAAGTTGGGAAATTTTTGGGAATTTTGAAAAGTCAACTTTACTTCAAATGCCTCAAAATGGCTAATGGGCCACATTTTCTTCCAGGATTCATCATCCAAAGCATATGCACGACATTTGGCCCAAAGGGGATTTATTCATCATTTTTATTTATTTATTTGAATTTTTAATTACCATTAATTCATTTAATTAAATAAAATATGGAAAAATACTCATCCATGCTTTTCAAATCTTTTTATGCATAGAATACCTTCAAGATTTCGTGCACTATCTGATATGGAAAGAATCAAGGTGATTTGGACATGATTGGTATCAAAACACATGGAAAAAGATTGAAAAAATATGCCATTAAAATCCAATATTTGATTCATGATTGCATTGATCTCTTGACTCAAATCTCAACCCTAATCCATCCCATACTTATACTGATCAAAACCTAATGCACAAAGACCTCGAAGCTGCGCCACACTTCAAGAACAACTTTTGCAATTTTTGTGAAAAAAGTGAAAACTGAAAACTACATTCTAGCACGATTCAAAGCAAAATACCAATTGCAATAGCTTGCTAAGGCTTCACTGAACCTAACTGCATTCTTTTCCAGTCCTCACGCACCAAGAATTGGTACATAGAACTCAAAATTTCTCACACTTTATGCATATTCGTGTTTCAATTTTTAAGCATCCTCATTGCATTTTCTTTGTTGATTTATACTAATTAAACCATTCTGAATCTAACCATGCTCTTCAATTGAGTTTTTGTGCATTGTATGAGAAATCACCATTGAAGCTTTCTAGGTTTTCAGAGGTCACGAATTGGGGCTTCCTTGTTCTGGAAAAATTGAGACATGAGACCCACGCCATTAGAACCAGAAGATCATGACCAATTGATTCCATACCTCGCGCCTAATTTATGAACCACGATGGCCTATTCGCTATTTTTCTGTTCATCATTTAGTGGGGGTTTAAAACCCCCGCTATTTAGTTTGTTTTTTCAGGTAAAACGCAGAGCAATTGGAGAAGAAGATTATGTGGCAGGATGTGGTTGGACAATTTGAATTCCAGCGCGCGTTTTTCTTTTCTATGTCACTAATACCAATTTTCTTTTATAATATTTATTCTTCATTCAATATACAATGCGTTCAAGTAGCCCAGTTGGTGGAATGTAGTGCTGGCAATCTTTGGGACTTGGGTTCGATTCCCAGGTCCCCTCCCTTTCTCATATTATTTTCTTTTCCATCTTCCTATGCAGCGCATACTCCAGGGGTTCATTATACACCCATAATCCAGACGTGCCACATGGCCACTGAGGGTAATCCAAAGGTCAAGATGTGAAGAGCACCATGGGCACTAGTCAATGCACACGCACATGGCCAGAAAAGTCAAACAGGGCCTTAAACATTGGGCCTAATTGATGGCCAGACACCTCCAAGTTGGGACAACAAACCCCCCATTGTTTGCTTTCTTCCACTCTTTTTATTTTTTTATTTTTATTTGTTTAATTTAGTTTTAATTTAATTCTTCAAATTAATATTTTCACAAAACATAAAAAATATAAAAAAATCAGAAAGTCACAAAATAAAATATATTTTATTTAAATGTTATTTTGTAAATAAATATTATCAATCAATTTAATTTTTAAATTCTAGGATTAATTTTAACATTTTCTTAATAAATTAAAAATTGTAGAATTAGGGTTTTAAATACTTTTATCCTTTTTTCTTTTCCTTTATCATTATTAACAATTAATTATTTATTTTTTGTAAATAAAATTGAATTAATTAATTAGGTTAACTTTAGGTAATTTTCACATTTTTCTTAATAAATAAAAATAATTAGAATTAGGGTTAATTAATTTTTTTAATTTCATTAAAATTAATAAATACGAAAAACTCAAAAAATAATTCCTTTTCTCATTTAACTTAATTTAATTTGTTAATTATAATTTAATTTCCTAAAAAGGGTCCAACGCCCTCGCATTCCCGATTTTACTTATTCTCGCATTTTTATTTTATTTCCTTTTTTCATGTAATTCTCCCAAAGCCATGTAATAGAATAATTAGGACATTTATATTTCTCGCACTTTATTTTATTTCAAATCGGGTCCTGGATTAAATTTGGCGATGTGGACCCGCGCCTTTGTAATAGCGTAGGATTTTTAAATTTCGCATCTTTTAAACTGTTAACTATTGCATGAAAGAATGAATGAATAAAAGCAACGCGTAGATCACCCATGACATGAACAAGACAAAAATAAATGAAAACGACACACAAATCACACACCACCCCTAGGGTACGCCTCACTGTTGCCTTGCCCCTCGAAAGGTGATCGTCGAGTAGAGGATGTTTTAGTAAGTCCTCATGATCCAGGAACCTGGCATGAGGGTAGCTTCTAAGGTGTCTTCCTATTGCTCCGGTGATCACCATGTCCCAAACCTTCGAATTGACCCGAACACCTCCAACGGTGGTGCTACCTACCTCTCAATGGTGGGATGGCACTACTTTAAAGGACATTTACACAGACAAATTCCTTAGGGTAGGTAGACGACTCTAGATACTTGCTCTAATTTCAAAAACAAATCAAAATACTTTTCACACCGACACCTTTTCAAAAAGCTTTCGAAAGCAACTTTTCAAACACTCTTGAGGACTGATACAAGAGTCGAACTGAAATTTTCAAATAAACTTTTTTTAAAACCCACAATTGAAAAGCAAACAAACCTTTTGAAAACACAATGAGCAAGTATCTAAGAGCCCATGGATAACCATGGATAGAAAGGGTGCTAACACCTTCCCTTTCTATAATCTACCTCCCGAACCGAGAGCAATCTCTATAAGGAATTTTTATGTGCTTTTGTCCTTTCCATTTGGAGAAAATAAAAGACGGTGGCGACTCTTGCTTCCGCGACATTTCGCGAACCAGCGTTAAACAATCAGTTCCAAATCCACCGATCACAGAACTGGCGAACAATTATCTGTTGATTGTTAAACGCTATTTTCATTAATGCATTGCATATGTTTGTCTTGAATTCATCCATTCGTTTCACTACTCTTATGCTTTTCTTTATGATATTTGACTCTTGATAAAAAGCTGTAAGCCTTTAGAGGGAGGATGACGAAACAATACCATGATCTTATACAGTATGCCTTTTGAACAGACCTTGCTGATGATGTACAGGCATTTCTTTCAATTCCCAAACACTGGAGTTATAAGGAAGTTAATCCCTAGTCAACCCCTTCGAGCCAAAGAAGTAGGAGTTTTCTGTTCTAAACAATCAAAACCCTTGATATAAACCCGGGGCAGGGTAGTCTCTCAGTTAATTCAAGAGAAAATGCGCATTGAAGTCGCAAACTCAAGTTCGTAACACAACGAACGGCGAATGACAAGAAAAGCATTCCTTTGGAATCAAAAGACAAGGGTGGTTCCCTATCACATAGACAATCAATCTCTTAAAAGAGAAAAGCCCACCAAGCCAAAACCTATAAAGGAGGCTTAAGAAAGCTGGGGCATCCCGCTGACAGTAATCCCAGAAAATGGTAACAGTCAGGCAAAAGTTAGGGATAACAAATCAAAATCAAAATAATGAGGTCATTACAAAATCCTCAGCAACATGAAAAATGTTGAAAAAGAAGAAGGAGATGATGACTGTCTCCCCAAATTCAATTGGTGAACCGTCGCCCAAAAAGTCGTTCCAAACTCGAACAGAGTTCGACGCAATTAACTGAGCTTAGGTTGAAGGACATCACGAAGAGCGGGTGGGTACAAATATACTTTGAGCCTTTATCCTTTATTTCTTGAACCGTGAACCAGGCCACGTTACAACCCTTCAAAAGTCCTAATTGAAGCGTGGGTTAGTTTGAAAGCATACTGTTACAAAAGGTATCCTGACTCCTGTAGGGCTTTGCTCTAAATCTTGTGTTAATCTGTCTTATAAAAAAGGTTTTCTGCTAAAAACGCATTTTTCAAAACTTCGAGACAAACATATACTTTGCATTATTTGAATATCACTGTCTACATTTGGCTTTTGTCTGAAAGAGAAGAAATTCATACAGCGAATGTTCAGAGGAACGAAAACTCTCTCAGTAAGTAAAAATCACTTCAAGAGGATAACACTTCCATTACAAATCTCCTATCCGCAAGGGGCATGACATGTCATAATTCAATTAACCTGGGGCAGTCCAATCAAGGTCCAACAGATCTTTCAAAGTTCAGTTAACCTGGGGCAGTCCAGTCAAGATTTCAAGAAATCTCTCAATATGCAGAGTAATCTGATTCAAGACTCCTTCACCACCACTTGGGGCATTCGAATGTCAAAGGTGTTCATCTATCAACTACAACATTTCCAGATTCGATTCCTGTATCCAGCCAGGGCATATCTGTTGACAACATTTCCAGACTCAATTCCTGTATCCAGCCAGGGCACGTCTGAAGAGTTTGAAGATTCGATTAATGTATCCAGCCAGGGCATATCTATCAACTATCACATTTCCAGACTCGATTCCTGTATCTAGCCAGGGCACGTCTGAAGAGTTTGAGGATTCGATTCCTGTATCCAACCAGGGCATATCTGTTGACGACTATTTCCAGATTCGACTCCTGTATCCAGCCAGGGCATATCTGTTGACGACTATTTCCAGATTCGACTCCTGTATCCAGCCAGGGCATATCTGTTGATTACATTTCCAGACTCGATTCCTGTATCTAGCCAGGGCACGTCTGAAGAGTTTGAGGATTCGATTCCTGTATCCAGCCAGGGCATATCTGTTGACGACTATTTCCAGATTCGATTCCTGTATCCAGCCAGGGCACGTCTGAAGGATTCCAGATCAACACCTGTAACAAGCCAGGAAAACATCTGTGAACGACCGATTGTAGACCAACACCTGTAATAAGCCAGGAAATTATCTACATCACCACTTGGGGCATTCGAATGTCAAAAGTGTTCAAAAACCGATGCAGTTTTACACAAACTCATCCTCAGGAAACCCCACACCGGTTCCTCTTCAAGACTTCTGAAAATAGTTCACGGGTTCTCCAAGTAAACGGATGTTAACCTATCACTTGTTCAGATTCTTCTTCAAGACTTCTGAAAACAGTTTATGGATTCTTCCCAACAAGGGATGTTAATCTATCAACTTGTTCAGATGCAACCTTTGAAATTAGTTTACGGACGCTTCCCAACAACGGACGCGGCTCTATTGCTGATTCAACCTCAAGATTTCTGAAAATAGTTCACGGGTTCTCCAAGTAAACGGATGTTAACCTATCACTTGTTCAGATTCTTCTTCAAGACTTCTGAAAACAGTTTATGGATTCTTCCCAACAACGGATGTTAATCTATCAATTTGTTCAGATGCAACCTTTGAAATTAGTTTGCGGATGTTAACCTATCGCTTGTTCAGATTCTTCTCAAGCTAACTCCACTCAGAGTCAAGCTTCATTATCCCCAGCAAAGCTAAAACTTCAAATTATCAATCCCCAGTGGAGCCAGACTAATGAACCTTCTCCCCCACAGAGTTTTGGGAGGGCAAATCTTGAGTTCCCCAGTGAAGTCGCCAGAGTTACTTCCCACCGAGCTGAAGATTCTCAATCTTACCTCCCCAGCATGAGTCTACTAGTTTGGAACTCCCCAGTAGAGGTCATCAGGAATTCTCTTCCCCCAGCAACAGCCAAGGATTTATTTTCCCGGCAGCGGTCAAGATGCTTTTATCTTCAGCCGTCCAAGATCCATTTATCCTCAGCAAGATAGCTCATCAGCCTACATGCGCATTCATCACATTCATGTCATAAACATTGATGCCACATACATTGCATCATGCATCATAACATTGCATACAACTAACCCTTTACCTTTTCAAGTAAGATCAATCGGCAGACAAAGATCATCTTCCAAGTATACTCAGATGTGACTCGGACACGGCGACGTTCTGATACTTATTCCAAGATTCATCCAAATGCAGCTTTGCACGAGCGCATCATTAGGAAACCCTACACCGGTTCCTCTTCAAGACTTCTGAAGACAGTTTACGGATTCTTCCTAACAACGGATTTCAATCTACCAACTTGTTCAGATGCCAACTTTTGAAAACAGTTTACGGACGCTTCCCAACAACGGATGCTGCTCTATTGCTCGCTCAATCTCAACTCCTGAAAATAGTTTACGGATTCTCCAGACATGGACGTTAATCTGTTGCTTGTTCGGACCCCTAATTCAGAGATGTTCCGAAACATGGATGCCCTTCTGATACTTGTCCACTCACCATTGACATACAGTTCAACATGTCCAGATGGCATCTATAAGCCCATCCTCCTACCAGCAGTCACCAGATGGCATCTTTAAGCCCATTCCCCGACAAGATCCTATCGCACCAGATGGCATCTTTAAGCCCATCACCAAATGGCATCTTTTAAGCCCATTCACCTCTACCATCACATCGACGAGTGCAAATTTTCTGGGCACTTTAGTGTCCAATCTTCTTTTACCTTCAAATCGCGAAAGGCAAACTTGCCAATCTAACTCTTCAGGTTCAAGAAGATTGAACAGGGGCAACTGTTGTACCCCAAAATTTGCCCTCGCATTTTTCCATAAGAAATCTCAGCTTCAGGCGTTTCCTGATTTTTTAAACTGGCTCAAGAATCGGTCAAACAGACTTTTCTCGTCAGTCAGACACAATTAGGGTTTTACTGATTTTTCAGGGCTCTGGATTGTTTCACACAGTTGGCTTAGGGTTTTGGTTGATTCTGGCTCAATTTTGATCAGGCGAACGCTCTTTGGCATTTAATCAGGAATTAAGGTTTTATGGGCATATTCTTAGAAAGATTAAAATTCCACAGCACTTTGCAAGTTATTCCGAGATTCGGGTTGAATTCGCATTGTTTTGATCAGTAAAAGAGGCAGTTGGTTTGAAATTCACATTGGTTTATTTGAGCCAGTCAAAAGAAATACGCAGTTTGGATTTACAGTGCTTGGTAAAAAATCAGGGAAAAAAGGAATGCGCCTGATCAATGTTTTGATTAACTATTGATTCGCTTTGGAGATACCAGGTTTAACTGATCAATGTACTAAAGTATTGTTTATTTAAATTATTTATTATTCTAAATTAAGTGATTGAAATTTATTTTTCAATTATTTTAATTCAAAGAGTTTTAAATAATAGATAAACAATAAAGAAAGAGGAAATGGAATTGATTGGATAATAAAGACTTTTATTGATTCTTGAATTATTTGTACAATTATTGTTTATAATTTAATTACAAACAATGGTTTTACATTAATTTAAATATTAAATAAAAAGAAAACTATCCTATTTTTTTCTAATTCTTCAGTCTTCATTTAGTACCCCTCCATCCATTTTTATTTATCTGCAAAAGAAAAGGAGAAAAGTCAGTGACTGATAAATGAATAAAGACAGATAAATAAATTCATCATTAAGGGCCACTGACTGGGATCAGTTAACCCTCTCTGCAAATCACGGGATTTCTCCCAGTTCACAAAGAGGGAAGAATTTTATTTAAATCATGAATGCAAAGTTGAGAAAAAATGCAAAGTGTCAAAACTGCATAAATTCAAAATCTCAAATTCCAAGTTCAAACCCAACTAGAAGTACAAACTGAAAATTCCAACTTGCTGTCAAAGTGTCACAAAGCTATTCAAGGCTATCAAAAAAGAAGATTTGAAAGATATCAAGCAGCACAAAATCTGGAAAAAAGAAAAGATAAAATATGCAGAGGAAATTTGTTAAGCAAGCAAGACACTTTCTTTTTCATCATTTCCCAACAAATGGCCACTTTCAGAACTAAAAGTACAGTATAAAACATAGTTTAATACTTAACTGTACAGGGAGAGAGAAAGAAGAGCAAAGTAAGCAGGTTTTTAGGCTTTTAGGCAGGAAGACAGAAGTGCAAAAACAAAAACACAGTGGATAAGGCAAGGGGGCCATACCATGATGCAAAAGGACAACAGAACTTTCAGAAAAGATATACAAACTGATAAACCTGCTAAGCATTAAAAAAGAAGAGGGCTAAACCAGCAGTAAAAACGGTTAAGCCTGAAGCTTAACAAAAAACCTGCTGAAGCAAGTAAAAAGCTTCATCCTGCCAAACACCTCAAAACCATAACCTGCTATTTCACAAACCAAAAAAGCTCAAAGCCTAACATGAAGCAAAAGAACTGCTACTGCATTTCTAGAACCAAATTCAAACCTGAAACAACATGCTAAGAGCCTAAACCAGAAAACCTGAAACAACTGCTAAGCATAACCTGCAAAAGGCCATATACCATACAAACCTGTCAAGCCATTATACCTGCCTGAAGCAAGCACAAAACCTGTCCTGAACATATATACAAACCAGCTGAAGCTATCAAACACATTAAACCTGCATCAGTCAAAACCTATTCAAACCAATTCCAAAAGCATAACCTGTCAACAAGTTCAGATACCAGTCCATAAACGCCTCCATACTACATAAACCATCAAGCTAAAGTGTCCAGCCTAACCAACTCTAGACCCTCAGAATCTCTTCATCATCGGGCCATCAAACCAACGTACGAAGCAAATTAATCCAGGCATCCAACTCAAGGCAATAAGAGAAGAAGAGAGAAAATATTCAGGGGCAACATAAACCAAAATTCGTTCAGAAGTAACAATAACATTTCAAGCATACAGGCGAGGCCCCCTCAGAATTCTGAGTTCATCATAGGGTGGAAAAGAGGCAACAAGCATACAGTGGTAAAGAAGAAGAAGAAAGAGGCGAATTCAAAAAAGGTTTTCAGTTAAGTCATCATCACGAAACCTTAAAGACGGTAACAAAATACAGAAATACCAAAGAGTAAGCTAGCTTCACAATCGCGTCCTCTCCGCCGCCGAGCCCTCCAAACACCTCCTAACCATCTTCTCCAACGAAGGTAATTCCTTTTTTATCCCTTCTCTTCACACCTCGAACAAAAAGGACATGAATGGTTAGAATCATTAACGAGCTTAATCGAAATCGGGATACAAATTAAACATGCAATACAAATTATAAAAAACCTAAAATGCGTTGAAAAAGAGATGTCACCTTGCAGCCTCGTTGGACCAAAGAGGAAGAGGAGATGGTGGTAGCGTGGCGGCTCAGGCGAAGAGACGTTGTTCAGTAGCCATGGCCAAAGGACGAAGAGGATGAAGGAAAGCGAATGAACGGCGCGTTGCACTAACCCTAAGCGATTCTCTACTGAAAATAAATCAACGAAACCCTAACGAAAAACCTTTGCCCAAACGTGGGCCTTGCCCAGTCTGAATGTCCAAGCCCATTCTTTTCAAAACGTCTTCTAACATCTTTTAACCACTCTTTTTTTTACTTAATACTAATAGCATTCTATTATTACACTAACAATATTATTTTTATACAAACATAATTAAATAAAAATACAAAGTATGGCAATAGTACTTTAATACAAAAATACTTAAAAACACATTTCTATATATACATAACTCTAATACATTTAATTAAATTATTTTGTACATACAAATTGAACCTTTTTTTATTATACCATGTAATTAAAATTGAAAATCCCCTTTTTATTCTTCCAATTAAAATATTTTCTTTTCTTAAAACATCATTTTTGTACATAATAAGTAAACACACATTTTTACATAATTTAATTTCTTAAAATATTTTTGTACATAACAAATGAAAAAAATACTTTTTGTATACGTAATTAAAACTTAGAAATATTTCCTTTTCTTAAAACATCATTTTTATACACAATATAATTAAACAAGAAAACATGTTCTTTTCATTAAAACTTTCTTTTGTACATATTAAAAAATACAAGATCATTAATTAAATTAAATTGACATTTAATTTTTCTTTAAACAAATACCTAACAATACCTTCTTAAATTCATATTGTCGCACATGTAAATAATCACTTACACAATACAAATACATTCACACTGCCCCTATACACATTTGTTTATCTTATATTTGTATATTCGTCATTTACATTTGATCGCAAATTCGATTTGGTTGTAACTTATTGGATACTATAAGTCTCATCCCCATTCATACACATGTACCCCCACTCCCGGATACTATTTTGTAATAGCGTAGATTTTACATTTTCGCAATTTACCGCTTTCAATTATACCATGGTTAGACCTAGGGTTTGCATGTACATAAAATCAAACACTAGATAACCTAATACAAGACAAATACATGAAATCAATACATAATCACACTTGCACCCCCTAGGGTAATCCCACATGTTGCCTTCCAAAATGGGCCATGCTTGCACGTCGAGTTTCTTTGGCAAAACGAATTCAAATGATCATAAATCCCTCAAAGTGTTGTCTAAACGGAATGATCAAGTCCCTTCAAAACAAATTGCCAAAGACACTTGGCACCATTGCATTCATGGTCCATACGATGACCCGCGCCCGTCCCGAACAAACTTCCTAAACGCAAGATTGCCCATCAAATTCAATGGTGGAACAAAATTGTTAAAAAGGGGTTAAAACATAACAAAAACCTTTGAGTACAATAGGGTAGATAAAACTCTTAGTTACTTGAGATCAACTTGCAAAAACACTTGCCTTCTTTTCAAAAACCACAATCCACAACACTTTCAAAAACAAACTCTCAAAACATTTTGAAACATCTTTTCGAAAAGATATACGCCTTTGTAAAATATTCGAGTAAAGAATTGTTACAAGGTTAGCCTAAGACAAGGCATCTTCTTCCAAAACATTTTCAAAAAGCACTCACACACACACCATTTTCAAGCAATCGAAAATCAAGGCAAGTGATCTAAAAAACCAAGTAACTAAGAGCCCATGGATAACCATGGATGAAAAGGGTGCTAATACCTTCCCTTTTCATAATCTACCCCCCGAACCCATGAAATATCTCAAAAGGTTTTTGTTGTGCTTTTTTAACCTTTCCTTTAGGATAAAATAAAAAGTCGGTGGCGACTCTTGCTCAACCGCACAAGTGCGAATACGAACGCAAAACTCATAGTCAGTTCTCCCACCGTATCACAGTGACCAGATTAGATTTCAACGTAAAACCTAAGATAAGGACATGTTAAGCCGGGTGAACTTTCTTCTAGGCACATCCTACTTGCATTGATTGTTTTGTTGTTGAGTTGATATAGGGTTAGAGATCATTAAAGCTCCCACCGTTGGAGGGCGTTCAGCTTTACTTTGATTCTTTTGACCGTAGGCAACACTTACTTCTTTCTTCCTAGAGAATGGTTTCTTTAGTGTACTTGAAGACGCATCTCTCTGGATCTTACCCCTCTTAATACCGGCTTCTACTCTTTCACCTGTCAATATCAGCTCGGTGAACCCAACTGAAGATCTCACGATCAAATGTTTGAAGAATGGGCCTGACAAAGTACCCAAGAACATATCTACCAGCTCTCTATCAGACAGAGGAGGCTGGACTCTTCCTGCAAGATCTCTCCATTTCTAGGCATAATCTTTGAAGCCCTCACTGGAATCCATATACATGCTTTAAAGTTGTGTACGAGTTAGAGCAAGGTCAACATTGTATTGGTACTGCCTGTAGAACGTAGCAGCCAGATCCTCCTAGTTGTGGATGTTGGTTCCCTCTAGTTGATAGAACCATTCCAATTGAGTCCTCGATAAACTTTCCTAGAAGAAATGCACCCACAAATTCCTATCAGCGGTGTGAGGTTGGATCTTCCTGACGTAAGACCTCAGATGTAGCTTAGGACATGAAACTCCATCATATTTAGAAAATACGGGAACCTTGAACTTCGGTGGAATGACCACTCAAGAAACCAACCCTAATTCTTCAAAATCCAGACTAGGTACTCTCTAAATTTCCATGGCGTTGAGACAATCCTTCAGCTATTTATATTTTTCATCAGCATGAGGATATTGTTCTTCAGTGTAGTCAGCCTCTTCTTCCTCAGACCCCAGACTGTGGTCCCCTTCTTTTGTCTTCTCTTCCTGATTCTCCCCCTCATTTGACGGATTTGAGAATTCTAGAGCTTGCTTTGTTGGTTCTCCGAATCTCCTTCCCATATTCAGGACACCCACTGGTTTCCTTGTATTTTTCTTCTTGTCTTTGATCATGAGAGCCTTTAGGTCCTCTTGTCCTTTAGCCAGAGCCAGGAACATCTGTTGGAATTAAGCATTCTGTGCTTGAATATCTTTGACTTTTTGTTCGATATCCATCTTACTGAAATAAATAATAGAAAGATAAGGAAACCTGTTGTGGAAAACTTGTTTATGTTATGATGCATGAACATGCGTATGCAAATGATTTCAAAGGTTTAGAAGATTCAAATTTGTTTAGAAAAAAGGGAACAAACATTAATTGTATTAATAAGTTCAAATTTCTTACAACATACCCCTTGGGCTTACATTGGAAGAAACAAAAATAATACAAAATAAACTTTCTAAAACAAAAAGAAATCAAGATTCCCACGAGCGCATCCTCTTTGGTGCAATGTAGGCGTTCAAACTTTGTTCCTCATGGAGTTGTCTCGTGAGCTTCAGAACCTTCTCCTCGCTTGTGTAGAACTGGGCTTCAAAGGTTTCTTGCTCCCCCTTTAGCTTAATCCAAGCTCTTTTCAAATCTTCAAGAGAAGTAGGCATATCAGGATAAAGGATAACATATGGAACATCTCCTTCGGCAACAGGCTCCATGATGATTGGTAAAATGGCCTCATAAGGCAATATGAGATTTTGGGCGTGAGCTCGCACCCACTTAAGGTAAGGCTCAAGGGGGATGGAATTCTTATGTCCCAATGTCTTACTATTCACTTTGTTTATCATTCTCCAAGCTCGTATGAACCTTTGATGATAGCCTTGGTTGTCGCCATCGTAATTGAATACCAAACCTTGGATGAGTTCATCATGGGGTCCATCTATTCATGCATACCCAAACTATCGTAAATCCAAACAAGGATTGTAGGTAATACCTCCCCTAATGCCAAGTAGAGGGGCATTAGGGAATTCCCCATAACGATTGATAATAGTAATTTCCTCCAAAGATCGAGAGCACCAATGAATGTCCGAATGCCTGAGTGACATCAACCTATTAGACCATCTCATGCCTTGCTCATTTTTCAAAACAGATTGAGGCAGGTGCGAAATAAACTAAATAGCCAACAGAGGAGTGCAACACATGAGGGTCCCCCTTCTCTTCATGGTGCGAGAGTGAAGAGAATGCAAGATGTCCCCAAGCAATGTAGGCACCAGATTGTGAGATATAAAAACTTTTACTGTGTTGACATCTATAAGTTGGTCAGGATTAGGAAACAGTACCATCCCATAGATGAGAAGAGCCAAAATTTCTTCAAAGGCTTGTAAATCCAAAGTATCCCAACAATCTTGAGCCTTCTCCAACAAAAACTTGGCTAGAAACCCTTTGACACCACTTCTTGTTTCCCAATTTGCCACAACATTGGATCGTTGCAAATGTAGAGCTCAAGCAATCTCCTCAGGTCTCGGGTATTTTTCAATACCGTTGAAAGGTAATTGATCAAGAATAGGAATTCCCAAGAGTTGAGAGAATTCTTCCATAGTAGGCACAAGTTGGTAATCAGGAAAGGTAAAGCAATGGTGTAAAGGGTCGAAGAACTGAAAAATTACCTTCATCACGTCTTCATCAAGGCTTGAGGTAACCAAAATGAGAAGTCGACCATGTATCTTGGTGAACGTAGAATTCTCAGGAATCCGTGATGCTAATTATTTGAGTTGAAGAGGCACTCTTACGAGGTTGACTTGGATAGTATTCCCGCGAGTGGGAGTCATGTCCTACAAAACAGAATAAAAATAAATCTCTAGGTCCTTGAAATGGTTAGTGCAAAATGCTATGGTATAATGTCATGATGTTATGTACAAGTAAACATATACACACAAAGCAAAATAAGTCCTTAGGTTTAGGCTTGCATGGAGTTCATAGGTAAGTACCCTCTTGAATTTTAGTTGGTTCAACCTGTCCTAGAAAGTAATCGGGTTCTAGGGAATCTCAATATCACTGATCTTTCTTCGCCGGGAATTGTCTCAGTGCAAGCCTCTTTATTGGCGACCGAAATATCCTGAAAGTCTAATCTCAATGAGCGTAGTATCGAGTATCAACCAACTTTATACTGCACCAAAGCCGGCTATCTTACTACTTCCTAATGGCCAAGTTGTTCAATTAAAGGTTCTAAGGTTAGTTAGTGCTTCATGACACCACACAACAACCTTGTGTTCTCCTTGACTAAACTCAAGGGCTACCGGTACTGTGATACGGTGGCAGAACCGTCTATTTAATACTGGTTTTGCATTTTGTATTTGAAAATTTTGCGGTAAGCAAGAGTCGCCACCGTCTTTTCTTTTATCCAACAAAGGAAAGGGTGAAAAGAACAGAAAAAGACCTTTTCGAGATTTTTCTGAGTAAGGGGGGTAGATTATGGAAGGGGAAGGTGTTAGCACCCTTTCCATCCGTTGTTTTCCACGGGATCTTAGAGGTTTGCTCATTTTAAAAACACCTTTGTGCTTTGTGTTTGAAAATACTTTAAAAACACTTTAGTACGGAGAACTTTGTAATGTTTCTCGGGATAGTGGAGAAATTATACAAAGTGTTTTGACATTAATTTTGAAAAGTAGTGTTTGTGTAAGTACAAAATATTTGAGTAAACTTCTAACATCTATCTACTTTGTTACTCGAAAAGGGTCATTATTTTCCTCTTTTCCTTTAGACAATGGTATCCTACTATTAGTGAGTAAGTAGCTTTGTCGTCGAATGTTGAGGGACAATCAAAGGGATGTTACGGTCACGAAGCAACTTGGCAAGAAATTTTAGTAATTGTCCTAAAGTCTTAAGATCACATTTAACTGAGGCAACGTCAAAAGGGTCATCTAGGGACTTGTGATCTTTCAAACTAAAGGATAACCACTAAAGATTCTCACGTTTTGAGAATTGTGACCGTTTTCCGAAGGGAACCGAAGTGGGATACCCTAGAGGTGCTTGTGTGCAATTGTGTTCAGTTCAGTTATTTATCTTTTGCATTAAGGTTTGCTAGCGTTTTAATTTCAGTCTTGTCGTACATGCCTAATTACTAGCAGTAATATTGTACAGAAAAATAAAGTGTGAAAATATAAACCTACACTATTACATGGCTTCGGGGATGGGGTATTTACAATGTACAAACAATTAGGGAAAACAAATAAAGAAAGCAATGAAAAGTCCTATTTAAAACTATTACATCCCAAATAACAGTTACATGAATATATATAAAAAATGCGAAAAATGAATAATGCCCGAAAGAATGAAAATACGTTCTAAAACCTAGTGAGAAAAATGTTTTTTGTGTTGTTTTTAATTTAAGAAAATAACTAAATTAATTATTCTAAAGTCTATTTAGAAAATTAACTTAAGAAAAATAAACTAAACTCTTTTTGTGGTTTTTTATATTTATGAAAAGAAATATTAAATCTAAATTAAGTCCTAAATTCTAGTTCATTTTAAATTAAAGAAATAGTTAAAATTTAATTAATTAATTAATTAAAGAAATTAATTATTTAATTAAAAAAATCTATGCCTAATTTTTTATGAGTTTTTTATTATTATTATTATTATTAAAAAAGATTAAAAAATGAAATAACTAAATAAAACAAAAAGAAAAGAGATTAGGCTTGATGGCTGAAGTAGAACGGGGGTTGCAATTGAAATTTCGCTAAGCCAAGATTGTGAAGCACAAGTCCATCCTTGGATCCATTGTAGGCAGTACTTGATGGTACATGGTATCTCATGTTCTAGACGTCATGCATTCCATGTAATTCCCCTAACCTGCTCTAAGGATATCCAGGAACTCATATACACACATTAGAACATTAGACAATTAATAAAAATAGAGATTCGAATTTGAGATTATACCAAAATGGTGATAGCTTGGATCTGGTGATCTGGGACCTTGAAAGCTTTGAGGATGGTTGGAACAAGTCCCTAGGAACCTCAAGAGCCATGTATGATTACAAGTTCGGACCAAAAGTACCTGGAAAGTGGGTTTCAAATTTTTACCACTTTTGATAATTTTGCAAAAATGGTAGAGCTCTCTCTAGGCTGTGTAGGCATGTTGAAATGCTCGCTAGATGCTTGTCTTTATAGAGAGGAATGAGGAGACAAGAAAACAAAGGTTTGAACAACCTTAAAGCAAACGTTTCAAAGCCATGAATGAAATTTGGAACTTTGGCCAAAAACAAGGAAACTTGTCATTTTTTGAATTTGAATGAATGTGGACATGGCTGCACGAAATCTTGGGCTTCAAGGCAAGCTAAAACACCAGCCCAAATGCCAAAACCTATTTTCATTTATTTTATACACTTTATTTTATATTTATATGAAATAAATTAAAATAAATGTGTACAAAATAAGTAATAAATGCAAGGCATGGTAAGAGGGCTTTTGGAGGTACTCTATAATCTTAGGAAGATGGTTGAAATCCAATAAATTGATCCCTTGCCTTAAAATTTCAAATTTGCTCAATGCATAATTCTGTAAAATTCCCAAATTTTCCCAATTTGGGCAAGCCATAACTTTCTCAATTTTTATCTCATGATGCTGATCTTTGACTTTTTGGAAATCCAAAGATGTCTACTCCAATCCCTCTTTTTATCAATTTTGAATTTGAAGATTTTGTCTTGATGTAAATGAGCTTGACAAACAGTGCCTTTTGTTGACTTTTGAAAATCATCTGTAATGTATAAGCTTGTATCTTTCAAATGGTGCATCTCTTGAACTTGTGGGATGAAGAAAAGTTGTAGGGAATTGAATTCTTTTCAAAATGAGCCTTGGTTGGGGAAAAGTGGATGAGGTATGTGAAAGTTATGCTTGGTCAAAGTTTGGTTCACTTTTCCTATAGAAACCCTAATTAGCAATTCTTGACTTTTGATGAATTAGGAGCATTTCTTGAGGAATCTTGATCAATCCTTGATGAAATGATGGATATCACTTCAAAATGTTGAGGTTGACCAAAAACCTTGAAGTTTGACTGTATATAGGCCACAATTGACTTTTGACCTAGTATAGTTGATTTTCAAACATTTGGGTAATTGACTGAGCAAACTTGTAGTGCAAGGAATGAAATTTGGCATGGACAATCTTGAAGACATATTAGGACCCTGGAAAACATTTGAGACCTTTGAAGCTTAAACATCTTGATGAAAATTGAAACCCTAATTAGAGGTTCATTGCCTTAGGAGGAGAATTTGTCTGGTCAATTCTTGGTCATACTTGAGCAATTGGGAACCTCAATGAGCATGTCTTGAGTAAAATGGGAGGGAAAATTATGGGGTACAATAGCTGCCCCTGTTCAATCTTCTTAAACCTGAAGATGTAGATTGGCTCGTCTGTCTTTCGTGATCTGTAGGTGGAAGATGATTGAACACTAGAGGGCCCAGAAATTTGCACTTGATGAGTGATGGTTGATTGTGTAAGGAATGGGATCAAAGATGCCATTTGGAATAGATGACCGATGGTTGTCGGGGATGGGCTTAAAGATGCCATCGAGGGAAAATGACAAAGAGTCGTTGGGGATGGGCTTAAAGATGTCATCTAGAGTAGATGTTGATAAGAGATTCCTTTGTGGGGGTTCCCGTTCCTTTCATTTTGAGGAGGATTCCGCTGAGGAATGTTGGTCTCTGTTATGGGGAATAGAGTCTAGGAGCTTCAGTGGTCCGTTACTCTGATGAAGAGTTATCTCTTGACTGGAGAGATGAAAGTTAACTGTTATGTGTTTGGGTCCAGTCTTTACAGTGACTTACTGGCGGAATATGAGTTTGACCGTTATCTGGTCGGGTCTAGGTTTTACAGTGTAGTAAACTGCTATCTGAATGTATAAGAAAAGAAACTTGTGAAGGGCTGCTTCGGGATGAGTCAGTGTAAAACTTCAGAAGGAACCTGGGTAGGGCTGCTTCGGGATGAGTACGTGTAAAACATCAAAAGGATCATGGGTAGGGCTGCTTCGGGATAAGTCCGTGTAAAACTTCAGAAGGAGCCTGGATAGGGCTGCTTCGGGATAAGTCTGTGTAAAACTTCAGAAGGAGCCTGGGTAGGGATGCTTCCGGATAAGTCTGTGTAAAACTTAAGAAGGAGGGAGAAGGGACTTATATAAGATTGATTCATGAAGAGCCCATGTAAATCTGTATTTCAGAAGGAGAAGGAACTCGTGTAATATTGCTTCGTGAAGAGCCCGTGTAAAGTTGTATTTCAGAAGGAGAAGAAACCCGTGTAAGATTTCTTCATGAAGAGCCCGTGTAAAGCTGTATTTCAGAAGGAGAAGGAACCCGTGTAAGATTTCTTCGTGAAGAGCCCGTGTAAAGCTGTATTTCAGAAGGAGAAGGAACCCGTGTAAGATTACTTCATGAAGAGCCCGTGTAAAGCTGTATTTCTGAAGGAGAAGGAAGCCATGTAAGATTGCTTCATGGAGAGCCCGTGTAAAGCTGTATTTCCGAAGGAGAAGGAACCCATGTAAGATTGATTCGTGAAGAGCCCGTGTAAAGCTGTATTTCAGAAGGAGAAGGAACCCGTGTAAGATTGCTTCATGAAGAGCCCGTGTAAAGCTATATTTCAGAAGAAGGAACTCGTGTAAGATTGCTTCAACTGGTCGTATAGATAGTTGCTCTGTCTTGTTTCAAGAACTAATCTTGGACCTGTTGAAAATTGTTGATGATAATTATATGCTGATTGATCTTTCCTAAAAAGGCAAAGAATTAGTTGTATTCAATGTTATGATGTATGAAATGCATTGCATAATGATGTTCTCAAAATAAATGAGATTGTGCCGTATGCACATTGAATGCACATGCTATGATATTGGTAAATGATGTATGAATATGAAATGTTATTGACGTGCATTTCTGTCTTGGAAAGAGAATCCCTTATTACTGCTGGAGAGTAATGGGAAGTTGAACTCGGGCTGCTGCTGAAGATGAAGAAAGTGATTCTTCGATTTCCGTTGGGAATAATTTTGCTGGAGATTCCCTCTTTATGTTCGTGGATACTTCACTGGGGAACATTGATTTCTTGTTGTTTGCATGAGGAAACCTTGTTGGAGAGTGCTCATTTTGGCTTGTGGACAAGGGTTCAAGAACGTTTGTTTTTCCTTGCTCTATTAGGGACGAGGCTTTATAATCTGCTTGATATTTTAAAAAAAACTCTGTTGGGGATCTTCGACTTCTGCTTGAGGATGTGACAGGAAGATGCCCCTGTTTCTGTACTTCATGGAATGAGAAGTATACTAGAATGAACTCGTGTATGGATGTATCTAGCAGCTGTGTGAGGGAGTGTCAAAATGAATCTTTGTTGTGATAGTATCTGCACGAAAAGATGCACTGAATGAGTATCAGAATGGACTCCGTAGCTGGAGCGTATCTAAACTGTATCTGAAAGCTGTATTGAGTGAGTATCAGAATGGCATCCATATCTGGAGCGTATCTGAACTGTATCTGAAAGCTGAATCTGAATGAGCATCATAATGGCATCTATATCTAGAGCGTATCTAAATTGTATCTGAAAGCTGAATCTGAATGAGTATCAAAATGGAATCCGTATCTGGAGCGTATCTGAACTGTATCTAAAAGATGAATCTGAATTAGTATCAGAATGGCATCCATATCTGGAGCGTATCTGAACTGTATCTGAAAGATATATTGGATGAGTGTCAGAATGAATCCGTGTCTTGATTGTATTTTCACTGTATCTAGAAGATAATAAACTATTTGGGGAAATTGCGGGGAATGTATGACTTTGTGAAGATTACTTTGGGGAGATAATCTCATGGAATTTGCTTTGAGGGGGGGGTATGTGGAGACTTGATCATATCTCAACTTCTAATACCCTTGGCAAACGCTGATCAGGGCAATAAGTCTTATACTGATAGACCAATGACGAGATGACGGGACATAGTCGTACACCTTAATCCCTAACTTTTGCCCGGACTGTCTTTTCAGATTTTCAGTCCACCGGGATATCCTTTTTTTCCCAAGCCGCCTTTTTAGATTTTCGGCTTGCCGGGTGTACAGTTCTTTTTTTGTATATATCCTTAATTTTTTCCCAAACCCTTTTGGTTCGCCTAGATGCCCTTATTTTTTCCTAGGCCAGTCAACCGAGCGGGTCCTTTTTTATGCGTAGTATTTTCCGACTATGCCCGTGTTCATAGGATGTGGAGAGTTGTCACTGTCCATGACAGCAAGTGTTGTAGAAATGCCAGAAAATGTTTATGTGATCACATGTGTCCTTTCATATGTGAGAGCTTGTTTCCCCCTGGGGTTAGTCTGGTGCACTTGATGTTTTTGATGGTCTTGAACTTCCTAGGTATCTTTTCTAAGAACTTTCATGGAAGGATCCGAAGACATGATACTGACACCATTTGATACTACTGGCACATACAATCAATTTGGTGGTTCCAAAGATCTAAATTCACAGTGATTTTTACCGGAATCCCCGATCAATGTAACAGGCCCTGAGTGATTCAAATGGAGATCTGCCCCTGACTATTCAGCACTTTTGAGAGATTCTTTGCATATTGGCTTGACTGCCCCAGATTTAACTAGACACCATGTCACGCCCCTTGATTATGAAAGGCCTGTTATTGGGAATGTTTTTTCGTTTGAGGTGATTTTTTCCATTGAGAGGATCTTCATTCACTGAATATTCATTGTGTAAATTTCTCTGTTGTTTGAACAATTAGCCATATGCAAAAAATGTCATTTAAAGAATGCAAAGCTTATGTTTGTCTTGAATTTTTGAAAATGAATTTTTTTAGTAAGACAAACAAATTTTGTAGGACTGATATCAACTCATGATTTATATCAAACCTTACAGGAGTCAGGATACCTTTGTAACAGTATGCTCTCAAACTAACCCAAGCTTCAGCTAGGACTTTTAAGGGTTGTAACGTGGCCTGGTTCATAGTTTAAGATACAAAGGATAAAGGCTCAAAATTTATTTTTACCCACCCGTTCTTCGTGATGTTCTTCAGTCCTATGCTCAGTTAATTGGGCATTTCGAATCCCAGTTGAGTTCAGGAATGTTGGCCCCGATATTCTGGTGATGGTTCAAAAATTGAACGCTTGTTTGAGAAGGAAGTCATTTTTGTGACCTTTTCTTTTTGTTTAGGATTTGTAGGACCTCTTTATTTTTTGATTTTGCTATCCCTGTCTTTTTCCTGAACTGTTTCTTTTGAGATTACATCCAGCGGGATGCCCCCGTTTTTCTTAAGTCTCCTTCATAGGTTTTGACTTAATGGGCTTTTATTTTGAGAGATAATGATTTCCTATTCTTAATGATTATGTGGAATCATCACCATCTTTTGAAGAGCGTCTTCTACACTATTTGTCGTGTATGAAGGGAAAGTTTGCGACTGAATGCACATCTGAATTAACTGAGAAAACTACCCTGCCCCAGGTTATGATTAAGGGTTTTAATTTGTGTGAAAATAAAACTCCTACTTCTTAGGCTCAAAGGGGTTGACTATGGATTATCTTCCTTATAACTCCACTATTTAGGATTTGAAACAACGCCTGTACATCGTCAGCAGGGTCTGTTCAAAAGCATACTGTAGAGATTGTGGTATCGTTTTTGTCATCCTCCCTCTAAAGGCTTAGAGCTTTTAATCGAAGAGTTGAATATCACAAAAAGGAAGTAAAAATACAATTTAAGCAAAATGAAAAAAAATTAATTCAAGACAAACATGTGCAATGCATTAATTAAATAACAAAGTTTGACATGACAATAATTGTTTGAACCATAAAGAAAATACAACTTGAGAATTCAAATGAACAAAAAGCCTCTTTGTCTGAACTTGTCAATTCAGATGGTGCGCCCTTGAGGAATGGCAGAAGACTTCGGTCTGACCAACTTGTGTGAATTCCAACACCCCTTCGTTGATCAAGTCCTTAATCTTATTTTTCAATGCCCAACAGCTATTAGTGTCATGTCCCGGGCTATTTGAGTGATATGCACACCTTGCCTTAGGATTGTACTTAGCGTAAGAAGTTTTGGGGTTTGGATGAGGTCTTATCAATGTAACCAGATTCATCCTCAACATGTGTTACAAAGCTTGAGATGATGTCATGTTGATTTTAGTAAACTGCCTCCTAGGCTTGTCATACCCTTGCTGATTATCCCGTTGTTGTTGTCGAGGTCGTTGTTGGGCTCGTGATGTAGCAGCAAATTGGGAAGGTCTACTCTCCAGCTAGCCAACTCCTTGTCTCATCATGGGATGATTAATGACTTGACCCCTATCCCCGACCGTTTGTTTCATACGGTTGCAACCTTCTTGATGAAGTTTGCTGACGAGGACTCTTAGCTCTTCTTGTCCTCGAGCTAAGCTTTGGACAAGAGCCATTTAACTGATCATCTGGATTTTTATCCTTTCCACCTCAGCTTGTAATTTCTCCAACTGGTCATCCTTATTGTCGTCAGGATTTTTCTTGGTCAAGTTCCCAACGAGGAGTGCCTTCAATTCTTCTTGCCCCTTGGCTAGATTCAGGAACATTTCTTTGAATTGAGCATCTTGAGCTTGGAAACCTCTGTTTTTTTATTCGAGGGCCATTTTTCCTTGCTGAAATAAACAACGAGAAAATGAGAAACCTATACTAGAAGACCTGTTATGAAATGGCATGCAAAGGTGGATGCGATGTGTTTAAGGATCTTGCGAGGTGAACAAGAAAATGTCAGAAGTTGATTTTTGAAGCTTTGTTTGAAGAAATTTTGTATTGTTGAATGTCCTTCTACGAGAATCAAGCTCACCATGTCAAGTGGGTCATAGCCTTTGACTCGTGCTTGGTATTTTGACGACATTGGCTAGAGGAAAATAAATCCCCTTGCCTCTTGCTAGACATATGGTATGATGTTATGATGTGTATTCTATGCATCAAGCAAAAGTTTAAGATGATGAGTCTAAGAAGTCTAGGTTACTGGATAATGACTGTAAACAAATCCTGCAAGGAGATCATGTTGTTAGATAATAAAACCCTGCAAGTAATTCAAGCTGAAAGCAAACAAATCACACAAGCAGCCTTAGGTTTAGGCTTACATGGGGTTTTAAGGTAAGTACCCTCTTGAAGTTTAGTTGGTTCAACTTGTCCTAGAAAGTAATCGGGTTCTAAGGGATCTCAATATCACTGATCTTTCCCACATGCTTCATTTTGATTAGCAACTGACTTGCCACCAAATAACACTCAGGAGTCAAATCTCAATGAGTGTAGCATCAAGTATCAACTAATCTTCAGTTGGAACCAAAGCCGACCATCTCACTACTTTCTAATGGCTTATGATGAGTCAATTAAAGGTTCTAAAGGTCAGTTAGCACTTAATGACACTATAAGGAAGCCTAATGTTATCCTTGACTGACTCAAGGAAAATTAGTACAAGCCAAAGTATCACGCTAACGTAGCTATCACTTTGTCCATATTGGTATACACCGTACAACCTCCATGATTTATTGCTACTTAGCTAAAAAGGTGCCCCAAATTCGGGTGTAGGGTCTATAGTAACAATCCAAACAAACCCTCCAAAGGTAAAGCATACAAAGCACATGATTTAAAGCAATTTTAGAATGAACTAACTCTAAGGTAACCCCACTTTTTATTTTCCCCAGCAGAGTCGCCAGTTCTGTGATATTGTGGCAGAACTGACTGTTTAATACTGGTTTTGCATTTTATATTCGCAAATTTTGCAGTAAGTAAGAGTCTCCACCGTCTTTTCTTTTATCCAACAAAGGAAAGGGTGAAAAGAACATAAAAATACCTTTTTGAGAATTTTATGAGTAAGGGAGGTAGATTATGAAAAGGGAAGGTGTTAGCACCCTTTCCATCAGTGGTTTTCCACGGGCTCTTAGAGGTTTGCTCATTTTAAAAATACCTTTGTGCTTTGTGTTTGAAAATGTTTTGAAAACCCCTTAGGACGACGAACTTTGTAATGTTTCTCGGGATAGTGGAGAAAGTATACAAAGTGTTTTAAAATTGTTTTTGAAAAGTAGTGTTTGTGTAAGTGCAAAATGTTTGAGCAAACTTCTAACAGCTATCTACTTTGTTACTCGAAAAGGTTCGTTCTTTTCCTCTTTTCCTTTAGATAATGTTATCCTACTATTAGTGAGTAGGTAGCTTTGTCGTTGAATGTTGAGGGACAATCGAAGGGACGTTACAGTCACGAAGGCAACTTGGCAAGAAATTTTAGTAATTGTCCTAAAGTCTTAAGATCACGTTTAACTGAGGCAACATCGAAAGGGTCATCAAGGGACTTGTGATATTTCAAACTAAAGGAAAATCACTAAAGATTCTCACGTTTTGAGAATTGTAACTGTTTTCCGAAGGCAACAGAAGTGGGATACCCTAGAGGTGCTTGTGTGCAATTGTGTTCAGTTCAGTTATTTATCTTTTGCATTAAGGTTTGCTAGCATTTTAATTTCAGTCTTGTCATACATGCCTAATTACTATCAGTAATATTGTACAAAAAAATAAAGTGCAAAAATATAAACCTACACTATTACATGGCTTCGGGGATGGGGTATTTATAATGTACAAACAATTGCGGGAAAAAATAAAGAAAGCAATGAAAAATACTATTTAAAATTATTACATCCCAAATAACAGTTACATGAATATATGTAAAAAAAATGTGAAAAATGAATAATTCCCGAAAGAATGAAAATACGTTCTAAAACCTAGTGAGAAAAATATTTTTTGTGTTATTTTTAATTTAAAAAATAACTAAATTAATTATTCTAAAGTCTATTTAGAAAATTAACTTAAGAAAAATAAACTAAACTCTTTTTGTGTTTTTTTATATTTATGAAAAGAAATATTAAATCTAAATTAAGTCCTAAATTCTAGTTTATTTTCAATTAAGAAAATAGTTAAAATTTAATTAATTAATTAAAAAAAATCTATGCCTAATTTTTTTGTGAGTTTTTATTATTATTATTATTATTAAAAAAGATTAAGAAATGAAATAACTAAATAAAATAAAATGAAAAAAGCTTGGGCTTGATGGTTGAAGTAGAATGGGGGTTGCAATTGAAATTTTGTTAAGCCGAGATTGTGAAGCTCAGTTCCATCCTTGGATACAATGTGGGAAGTACTTGATGGTACATGGTATCTCATGTTCTAGACGTCATGCATTCTATGTAATTCCCCTAACCTGCTCTAAGGATATCCAGGAACTCATATACACACATTAGAACATTCAACAATTAATAAAAATAGAGATTCGAATTTGAGATTATACCAAAATGGTGATAGCTTGAATTCGGTGATCTGGGACCTTGCAAGCTTTGAGGATGGTTGGAACAAGTCCCTGGGAACCTCAAGAGCAATGTATGATTAGTAGTTCAGACCAAAAGTACCTGGAAAGTGGGTTTCGAATTTTTACCATTTTTGATAATTTTGCAAAAATGGTAGAGCTCTCTCTAGGCTGTGTAGGTCTGTTGAAATGCTTGCAAGATGCTTGTTTATATAGAGAGAAATGAGGAGACAAGAAAACAAAGGTTTAAACAACCTTAAAGCAAACATTTCAAAGCCATGAATGAAATTTTTAAATTTGGCCAAAAACAAGAAAACTTGTCATTTTTTGAATTTGAATGAATGTGGACATGGCTTCACAAAATCTCGGGCTTCAAGGCAAGCTAAAACACCAGCTCAAATGCCAAAACCTATTTCCAATTATTTTATACACTTTATTTTATATTTATTTGAAATAAATTAAAATAAATGTGTACAAAATAAGTAAAAAATTTAAGGCATGGTAAAAATGTTTTGGAGGTACTCTATAATCTTAGTAAGATGTTTGAAATCCAAGAAATTGAGCCCTTGCCTTAAAATTTCAAATTTGCTCAATGCATAATTCTTGAAAATTCCCAAAATTTCCCAATTTGTGCAAGTCATAACTTGCTCAATTTTTATCTCATGATGATGATATTTGACTTTTTAGAAATCCCAATATGTATAATTAAATCCCTATTTTTATCAATATTGCATTTGAATATTTTATCTTGATTTAAATGGTATTGACAAAAAGTGCCTTTTGTTGACTTTTGAAAATGACTTGTAATGTATAAGCTTGTATATTTCAAATGGTGCATCTCTTGAACTTGTGGGATGAAGAAAAGTTGTAGGGAATTAAATTCTCTTCAAAATTAGCCTTGTTTTGGAAAAAAATGGATGAGGTATGTGAAAGTTATGCTTGGTCAAAGTTTGGTTGACTTTTCCTATAGAAACCCTAATTAGCAATTCTTGACTTTTGATGAATTAGGAGCATTTCTTGATGTATCATGATCAACCCTTAATCAAATGACGTATATAACTTAAAAATGTTGAGGTTGACCAAAAATCTTGAAGTTTGACTGTATATAGGCCACAATTGACTTTTGACCTAGTATAGTTGATTTTCTAACATTTGGGCAATTGACTGAGCAAACTTGTAGTGAAAGGAATGAAATTTGGCATGGACAATCTTGAATACATATTAGGACCCTGGAAAACATTTGAGAACTTTGAATCTCAAACATCTTGATGAAAATTGAAACCCTAATTAGAGGTTCATTGCCTTAGGAGGAGAATTTGTCTGGTCAATTCTTGGTCATTCTTGAGTAATTGGAAACCTCAATGAGCATGTCTTGAGTAAAATGGGAGGGAGAATTTTGGGTTACAAAAGGTACCAACAAATTTGTCACACTAACGTAGCCATTGCTTTAACCATGTCAGTATACCCCACACCGTTTCCACAATCTATTGTTACTTACCTAATGGTGTTCCCGATCCGGGTAGAGGATCAATACAAACCTAAACAAGGACCCATAAATATAAAGAAATCAAATAAAAAAATTAAAGCAAATAAATGTGATCTAGTTTTAAGGTAACCCCACTTTTAAGTAATCCCCAGCAGAGTCACTAGTTCTGTGATACGGTGGGAGAACTGACTTGGGTGTTTTGTATTTGATCGCAATTGTTGCGGATAGCAAGAGTCGCCACCGAATTTTCTTTTATCCAATAAAGGAAAAGGTGAAAAGCACAGGAAAGACCTTTGAGATATTTTCTTGAGTTTGGGGGGTAGGTTATGAAAAGGGAAGGTGTTAGCACCCTTTTCATCCGTAGTTATCTACGGGCTCTTAGTTGCTTGCTAGATCACTTGAAAATGCTTTGTTTGAAAATAAGTTTTGTGATGGGTGTAAGTTTGAAAATATTTTGAAAAATGCCTTTATTGCTGTAAACTTTGTAATGATTCTCGTCTCTATAAGAATTTATACAAAGTGTTGTTTTTGAAAATAGATCAAAGAGATGTTTGTTTTTGAAGATCTTTTTGAAAGTGTAAGTGTGGAAATAGTTTTAGTTTGTGAGCAAGTAACTACGAGCGTCCTACCTACTAAAAAGTTCTTTGTTCTTTTCCTCCTCCTTTAGATGTTTCTATCTTACCATTAATTTGATAAGAAACCCCATCATTTGATGTGAAGGTACAGACGTGGTTCATCGTATAGTCATGAATGGAAATATTGTGAGATATCTTAGCATTTCTCTTAAGGTACTAATATCATTTGTAAGGAAACATTTGAAGCGTTATTGAGGGACTATGATCTTGTATTTTTTATTTTTGTTTTGCTAAGATACCTCACATGCGCAACATGACAATTTTTTAAGGCAACAAAGTGAAGTTAAACCCTATAGGTGCAAAGTGTGCAAGTGTATTGTATTTCATGCTTGATTTAATCTTGAATTAGGGTTGTCTACTTGTTTATTTTAAATCTTTCCATATACACCCTAATTACTAGCATTTTATATAAAAGCGGTAAATTGCGGAAAACAAATGTCCTACGCTATTACATAATTTGGGGATGGGGTATACAAATTTACAAATGGGGGGTGAAAAGAAATAAAAGTCCTAATTATTACAACCATATTGAATAGAAATGAAATAAAATACAAAAAAAAAACAAAAACAAGCAAAAGAGAGAAAAAAACAAATCTTTCGATTCATGCAGTATGTTCGAAGCATGCACCCTTCGATTCACAGAGAAAAAACAAATCATTCGATTCATGCAATATATTTGAAGCATGCACCCTTCGATTCACACACCCTTTTTTATTCTTTCTGTTTGGGCCTGTAACTCAGTGTGAATCGAAGCATAAAGTTGAGCCTATAACTCAGTGTGAATCGAAGCATAAAAGCTTTGTGTCGAACCATGCTGTAATTTCTCACTCCAACATTTTTTTATGGTCTGTATAGGTTAGTTCATAACATATAATTGACAAGAAAAGAAGACAAACAAATGGTTAGTTTCGAATGTAATGGTTATTACATATTATTTTTAAAGATGAACCATCAATGATGCTTGAAACGAAGAGTTTAAAGTCCAAAAGACTTACCTTGAAGCTGGAATGTGTGCTTCGTACTTGAGTTTTTGCTTTGAATGTTCTTGAATTCGAAGAAAAGAAACAGAGGTGTTGTTTTTGGGTTCTGGGTTTGAAAGAAAAGAAACAAGAGGTGTTATGTTTTTTTTTGGTTCTGGGTTTAAGAGTGTTTTAAGGCTTTGGCCTTAGTGTTCTCTCCTCTCCCTTTTTTCTTCTCCTTTTTTCTTGTCCAAAAGCCTCCTTTTGTGTGTTGTGAAACTAACTATTTATAGAAGAGTCTTGCTGGGGTTTTGGGGGGAAAACAAATAAAATTTGAATAGTTTGGGTTTGTTCTTTTCATAGCTTTCGAGGTGCATTTCTTATATGCTAGTTTGGTGTAAATATGGGGTTGATTTTGGAGCAGCATAGCAAGACTATTTTGCAGCAGTTTGGGAGTGTTGTGGCAGCTTGGTACATGACTGTTTCATAGCAGTACAACATACTATTTTTGACATGGTTTTCAGATGTTATGTGGATAGTACAACAAACTTGGGCTTGGCAGCATATAAGACTTTGTTCAACAACCTTCGACCAAACTCATCAAAAGACAAGACAATATTTGTTTCCAGCAATTGTGTGTTCTTCGAATGGACCAACAATTGTATGTTTTTCGAATCCATCAATTGTATTTTCTTCGAATGGACCACCAATTGTATGTTCTTCGAATCTGCCAATTATATGTTCTTCGAATCCATCAAATGTATGTTCTTAGAATAGACCACCAAATGTATGTTCTTCGAATGGACCATCAAATGTACATTCTTCGAATCCACCAATTGTATGTTCTTCAAATGGACCACATTCATCTGAACGTACCACTTTGAGTATGCAAGATGATCTCATTGGCATAGTCAAAACGAAAGAATTTCTGGATTACTTTCCTACTAAACAAACTTCACAAAGTTTTTCAGGCATCTCAAGACTTGGAATATCAGTAATCATATCTTGAGTAATCAGTTGATTAAGTGGTAGAAAGTTAAAATTTCAAAACTTCAAATTCCACAACCAACTATCCTTATGGATCGAATCAAGCATGAAGGAAGCCATTGCCTTATGGATCGAAGCAAGAATGAAGGAAGCCATTGCTTTGTGGATCGAAGCAAGCATGAAGGAAGCCATTGCCTTATGGATCAAAGCAAGCATGAAGGAAGCCATTTCTTTATGAATCGAAGCAAGCATGAAGGAAGCCATTGCCTTGTGGATCGAAGAAAACATGAAGGAAGTTGTTGCCTTGTGGATCAAAGCTAGCATGAAGGAAGCCATTGCCTTGTGGATCGAATCTAGCATGAAGGAAGCCATTGCTTTGTGGATCAAAGAAAGCATGAAGGAAGCCATCGCCTTACGAGCTGAAGTAAGCATGAAGAAAGCCATTGTCTTGTGGATCGAAGCAAGCATGAAGGAAGCCATTTCCTTGTCGAAATTTGGGAAATCGAAGCAAGCTTGCTCTTCTTTGACTTGTCAAAATCTTCCAACCACTCCTTTAGATTAGTCATGTGATTCGAACAGCCTGAACCAGATTTTGAATTCAACACAGTTATCTATAGCTGCACACTTTTTCTTTTATCTGCTTTTCCCTTTCGACAATTTCCTCTTCCTCCTTTCAAAGATTCAGAAGCTCCAACTTTCAACCCGATGCTTGAAAGTCCAATTGTACTTATGAAAACTTGAGCTTTTGGAAATCTTTGTGAGGAATGCCTTGAGAAAAGAGAGGGAAAATTTTGGGGTACAACAACATGGTTAGTTTCAATCAAAACATCATAGAAATAAAAACACGAAATTCTCAAAAATAAGGAAAATGGTTATGCATGGGATGTGTGTTTCATGCCTTTTTGATTATCAAGGATGACCAATACTTACTCTATAGCACCTCAAGAGTCGATTGGGATGCCTAGTTTGCTTGGAAAGTGGTTGTATGAGAGGTTTTAAGTTTACCCTAGTTTGACAAAATTTGAGGTTTTGAGTGGGTGTTCTTGAAAGGTTTTTTCATGTCCCCCGTTGTCTGAACACGAAGGGTATATATAGGAGAATATTAGGTCAAGAACAATGGACTTGGATCTTGTGTAAAACAATCTTTGACTCTTGTTTGAAAATAACTTGGAATAAGACAAAACATGAAGATTTGTTTTGCAAATAAGCTTCACACGGTTTCTCATGCAATCTTTGGCCTCCAAAAGATTTGGAAAAAAAGCCTTCTAAGCCTTAAACCTCCACTTACTATTTATTTGATTTAATTTGCATTTAAATGAATAACAATTCAAATAAAAGAAATAAAAATCATAAAAATATAAGAATGGTTTTGGGGGTCCCCTAATATGTCTTGAACATGTTTGAACTTCAAGAATTAGGCCCGTTAGTCCAAAAGTCCAAAATTGTTCAATTGAGGTTTCATGCAATTTCTCAAAATTGCCCAACTTGAACCAATCATAACTCTCTTAATTTTCATCATATGAAGGTGATCTTTGACTTTTTAGAAACCTCAAGATGTCCCGTACAATCTATAATTTGGTCATTTTTCCATTTGAAGAATTTATCTTGATGTAAATTGCTTTGAGAAAAATTGTTTTTTTGTTGACTTTTAAAATGACCTGTAATATTTTGGCACATATCTCTCAAATGAAGCATTTTTGGCCTTTAGCTTAAAGAGACAAAGTTGTAGAGAATTTAATTTCCATCAAAATGAGCTTTCGTTGAGAATTTTCTGATGAAGTATATGAAAGTCATGCTTGGTCAATGTTCAGTTGACTTCTCCTAAAGAAAACCCTAATTTAACAACTTTTGACTTTTGATGAATCTTGAGTTTTCTTGATAAGTTATGATCAAACCTTGATCAAATGATGAATGCAATTTCAAAATATTTATGTTGACCAAAAATCTTGAAGTTTGAATATATGCGGACCATAATTGACTTTTTACCCAATACAGTTGATTTCTAATCATCTAAGCAATTGACTGAGCAAATTTGTGATGTATGGCTTGAAACTTGACATGAAGATTCTTTGAAGCATATGGGGAAATATGAAACTCACTTGAGGCATTAGAAGCCTAATTTTCCTTGAGAATACCAAAACCCTAGTTGTAGGCCATTGCTTTAGGAGGAGGATTCATCTGATCAATTCTTGAGTAATCTTGAGTAATTGAGAACTCTAAGAGCATGAGGAGGTACCTTGAATCAAATTGTATTTAAAAATGGGAGGGAAAATTTTAGGGTACAACAACTGCCCCTGTTCAATTTTCTTAAACCTGAAGAGTTAGATTGGCATGCTCGCCATTCGAGATTTAAAGGTGGAAGAGAATTAAATACTTAAGTTCCCAGAAATTCGCACTCGTTGGTGCATGAAGTAATGCTGTTAGTTGATTGTATTGCTTGAATGGGCCTAAAGATGCCATTAGGAGAGGTGATAGAGTGTTGCCGAAGATGGGCTTATAGATGCCATCCAAAGTAACTGTTGATAGTAGTATTATAATGAGTTTACGCTTGGCTGTATCTGAAGAATGCTTTGTAGGATTCCGCCTCTGAAGGGGAAATGCTTTTCAAAACAAAGTGGCGAAGGAGATGCTTTTCAGAATAAACTCTTGAAGGATATGATTTTAAAAATGAAATGCTGAAGAGGAAATGCATTTTAGAACTCCTCTGAAGGAAATGCTCGCCAGAACTCGGCCTCTAGGGGGGAATACTTTTCAGGATTCTGTCTCTGAAGGAAAAATGATTTTCAGAACGAAGTGCTGAAGGAGATGATTTGCAGAATAAAAATCTAAAGGAGATGCTTTTCAGAATGAAGTGCTGAAGGGGAAATGCATTTCAGAACTCTTCTGAAGGAAGTTCTCTCCAGAACTCAGTCTCTAAGGGAATGCTTTTCAAGATTCTGTCTCTGAAGGGGAAATGTTTTTCAGAGCAAAGTGCTAAAGGAGATGCTTTTCAGAATAAACTTCTGAAGGAGATGATTTTCAGAATGAAGTGCTGAAGGGGAAATGCATTTCAAAACTCTTCTGAAGGAAATGCTCGCCAGAACTCGGTCTCTGAGGGGAATTCTTTTCGAGATTTTGTCTCTGAAGGGGAATGCTTTTCAAAACAAAGTGCTGAAGGAGATTCTTTTCAAAATAAAATTCTTAAGGAGATGCTTTTCAGAATGAAGTACTGAAGGGGAAATGCGTTTCAGAACTCCTCTAAAGGAAATGCTCGCCAGAACTCGGTCTCTGGGGGGAATGCTTTTCAAGATTGTGTCTCTGAAGGGGAAATGCTTTTCAGAACAAAGTGCTGAAGGAGATGCTTTTCAAAATAAACTTCTGAAGGGGATGCTTTTCAGAATGAAGTATTGAAGGGGAAATGCGTTTTAGAACTCCTCTGAAGGGAATGCTCGCCAGAACTCGGTCTCTGGGGGGAATGCTTTTCAAGATTACGTCTCTGAAGGGGAAATGCTTTTCAGAATGAAGTGCTAAAGAAGATGTTTTTCAGAATAAACTTTTAAAGGAGATGCTTTTCAGAATGAAGTGCTAAAGGGAAAATGCGTTTCAGAACTCTTCTGAAGGAAATGCTCTCCAGAACTCGGTCTCTGGGGGGAATGCTTTTCAGAATTTAGTCTCTGAAGGTAATCACTTAGTCATGTAGATAGTTGCCCCATTTTGTTTCAGGAATTGATCCATAACCTGTCTATAAATTATTGGTAGTATTGTCCTTTTGAGAAATTAACCTGAAAAGGCAAAGTTAGTTCTGTGCAATGTCATGATGCATGTAATTAATTATGTAATGATGATCTTAAAATAAATGAGAATGTTATATGCGTTTTGTATGCATATGTTATGCTATTTTTGTAAATAATGTATGGATGCGATGTCTTATTGGAGCGTATCAGTAGCCTTGTATAGTAATGTTTACTGGGGAAAATAAATCCTAGATTGTTGCTAGGGATGAAGACAGTAGGTCTTCAACTTGAATAGAATGCCTCTACTGGGAATTACTTCTTTCCATTTGAGAAAACTCTGCTGGGGATCTTCGACTTCTTCTTGGAGATAGAAGCATCCAAGGAGAGTTGGTCCTTCACCGTTCTTTGAAAGAGATGAAATTCATCTGATTAGCTGTTCGTCCAGGCCTCGGATATGAGTATTAACCCTTCTGGGAAGGACAACATTGAATGTCATCTGGTCAGAGAAGAGAATCTTGTTAAAGAATTTTGCAATATTGGAGAAATAAACTTTGTTGGGGAAATAAACCCTATAGGTTGTGGCGACTTCACTGGGTAAATAATCTTCTTGTGGAGAAAAATCTAAAGAAATTGCTCTGTGGGAATTTATGGTCAACTTCGAACGTTATCCAAACTCCTAGAGTCTCTCGCAAATGCTAATCTTGTTTTCATGCATATATTCGTAAATAGTGATCATATTCAAATGCATATGTTCATTCAATATAATCATTGGACATTTTTTGCAAACGAAACAGAGAAAATAAAAATAGTTTTTTTGAATTTGAAACTGATTACATTGATTTGGAAAGTTTGTCTATAAACAGACAGTTTTATACAAAGAGACATAAATTCTAGTAAGAGGAAATCGTCGTAAAAGAAAATGCGTACAAAGAGACACAAAAGAAAAACAACTATGTGGAAATGATCCCATCGAGTTTCAACTCTACTATTTCCCATATTTCTTCAAGCATCTCATCCCTAGTTGTTGGAAGAAGTTGAATGAATTGATCTGTACCATTTGAACTTGGCATCGGTAATCATGCTGGCGGGACATAGTCATATGCTTTAATCCCTAACTTTTGCCTGGACCGCCCTTTCGGGTTTTTAGTCCACCGGGATATAATTTTTTGCCCAAGCCTCTTTTTCAGGTTTTCGACTTTCCGGATGTACATTATATATATATATATATATATATATATATATATATATATATATATATATATATATATATATATATATATATATATATATATATATATATATATATATATATATATATATATATATATATATATATATATATATATATATATATATATATATATATATATATATATATATATATATATATATATATATATCCCTAATTTTTGCTCGAACCCTTTTGGTTCGCCGGGATTCCCTTATTTTTGCCTAGGCCAGTCGACCTAGAGGGTCTCTTTTATGCGTAGTATTTTTTAACTATGTTCGCATTCACAGGGTGTGGAAGATATTCACCGTCCATGGTGGTAAGTATCATAGCACCGCCAAAAAATATCCTCTTGATCACAAATGACCCTTCGTATGTGGGAGTCCATTTGCCCCTGGGATCACCTTGTGGCAGGATGATGTACTTTATGACCAAATCACCGGCCTAGTACACCTGTTATTTGACTTTCTTATTAAAGGCCTTGATCATGCGCTTCTGATACATCTAACCATGACAAACAGCCGCAAGCCTTTTCTTATCAATATAATTTATCTGGTCAAGCCTAGTCTGAATCCATTTGTCTTCATCTAAACCTGCATCTTTCATGATCCTTAAGGAAGGAATCTGGACTTCGACAGGTAAGACAACCTCCATAACATAAACAAGAGAGATCAGGGCTTCCCCAGTTAATGTACGTGCTGAAGTGTGATATCCATGAAAAGTAAACAGTAACATCTCGTGCCAGTCTTTGTACGTCACTGTCATCTTCTGCAAATTTTTCTTGATATTCTGGTTGGCGGATTCCACTGCGCCATTCATCTTCGGTTGATATGAAGAAGAATTATGGTGTTTAATCTTGAACTGTGTGCAGAGTTGCATGATCATGATATTGTTAAGGTTGGTACCATTATCCGTGATGATCCTTTAAGGTATGCCACAACATTCTTGGTAACGGAGGAAAACAAGGATGCTTCAACCCACTTTGTGAAATAATCAATAGCAACCGGGATGAAACAATATCCATTAGATGCAGTAGGCCTAATCTCTTCAATTATATCAATTCCCCACATTGCAAACCGCCAAGAAGCAGTCAATACATTTAGAGGAACCGTAGGCACATGTACTTTGTCAGCATAAATTTGGCACTTGTAAGTCCTGGGATGATGATGGCAATCAGTTTCCATGATCGACCAATAATAACCCGCTCTTAGAATCTTCTTAGCCATCGTATGCCCACTGGAGTGAGTACCAAAAACCCCTTCGTGAATATCTTCCATAATCTTCTCGACTTCCTTCTTGTCTATATAATGAAGCAAAGTCGAATCATGATTGCACCTGTACAAAATTACGTTACTCAGAAAGAATTTGGCAGAGAACTTTGTAGAAATTTCTTATCATTGATAGATTCCCCTTTAGGATACTATTGAGTCTCAATGTATCTTTTCACTTCGTGGTACCAAGGATTTTCCTCTACTCCATCAGTATCAACTTCGTAGCAATGTGCCGATTCGTATAGTCTCTCGATAGTAATTCGAGGAGCTTCATTATCCCATCTGGCTTTGAACATAGACGACATGGTGGCTAATACGTCTACCAATTGATTCTCTTCTCGTGGAATATGCTCAAAAGTGATTTCTTCAATTATGGAATTAACATCAACACATGCTCTCGCTAAGGAATGAGATTTGGATTCTTCGTATCCCATTCTCTCTTGATCTGACTAATTACCAGGGATGAATCCTCATATACATTCAAAAATTTAATTCTCATATCGACAACAACCTTGATACCCATGATGCATGCTTCGTATTCTGCCATGTTGTTGGTACAGTCAAAACATAATCTGGCGGTGAAAGGCGTATGAAAACCCCTGGGAGAGACAATCACAACACCAATTCCATTACCAAACGCGTTGGAAGCTCCGTCAAACACAAACGTCCATCGGGATCCTGGCTCAGATCCTTCATACGATCCAGGATCTTCACAATCAGTAACTAGCATAATATTCTCATTTAGGAACTCAAAATTCATAGACTGATAGTCATCTAAAGCTTGATGCGCTAAATGATCTGCCAATACACTTCCTTTGATTACCTTCTGAGTAGTATACTAAATGTCGTATTCTGTCAAGACCATTTTCCATCTTGTTATTCTTCCGGAGAGAGCAGGCTTCTCGAATATGTATTTTTATTGGGTCCATCCTAGAGATCAACAAGGTAGTATGAGTCAACATATACTGTCTTAGTCGGCGATCAACCCATGCCAAAGCGTATCTCGAGTAATGAGTATCTTGTTTCACAGTCGGTAAACATTTTGCTAAGTGCACTTTTCGACCAGACTCGCGATGTTGCCCCAGTACACACCTTATTGAGTTCTCTAACACTATTAGATACATGATCAGAGGTCTTCCTTCAACCAGTGGCATTATAATCGGAGGTTCTTGAAGACATTCTTTTATTTTTTCGAAGGCTATCTGAAAATCGTTGTTCCACTTCACTACTTGATCTTTCTTTAGTAACTTGAAGATTGGCTCACAAGTAGCTATCAAATGGGAAATAAATATGGAAATATAGTTCAATCGTCCCAGGAAGCCTTTGACTTCCTTTTCAGTATGGGGAGCTGAAATTTCTTGAATAGCTTTAACTTTGGCAGGATCAACTTCAATACCTTTACCTCTAACAACGAAACATAGGAGTTTACCAGATCTTACCCAAAAGGTGCACTTGTTTGGATTCAACCTTAATTTGTACTTATTTAATCTCTCAAACAGCTTGTGCAGGTGGTCAAGGTGTTCTTCTTCAGCCTGAGATCTAGCTATCATGTCATCAATGTAAACCTTTATCTCGTGATGGATCATATCATGGAACAAAGCTACCATGGCGCGTTGATATGTTGCACTGACGTTCTTAAACCCAAAAAGAATAACTTTGTAATAGATAGTGCCTCACTGTGTGACAAAAGTAGTCTTCTCCATGTCTTCGGGTGCCATCCATGAAAGAAACTACTTTATGCTGAGCAGTTTTGTCAACCAGAACATCAATATTTAGAAGCGGAAAGTCATCTCTAGGGCTTACCCTATTCAAATCCCTATAGTCTATACACATACGCACCTTGATGTCCTTCTTGGGCACTGGTACCACATTTGCAACCGACTACGGATAGGATGTAGCAGCTAAGAACCATGCATTAAACTGCTTCATAACCTCAGCCTTTATCTTTTCAGACATCTGGGGGCGCATACGATGAACCTTCTACTTTATAGGAGGACAACCTTCCTTCATCGGTAGACGGTAAACCACAATATCAGTATCGAGCCCTAGCATGTCTTCGTACGACCAAGCAAAGATCTCAACATAGTCATGCAACATCTGGATTAATCTCTTCTTGATATTATCTTCTAGGTTGGCATCTATCTTGATTTATTTCTTGTCCTCTTTAGTACCCAAGTTCACAACCTCAACTGGCTCTTTATATGGTCGTATGTCTCTTTCTTCTTGCATTAAGAGCCTAGAAAGCTCTCTAGGTATTTCACAATCTTCCTAACCTTCATCCTCGGCTTGGTAGATCATATTTTCGAAGTCATAATTGGCAATAAAAAAATTGTTATCAATGGGATCTAAGGTGGATATGGGTCTGCAATTTGTTGTATGGCTGTGTGTAAGAATACATAGCTATTTTGAAAACCATAAAGTAAAAGAAAGACAAAGAGTGAAAAATTTGAATGCAAACGTCCAATGATTTATCAAATGAAAATATGCTAATGAATAATGATAAGCCTAACAAATAGACCATTGTGCCCGGGTAAGGCACAAGGCTTAAAGTTTATTATTTAAATTACATAACCAAAAAACTTAAAAGTAAGAAAACAAAAAATAACATTTACTCCGGACTAAAGGGGATTGGTATAAAGTCTTCAGTCTTCAAATTATTGAGCCCATTGTCGGTGGTATGGAAGATCCAACTGTCAATGTCATAGTCACTATTAGCATCTTTCACAATGTTGACATGATTGTTGTGAACTTCGTTTTTATTGATGCAGAATGGCGGTCTCCCAGAATTGGCACGAGCGCGACAGATAGCCCTCTGAGCCTGTGAGGTGAAACCCAAACCAAATTTGTCATATTTATAAGGAATATCGGGGAGCTAACCCCAAAGTGTGCAACCACCTTCTTCGACCACAACCCTAGCGTCTTTCAGAGAATCCATTTTTGATGGGGTCTTAGGAATAACAGGAGAAGCTTTATCAACAACCTCAATGTTTTAGCAAGGGGTCTTAAAGAATTCACTATCTATATCAACATACTTGAAAGAGTTCAAATGGCTCACCATATATTCTTCTACGCTGCAAACTATAACGATCTTTCCTTTCACAGGATACTTCAACTTCTGGTGTAGGGTAGAAGTAACAGCACCTTCCCCATGAATCCAAGGGCGTCCGAGCAAAAAAGAATAGTTTGGACGGATATCCATCACATAGAAAGTAGATTCGAAGACCTGGGAACCCACTTTGATTGGAAGATCAGTCAATCCATGCATCGTTCTCTTCAAACCATCAAAAGCTCTTACCACGATGTCACTGGGTTTTATAATAATCCCTTCACGGTCAAGTTTGTCTAAATCATATTTTGGAAATAAATTCAATGAGGAACCCGTGTCTATCAACACATGAGATAAGGTAGTGCTATGCACTCAATAGAGACATGCAGAGTCTTACTATGATTCCTTCCTGCAGGATTTAGGTCTGCGTCAGAAAAGCCTAGCTCATTATCAGTCGTCAGGCTAGGAATATGATTTTCGAACTGATCAACAGATATTTCTTGCGGTACATGATCATATTTCAAGAATTTCACCAAAGCCTAAGAATGAGCTTTAGAGCACAACAACAGGGATATCATAGAAATTTCAGAGGGGGTCTGCCCCAGCTGTTCAATAATATTGTAGTCACTCTTTTGGATAATCTTTAATATTGCCTTCATGTCTTGTTTAGAGGGGTCTTCAATAGTAACTTCTTTTGGTGCCTCTGTCTGGGCAGGCTCATTCATATGTTCTTCGCCTCGAATTTCAGAAGTAGTAGTAGTAGTAGTGATACGAACTGTTGCAGTAACAGCCTTCAGAGAGATCTCTAGAGAGGAAACCCTTCCACTTCTTGTAACCTTACTAGTCCCAGCAATATAGCCAACATCGAGATTAGTAACTTTAGCATTTTCCTCTTCAACAATCAATGGCTCTTACTTGACGCCATGGTAATAGACACCAGCTTCGTGATTCCAAGGGATAGCCTTATCGGAAGAATATGGAATTGGCCCAGGTGTAGTAATAATCAGAGGAGCAACTTTAGGTTCAGCAGTAATCTTTACAGAACTCTTATAAGTGATCCTTATAGGGGTACCGTAAATTGTAGACGCGTCTTCAAGATTCAGGTCTTAGGTTGTACTCTCCACAGAAGGAGTATTCTCAAAAGGAATATTCTCAAATAGGATCTCACGGTCATCCATCAAACACTAGATACCTTTCTTCAGCAGTGCACAACCATTGGATTAGGATGCACAGTAGTAGCAGTCTTCAGCAAAACCTAGAAATAAACTGGCTTGCAGTAGCTTTTCCTTAACAATCATCAGAGGAGTAGTCAAATCATTCACAGTAGAAACATAAGAAATATCTTAAATAATATTAACACCCTTGTCATAGTTAGACATGCGTGCAGTAATCATATTAGGGGTCTCCGGAGGATCGAATTCAATCTCCTTAGCATTAATCATGTCTTGGATCTTATTATTCAGAGCCCAACAATTGCTAGTGTCATGCCCGAGGATGTCAGAGTGATACACACACCTTGCACTGGGATTGTAGCAAGGAGAAGAAGTGTTGGGATTCTGCGGAGGCTCTCTCAATGTAACCATCCTTGCCTTCAACATGTGTTGTAATGCTTGCGCCAATGGCATGTTGATCTTTGTAAACTGTCTCCTGGGCGCCTCCTGCCTACGCTGGTTATTTTGTTATTGTTGCACCAGTGCAGGATTGGAGATCAATACTTCCCCCATAGATTGGTTACGATCGTTCTTATTACGACCCTTCTGGCCGTACACAACATTGGATTCCCTCTTACCATTATAAGGCTTTTTCACAACATTTGAAGATGTAGCCACTTGGATTTTTCCACTTCTGATTCCATTTTCCACATGTTCCCCTGTCAAAATCAGTTCAGTGAAACCAACCAAAGAACTTCCTAGCAAATGATTATAGAAAGGACCTGTCAGTATGCTCATGAACATATCAACAAACTCTCTATCATCCAAAGGGGTTGGACTCTACCTGCAAGATCTATCCACTTATGGGCATACTCTTTAAAGCCTTCATTAGAGCCTATGGACATACTCTACAATTACATGCGGGTTGGTGCCAGATAAGAATTATATTGATATTGTTTGTAGAAGGCGACAACCAAATATTCCCAAGTGTGAATATTTGCACCTTCAAGTTGATAGTACCATTCCAATTGTGTCCCAAACAGACTCTCTTGAAAGAAATGTAACCACAATTTCTTGTCAGCAGTATGTGGTTGAATTTTTCGAACATAAGACCTCAAATGACGTTTTGGACAAGAAATGGCATCATACATGGAAAAGGCATGAGTCTTGAACTTAGGAGGAATAACAACTCCTGAAACCAGACCCAAATCATCAAAGTTCAATTTAGGCACCTTCTGGATTTCCATAGCTCTCAGACGCTCTTCTAGCAGCTTATACTTTTCATCAACAGGGGGATACTGCTCATCCAAGTAATCATCTTCCTCTTCATTGGGACATTTGTTAGGACCAGGATTTCTTCTTTCAGTCTTCACACTCTTATTGTCTCCATCCTGCTTATCATTTTCATCAGATGGGATGTTAAGATCTCGAGCTTTCTTGACAATACCTCTGAACCTTCTCCCCATGTTAAGAACGACAATTGGTTTCTTTGCTTTCTTCTTCTTCTCACTGGTGACAATTACCTTCACTTCTTCCTGCCCCTTGGCTAAGTTCAGGAACATTTGCTAAAATTGGGCATTCTAAGCTTTGAGGTCTTTGACTGTCTGTTCAAGATCCATTTTTTCCGCTGAAACAAACAACGAGAAGATGAGAAAACCTGTCTTGAAAGTACCTGTTATGTAATGAGATGCATGATATGTAGATGCAAATGTAATGTTTTCAAGGATCTCGCGGGATTAAAAAAAATTCAAAATGAATCTGGTCGCAGCTTTGACTTGTGGAACTTTGAGTCTTTATTTTTGGATGTCCTTATATAAGAATCAAGCTCACCATATCAAGTGGTTCCTAGCCTCTGACTCAAGAGAACATACTTTGATCTTTGACGGAATCCGGTTAGAGGAGAATAAATTCTCTTGCCCCTTGCTACCAATCTGGCTCATGATAATCCTACACCAAAGATCCCTAAGATTCTTGAAATGGTTAGTAAGAATTCCATGTCATATGTTATGATGTCATGATGTTATGTTTATGTTTAAACCAGCAGCAAACACAAACAAATCACACAAGAGCCTTAGGTTTAAAGGCTCTCGTGAGGCCCATAGGTAAGTACCCTTCTCTATTGAAGTTAAGTCGGCTCAACGTGTCCTAAAATAGTAACTGGGTTCTATAGATCTCATATCACGAATCTTTCTCGCAGGTTTTATTTTAGCACAACAACTGATTTTCCACGAAAACATCCCACAAGTTGAATCTCAATGAGTGTAGCATCGAGTACCAACCAACCTTGGACTGCACCAAAGCCGACAATCTTACTACCTTCTAATGGCTAAGATAGGTCAATTAAGGTTCTAAAAGTTAGTTAGTGCTAATGACACCACACATAAGCCTAATGTTATCCTCGACTGACTCAAGGAACATTAGTACAATCCAAAGTGCCACACTAACCATAGCCATCACTTCAACCATATCGGTCTACACCATACAGTTTTCATGATCTATTGCTACTTACCTAAGGCATCCCTAGATTCGGGTGTAGGATCTTGAAAGTCAATAAACCCAAGAAACCCTTTAAAGTAAAGCAAACAATTCAGACAAATAAAATAAGTAAAATTAATCTAAACTCTAAGGTAGCCCCTCATTTATTAAGTTATTCCCCAGCAGAGTTGCCATTTCTATAATACGGTGGGAGAATTGACTTTTTTGGTTTTATCCAAATGTGCAGATAGCTAGAGTCGCCAGCGATTTTTCTTTTATCCAATATAAGGAAAAAGTGAAAAGAACAGGAAAGACCTTGATATATTTTGAGTTCGGGGGGTACATTATGAAAAGGGAAGGTGTTATCACCCTTTTCATCCGTAGTTATCTACGGGATCTTAATTGCTAGCTTACTTTGAAATATTTCTTTGTGTGTGTGATTTAAAAATATTTTTGAAAAGCCAAAGTAAGGCTGACTTTGTAATGATTCTTGTATCATCCTTCAAGAATACGTACAAAGTGTTTTGAAAATATTTTTTTGAAAGTGATGTGTGAAAAAATGTTTTGAGAAAAATTGTGAGCAAGCAATTAGGAGTTTCTTACCCACTAAAGGTCTTTCTTGTTATTTTCCTTCTCCTTTAGATATGGTGTCATCCATACCATTAGTTGGTAGGTAACCATATCTATTAGATATGAAGGGACACGCGAAGGGTCATCGAATGGTCATTTAAGGCAACAGATAAAGATACTTTAGCAATTTATTGGAGGAACTAGATCATTTTTCGTAGGCAACATCGAAGGGTCATTGAAGGACTATGATCTTTATTTGAAGGGACTTTGCTAAAGTATCCCTACTTTCGAGGGACATGACCATTATTTACGAAGGCAATAAAGAGAGGTTACCCTAGATGTGTGAGTGTGAAAAGTGTGTTCAGTTCAGTTATTTATCTTGAGAATTAGGGTTTTCTATAGATTGATTTTAGTCTTGCCATAAATTCCTAATTACTAGCAGTATAATATAGAAAAGTAAAGGTGCGGAAAGTAAATCCTAAACTATTACAGGGCTTTGGGATAATTACATAAAAAAGATGCGGGAAATAAAGTGTGGAAATTAGACTCTAGACTATTACATCCCGTAAGCAGTTACATAACAGGAAAGATGCGAAAAGATAAAGCTAAACTATTACAAGAAAACGTCGTGCGACCTATACAATTTCTCTAAGAATTTAAATGCAAAATAAAAAATGTTTTAAAAAATGTTTGAATGTGATTTTTTATGAAATTGATTTGATGTTAATTAAATAGTTAAAACCCTAAATCTAATTAATTTTAATTAATAAAAATCCTAAAGTCTAATTAATTTTAATTTCAAGAAAATATTAATTAACCTAATTAATTAGTAAATATAAAAAAAATCAAAATTAATTATTGATTAAAAAACCTAAACCTAATTTATTAGGGTTTTGAAAAAAGGATTAAAATTGATTGATAGTTAATTAAGGAAAATAATTAGGTTTAGTAAAAAGAAAAGACAAAAGAGAAAAAAATTTAAACTGCATGGGGTGGGTGTTGAACCCACGCCCTCTAGCTTCACAGTTGTACAACTTACCACCAGGCCAAGCGTTGATTGGTGATAGAGAATAAGCATAGTGCATAATATATGAAACATGCACAAATTGTGAAAATAACAAAAAAAAAGATGCAAAAGGCAGGGATCAAACCCATACCCTTGTATACCAAAGCCTTAGCGCGCACGTTCTTTCCACTTGGGTGGCTGTTTCATCCATTAATATAACCAAACAAAATAAATATATTATAAATAAAATAGATGGATCGGAGAAGCGTCGGAGCCCTAGCTCTGATCGTCTTCTCTGGTGAGCACGTTTTCTCAACCTTCAAAATAAAGCATGTTAGTGATCAAGAAAGACCCTACCCCCCTAATTTGAGGGCTGCGAATTCATTGGTGGCCTTAGTTTTAGCTAAAACATCCTGCACAGTGAGATATAAGGAAAGTATAACACATCAGTGTAATCATGGTGATACACGATTCTAACATTATGGGACTAATGCGAAGGTTCAGACCTGCATATTTTCATCTCAGGAACATGTTATCATGGTTAGTTTCAATCAAAACATCATAGAAATTAAAACACGGAATTCTCAAAAATAAGGAAAACTGTGATGCATGGGATGTGTGTTTCAGGCCTCTTTGATCATCAAGGATGATCAATACTTACTCCATAGCACCTTAAGAGTCGATTGGTATGACTGGTTTGCTTGGAAAGTGGTTGTATGAGAGGTTTCAAGTTTTCCCTAGTTTGACAAAATTTGAGGATTTGAGTGGGTGTTCTTGCAAGGTTTTTTCGTGTCCCCTGTTGTCTGAACATGAAGGGTATATATAGGAAAAGATTAGGTCAAGAACAATGGGCTTGGACATTGTGTAAAACAATCTTTGATTCTTGTTTGAAAATAACTTTGAATAAGACAAAACATGAAGATTTGTTTTTCAAATAAGCTTCACACGATTTCTCATGCAATCTTGGGCCTCCAAAAGATTTGAAAAAAAATCCTTGTAAGCCTTATACCTCCACTTACTATTTATTTGTTGTAATTTGCATTTAAATGAATAAAAATTCAAATAAAAGAAATAAAAATCATAAAAAATATAAGAATGGTTTTGGGGGTTCCCTGATACGTCATGAACATGTTTGAACTTCAAGATTAGGCCCATTAGTCCAAAAGTCCAAAATTGTTCAATTGAGGTTTCATGCAATTTCACAAAATTGCCCAACTTGCACCAATCATAACTCTATAAATTTTCATCATATGAAGGTGATATTTGAATTTTTAGAAACCTCATGATATCCCCTACAATCTCTATGGTGGTCATTTTTCCATTTGAAGAGTTTATCTTGATGTAAATTTCCTTGACAAAAGGTGTATTTTTGTTGACTTTTAAAATGACCTGTAATGTTTTTGCCCATATCTCTCAAATGAAGCATTTTTGTCCTTGAGCTTAGAGAGTCAAAGTTGTTGAGAATTGAATTCCATAAAAATGAGCTTTAGTTGATAATTTTTTGATGAAGTATTTGAAATTCATGCTTGGTCAAAGTTCAGTTGACTTCTCCTAAAGAAACCCCTAATTTAGCAACTTTTGACTTTTGATGAATCTTGAGTTTTCTTGATGAGTTATGACCAAACCTTGATCAAATGATGAATGCAACTTCAAAATATTGATGTTGACTAAAAATATTGAAGTTTGAATATATGTTGACCATAATTGACTTTTTAGCAATACAATTGATTCTCAATCATTTGAGCAATTGACTGAGAAAATTTGTGATGTAAGGCTTGAAACTTGACATGAGGATTATTTGAAGCATATGGGGAACCATGAAACTCACTTGAGGCATTAGAAGTCCCATTTTCCTTGAGAATAACAAAACCCTATTTGTAAGCCATTGCTTTAGGAGGAGGATTCATCTGATCAATTCTTGAGTAATCTTGAGTAATTGAGAACCCTAAGAGCACGAGGAGGTACCTTGAATCAACTTGTCTTGAAAAATGGGAGGGAAAAGTTTGGGGTACAACAAGGACGTTATGGGAATTTTGGCTCATGAAAACGATCCAATGGTCATTAAGGTGCAAATCCAGGATTGGAGCGTAAAAAGGGTGCTAATAGACCTCGGGAGCTCATATGAGGTAATTTATTGGGACACCATCAAAGGAATTGAGTTTGATACTACTGAGTTGCTACCCTTCAATGAAACCTTGGTCGGATTCTTTGGAGAACAAGTGCAAGTATTGGGACACCTTCCAGCGTTAACTACCTTCAGAAATGGTGCAAATGCCAAAGTTGTCAACTTAAGGTACTTAATTGTCAATGGTGCCTCTCCTTATAACATCATCATTAGGAGACCATATTTTAATTCTCTAGAAGCCTCACTCTCCACCATGTACCTCACCATGAAATACCTTTTTGGAGATGGTCGGGTTGGGGTAGTCAAAGGCGATCAAGGGCTAGTGAGAAAGTGTTACAAGGACATCCTGAAGCTAAAAAGAAGGATTCAACCTGGGGAAGCCAGGAACTTAAACAACCTCAAAGTCAACATGGTCGAAGTAGACCCACGTGATGACCCACCATAGGATAGTTTATCTCCTCATGAGGAAACCAAAAAAGTCCAGATCGGTAGCACGCCCTCGGAAATAACTTACATCAGTGTCAACCTGTCCCCTGAAGAAGAAGAAGAGACCATGGCGATATTGAAAGAGAATGTTGATCTATTTTCCTAGAATCCTTAAGATATGCCTATGGTAGACCCAAACTTCATGTGTCACCACTTGGAATTGGACCCTGATACGAAGCCAATATCCTATAAGAAACGGAAAGGAGGCGAAGAAAAGAGAAAAGTTATGAAAGAAGAGGTCAGGAAGCTGCTCGACGCCGACTTCATCAAGAAAATCAAGTACCCTACTTGGTTGTCCAATATGGTAATGGTAAAAAAGAAATCGAGGAAACCGTGTATGTGTGTCGACTTCACTGACCTTAACAAAGCATGTCCCAAAGATCCCTACCCGCTTCCACAAATAGACCGGCTCATTAGTAAGACTTCAGGATACATACTACTCAATTTTATGGATGCATACTCCGAGTACAACCAGATTTGCGTGAGCCTGGCCGACGCACAGAAGACAACTTTATCGAATGACCGGAGTAACCACTACTATGAGGTGATGCCATTTTGCCTCAAAAACGCAGGAGCCACCTACCAGAGATTGATGGAAAATGTATTTTCTACCCAAATCAGAATGAATTTGGAGGTGTATGTGGATGGCATGGTTGTCAAAACCACCACTGGGAAGCGACATGTCGTAGATCTGACAGAGACGCTCGCATCAATAAGAAGGTATGACATAAGGCTGAATCCAGATAAGTGCATCTTTGAGATACAGGCCAGAAAATTCCTAGGGCTCATGCTCACGAACCAGGGAATAGGAGCCAATCCCAACAAGTGTCAGGCGATTATAGACATGCAAAGTCCATCCTCAAAAAATTAAGTCCAGCAGCTGACAAGAAGGCTAGCCATCTTATCTTGTTTTCTGTCATGTGCGGAAGATAAGTCAATACATTTCTTTGCAACCTTGAGAAAGTCAGAAGAGTTCGAGTGGACAATGACATGTGAAGGAGCTTTCAAGGTATGTAGTGTTTTCTATCTTCTCCTCCCATCTTGACAAGGCCACAAGAAAATGCAGCCCTGATCTTATACTTAGCAGTATCTGACAAAGCCATGAGCTATGTCCTTGTGCAAGAGGGAGAAGACTGGAAGAAATCAGCGTACTTCGTTAGCAAAGTCCTAAAAGGGGCAGAGATGCGATATCAAAAAATTGAAAGATTGGCATTAGCATTGGTTATAACAACACGAAAGCTAAGACACTATTTTCACGACCATCCAATAACAGTGAGAACCAATTACCCAATAAAATAAATACTGAAGAAAACCGACTTGACCAGGAGAATGGTCATCTAGGCTATAGAATTGTCTGAGTATGACATTGAGTTCACCCCGAGGACAAGCATCAAGTCAAAGGTGCTGGCTGATTTCCTAGTCGAGTTGAGTAACCTTGTACCCGAGGAAAGTAAAATACGATTGATCCTTCATGTAGACGACTCATCCAACCTTAAAGGGAACGAGGATGGGATCATGCTTGAAGGACCAAGAGACTTCATACTATAATACTCTATGGGTTTCAACTTCCAAGCCAATAATAACCAGGAAAAGTATGAGGCTCTGATAGCAGGAATGAAACTGGCTAAACAAGTTGGAGTGACCCATCTTTCCATAAGAACTGATTCCCAACTGATTGTGGGACAGGTGAAAGGAGAATATCAAACCAAGGATTCTTCATTACTGAAGTACCTAAAGATAGCACTGGGGCAGTCAAAGGCTTTTGCAGAGTTCAAAATCAGCCATATCCCAAGAGAAGAAAATGTACAAGATAACCTATTAGTTCAACTTTCCAGTACTAAGGGGAAAGGGCTAAACAAAAGAATGATACATGAGGTCTTGGAAAGACCGAGCACTGAGCATGAGGAAACTATGTCGATGAAACATTCAACTGGATGGACGGCACCAATAATATAATACTTAATGCAGGGGGTTCTACACGGAGATGTCAACAAAGCAAAGAACATAAAAAAGATATCCACAAACTATATCATAGTGGTTGTTAAACTATACAAAATGGGGAGGTCTACACCCATGTTGAGATGCGTATCAGAAATTGAAACCACCCTGATAATGAAAGAAGTCCATGAAGGAGTATGTGGTAGCCATATCGGAGGAAGGGCCTTGTAAATAAAAATTCTCAGGGCCGGGTACTATTGGCCTCATGTGCTTCAATATTGCACTGAGTTTATGAACAAATGTGATAAGTACCAATTTTATGCACCATTCATACACTCGTCATCCAAAATGCCGCATTCTATCTTCTGTGCATGGTTGTTCTACCAGTGGGGAGCAGACATACTAGGCTCATTTCCCATCGTACTTGGAAAACTCAAATTCCTAATTGTGGATGTAGATTACTTCATGAAATGGGTGAAAGTTGAAGTCGTGACACATATCAAATCCGAGAAAGTACGTGGCTTTTACTGGAAAAATATTATATGCATGTTCGGCTTACCCAGGGTCATAGTGTCTGACAATGGAACCCGATTTGCGAGTGCTTTCATGGTGGAGTTTTGCAAAGGCTTAGGTATCCAAAACAGACTCACATCAGTAGAGCACCCTCAGACCAACAGGAAAGTTGAAGCAGCAAACAAGATAATCATAACTGGGATGAAGAAGAAGCCGAATGAAGAAAAAGGTCTTTGGTCTGAATACCTCTATGAAATCCTTTGGTCATACCATACAACACCTCACTCTACTACCCGAGAAACACCTTTCTGAATGGTATATGGGGCTGACGAAATGATTCCAGTAGATATCAACAACCCACCTGGAGGCGATATAATTTCAATGAAGGGACTAATAAGAGCAATCTAAACAGTTATGTCGACCTGCTTGATGAAGTCAAAGAAACGGCCCAAATTAGAGAATTTGCAGACAAGGATATATTATCTAAGAGGTTCAACCTAAATGTCTGAAAAAGAGGTTTCCATAAGGGTAACTTAGTTCTCAAAAGAATTACTGACCTGAAAAATAAGGGAAAACTGTCTCTAAACTGGGAACGCCCATACTAAGTACTACATAAGCTAATTAAGAGAGCCTACAAGTTAGAGACTTTAGATGAAATATAAATACCTAGGACATGGAATGTATCCAATCTTAGGATTTATTTCAGTTAAAATTATGTAATGTCATCATCAATAAAATGTACGGGATGCACTATTTTCCCTTGCAAGGGAAAGGGTTTTTAATGCAACATCAAAACTGGAAAAATATTTGTAACACTGTTATGGAAAAGGAAGACTAAGTTGGTTAAGCCTTAGGGCCTCTGTCCGCCACTAAGCTGGTTAATCCTTAGAGCCTCTGTCTGCCACTAAGTCGGTTAAGCCTTAGGGCCTCTGTCTACCACTAAACTAGTTAAGCCTTAGGGCCTCTGTCCGCCACTAAGACGGTTAAGCGTTATGGCCTTTGTCCGCCACTAAGCCGGTTAAGTCTTAGGGCCTCTGTCCGCCACTAAGCTGGTTAAGCCTTAGGGCCTCTATCCGCCACTAATTTGGTTAAGTCTTAGGGCCTCTATCTGCCACTAAGCCGGTTAGGCCTTAGGGCCTCTATCTGCCTCTAAGCCGGTTAAGCCTTAGGGCACATGTCCGCCACTAAGCCGGTTAAGCCTTAGGGCCTCTGTCCGCCACTAAGTCGGTTACACCGTAGGGCCTCTGTCCACCACTAAGACGGTTACACCGTAGGGCCTATGTCTTCCACTAAGTTGGTTAAGCCTTAGGGCCTCTTCCCGCCACTAAGCCGATTAAGCCTTAGTGCCTTTTTCCGCACCTAAGCCAGTTATGCCTTAGGGCCTCTGTCCACCATTAAAGATTCATTAGACCAAGAAAGCATGGGGCTTCGGTCGACTCTGACGAACAGCCAAGAGAAATGCTAGGCTCTGTTTCAACCCGTCAGACTCTATCTCAACCTAAAGGGGTAATTCCAAAGATACAAAATTCGCTAGGGGCTCGTTAACCTGAAAAGTAAAAACAAGCGAATAATCACCCAACCCCATACAAGCTTGGGGCTCTTAAAAGTTACACCAAAGCTGATTTCATAAAAACAACTACAAAACACAAGGCCATGTATATAGCGCATAAAATGTTTACTCCTAGAGACCTTGCATCCAGAAAATCCCTCGCTCATGAAAGAACCTAGACGAAAGGACACCTTAGTCGTTCTTGTACCCGAGAAGCCTTTTATATCGAGGATAAATCCGATTCGGCAACCTGCCCAGGGCTGTAAGTCATTCAGAAAAATCAAACGAAGGTCATGAAAAAGTTGTTAGGGCTCTTAAATTTAAAATAATGCTCGACAGTACATGATCAGACACATACAATCCAAAAGACTCTGTGCCCGAGGGGTTTATATACATACACTGGACTATTTTAAATTATAGTGAAAGCTAAATATGCAAGTAAATAGTGAAAGCTAAGAATTCCAGCAAATAGTGAAAGCTAAAAATGTAAGCAAATGAGTAAGAGTAAGACGATTACAAAGCCACAAAGGACAGTTCAAAATGCAAAGCCTGAAGGTAGAAATCATAGTCATAAAGGGGGGGGGGGGGTGTGATCGGTGGATCTGGAACTGACTGTTTAAAGTTGGTTTCGCGAAATGTCGCGGAAGCAAGAGTCGCCACCGTCTTTTATTTTCTCCAAATGGAAAGGACAAAAGCACAGAAAAATTCCTTAAAGAGATTGCTCTCGGTTCGGGAGGTAGGTTATAGAAAGGGAAGGTGTTAGCACCCTTTCTATCCATGGTTATCCATGGGCTCTTAGATACTTGCTCAATATGTTTTCAAAAATTGTTTGTTTGCTTTTCAATGTGGGTTTAAAAAAGTTTCTTTTGAAAAATTTCAGTTCGACTCGTACGTCAGAGTGTTTGAAAAATTTGCTTTGAAAGCTTTTGAAAATGTGTTGGTGTGAAAAGTCTCTTTGAATTTGTTTTGAAATTAGAGCAAGTATCCTTGAGAACCTACCTACCCTAAGGAATTCGTCTGTGTAGATGTCCTTAAAAGTAGTGTCATCCCACCATTGAGAGGTAGGTAGCACCACCGTTGGAGGTGTTCGGGTCAATTCGAGGTTCGGGACATGGTGATCACCAGAGTAATGGGAAGACGCCTTAGAAGCTACCCTCATGCCAGGTTCCCAGATCATGAGGACTTATTAAGACATCCTCTACTCGACAATCACTTTCCGAGGCAAGGCAACAGTGAGGTGTACCCTAGGGGTGGTGTGTGATTCGTGTGTCATGTTCGTTTATTTTTGTCTTGTTCATGTTAATTGTGATCTACGCTTGATTTTATTTTAAGGCCATTCATTCTTGCATGCTTATTTAACAGTTAATATTTGCGGGAAAGTAAATTCTAAGCTATTACAAATGGCGCGGGTCCACATCGCCAAAATTAAACCGAACCCGATTTGACAAGAAAATAAAGAAATAAAAGTGCGAAAAGTATAATTGTTACAACGCTTTGGGAGAGATACATAATGAATTAAGCGAAATAAAATAAATACGCGAAATAAAGGAATTAAAAACAAAACTAGGGCGTTGGACCCTTTTGCAAAATATTAAATTGCATGAATTAATTAAGAATTAAATGTTTTTGGTATTTTTAGTGTTTTTAGGAATTTAATAAAAAAAGAATTAATTAAAAAAAACAAAATGAAATATTAAACCTAGTTCTAATTATTTTTAAGTTTATTATGAAAGTATTAAAATTTAACCTGAATGCAACCCTAATTAGTTTACAAGTTTAATTATGAAAATAAATAAATCACTAATATTATGGCAAAAAAGAAGGAAAATTAAAAGGAATGAAAGTTATTAAACCTAATGCTATATTTTTGGATTTTTAGTTATTAAGAAAGTATTAAAATCTAACCTAAATGCAACCCTAATTAGTTTACAAGTTTAATTATGAAAATCACTAATATTATGGCAAAAAACAAGGAAAACTAAAAGGAATGAAAAGTCATTAAACCTAATGCTATATTTTTGGATTTTTTTATGGAAGAAAGAATTAAAGTTGCAACCTAAATTAATACTAAGTTAATTTACATACAATTTATTTATGAAAATAACTAAAATAAAATAAATATTATATTGTTCTCTTTTTCTGATTTTTGTGTATTTTATAATTTGTAAAGAAATAGTAATTAGTTTAAACAAATAAAGAAAATAAAATAAGAATTAAAAATAAAACAAGAAAAATATAGAGAAAGCAAACCAGGGGGTTCAGGCCCTAAAGTGGAGGTGTGGCCCAGCAATCTAGCCCAATTGATTTTGGAATTTGTTGACTTTCCCAGGCCACGTATGGGACCTTTGACTGAGGCTTATGGTACACCTCTGAACATGGCTTTCTGATTGATCCTCTTAGGCACGTGGACGTCTTGATGATTGTGGTGCACCATGCGCTCCACCTTTGAAATTGCACAGGAAGACGTTTGGAAAAATAATATTGAAATTATGCAAGACCTGGGACTTGAGCCCAGGTCATGAGGGTTACCAGTTAACACCTATACCGCTGCACCACTATCACACATTCGTTAATTAAATAAACAACAAATATAATGAAAGTAAACAATGCATTAGTGACTGAAGTGCGCGAAATTCAAAAACAACGTATCACATGTTGCCACGCTTCATCGTCTCCACCACCCTGAAAAAAACAAACAACATAAGCAACGGTTTCTTAAGCGTGGTTTTAGGGGGATTTTGGAAAAATAGCGATTAAGCCTCAGGGCTCTATAAACTGAGCGCGAACATTCATTCTTCTTCGTCCAAGCTTGCCGATTTGAATGGTCATGGTTTCGTGGGCTAATTTTGCTTGGTTTCAGAAGCCCTAAATTCAAGCTTGGAAAACCCTAAAGATTGATCATGGTGAAATCACATATATGGCATAAAAACGAAATTAATCATGTCAGTTAGCTTTGAAATCAAATGAGGAACAAGAATCAACAATTAAATTGCGTAAAAAGTGCCTAGAACATGATATGCGTTTATGAGTTTTTTGCTGTACAGTCGAAGGTCTTGTTACCAATTCCTTGCGTTTGAGTTGGTGTTAGGGGTTGGAATCTGTTCAGGAGACCACAAGGAAGCTTTTGGAAAAGGAATTAAGACTTGAATCCACCTAGAACACTGATTTCAGTTTTGAGTTTTATGGAGAATTTTTCCAAGTTGGCAATGGTGTTTGGGCGCAGCATTTAGTGTGTGGTCCTTAGGTTTTGACTCAGTACTTATGAGGGAAGGGAATTAGGTCATTAGCTGGCCTTTATCCATGCCCATGAGAGAATTAGTCTTAGGTCTTTTCACCATTAACAAACTTTCCCCTTTTTTAGCAAAACCAAGACTTGGTGTACAACCTAACCCTAGCATGAGTTTGGGAGCTGGCACATGATATATGGAAGCTATTCAAATTCACATGACACTATTCCATTGATTTTTAAATTTTATTTGAATTTTTAAAGATTTAAAATGAATTAAATTATCAAAAATTAAATAAAATAGAAAAATCAATATTTGATCTTGAAATTAATCATGGGACACGTGTGTGGCATGACAAGGCTGAATCAAGTGGAAGAAAGTGGGCCCTTTTGTCAAAAATTGAAGTTTCAAGGATAGTTGACTTTTGCCATTTCACAAAAATTTCCCAACTTCTCCAATGCATAACTTGCTCAATTTTTAAGCTTTTCTCATGTTCTTGGAAATTTTGGAAAGGTCTTTGAGTCCTTTAACCAATGCCTTTGGTCCCATGTCATTTTGATTTTCCAATCTCAAGTTATGGCCTTTGACTTAAAGTCCCTTTTTGTTGACTTTTGAAAATGACCTATAATGTTGAAATTGATAACTTTTTGTGAGAGCATTTCTTGGACTTGAAGTATGAAGATGAGTTGTAGGAAATGTCTTTCTCTTAAAAATGAGCTTTGGATGGAATTTTTCTGATGATCCATGTGAAAGTTATGCCCTGGTCAATTTCAGTTGACTTTTTCAACTGTCCAAATAAATGAACTTTTGCATCTTGATGATTTTCTGAGCCAAATTTTGAGAATCATGATCAAGCATTGATCAAATGATGTTTGTGGCTTCAAAATGATATATTGACCAAAAATTTGAACTTTTGACTGCCAAATGACCATTTTGCCCCTACAGTTGACTGTAGTGCAATTTAGGGTTTTGACTGTGCAATCTTGAGCTGAATGCCTTGAAACTTGATATGAGGATGCTTGACCATGTTTGTAAGCATATGAGACTTGATTGAGCCTTTGAAAACTTCATTTTCTTGATCAGAACCCAAACCCTAGTTTTGACTGTATAAGAGACAGTTGGACTGTGCAACCCTTGGGGGAGCTTTATGACTTGGCTTGGCAATTTCTTGAAGAATATGAGAGGGCAAATTTTGGGGTGCAACAGGGGGGAAAAACCACACTCCCTAACCAAAATTACACAATTTCACCCTTATCGGATGATTAACAGAAACACAAACAGAAAACAACATCTTGCAGTTGGGTTCTGCTTCCCGTCACCATCATTTTTGTTCTTCTCTCTACAAGGATCTTCAAGATTCGGCAGAGGAGAGGGATTCTTTTCTACCTCCTCAAGATCCACATAGCGGCCATCCTGCAACACCTTGAAGTAATCCATCTCTGCCAAGTCCATGCTAGGATGAAGGCATAGTATCTGGTCCTTAGCCCATTTGAAGGCTTCGCCACCAACAGAGAGAAGATTCACTTAAGATTTATTGAGGGCCTCTTTCAGTTCGTCGGTAGTAACCTTCAGCTTGTTATTGGTAGTATTCTCTACCTCCAGCTTCTCATTGACCTGGGTAAGAGAAGGCTTGATCTCAGACTCTAGAGTTTCCCTATGCTCCTTCTCCTTGGCCAAGCTTCTCCAAGCTAGTTAGCTTCTCAGACTGAGTCTTCTGAGTTTCCTTCAACTGAGTTATCTACTCCTTGAGCTTCAACTCTGTCTTCTCATAATCATCACTTGACTCAAAGAGGCCACAAGTCAGAACTGCACACCTCATAAGGTAAGAACTAAGGTTTTGTGTCATCTTCTGTCGGCCTATGGTCTTGACCTTATTGACGTCTTCAGCGATATTGATATGGTCGTAGAGAAAGCGGAGCCCGTCAAAGTTATTTGGCTAGAATTTGAATTTCCTATATGCCTAATCGTCTACGGGATATTTCATCAAAGAAGTTATTTTCATATCGTCCCGACAAGCATCATGACTCATAAGAGTTTTAAGCTTCTTCAGAGTGCCTTATTGTACCTCCGCTTGAATGGGTGGAGCAGAAGTCTATGGCTCGGCCATGCTCGTAGTAGCCTTAGAACCTGCCACCTTCCGCCCCTTCAAGGCACGGGTTTCTAACCCGGTAAGATCAGAATTGACCGTCGTAGATCCACCCGCCCCTTTCCAGGTAGATCTGGCTTCCAACATCAGTTTCTTCTGCTCGACTACAGAAAGATCTGTCATCTTATTTTCAAAGAAGGAAAAAAGGAAGTATGAGCATCGTCAAAAGCTTCACACGAATGATAAATTAGAAGTAAAAACTTTTACAAGGAAAAGTTGGGATTTGTTTGTTGGTTAGGGGAAACAAATCCTTAACCTTCATCATTAGTAAGGAGTTAAGTACATTAAAATCTTGAACCTCCAAGTCGCTTAACTTATCAAAATTGAAACCAGAGATAGGTGAAGGATCCCGAGTCCAGTAGAAAGGGAAGCGTGGGTGCCCGTCTAAGGCGTACAAAATCTGAGGGCATCTCGGCCCATACTTTTCCTTCAGAAACCAGTCCTTGAAACCCTTATAGTTGGAGGTGTAAACTTGGATAAAGCAAGCTCTTATGGGGAAGACCACTGATTTGGATCCAAGAACACTTCTCGGCCCCTTTGACCTTAAATAAGGAGAAGAACTGATCCACTATAGTGTTGATGTTCATCGCCTCACAGACTATTTCAAAAGTCTTTATAAAGCCCCAACTGTTGGGGCAAAGTTGAGGAGAAGCAACAATCATTGTCTTCAGCCTGTCCACCTCAAAATCAGAAAAGGGTATACATACCTTGAAGTCCTCTAAAACCCCAGAATAAAAATAGAAGAACTCCTCGTCGTTAACCTTCTGAATAAGAATACATAATTATTCTCCAGAGACGTGTGACTCTATAATAACATCATCTTTCTCCCCGGTCGAGGAAATGTTCATCAGAAACAATGGTTTAGTGATCTCTTCATCATCCATAAGTTGTTCTTATAGCCTATAACTTCAAGGTTGAATGGGGCTGATATTTCCACTAAGACTTCTACAGAACCTGATGAGGAAGAATCAGAGTCAGAATCCCTCAAAGAGGTGAAGGTACAACCGTAAAATTCCCTGGTGATTCGATTAAACTCCTTCTGACCTAAGGTGCCCTTAACCTCCCGCATACATTGATTCCACAACTCCCTCCTCTCTTCAGCATTTGTGGATTTTACAATATTTCTCTCATCATCACACTCTCTTATGGTAACCATTATCTAAAGATAAAAACAAAGAAAAAGCGAAAATAAGATGAAATAAGAAAAGGAATAATACCTAGAATGGATGAACACTTGGGGATTGTATATGCTTTCTCTGGAGTTGTAACATTTTCAAATTCTGAGATGAAAAAGGAAAGGTGAAAATAGGGTTTTAAATAGGGCCCAATGAACAGTGCATTGGGGAAGGAAACGTCACCCAATAAATGCAGACTTAAGTAAAAAGTCATCATTACATTACGAGAGAGAAGATGCGTGGCCTTTTATTCTACTACATGTAAGCACAAACAAGATCTAGTTGTAACACGGTCCATAACTCAATATTTCACGTGCTTCTCATGACCGGACACTTCATTCTTGAAGACAAATTCAAATTCGGAGAGCTGTTGTACGCCCTAGAAATATTAATCCCGACCGAGCAATGAAGTCGTCTGAAAAGAGAACAAGACTAGTGATCGGCCCATAGTAATGAGGGGTACCCGGAAGGAGGTGTAACAGAGCTAAAGGTACTGAACGACCTTCGTTACCTCTGAGTAACAATCCACATGTGCCATAAACCCAGAAGACACTCGTAACCGGAATCCACCTACCCATAGTCGATCAATAACCCGACTCATTAATGACTATAACGGTCGCCGACGCATTAAACCCATCATTATATGGCTTTAAACACCTTCATTCATGGTGACGACGGTTGTTACACAGTTACGAAGTCCAAGTGTCACACCTTGATCGAGGCTCTTAAATGGCGCTAAAAGGAAGACTATAAAAAGAAATCCCGCCAGAGGGATAAGCAAGACATTCATTCTTAAGACAATACACATCATTGTCATAGTTTCCAAATCTCCAAATAGACTACAGAAGTCTATCACTTACGGTTCTCCCTATACTTATAGAGAAACTACTCATTTATTATTCCTACGCAAGAATATATATATATATATATATATATATATATATATATATATATATATATATATATATATATATATATATATATATATATATATATATATATATATATATATATATATATATATATATATATATATATATATATATATATATATATATATATATATATATATATATATCAACACTATTGATGTGTGATGTGTTGTCTGCCTAAAAAAAGATGCTGATGTGTTCATAGTTTTATATAGTAATCACGTGAATTTTTTTTACACATTGAAGCTTCCATTTATCTTTTACCACATTTATCACTTATATAAAAAATATAATACTAATCATTATTACCATTAAAAAATTAAATTTTTTTTTATATTTAAAATAAAATTTAATATTAAAAAATTAATCTGAAGAAAATATCATTAAACCAAAGTTCTAACATAACCAACTAACATGATATTATAAATATGATTAACTAATTGTGGTTCAATTTGGTATGTTTTGGTTCGGTTAACAGTTTAGTTTGGTTATCGAATTGTTTGATAAACTATAGTTTGATTCATGAACCAAAGAGAACAGTTCAGTTATTTAACAATGGTTCAGTTCGACTACGTGGTTCAGTACATTTTTATGTATTTTTTGAACAACTCTAACTAATACCATACCATAAATACAGTTAGTTAATTATGGTTCAGTTCGGTAAGTTTTGGTTTAATTAATGGTTTGGTTCGGTTATCAAACTGTTTGATAAACAATAGGTCCAGTTCATGAATCAAAGAGAACGATTCAGTTATTTAACAATGGTTCAGGTCGGTTTTGTGAATTTTTTGAAAAGCCCTATATATTTGCATGAGAAACTCGGTCCAGTCAATGGAAAACAGAAGAAAAAAACGCCGCCCCACCAATGAGAGACTTAGAAAAACGAAAGTTGAAAATTAGAGTCGCTATTCTCCTTTCTTCTTCAAGTGTATACACACTGCATACCCACTGCCCTCAACCATCTCTTTTTGTTAGATTTAATCTATATTTTAGGAATATATTTTGGATATTAATCTATATTTTAGGAATATCTTTTTAGAAGATATTATTATATCTTTTTATATCTTTGTTAGAGGATGTTTAGGATTTTATTTTGTGTATAAATAACCTAGTGAGGTAGCTCAATGTAATTCATTGTAAATCATTATTCCTTATTTTTGTAGCCGTCATTTAATATACTCCTTTTTCCTTTCATCTCTTCTTTGTGCACCAATAATTGGTATCTAGAGCTCTGGTTCGAAATCCACGGGAAAATGGGAAACACGAGAGAACAGTGAGGTGTTGTGTGATAATTGTTGTTTCTGATTTTGGGGATTTGGGAAACAGTGTTTTATTGATTTTCTGCGTAAATTGCATAAGGTAGAAGATGAATGGAAATGGCGGCGATGTCCATTCCAAGCTTCCAGTATTTGATGGCAAAAACTGGAAGTTGGAAGATCCAGATGCACGTGTTATTTGATTCTCAAGATGTGTTAGATCTTGTCACCGATGGCTATGATCTGTTAGAAGCAGATGCAACAGAAGCTAACACAGAGGGCGCTAAGGAAGAAAGATCAGAAGGCACTGTTCTACATCTATCAATATGTGGATGCGAATGTGTTTGAGAAGATTGTTGATTCTGAAACAGCCAAGGTTGCGTGGGACACACTAGTCAGGTGTTACCGTGGTGACGCACCAGTGAAGAAGGTGAAGCTTTAATATCTCAGAAAGAAATATGAGAATCTTAACATGAAGGACAACGAGAAGGATTCTGAGTACATCTCTAGAGTGATTCTGATCACTAATAGATGAAAGCTTGTGGAGAAACCCTTTATGAACAAGTAATCATTGAGAAGATCTTGAGATATTTAACTTCTCAATTTGATTACATTGTGGTAGCAATTGAATATTCCAAAGATCTGAGCACCATGAGAGTTGAAGAGCTGCAAAGTAGTCTAGAGGCGCATGAGTTGTGTATAATTGCGAGAACTTCTGAGAGGGAAGTAGAGCAGCAGGCTCTGAAAGTAACTTTTGGTAAGAAGTACCAGAAGTAGACTTGGTCAGAAGCCAGGAAGAAAACTAAGGATTGTCAAAGGTCAGAAGCTTCAAACTATGACAGGAAGAAGAATGTCTAGAAGGGAAAGGAGAAGTCTGACAAGAAGAATATTCAGTGTTACTGTTGCAAGAACTTTGGTCACTATGCCAAAGATTGCTGGTAAAATAAAGAAAGGAAGTCAGAAGAAGCAAATATAGCCAGAGGAGAGTCAGATGATGAACCTGTGCTATTGATGGCCTCTGAACCTGATGATCTGAATTCATCAGAATGGTGGTATATGGACACAGGATGTTCAAACCATCTTACTGGAAACAAGAAATGGTTGGTTGATTTTGACTCTAGGAAGAGTACAAAGATCAGATATGTTGATGATAAATACCTTAATGCATAAGGTATGGGAAATGTCAAAATCATTCTAAACAATGGGAAAGCATCAATGATCCAGAATGTATGGTATGTACCTGGCATGAAAAGTAATCTGATGAGTGTGGGACAACTGATTGAGAAAGGTTTTTCAATTACCATGAAGGACAATCTTCTAAAGCTGTATAATTGTAATCAGAAGCTGATTATGGAGTCAAAACAAGGAAGGAACAAAACATTCAAGGTGAATGTTAGAACTGCAAACTCTGAATGTCTTAGTGCAACAAGTGTTGTCAAGGAGAGGGAGATGTGGCACATAAGATTTGGTCATCTGAAGTTCAGAAGTTTAGGGCATCTGAAATCAAAGAATCTGGTACATGGAATTCCTACAATCAAGTAGGATGAAAAGTCATGCAAGGTGTGCATGGAAGGGAAGCGACCAAGATTACCATTTGCATCAGAAGTAGCTCCAAGAGCAAGACATGCCTTGGGAGTAGTGCATTCTTGTGTGTGCGGTCCTTTTCCAGTAGCATCAACTGGAGGGAATACATATTTTGTGTCATTTATTGATGAGTTCACCAGAATGACACGGGTATCTCTCATAAAGTTTAAACACGAGGTGTTTGCTGAATTCAAGAAGTTCAGACTGAAGGTTGAGAATCAGAGTGGCCAGATTTTGAAGATTCTTAGAACTGATGATGGTGGTGAGTATAACTCCATAGAATTCAGAATATTATGTGAGGAGAATGGAATTGAGCATGAGGTTACTGCTCCCTATACTCCTTAACACAATGATCTTGTTGAAAGAAGAAACTGTACTTTGCTTAATATGGTGAGAAGCATGATGAAAGAGAAGAAGCTTCCTCATACTATGTGGGGAGAAGCTATTGCAACTGCATGTTATGTGCTCAACAGATGTCCAACAAAGAAATTGAAGGAAATAGTTCCTATTCAGAAGTGGACTGGAGATAAGAAAAGTGTTATTAATCTGAAGGTGTTTGGTTCTGTTTGTTACAAACATGTCCCAGAAGCTAGAAGACAGGAGTGGATGATAGAAGTAAAGTAATGTTACTGGTGGGGTACCACATTACATGTTCGTACAAACTTTATTGTCCAGAAAATAACAAAATTGAGTTCAGTAGAGACGTCATTGTAAAGGAATCAAAAGTTTGGAATTGGGAAAGGTCTTGTCCTGACTCTGATGAGTGAACTCCTGAAGAAAAGTCACAAACACATGTTTCTGAAGCTGGTAAAGACTTTGACTCTAAAGAATATTCGGAAGGAGAAGATGATTCTGACTCTAAATCGGATGGTGATCCAGACTCTGAAGACAGTAAAGGTTCTAGAGAAAGTCCAATTTCTGAAGCAAGTGCTTCTGAAGGGGAAAGTTCTGGTGTCCAAAGTTCTGAAGGTCCAGTTCAGAGGAAACAAAGAGTCAGAAGCATCCCAAGAAGATTTGTAGAGTTTGACATGTTGCAAGACACCGAAGTAGACTCTGAAGGAGAAGTTATTTAGTGTTCAATGTTAGTAGACTCTGAACCTGTGAGTACGGAAGAATTTCTTAAGCAGCAAGTCTGGTTGCAGGCCATGAAAGAAGAATTGGATGCTATAGAGAGAAACAAGATGTGGAAGCTGACAGAACTTCCAAAAGGCAAGAAATCCGTAAGCTCGGATGGGTTTTCAAGCAGAAGCTAAAGCCATATGGATCAATTGGCAACACAAAGCAAGATTAGTAGCAAGAGGCTTTCTACAGAAGCCTGGGCTGGATTACTTTGAAGTGTTTGCACCTATAGCAAGACATGAAACAATCAGACTAGTAATTGTAATAGCTGCTAATAGGAATTGGCCCCTGATGCATTTAGATGTAAAATATGCATTTTTGAATGGTCCATTACAAGAAGTATACGTATCACAATCTCCTGGATTTTAGAAAAAGAATCAGGAAGGGATGGTGTTCAAATTACACAAAGCCTTGTATGGATTGAAGAAAATGCCCAGATCTTGGAATTTGAAGATTGATTCGTTTTTCAAGGAACAAGGGTTTCAGAAGTCTGAGATGGAGTATGGTGTTTATGTTTAACATACTTTAGAAGGTAATATGATTCTGGTTTGTCTGTATGTTGATGACATATTACTCACAGGAAGTTCTGAACAAGAGATATTTGAGTTCAAGAAAGTTCCGATGAATGCGTTTGAGATGACAAATCTTGGGAAAATGAGTTTCTTTCTAGGGATGGAATTTATATACTTTGGATAAGGAATTATTTTGCATCAGATGAAGTACGAAATTGAGCTTCTGAAGAGATTTGAGCTAGAGAATTGCAAAGTTGCTATCACACCCGTTGATATGAATCCGAAGTTGGACTTTGATTCTGATGGAGAGGATGTGGATGCTACAACCTTCAAACAAATGGTTGATTCTCTAAGGTATTTGTGTAATATCAGACCTGATATTTGCTATGCAGTTGGAATGGTTAGTAGATTTATGAGTAAATCAAAGTTGTTTCATTACCAAGCTGCTATCAGGATTCTGAGGTATATGAAGGGAACTCTGAAGTATGGAGCGTTATTTCTGTCTGAAAGAAAGATCGAATCAGAACTTATGAATTATTCAGACTCTGATTGGTGTGGAGATAGAGTTGACAGAAGATGTACTTCTGGGTACTTATTTAAATATCCGGGAGGTCCTATTTCTTGGTGTTCTAAGAAGCAAAATGTTGTTGCGTTGTCAACCTGTGAAGCTGAATATATTGCAGGCGCTCTGATTGCATCCCAAACTGTGTGGATTCTGAACTTGTTGAAAGATCTGAAGATTAAGGTAAATAAACCTTTGAAGCTGATGATTGATAATAAGTCTGCAATCAATCTCGCAAAGAATCCAGTGCTACAAGGGAGAAGCAAGCATATTGAGACCAAATATCACTTTCTGAGGAATCAAGTTCAGAGCGGAATATTAGAAGTTGTGCATTGTAGCACCCAGAAGAAGCTGGAAGATGTTCTAACAAAGGCTATCAAGACTGATCAATTTCTTCGCTTAAGGGATGAAATTGGTGTTGTCAGTTTTAGATAAAATATAAATTAAGGGACGGTGTTAGATTTAATCTATATTTTAGGAATATATTTTGGATATTAATCTATATTTTAGTAATATCCTTTTAGAAGATATTATTATATCTTTTTATTGTGTATAAATAGCCTAGTGAGGTAGCTCAATGTAATTCATTATAAATCATTATTCCTTATTTTTATAGCCGTTATTTAATCTACTCTTTTTTTATTTCATCTCTTCTTTGTGCACCAACACTTTTCACTCTCAAACCGCCACACACCTCCTACTCCCTCATAACTCTCACGTACACCACCAGATTTTCTCTCTTCCGACTGGACAAAACACCTTTGATTTGTCTTCCTCTCTCAAAACACAACAACACAACACAAATAGCCACAACCTCCATTCAACCATAAAACTTCCTTCAATTTTTGTTTTCGTCGGTGAAATACAATTACTAACCACCCTATCTCATAACTCCACCTTCAACTTTCTTCTAAACTGAACCTCACAGATCCTCCTTTCCCGTTCATGTTCGCACCCGAAAACCACTGATCCAAACACCCAAACCACACTTAACCTCTAAACTACTGTGAAATCTCAGGTTATGACCTTTCGTATTAGAATATCAATAATGGTTAAAACACTACCCAATTAAAAGAGAAGTTTCAACATTGTAGAAATTATTTTCGATAGAGAAAACAAATCATATATATTAAAGACTCACAACTTATATAAAAAATGATGAACTTAATAATATTAAAAACTATTTTTTTTCTCATAATTTATTATTGTCATCTAAATGAGAGATTATTAGATTAATTATTTTATTTTCAATGTGATTAATTTTACAATTGCATATGAGAAAAACTAGTTTTTAATATTTAATATTCCTTTGAAAATTATAAAATGTGCATTTATATCAAATTATTATTTTCAAAATATTCTAAAATTAAAAACTCTTTATTTATTTTTATAAAGTGATTTCTTGTTATATACTCAAATAAATATAAATATAGTTTTATGAGTATATTTGGAATCTTATTTAATTAATTAGTTATAATATTTATTTATAATTGATCATAATATAATTAATTAATAATTAATTATTTCAATCTATATTTAATTAATTAAATAGTTAATTTAACAATCTTCCATTTGGATGATAATAATTAATTATTAAAAATATTGATTTTAATATTAGAATATCAATAATGATCAAAACACTAATCAATTAAAAGAGAAGTAAGTTTCAACGCTGCAGAAATTGTTTTCGATAGGAAAAACAAATCATACATATTAAAGACTCACAAATTATATAAAAAATGATGAACTTAGTAACATATTTAAATTAAGAGTAATATGTTATTAAAGCGTGACACAAGCATATGAAAATGCTATTGATAAACTCCCACTAACCTAAAATATCATAAGACTTACTCATGTGTATAAGTCTATGGTTAGTTATTTACTAATGAGTTTTCACATTAATGGTCATAGCATATCCAGGTAGGTTTAGAATAGTAATTACATATAGGCATTACCATATTACAACCGTAATTATATTTAATCATAATTACATTCATAATACAATATCATACTCGATAGAAATATTGATATTTATTTGTATTTTCATATTATGACCTGACAAAAGTGAACTATTGAAGATAGAATAACACAATATTATTGCATGTCATGAAATTATTGTGTCTTTTCAATATCGACCTTAACATCAAATTATGGTGTTTTATTAGATTAAGAGAATAATATATATCTAAGTATAATAGAATAAGACTTCTTATAGTATATTTTGAAGTCCTTTTAGACTATGTCATAATTACAGGGAGTGCAAGAATATATGATAATATGAGAGTAATAATCTAAATTTTTTCAGATTATATAATTGTGTACACATGCACTCCCATTGATCCAAATGTATAAAGATTTATCAAAATCCACTAGTATTAAATACTCTGATTATACAATGGGATACTATTTTACTTTTAGTGCAAAACTATACAGAAAAGTGGTTGTATAATATATTATCATTAGCGTCTTACAAACTCAACCCCATATTTTGCACGTAAATAGAATATATCATTATTTAAATAATTTCACATGAAAGAATATGATGGTCATATAAAATAAATTTATCATCAAAATTGAGTGTGATCAAATCACTATAATTTTAAGGGTTAAATATATTTTTGGTCCTTATAAATATCTCAATTTTCATTTTTAGTCTCTATTAAAAAATAATATATTTTAGTTCATACAAAATTATTATGACGTAGTTTTAGTTCTTCATATTAAATTAATTTGTATTTTTAAATTTTTATTTTGCAGATATGTTTAGAATGTTATAAAAAATTCTTCGAAAAAAAGGAACATAAAATTTAATTTATAAGTCGAGGTTTTCACTACTTTTATCATTATGTTTTAAAATTTAAAAATTCATATTTAATTTTTCTCATTTTAAAAAATTCTAAAATTCAGTAAATAGATATTTTATAGTATTCTAAACATGCATGGAAAAAAATTATTCAAAAATTTAAAAGTTTAAGGACAATTAAACAGTTTTCAAAATTTTAGAAAACAACAAGGACTAAAACTGCATGCATAAAAAATTTATAGGGGCTAAAATATATTATTATTTTTAATAGGGACTAGAAATTAAAATTGAGATATTTATAGGGACTAAAAACATATTTAACCCTAATTTTAATATATGATTAAATTCAATATTTTAATAACTCACTCAAAATTCAAATGTTACAATTATATTCACACACATTTGAGAAAAATATTATATTATACGTGGCGGAAAAATGAGATTTTAATTTATTTAATATTGATGATATAACAAAAGTAGTCATAAGTTTTCATCAATTACATAAGACTATAATAATTAATACCTTCAATATAAATTTTCATAAAATAATATTATATTAAATAAATGATATTTGTTTTTCATTATATAAAATTGACATGTAAATTCTCTCACTTGTTAGAGAATAATAATTGAATTAAAATTAAGATTTAAAAAAAATAAAAAATCAATTATTTTCACTATCACACAATGATGATGTCAAACAATGTCACGTCGATAGAATATGTCCACCATTACATAATATTTAGAGGACTAACATTCATTTTAATAAAAAATAATATTTAAAATAAATTATTAAATTTTATAAAGTATTACACATTTTTAAAATTATTTCTTATTTCTCAAATATTAATTTCAACAATTTTAAATAAGAAATATAACAATGTACAAATATTATGTACAAATATTATGGTCTCTAAACACTTCAAATCTAGAACCATAAAGATAATGTCTCCGAATCTTCAACACAAAAACAACTACAACAAGCTCTAAATCATACGTAGGATAGTTCTTTTCATGAGTTTTCAACTGCCTTGACACATAAGCAACTACCTTTTCATTCTGCATAAGCACACCTCCTAAACCCATTTTGGAAGCATCACAATATACCACAAAAGGTTATCCTGGATTAGGTAACGTCAAAATCGGAGCTGACGTCAATCTTTTTCTTCAATTTTGTAAAACTTTCTTCACACTGAACATCCCATATAAAAGCTTTACCTTTACAAGTCAACTTAGTTAACGAAAGTGCCAACTTAGAAAAACCTTCGAAAAACCTTCTACAATAACCAGCTAATCCCAAAAAGCTTCTAATCTCGGTAGCCGACTTTGGAGTTTCCCACTGCAACACAACATCTACTTTAGATGGATCTACAACAATGCCACTACCTGAGATAACACGACCAAGAAAACTAATCTCCTTTAACCAAAATTCACACTTAGATAACTTTGGATACAACTTCTTATCTTTCAAGACTTGCAATACTATTCTTAAGTGTTCTGCATGCTCTTCTTTCGAATTAAAGTAAATCAAAATGTCATCAATGAACACCACTACAAATCGATCCAAATAAGTATGAAAGATATGGTTCATGTATTTCATGAATACTCCCGGTGCATTAGTAACACCGAAAGGAATCTCCGAATACTCATAATGTCCATAACTCATTCGGAAATCCGTCTTCTGGATATCTTTATCCTTCACTTTAATCTGATGATAACCCGACCTCAAATCAATCTTACTAAACACTCGAGCACCCACCAATTGATCCATCAAGTCATCTATTCTCGGAAGCGGATAATTGTTCTTAATCTTCACTTTGTTCAATTGTCTATAATCAACACAAAGTCTCATACTTCCATCTTTCTTCTTTACTAGCAACATTGGAGCTCCCCACGATGATACACTTGGTTTTACAAATTTCTTTTCAAGTAACTCTTCCAATTTCTTCTTTTATTCTGACAATTCAGATGTAGACCATCCTGTATGGTGCCATAGAAACAGGTCTGGTACCAGGTACAAGATCAATATAAAATTTGACTTCTCTCTCTGGCGGTACATCAGAAATTTCATCAGGGAAAACTTCAGGAAATTCACACACCACTTGTAATTCCTCAATTATAGCTTGATTCTCGATAGATAACGACGCCATCAACGAGAACATATGAGCCTCATCTTGCATTAACTGCCTCAGCTGTCTAGCAGACAACATACCAGCTTCCTCCTCTTCAGGAGTAGAAAACCTCACCGACTTGTTATAACAGTTAATATGAACATAGTTATGTTCTAACCAATTCATACCTAAAATCACATCTAACCCACTTAAAGGCAAACAAACCAAATCAAAAACAAAGTCTCTATCGAAGATCGACAAAGGACACTTTAAACACACAAGAGAAGTAGTCATTGATCCCTTAGCTGGAATGTCGACGACCATTTCTCCATTCAAAGAAGACAACATAAAACCCAATCTTTCAACATAGTCAGTAGCAATAACGCAATGAGTAGCATTGGTATCAATAATAATAATAATAATAATTAAAGGAGTACTATTAATTAAACATGTACCTCTGATGAGTCTGTCCTCATTAGCTATCTAAGTCCCAGCCAGCGTGAACACTTTACCACTGGTTTGCGCCTTCTTTGGTTTCTGACACTGACTATCAATGTGTCCTTCTTCACCATAATTGAAGCAAATCATCTCTTTATGCTTGCACTCAGATATAGCATGTCCAGTCTTACCACAACGGAAATACCTCTTCACCTCAGCAATATACACATTACTCTTATGACCGAGTTTTCCACATTTGAAACAAACCACACCAGTAGGAGCATTTCCCCCACTAGTTCTCTGACCCTGAGCAACTTTTTGTTTATCTTTACCAGCTGGGACATCGTAAGGCTTACCACAATTCTGTTGTTGCGTACCCCTCTTCTCATTGATAATCTTATAGTGAGCATTATTATATTCTTCATAGATCCTACAACTATCAATCAAATCGTCAAATACACGAATCTTCTAGTATCCAATTGCCTTCTTGATCTTTGGGCGCAACCCGCTCTCCAACTTGATGCACTTTGGAAACTCATCATTTTCCTCGATGTGAGCGGGTAAAACTTAGCTAACTCAACAAACTTTGCAGCATATTCAGTAACCGACATACTCCCTTGCTTCAGCTCAAGAAACTCAATTTCCTTCTTACCACAAACATCTTCATGGAAATACTTCCTCAGAAATTTCCTACGGAACACAACCCAAGTGATATTTTCACCTGCAGCATCCAACCTCGGTTGGGTCTCTAGCCACCAGTCATCATCCTCAACTGCTATCATAGGAGTACCATATCAAACCTTCTGTGTTGGAGTGCAGTCCATCACACTGAATATTCTCTCAATCTCTTTCAACCAATCCAACGCCCTGTCAGGATCATACTTACCCTTGAAGGTAGGCAGATTCTCCCTCTAGAAGATCGCCAAACTACAAGATCTAGTATTCCCGTCAGTGTTCGGTTGATTCTCCATAGCACGCGCCATCGCTTCCAAAGCAGCAGCAAGTGCAACGTAATTCCTTCCAGCCATCTCAACTTATCACTACAACATAAACAATTGTTAGAACTCAAGTTAACAATACTCGATTGTTAGACAAAATTACGACTCGACAACTTGGTCGGACGGACCGACGTGCTCTGATACCACTAATGTAACACCCCATTTCTACCCAACAAATTATATAAAATCAGAGTTTCAAAATTTCCATCAAACAAATGGAATTCTTCACTTTCAACTTGGAAACAACGACATTTAATCACCTATAATTCAGATACATAACATATAAAATTCGGATGAACTGATAACAACCTGTTTAGTCTTTAAAAATAAAACAACTTTCCTTGTTACACAGTGGATTCACAAATTCAACTGAAAACATCATAACATCTTGTCCAACTCAAAACGGAATTAAGACAACAAGTCTTTAATGAAAACAACTTAAAAATTCAGCAACATAATGAAAACCAACAATAAAGAAAACATGCGTTTATCCCCCCGAGTGCTACGTATCAGAGTGACAACACCGACTAGAACTAATGGTGGTAACAACTATACTTATTGATACCCGCACGTTACCAACAGAGAACAACATTCAAACAGAAAGAGTGCGATACCGAACTATATAATTGAGTGTATGATAAACAATATATTAGATCAGATTATATAAAATCAGCACTTAACAACTTTCAACCAATATCAATCATCACAAGTAAGCTACACAATAACATAATTATGCAACATGGAATGTGACTTATACAATGCACATGCATGTGGTACCAATGGAGCAAAACTCCCAACTTAGAAATCTGCCAATTAATAGAGGCATCAACAAGGAATAAGCCTTCAACTTAATTTGCCAATCCAGGCCAACTTACCGAGCTATATCTCTAACTTGATATGCTATGTATGCGAAACAATATGAATGTCAGAATAACAACAACATAATTCCATAGCAGCGCAACAACAAACCAACATTGGCCATTGTTGGAGCACAAGGAAGATAAAAGGCAAAAGGAATATTTACTGATAGCTTCAAAAAAGGAATTTACAATGAATTACCATAACCTACTCCACTAGGCTATTTATACACACAAATTAAATCTAAAATATATCTTCTACAAAGATATAAGAAGATCTAAGATTTATATTTTCTAACAAAGATATAAACAATCTAAAAGATATTCCTAAATGTAAATTAATATCGAATTAAATCTAAATTAATTCTAACACCGTCCCTTAATTTATATTTACCCAAAACTGACAAAACCAATTCCATCCCTTAAACCAAGAAATTGATCATTTTTTATAGTCTTTGTCAGAACATCTACCAGCTGCTTCTGAGTGCTACAGTGCATAACCTATATTGTTCCATTCTAAACTTGATTCCTCAGAAAATGATACTTGGTCTCAATATGCTTGCTTCTCCCATGCAACACTGGATTCTTGGCAAGATTGATTGCAGACTTGTTATCAATCATCAGCTTCAGAGGTTTATTCACCTCAATCTTAAGATCTTTCAGCAAGTTCAGAATCCACATAGCTTGACATGCAGTCAGAGCACCTGCAATATATTCAGCTTCACAGGTTGACAGAGCAACGACAGGTTCCTTCTTGGAACACCAAGAAATAGGACCTCCCAGAAATATGAATAAGTACCCAGAAGTACTTCTTCTATCAACTCTATCTCCGCACCAATCAGAATCATAATAACTCAGAAGTTCTGATTCGATCTTTTTTCTAGACGGAAATAACACTCCATATTTCAGAGTTCCCTCCACATACCTCAAAATCCTGACTGCAGCTTGGTAATGGGACCACTTTGGTTTGCTCATAAATCTGCTAACCATTCCAACTGCATAGAAAATATCAGGTCTGGTATTACACAAATACCTTAGAGAACCAACCATCTGTTTGAAGGTTGTAGCATCCACATCCTCTCCATCAGAACCAGAATCTAACTTTTGATTCGTATCAGCAGGTGTGATAGCAGCCTTGCAATTTTCTAGCTCAAATATCTTCAGAAGCTCTAGTTCATACTTCATCTAATGTTAAATGATTCCTTTCTCAGAGTATATAAATTCCATCCCTAGAAAGAAACTCATTTTTCTAAGATCTGTCATCTCAAACGCATTCATCATAACTTTCTTGAACTCAGCTATCTCTTGTTCAGAACTTCCTGTGAGTAATATGTCATCAACATACAAACAGACCAGAATCATATTACCTTCTAAAGTATGCTGAACATAAACACCATACTCCATCTCACACTTCTGAAACCCTTTTTCCTTGAAAAATGAATCAATTTTCAAGTTCCAAGCTCTGGGCGCTTGCTTCAATCCATACAATGCTTTGTGTAATTTGAACACCATCCCTTCCTGATTATTTTTCTCAAATACAGGAGGTTGTGAAACTTACGCCTCTTCTTGTAATGGACCATTCAGAAATGCAGATTTTACATCTAAATGCATTAGAGGCCAATTCCTGTTAGCAGCTATTGTAATCACTAGTCGGATTGTTTCATGTCTCGCTACAGGTGCAAACACTTCAAAGTAATCCAACCCAAGCTTCTGTAGGAAGCCTCTTGCTACTAATATCGCTTTGTGTTTACCAATTGATCCATATGGCTTTAGTTTCTGCTTTAAAACCCATCTGACGCTGATGGCTTTCTTGCCTTTTGGAAGTTCTGTCAGCTTCCAAGTCTTGTTTCTCTCTATAGCATCAGGTTCTTCTTTCATGGCCTGTAACCAAACTTGATGCTTAATAGCCACTTCCGTACTCACGGGTTCAGAGTCTACTAACATTGCACACTGAATAAGTTCTCCTTCAAAGTTTACTTCAGTGTCTAGCAACATGTCAAACTCTACAAATCTTCTTGGGATGCTTCTGACTCTCTGTTGCCTCTGAACTAGACCTTCAGAACTTTGGACACCATAACTTTCCCCTTCAGAAGCACTTGCTTCAGAAATTGGACTTTCTCCAAAACCTTGACTGTCTTCATAGTGTGGATCACCATCAGAGTCAGAGTCAAAATCATCTTCTACTTCTGTATCTTTTTCAGAGTCAGAGTCTTTACTAGCTTCAGAAACATGTATTTCTGACCTTTCTTCAGAAGTTCTGTCATCAGAGTCAGGACGAGACTTTTCCCAATTCCAAACTTTTGATTCCTCTATAATGATGTCTCTGCTGAACTCAACTTCATTAGTTTCTGGACAATAAAGTTTGTACGAACCTGTACTGTGATACCCCACCAGCAACATCACTTTACTTCTATCATCCAGCTTCTGTCTTATGGCTTCTGGGACATGTTTGTAACATACAGAACCAAATACCTTCAGATGACAAACACTTTGCTTATCTCCAGCCCACTTCTGAATAGGAACTATTTCCTTTAATTTCTTTGTTGGACATCTATTGAGCATATAACATGCAGTTGCAACAGCTTCTCCCCACTGAGTATGAGGAAGCTTCTTCTCTTTCATCATGCTTCTCACCATATCTAGTAAAGTACGATTTCTTCTTTCAGCAAGACCATTATGTTGAGGAGTATATGGATCAGTAACCTCATACTCAATTCCATTCTCCTCACAGAAACTTCTGAATTTTGTGGAGTTATACTCACCACTACCATCAGTTCTAAGAATTTTCAGAGTCTGGCCACTCTGATTCTCAGCCTTCAGTCTGAACTTTTTGAATTCAGCAAACACCTCGTGTTTGAACTTTATGAGAGATACCCATGTCATTCTGGTGAACTCATCAACAAATGACACAAAATATTTATTCCCTCCAGTCGATGCTACTGGAAACGAACCACACACATCAGAATGTACTACTCCCAAGGCATGTTTTGCTCTTGGAGCTACTTCTGATGCAAAGGGTAATCTTGGTTGCTTCCCTTCCATGCACACCTTGCATGAATTTTCAGGCTTCTTGATTGTAGGAACTCCATGTACCCGATTCTTTGATTTCAGATGGCCTAAACTTCTGAAATTCAGATGACCAAATCTTCTGTGCCACAGCTCACTCTCCTTGACAACACTTGTTGCACTAAGACATTCAAAGTCTGCAGTTCAAACATTCACCTTGAATGTTCTATTCCTTCCCTGTTCTGACTCCATAATCAGCTTCTGATTACCGTCATACAACTTCAAAAGATTGTCCTTCATGGTAACTGAAAAACCTTTCTCAACCAGTTGTCCCACACTCATCAGATTGCTTTTCATGCCAGGTACATACCAAACATTCTGGATCACAACTGATTTCCCATTGTTTAGAATGATTCTAACATTTCCTATACCTTCTACATTGAGGTATTTGTCATCAGCACATCTGATCTTTGTACTCTTCCCAGAGTCAAAGTCAACCAACCACTTCTTGTTTCCAGTAAGATGGTTTGAACACCCTGTGTCCATATACCACCATTCTGATGAATTCAGAGCATCAGGTTCAGAAGCCAACAATAGCACAGGTTCATCATCAGAGTTTCCTCTTGCTATATTTGCTTCTTCTGACTTCCTTTCTTTGTTGGACCAGCAATCTCTGGCATAGTGACCAAAGTTCTTACAACAGTAACACTGAACATTCTTCTTGTCAGACTTCTCCTTTCCCTTCTGGACATTCTTCTGCCTATCAGAGTTTGAAGCTTTTGACTTTTGACCATCATTAGTTCTCTTCCTGGCTTCTGACCAAGTCTGCTTCTGATGCTTCTTACCAGAAGTTACTTTCAGAGCCTGATTCTCTACTTCCCTCTTAAAAGTACTTGCAATCATACGCAACTCATGCGCCTCTAGACTACTTGCAGCTCTTCAACTCTCATGGTGCTCAGATCTTTGGAATGTTCAATTACTACAACAATGTAATCAAACTGAGAAGTTAAAGATCTCAAGATCTTCTCAATAATTACTTGTTCAGACAAAGTTTCTCCACAAGCTTTCATCTCATTAGTGATCAGAATCACTCTAGAGATGTATTCAGAAACCTTCTCATTGTCCTTCATGTTGAGATTCTCATATTGCTTTCTGAGAGACTGAAGCTTCACCTTCTTCATTGGTGCGTCACCATCGTAACATCTGACCAGTGTGTCCCACGCAGCCTTTGCTATTTCAGAATCAGCAATCTTCTCAAACACATTCACATCCACATATTGATGGATGTAGAACAACGCTTTCTGATCTTTCTTCCTCAGCGCCTTCTGTTCTATCTTCTGGGCCTCTGTTGCGTCTGCTTCTAACAGATTATAGCCATCAGTGACAAGATCTAACACATCTTGAGAACCAAATAACACGCACATTTGGATCTTCCAACGATTCTAGTTTTTTCCATCAAATACTGGAAGCTTGGAATGAATATCGTCGTTTCCTTTCATCTTCTACCTTGTGCAATTTACGCAGAAACTCAATGAAAAAACAATGTTTCCCAAATTTCAGAGTTTCTAACCAGGAGCTCTAGATACCAATTGTTGGAGCACAAGGAAGATAAAAGGCAAAAGAAATATTTACTGATAGGTTCAAAAAAGGAATTTACAATGAATTACAATAACCTACTCCACTAGGCTATTTATACACACAAATTAAATCTAAAATATATCTTCTACAAAGATATAAGAAGATCTAAGATTTATATCTTCTAACAAAGATATAAACAATCTAAAAGATATTCCTAAATATAAATTAATATTTAATTAAATCTAAATTAATTCTAACAGCCATAAGTCTACAACTTAATATTTTGTCCATAAATAGAGGCAATAACATCACCTGGTAATTCATATTTTTCAACAAAGAACACAATACAACGAGTCAACCAAATTTATTACAAATAAACCGCATAATTATTCAGACTATTACGACTATTTCCGGTTAATTAATTATCGACTAAAAGTTCTATTATTTCTACTTACAAATTTTCTACAATATTATTATACTAATAATACTAAATTATTATAATACTATAATACTATAATACTATAATACTATAACACTATAATACTATAATACTACATCATCATTATTATTAATATTATTATTATATAATAGTAGCTTGAAAGTTGAAACATTAGAAAATTGATTTGTCACTTTACTCACAATACTTCTACTGTTACAAGATATCAATATTTTTGTTCTCAAAATTGGTTTCTCAGTTTACTCACAATAGTGCTACTTAAAAGTTGAAACACTTGGAAATGATAATGTAGTAATACTGGTATCGCAAGCATACTCAATTTTGATAGCTAAACAATAAATAGATACCACTCCTATTCTAAGTGTAACGCCCGTAATTTAATTAATTATTTAATTAAATTATTTTTGGAATGATTGTGAAGTTGTGTTATGATGATAGTTGATGTGTTGTGATTAGTTAGATTTATTTATTTTATTAAGTTGTGGAATAATATGAGAAGGATAATATTATTTGATGTGGGCTTGTTTTAAAGGATAGAAGTAGTAATAAGGGGGTGTAATAGTCTTAAGCTCATTAAGGAATAAAGAGAATAATAGGGTTATTTTATTATTGTTAGAAGTAATAAGGAGAAAAGAAGAAGCAGTAAGAAGAATAAGGGTTACAGAAAGAACGTGAAAGCTGTTGGAAAGAAGGAAAAGAGGCAGAACATAAATCAATTGGAGAAAGTTATAGAGCAACCTTAAATCTAAGGTAAGGGTGGGGTTCTGGCTCTATAATAGGGTTTATGATAATTGGTATGTGGGGTTAGAGGTGAAAGATTGTTTGGTTTAAAATTTAATTATATATGTTGTTGCATGATGAAAATCGATGAGTTATAGATGAATAACGATGCCCCAATACTGTATAAATGATGTAGAATCATAGGATAATTATAATTGATGATTATCTATGATTAGAAGATGTTTTTAAGACCTAAAGTATGGAAACCGTAGTGAAAATGCAGAAAATATCCATGACAGAGCAGTATGTGTCGATCCCAAATGTTATGCGTCGATACAAGAAGGCTTTTAGACTCAGGATGAGTCGACACGAAAGAGTCCTGCGTCGTTACATGTGGGCTTTTAGACTCAGGATGAGTCGATACGCAGGAGCATGTATCGATACATGCAGTGTTGCAGACTCAATATGAGTCGATACAAGAGAGTATGCATCGACTCATGTAGCGTGTTCAATCAAGTACGCGTCGACCTAAGATGTTATGCGTCGATCCATATTGTCTGGTTTTCGGTAGAGTCGTTTCGAAAAGGCTGTAACTTAAGTTTTCGAACTCTGTTTGAGGTGCCGTTCGAAGCGTTTGTTAAATTGTAATTTATAGTGTTGAAGAAGATTTGATTTGTTTTAGATTTAAATAGATTTGATTTAAGTCTAGAATAGATTTGATTTGATTTAGTAACAAAAAGATATTTTTTGGGCTTTGGGCTTAGGGTGTAAGCTCAGTTATAAATAGAGGGAGTAACCCCTATTTTTAAAAGTAAGTCAAGTAAGTCAATTCATTGTAATCACAAAATTTGCAGTTGCAAGTGAATAACAAAGTTTCCACAGTTTGTGGGCAGAGAGAAACTCTGCAGAAATATTTGTCTTGTCTTCTTTTCTTTGTTTGTCTCATAATTAAATTGTCATTGTGGTAGAAATTCATCATAGAATTTGGTGGATTTCCAACATCTGGTATCAAGAGCTTTTGTTTCGATTCAAGGGAAGTGTCAATCAAGAACGATTGAAGAATTCACGATGACAAGTTATGGGAATGCAAAATATCCAGCAACGCTACCAATTCTAAAAGTTGACAACTATGAGAATTGGTGCAAACAGATGAAAGTCTTATTTAGGTGTCAAGGTATTTGGGACCTTGTAAAAGATAGAGTCAGAGCGCTTGGCGAAAACGCTTCAGAAGAAGAAAAGAAGAAATACACAGAATCTGAGAAGCTGAGTTATAAAGCATTATTTATAATTCATCAATGTGTCAGCCCCGAAAATTTTGAAAAAGTTAGTGATTCAGAATCTGCAAAAGAAGCTTGGGAGATCCTTGAGAAGTCTTTTGGAGGCGCTGAGAAGGTGAAAGAAGTGAGGTTACAAACTCACAAAAGGACCTATGAACTGATTCAGATGGAAGACAGTGAAAATATATCTGATTTCTTCACTAGAGTTACAAAACTAGTAAATCAAATCAAGATATGTGGAGAAGCGTTAACAACAAGAGTTGTTGTGTCGAAGATCTTGAGATCTTTAACTCCTAAGTTCGACTACATAGTGGTGGCGATAGAAGAGGGAAAAGACTTGTCGAAATTGACAAAGGAAGAGCTTCAAGGGAAACTTGAATCTCATGAACAAAGAATGAACGAAAGAGATGCAGGAAAATCGAAGAGTGATGTGGCCTTACAGGCACATTCAGCAAAAGAGACCAAAGGCAAAGGAAAGTGTTTCGACAGAAGTAGAGGGGGCTACAACAAATCGAATGGTAGAGGAAACCAAATCGAAGGAGACGTGTCGAATCAAAGAAGACCATACCAAGGCAACCAAAGAGGTGGTGTTGCAAATAGAGGAAAAGGTGGTGGTCGAAAACCTGATAAGAGTCACATTCAATGTTACAATTGTCAGAAATATGGACACTATGCGAGTGATTGTCTAGAAAAACGAAAGAATCAAGAAAGTGATGCAAAGCTTGCAAAACATGAAGAATAAGAGATGATGCTGATGGTCACAATAAGAGATAAAGATAGATTCAAGGACCAATGGTACTTGGATTCAGGATGTTCATCACATATGTCTGGAAGGAAAGACTGGTTTGTCAATATAAAACCCTCAATGAAAAATATGGTAAAATTTGCAAATGACAATACCCTGGCAACTGAAGGTATTGGTGATGTTATGATTATGAGGAAAGATGGCAAAAGGTCAGTAATCTCCAATGTGTTGTACATACCAGGCATGAAGAGCAATTTGCTCAGTATAGGGCAGTTGGTCGAAAAGAATTATAAAGTGTCAATCGAAGATAAGTTGATGAGAGTCTTTGATGCAAATGGGAGATTAATCTTGAAGGCTCTTATGTCTCAGAATCGAACCTTCAAGATTTAACTAAATGTGATGGAGCACAAGTGCCTTTCGACTGCAGCTAGCAGAGATGAATGGATATGGCATTATAGACTAGGTCATCTCAACTTCAGAGACATCAGAGATTTGAAGAGAAGAAATATGGTTTCAGGATTGCCATAAATTGACATTCCAAACGAGGTATGTGAGGAATGTGTGCAGGCGAAGCAACACAAGAATAACTTCAGGAAGGATGCAGGAAGCATATCGAAGGCTAGTCTTGAAGTCATATACTCTGATGTATGTGGAACAATCCAGGTGGATTCGATGGGAGGTAACAAATACTTTGTTATATTCATAGATGATTTCAGTCGAAAGCTATGGACTTACCTTATCAAGAAGAAAAGTGAAGTGATCAAAGTATTTACCAGGTTTAAGTCTATGGTCGAAAGACAAAGTGGTCGAAAGCTCAAAGTTTTGAGAACTGATGATGGTGGAGAATATGTGTCGAAAGACTTCGACAGATTATGTGAAAAGGAAGGGATTGTGCATGAGGTGGTTCCACCCTATACTCCACAGCAAAATGGAATTGAAGAAAGGAAAAATCGAACCATCATGAAAATGGTGAGAAGTATGTTGAAAGGCAAGAATTTACCTAAAGAGTTATGGGGTGAAGCTGTTTCGACTGCAACATACATTTTGAACAGATGTCCTACAAAGAAGCTAGAAGGAATTACTCCAGAAGAATGTTGGTCTGGTGCGAAACCTATCTTGAGTAATCTGAAGGTATTTGGATCTATTGCACATAGACATGTGCCAGATCAGTTGAGAAGAAAACTTGATGATAAGTCAAGTCAAATGATTCTAGTTGGATATCATTCGACAGGAGGCTACAAGTTGTTCGATCTAGTGAAAAAGCAGATTGTGATCAACAGGGACGTGATCATAGACGAGTTCAAAGAATGGGATTGGACTGAAAATATCAAGAAAGATTCAGTGGGAATCCTTCTTGAAGAGCCTGAAACTCAAGTCGAAAGAGAAGTTTGACAAGAGGAACCAACAAATATACCAAGTACAAACAGGCCTCAGAGAACAAGACGCATGCCTGCAAGATTGCAAGATTGTGTGATTACATCAGATGATGTAATAGATAATGAAGGTGAGCTGGTACATTATGCTTTATATGCAGATGTCGAACCTATTAATGCAGTTGAAGCATTAAAAGATTCGAAGTGGGTGAAAGCAATGAACGAAGAAGTAAAGTCTATCGAAGACAACAACACTTGGTCACTTGTCGAATTGCCTCAAGGCAAGAAGGCAATTGATGTCAAGTGGGTATACAAAGTGAAAACGAATTCGAAAGGTGAAGTAACTCGACACAAAGCAAGACTTGTGGCGAAAGGATTTCTACAGAAAGAAGGAATAGACTTCGACGAAGTTTTTGCACCTGTTGCTAGGATCGAAACAATTAGGTTGGTTGTTGGTCTAGTAGAAATAAACAGTTGGTACATATGTCAGATGGACGTAAAGTGTGCATTCCTAAATGGACCCTTAGATGAAGAAGTCTATGTTAAACAACCAGTTGGGTTTGTGAAACATGACGAAGAAAGAAAGGTGTACATGCTACATAAAGCCCTGTATGGATTGAAACAAGCTCCAAGGGCTTGGAATAAGAAAATTGATAGTTTTCTAAGGGAGAAGGAATTTGTGAAGTGCACAACTGAACATGGAGTATATGTAAGAAGAAGCAAGAGTAAATTTCTTATACTATGTCTCTATGTAGATGATTTGTTGATAACAAGTAGCTGCAAGAGTGAGATCGAAGACTTCAAAGGTGATCTCAGCAAAGAATTTGAAATGTCTGATTTGGGTGAGATTTCATATTTCCTTGGTATCGAATTCTACAAGAGCAGTAGAGGTTTGATGATGCATCAAAAAAGATATGCAGGAGAAATTAAGAGGTTTGAGATGGAAGAATGCAACTCAACTTCGACACCTGCAGAACCAAGATTGCAACTGTCGAAAAATGCAGATGAAGATGATATTGATCCAACCCAATACATAAGACTTATTGGATCATTAAGATATCTTTGTCACACAAGGCCTGACTTAGCATACAGTGTAGGTATGGTAAGTAGATTTATGCAGAAGCCAAAGGTATCACATCTAGCAGCAGTGAAGAGGATACTAAGGTATCTCAAAGTAACTTTCGATTATGGCATTATGTTTCCTGCAGTTGATAAAGGAAAATAATGCAAGTTAGTGGGATACACTGATTCGAGTTGGTGTAGTGATGCTGAAGATCGAAAGTCAACAGCATGATATGTGTTTATGCTAGGTGGTGCACCAGTTGCTTGGAATTCAAGAAAGGAACCAGTAGTGGCATTATCATCATGTGAAGCAGAATACATAGCTGCTTCTCTTTGTGCATGTCAAGCAACCTGGATGGTGAACTTGGTCGAAGAAATAACAGAGAAAAATCATGGAGCAATTACCATGAAGATCGACAGCATGTCAGCTATTAATCTGGCGAAGAATCCAATAGCACATGGTCGAAGTAAGCACATCGAAATGAGATTCCATTATCTTCGAGAGCAGGTAGCAGATGGGAAGATGAATTTGGAACACTGCAGAACTGAGAATCAGATTGCAGACATCATGACAAAGGGAGTGCAAGTCGAAGTATTCAGAAAGCTAAGAGCCATGATGAACATAGACAGTTTAGACACAATGAATTAGGTGGTGTGTTAAATTATAATTCATAGTGTTGAAGAAGATTTGATTTGTTTTAGATTTAAATAGATTTGATTTAAGTCTAGAATAGATTTGATTTGATTTAGTAACAAAAAGATATTTTTTGGGCTTTGGGCTTAGGGTGTAAGCTCAGTTATAAATAGAGGGAGTAACCCCTATTTTTAAAAGTAAGTCAAGTAAGTCAATTCATTGTAATCACAGAATTTGCAGTTGCAAGTGAATAACAAAGTTTCCACAGTTTGTGGGCAGAGAGAAACTCTGCAGAAATATTTGTCTTGTCTTCTTTTCTTTGTTTGTCTCATAATTAAATTGTCATTGTGGTAGAAATTCATCATAGAATTTGGTGGATTTCCAACGGCGTTGAATAGCTAACGCGATGAAATTCATTCTTAAGGATTAAAATGAAGAATAGGAAGGATAATCCTATTATCCAAATTAGGATTTGAATTAGTTCTCGTGTTGATCGCTATGTTGATTTTTGTGAAGAATGACGAGGATGAGATGATTATAGATTGTTGTTTGGTTTGTAACAATAGGATTAATGATGATAATGATGTAGTATTACAGAATCTATAATATGTAGAGGTTTGGTAATTTAGAGGTGACCCTTAGATGAATAATTAATTATAGGCAATATCACATTGTAGACCTATGGTCAACGTCGCAAGATTTACGAGTATTGTTGTATTGTGGTATGGCTGAGCTGTTAATGATAAATGACGTTTGATGAATTATGATGTTTGATGAATTATGATGTATAAATGATGTTTGATGATTTATGATGATAAATGATGTTGATGAACGATGTTGATGAAAGATGTTGATGAACGTGTATTATAGTTGGTTTTTCTGTTGCGATTATTGTTGATTATGAGATGAGAAGTGGTGATGTTATGTGATCTAATTTAATATATTAATTATCATACGTTTTATTATATTGTTAGATATCTCACCCCTTCTGTTTGAATGTTACCCTTACGTTGGTAACGTGTAGGTAATCGAGAGTGAAGGTTGTATATCTTCAGTAGTTCGAGTCAGTGTCATTGCTCTGATATGTAACACTCAGGGGGATGAACATTTGTTGCTTTTAATTGTTGATTATTTTAGTTGTTGAACTTTAATTTGATTGTTATTAAGTATGCGTTGTTTTGAAGTTGCTGTAACGATGGATAAAGATGTTATTAAGAATTCCGCTGCGTTGATGTTTAAATTGTTGAATTAAGAGATTAAATTGCTATGCTGATAATTCATCCGAAGTTTTAAAGTGTTATGTATCTATGATGAATGCAATGAGTTTTTATAAGTTGAATTTGTGACATCTTGATTCGTTTCCATAAATATTTATACCTCTGATTTTTCATTTATAATTTCCGGGTAGAATTGGGGTGTTACACTAAGAGGTATTTTATATTATAATTTAATTCACAATTTCAACAAATATAAAACACGCCGACATCTTACACTGGCAACTCTAAACATGTCAAAATTATGCAAAACCAATAAAAATATAATTCTTAATAATCCAAAACAACTCGGACAACTCTATTGACAACTCTAACAACTCTATTGACGACTCAATTGACAACACTATTGATAATTGTAACAAAGTTGAAAATAATTAAATTATCCAATTAACTCAAATATTTAACCTAAATATTATTTATTTATTTATTTATTATTATAATTATTATAATGAAATAATATATATTAGTAAACTTAAAAAGACTTTGAACTGATTTTTTTTCGACATGTCACTACAGTGCATACAAACATGTTATTTGCAATGTACTTCTTTAGTGTGCTGCAATCAATATATATATATATATATATATATATATATATATATATATATATATATATATATATATATATATATATATATATATATATATATATATATATATATATATATATATATATATGTATCATAGTTAACGTTTTATATACTTCAGTACACACATTGTATCATAACAAGTCACTATTATTATTATTATTATTAGAAAACTTATAAGACTCTTAATCTAAAATATGGTAGCAGACTTACCAATCCCATAAACACGTGATTCTTGCAATTTCCGCTATAGTGTGTTAATCATATAAGCATTATCATTATTGCTATGGTATATTACCATGAAATTCTCAATTTATTTTCTAAGTATACTACAATATTTATATATTAAATTACGTTGTCCATCATCTCTCAATTTCAATAATATATCAATTTCAAACACAAACAAAAACAATTTTACAACCCAATCTCACATATCATTTATCACATACATTATTATAGAGTCAGAACCCCACCCTTACCTTGGATTGAAGGTTTCTCTAACTCTCCAATTAATTCCTAGATTTTCTTCTTGCTAGCAATTTTACGTAACTCTTTCTTCTCCAAACCCTTATTCCTCTTCTATGATAACCTATTTTTCCTTTACAACTACTTCTCCTTGTTTTTCTCTTATTAACTAACCAATATAATAATAATAATAATAATAATAATAATAATAATAATAATAATAATAATAATAATAATAATAATAATAATAATAATAATAATATTCTATTTGTCTTATTTAATCTTTTGGACCTCATTTCTACACCCCCACTATTCTTACTTCTAACTATTGAAAGCCCACTTAATTAGTAATAGTATTATTCTAATAGTATTTCTACAACTTAATCAAATAAATTAATTCAAATAACATCAACACAACTTAAATCAACATTCCACAACTTCGACAATTAAATCAAAAAAATATTCGAAAATATTTAATTAAATAATTAATCAAATATTGGGCGTTACAATCACCACGTAAAATTGAAACAACTTCAAACTTTCATCCACTGTTCAACACACTCATAACACCGCAAAACCGATCTGCACCAAACAACAACTCTCATTTCTAATTTGTTAACATCAATGCGGATTTGTGTAAAACTCTTTAAATTGTGTAAATCGACCTTAGTTCAATGTTAGTTCTATTTTGTGTTAGTGTTGTTTGTTTTTATTTTCAGGATCATTTCGGTATTACGATTCGGTTTGAATGTTCTTGCGTGTTACTGTCGATTTGAGTTTGTGCTATTGGTACATTGTGATTCAAGGTTAAAGGTCATTTTGTTAACAATTCTTATAAGAAGCTTCATCAATGAACACTTTCTTCAGCAACTACGATAATATGGAACGAGAATAATGAGAGTGCGACAACATTATTTCACCTTCGGTAACAATTCAGATTCAACCCTCTTTTGCACTTAAGTATGTACATGTTGGCTACTGTTTTGATTCGAACGCCATTGTGTAAATTTGATGGTTGTTGGATTTTGTTGTAAAAGTGTAATCATGGTTACGATCTATAATGTTGCATTGTTATTCTTTCATTGCGTCACGATTTTGGATGCATAAGCTTTGTGTTGCTTCCAAACAAATTTTGAGCACATATATTATATCAGATACGTGGGACTTCTTTCAATCTTGTATCGATGGAGTAGTTTTGTAAATATACTTGTATTGTGTTGTGTTATTCGATTTGTATTATCGGTGTGTACCGAACTTTTAGATCTTTTTGCAATTAGTGTTTTGTGTTAGCAACATATTTATTTTTGGTTAGCGTGTGACCTTTCAACTTGTTGTCGTTATGCTAATTTAGACCAGTTTACGATATAGTTGCTTCTACTTGTCGACACTTAATGCTACTTTATCGTTATGATGCGGTCTTTGTTTGTTGTAAATATTTCGAGTTGATTGTGATGATCACCTCCTTTACGGTAGTAACATGTTGGTTTCTAGTACATACCTGTAACATCTTGCAATTCATTATTGTCCTGTTAACTTTGGATATGTTTGTTTTATTGTCGTCACGTAAAGCTATGAACCATTGTGTTGCAATTCACAGTGTCGCTTCACACGATATTTTACTTTATGTGTTATTCATATTTAGAGTTGATTGTGATGATCGTGCTCCGCGTTAGAAATTCATCATTTCTATTGTTATTTTTGTAGGATCTTAAGTCCATTTCTTTTTGATTTATTCTCTTTATCCCCCATGACGCAAAATGTACCCCTCTCCCTTGCTTGTACTTTATTTCACTTTTGATTCTCACTTTAGCTTAGTTTAGTTTAACTTGAATAACCAAATAGTGAGACAACTAAAATCAACCCTTTTTCCAAAATAAAAATGCTTGATCAACATCAAAGCTATTTTCAAAATTAGAAAATGAACTTAGGTCTTTCTAGTTTGAAAACCTTGATCAACATCAAGGGCGCTTCCTAAAACCAATAAGTCGATCTTTCGCATTTCCATTCAAAACCTTTTCCAAACTTGATCCAACTACTCAAATCAATTCAATAAACTCTTGATTAACACCATGTTCCTTTTCAAAAAAATTCATAATAAAAAATGTTCAAAACACATTTAAATAACTGAATCTAGCCTGGTCTTTAATGGATGAATAAATAATGGGTTTTACGTACTTGTCCCCTCTGTTATCTAAAGAATTTGGATGATGGGCGTACTTAGCTTCCCGTTTAAACGCTTGGATTCCATTAAAGACCCTTAAACATGATTTGTCTCACCGTTTTCAAAAAAATTATTTGGTTGAAAAAGGAATGGTTCACCACTTTAAAATCAATTCAAACTCATCAAATTCTTTTTCCGCCTTTGCGTGACGTCATAAACGAGAGATACTTTATCCATTTTGTGAAGATGCAAACAAAACTTTGTTCCTACCATGTGTGAATAATGAGTAACTTTTTCCACTCGAATGTGACGAGGACATAAATCTGTGAGAATCAAGATTGTGTTATGCATTCTAGATGCGATGCAAATATCCACTCCTCCATGTTTTGGGTAGAAAGTAATGTTTTTTCATTCGAATGCGATCAAGTATCTCTCGCTAAAATCAACCAACCCACAAACATTTGCTATCCATAACTACATAGCCTTGAGTTCTCCATCGCACCTATATATACGTAGGATCTAGATCCAAAGTCTTGTCAGGCACCATTTTAAAAAAATCCAAAAACAATTATTTTCTCGTTGAGTACCACATAGTCTTGAGTTCCTCATCGCACCATAGGATACGTAGGAACAAGATCCAACATCTTGTTAGACACAATAACAAAAAATAAATAAAACATTTTCTTCCTTTCTTGCATAATAAGTAGAAGATTGAAAGTAAACATCAAGCTAACATTTGTTCACAAGACTAACTAAACGGGTCTTGTTGAGTACAACGAATGTGAGGAGTGTTAATACCTTCCCCTTGTATAACTGACTTTTGAACCCTAATTTGGTTGCGAAGACCATTTGTCGTTGTTTGTGGGTTTTATCAATATTTTCCCTTTCCTTTTGGAATGAATAAAACTTGGCAGTAACTTTATTGTATTCTGAGCGTACAACGCGCTCAGGTAATTTTCGCGTCGTGACAGTTGGCGACTTTACTGGGGAGCCTTCCTTAAAGAGAGTCCATACTATTAATACCATGGTTTTGTGATTGGCTAAATTTTGGAAAAACATGGTTTTTCATAACAGGTTATCTTGTTATGTGTTTTTCAACCAGATGTCGAAGACAATGTCATGACATCTTGGTCTGGTGCAGCAAGTGCTGCTGTTTGATATTTCTTGACAAGATTTAATTTGATTTTCTGAGATTCCTTTTGGATATATCTCATTTATTTTCGCAAGTCAAGAATATGCAATCTAGAACAAAAGAATCAAATCTCCATCAGCATTAAAAGTTTCTAAATTTGGTTGTTAAGCTAATTTAGGATAAACTTTGACTCGGGGAACCATGACTCTGGGAACCATGTCACTACTACAAAACATCCAGGAGATTTTTCATCATGAAAAATGTCACATAAACTTTGTTTGAAATATTAGCACACATTTCATCAACAGCATCAACCAGCAGCAACATCACCTAACATCAACATCAATACACACATGCATGAACAATCAAACTCCCCCTGAATAGTTGCAAGATCAACCATACAAACACAAACAGCTACTCTCCCAAAATCAGTAGCACATAGTCCTATCACAATGCTATATCAATATTTTAAAACATGTGATGTAACATTAGGACACAAAGCACATCAACACTTTACTCCCCTTTTTTAGCCAAAATCTTGACAAAAACTTGAGTAAATGTACACAAACAGCAGGAAACACAGACTGCATACAAAATCAGTTAAAAATAGATAGGCTTATTACTGCCCCTGTCACACAAAACCAGTTCTAGGCACAAAGAACTAATTATCCTCACAATGTGGAAGAAGAAACTTTTCTGGAAGCACAAGAAAACCAGCCCAAAAAATCACCAGACCAGAACTGAGGAAAACCCAAACGACCTGCATGAGCTATCCAAGTTCACACATCTAAGACTCATCTCCTTAGAACAATACACATGAGCTATGCAAGTTCACACATAAACAAAATGTCATAACAGCTGGTTCAACATCTCTACACACCAGAAAACACAACAACATCATACAAGCATGAGAGACCCTTAAACAGTTGCAGGACCAACACACTTTGACACTATTACTCCCCATGCAAATGACCTTCTTCACTTCTTACTTTTAAGCAGTTATACGAGACATACCACTGATATGGATACCTTGGTTGCTAAAAAAAATTCTTTTGAGTTCAGCCTCCTCTAAATTAGCATTTTTATCCCCCTTATCTTCCAGCTCACTAAGATTTATAGAATCATCCTTATGCCAAGATTTATTTCATTTTGAAACTTAGGTTAGAATGACTGGTTCTTTAAATAAAGAGATTACCTTTCTTGTATAAAAGAGTCATTCAATGGGAGCATTTCTGAAGCAAGTGTAGTTACTCTTATTATTAATACACCACTCACCACAGGAGAGAGACACTCTCTTTTTCTTATACTTTTCCCTAGCCTTGACTACTGGGAAAACAAAAATTCTAGTTGACACAGTCTAGGCTAACCATAACCATAGTTAACTGGACAGTAAAGTTTGCACGCCTCCTATACTGATTCCATATCAGAGAAATTTACCAAACACACCCTTCAAGATTTCAATTGACTTGCATTTAAGGACTGACAAGGTCCAACTCATAATATCATCCCAGTGATCCCAAGCTAAGGAGAACACATTTTCTTGTAGCAAGATCACTAACAAAACTTAGACCATTATCAACGAGCTTTATCAAGTCAACCGTGAAAACTTGATTACTCAGACTGTAACCAACATGCCATAGTTCAATGTCATAACATCTTCTTTGGTATTGCATTTAGAAGTATAAGGTGTAATAGTTTCCTTCAGCATAATGATTATCCTTAGTAAAGAATAGGATACAAATGGACCTTTACTGATTTAGGTGACCAAATTGATTTCCACGAACAATCATCTCCTATTAACACCAACATCACCAGATTTGTCTTTGTAAAATCATAGGGTTCCAGACTTTAATATCCTAGTCAAAGTCACCTTAAATTCTGAATACGAGATATTATCATACTTGACTTTATCAGCCAATCCTCTGAATAAAACTCCCGAACTCTAGCTAACTTGAGAAATTTATGATTTATATCATGCAGCTATTCATAGTCTTCTAACTTGGAGACTCAGCTTCCTGAGATGTTGTTACAATGTTTGATTCAACATCCTTTTCTCCCTTAATGACAATAATATCTCTATAAATTTTACTAACAGTAGTGAAGCTCAGAGATATTCATTAAGTATGGTCAGAACCTATAAAGATATTTGAAGACTTCAAAGATGTCTGACTTTTCCATGCCGTAGATCACCCAGTTTCAAGCAATATTCAAGCATATAGATATACTTCTATTCACCATTTGGAACCCAACTTTCCTTTGATAAAGAAATTTTGATAACTTACAAAAATATGATGAGGTTCACAAGAGGAAGTTCTAGAAAGATAACAACAGACTGATGTTGCAACCTCTGTTGTGACATCTTTACCTATACTTCCTTGGATACTCAGGATAGATTATAATGGCCAACATCCTTATCTCAACTTCATTCTTCCCATTAGTGGTCACTTATTTACAATAAGACTTTGATCACACCAACTTAAATAATTCATCATACTAGACGTCAATCCTTTATACAAGGAGAACAACATATAAACATGAGACTCCATAGCTATTCAGTTCTTCAGCACCTTCATCTATATCTTTGGCAGCATCACCAAAGAGAACAATTGGTAAATGATACAAGCTATTCACCAAAAACTTCCTTGATGAAAAACTTTTTCACTTTTGATTCACAAAATTAGAAAGAATCAGCTAGCTCTTCATCATAGGATACTCCTTCAACAGAAACCATATGATAATACTCTCCCTTTTATCTTACTCCCAGCTAATGATGACTTAACTTAAACACACACTAACACCTTCAAGACAAATCTGTTGATAAGAGACATGAGAATCATCCAAACCAGCTTATCTCTTAACACATCTTCTTTAAAAAGCTGAAAGCAATTGATATAACCAGAGAATTCATGAGAAGTCATGAATCGTTTTCATCATATTTCTTCTTCAATCAGCTCAATCTTATTCTAGCTTCCAAGAATAATTATTTCTTTTAGCAATAATACCAGAAGCACAAACTTTGAATCATCAGAGATATTCTATCATAGGCATATGCAGCAGAAGACAAAATGAAAAATAGCCTCAACATATTCCATGCAAGATGTCAGAACATCTTGTAGAACAAAATGCATAGACAACCATCAATAGTTGTCACATTAATATTACACCCATCAGTAGTTGTAACGGTATTAACATATAAACAACCATCATTAGTTATTGTATTAGCAACACAACCATCAGTAGTTGTAATAAAGACAACCATCAGTAATTGTCAACTACAACAGAAGCATAAACAACAACCATAAGTAGTAGTAACCAGACCATCAAACAACCATCGGTAGTTGTTTTTTGATTCCAAGAAGGCCATTATCCTAGCCTTCAAATCTCTAAATAGTACTAGAAAATACCTAAAGATCACCAATGATATACATGGTGCCCGCTCTGATACCAATTGAAATTTTGGCATTACATAACATGGAAGAATTGTTGTTACAATCATCAAAAGATGATGTCGTGACTGATGTTACAACATCTGTCACAAACTATGCAGCAATATCAAAGTGATAAATTTTGCAGAAATATAAATGCATAATGATAAAGAACATAACAATATGTTAACCCAGTTCAGTGCTAACACACCTACTTTGGGGGATACCAAGCCAGGAAGGAAATCCACTATTAGTAGTACTAGTTCAAGCTAAACTCCTATGTTTACAACTTATCTCCTAATCCCTACCCAATGCAACTTCTACCTAGGTCCTCCATATATATGAGAAATCACCATCTCACTTCCAATCATCGAAGTGATAAAACTCCCAATCACATGGAAAACAATTCTAGTCCCAGGAACCGTTAGGAAATACACACTCCCCAATTACAACCAAAAGACAATCCAAATCCCAAGAACTTCCAGGAAGAGCATACTTCCTAATTAAATATACATAGTTAAAACTCTTAAATACAAACAATACTTGGGTTGCTTAAAAGGTTACACCAAGAACAATACTCAACTCTTACTTCACAACTTCTAGGAGAACAATGCTCAACTCATTACCTAAAGGTTTCCGAGTGAAAAAAAACATCTACCACAAGTATCAAAAGACACAAGGGTGACTTACAGTCATAAGAACACACACGACTCTCAAAACGGCAAAACCTTATTCTAATACCAAAAGGAACTAACAAGAACTCAATTTCCCTAGGTCTCAGTCTTCCTTTTATAAGATTCAGCTATCCATGGGATTCAAAGTCTCTGCCCAATAATTCCTTAATCCATGCGCTGATTGTTGTAGAGAATATCTCCTAAAATCTTGGAGAAAATCTTCAAGTATCCTAAATTAGCTTAACAACCAAATTTAGAAACTTTTAATGCTGATGGAGATTTGATTATTTTGTTCCAGATTGAATATTCTTGACCTGCAAAAATAACAGAGATATATCCAAAAGGAATCTCAGAAAATCAAATCAAATCTTGTCAAGAAATATCAAACAACAACACTTACTGCACCATACCAAGATGTCATGACATTGTCTTTGACATCTGGTTGAAAAAAACATAACAACACAACCTTTTATGAAAAAAAATTGTGTTTTGCCAAAATTTAGCCAATCACGAAACCATGGTATTAAGAGTTTCTCATTCATCATGGTTGGAACATTCTGATTATTGGCACTTTGTGAGGAAAGACTATACACCCGAGTCCGAGAGACACCTAAGATAGGATGGTGGTTTAATATTAACTAGCTTGACATTATGTCTCGTTGGGTTGGTGCGAATACCCCGCCTAGAGTAGACCCTTTGAGAGGACAACATCATTTATCAAGTTAATTATTTAAATGACGTTGTTTTCAGTTTGGGTCTATGACTCTAGGGACCTTTAGAAAAACCCTAAACTGATGGATTTTAGGAATGATGGTTTAGCGCTAAATTTCTAGATGTAACTATTTAGTTCGGTTAGTTTGAAGACTTCACTCAGAATAGACTCCCTTGGAAATGTGGTTAGCTAGCAAGTTATTGGTTGAGATGACAATATTTTCAAGGATAATCCATGACTCTGGGAACCATGTCATCACTACAAAATGCGCAAACAATAACACCATATTAACAACATATTCATATACATCATTGTAATAGGTTAATATTTTCGTGCACAGTGATTAGCTGGATTTATTAACATTAATTTAATGACAGTTGTCTTAAAACACCATAGTAATAAAGGATGTGTATCAAGCTTCGATTCCCAGCAAATACATTTATTTTCCAATTTTTTAGAGTACATTAAGCCTTGTGTCACTTAAGTCCATTATTTAAAAAATAAACTGTAAATGTTTTAACAATGGTGAAGTAAACCAACCGTTATTAGAGGACTTAAGTTTTCACTACGGTTGTGTTGTCCAACTGTGATTAAAGGGTTTTTTGATAAATTAAAAAAAAACATAATTTATATTTCTTTCATTAGACGCCCTAGGAGGACAAGCGAGCTAGAGACGACAATGATGGCGTAATCTTTACCCTTTTCATATCCATTCATTTGGAGCTCAAATCTTCACCCTCTTCGTTCATTTGATTCTTCAACTTCGAAGTATGTTACTCTTCAATATCTTCATTCCTTTTTTCTTGATTTATGTTGTATATGCTCAAATCTTCACGCTCTTTGTTCATTTGGTTCTTCAGCTTCGAAGTACGATACTGTTGTACCCCAAAATTTTCCCTCTCATTTATCAAGATTTTCCTCACAAGACTTCTTGGACTCAAAACAAGGTTAAAGTTTTGGTCAGCTCAAAACCTCATCTTGCACTGATAACCTGAAATTAGGGTTTGAGTTTGCACAAGGATTTATGGACCATCAATGCTTCATGTGACTTTCATACACCATCTTGGACCCCCTAAGATTGCTCATGTTAAGTTTCAAGCCTTGAATCACATTTTTTCATTCAATTGGACAGTTGACCTAAAAATCAATTGTATTGGGGAAAAAGTCAACCATGGCCAATTTATAGTCAAACTTCATAATTTTTGATCCAAAACAACATTTTAGACTCATATGTACCATTTTATCAAGTTTGGATCACAACTCCTCAAGAAATTTGATCAAACCATCAAAAGGGCAAAATGGTCAAAATTAGGGTTTTGACTGAGAAAGGGCAATTTATGATTTTTAACCTAGCCAATGACCAATTAGGTTCAAGAATGATTTCAAGGACTCAATGGCATCACCTTTACCTAATTATATGGTTTAAAAGATCTCAAGTTCATTGGATTGACAAATGAATTTTCTAGTCAACTGATCAAAAGTCAACTGTACACTGAAAAGTCAAACTTTGACTTTTTGGTCAAAATCAAGTGCCAAAGATCATAATTCATCAAGATATGTCAAAATGTTAAACTTGTTGACCAAGAAAACCAAATTTGAAAATTAGGGTTTTGAATTTGAAAAATTTCATAACTTGGAATTTTTCTAAGTATGGAAATTTTCTTATTTTTTCCCAACTTTTCCCAACTTTTTCACCATGATGCAATTTGATTCAAAGAAAACTTCCAACATGAAAGTTGTAGTCCTCCATGAAATATAAAACTTTTATTCACAAAGTTTTCCCAAAAGATGCTTGGATCTCAAGTTATGAATTTATGAATAGAGGTCCATAAGCTAAAGGACTTAGTGAAAATTTGCCCTAATTTAGGCAGGTTTTTGACCCAACTTCATGGATATTTTTCACCTAGTTCCAAGAGGTATCTCAAAACTAATTTCAAATATGGATTATATAGCACATTGCAAGCTTTATAAAATGTCCAAGAACTCTCCAAGATCATTTGTGGTTAGGGAGAATCGAAGAAGAGAAATTGGCATTTTGTCACTTTTGATCAAGCCATTTTTACAAAGTGTCAAGTTGCAAATCTGATCAAGGATGCTTGTACCTTGCATTACAGGTCCTAAACTCATTCTACACTCCATAATTAAATGCAAACTCAGAGGATAAGGGCTTTATCTTTTCTTTTGGAGCATTGTACAAGAAATAATTCCATAAATGGCCAAAAGTTCACAATGCCATTTTCATAAAGCAAGCTTTTTACAACTTTATCAACCTTGAGCCATGGACCTGTTCCTTTGGTGCAGGAAATTTCCACAGATCACAAGAAATGTACACTAACTCTTTGCAGCCCTAAAACTAGCCAGTACAAGCATGTTGCACAAGTCATCTCACTTTCCTTAAAATGCAAGAAAAGGATCCAATGGACCCTTTTCTTTGGTTTATGGCATGGAGGTTGTTTTACCTATCGAGGTTCAGATCCCCTCTTTAAGAATCATAAAGGATGCAGGTTTGAGTGAAGACGATTGAATTCAAACCCGACTTGATCAGTTGAACTTCATTTACTAGAAGAGACTTACTGCTGTTTTCCATGGTCAGACGTATCAAAAACGGATGATCAAGGCTTTCAACAAGAAAGTCAGATGCCAGATATATCAAGTTGGAGATCTAGTGATCAAGTGCATTATCTTGCCACAAAGTGATCCCAAGGGTAAATGGACTCCTACCTACGAATAACCATTTGTAATCAAAAACATCTTTTTTGGTGGGGCAATGATCTTAACCACCATGGACGGTGACGGCCTGCCACACCCTGCGAATGCAGACATAGTCAAAAGATACTACACATAAAAGACCCGCTAGGTTGACACACCTAGGAAAAACAAGGGCATCCCGGCGAACCAAAAAGGTTCGGGCAAAAGTTAGGGATAAATAAAAAATCTGTACACCCGACAAGTTGAAAACCCGAAAGGGATACTTGGGCAAAAAAGGGTTTCCCAATGGATCGAAAACCCGAAAGGGTGGTCCAGGCAAAAGTTAGGGAATTAAAGCGTATGACTATATCTCGTCGGATCACTTTAAGGACAATCTCTTCATAAGACGAACCTAGAGCTTCTGATCAATCCAATCATCTTCGGACGAAGCAACGAATGGACAAGATATTCAGAGATATGAAGGCTATAGCAGAATGGGAACCCCATGGGATTTTTTACACATAGCTATCTTTCTTTGTATAAATTTTTCTCAATCTTTGTGACACCATCCTCTTGCTAGGATGTCTGTCTCCTTTGTACAAAATACTTATTCAAAGTAAATACAAAGATATCTCTTTAAAGTGCAGAAAACCATTTTGTCTTTTTCCTTTTACACTTGTGTTTTATTTGCAAAAACGTCCAATGATTCATTAATGAACATATGCATTTGAACATAATTATTGTTTACAAATAAACGGAAATGAACAAGAACAATTACTGATAGGTTAAAAGAATAGGAAAACGTCTTTAGGCTATTCCATGAGTACGTCATAAAGATCCCCGGCATAACCAAAACTTTGAACTACAGATCCCCAACGGAGTTGAAACTTTCAATCCCCAGCGGAGTCATAATTTCCAACTATCAATCCCCAATGGAGACCATCCAGTTTCTCCAAATTCCCCAGTAAGTTATTCTGAAGCCTGAAAACTAACCAGACAACAACTTCTGATAACTCCCCAGTAGATTGGCAGACAACCCAAACTCCTGAACTTTTTCCAAACAGGAATAAGCTTTTCCCCCAGAGTCTTCACCATTCCCCGGAAGGATAGCTTTCTTCCCCACAAAGTTTTCATTGCCCCTCAACAGAATGAAGATTCTCATTCTTAATTCTTAGCAGAAGTCATCAAAGTTCTCTGGATTCTCCAAGCAGATTTCCCAAGCAGTACATGGCATTACTCTCACAACGGAATTTTGTCAATACTCCAATTTCAAGACATGAAGGGTCTCTATATCCCTAGTGAAGTCACCAAGGATTTATTATCCTCAGCAGTCAAGGATTTTATTATCCCTAGCTGTCAAGGATTTATTTTCCTCAACAATACAACTAATCAGCTTGCATGCGTTTACATTACATCCATATATCATAAACATTGATAAAGCACATTTATTGCATCATACATTTCATGCAACGTAACTTTGTGTTTCAGCTAACGTTTTACCCTTTTCAGGATAAGATTAACAACTATCTTTAACAAACGTTCAAAAGATTTCAGATACAGTACATATACGCTCCAGACACGGATGCCATTCTGATACTCATTCCGATTTCAACTTCAGATACAGTAAAGATAAACTCCAGACACGAAAGTCATTCTGTTACTCATTCAGAAGTCAAAGTCAAGATACAGTTCATATATGCTCCAGACAAGGATGCCATTCTGATACTCATTCAGATTTCAACTTCAGATACAGTACAGATACGCTCCAGACACGGTTGCCATTCTGTCACTTGTTCTGATTTTTCCCAGCTTAGATACGCTCCAGAAATGGTTGCCATTCTGTCACTCATTCAGATTACTTATTCAGATTCTCACAGTTCAGATATGCTCTAGATACAGTTGCCATTCTATCACTTATTCAGAGTCAAGTTCAAGATACAGCTCAGATACGTTCCAGATACGGATACCATTCCGATGCTCATTCTTCTGATTTACAATAAACATTCTTGGATGGAATCTACAAGCCCATCTCCAATAAGATTCTATCACCTCTCCAAATGGCATCTTTAAGCCCATTCCCTTAACTACACTTTGACGAGTGCAAATTTACAAGCACTCTAGTGTCCAATCATCTTTTACCTTCGAGTCACGAACGACAAAACTCGCCAATCTAGCTCTTCAGGTTCAAGAAGATTAAACAGGGGCAGCTGTTGTACCCCAAAATTTTCCCTCTCATTTATCAAGATTTTCCTCACAAGACTTCTTGGACTCAAGACAAGGTTATGGTTTTGGCAGCTCAAAACCTCATCTTGCACTGATAACCTGAAATTGGGGTTTGAGTTTGCCCAAGGATTTTTGGACCATCAATGCTTCATGTGACTTTCATACACCATCTTGGACCCCTAAGATTACTCATATTAAGTTTCAAGCCTTGAATCACATTTTTTGCTCAATTAATTGGGCAATTGACCTAAAAATCAGCTGTATTGGGGAAAAAGTCAACCATGGAAAATTTAGAGTCAAACTTCATAATTTTTGATCCACAAAAACATTTTAGACTCATACGTACCATTTGATCAAGTTTGGATCACAACTCCTCAAGAAATTTGATCAAACCATCAAAAGAGCAAAATGGTCAAAATTAGGGTTTTAACTGAGAAAGGGCAATTTCTGATTTTTAACCTAGCCAATGACCAATTGGGTTCAAGCATGATTTCAAGGACCCAATGGCATCATCTTGACCTAATTATATGGTTTAAAAGATCTCAAGTTCATTGGATTGACAGATGATTTTTCCAGTCAACTGATTAAAAGTCAACTTTACACTGAAAAGTCAAACTTTGTGTTTTTGGTCAAAATCAAGTGCCAAAGATCATAATTCATCAAGATATGTCAAAATGTGAAACTTGTTGACCAAGAAAACCAATTTTGAAAATTAGGGTTTTGAATTTGAAAAATTTCATAACTTAGAACTTTTCTAAGTATTGAAAATTTCTTATTTTTTCCCAACTTTTCACATATTTTTCACCATGATGCAATTTGATTCAAAGAAAACTTCCAACATGAAAGTTGTAGTCCTCCATGAAATCTTCAACTTTTATTCACAGATTTTTCCCAAAAGATTCTTGGATCTCAAGTTATGAATTTCTGAATAGAGGTCCATAAGCTAAAGGACTTAGTGAAAATTTGCCCTAATTTAGGCAGGTTTTTGACCCAACTTGATGGACATTTTTCACCTAGTTCAAAGAGGTATCTCAAAATGAATTTCAAATATGGATTATAGAGCACATTTCAAGCTTTCTAAAATGTCCAAGAACTCTCTAAGATCATTTGTGGTTATGGAGAATCGAAGAAGAGAAATTGGCATTTTGTCACTTTTGATCAAGCCATTTTTACAAAGTGTCAAGTTGCAAATCTGATCAAGGATGCTTGTACCTTGCATTACAGGTCCTAAACTCATTCTACACTCCATAATTAAATGCAAACTCATAGGATAAGGGCTTTATCTTTTCTTTTGGATCATTGTACAAGAAATAATTACATAAATGGCCAAAAGTTCACAATGCCATTTTCATAAAGCAAGCTTTTTGCAACTTTATCAACCTTGAGCCATGGACCTCTTCCTTTGGTGCAGGAAATTTCCACAGATCACAAGCAATGTACAACAACTCTTTGCAGCCCTAAAACTAGCCAGTACAAGCATGTTGCACAAGTCATCTCACTTTTCTTAAAATGCAAGAAAGTTGGCCAAAAGTTCAGAACTTGTACAAGCTGATAAAGAGTGGACTTTGTGTCATTTTATAGATATTCACAAATTTATCACAAGCCAGGACACAAATTCATAACCTCTGAAACTCTCCAAAACACAAAAAACTTCATTTTTCTGCCCAAACATCCAGTTTCTGCAAAATCATCACAAGCTCATTATTTGCTCGTGCGTTTTTCCTTTTAACATTTCAAACACCTTCCATATATCTTACCAAAGCTATCCAAGCCCTTGCCCTGGTTCTGTAAGCTCTATTTCAGCCATTTCCATTTTCAAATTTGGAGGTTGCAGCTTGACTTCTACAGAGAGTTTCAGCCACCCACAAAGCAAGCTAAGCATTGGAATAGCTTGAGGGAACTTCAAGGAAGCTCACATGATCCTCAGGCCTCACTCAAAGTCCCCACATTGTCATATCCAAATCCAGCTGAAGGAGGTATTTTTCAAAACTCCATCTCTCTATTTAGGCATCCTCAAGCCATGATTTATGAAGAAAAAATGTAGCCCTTATCTTGGTGAAGCTGTACATATGCATACTTGCCATTTATATTAACCATGCTGTGAGAATTTAAAGCTTGAAGTTCATGAAATAATTAGGTCACGAATTAGGGATGATTAAATTCTCTCTAATCTTTGAGAGTTAGGTTACAAATTTTATATCATTGGAATCGTGAGATTACAAGCTACATGTTTTATGTTATGGGTTTTTGTTTTTATGCAAGCAATAGAAAGATACAAGTTTGTACATGATGCGCGCGCAGAGCTGAAGGACAGGGATGAAGATGACTGGCCTTGGGCTTTTTGGCGCGCTGGGCTGTTTTTGTTTTTACTTTTCACACCCCCGTGACCACTATTTGTACCCCCTGACCTATTTTGTTATATTTTTTCATATTTTCTCATATTTTTATGTTTATTGATTTTAATAATTTTTTCTGAATATTAAAAAATCACAAGAATAATTTCTTAATTTTTTGTAATTTTATTTTATTTTTTATTATTTTTTTTACATAGAAAATAGCTTATTAGAATAAATAGAACTTATTTTCTTATAGTAAATTGTAAATACATTTAATAAATACTATACATTTTTATTTTATTATTTTTACACATAAAATATTTATTTTCATACATATTTTAATTTTTAATGTTTATACATAATATTATCTATTATTTTCTTGTACAAAAAATGGACAAAATATTAATATAGAACATTGTTTTCTTTATATCAAAAAATTAGGGTTTTCCCCTTTCAAAAAATAACAATATTTTTTCTCTTATTTTCTAGGGTTAATTAATTCTATTTTCTCATACAAAAATCAAATACAAAACATTTTTGCATAAATACATATTTATTGCATTTTTAATATTTGTATATTTATTTAATTTGCATATAATTCAATTGGGTTGTAATAGTATTTTAGGGTTTATATTTGTGCAATATCCCCATTCAAAAACTTGTATCCCCCCTCCCATAATAATTGTTGTAATAGTTTAGTTTACTTTTACGCAATTTATCGCATTTATACCATGTTAGTAAACTAGGGTTTGCATGATAAGATAAAAAAACAAATAGAAAAGACCTAATCCAAGACAAATGTATGTAAAATGACACACATTGCACACAAGCACCCTTAGGGTTTCACCCACTTGGTTTCCTAAAACAAACATGGCCATGTTATGCATGCAAAGTATCTTGGCAAAACAATACAAAAATAAAATCATAGTCCCTCGATGACGCTATCAAAAGATTGCCTAAACAAATGATCTTGGTCCCTCAAAAAATGCTAAGATACTTGGCAACATTACTATCATGGTCATACGATGACCCACGCCCGTCCCGTTTAACATCCAAAGATAAGGTTGTTTACCAAAACAATGGTAAATCAACAATGTCAAAGGAATAAAAATGTATAAGAAAGACATTTGAGTAGGTAGATAGCTTCTAAGTTACTTGCTCCATTTTTCAAACAATCCTTGCTATTTTCAAAAACAAGCACATGCACATTTCAAAACATTTCCAAACATCTTTCAAAACATTAAAACATTTTTCAAAAGAAAAACATCTTTGTATACATTCTCACGAACGAGAATCATTACAAAGATTGCCTAAATGACAGCCTCTTTTCAAAATACTTTCAAAATCACACCAAACACAAAGCACCATTTCAAACAATTTCAAAAGCAAAGCAAGTGATCTAAGTAAGTAACTAAGAGCCCATGGAAAACCATGGATGAAAAGGGTGCTAGCACCTTCCCTTTTCATAATCTACCCCCCGAACTCAAGAAAACATCTCAAAGGTCTTTCCTGTGCTTTTTTACCTTTCCTTTGGATAAAATAAAAGTCGATGGCGACTCTTGCTAAACCGCGACATTTGCGACGAAACGCAAAACCTCAAGTCAGTTCTCCCACCGTATCACAGATACTCTTCAACATCTTTATTTGCTTACGTGCATAAGATTTTTCAGCTTCGAAGTATGGCATTCTTCAACATCTTCGTTCCTTTTTTCTTTTTTTATGTTGTATATGCTCACGTCAGTATGAGAGTACATTTTTCATATGCTTTATGTTTATATTTGCATATGAATATGCTTTAATTTTTGGATTAGATTTTGGTGTGTCATTCACATTATTATACGTGTATAAATTTCAGAAGTTTTTATGGATCGTAGTTGGATGAAAGATGATATATTAGGTCCGCTTTATGAGAACATAGTTCTTGAATTCCTTGAATATGTTGATATGCATTTTCCCAAAAATAATGATATCTTTTATTGTCCTTATGTTGTTTGCACGGATATCAATAAGGGTACAAAGGAAGAAATTTTCCATCATCTTTGTTGTGATGGTATATGTCAAAATGATATAATATGGACGCGGCCTGGTGAGATGGATAAAGAGAAAATTCGGGCGTCACAAAGTGGGTGAAGATGAATATATGGAATATTAACCAGAGGTTATGTTCCGTGATATTGGGGAATCTTCTTTTAAGAATGCTCATATTTATGATACTTTATATAGTGATAAAGACACCCCTTTATATAAGGGATGCACAAATTTTACATGATTATCGGCGGTGTTAAAGTTGTTTAATCTGAAGGGAAAAAAAGGATGGTCGAATAAAAGTTTCACGGAATTACTTGAATTGCTAAAGCAAATGTTACCAGAAGATAACAAATTGTCGGGTCGTTGCTATGAGGCTAAGAAGATATTGTGTCCAATGGATCTAAAGTATATCAAAATACATGCTTTCCCTAATGATTGCATATTATACATGAAAATGTATGAAGACTTGTATCAATGTATGAAATGTGATGTGTTGTGTTACAAGATAAAGGCCAATAATGGTAATGACAATGACCATGACAATGTTAGTAGGAAGCATCCTTCTAATAAAGTGTTATGATACTTTCCAATAATTTCACTATTTAAGATACTTTTTTCTAATTCGAATGTCGCAAGGAATCTTAGATTACATGCAGATGAAAGGACTCGTGATGGAAACATTCACCATGTAGCTGATTCATTGCAATGGAAGAAAATTGTTTCGTTGTTTCCGAATTTTAGAGTTGAGCCAAGAAACCTTAGGCTTGGGCTTGCCACTGATGGAATGAACCCCTTTGGTAATCTGAGCAGTAATCATTCTCCATGGTCTGTTCTTCTTACTATTTAGAACCTATCTCCTTGGTTGTGCATGAAGCTCAAGTATATATTGTTAAGTATGATGATTTCTGGACCATGACAACCTGATAACGACATATATGTTTATCTAAGTCCATTAATTAATGATTTAAGACTCTGGTGGAATGAAGGCGTTGAAGTTGACGATGCATATTCTGGGGGAAATTTAAGACGCGTGCAATGTTATTTTGCACAATCAACGACTTTCTTGCTTACGGTAACTTGGCTGGATATAGTGTCAAAGGACATAAAGCGTGTCCTATACATGAAGATGGTACTTGTTGTTAATAACTTGAGTTTGGAAAAAAGATCGTTTACCTCGGGCATCAAAAATTTCTAAAACTCAGTTATCCTTATCGTAGATTGTGGAAGGATTTTAATGGAGAGCAAGAGTTTGATGAGGATCCTAAACCTTTAACCGAGGATGAAGTTTATCAATGGCATAAACACATTAATTTTTTCTTTGGGAAGAGAGAAAAAGAAGCGACAGTTGCAAAAAATATATGGAAAAAGGGGTCCATGTTTTTTATCTTCATTATTAGTCAAGTCTTAATGTTAGACATTGTCTTGATGTGATGCACATGGAGAAAAATGTGTGTGATAGTTTGATTGGCACACTTCTAAATATTCCAAGCAAGACTAAAGATAGTAAGACTTTCCATATTGATATGGAGGCGATGGGTATACGAAAACAGTTGCCTCCAACAGATAAAGGAAAAAAGAACTTATTTGCCTCCAGCATGTCACACTCTACCTAAAAACGAAAAGAAAATTTTCTGCGAGTGTTGGCAATGTATTAAAGTTCCACAACATTACTCATCAAATATCAAGAAACTTGTATCAATGAAAGATCCCAAGTTAACTGGTTTAAAATCTCATGATTGTCATGTATTGATGCAACAACTTCAACCAGTGGCTATCCGTGGTGGATCCTACCAAAAAATGTGAGAGTAATTATAATGAGATTGTGCTTATTCTTCAATGTCATATGTAACAAAGTTCTTGATTTAAAAAAATTAGATGAGTTAGAAGGTGTGGCTGCCATAATTTTTTGACATTATGGTTCACTTACTTTTTCATCTAGTCAGAGAAATCAGAATCTGTGGTCTAGTTTATTTAAGGTAGATATATCCAATAGAGCGATATATAAAGATATTTAAAGGATATACAAAGAATCATCACCGACCAAAAGCATCAATTGTTTAAAGGTACATCACTGAAGAAGTTGTTGAGTTTTATACAAACTATTTGTCGGATGCAGATTCTATAGGAATTCTAAAGTCTCGTCATGCTGACATAAACATAAGAGGTATTCAAGGTCTAAATGTTAAGTCAATGTCTCATGATGTAGTTATTAAAGTACATTTCTATATATTGAATAATATAAATGAAGTTCAAACTTTCATAGATACTAATAAAAGACTTTTGAGGAAAAAATATCCCCGAATGAGTGACAAGTTGTTGTTGCTAGAGCATAACAAGAGATTCATAGATCGGTTTAATAAAAGTGTATCTAATGATCGTAGTGCATCCGAGATACTTAAATGGTTGTTGTACGAGCCAAAAGTTTTTTTCATTACATGGACTGCATACGACATTGGTCATTATACCTTTTATACAAAATTAAAAGATGATTGTAGCACAACGCAAAATAGTGGGGTTATGGTTGAAGCTGAATCAATGTATTTCTCTAGTTCAAAAGATAAGAATCATGTATTGGCAACTAGCACATTTTATGGTGTCATTGATGAAATTTTGGAGATTGATTATGTTATTTTCAAAGTGGCTTTATTTAAATTCAAGTGGGTTCCCAATAATAGTAATGGTATACACATTGTTGACTTAAGGTTTTATCCGAGTCGACCTTGGCAAGGAATCTTTTATGACCAAACCATTCATCATGGATTCTCAAGAAAAACAAGTTTTCTATGTTACCGACCATGGATATATCAGGGAAATGGTCAATCATTCTCCAAGGAAAACACATTTCTGTTAATGATGAAAGTCTTGATATTCCGTCTAGACCTTCTTACACAACACAAGTTCCTACCTCATATAATGAAGTTGATGGAGATGTTGTGCATGCTATTCGAATCGATCATGAAGAAGGCATATTGTAAAATCAATATGTACGTAATTTATTATTTATTCATAATATATTAATTTTATGTTATAGTTTCTAAGTATTTTTACTAACAAGTATAATTATTTGAAATCATAGGTCTTTAGAGTCAACACACCAAGAGACAAGAAACCAAGAGATAAGACACCAAGAGACAAGAAACCAAAACACCAAGTTACAATTATGTGATGTTATGTAATGTGTAAACTGGAATTCTGGTTGTCAAATCTCGAATGTCCTAAGAGATATTGAGATACCGGATCTGACATCAACACAGAACAACAAGATGTATGAACAAAAATAAACAGTGCTGAATATAAAGAACATACAAATATGTTTACTCAGTTCGGAAAAACTTTCATACCCTGGGGGCTACCAAGCCAGGGACGAAATTAGCTAGATAGTATTAATTTGTTGACCTCATAACAAATATCCCAGTTTAAAGCCTACGCACTTCATCACTACCCTTTGTGTATCTTCTACCTAAGACATACCTAGGTATGAGGCCCTCCTCAAATCCCTCTTCAATTACACCCAGCAATTGGAGAAACTCTAAAGACAAGTAGAGAACAAGATCGGAAGTCACTCTTCCAAGACAAATAAAACACAATACTTAAAAGTTTATGAGAATTGACACATAAATACTCAATGCTTAACAACTTATGAGCATCTAACACACAAATGTTAAATGCTTAAAAGCTTATGAACATTTGACATAAACTTACAACCCAATAATAAGGATTCTAAAACCATAACATAACACACACGTAAGATCCATCTAATACTAGGTATACACCAGTCTATTTATAACATTATTTTGGACTTGGTTGGGCTTCAAAACTGCAACAGTAAGGCTGCACAAGGTCTGCACAAACTTCTCCAAGAAAATAGGTTTTCTATCATAAGTTTCCTAAAATATCTCCATATTTAGACTCTATACATATCTTCGAAAACCAACATAAAATATTCTGATTTGTCAATCTTGGACGCCACATAAGCTAACTAAATATTCCCTAAATTTTGAGTATCTAACAAATCAATTGAGTTATAACAGTCAGCTGCTGCAGATGCAATGCCCTATCTTCTGGTTGGGACATCTTATACGACATGTTGAAAACTGCAAGTTGGAACTTCTTGTTTAACATGTTACTGGGAAGTTAGTTTTACCAAAATGTATGCCAATCATAATTTCAGAGAAATAACAATATCCCTCTTTGCCACATTTTAGTTAAAACACCCAAATAAACATTGCACAAGAACACATCATAAATTATTCTTAAACATAAATCAAATACACACATCATAGGTACAACAACGGAAAAACAGAAGCAAGATTAGCAGCACACAAATCAGCAGCACACAAATCACAAACATAGTTAGCAGTTAGTTGATCCACTAACACAACTGCAACAACAAATAGAGAATCTAAGTTCTCAACACCATGATGTCAAGATATCCTATATGATATCTCTTCAGAACAACCCAATCAAAATAGCAGGGCCTCCCCCTCAAGACCTGCTATCACTACAGAGAATCATAAATCATAAAATTCTCCCCATCTGTTAGTACCAGCTCAGCTCTAGCACCCTCAGTGTCATACTAATCCATATTTTTAGCCATAATATGACAAAGGTAAGTAGACAGTATTAGCAACAAAAAATTTCAGCACCTAAATTTTAAGAATCAGGGTGCAAAAACTAAAAATATTCCGGGCATTTAACCTTTACAAAATGATAAATTGAAATACAATAAAACAAGGAAAAAAAATGAAGAAGGTAACAAACTTCATGCAATAGCAACACCAGTATCACCATCCTCTTCAGAACCAGAGTTATCACTATCTCCATCAGCTACATCACTTGCAGAAGCATCACCATCAGATGTGTTTGCATCAGACACATCATTTTCGGATGCACATTTTCCTTTAGATTCATCACCATCAACAATATCACTAATGAAAGATTTACTAGCATCATAAGCACTACCAACATCAAACTTACTTTTGTTAGCAAAGTGATCAACAACCTGTTAAGTTTTCTTAGCATCTTCCTCCTCCAAGGCTTTAATTAAAACTTCAAGCTTGATCTTCCTAGCTGTGTTGGTCCTGATGGAGTCCTCCATCTCTCTATAAGTCTCCTTCAAATGAGAAATGATTCCTTCTCTAGACGTTAAAATTCCAGGCACCTATGAAGATGTCACAAGAAAATATGGAATATGTGTTCCACCAAACTGTTTGTGACACAGAGATAAAGGAGTTCCCCTTTTCTTCATATTTTTAGTATTCAAAAGGATACCAGGATGTTGCTCCAAGATTATACCACAGATAAGAGAGGGAAATCATATTGGCCTCTTCACTTCAGTTGAAGCTCCTAGCTTCAAAATTTGTTTAAATATGTAATCTCTAAAGTCCAATGGTATCTTTTTACCCACCGCACAGATAAACCTACCAAGTCCAGTTGAAATGGTAGAGGTCTGTTGTCTGGGTACCCAATTTATAATATCAATTCTATGAAGGATATCATACTTAACATTGAGTCATCCATCTGACAACTTCCCATTATTTGGCTAGTGCTTCACTTGGCCGCTAGTTATTTCATTGCAAATTTGGTCATCTGAATCTTCCAACTCAGTCTAAGGAACTTCAGACTGGCCTAGAAAAGTGTTGATCATCTTAGGAGAAAAATTCACAACTTTTTTTTCTAACAACCACTTTCCCATAGTTTTTACTTTCCACCTTATCACATTCATAAGGAAAATTCACCAGAAACTCTCTGACCATGTTTTTATAACATTAACCAAAATCAGTGACAATCTTCATTATTCCGATAGCCTTTATGAGCTCCACAACTTCCTGACATTTTTTAAAGTCTTTTCCCAATTATCTTTCCACACCAACTCTCATATGTTCCACGTGCTTCCACTTCTCAACATTCTCTTTGTGCCGAAAGTACACCTTGTCCGCAGAAGCTTTGTGAACACTAGTACATGTCTTCCTTGAGATAAACCTTTTAACAGGAATGATGTCTTGGAAATCTTATTCAACCTCAAAATCAGGGTCACATGAGATAATAGCTTTTTTTTCCTTGTAGGGGCAGAAACTTCCACTTTACTCTATGATCTAACAGGACCAACATAGTTGTTTCTCTTGAAGCTTTTAGAGGAAGTACTCTTCATTTCTTTGGGCTTCCTAGTGGGAGACTTTTCAATCATCACACCCTTTTCTTTTCTTTTATGAAGCCTACTTGCTATTCCAGGAGCCAACCTTTTTGGCAATAGGCTCATCATCATAAGTCAAATCATCAACATTTACAACTACATCAGCCTTTTTCTTACTCCTCCTTTCCTGAGCAATCTGCTAAGGGATAAATTTCCCAGTTCTTGCCCTAACTGTCTCCACAGTACTATTCTCTTTTGTCAAATATGTCAGATCATCTGACAAGACATCTACCCCTGCTTCTCTCAAAACTTTGGTTACAAACCTCCTACATCTCTTATCAAGGTTACTATTGTCATCTTCAAATAGACTTTCATCAACAGTAGTAGGTCCAATAGGGTTCGTCTTTTCAGATTCCTTCGCTAAGTTAACACAAACCCTATTTTTATCAATATTAAAAGAAGAAGACTTACCAAAAGCCCTGACATATTTTGAATCCGACGGTCTTGCTTCCTTTTGTACCCAAAAATTTACCCTCCCATTTTTCAAAGATAGATTGATTGAAGGTGCTCAAGTACTCAAGACTACTCAAAGATTGATCAAATGAACCCTCATCCTAAGAAGTGGTATACAACTAGGTTCTGGTTTCCTTAATAAAAATTGAGATTATAATGCCTCAAGTGAGTTTCATGGTTCCTCATATGCTTCAAAGAATCCCCATATCAAGTTTCAAGCCTTACATCACAAATTTGCTTAGTCAATTGCTCAGATGATTGAAAATCAACTATATTGGATAAAAAGTCAATTATGGTCAACATACAGTCAAACTTCAAGATTTTTGGTCAACATCAATATTTTGAGGTCACATTTATCATTCAATCAAGGGTTGATCAAAACTCATCAAGAAAACACATGATTCATCAAAAGTCAAAAGTTGCTAAATTAGGGTTATCTTTAGGAGAACTCGACTGAACTTTGACCAAGCATAACTTTCACAAGCTTCATCATAAAATTCTCATCCCAAAGCTAATTTTAAAGAAAACTAAATTCTCTACAACTTTGTCTCTCTAAGCTCAATGCCAAAAATGCTTCATTTGAGAGATATGAGCCAAAACATTACAGGTCATTTTAAAAGTCAACAAAAAGATACTTTTTGTCAAAGCAACTTACATCAAGATAAATTCTTAAAATGGAAATATAACAAACATGAAGGTTGTATGGGACATCTCGAGGTTTCCAAAAAGTCAAAGATCACCTTCATATGAGAAAAATTGAGAGAGTTGTGATTGGTACAAGTTGGACAATTTTTAGAAAATGCATGAAATCCAATTTGAGTAAAATTGAATCTTTGGGCTAATGGGCTTATCTTTTGAAGTTCAAATGTGTTCATGACATATTAGGGGACCCCCAAGTCAATTCTTTTATTTTTTATGATTTTTATTTCTTTTATTTGAATTTTTATTCATTTAAATGCAAATTAAATCAAATAAATATTAAGTGGAGGTATAAAGCATAAAAGGCTTTTAGTTCAAATATTTTGGAGGCCCAAGATTACATTAGAGACTATGTGGAATTATTATTTAAAAAAAATAAAAAGATTGTTTTACATGAGGTCCAAGCCCATGTCTTAACCTAATTTTTCCCTCTATATAAGCACAACTCATTCATACACTCAGGACACAAAAAAGCTGTGCAAGAAACAAGGGTTCAAAATCTCTAATTTTGTCCAAAACTAGGGTAAAACTCGAAATCAATTTCCAGACATATTCAAGGCCAAGTAACCATCCAAATCGATTCATGAGACATTACAGAGTAAGTTAGGATCATCCTTGATGATCAAAAGGGCCTGGAATGCGTGTTACATGCATCACCGGTTTTGCATTTACATGAAATTCGTATTTTAATTATGTGGTGTTTTGATATGAGATAACATTTCTAATGTGTTCCTGAGATGTAATAGCACAAATCTGAACCCTTGCATGAGTCCCATGATGCCAGAATCTGCATCACCATGTTTGAACCGTTTTGTGTTATCTTGTTCATATCTCTCTATACAGGATAATTTAGCCAAAACAAACACCACCAATGGATTCACAAGAGTTGATTTAGGGGGTAGGGTTCTTTTTTATCACTAACGTGTGTTATTTCGCAGGTTAGAAAAATCAACTCACCGGAGAAGACGATCGGAGTTAGGGCTCTAGCGCCTCTCTGGTTCATCTGTTTTTGTTTATAATATGTTTATTCATTTCAGTTATGATACCAGATGAAACAGCCACCCCAGTGACAGGAAAGCGCGTGCTAAGGCTTTGGTCTCTAAGGGCGTGGGTTTGATCCCTTCCTTTTGCACCTTTTTTTGTTATTTTCCAATTCATGCAGGTTTTCAACATGTTGTGCAGCGCCCGTATCTCAATATGTTGCCTTCGATGACTATACGATGACCCTTCGCCTGTCCCTTCACTTCCAATGGATAGTGTTGTACCCCAAACATTTCCCTCCCATATTTCTCAATACATTTCAAGTGAGATCCTCAAATTGCTCAAGGAAGTCCAAGGGTTGACCAGACAAACTCTCTCCTAAGGCAGTCTACCTCAAATTAGGGTTCCATTTTGCACCAGGATGTTTGGGTCCAAAGGATCCCAAATGCTCACCATTGTCCTAATATGTTCTCAAGATCATCAATTTCAAGTTTCAAGCCTTGCAGAGGAAGTTTGCTCAGTCAATTGCTCAAAGGCCTGAAAATCGATTATGTTAGGGCAAAAGTCAATTATGGCCCACATACAGTCAAACTTCAAGATTTTTGGTCAACATCCTCATTTTGAAGTATTATTCATCATTTATCAAGGTTTTATCATGATTCCTAAAGGATTGCTCACAATTCATCAAAACCCAAAAGTTGCTAAATTAGGGTTTTGTAGGAAAAGTCAACTCAACTTTGACCAAGCATAACTTTCTCATACTTTATCAAAAATGACCCATCCAAAGATCATTTTGAAGATGATGCAATTCCCTACAATAAATCTTCATCTCCCAAGTTCAAAATATGCACTCACAAGAAGTTATGAATTTTGACATTATAGGTCATTTTGAAAAGTCAACAAAAACACCCTTTTTGTCAAAGCTTCATACATGAACATGGAATACCAAATTGAAATGAGACCAAATGGGATGCTTATAGGACATCTCAATATTTCTAAAAAGTCCAAGAACACATCTCTAGGGTCAAAATTGAAAGAGTTATGAATTGGAAAAGTTAACCCTTTTTGCAAAATTGCCAAAAGTCAAATGTGTCCAAAATTGCATTTTTTGTCAAATGGCCCCAACTTTTTATGCTTGTACTGAGTTTGTAATGTGACCCACGACCCATGATCCTTCCCATTTGTCATTCTTTTATTTTTGTCATTTATTTTGATTTTATTTCAATTAAATCAAATAAAATCAAAATAAAATAATGAAAATATCAAAAACTAATCAAAGCTTGAGATTTTGTGCATGTTTAGGTCTATTATACAGCTGGAGATGGAATCAAATCGTGCAAGATTAATTTGGACACAAAAAGATTGCATTTTGCTTGATTTAGAAAGATTTTGTACAATGATCAAATCATGAATCAATAATCATAATTGGAGACATTTGATACAAGTTTGTAACCCTAATTCCTTCTAGGGTACATAAGGGACAATTGCAGATCAGAAACGAGGGGGTTAGAGGCCGTGAAAGTCAAAAAACAAAGGTGAGTTTTTGGAAAAAAGGTGGGTTTCGAATTCCAGTTTAGAGGACAATTCGAGGCAATCTAAAGCCAGCAATCCATTCCTGGGTGTGGAGTGAAGCCATTCCAATCTCTATCAAGGCAGAAAACCTGCAGAATCGTCAACTACACCTCAAGGTTTTTACCCTCGTAACCCAAACTTGTTTCTTGAATTTTACGTATCTTGAAACTAATTCACTTACATAGACATGTTCATAATCATGCTGAGAATCCTCTTGATAGCCTGGATTTGAGTTTCAGTGTAGGAATGGCCATTTGCCATAGTTAGCGTTCGTAAGCTCCAAATTGGGGAACCCTAGATAGAGGCAAAATTACGCCAAATTAAAGGCATTTTCATTCACTAGGGAGGAAATACAGTTGATATGTGCCCTTGATTGGAATTTCTTTTGCTTGAATTACGTTTTAAAGATTTGCAGGTTTGTAGCTACAGAAAAAAGTCGTCGCTATAGCCTATAGCGACGAATATGACCGTAGGTAAAAGTATCAGGTCAAAAGCAACAGATCAACGAAGGGGACGCTGGCGTGGCTGAAGGGAGTTTGCTGATTGGTTCATTCAAACTCCCAAGGACCCAATTGAGGCGCGCGTGTGACAACTGGGTATAGGCCTGGTTCACCATCATATTATGTTTATTGTATTATATTAACAATTGAATAATTTGGTCCAGTGGAAAGAGTGAAAGAGGTTAAGGCGCTACAATGTGAAAGGGCAGGGGTTCGATCCCTTCCTCTTGCATTTTCCATTTTCTAAAGATTTCTTGCAGGATTCTGTACCCCCCATAAGACCAAGCGTCCACCATGCATCATCAATATCCCACCATCAGATCATCAAAGCTGCAGATCCAAGGCTTCCCAATGGAGGTCCACAATACAACCTAGTCAAGCATGTGCATGGGATCTGGCGTAGTCATCAAAGGCCAGAGTTATTGGGCCCAGAACTGCAAGCCACACCCCCTTTTTACAAAGACACTAGGCCCATTCTTATTCTTTCTTTTTTATTTTCTTTTATTTAATTTAATTTGTTTAAATTATTTTCTAACGCAAATAATTTCTTTTTTCACAAAAAATCATAACATCAAATTTCAAAAATTTAGAATTAGGTTTTTTTTATTTTATCAAACTTAATTTAATGTTAGTTTAATATTTAATTTAGGATTAATTCTACTTTTTCTTATATATTTAAAATCAATTAGAAAATTAGGGTTAGCATGTGATATAATTTTTATTTCTTTCTCAAATAAAATAAAAATACAAAATAGGTCGATTTAATTATTTTTCTTAATTTAAATTAATTAGTAATTAGGTTTTTTTATTTATTTATTTAATTAAACCTTATTTTCTCAAAATAATCAAAAACAACATAAAAAATGATTTTTCTTTTAATTAGGCTTAGTCGGGGTCAAAACCCTAATCGTTTCGATTCATCGCGCGCGCTTATTATTTTTGCAAATATTAATGTAACTGCTTACAGTATGTAATAGTTTAATTAGGATTTTCTTTATTTATCGTTTTTTGCGGGTTTTTTGGCTATGTAATTAATCCCTCCCCCGAAGCCTTATAATAGCGTAGGTTTTATTTCTCGCATTTTAATTCTCGCAAATATTAATTGTTAGATGTATGTTAATAGGATTGTATGACAAGATTGCATGATAATTTAAAATGGCTAGAAAACCCTAATGTGCAAAGATAATAACTGAAATCAAATCACTCGCACATGCGCACTCTTAGGGTATACTCTCACTTCGGTTGCCTTCGTTAAACGGTCATTAAGTATAGGGTGTCTTAGTGGTTGCCCTCTTGTCTAAACAAAGATCAAATGTCCCGTTCAGAAATGTTGCCTCGGAATGGTTGCCTCGGAAATGTTGTCGCGAATATGATCTTAAGACATTAGGGTTATTACTAAGACGTCCTAACATTGCTTTAGTGATTGTACGTCCCTTTAGAATTGATCCTTTCAAGTCCAACGACGGTGCTACCTATTTCTCAATAGTAGGATAGCGTTGTCTAAAGGAAATAAGAACAAAAACAATCTTTTTTGGAGTAGGTAGATGCTAGTAGGTACTTGCTCAAAACAAACCTTTTCACACCAAACACTTTTTTTCATACAAAGTTTTCAAAAACACTTCATAACACTCTTGAAGACAGAAGCAAGGGTTAAAACGAAGTAAAATAAAACTTTTCAAAACACAAACACACAAGCAATTTTTAAAGATGAGCAAGTACCTAAGAGCCCATAGAAAACCATGGATATAAAGGGTGCTAATACCTTCCCTTTCTATAATCTACCCCCCGTACTCAAAATCTCGAAAAAGGAATTTTCTATGCTTTTTTCCTTTCTAGTTGGATAAAATAAAAGTCGGTGGCGACTCTTACTTACTACGACATTTTGCAAATACAAAACGCAAAATGCAAACCAGTATAACAGTCCGTTCTGCCACCGTATCACAGAACTGGCGACTCTGCGAGGGATTAATAAGTGGGGTATACCTTAGGATATATTTAATCATAAATTACTTCTCTTGTTTGTTTTGGTTGCTTTACTTTTAAGGGTTTTATTTGGGAGTTACTATAGATCATAACCCAGATATGGGGACACCTTTTAGATAAGTAGAAATAAACTGTGAGGGAACTGTACAACGTAGACCGATACGGTTGAAGCAATAGCTACGTTGATGTGGCACATTGGTTGGTACTGGTATCCCTTATGGAGAAACGAGGAGAATACGGGGCTGCTATGTGTATCGTTAAGCATCAACTGACCTTAGAACCTTTAATCGACCAACTTGGCCATTAGGAAATAGTGAGATAGCCGGCCTCGGTGTAAAGCTGAGAACTGGTTGATACTCGATGCTACACTCATTGAGATCATACTCTCGAGATAGTTCCGGCCACAAGAAAAGATTGCGTGAGCTGAAACCATGATCGATGGAGGATGGTCAGTGATATTGATAACCTCTAGAACCCGATTAATTTTGCTAGGACAGGTTGAAACCAACTGAACTTCAAGAGGGTAATACCTTTGACCCCATGCAAGCCTTAAACTTAATGGATTTTATGTGACTTGTTTTCCTTTGCCATGCCTGTTATCTTCTATACCTGTTGTTTGTTTTATCATGACATCATGCATCATAACATAGCATGCATACTTCATTATACTAACCATTTCAAAGACCGAGGGGATTTATCTTTATTCTGTTTTGCAGATTATGGCTTCCGTGTGCAGAAACACCATCCGAGTTAACTTTGTGCAAATACCTGCTCAACTCAAAGAGTTAGCCTTAAGAGTTTCTGAGACTTCTTCATTCATTAAGAGACATGGTCAGCTTCTTAGCCTGGTTACTTCAAAATTTGATGAGCAGATGATGAGTGTACTTTTTCAGTTCTTTGATCCTGTGTATTATTGCTTTACCTTTCCAGATTACCAGTTGGTTCCCACTTTGGAAGAGTTTTCTCACTTATTGGGCATATCCATCCTTGAGCAGATGCCCTTCACAGGTATGAAAGAGACTCCTAGACCAGAAGACATTGCCTCAGCTCTGCATCTGAAATGGGATGATGTAGTATCCAATTAGGAAACACGAAGCGGGGTCGAAGGTTTTCTAGCCAAGTTTTTGATAGAGCGGGCTCAGCTATTCTGGGACAGTTTGGATTTTCAGGCTTTTGAAGATATCTTCGCTCTCCTTATCTATGGGTTGGTCCTCTTCCCGAATCCAGATTCCTTTATAGATGTGAATGCGGTTAAGATCTTCCTTTCTCGTAATCTTGTGCTAACTCTACTGGGTGATATCTTGCATGCCCTCTACACTCGTACTATACGAAGAAGAGGGACTCTCATGTGTTGCATTTCGTTGTTGTCGAGGTGGTTTATTTCGCACCTCCCTAAGTTTGTGCTGAAAAATGAAGAAGGTTTGGGTTGGTCCTACAGGATAATGTCACTTGCCCATACAAACATTCTTTGGAGCTCCCGGTTATGGAAAGTACTACTGTCATTGATCGTTTTGGGGGATACCCTAATGTCCCGTTGCTTGGAATCAGAGGGGGCATAACCTACAATCCTTTTCTAGCTTTTCGACAATTTGGCCGTGCTCGGAGAGACGGTCCCCATGAGCTACTTCTTACGGATATTGCATTTGACTACAAAGAAGACGTTGACGAGCATCGTCGGAGGTTTATACGAGCTTGGAGTATGGTGAACAGATCTGACCCCCAAGAGCTAGGACCAAGGACTTCCCTTCCTATACAGCCTTACCTCCAATGGGTCTGAGCTCGTGCCCAGAAACTTGGGATGCCTTATGAAGCCGTATTACCAGTAATTGTGGAGCCCACTAATGAAGAAGGTTTTCCTTACACAGTTCTTTATCCTTACATGCCCACTGATCCTGGGGAATTACAAAGGTCTTGGATTCAACTGAAAGAGGAAAGGGATACCTACCGGGAGTAGTACCATGAGCAAGAAAGGAAGATCTTGAAGCTCACCAGGCAGCTCGAGGAAGAAAGAACGATCAATGATTACGTCAGCACAAAGAGGAAGCGTCCATGGGACTTTTGATTTTGCTTTTCTAGTTTTAGATTTGTTTTTCATTTATTTCTTTGTAACGCCTTAAAAGGCATTGTTGGACCTTTTTACAAGTTAATGTAATAAAGTTTGTTTATTTTTGGTTTGCAAATTTAAATCTCCCAAAGTCTTTGAAATCATTACATACGCATCCCATTATCACGCACACCATTATAGGTACCATTACAGGTTTCTCATCTTCTTCGCTGTTTATTTAAACAGAAATGTCTTCTGATCAAGCCATCAGAGATCTTCAGGCACAAAACACCCAATTCCAAGAGATGTTCTTGAGCTTGGCTAAAGGGCAAGAGGATTTGAAAACTCTCATTCTGAAAGTGAAGAAGAAGAAGAAGACGAAGAAGGTCATTCTTCTGAATATGGGCAAAAGGTTTGGGGATAGTTTGAAATAACAAGATGATCTGACCTCTTCATCCCAGGAAGGGGAGAACCAAGATGAAGAAAAGGGCCCCAGTCCTGCCATCTCTGATGATGATACAGATTATGACGAGGAGCAATATCCTCCTGCTGAGGATAGATACAAGAAATTAGAAGACCGTCTGAGTGTAATGGAGATTCAGAAGATCTCTGTTTTCAATTTTGGAGAGCTGGGACTGGTATCAGGAGTGGTGATCCCTCATAAGTTCAAAGCTCCGGTTTTTGCCAAGTACGATGGAGTATCCTTCCCAAAACTCCATCTCCGCTCGTACGTCAGAAAAATCCAACCCCACACTGCTGATAGAAATTTGTGGGTACATTTATTTCAAGATAGTATGTCAGGGACTCAACATGAATGGTTTTATAAGTTGGAAGGAGCTAATGTCCGAAACTGGGAGGACCTTGATGCTGCTTTTTACCTGCAGTATCAGTATAACGCCAACCTTGCTCCCAGTCGTACTCAGCTTTAGGGTATGTCAATGGGTGCAAGTGAAGGTTTTAAGGACTATGCTCAGAAGTGGAGAGACTTGGCTGGAAGAGTCCAACCCCCTTTGTCTGACAGGGAGTTGGTTGACATGTTTCTAGGGACGCTATCTGGTTTATTTTTCAATCATCTGATCGACAGTTCATCATCTGGGTTTACTGAGTTGATCTTGACTGGAGAGAGTAGAAGCTGGTATCTGAAGTGGTAAGATACAGAAGGATACTTCATCAAGTGAAGTAAAGAAGCCTTTCACCGGTAAGAAAGAAGCTAGTGCAGTCTATGGCCCGAGGGGCCAAAGCTGACCTGAACACCGCCAGGAAGTAAATGCGGTAGTGATATCAAGACCCACAGTTGCTCCACAATGCATCAATCAACAAAGGGTGGAAAGACCACAGAGGCAGTACACTCGGCTCAATATGACCTTGTCTCAAATTCTACCGCAATTAGTGAAGACCAATCTGGTAACTCTGAGGGAGGCCCCGAAGAACCCCAACACCACATCTCCTCACTATAACCCAAATGCCTGTTGCGCCTATCACTCCGACGGCCCAGGTCATGATACAAACAATTGTTGGGCCTTGAAAAACAAAGTGCAAGACTTGATCGAAGCCAAAGAGATTGAGTTTGACGCTTCAGAGAAGCCCAACATCATAAATGCACCCATGCCCAAGCATGGCTCGGGAATCAATGTTGTTGAGGTTGTATCCGCCATAGAAAATGATGATGATGAGAACCCAGATGTTGACAGCTGGATCTACCCAACAACCAATGGTGGATTGAACAACTGGACGGTGAGGGACTTCATACCTGTTTCTTTTATTCTACAGTAAATGACTTTTGTTTTAAGAGTTGTAATAGACAGTTTAAAACTTTACGGCCCGGTGCCTTTCCCGAGGCACCTTGGCTTTGCTTGTGAGGGCTTATTATTTGTCATTTTCATATATCATTAATAAAGCATTGGACGTTCTTGCATTACAAATTTTGCGCTCCTTGTTTTTCTTTTTTGTCTCTCACTTTACCAAAACAGTTATTCTCTTATACACACCCACATATCATAATGAAGATCCATATCCACTATGGATCCCATTGATAACAACTCTGCTACTGCCAGTTATGACTTTGAAAATATGATAAACCAAGTTGAGGACGAAGGTGGGGATGATTGTGAGGTGCCTGGAGAACTTGCTAAACTATTACTACAGGAAGAAAGGGCCATACAGCCTCATGAAGAGCAGGTTGAATTAGTAAATTTGGGTACCGAGGATGGCAGGAAAGAGGTCAAGATAGGTGCAAATCTGGAGCCCAGTGTCAAGCAACGGTTGATACAAATGCTACGCGACTATGTTGAGATCTTCGCCTGGTCTTATAAGGACATGCCTGGTTTGGACATTGATATTGTGGTACACCGCCTGCCAACTAAAGAAGACTGCCCTCCGATAAAGCAAAAGGTTCGCCGTATGCGCCCTAAGATGTCTGAGAAAATCAAAGCTGAGGTCATGAAACAGTTCGACACCGAATTTTTAGCCTTCACTTCTTATCCACAGTGGGTGGCCAACGTTGTTCCAGTGCCTAAGAAAGATGGTATGGTACGGATGTGTGTGGACTATAGAGATCTGAATAGGGCGAGCCCCAAGGATGATTTCCCACTTCCACACATCGATGTTCTGGTCGACAACACCGTGCAACATAAGATCTTCTCCTTTATGGATGGTTTTTCTGGTTACAATCAAATCAAGATGGCTCCCGAAGACATGGAGAAGAAAACCTTCGTTACACAGTGGGGCACCTTTTGCTACAAGGTAATGCCTTTCGGGTTGAAGAATGTCGGGGCAACTTATCAGCGCGCCATGGTTGCTTTGTTCCACGACATGATTCACCATGAGATTGAGGTTTATGTTGATGACATGATAGCAAGGTCCCAGACTGAGGAAGAACACCTTAAACATCTCCAGAAACTATTTGGCAGGTTAAAGAAGTATAAGCTAAGGTTAAACCCAAACAAGTGCACCTTCGGGGTAAGGTATGGTAAGCTGTTGGGTTTCGTCTTTAGTGATAAAGGTATTCAGGTGGAACCTGCCAAGGTAAAAGCCATACAGGAGATTCCAGCTCCCCGCACAGAAAAGGAAGTCAGAGGCTTTTTGGGACGTCTGAATTACATCGCCCGATTCATTTCACATCTGACTGCTACTTGTGAGCCAATCTTCAAGCTGCTGAAGAAAGATCAAGTGGTAAAAAGGAATGATGAATGCCATACCACTTTCGAAAGGATCAAGGAATACCTTCAAGAACCATCTATTTTGATGCCTCCAGTTGAAGGAAGACTTTTGATCTTATACTTGACCGTACTGGAAAATTTAATAGGGGTACGTGCTAGGGAAGCATGATGAGTGTGGCCGAAAAGAGCACGCTATTTACTACCTTAGCCAAAAGTTTACTGACTGTGAGACCCGATACTCACTGCTCGAGAAAACTTGTTGCGCTTTGGCATGGGTTGCTCGTTGGCTGAGACAGTATATGCTGACTCACACCACCTTATTGATATCAAAGATGGATCCAATCAAGTATATCTTCGAAAAGCCTACCTTGTCCGGAAGAATAGCAAGATGGCAAATGATCTTAACTAAGTATGACATCTAATACACAACACAAAAATCAATCAAGGGGAATGTATTGGTGGATCATTTGGCGCATCAGGCCGCAGATGACTACCAATCCATGAATTTCGAGTTCCCAGATGAGAACATCATGTTGGTGACCGACTGTGAAGAACCTGGACCGGATGAAGGACCAGAGGAAGGATCCCGATGGTCTATGTATTTTGATGGAGCCTCGAACGCGTTGGGTAATGGCATTGGCGCTATGATCATATCTCCTGAGGGCTTTCATACTCTGTTCACCACCCGATTATGTTTTAACTGTACCAACAATATGGCGGAGTATGAAGCATGTATCCTGGGTCTTCGAGCTGCTATTGACCCGAGGATTAAGTTCTTGAGTGTATTCGGAGATTCTGCTCTAGTGATTAGTCAGATCAAAGGCGAGTGGAATACGAAGCACCCAAATCTTATTCCTTACAAAGAATATGTACTGACATTGCTTCCTCATTTTGAAGAGATAACCTTTGAACATTTCCCGAGAGAGGAGAACCAGTTAGCGGACGCGCTAGCTACCATATATTCTATGTTCAAAGTCAGATGGGACAATGAAGCTCCCCAGGTCACCATTGAGAGGTTGGACGAACCCGCACATTGTTGTGACATCGATACTGAAGAGATAGCAGATAAACCCTAGTTCCACGAGGTAAAGAGGTATCTTGAGACTCAAGAGTACCTCGAGGGTGCATCTGTTAATGATAAGAAGTTCTTGAGAAGGTTCGCTGTGAAGTTCTTCCTCAGTAATGGGATTCTTTATAAACGTAACCATGATTCAACCTTACTGCGATGTGTGGACAAAAGCAAGGCGGAAAGGATCGTGACAGAGTTACATGAAGGTACCTTCGGAACTCATTCCAGTGGATATACCATGGTAAAGAAAATCCTACGGGCAGGATATTATTGGTCCACTATGGAAGCCGATTGTTATCAGCACTCTCGGACCTGTCATAAGTGCCAAGTCTATGCTGATAAGATGCACGTACCTCCAGTTCCTCTGAATGTTTTGACAGCTCCTTGGCCTTTTGCAATGTGGGGCATCGACATGATCGGCGAGATCATACCTACTGCGTCTAACGGGCATCGTTTCATTCTGGTGGCTATTGATTATTTCACGAAGTGGGTTGAGGCAGCTTCCTTTGCTACAGTAACCAAGAACGTCGTGGCGCGGTTTATCCGACATAACTTGATCTGTCGAGATGGTGTACCAGAGAGGATCATCACAGACAATGGTAAAAATCTCAATAACACAATGATCACCGAGCTTTGCAAACAGTTTAAGATTCAACATCATAACTATTCTCCCTACCGGCTGAAGATGAATGGGGTTGTTGAAGCGGCTAACAAGAACATCAAGAAGATTGTGCAGAAGATGACGGTGACATACAAAGATTGGCATGAGATGTTACCATTTGCTCTTCATGGGTATCGTACCTCAGCACGGACGTCGATAGGGGTAACCCCCTACTCTCTGGTGTATGGCATGGAGGCGGTCCTACCCATTAAAGTCCAGATACCCTCTCTCAGAATCATGAAGGATGCGGGTTTGAGAAAAGACGACTAGATCCGGACCCGACTTGATCAGCTGAACCTAATCGACGAGAAGAGTCTTACTGCCATTTGTCATGGTTAGACGTATCAAAAGCGAATGATCAAGGCTTTTAACAAGAAAGTCAGACGAAAAGGATATCAAGTCGGGGACCTGGTAATCAAACGCATCATACTGCCGCAAGGTGATCCCAGGGGCAAATAGACCCCCACGTATGAAGGGCCATTTGTGGTTAAGAACATTTTCTCGGGAGGAGCTATGATTCTAGCAACCATGGATGGTGACGACCTTCCTCACCCCGTCAATGCAGACATAGTGAAAAAATACTATGCATAATCAAAGACTCGCTAGGTTGACTGGCCTAGGAAAAAGTAAGGGCTTCCTGGAGAACCAAAAGGGTTCAGGAAAAAGTAAGGGATGAAAATGAAAAAACTGTACACCCGGAAAGGCGAAAACCCTAAAAGGCAGCTTGGGCAAAAAAGGGTATCTCGGTGGATTGAAAACCCAAAAGGGAGGTCCGGGCAAAAATTAGGGATCAAAGTATAACACTATGTCTCATTGGATCATCTTGCAACCAGACTTCGGTATCGACTATCAAGCTCGGACGATGCCAATCAATTTGATCCACCTTCGACCAAGTAGCAAAGTGATGAGACGCTCAAAGATATAAGGGAAATAACAGAGTTGGAACCCAGTGAGATTGTTCACATAGCTGTTTTTCTTTATTTTACACAAGTTGTATAAATTATGTTCTTTCGACGGTGTTCTCTTACTAGGACGTCAGCCTCTTTGTACAAAACGCCTATTACAGGCCAACTTCAAAATCAATACAATTCATTTTCACAAGAAATTTCGATTTATTTTTTTCTTTTTTTGTTTTGTTTTGCAAGAACGTCCAATAATTCATTTTTGATATATGCATTTGAAAATAATTGCTGCTCATAAATGTTTACATGAAAAACAAAAGACAATTACTCATAATTCCAGGAACAGGGGCAAACAAGAAATGTCAAAACCTTACAGTTTCTCTACCTACCAGGTACAGGGATAGAGCCAGCTGGAGATTATGACTAAGGATACATACACTCCCCGCAGAGTAGGAAGTATCTAAAGACAATGATGTTAGCTCTCCCCAGTCGAGGTTCATAATCATGAATAAGTCGGCAAAATTCTCCCCAAGCAGAGTTTATCTATCACCAACAATATAAGTTCACCATCAGTGGAGTTTATTTCTTCCACAGACAGAAATTTAATCCCCGACAGAGTTTATCATCACCAGCCACGATAATTCATCCCCAGCGGAGTTGTTTCTCCAAATCAACAGATCATCCGGCATAGTATCTCTCTTCCTCACAGGGTTATCCTCCTATAGGATTATCCTCAAACAGAATCTCTCCCGGCGAATATTCTCAAGCAGAATGGACGCAAGTCTCCGACTAATCATCTTCGGTCACCATCCCTACCAAGAATGAAGAACTTAACTCCTTATACTCTCCAACAACAGTCAGGATCTATTTTCCCCAGCTAGAGAATGTCATAAGAACATTGCATATCCATACATCATGGCATGCACATATGCATCATACAACATAATCTCATTTATTTTGAGAACATCATTAATTAATACATTTCATACATCATGGCATTACATACGACTAACTCTTTACCTTTCAGGGAAAGATGCAATCAAGTTCTCACAAGTTTTCTATGGTTCAGACAAATTGCTACCAAGATTTCTATTCCAGCTTCAAGCTATGAAGCCCGGAAATCAACCGGATAATATCTTGATGTCCCCAGAATACTATGAAGCCTGGAATCGACCAGGTAGTGGTATATCATAAATACAAGCTATGAAGCCCGGAAATCGACCAGAAAATAGCTTAACCCCTCAACAAGTTATTATGAAGCCTGAAAATCGACCAGATAGCAATACCAGATACCATGAAGCCTGGAATTGACCAGATAATGGTATAAGACGTTGTGAAGCTTGGATCACGACCAGATAGTGGCAAAAGACACTGAAGCCTGGGACACGACCAAATAACAATATAGGGTACTGTGAAGCTTGGAATTCAAACAAATAGCAGTTTACCCGGCCAGTTACTATGAAGCCCGGAAATCGACCGGATATTAGTAGGCCTTAAATTCAAGTTGAAGCCCGGATGCGAATGGATAACCACTTGATTCCTTCTGAAGCCTGGAGCACGACCAGATAAGAATTGAGAGATTGCAAAGCCTGGAGAACGACCAGATAGCAAGTTTAATCTCATCTCCCCAATAAGTGACTGTGAAGCCTGGAGCACGACCAGATAGCAGTTGGTCTTATTTTCCTCAGCAAAACACTATAAAGCTTGGAGCACGACCATATAGAAGTTCATTTTCACCTCCTCGACTAAGAGATGATTCCCCAGTAGAATAACGGACAACTGAAGCTCCTAAAATTCTATTTCTCCCAAGACAGAGAACAACATTCCCCAGTGTAGTCCTCCTCAACAAAAGATGTATGGGCTCTCGCAAAGGAATCTCTTATGCGATCGACACTTCTTCGAATGCCATCTATAATCCCATTCACGATATCGCAAGACAAGTACTACTTCATTCGAGTGCAAATTTATGGGCACTCTAGTGTTCAATCATCTTCCACCTTCGGGTCGCGAAAGGCAGACAAGCCAATCTACATCCTCAGGTTTAAGAATATTGAACAGGGGCAGCTGTTGTACCCCAAAATTGGCCCATATTTCTCAATACATTTCAAGTGAGGTCCTCAAATTGCTCAAAGAAGTCCAAGGGTTGACCAGACAAACTCTCTCCTAAGGCAGTCTGCCTCAAATTAGGGTTTCATTTTGCACCAATATGTTTGAGTCCAAAGGATCCCACATGCTCACCATTGTCCTAATATGCTCTCAAGATCATCCATGTCAAGTTTCAAGCCTTGCATAGGAAGTTTGCTCAGTCAATTGCTCAAAGGCATGAGAATCGATTGTGCTAGGGAAAAAGTAAAATGTGGCCCACATACAGTCAAACTTCAAGATTTTTGGTCAACATACTCATTTTGAAGTATTATTCATCATCTGATCAAGTGCTGATCATGATTCCTCAAGGATTGCTCACAATTCATCAAAACCCAAAAGTTGCTAAATTAGGGTTTTGTAGGAAAAGTCAACTCAACTTTGACAAAGCATAACTTTCTCATACTTTATCAAAAATGACCCATCCAAAGCTTATTTTGAAGAGGATGTAATTCCCTACCATTCATATTCAGCTCCCAAGTTAAAAATATGCACTCACAAGAAGATATGAATGTGGACATTATAGGTCATTTTGAAAAGTAAGAAAAAACACCTTTTGGGTCAAAGCTTCATACATGAACATGGAAGTCTCAATTGAGATGAGACCAAAAGGGTTGCTTAGAGTACATCTTAAGCTTTCTAAAAAGTCAAAGAACACATATCTAGTATCAAATTTGAAAGAGTTATGGATTGGCAAAGTTGACCCTTTTTGCAAAATTGCCAAAAGTCAAATGTATCCAAAATTGCATTTTTTGTCAAATGGGCCCAACTTTTTATGCTTGCACTGAGTTTGTAATGTGACCCACGACCCATGATCCTTCCCATTTGTCATTCTTTTATTTTTGTCATTTATTTTGATTTTATTTCAATTAAATCAAAATAAAATAATGAAAATATCAAAAACTAATCAAAGCTTGAGATTTTGTGCATGTTTAGGTCTATTATACAGCTGGAGATGGAATCAAATCGTGCAAGATTAATTTGGACACAAAAAGATTGCATTTTGCTTAATTTAGAAAGATTTTGTACAATGATCAAATCATGAATCAATAATCATAATTGGAGATATTTGATACAAGTTTGTAACCCTAATTCCTTCTAGGGTACATAAGGGACAATTGCAGATCAGAAACGAGGGGGTTAGAGGCCGTGAAAGTCAAAAAACAAAGGTGAGTTTTTGGCAAAATGGTGAGTTTTGAATTCCGGTTTAGAGGACAATTCGAGGCAATCTAAAGCTAGCAATCCATTCCTGGGTGTGGAGTGAAGCCATTCCAATTGCTATCAAGGCAGAAAACCTACAGAATTGTCAACTACACCTCAAGGTTTGTATCCTCTGAACCCAAACTTGTTTCTTCAATTTTACTTATCTTGAAATTAATTCACTTGCATAGACATGTTCATAATCATGCTGAGAATCATCTTGATAACCTGGATTTGAGTTTCGGTGCAGGAATGGCCGTTTTCCATAGTTAGGGTTCGTAAGCTCCAAATTGGAGAACCCTAGCTAGAAGCAAAATTAGACCAAATTAAAGGCATTTTCATGCACAGGGGAGGAAATACAGTTGATTTGTGCCCTTGATTGGAATTTGTTATGCTTGGATTACATTTTAAACATTTACAGGTTTATAGCTACAGACAAAAGTCGTCGCTATAGCCTATAGCGACGAATATGACCGTAGGTAAAAGTATAAGGTCAAAAGCAACGGATCAACGAAGGGGACGCTGGCGTGGCTGAAGGGAGTTTACTGATTGGTTCATTCAAAATCCCAGGGACCCACTTGAGGCGCGCGTGTGACAGCTTGGCATAGGCCTGGTTCACCATTATATTAATTTTATTGTATTATATTAACAATTGAATAATTTGGTCCAGTGGCAAGAGTGAGGGAGGTTAAGGCGCTACAGTGTGCAAGAGCAGGGGTTCGATCCCTGCCTCTTGCATTTTCCATTTTCTAAAGCTTTCTTGCAGGATTCTGTACCCTCATAAGACCAAGCGTCCACCATGCGTCATCAATATCCCACCATCAGATCATCAAAGTTGCAGATCCAAGGCTTCCCAATGGAGGTCCATAATACACCTTAGTCAAGCATGTGAATAGGATCTGGCGTAGTCAACAAAGGCCAGAGTTATTGGGCCCAAAACTGCAAGCCACACCCCCTTTTTACAAAGACACCAGGCCCATTCTTATTCTTTCTTTTTTATTTTCTTTTATTTAATTTAATTTGTTTAAATTATTTTCTAACGCAAATAATTTCTTTTTTCACAAAAAATCCTAACATCAAATTTCACAAATTTAGAATTAGGTTTTTATTTTATTTTATCAAACTTAATTTAATGTTAGTTTAACATTTAATTTAGGATTAATTCTACTTTTTCTTATATATTTAAAATCAATTAGAAAATTAGGGTTAGCATGTGATTTAATTTTTATTTCTTTCTCAAATAAAACAAAAATACAAAATAGGTCGATTTAATTATTTTTCTTAATTTTATTTAATAAGTAATTAGGTTTTTTTATTTATTTATTCAATTAAACCTTATTTTTCTCAAAATAATAAAAAACAACACAAAAAATGATTTTTCTTTTAATTAGGCTTAGTTGGGGTCAAAACCCTAATCGTTTCGATTCATCGCGCGCGCTTATTTTTTTTGCAAATATTAATGTAGTTGCTTACAGTATGTAATAGTTTAATTAGGATTTTCTTTATTTATCATTTTTTGCGGGTTTTTTGGCTATGTAATTAATCCTTCCCCCGAAGCCTTGTAATAGCGTAGGTTTTATTTCTCGTATTTTAATTCTCGCAAATATTAACTGTTAGATGTATGTTAATAGGATTGTATGACAAGATTGCATGATAATTTAAAATGGCTAGAAAACCCTAATGTGCAAAGATAATAACTGAAATCAAATCACTCGCACATGTGCACTCTTAGGGTATACTCTCACTTCGGTTGCCTTCGGTAAATGGTCATTAAGTATAGAGTGTCTTAGTGGTTGACCTCCTGTCTAAACAAAGATCAAATGTCCCGTTCGGAAATGTTGCCTCGGAATGGTTTCCTCGAAAATGTTACCGCAAATATGATCTTAAGACATTAGGGTTATTACTAAGACGTCCTAACATTGCTTTAGTGATCGTACGTCCCTTTCGAATTGACCCTTTCAACTCCAACGACGGTGCTACCTATTTCTCAATAGTAGGATAGTGCTGTCTAAAGGAAACAAGAACAAAAACAATCTTTTTTCGAGTAGGTAGATACTAGTAGGTACTTGCTCAAAACAAACTTTTTCACACCAAACACTTTTTTTCAAACAAGGTTTTCAAAAACACTTTGTAACACTCTTGAAGACAGAAACAAGGGTTAAAACGAAGTAAAATAAAACTTTTCAAAACACAAACACACAAGCAATTTCTAAAGATGAGCAAGTACCTAAGAGCCCATGGAAAACAATGGATAAAAAGGGTGCTAATACCTTCCCTTTCTATAATCTACCCCCCGTACTCAAAATCTCGAAAAAGGAATTTTTCTATGCTTTTTTCCTTTCTAGTTGGATAAAATAAAAGTCGGTGGCGACTCTTGCTTACCGCGACATTTTGCGAATACAAAATGCATAACACAAACCAGTATAACAGTCGGTTCTGCCACCATATCACGGATAGAGATACCTACTGTGATACGGTGGGAGAACTGACTTGAGGTTTTGCGTTTGTACTCGCACTTGTTCGGTTTAGCAAGAGTCGCCACCGACTTTTTATTTTATCCTAAGGAAAGGTTAAAAAGCACAGGAAAAACCTTTTGAGATGTTTCATGGGTTCGGGGGGTAGATTATGAAAAGGGAAGGTATTAGCACCCTTTTCATCCATGGTTATCCATGGGCTCTTAGTTACTCGTTTCAGATCACTTGCCTTGATTTTCAATTGCTTGAAATGGTGGTGTGTGTATGTGTTTTGAAAATGTTTTGAAAAAGATGCCTTGTCTAGGCAAGCGTTGTTACAATTCTTTATTCGAATGTTTTACAAAGGTGTTGGTCTTTTCGAAAAGATATTTCAATGTTTTTGAAAGTTTGTTTTGAAAATTGTGTTGTGGAGTGGGTTTTGAAAAGTAGGCAAGTGTGTTTTGCAAGTTTGATCAAGTAACTAAGAGTTGCCTACCCCTAAATTTACTCAAAGATTTTTCTCATGTTTTAACCCTTTTAACAGTTTTGTTCCACCATTGTATTTGGTGGACAATCTTGTATTAGGATGTTAACGGGACAGGCGCGGGTCATCGTATAGACCATGATAGCAATTTTGCAAAGTATCTTAGCATTTTTTTGAGGGACTAAGATCATTTTTGTAAGGCAACTTTGGATAGCGTCATCGAGGGACTATGATATTTTGATTTTGTTTGTTTTACCAAGATACTTTGCCTGCGTAACATGGCCCATTTTTGAAGGCAACAAGTGGATGTAACCCTAGGGGTGTTGGTGTGCAAATGTGTTTTATTGCATACAAGAGTTTATCTTTGAATTAGGATTTTCTATTTCATTGATTTTATCTTGCCATACACATCCTAATTACTAGCATTTATATTTGAAAGCAATAAAAAGCAGAAATATAAAACCCTACGCTATTACAGCAATTAGGGGGGCGGGGATACATATTTGTACATGGGGTGGTTCAACGAGAAAAATAGATAAGAAAAGAAAATAACAAAAACAAGATAGAGAGAAAGAGAGAGGGAGCCAGCGCGCTGCTGAGAGGTCATCATAAGTTCTGACTCGGGCCCGCTTCCAGATGATCAACCTTTTGGTTAAACTGTATGAGTAAGAATTTCTGACTCTTGCACCTGCAAAACAGACACCGGTTAGTGGGAAGATCAGAAGTTCTGACCCCCATGCGCTGCAAGACAAAAGTTCGTTAGTGGGGAAATCAGAAGTTATGATCCTGCTGGAAATACAATAATTCTCAGAAGTTCTGATATTATTGACAGCAAAACAGGCTTCAGATGTGCTAACGTCAAAGTCAACACTTGGCTTCTCCCTGTGCTAATCAGAACATCTGCAATTTTGTTATTTTTCAACAAAACAGAAAACATATTTGGAACAGCTTCAGCAAATGTCAAAGTGTTTCAAGGGACAGAACCAACAAGGTCACAGGCAGGTTCTATGCTGACTCACTTCCTATCTAAACGTTGAGGTATGAAAATCCTCAGAACACAAACAGCAGCAACATGATGTTTACATTATGTTTATCTGAGCATGCAAAGCTGATGATGCTTAGCAGCGTGATGAAGGTCAGCAGGCGCTTACCTGGCTATTGGAAAAGTTTGTGAATGAGAGCAAGCTTTTGGCTCTGATGGTGTTCTGGACAGGTTCTTTTTTTTGAAAAGGGGTAGATGAAGGTGTATGTGTATATATGGCCAGAGGTTGAAAGGGTGTTCTTTAGTCACAAAGAAAACTGGGTATTGATGGAGTTTGAAGGTAAGAAATTCAAAGTTATGAAACACTGGAGATTTTGGCAGAGTTTCACAGCACTTTCTTGCTAAAAATTTCTGTTTCTCTTCTAGCAATTTTTCTGGTTATTGGACCCTTTTTTCAGTGGACAATGGTGCTCTATTTATAGGCAAAACTCTTGTGGCTTCTTGAACATTTAAAGGCGCCAACAGAGGTTGAATTGTTCTTTGAAAGAAGTTCCTGGGAAGTTGTGATAACAGATAGCCTTTCAGCCTAGGCTGGAACAACAAGCATGGATTAGGGAGAAGTGACCTCTAGGTGGACGGTGGCGCGTAGACCCATGCCTAAACCTGCATAAAGGCGTTTACCAAGCCACACGTGAAGAGATCCCTTAGGTGAATGTTCAGGAGTGGTTGGGAGCATTAATGAGCATTAAATGGTGATGAGACTTATCAACACCAAAATTCTGGTAATAGGAGAAAAACTTGAACCAGCAGTTCTGCTTTACCAAAACAACGTAAACCATGCTCTGGTCTCAGCCTCTTGTTGTCTTAGCATATTCTAGAGATTCTCCTAACTTTCTGACACATTCCTTGGATTTGCTTCTGGAAATCCTGGACTTGGAGATTCTGTATCAGTGTACCAACCACTCTTCTGACCCTTTCATCTTCTGATTTCAGCATGTTTTGAAGGAGCCTTCAGACTTCCTTGCTTCCTTTGCATTCCTTTAGCAAACTCTGGCTGAACTTGCGTAATTTCTGAAAGAGCTATGTTCTGTTTGAGGCTTACGTGTTAAACCACGTTTGAAACTTCTGACTGAGTTAATGTAGCTGCTGAAGAGCCAACTTCTGACTGCGTTGAGCCAAGCTTGCAACTTCTGACCGTTGAGCCAAGCTTGTAACTTCTGACCGTTGAGCCAAGCTTTTAACTTCTGACCGTTTTAATCTTGAGTTTGGTCCAGAAGTTCTGAAGCGCTATTTTCTTCTTGAACACCCATTTTTTAGAGAAAAATTCCAAATGTTTAGAATTTAATTTTTCTCAAGATAAAAGCGTTTCCTTTAGAGCTTGCGTGATCATTTTGCTCTTGTAAATGGTTTGCTTGGGCAGAAATGATAATTCAGGACTTGGATTTGTTTCAGAGGGAATCCAAGATGATTTCCTGAAGAAAGAGAGGGAAAATTTTGGGGTACAATAGTTGCCCCTGTTCAATCTTCTTGCACCTGAAGAGTTAGATTGGCAGGCTTACCTTTCGCGTCACGAAGGTAAAAGGAGATTGGACACTAGAGTGCCCTTAAATTTGCACTCGTCAAAACAATGGATGCGGGAATGGGCTTAGAGATGCCATTTGGAGATGGGCTTAAAGATGCCATCTTGAGGGGTGACAGAATCTTGTCGAGGATGGGCTTAAAGATGCCATATGAATGTTTGTTGAATTGCAATGTGACTGGTCAGAGGAATGAGGATCAAAATGGTATCCGTGTCTGGAATGCATTTGAACTGTATCTGGAGACTGAGTTTGTATGAGAAAAAGAAATGGCCTCCGTGTCTGGGGCGTATCCGAGCTGTAACTGCGTTTGAAGGAAGAATGAATATCAGAATGACTACCGTGTCTGGAGTGTATCTGTATTGTATTCGGGTAACAGAGAAATGTCTGTGTGGAGCCACTGCGTGCTGGGGACAAATTCTGAATGAGTGACAGAATGACAACCGTGTTTGGAGCGTATCTAGACTGTATCTGAATTTGAGATTTGTATGAGTAGCAGAATGACTTCCGTGTCTGGAGTGTATCTGAAACTGTATCTTGGAGTTGAGATCTGTATGAGTAGCAGAATGACTTCCGTGTCTGGAGTGTATCTGAAACTGTATCTTGGAGTTGAGATCTGTATGAGTTAGCAGAATGACTTCCGTGTCTGGAGTATATCTGAAACTGTAACTAGGATCTGAATGAATGACAGAATGACTTTCGTGGCGAACGCACTGGGGAGAATCAAACTGCTGTGGTAAGGGTCGGAATGGTATCCGTGCTTGGAATGCATTGAACCTTGAGGTGGATAAGTGAATCTGAATGAGAGATAGAATGGCTTCCGTGTCTGGAGCATATCTAGTCTGTATCTGATCGCTGTAGTCTGAATGAGTAGTAGAATGACCGCCGTGTCTGGGGTGTATCTGTACTGTATCTGACTTGAAATTCTGAATGAGTAATAGAATGACCGCCGTGTCTGGGGTGTATCCATACTGTATCTGAATTGACATTCTGAATGAGTAATAGAATGACCGCCGTGTCTGGGGTGTATCCATACTGTATCTGAATAATTGTTAATGATAGCCTTTTAATCTTATCCTGAAAAGTATGAAATGTTAGCTAAAACACAAAGTTATGTTGCATGATATGTATGATGCAATATATATGTTATATCAATGTTTATGATATGAATGTAAGTGAATGCGCATGTAAGCTGATGAGCTGTCTTGCTGAGGATAGATGAATCCTGGATGGCAGGAGATAAAAGAATCTTGACTGCCGCCGGGGAAAGTAATTCCTTGACTGCTGCAGGGGATTGCAAGAATCTCTTGATCGTTAAAAATGAGAAATCCCGGGACCACTGTTGGGGGATCAGGAGCTTGGGTTGTATGCCAATCTTTTGGGATTCCTATCTTGAGGAGATCTTCACTAGATAATATTCGAACATCCTGTGAGGTGTTGAGAATGAGAGTCTCCATTCTGCTTGGGGATTGATAGTTGGAAGTTTTATCTCCGCTGGGGATTGCAAGAATCTTTTGGTTGCTGAAGGTGTTGATCTGGGATCTTGAAAAGGTTGGTCGGTGAGATAGTTGTCCTGGATGGTTTCAGGTGTTGATCTCTGACCTGAGAAAGAAAGATAGTTTTTCTGGCTTGTTACAGGTGTTGATCTTCAATCTCTTCATGTAGATGGTTTCCTGGCTTGTTACAGGTATTGATCCACAATCAGTCATCCACAAATATTTTCCTGGCTTGCTACAGGTATTAATCTGGAACTTAAGAAATACGCCACTTTGAGAATGAGAATCTTCATTCTGTTGGGAGTCAAAAATTGGGAGTATACCAATCTTCTGAGGTGATGAGAATCTTCATGCTGTTAACGGTCAGAAACTGGGAGTATACCAATCTTCTGAGGTTTTAAGGATGATAGTCTTCACTTTTGAGAGAAACATATTTTTAGGAGCTTCAATTGTCCGTTATTCTGTTGGTGGTTGTAACTTCTAGCAGGTGATGAAGGAATAGTTGGACACTTTTGACATTCGAATGCCCCAAGTGATGATGAAGGAGACTTGCCCCAGGTTACTCTGCAAATTGAGAGACTTCTTGAAATCTTGACTGGACTGCCCCAGGTTAACTGAACTTTGAAAGATTTGTTGAAACCTTGACTGGACTTCCCCAGGTTAATTAGATGGTGACATGTCATGCCCCTTGTTGATAGGAGACTTGTCGTTGGAAGTGTCATCCTTTTTGAAGTGATTTTGTTCACTGAGAGAGTCTTCATTCCTCCGAACATTCGCTGTATGAATTTCTTCGCTGTCAAACAAATAGCCAAATGCAAACAGCGATATTCAAATAATGCACAATTTATGCTTGTCTCGAAGTTTTGAAAAATGCGTTTTTTAGCAGAAAACTTTTTATAAGACAACTTCAACACAAGATTTAGAGCAAAGCCTTACAGGAGTTAGGATACCTTTTGTAACAGTATGCTTTCGAACTAACCCATGCTTCAATTAGGACTTTTGAAGGGTTGTAACGTGGCTTGGTTCACGGTTTAAGAAACAAAGGATAAAGGCTCAAAGTATATTTGTACCCACCCACTCTTCGTGATGTTCTTCAATCCTAAGCTCAGTTAGTTGTGTGTCGAACTCCATTCGAATTTGGAACGACTTTTTGGGTGATGGTTCACCAGTTGAATTTTGGAAGACAGTAATCATCTCCTTTTTCTTTCGCAACATTTTTTTCATGTTGTTGAGGATTTGTAATGACCTCTTTCTTTTGATTTGTTATCCCTAACTTTTGCCTGACTGTCTCTGTTTTCGAGATCACAGTCAGCGGGATGCCCCAGCTTTCTTAAGCCTCCTTTATAGGTTTTGACTTAGTGGGCTTTTCTTTTTTGAGAGGTAATGATTGCCTATATGATAGGGAACCATCATTGTCTTTTGATTCCAGAGGAATGCTTTTCTCTTTTTGATGCCGTTCGTTGTATTACAAACTGAGAGTTTGCGACTTCAATGCGCACCCTTTTGAATTAACTGAGATACTACCCTGCCCCAGGTTTAAATCAAAAGTTTCAATTTGTTTAGAACAGAAAACTCCTACTTCTTTGGCTCGAAGGGGTTGACTAGGGATTATCTTCCTTATAACTCCAGTGTTTGGGAATTGAAAGAAATGCCTGTACATCATCAGCACAGTCTGTTCAAGAGCATACTGTATGAGATTATGGTATTGTTTCGTCATCCTCCCTCTAAAGGCTTGCAACTTTTTATCAAGAGTTAAATATCATAAAGAAAGCATAAGAGTAGTGAAAACGAATGGATGAATTCAAGACAAACATATGCAATGCATCAATGAAACAAAGTTTGACATTAAGATAATTGTTCGAATAACAAAGAGATTACAACTTGAAAATCCAAATAAAACAAAAGTTTCTCAGTTTGAGCTTTGTCACTTCAGGTGGAGAAACTCTTAACGGAAGATTTTCATCTCGCCGTCTGGCATGAACCTCAGCACTCCAATGTTAATCAGATCTTGAATCTTATTCTTCAAGGCCCAACAGTCGTCGGTGTCATGTCCCGGGCTATAGGAGTGGTATACACAAAATGCGTCAGGATGATAGTTAGGAGCGGAGGTATTGGGCTTCCGAATAGGATTCCTAAAAGCAGTCAGATTGACCTCCAACAAGCGCTCCAGTATTAGAGATGACAGTATGTCAGTCTCAGTGAACTGTCTTCCCGACGTAGTTTGCTTACGCTGATTACCCCGTTGACGCTGACGCTGTTGTTGATGGGCTTGTGACCCTGAAGCAAGTAGGGGAGCCTTCCCTTTGTCTTCTTGTCTGGAAAGGGGGTGAGTGGTGACTTGCTCTTCAACCTCATATGTTTGCCCAACTTGGTTTTCCTGAAGCAGTTGGTTGACGAGAACTCTGAGTTCCTCTTGTCTTTGAGACAAGTCCTGGATGAGAGCCATCTGGCCCACTAGTTGTCCCATCACTTGGATCCTCAATGTTGCCAGATCAAACTGCAGTTCCCCCAGCTGATCACTCCTGGAATTGTTTGAAGTCTCCTTGACCAAGCCCCTTGTGAGGAGAGCTTTCACTTCTTCTTGCCCCAGGGACAGGTTCAAGAACATTTCCTGAAGCTGAGCATTTTGGTCCTGGATGTCCTTGACAGTCCTCTCTAGAGCCATCTCTTACTGAAATAAACAGTAGGAGAGTAAGGAAACCTGAAAAAGGAAAAACTGTCATGATGCAATGCATGATATGCGGATGCATGTTTTCAAGGATCTCTTGGGGTAAACACAAGAGAATGTTAGAGGTTGAACTTCGATCTTTGATTGGAGAACTTTGCACCTGTGGATGTCTTTCCACGAGAATCAAGCTCACCATGTCAAGTGGGTCATAGCCCCTAATTCAAGTTGTTGCACTTGATCTTTGATGGCATTTACTTAGAGGAGAAAACCTCTTGCCTCTTGGTAGACATCTGGTTCAACGTAACCCTGCATCAAAAGAACCCTCGAGATCCTTGAAATGGTTATTGAAAATGCTATGGTATGATGTCATGATGTTATGTACATGTATGCAAAAGTAAGCAAGTGTATATACAGGTAATCATATTCACACAAAGCAAACAAGTCCTTAGGTTTAGGCTTGCATGGGGTTTGTAGGTAAGTACCCTCTTGAAGTTAGTTGGCTCATCCTGTCCTAAAATAGAAACCGGGTTCTAAGGAGCTCAATATCACTGGATTGTTTTCTATGTTCATTGTTTTGGTTTAGCCACTTAACTGGCGACCAAAATATTCCAAGAAAACAACCCTCAATGAGTTTAGTATCGAGTATCTACCAACTTCGGACTGCACCAAAGTCGGTCATCTCACTACCCCTAAAAAGGCTAGGATGGCCAAGTAAGGTTCTAAGAGTTCGTTAGTGCTTTATGACATCACTCAGCGGCCCCGTACTCTCCTTGATTGAACTCAAGGGTTACCGGTACTCACAAATATGTCGCACTAACATAGCTTACTACTTCAACCATGTCGGTATACCCCACACAGTTCCCTCACAGTTTTATTGCTATTTACCTAAAAAGGTGCCCCCAAATCCGGGTGTAGGATTTACAACAAACCCAAACAAGGACCCAAAAAGTAAAGCAATCAAGGCAATCAAAGCAAGAATGTAAAGGTGATCTAAACCCTAAGGTAACCCCACTTTTAAATTATTCCCCAGCAGAGTCGCCAGTTCTGTGATACGGTGGGAGAACTGACTTGAGGTTTTGCGTTTGTATTCGCACTTGTTTGGTTTAGCAAGAGTCGCCACCTACTTTTTATTTTATCCTAAGGAAAGGTTAAAAAGCACAGGAAAAACCTTTTGAGATGTTTCGTGGGTTCGGGGGGTAGATTATGAAAAGGGAAGGTATTAGCACCCTTTTCATCCATGGTTATCCATGGGCTCTTAGTTACTCGTTTTAGATCACTTGCCTTGATTTTCAATTGCTTGAAATGGTGGTGTGTGTATGTGTTTTGAAAATGTTTTGAAAAAGATGCCTTGTCTAGGAAACCGTTGTAACAATTCTTTATTCGAATGTTTTACAAAGGTGTTGGTCTTTTTGAAAAGATATTTCAATGTTTTTGAAAGTTTGTTTTGAAAGTTGTGTTGTGGAGTGGGTTTTGAAAAGTAGGCAAGTGTGTTTTGCAAGTTTGATCAAGTAACTAAGAGTTGCCTACCCCTAAATTTACTCAAAGATTTTTCTCATGTTTTAACCCTTTTAACAGTTTTGTTCCACCATTGTATTTGGTGGACAATCTTGTATTAGGATGTTAACGGGACAGGCGCGGGTCATCGTATAGACCATGATAGCAATTTTGCAAAGTATCTTAGCATTTTTTGAGGGACTAAGATCATTTTTGTAAGGCAACTTTGGATAGCGTCATCGAGGGACTATGATCTTTTGATTTTGTTTGTTTTACCAAGATACTTTCCCTGCGTAACATGGCCCATTTTTGAAGGCAACAAGTGGATGTAACCCTAGGGGTGTTGGTGTGCAAGTGTGTTTTATTGCATACAAGAGTTTATCTTTGCATTAGGATTTTCTATTTCATTGATTTTATCTTGCCATACACATCCTAATTACTAGCATTTATATTTGAAAGCAATAAAAAGCAGAAATATAAAACCCTACGCTATTACAACAATTAGGGGGGTGAGGATACATATTTGTACATGGGGTGGTTCAACGAGAAAAATAGATAAGAAAAGAAAATAACAAAAACAAGATAGAGAGAAAGAGAGAGGGAGCCAGCGCGCTGCTGAGAGGTCATCAGAAGTTCTGACTCGGGCCCGCTACCAGATGATCAACCTTTTGGATAAACTGTATGAGTCAGAACTTCTGACTCTTGCACCTACAAAACATAAACCTGTTAGTGGGAAGATCAGAAGTTCTGACCCCCATGCGCTGCAAGACAAAAGTTCGTTAGTGGTGAAATCAGAAGTTCTGATCCTGCTGGAAATACAATAATTCTCAGAAGTTCTGATATTATTGACAGCAAAACAGGCTTCAGATGTGCTAACGTCAAAGTCAGCACTTGGCTTCTCCCTGTGCTAATCAGAACATCTGCAATTTTGTTATTTTTCCATAAAACAGAAAACATATTCGGAACAGCTTCAGCAAATGTCAGTGTTTCAAGGGACAGAACCAACAAGGTCACAGGCAGGTTCTATGCTGACTCACTTCCTATCTAAACGTTCTGAGGTATGAAAATCCTCAGAACACAAACAGCAGCAACATGATGTTTACATTATGTTTATCTGAGCATGCAAAGCTGATGATGCTTAGCAGCGTGATGAAGGTCAGCAGGCGCTTACCTGGCTATTGGAAAAGTTTGTGAATGAGATCTAGCTTTTGGCTCTGATGGTGTTCTGGACAGGTTCTTTTTTTTAAAAGGGGTAGATGAAGGTGTATGTGTATGTATGGTCAGAGGTTGAAAGGGTGTTCTTTAGTCACAAAGAAAACTGGGTATTGATGGAGTTTGAAGGTAAGAAATTCAAAGTTATGAAACACTGGAGATTTTGGCAGAGTTTCACAGCACTTTCTTGCTAAAAATTTCTGTTTCTCTTCTAGCAATTTTTCTGGTTATTGGACCCTTTTTTCAGTGGACAATGGTGCTCTATTTATAGGCAAAACTCTTGTGGCTTCTTGAACATTTAAAGGCGCCAACAGAGGTTGAATTGTTCTTTGAAAGAAGTTCCTGGGAAGTTATGATAACAAATAGCCTTTCAGCCTAGGCTGGAACAACAAGCATGGATTGGGGAGAAGTGACCTCTAGGTGGACGGTGGCGCGTAGAACCATGCCTAAACCTGCATAAAGGCGTTTACCAAGCCACACGTGAAGAGATCCCTTGGGTGAATGTTCGGGAGTGGTTGGGAGCATTAATGAGCATTAAATGGTGATGAGACTTATCAACACCAAAATTCTGATAATAGGAGAAAAACTTGAACCAGCAGTTCTGCTTTACCAAAACAACGTAAACCATGCTCTGGTCTCGGCCTCTTGTTGTCTTAGCAAATTCTGGAGATTCTCCTGACTTTCTGACACATTCCTTGGATTTGCTTCTGGAAATCCTGGACTTGGAGATTCTGTATCAGTGTACCAACCACTCTTCTGACCCTTTCATCTTCTGATTTCAGCATGTTCTGAAGGAGCCTTCAGACTTCCTTGCTTCCTTTGCATTCCTTTAGCAAACTCTAGCTGAACTTGCGTAATTGCTGAAAGAGCTATGTTCTGTTTGAGGCTTACGTGTTGAACCACGTTTGCAACTTCTGACTGAGTTAATGTAGTTGCTGAAGAGCCAACTTCTGACTGCGTTGAGCCAACTTCTGACTGCGTTGAGCCAAGCTTGCAACTTCTGACCGTTGAGCCAAGCTTTTAACTTCTGACCGTTGAGCCAAGCTTGTAACTTCTGACCGTTTCTATCTGGAGTTTGGTCCAGAAGTTCTGAAGCGCTATTTTCTTTTTGAACACCCATTTTTTAGAGAAAAATTCCAAATGTTTAGAATTTAATTTTTCTCAAGATAAAAGCGTTGCCTTTAGATCTTGCGTGATCATTTTGCTCTTGTAAATGGTTTTCTTGGGCAGAAATGATAATTCAGGACTTGGATTTGTTTCAGAGGGAATCCAAGATGATTTCCTGAAGAAAGAAAGGGAAAATTTTGGGGTACAACACCTACCAACTAATGATATGGATAGGACTATCTCTAAAGGAGAAGGAAAATAATAAGAAAGAAAATAGGTGGTAAGAAACTCCTAATTGCTTGCTCACAAATTTTCTCACAAACAAAACATTTATCACACTACACTTTCGAACAAATATTTTCAAAAAAATACTTTGTACGCGTCCTTGAGGACTGATACAAGAATCATTACAAAGTTAGCCTTACATTGGCTTTTCAAAATATTTTCAAACGAACCACACACACACAAATAAAATTTTCAAAAGTGAGCTAGCAACTAAGAGCCCGTAGAAAGCTACAGATGAAAAGGGTGCTAACACCTTCCCTTTTCATAACTTATCCCCCGAACTTAAAATCTATCAAAGGTCTTTCCCGTTCTTTTCACCTTTCCTAAATATTAGACAAAATAAAAGTCGGTGGCGACTCTTGCTATATGCATATTTGGATAAACCAAAAAAGTCAGTTCTCCCACTGTATTACAAAACTGGCGACTCTGTTGGGACTACTTAAAAAAGGGGTTACCTTATGATTAAATCACTTTATTTGCTTTAATTTTTTTCTTTGCTTGCTTTAGTTTAAGGGTTACATGGGTTTATTTAATTGTAAGATCCTACAACCGAATCTAGGGATGCCTTAGGTAAGTATCAATAGATCATGGAAATTATACATTATAGACCAATATGGTTGAAGTGATTGCTACGGTTAGTGCGACACTTGGGATTGTACTAATGTTCCTTGAGTCAGTCAAGGATAACATTAGGCTTCCCCATGGTGCCATTAGCACTAACTAACTTTTAGAACCTTAATTGACCCATCTTGGCCATTAGGAGGTAATGAGATGGTCGGCTTTGGTGTAGTCCAAGGTTGGTTGATACTCGATGCTACGCTCATTGAGATTCGACTCACGGGATGTTTTAGTGGAAAGTCAGTTGCTGTACTAAAATAAAACCTTCGAGAAAGATTTGTGATATGAGATTCCTAGAATCCGGTTACTATTTTAGGATAGGTTGAGCTAACTTAACTTCAATAGAGAAGGGTACTTACCTGTGGACTTCATGCAAGCCTTTAAACTTAAGGCTCTTGTGTGTTTCGTTTGTGTTTTCTACTTGTTTAAGCATGAACATAACACCATGACATCATAACATCATGACATGGCATTTTTATTAACCATTTCAAGGATCTTAGGGACCTTTGGTGCATGATTATCATAAACAAGGGGCAAGGGGATTTATTTTCCTCTAACCAAATTTTGTCCAAATCAAAGAACATTCTCTTGACTCGGAGGCTAGAACCCACTTGATATGGTGAGATTGATTCTGATAGAAGGACGTTCAAAGATGAAAACTCAAAGTTCTTCAAAACAAAGTTGCAAACAGATTCTTTTTTCTAATATTTTAATCTCATAAGATCCTTGAAAACATTGCAAATAGATCTACATGTGATACATATCATAACATTTATTCGCAAGACACCTTTTCTCATCTTCTTGATGTTTATTTAGCAGAAAAAATGGATCTTGAACAAACAACCAAAGATCTCCAAGCTCAGAATGCCCAATTCCAACAAATGTTCCTGAGCATAGCCAAAGGGTAGGAATAATTAAAAGTACTTGTCACCAGTGAGAAAAAGAAGAAGACAAAGAAACCGATTGGTGTTCTTAACATGGGAAGAAGGTTTAGAGGTCTTGTCAAGCAAGCTCGAGATCTTAATATCCCATCCGATGAAGATGACAAACATGATGAAGATGGTAAGAGTGTGAAAACTGAAAGGAGCAATCCTGGTTCTGAAAAATTTCCTAATGAAGAGGAATATGATCATTTAGATGAGAAATACCCCCTGCTGATGAGAAGTATAAACTGTTGGAAGAGCGTCTAAGAGCTATGGAGATATAGAAAGTGCTTGGATTGAACTTTGATAATTTGGGGTTGGTTTTGGGAGTTGTCATTCCTCCTAAATTAAAAACTCATGTCTTTGCTAAGTGTTGTACCCCAAAATTTTCCCTCCCATATTCTTCAAGATTTGCAAAGAGCATGCTTCAAAATCTCCCAAGGGTTGCATAGTCCAATTGCCTCCTAACAGTCAAAAATTAGGGTTTTGGTTCTGGCAAAGAAGTTGAAGTTTCCAAGGGTCCAAACTAGTCCCACATGCCTATAAACATTGTCAAGCATCCTCATGCCAAGTTTCAAGACTCACAGCACAAGATTGCACAGTCAAAAACCCTAATTGCTCAACAGTCAACTGCAGGGGCAAAATGGTCATTTGACAGTCAAAAGTCAAAAAATTTGGTCAACATCTTATTTTGAAGCCACAAACATCATTTGATCAATTCTTGATCATGATTCTCAAGGCATGGCTCAAAAAATCTCAAGATGCAAAAGTTTCTATATTTGGACAGTTGAAAAAGTCAACTGCAAATTGACCAAGGCATAACTTCCACATGGTTTATCAGAAAAATTCCATCCAAAGCTCATTTTGAATAGAATGACATTTCCTACAACTCATCTTCACACTTCAAGTCCAAGAAATGCTCTCACAAAAAGTTATCAATCTCAACATTATAGGTCACTTTCAAAAGTCAACAAAAAGGCACTTTAAGTCAAAGACCATAAATTGATATTGGTAAATCAAAATGACATGGGAACAAAGGAATTGGTTCGAGGACTTCAAGACCTTTCCAAAATGTCCAAGAACATGATCAAAGCTCAAAAATTGAGCAAGATATGCCTTGTTGAAGTTGGGAAAGTTTTGGGAATTTTGAAAGGTCAACTTTGCTTCAAATGCCTCAAAATTGCTAATGGGCCTCAATTTCTTCCATGAATCATCACCCAAAGGCCATGCACGACCCATTAACATCCAAGGGAGTTATTTTATCATTTTTGATTAATTATTTGAATTATTATTATTATTAATTCATTTAATTAAAATAAAATATGACAAAAATAGCAAATCATGTTTTCCAATCCTTTTGTGCAGCATAATCTCTCATTAAAGCCTCAAGATTTCGTGCACACTCAAAAGGGAATGAATCTTCAATGGTTGGCATAAGATTGGAATGAAAAAGATTATGGAAAATCACAAATTTGAAAAGCATTTAAACATGGATTTTGGACTTGTTTTGTTAACCTAATTCACTCCACATATAAGCAGGAACAAAAACCTAATCCAAGGAACAAGGAAGCTGCGCCCAAGAACACAAAACAACTTTGCATTTTTTCACAAAATTTTGAAAAATGTTTGCATAGATACAAGGTGATTCAAGGCCTCAAAACTATTCCATAAGCTTGCCAAGACTACCAGGAAGCTTTCCCAATCAAAATCAGACCTCCACACGCAAAGAACTGGTATAACCAAGTCACCCTGTTCATAACATTTTGCATATTCGTGTTTGTATTTTCAGGCCATATCAATGCATTTTAATGTTTCATTTGTACTAATATGATCATTCCAAAGCTAATGGTGCCATCCAATTGAGTTTTTAAGCCCTGTACGTGAATCCACCATGAAAGCTGCCTAGGGTTTCAAAGCTCTAATTTTGGGGCTTTGCATATCTGGAATAATTGGACCATAAGACCTATACCAATGAAATCAGGACTTGCAAACAAGTAGAAACCAACCATCGCGCCCTTTTTCTTTTTGATTATATGTTATTCGCTATTTTCCTAGTTTAGGGTTAGTGGGGGTTTAAAATCCCCGCTATCTATCTCATGTTTTCAGGTAAAACGAAGAAGAAGGAAGACGTGTCTCAGCCAGAGTGGACAGTTTGAATTTAGCGCGTTTTTCAAGCTACCAGCACTTTCTCACATATCTTATTCATTATCCATTATGATATCAAAGTGACTCAATGGCACAGTTGGTAAACACGCTGGCAGGCAGGTATTGGGACCTGGGTTCGATTCCCAGGTCCCCTTGTATGTTTCATATTTTTTCCTCTAATCTGTTCCAATGCAGCGTGCACTTCAGCGATCTACCATGCACCCAACACCTTGGCTTGTCACATGTCTTTAGAGACCAATCCAATGGTCAGAACTTGCAGATCACCATATGCATCAGTCAACCACACGCGCACAAGCATTGGAAAGTCAAAAAAGGCCAGATTTCCTGGGCCAAAATTGCTTGCAAACACCTCCAAATTGGGCAGACACCCCCCAATGTTTGTATATCTTTTAATCTCTTTTCTTTTCTTTTCTATTTTTTAATTCTTTTGATCATTTTTTTAATTTTATTTAATTTACTTCAAATAATTAATTTTCATATAAAAATACAAAAAAATCAGAAATCATAAAAATAAAAATACGTCTTATTTAATTTTTAATTCATCAATATTTTGTAAATAAAATTCTAATAATTTATTAGTTTAATTTTAGGTTTAATTCTAATGTTTTTAAATAAACTAAAAAAATGTAGAAATTAGGATTTTAATACTGTTATTCTTTTTCTTTTTTTTTCATTACTATTAAACATTAATTATTTTTGTAAATAAATATGCAATTAATTAATTAATGTAAATTAGGTCAAAACTTAAACATTTTTCAATAATTAAAGACAAACTAGAATTAGGTTTTTTTTATTTAAATTTCTAATTTCAATTAATCTTCTTTTTTTTCATAAATACAAAAACATAAAAATAACTTCCTTTTCTCATTAAATCATTAATTAACCGTTAATTTTAATTTAATTTCTTTAAAGGGTCCAACGCCCTCGCCACTTCGATTATAATTCCTTTTCGCGCATTTATTTTTATTTCTTTTATGAATATAATGTATTTTCCCCAAAGCTTTGTAATATTAATTAGTACATTTACTTTCCGCACTTTTATTCAAATCGGGTCTTGGTTTAATTTGGCGATGTAGACCCGCGCCTTGTAATAGCGTAGGACTTTTATTTTTCCGCATTTTAATTTCCGCACCTTTTAATTGCTAACTATCACATGAAAGAATGTATGCCTGAATAAAATCAAGCGTAGCTCACTCAATGCCTGACAAGACAAATAATAACTGAAAATGACACACAATTCACACACCACTCCTAGGGTACGCCTTACTGTTGCCTTGCCCCTCGAAACATGGTCGTCGAGTAGAGGACGTTTTAGTAAGTCCTCATGTCCATGAACATGGCATGGGGGTAGCTTCTAAGGTGTCCTTCTATTGCTTTGCTGACCACACTGTCCCTAAACTCGAATTGACCCGAACACCTCCAATGGTGGTGCTACCTACCCCTCAATGGTGGGATGGCACTACCTCAAGGACATTTACACAGACTAATTCCTTAGGGTAGGTAGACAACTCGTAGATACTTGCTCTAGTTCAAAAAAAATCAAAAACTTCTTTTCACACCGACACTTTGCAAAAAGCTTTCAAAAACAACTTTTCAAACACTCTTGAGGACTGATACAAAAGTCGAACTGAAATTTTAAACGGAACTTTTTCAAACCCACTCACCTTGAAAAGCAAACAAACATTTTGAAAACACAAATGAGCAATTATCTAAGAGCCCATGGATAACCATGGATAGAAAGGGTGCTAACACCTTCCCTTTCTATAAATCTACCTCCCGAACCGAGAGCTAATCTCAATAAGGAATTTTTCTGTGCTTTTGTCCTTTCCATAATGGAGAGAAAAAAAAGACGGTGGCGACTCTTGCTTCCGCGACATTTCGTGAATCAGCGTTAAACAGTCAGTTCCAGATCCACCGGTCACAGAACTGGCGACTCTGCTGGGGATACTTATAAAATTGAGGTGTACCTTAGGACTAAGATCACTGTGTTTTCAATTGCTTTGACTTGTTTGCTTTAAATTGTGGGACTGTCTTGGGAGTTATATAGATCCTAACCCGGATATGGGGGATACCTTCTTAGAAAGTAGCAACAAGGCTGTGAGGGAACTGTGCGGGGTATACCGACATGGTTGAAGCAGCCTGCTACGTTGATGTGGCACTTTGGTGTGTACCGGTAACCCTTGAGTTCAGTCAAGGAGAGTACGGGGCCTCCATGTGGTGTCGTGAAGCATCAACTGACCTTAGGAACCTTAATTGAACTATCTTGGCCTCTTTAGGGTAGTGAGATAACTGACTTTGGTGCAGTCCGAGGTTGGTTGATACTCGATACTACACGCAATTGAGGGTTGCTTTCCTAGAATATTTCGGTCGCCAGTTCAGTGGCTAAATCGGAACGATGAACAATGAAAGCAATCCAGTGATATTGGGACCCTTAGAACCCAGTTTCTTCTAATAGGACAGGTTGAGCCCACCAACTTCAAGAGGGTAATACCCAGACTCCATGCAGGCCTAAACTCTAAGGGGTTGTGGTGTGACTTGTGTGCCTTATCATGTTTGCCTTTGTAAATATTTGTGGTGTGTTTAACCATAGCATCATGACATCATACAGCATCATATGCATTGACTAACTATTTCAGGGGTTCGAATCTTCATCTTTGTTCTTGTTTTGTAGGACATGGAAACTGTTCGCAGAAAGACAATTCAGATCAGCCTTGTAAGGATCCCTCCTCAGCTTAAGGAGCTTATATCTAGGATTCCCGAGAGCTCTTCATTTAGTGAAAGACATGGAAGACTCATCAGCTTGCTCAACACCAACATTGAGGAAGATATGATAAAGGTCTTGTTCCAATTCTTTGACCCTCTGCATCACTGTTTCACTTTCCTGGATTACCAACTGGTACCTACATTAGAAGAGTTCTCCCGGCTTCTGAAGATCCCTATCCTTGATCAACTACCCTACAACGGTACGGAAAACGAACCCAAGCTTGAAGAGATTGCTAAAGCCTTACACCTACAACCATCTGACCTCAAGGGACATTGGGAAGTTAGAAGTGGTGTCAAAGGGTTCTTAGCCAGGTTTCTATTTGAGAAGGCCCAAGAATGTTGGAACTCCCTTGACCTACAAGCTTTTGAAGAAGTTGTGGCCCTCCTTGTCTATGGTTTGGTGTTGTTCCCTAATCCAGATCAGCTTATAGATATCAGTGCTGTCCAGATCTTCATGTCCAGGAATCCTATACCTACGTTGCTGGGGGACATCCTTCACTCATGTTACACTCGAACCATGAGAAAAAGAGGTGTTCTTATGTGTTGTACTCCTCTCTTGGGAATGTGGTTTATTTCGCACCTTCCACAATCAGTTTTGAAGAACAAGCGGGGTTTGAGATGGTCACAACGATTGATGACTCTTACACATGCAGATATACATTGGTGCTCTCGGTCCAGAGAGGATGTCACTATCATTGATCGTTGCGGGGAGTACCCTAATGTTCCTTTATTTGGAATCATAGGAGGTATTACTTACAACCCGTGCCTGGCTTGGAGACAGTTTGGTTATGCTCGGAGGGACGGCCCTCATGACATGTTAATTCCTGACATAGTTTTTGACTTCGATAATGATGCACAAGGACTTCGCCAAAGATTTATCAGAGCTTGGAGGATGCCAAGTAGGATAGACAGCAAGACCCTGGGACACAGGAATTCCATCCCATTGGAACCTTATCTCAAGTGGGTACGAGCCCGCTCCCAGAAGTTAGTGATGCCATATCCTCATGTTCTCCCTGTGATCAAAGAGCCAGTATTGGAAGGAGAGGTGTCCTACACCATTCAACATCCTGACATACCCACGTCCTGGGAAGAGATGCAGAAGAGCTGGATCCAGCTTAAGGAAGAACGGAATTCTCTCGAGACCAGTCTACATGTTAGTGAAAAGAAGGTCTTGGAGCTCACCCGCCTATTGCACGAGGAGAGGAATCTCAACACTTACATTGCCCCGAAGAGGATGCGTAGTGTCTTTTGGGATTGATTTGCTTTGTAATGTGTGCCCATGAGGCTTTGATGTACCAAACAATTATTTCCTTAATGATAACGTGTGTTCCTTTTTGTCTACAACAAATTTGAACTTTCGAACCCTTGAATGCATTGCATAAACACATATCATTCATCATGTGCATAGCAGGTACTCTTCTTTTTAGGTTGCTTACTGTTCTTCGCTGTTTATTTCAGCATCATGAACCCTGAATCATCAACCGAGCAGTCTATCAAGGCCCTTCAGGCGCAGAACACACAATTTCAAGAGCTAATCATGGGTTTGGCTCAAGGCCAAGAAGAGCTGAAGGCTTTGCTCCTGAAGAAGGAGAAGAAGAAGAAGAGAACAGTTCTATTCAACTCGGGCCGGAGGTTTGGTAACACTCTGCAGAATGAGGAAGCTGGTTCTTCTGTAGGAAAAGACAGTCCCCAGGGGGGAAAGGCTCCAAGTCCGGTGGTCTCTGACAACAAGACTGATTTTAATGAGGAACAGTATCCTCCGGCTGAAGACAGATACAAGCAGCTGGAAGACCGTCTGAACGCCATGGAGATCCAACAAGTGCCTGGGCTGGATTTCGGAGACTTGGGCTTATCTACTGGTGTGATCATTCCTCACAAGTTTAAGGCACCATCTTTCACCAAGTATGACGGGGCGTCTTGCCCCAAGCTACACCTCAGATCTTATGTGCGGAAGATTCAGCCGTACACAGTGGACAAGAACTTGTGGATCCACTTCTTCCAGGAGAGTCTTTCAGGGACTCATCTCGAATGGTTCTATCAGCTGGATGGGACCAAGGTTCTTAACTGGGAGGAGTTGGCTACTGCTTTCTACAAGCAGTATCAATATAATGCCGACCTTGCTCCTACACGTACCCAACTCCAGGGTATGTCGCTAGGATCAAGCGAAGGTTTTAAAGAGTATGCACAGAAGTGGAGGGACCTGGCTGGCAGGGTGCAGCCACAATTAACTGACAGTGAGCTGGTAGATATGTTCTTGGGGACCCTCTCCGGACCATTCTTCAATCATCTTATCGGTAATTCGTCTGCAGGGTTTACTGACCTCATTCTGACTGGGGAGAGGATAGAGGCTGGAATGAAGTCCGGTAAAATTCAGAAAGGTGCATCTTCAAGTTCTGAGAAGAAGCCTTTTAAGAAGGAGGCAAGTGCTGTGTATGGGCCTAGAAGGCAAGAAAAACCAGAGCGCTGCCAATCTATCAACGCGGTGGTGATTGCTAAACCTGCTGTCGCTCCTCGGCAATTCAATCAACAAAGGGCTGAAAGACCCAGAAGAGAGTTTACCCGGCTGAGTATGACCTTGTCGAAAATCTTGCCGCAGTTGCTATCCACCAATTTGGTGACTGTCAGGGAGGCCCCAAAGGTTGTGAATACTGCCTCTCCCAAGTATAATCCAAATGCCCGCTGTGCTTATCACTCCGATAGCCCGGGGCATTCTACTGATGATTGCTGGCCCCTGAGAAATAAGGTGCAAGACCTTATTGACGCGAAGGAGATACAATTTGAAGCGCCTGAAAGGCCGAATGTGGTGACTGCTCCTATGCCCCAGCATGGAGTAAATGCAATTAATGAAGACTTGTATGCCGTTTCTGTGAATGATGTAGCTACTCCTCTGTTGACTGTTAAGAGGAACCTGCTGCTGGCCGGTTTATTTCCGGGTTGCAGCAAGGGTTGCCTTTTGTGTGCTGTTACCCCTACTGGTTGTCCGTTGCTGAAGTTAGGCATCCAAGGCCTGATGGATAGCAAGGAGATTCTCTTCAAGAAGACCGCTGTTCCGTTTGTTCCTGTGGAAGAAGTATCCATCGTTACAATTTTCAACAATCCAATCAAGGCTTCCCTGAGGAAGCCAGTTAAAATCATGACTGTCGCACCCATTGTTATTACTGTTCCGGGGCCCCTCCCCTATGAATCTGATAAGGCTGTCCCATGGCACTATGGGGCAGATGTATATGTACATGGTATAAAGTAAGAGTTCAACACCGGTACCAGCATCAGCAATATCACTGGTCCAGCCAAAGTAACTCGTAGTGTCAGACTCTTCTCGCCTGACATTGCACCACCTGCTATTCGAAGACCTCTCATTATAACGCCTGTAAGTGCACCTGTTTCCACTTCTGATCAAGTTGCTTCCCCTGCTTCCGAGTCATCTAATGCTCGGGGCAAAGGGATTGATGATGAGCCTGCCCGGATGGAGGCACCAAAATCTGTGAATGTTGAGGCCTCCCAGCAAGAGATGGAGGAAATCCTGAAAATAATCAAGAAGAGCGATTTTAATGTTGTTGAACAGCTAGGGCATACCCCCTCCAAAATCTCCATGCTCTCCTTGCTGCTGTGCTCAGAGGCCCATGCTAAGGCCCTGATTTCATTTCTAAAGACGGCCCATGTTCCACAGGAGACATCTACAGACCAGTTTACTGATTGCGTAGCCAATTTGACAGCTGACAATGGTTTGGGTTTCTCGGATGCTGACCTTACTGCTAAGGGAAAGAACCACAATGATGCCCTGCATGTCTCTATTGAATGCAGGGGCACTACTCTTGCGCACGTGTTGGTGGACACTGGTTCTTCCCTGAATGTGCTACTCAAAAAGGCCTTAGACCGGTTGGATTGTGAGGGCCTGGAGCTGAAACCTAGCAACATCATTGTCAGAGCCTTTGACGGTTCTAAGAGGATGGTTCATGGAGAGGTAGACATTCCTATTCGTGTGGGTTCTCAAGTATTCAACTCAACTTTCTATGTGATGGATATCCGTCCATCTTATTCCTGTTTACTGGGACGACCTTGGATTCACAAAGCTGGGGCAGTGACCTCTACCCACACCAAAAGCTCAAATACCCTGTCAGAGGGAAGATTGTCACTGTGCAGGGAGAGGAGGAGTATATGGTTAGTCACTTGAATTCCTTCCGGTATATTGAGATGGACGGGGAGTTTATTGAAACCCCCTTTCAGCATTTTGAAGAGGTACCTCCAATATTGGCAGCGGCAGAAACAATGGTTGAAGAGGACTTTCCTTTGAAGATGGCTTCTTTGAAGGACGCCCGGGCTGTAATCGAGAAAGGTGAATGTGCTAACTGGGGCAGGCTCCCTGATTTCACTCCTAAAACTGACAAGTTTGGACTGGGTTTTACCGCAGAGGCTCAGAAGGCTGTGCGCAAAGCTAGAATCGGAAGACCTCCTGTGCTCATCACCAATCCAGGAGTGAATGCTATTAGGGACGAAGATGAAGTGGAAGAATCAGAGTTCGATAGCTGGATCTACCCGACGACTGACGGTGGATTGAACAATTGGACCGCCAAAGATCATACTCCTGTTACTTTTGTTACGCAGTAATGAATTCCTTTGTTTTTGTTATTTGTAATAAACAATGAATTAAAACTCTATGGCCCGGTGTCTTACCCGGGGCACCGTGGCTTCATTTGTGAGGGCATATTAATTGTCATTTCATATATCATGAATAAAGACCTTGGACGTTTTCTCGCACTTCAAATCTTATGCTCCTTTTCTTTCTACCCTTTCTTTATATATTGCAAAACAGCTGTATTTACACACACTCACCCATACAGGTTTCAATCCACTCTGGATCTCACTGGTAACGACTCTGCTACTGCCAGTTATGACTTCGAAAATCCGATCAACTTAGCCGAAGACGAAGGTGAAGATGATTGCGAAGTGCCTGACGAGCTTGCAAGACTGTTACTCCAGGAAGAGAGGGCAATTCAACCACATGAAGAGCCAGTGGAAACGATAAATCTGGGTACTGAGGCAGATAGAAAGGAGGTTAAGATTGGTGCCAATCTGGAGCTCAGCGTGAGGCAACGGTTGACTCAGATGCTACATGATTATGTGGAGATCTTTGCCTGGTCCTACGAAGACATGTCTGGGTTAGATACTGACATTGTGGTCCATCACTTGCCTACCAAGGAAGACTTCCCTCCGGTCAAGCAAAAGGTCCACCGTATGCGTCCAGAGATGTCCGAAAAGATCAAAGCCGAGGTTATGAAACAGTTTGATACCGGGTTTCTTGCAGTGACTTCTTACCCTCAGTGGGTCGCCAATGTAGTGCCGGTACCAAAGAAGGATGGTAATGTCAGAATGTGTGTCGACTACAGGGATCTGAACAGGGCCAGCCCCAAAGATGACTTCCCTCTACCTCACATTGATGTTCTTGTTGACAATACGGCTCAGCACAAGGTGTTCTCTTTCATGGATGGCTTTTCAGGTTATAATCAGATCAAGATGGCTCCTGAAGATATGGAAAAGACTACCTTTGTTACTCAGTGGGGCACCTTCTGCTACAAGGTCATGTCGTTCGGGTTGAAAAATGCTGGGGCAACCTACCAACGTGCCATGGTTTCTTTATTTCATGACACGATCCATCATGAGATTGAGGTGTATTTCGACGACATGATCGCAAGGTCTCAAACTGAGGAGGAACACCTTGATCATCTGCAGAAGCTGTTTGACCGTTTGAAACTGTACAAGCTGAGGTTGAACCCGAACAAGTGCACCTTCAGGGTGAGATCTGGAAAGTTGCTAGGCTTCGTTGTAAGTGACAAGGGTATTCAAGTGGACCCTGCCAAGGTTAAAGCTATTCAAGAGATGCCAGTTCCTAAGACAGAGAAAGAAGTCAGAGGCTTTCTAGGACGTCTGAATTACATTGCTCGATTCATCTCCCATCTAACTGCCACCTGTGAACCAATCTTCAAGCTGTTGAAGAAAGATCAGGTAGTACGTTGGAACGATGAATGTCAGGCCGCTTTTCACAGAATCAAAGAGTATCTCCAAGAACCACCCATTCTTATGCCACCGGTTGAAGGGAGACCTCTGATACTATACCTGACAGTACTAGACAACTCAATGGGGTGTGTGCTGGGGCAGCATGACGAGTCTGGCCGAAAAGAGCATGCCATTTATTAACTTAGCAAAACGTTTATCGACTGTGAGACCCGATACTCACTGCTCGAGAAAACTTGCTGCGCTTTGGTATGGGCTGCTCGCCGGCTGAGACAGTATATGCTGACTCACACTACCTTGTTGATCTCAAAGATGGATCCAATCAAGTACATATTTGAAAAGCATGCTCTGTCTGGGAGAATAGCAAGATGGCAAATGATCTTGACAGAATACGACATACAATACACAACTCAGAAAGCCATCAAAGGAAGTGTATTGGCAGACCACTTGGCACATCAGGCAGTAGACGACTATCAGTCAATGAACTTTGAGTTTCCGGACGAGAGCATCATGATTGTGACTGATTGTGAAGTACCTGGACCGGATGAAGGACCTGAGGAAGGATCCCGATGGTCTATGCACTTTGACGGAGCCTCCAACGCTTTGGGTAACGGCATCAGCGCTGTGATCATATCCCCTTAAGGCACTCATACTCCACTCACTGCCCGGTTATGTTTCAACTGCACCAACAACATGGCGGAGTATGAGGCATGCATAATGGGTCTTCAAGCTGCGATTGACTTAAGGATCAAGTTTCTGAGTGTCTTTGGAGATTCCGCTCTCGTGATCAATCAGATCAAAGGGGAGTGGGATACGAAACATCCGAACCTTATTCCTTACAAAGAATGTGTCTTGACATTGATCCCCCACTTCACAGATATAACCTTTGAACATTTCCCAAGAGAGGAGAATCAGTTGGCGGACGTGTTAGCTACGATGTCTTCCATGTTCAAAGTCAAATGGGACAATGAGGCTCCCCGGGTCATTATCTGGAAACTGGACGAACCGGCATACTGTTGTGATCTTGAGGCTGAGGTAGTGACTAAGAAACCTTGGTACCATGAGGTGAAGAGATACTTGGAAGCTCAGGAGTACCCTGAAGGTGCATCTGTCAATGATAAGAAATTTCTGAGAAGGTTCACAGCAAAGTTCTTCCTTAGCAATGGCATCCTGTACAAGCGAAACCATGATTCAACCTTACTGCGTTATGTGGATAAGACGGAAGCAGAAAGGATCATGGCGGAGCTACACGAAGGTACCTTCGGAACACATTCCAGTGGACACACTATGGCAAAGAAAATCCTTCGGGCAGGGTATTTCTGGTCCACAATGGAAGCCGACTGTTACCAACATTCTCGGACATGTCATAAATGCCAGATTTATGCAGACAAGGTGCATGTTCCTCCAGTTCCTCTAAATGTTCTGACTGCACCTTGGCCTTTTGCAATGTGGGGCATAGATATGATCGGCGAGATTAAACTTACGGCGTCCAATGGGCATCGCTTCATCCTGGTAGCGATCGATTACTTCACGAAGTGGGTTGAAGCAGCTTCTTACGCTACAGTAACCAAGAATGTTGTGGCACGGTTCATTCGGCATAATCTGATATGTCGATACGGCGTCCCTGAGAGGATCATTACGGACAATAGTACCAATCTTAATAACAAGATGATCACAGAGCTCTGCGAGCAGTTTAAGATACAGCACCACAACTCTTCTCCTTACAGTCCGAAGATGAACGGGGCTGTAGAAGCAGCGAATAAGAATATCAAGAAAATTGTGCAGAAGATGACAGTGACTTATAAAGATTGGCACGAGATGTTACCGTTTGCTCTACAAGGGTATCGTACCTCAGCACGGAGGTCAACCGGGGCAACTCCTTTCTCCTTGGTCTACGGCATGGAGGCAGTCTTACCGATCGAAGTGCAAATACCCTCTCTCCGGATAATGAAGGATGCAGATCTGAGTGAAGACGATTGGATCCAGACACGACTTGATCAGCTAAATCTAATTGACGAAAAGAGACTCAATGCTATTTGTCATGGTCAGACGTATCAAAAGCGGATGATCAGGGCATTTAACAAAAAGGTCAGACCACAAGAATATCAAGTTGGGGATCTGGTAATCAAACGCATCATCCTTCCTCAGAGTGATCCAAGGGGCAAATGGACCCCTACGTACGAAGGGCCATTTGTGGTTAAACATGTGTTCTCAGGAGGAGCCATGATCCTAACCACCATGGATGGTGACGACCTTCCTCACCCCGCCAATGCAGACATAGTAAAAAGATACTACACATGAAAAAAGACCCGCTAGGTTGACATACCTAGGCAAAAATTAGGGCTTCCCGGCGAACCAAAAGGGTTCGGGCAAAATGAAGGGATGAAATGAAAAAAAATCTGTACACCCGGCAAGTCGAAAACCTGAAAAGGCGGCTTGGGCAAAAATGGGTATCCCGATGGACCGAAAACCCGAAAGGGAGGTCCAGGCAAAAGTTAGGGATAAAGCGTAATACTATGTCTCATTGGATCACTTTGCATCCAGAATCCGGTATCAACACCAAGTTCGGACGACATCGATCAATCAGCTTCATCTTCAGCTAGGTCATCAAGTGATGAGACGCTCGAAGATATAAAGGCGATAGCAGAGTTGGAACCCAGCGGGATTATTCTTTTCACACAGCTGTTTTATTTTCCCTTTGTACAAATTGTATAAACTCTTTTATTCGGCGGTGTTCTCTTACTAGGACGTCAGCCCCTTGTACATAAACGCCTATTTACAGGCAAATTCAAAAATCAATATAAATACACTTTTCAGTTAAAATTGCCAATTGTTTTTCCTTTTCTGTTTTGTTTTGCGAAGAACGTCCAAGGTTCAATTTGTGATATATGCATTTGACACTAATTGCTGACTCATAAATATTTGCTTATGAAACAAAGGATTAATTACAGGTAACATTAGAAACAGGGGCAATAATGAGTGGTCTAAGCGATCTAATTGCTATATCCATCAAAGTACCAAGGTAAGTTCAGCCGAAGAACATAACCAGTATATCTTAATTCCCCAGAGAGTGAGTCAGCAAGTCGATACACTCTCCCCAAGCAAAGCTATACTATCAGCCTTAAGGAAGTTGGATATCCCCAGCAAGTCTCAACATTCCTCAGTAGGGTACACATATATTCTTAACAAGCATCCCCGACAGTCTTGATCTAAGATTGTTCCCCGGCGGTATACCAGGCATTCAGTGGAGTCGCTCCCAGTACATCTCAAAGTTTCCCCTAGGAGAGTCCAATATAGTTCAAGATTCCCCAGGACAGTTTGAATCATCTCCCCAGCAGGAAGCTTATCCCCAGTAGATTCTGGAAGCTTATCCCCTACAGAGCACGAACGCGTCCCCCGGCTTTATTCAAAGGTTATTTCCCTACCAGGATATAACTGGGTTATCCTCAGCCAGAAGCCACGGAAAGATCATCCTCAGCAAAGTCTTCCTACCCCCAGCGGAGTCTATTAAAGCTTCTAACATAACAACGGTATCCCCAACGGAATTGTCATCAAGCATCTCAACAATGTACCTCTCTCCCCCACAGAGTACTGTTCCCCAGCAAGATCGCTAGAGTAGTTATTCCCCGCAGAGTAATCTCTTCATCAAGTTTCATCCCCAACGGAGTCATCTTCTCCTACCGGTTCATCCTTGCAATCACTCCCCAGTGGAAACAAAAGCTCTACATCAGCCCAGGATGTGACTTCCCGGCACCCGTCAAGGATTTACTTTCCTAGACAAAAATACACATTCATAAACATCGCATTTCCATACATTATAGCATGCATATACACATCATGAACATACAATCTCATTTATGTTGAGAACATCATTGCTTGATCCATATCATGCATTGCATATGACTGACCTTTACCTTTCAGGAAAGATCCAGTCAAGTTCTCAGCTATGTCCAAGACCTTCTCTGGTTCAGTTAAATCGACCCTAAGATTTTTCTGATTCTTATCCAGTTGAAGTTATTCTAAGACTTTAGTCTGGTTCAGTTAAATCGATTCTAAGATTTTTCTGATTCTTATCCAGTCAAAGTTAATCCAAGGCCTTCTCTGGTTCAGTCAGATCGACCCTAAGATCTCCCTGATTCTTATTCCAGTTGAAGATTCCAAGACCTTGCCTGGTTCAGTTAAATCGACTCCTAAAGATTTTTCTGATTCTTATCCAGTCAAAGGCCTTCTCTGGTTCAGTTAGATCGACCCTAAGATCTCCCTGATTCTTATTCCAGTTGAAGATTCTAAGACCTTGCCTGGTTCAGTTAAATCAGCTCCTAAAGATTTTTCTGATGCCGATCCATCAATCTCCAAATGGCATCTGTAAGCCCATTCCCACCATCACACTGCTAACATGTGAGCGCAAATTTCTGGGCACTTTAGTGTTCAATCATCTTCCACCTTCGGATTACGAAAGGCACGTCAGCCAATTTACATCCTCAGGTCTAAGAAGATTGAACAGGGGCAATTGTTGTACCCCAAAATTTTCCCTCCCATATTCTTCAAGATTTGCAAAGAGCATGCTTCAAAATCTCCCAAGGGTTGCATAGTCCAATTGCCTCCTAACAGTCAAAAATTAGGGTTTTCGTTATGGCAAAGAAGTTGAAGTTTCCAAGGGTCCAAACTAGTCCCACATGCCTATAAACATTGTCAAGCATCCTCATGCCAAGTTTCAAGACTCACAGCACAAGATTGCACAGTCAAAAACCCTAATTGCTCAACAATCAACTGCAGGGGCAAAATGGTCATTTGACAGTCAAAAGTCAAAATTTTTAGTCAACATCTTATTTTGAAGCCACAAACATCATTTGATCAATTATTGATCATGATTCTCAAGGCATGGCTCAAAAAATCTCAAGATGCAAAAGTTTCTATATTTGGACAGGTAAAAAAGTTAACTGCAAATTGACCAAGGCATAACTTCCACATGGTTTATCAGAAAAATTCCATCCAAAGCTCATTTTGAAGAGAATGACATTTCCTACAACTCATCTTCACACTTCAAGTCCAATAAATGCTCTCACAAAAAGTTATCAATCTCAACATTATAGGTCACTTTCAAAAGTCAACAAAAAGGCACTTTAAGTCAAAGACCATAACTTGAGATTGGTAAATGAAAATGACATGGGACCAAAGGCATTGGTTAGAGGACTTCACGACCTTTCCAAAATGTCCAAGAACATGATCAAAGCTCACAAATTGAGCAAGATATGCCTTGTGGAAGTTGGGAAATTTTTGGGAATTTTGAAAGGTCAACTTTGCTTCAAATGCCTCAAAATTGCTAATGGGCCTCAATTTCTTCCATGAATCATCACCCAAAGGCCATGCACGACCCATTAACATCCAAGGGAGTTATTTTATCATTTTTGATTAATTATTTTAATTATTATTATTATTAATTCATTTAATTAAAATAAAATATGACAAAAATAACAAATCATGTTTTCCAGCATATTCTCTCATTAAAGCCTCAAGATTTCGTGCACACTCAAAAGGGAATGAATCTTCAATGGTTGGCATAAGATTGGAATGAAAAAGATTGAAAAAGATTATGGAAAATCACAAATTTGAAAAGCATTTAAACATGGATTTTGGACTTGTTTTGTTAACCTAATTCACTCCACATATAAGCAGGAACAAAAACCTAATCCAAGGAACAAGGAAGCTGCGCCCAAGAACACAAAACAACTTTGCATTTTTTCACAAAATTTTGAAAAATGTTTTCATAGATACAAGGTGATTCAAGGCATCAAAACTATTCCATAAGCTTGCCAAGACTACCAGGAAGCTTTCCCAATCAAAATCAGACCTCCACACGCAAAGAACTGGTATAACCAAGTCACCCTGTTCATAACATTTTGCATATTCGTGTTTGTATTTTCAGGCCATATCAATGCATTTTAATGTTTCATTTATACTAATATGATCATTCCAAATCTAATGGTGCCATCCAATTGAGTTTTTAAGCCCTGTACGTGAATCCACCATGAAAGCTGCCTAGGGTTTCAGAGCTCTAATTTTGGGGCTTTGCATATCCGGAATAATTGGACCATAAGACCTATACCAATGAAATCAGGACTTGCAAACAAGTAGAAACCAACCATCGCGCCCTTTTTCTTTTTGATTATATGCTATTCGCTATTTTCCTAGTTTAGGGTTAGTGGGGGTTTAAAACCCCCGCTATCTATCTCATGTTTTCAGGTAAAACGAGGAAGAAGGAAGACGTGTCTCAGCCAGAGTGGACGGTTTGAATTTAGCGCGTTTTCAAGCTACCAGCACTTTCTCACATATCTTATTCATTATCCATTATGATATCAAAGTGACTCAATGGCACAGTTGGTAAACACGCTGGGAGGCAGGTATTGGGACCTGGGTTCGATTCCCAGGTCCCCTTGTATGTTTCATATTTTTTCCTCTAATCTGTTCCAATGCAGCGTGCTATTCAGCGATCTACCATGCACCCAACGCCTTGGCTTGCCACATGTCTTCAGAGACCAATCCAATGGTCAGAACTTGCAGATCACCATATGCATCAGTCAACCACACGCGCACAAGCATTGGAAAGTCAAAAAAGGCCAGATTTCCTGGGCCAAAATTGCTTGCAAACACCTCCAAATTGGGCAGACACCCCCCAACGTTTGTATATCTTTTAATCTCTTTTCTTTTCTTTTCTATTTTTTAATTCTTTTGATCATTTTTTTTATTTTATTTAATTTACTTCAAATAATTAATTTTCATATAAAAACACAAAAAAATCAGAAATCATAAAAATAAAAATACGTCTTATTTAATTTTTAATTCATCAATATTTTGTAAATAAAATTCTAATAATTAATTAGTTTAATTTTAGGTTTAATTCTAATGTTTTTAAATAAACTAAAAAAATGTAGAAATTAGGGTTTTAATACTGTTATTCTTTTTCTTTTTTTTCATTACTATTAACCATTAATTATTTTTGTAAATAAATATGCAATTAATTAATTAATGTAAATTAGGTCAAAACTTAAACATTTTTTCAATAATTAAAGACAAACTAGAATTAGGTTTTTTTAATTTAAATTTCTAATTTCAATTAATCTTCTTTTTTTTCATAAATACAAAAAACATAAAAATAACTTCCTTTTCTCATTAAATCATTAATTAACCGTTAATTTTAATTTAATTTCTTTAAAGGGTCCAACGCCCTCGCCACTTCGATTATAATTCCTTTTCGCGCATTTATTTTTATTTCTTTTATGAATATAATGTATTTGCCCCAAAGCTTTGTAATATTAATTAGTACATTTACTTTCCGCACTTTTATTCAAATCGGGTCTTGGTTTAATTTGGCAATGTAGACCCGCGCCTTGTAATAGCGTAGGACTTTTATTTTTCCGCATTTTAATTTCCGCACCTTTTAATTGCTAACTATCATATGAAAGAATGTATGCCTAAATAAAATCAAGCGTAGCTCACTCAATGCCTGACAAGACAAATAATAACTGAAAATGACACACAATTCACACACCACTCCTAGGGTACGCCTTACTGTTGCCTTGCCCCTCGAAACGTGGTCGTCGAGTAGAGGACATTTTAGTAAGTCCTCATGTCCATGAACATGGCATGGGGGTAGCTTCTAAGGTTTCCTCCTATTGCTCTGGTGACCACACTGTCCCTAAACTCGAATTGACCCGAACACCTCCAACGGTGGTGCTACCTACCCCTCAATGGTGGGATGGCACTACCTCAAGGACATTTACACAGACTAATTCCTTAGGATAGGTAGACGACTCGTAGATACTTGCTCTAGTTCAAAACAAATCAAAAACTTCTTTTCACACCGATACTTTGCAAAAAGCTTTCAAAAACAACTTTTCAAACACTCTTGAGGACTGATACAAGAGTCGAACTGAAATTTTAAACGGAACTTTTTCAAACCCACTCACCTTGAAAAGAAAACAAACATTTTGAAAACACAAATGAGCAAGTATCTAAGAGCCCATGGATAACCATGGATAGAAAGGGTGCTAACACCTTCCCTTTCTATAAATCTACCTCCCGAACCGAGAGCTAATCTCAATAAGGAATTTTTCTGTGCTTTTGTCCTTTCCATATTGGAGAAAATAAAAGACGGTGGCGACTCTTGCTTCCACGACATTTCGCGAATCAGCGTTAAACAGTCAGTTCTAGATCCACCGGTCACACTAAGTACGATGGAGTTTCCTGCCTGAAGCTGCACCTGAGGTCATATGTTCGGAAAATTCAACCATATACTGCTGACAAGAAATTGTGGTTTCATTTCTTTCAAGAGAGTTTGTCTGAGACACAATTGGAATGGTACTATCAACTTGAAGGTGCCAATATTCACACTTGGGAAGATTTGGCTACAACCTTCTACAAAAAATATCAATATAATTCTAATTTGGTACCAACGCACATGCAACTACAAAGTATGACCATGGGCTCTAATGAAGGTTTTAAAGAGTATGCCTAGAAATAGAGAGATCTTGCATGCTTTCTATAATCACTTACTTAGGAGTTCTTCAGCTGGTTTCACTGAATTAATACTGACAGGGGAAAATGTTGAGAATGAAATCAAAAGCAGTAAAATCCAAGTGGCTGCATCTTCAAATACTATGAAGAAGGCTTATAATGGTAAGAGAGAATCCAATATTGTGAACGACCAGAAAGGTTGTAATAAGAGTAACTGCAACCAATCTGTGGGGCAGTACTGATCTCTAATCCTGCGCTAGTGCAACAACAATAATAGAATAATCAATGTAGGCAGGATGCGCCCAGAAGACAGTTTACAAAAATCACATATCGTGGGCTCAAGCATTACAACACATGTTGAAGGCATGGCTGGTTACAATGAGATAACTTCCTCATAATCCCCACTTTTTCTCCCTGCTACAATCACAACGCAAGGTGTGCGTATCACTGTGACAGCCCCGTGCATGACACTAGCAATTGTTGGGCTCTGAAGAAAAAGATCCAAGACATGATTGATGCTAAGGAAATTGAATTTGATCCTCCTGAGACTCCTAATGTGATTACTGTGCATTTTCCCAATCATGATAAGGGCGTTAATGCTATTGAAGATGTTTCTCATGTTTCTACCATGAATGATTTGAATACTCCTCTGATGATTGTTAAGGAGAAGCTGCTGCAAGCCAGTTTATTTCCGGGTTGTGCTGAAGACCGCTACTACTATGCATCCTAATCCAATGGTTGTGCATTGCTAAAAAAAGGTATTCAATGTATGATGGATTACCGTGAGATCCTATTTGAGAAGATTCCTTTTGAGAAGACTCCTTTTGTGAAGAGTACATCCCAAGAACTGAATCTCGAAGACATGTCTACAATTTCTGATACTCCTGTAAGGATCACTTCTAAGGGTCCTTGGAAGATTACTGGCGAACCTAGTGTTGCTCCTCTAATCATTATTTCACCTGGGCCAATTCCATATTCCTCTGATAAGGCTATCCCTTGGAATTATAGAGCTGATGTCTACTACCATGGAGTCAAGCATGAACCATTGACTGTTGAAGATGAAAATGCTGAAGTTACTAATCCCGATGTTGGAAATATTACTTGGACTAGTAAGGTTACCAGAAGTGGAAGGGTTTTCTCTCCATAGATCTCTCCGAAGGCTATTACTACACCGATTCATATCACTACTACTACTTAGACTCAGGACGAAGAACATATGAATGAGCTGTCTAGACTGAGGCACCAAAAGATGTTGTTGTTGAAGACACCTCCAAGCAAGATATGAGGGAAATACTGATGATTTCTGAAGCCCATGCTCAGGCTTTAGTGAAATTTCTGAAATCTTCTCATGCACCAACAAAAATCTATGTTGATCAGTTCGAAAATTGTGTTGCTAACCTGCCGACTAATAATGGGCTAGGCTTTTCTGATGATGACTTGACTCCGATAGGAAGGGTCCATAATAAGGCTCTACATGTCTCTATTGAGTTTAGGGGAACTACCTTATCTCATGTATTAGTGGACAAAGGTTTCTCATTAAACGTATTTCCAAAAGCTACTTTAGACAATCATGACTGCGAGGGGATTATGCTAAAATCTAGTCACATTATGGTAAGAGCTTTTGATGGTTCAAAGAGAATGGTGCATGGGGAGGTTGATCTCCCAATCAAAGTGGATTCCCAGGTCTTCGATTCTAGTTTCTATGTGATGGATATTCTTCCAGCCTATTCTTGTTTGCTTGGATACCCTTGGATTCATGGGGCAGGTGCTGTTACTTCTACCCTACACCAGAAGTTAAAGTATCCCACAAAGGGAAAGATTGTTACAGTTTGTGGTGAAGAAGAATACACGGTGAGCCATTTGAACTCTTTCAAGCACGTTGAGATGGATGGTGAGTTCTTCAAGACCCCTTTCCAGACCTTTGAAGTTGTTGATAAAGCTTCTCCTGATGTCCCCCTAGACCCCATCAAAAATGGCTTCCCTGAAAGATGCTAGGGTCGTGGTTGAGGAGGGTGGTAGCACTATTTGGGGTCATCTCCCTGATATTCCTTATAAATCTTACAAATTTGGTTTGGGCTTCACATCACAAGCTCAAAAGGTTGTCCTTCATGCTCGTGCAAATTTTATGAGACCTCCATTCCACATTAACAACAATGGGGTTCACAATAATCATGTCAACATTGTGGAAGACGCTGATGGTGACTGCGACATAGACAGTTGGATCTTCCCTACTACTGACAGTGGGCTAAACAATTGGAAGGGTGAAGACTTTATACCAATCTCCTTTAGTCAGGAGTAAATTCTATTTTCTATTTTCTTACTTTTAAGTTTTTTTTGGTTATGTAATTTAAACAATAAACTTTGATTCGTGTGCCTTACCCGGAGCACAACGGTCCATTTGTTAGGTTTCTCATTATTCATCAGCATATTTTCATTTAATAAATTATTGGCTGTTTGCATTCAAATTTTGTGCTCTTTGTCTTTCTTTTACTTTATTGTTTTCAAAATAGCTATGTATTCTTACACACACCCACATAACAAAATGCAGGTATATATCCACCCTGGATCCCATTGATAACAATTCTGCTATTGCCAATTATGACTTCGAAAATACGATCTACCAAGCCGAGGATGGTGGTGAGGAAGACTGAAATATCTGGAGAGCTTGCTAGGTTTTTAATTCAAGAAGAAAGAGCCATACAAGCACATGAAGAGCCAGTCGAGGTTGTAAATTTGGGTACTGAAGAGGACAAGAAAGAAATCAAGATAGGTGCCAACCTAGATGACAATGTCAAAAAGAGTTTAATCTAGATGTTACGTGACTATGTTGAGATCTTTGCTTTGTTGTATGAGGACATGCCAGGGCTTGATACTGATATTATGGTTCACTGTTTACCGATGAGGGAAGGTTATCCTCCTATAAAGCAGAAGGTTCATCGTATGCATCTCGAGATGTCTGAAAAGATCAAAGCTGAGGTTATGAAACAATTCAATTCATGGTTCTTAGCTGTTATGTCATATCCGTAGTGGGTTGAAAATGTGGTTCCAATGCTCAAGGAGGATGGTAAGGTGTGTATGTCTATAGACTATAAGGATTCGAATAGGGTAAGCCCCAAAGATGACTTTCTACTTCCATATATTGATGTTATGGTTAACAACACTGCTCAGCACAAAGTATTTTCCTTCATGGATGGTTTCTCTGGTTATAATCAAATCAAGATGGCACCCGGGGACATGAAGAAGACTACTTGTGTCACAAAGTATGGCACATCTGTTACAAAGTTATGCCTTTTCGTTTGAAGAACGCTGGTGTAACATATCAGCGTTCTATGGTAGCCTTGTTCCATGATATGATCCATCACGAGATAAATGTTTAAGTTGATGAGATGATAGCCAGGTCTCAAACCACCTGCACAAGCTGTTTGAGAGATTGAAGAAATACAAGTTGAGGTTGATCCCGCCAAGGTTAAAGCTATTCAAGAAATGCCATCTCCCTATACTGAGAAGGAAGTTCGAGGTTTCCTAGGAAGATTGAACTACATTTCCAGATTTATTTCCCATTTGAATGCTACTTGTGAGCCAATCTTCAAGTTACTAAAGAAATATCAAATAGTGAAATGGAACAACGATTGTCAGATAGCCTTCGATAAAATCAAGGAGTACCTCCAGGAACCTCCGATTCTAATGCCACCGGTTGAAGGAAGACCTATGATCATGTACTTAACAGTGTTAGAGAACTCAATGGGGTGTGTATTGGGGAAACATGACGAGCCTGGTCAAAAAGATCATGCAATATACTACCTTAGAAAAAAATTTACCGACTATGAAACAAGATACTCACTGGTGGAGAAAACTTGATGTGCTTTGGTATGGGCTTCTCACCGAATAAGAAAATATATGTTGACTCATACTACTTTGTTAATCTCCAAGATGGATCCAATAAAATACATATTCGAGAAGCCCGCTCTCTCTGGAAGAATAGCAAGATGGAAAATGATCTTGACAGAATACGACATTCAATACACTACTCCGAAGGCAATCAAAGGACGTGTACTGGAAGATCATTTGGCTCATTGATAAGTGAAAAGGTGTAGTTATTTTATATATACTTTTTGTTGCACTTATCAAATATTTGTTGTTAATATTATATGAATAACCCCATTTTTTGTTGTAAATACGTTTAATTGTGTTTTGTGTATATATTGTATCGGTTGATTAAGTTTTGTATATGTTTCATAAGAATTTTAGCATTGTTGGAGTAAGAGAAATAAAGCTCCAAGATGCATTTTTGGATCAATAAAGGAGTTAGGCAAAATATTGGAGCCAATGGAAATTATGTAGGAAATCAACAAATGTTGTTGGACTATCATGGATCGCCAGGCGAAAGAAGCCATCGCCGAGCGAAATTTGTAGGCCAAATTTCCTTGTTTCCTCTGCCTTGCTTTACTTCTGTGGCGCTAGGCGAAAATAAGGAGAGTCGTCTGGAGATGAATTATGATTTTCGGGCGATGGAAGATATTTGTTTCAGTTGAGGACGTGGCTTATTCTGGGCCAATTGTATCGAAGCCGTCGTCGAGCGACGTGAGTTCTGTTGTCGGGCGACGCGTGCAGATCATAATTTTGTTATATCTTTCATTTTGTTTCATTTGTTAGGGATGATTTTGGAGGTGAATTTTTGTCTCCCAACTCCATCCACCTCATTTTTGTAGTGGATTAGCTTAGATAACAACACTAGGGCGTTGTTTGTGGATGATTAGAGGTGGATTTCTCATTGACTAGCACTGACAAACCAAAAGATTTGTGGTTTATCTCTTCTCCTCTCCATGTATTTCTCTTTTGTTGGGTTTTGTATGTATTTTAATTTTAACTTATGTATATTTGTCGCCCATGGCGTTATATAAAGCTTGCTTTATAAATCTTTATGGATTATTGTCTTGGATTTTTGCTCTATGCTAGGAATTTGAGTTGTTATAGACATATACTGCTTAGATTCTTATCTAGGATGATTATCTGTTAGTTTCTGAACTCTAGAGATAGATATAGAGCTAACATCTACTTGGGTATCAGAGTTTAATGCCTCTATGTGGTTGTGCTATGCTAAGAGATCTCCAGTGCGATTACATAGTTGTCTTATGTGTTATTGATGAGGTAGAGAGATAATTTCCTTGGTGATACAGTCAGTCTCTCAATTTGAGTTAGAAATGAATTAGGTTGTAAGTGATACGTAGTGACATTGATGAGTCTTGTTAGGTTGAATGTAACTGGTCTGTAGATTTAAGTCTGTGGTGAGTAGATTATATGCAGGCTTGAACAGTTCTTCCTTAGTTTTTACTTTTATTTACATTTATTTTCTGTTGATAACACTTTCTTTACAAAACAATTCAAATTAAACTCATAAACCTGATAATTTTTCAAACGAAAATTCAATAACCAATCTCTGTGGACACGATACGATATAACCTAAATATCACTCGGTAAATTAATAACTTACTTTTTGCTTGCGATAATTTTTTTTGTTTTTGTGTTTTGTAATTAATGTATATATTGTATAGAAATTGTATATTAACCTGTATATGATATTTGTGCATATATGTGTTTTTCTTTGTTTTCACGTATTATTGTGAATTATCTCGTTTTCGTAACGTTTGTTGTGTTATTGTTAGGACACTTTCTTTAGGTTTGCGCGGAGTGACAATACCATGGCATGACGAGAGGAGGTTACTAGATCGCACAATAAAAGCGCCGAGCTTATGACGTAAAATAAGCATATTTATTTGTATTTGTTTATGTGTGTGGTAATTTGTGTTTTAACTAGTTGAAACAAGGAAATATTCCGAATTTCAAATCTTCACTTTTCAAGTTGTTAATTCATTTTCATCCAGTTTTCATATCGTTATTTGTATTTGTTTTGTTATGTCAATTTATATTTTCCGAAAGCTTATCGTGTTTAGCTTTAGGAGTTTTGTTCGTTGTAAATATTGTAAATTTTGTACATTGAAATTTTGTAGGAGTATTATTTTTCTAATTCTTTTGTTGTTGTTTGGACTCAAGTTTTAGTACGGTAACTTTTAGAATATTGAGGTGATTTATCAAGTTTGATAATTTCGACTTGCGAATGCATGGTAATGATTTTGTGAAAGTTTTGTACATGTTTGAGGTATGTGTTTATCTCTTTCTATACTTTAGCATATTCATGATACTTAGACTTTTTACAACTTTTATGCCATTCATTCTTTTGTATACTTGTTCATTTGTGAATAACTTTAGTTCCCACCCTTTTTGTGAGGTAGCTTTTCATTGTTCACATATGCTGGAGGCCACAATTCTTGTTTTAACTGGATTTTATTATATTAAATATTTTGTTTGTGTTGATTGTATGAAAGCTTGAACATTATCAATGCATTTTTTGTTTCATTTTTAGTACAACTACCCTAGCCAAATAGTCAATTCACTTTGTGAGTGTGTGATCATTAGTAACCCCTTTGAGCTTTTTGTCGATATCCATGTTGTATTTTCTAAATTCTTGTCTATGAGTGTTTAGTTCCCCTTTTTTCATGGATGTTGATTCATTGTTTTCTTGAACCCTCAACCATTGTTTTTGTTTGAATTTTTTTCTTGCCTTAGAAAGTAGGGAGTATTCACTAAGATGTTGGTTGAATTCAAGATGGGGAGAAAATGATTGTGTATTTATTGGTTGATTGCTATGAGGTTGAAAAGGAAAAGAAAAGAAAGGAAAAAAAGTGATAGAAAAAGAAAGGAAAAAAATAGAAAATATTTGAAAAATAAAAACAAAAAAAGAGTATGGAATAATTTTGTGTTAATAAGTGATGTGTGTTGGTGTAAAACTTGTGATGAAGAAGAATTGTGATTGGAATTATTTTGTTTGAAGCTTTGTGGAAGTAATTAATCCATTAGGTTTAGGAAATTTTTTGTTTCGATTAGCTTTAAAACTTATCACTTGTTTGTTAACCTAGCCACATTACAACCTTGAAAAGCCCTTGATAATCTTGCTTTTATATTTTTAATGTAAATCTTTGGATGAATGCATAATTTAGTCTATGGTTTGCAAGATTGTTGGATGAGTGAAAATACCTCATTTTTGTGTGTTTTTCATCTACTAATGATTGTGTTTTCTAGGTGTGATTCATTTTTGAACTAGTATTGTTTTAGAACGTTTGGCATAATTTATGTATTTAGTATTTGTTTCATGTTTATGTTATAGTAGTAGTTTACTGGTAAGTGTTTACTTTGTGTGTACTGATTTTCATTTGAACCATTGCATTTGTTTTCCATTTTCAAAACCTGTTGATTCACGATTCTTTGATTTATCATTCTTTGTTCTTTGGGTTATTTGACTTTGTTTGAGGACAAACAATGATTCAAGTTGGGGAGAGTTTGATAAGTGCAAAAGTGTAGTTATTTTGTATATACTTTTTGTTGCACTTATAAAATCTTTATTGTTAATATCAGATGAATAACCTCACTTTTTGTTGTAAATACGTTTAATTGTGTTTTTTGTACATATTGTATCAGTTGATTAAGTTTTGTATATGTTTTGTAGGTATTTTAGCATTGTTGGAGCAAGAGGAATAAAGCTCAAAGATGCATTTTTGGATCAATAAAGGAATGAGGCAAATTATTGAAGCCAATGGAAATAATGCAGGAAAGCAACATAATTTCTTGGACTGTCATGGATCGCCAGGCGAAAGAAGTCATCGCCGGGAAAAATTTGTAGGCCAAATTTCCTTGTTGCCTCTGCCTTGCTTCGCTTTTGTTGCGTTGGGCGAAAATATGGAGAGTCGTCGGGCAATGAATTATGATCTCCGGGCGGTGAAAGATATTTGTTTCAGTTGAGGACATGGCTTATTCTGGGCCAAGTGTATAGAAGCCATCACTGGGAGACGTGAGTTGTGTCGCCGGGTGACGCATGCAGATCATAATTTTGTTATATCTTTCATTTTGTTTCATTTGTTAGGGATGGTTTTGGAGGTTAATTTTTGTCTCCCAACTCCATCCACCTCATATTTGTAATGGATTAGCTTAGATATCAACACTAGGGCTTTGCTTATGGATGATTGGAGGTGGATTTCTCATTGGCCTACACTGACAAACCGAAAGATTTGTGGTTTATCTTTTATCCTCTCAATTTATTTCTCTTTTGTTGGGTTTTATATGTATTTTACTTTGAACTTATGTATATTTGTTGCCCATGGCGTTATATAAAGCTTGCTTTATAAATCTTTATGGATTTTTGTCCTGGATTTTTGCTCTGTGATATGGATTTGAGTTGTTATAGACATATACTGCTTATATTCTTATCCAGGATGATTATCTGTTAGTTTCTGAACTCTAGAGATAGATTTAGAGCTAATATATACTTGGGTATCAAAGTTTAATGCCTCTATGTGGTTGTGCGGCGCTGAGAGATCGTCAGTGTGATTACATAGTTGTCTTATGTGTTGTTGAGGAGGTAGAGAGATCATTTCCTTACTGATATAGTCAGTCTCTCAATTTGGGTTAGAAATGACTTAGGTTGTGAGTGATACGTAGTGACATTGATGAGTATTGTTAGGTTGAATGTAATTGGTCAATAGCTTTAAGTCTGTGATGAGTAGATTATATGCAGGATTGATAAGCTCTTCCTTAGTTTTTACTTTTGTTTACATTTCTTTGTTGTTGATAACATTTTCTTTACAAACCAATTCAAACCAAACTCATAAACGCGAGAATTTGTCGAATGATAATTCAATAACAAATCTCCATGGACATTATACGATATAACCTAAATATAACCTGATATATTAATAACTTACTTTTTTCTTGCCGCTATACCGCAATAACACTCATTAGGCTGTAGATGACTATCAAACCATGAATTTTGAGTTCCCAGATGAGAATATTATGCTAATTATTGATTATGAAGAACCTGGGCCATGTGAAGGACCTGATCCGGGATCCCGATGGACTATGGTTTTTGATGGATCTTCCAACGCGCTTGGCAATGGAATTGGCGTCATAATTGTCTCTCTAAAGGGTTTCCATACGCCCTTCACTGCTAGGTTATGTTTTGATTGTACCAATAACATGACCGAATACTAAGTGTGCATCATGGGTATTAAGGCTGCTATTGATATGAGAATTAAATTCATGAATGTATATGGGGACTCAGCCCTAGTAATCAGTCAAATTATGGGAGAATAGGATACGAAGCACCCGAATCTCATCCTATATCAAGAGCATGTGTTGACATAAATACCATACTTTAAAGAAATCACTTTTGAACATATTCCGCAAGAAGAGAATCAATTGGAAGACACATTGGATACCATGTCATCTATGTTCAAAGTCAGATGGGACAATGAAGCTCCTCAAATTACCATTGAGAGACTAGATGAACCGGCACATTGCTACAAAGTTGATACTAAAGGAGTAGAGGAAAATCCTTGGTACCACGAAGTAAAAAGATACCTCGAGGCTCAAGAGTATCCTAAAGGAGCATCTATTAACGATAAGAAATTTCTATGGAGGTTCTCCTCCAAGTTCTTTTTGAGTAACAAAATTTTTTACAAGCACAATCGTGATTCGACCCTGCTTCGTTGTGTAGACCAGAAGGAAGCTGAGAAAATTATGGAATATATGCACAAGGGAGTCTTTGGTACTCACTCAAGTTGGCATACAATGGCTAAGAAAATTCTGAGAGCAGTTATTATTGGTCGACTATGCAAATTTGATTGCCATTGTCATTCCAGAACTTGTCACAAATGCTAGATTTATGCTGATAAAGTACATGTACCTCCGGTTCCTTTGAATGTCTTGACTGCTCCTTGGCCGTTTGCAATATGAGGCATTGATATGATTGGAGAGATTAAGCCAACTACTTATAATGGGCATCATTTCATCATGGTCGCTATTGATTATTTCACAAAGTGGGTAGAAGTAGCCTTGTTTGCCTCCGTTACCATGAATGTTGTGGCCCAGTTCATTAAGCATAACCTCTTATGTCGGTATGGTATACCTGAAAGGATCATCACTGATAATGGTACCAATCTCAACAATACTATGATCACGGAACTCTGCACACAGTTCAAAATTAAACACCATAATTCTTTTCTATATCGACCAAAGATGAATGGCGCAGTGGAAGCCACCAACAAGAATATCAAGAACATTTTGCAGAAGTTGACATTGACATACAAATATTGGCATGAGATGTTACCATTTACTCTTCATGGTTATTACACTTCAATACGTACATCAACTGGGGTAACCCCGTTCTCTCTCTATGGTATGGAGGCTGTCTTACCTGTCGAAGTCCCAATTCCTTCCCTAAGGATTATGAAAGACACAAGTTTAGATAAATACGAGTGGATTCAGAATAGGCTTGACAAGATAAATTTGATTGACGAGAAAAGGCATACGATTGTTTGTCATGGTGAGATGTATCAAAAGAGCATGATTAAGGCCTTTAACAAGAAAGTCAAGCAACATGTGTATCGAGTTAGGGATTTGGTCATAAAGCACATCATCATACCACAAGGTGATCCCAGGGGAAAATGGACTCCCACATATGAATGTGCATTTGTGATCAAGAAGATATTTTCTAGCGGTGCTATAATGATTACCAGCATGGAAGGTGAAGATTTTACACAACCTGTGAACGCAGACATAGTAAAAAAATACTACGCATAAAAGAGACCCGCTAGGTCGACTGACCTAGGAAAAAATAAGGGCATTCCGGCGAACCAAAAGGGTTCGGGAAAAAATTAGGGATATATATAACAAATGTACATCCGGCAAGTCGAAAACCTGAAAAGGCACCTTGGGAAAAAAAGGATATCCCGGTGGGCTGAAAACCCGAAAGGGAGGTCCAGGAAAAAGTTAGGGATTAAAGCGTACAACTAGTCCCCTTGGATCATCCATCTACTTACAGCTAGCATAATTATCGAAGTCAAGTTTAAAGGGTACATATCAGTTCAATCAACTTCTTCTGACAATAAGGGATGAGATTCTTGAAGACATAGGGGAAATAGCAGAGTTGAAACTCGATAGGATCATTTCTACACATCTATTTTTCTTTGTTTCTCTCTGTACACTCTTTCTTTTATGACGATTTCCTCTTACTCAGATTTCCATCTCTTTGTATAAATTTGTGTGTTTATAGGAAAGCTTTCCAAATCAATACAAATATACTTCACAGTTCAAAATTATTTATACTCCCTATGTTTTGTTTGGAAAAAATGTCCAATGATTACATTGAATGAACATATGCATTTGAATATGATTACTGTTTACAAATATATGCATGAAAACATGATGAGCATTTACTGAAGACTCTAGGAGTCGGGATAACATTCGCAATGGACCATAAATCCCCACATAAAAATCTCCTCAGAGCTATTTTCACAAGCTAATCCCCATCAGAGTTTATTTCCTCAGCACAATCTATAGGGTTTATTTCCCCAACGGAGTTTATTTCTCCAATATTGAAAATTCCCCGACAAGCTTCTTTCCTCCAGACAAATACCTTTCAATGTTATCCTCCCCAAGAGAGGTAATACTCATATATAAAACCTGGTCAAATAGTGTATCGGAGGATTATTCGTCTCTTTTATCCCTAGTCAGGAATCAAATTCTTCAAAGAACGATGAATGACTAACTCTCTTTGAATGCTCTTGTCCCCAACCAGAAGCCGAAATCCTCAGCAAAATGTATTCAAACAGAAAGCAGAAATCCCCAGTAAGGACATTCTAAACAAGGCGGAAGAATTACTATCTTCATCCCTTACAAAAATCTGGTATTTTCTTCCCCCAACCAAACATTATTATACGAAGCTACCCATATGCACCAATAACATATTTCATCCATATATCATTCACAAAAATCATGACATATGCATAAAAAAACACATATACCATTCTCATTTATTTTGAGATCATCATTATGTAATGCATTACATCATGACATTGCACAAAACTAACTTTGCCCTTTTCAGGTTATGTTCACAAACAGACCAATACTACCATTAATTTATAGACAGGTTATGGATCAATTCTCGAAATAAGACAGGTCGACTATCTACATGACCAAGTGACTCCCTTTAGAGACTGAATTCTGGCGAGCATTTCCTTCAAAAGTTTATTCTAAAAAGCATCTCCTTTAGCACTTTGTTCCGAAAATCATTTCCCCTTCAGAGACAGAATTCTGAAAATCATTCCCCTAGAAGTGCTCAAGTACTCAAGACTACTCAAAGATTGATCAGATGAACCCTCCTCCTAAGTAGTGGTCTACAACTAGGGTTTTGGTTTCCTCAAAGAAAATTGAGCTTCTAATTTCTCAAGTGAGTTTCATGGTTACTCACATGCTTCAAAGAATCACTATATCAAGTTTCAAGCCTTACATCACAAATTTGCCGAGTCAATTGCTCAGATGATTGAAAATCAACTGTATTGGATAAAAAGTCAACTATGGTCAACATATAGTCAAACTTCAAGATTTTTGGTCAACATCAAGATTTTGAGTTCAAAGTCATCATTTAATCAAGGTTTGATCATAACTCATCAAGAAAACTCAAGATTCATCAAAAGTCAAAAGTTGCTAAATTAGAGTTTCCTTTAGGAGAAGTCAATTGAACTTTCACCAAGCATAACATTCACATGCTTCATTAGAAAATTCTAAACCAAAGCTCATTTTAAATAAAATTCATTTATCTACAACTTTGGATCTCTAAGCTCAAGGCCAAAAAGGCTTCATTTGAGTGATATGAGCCAAAACATTACGGGTCATTTTAAAAGTCAACAAAAAGACACTTTTTGTCAAAGCAATTTACATCAATATAAATTCTTCAAGTGGAATTATTACAAACACGAAGGTTGTAGGGAACATCTTGAGGTTTCTAAAAAGTCCAAGATCACCTTCATATGAAAAAATTGAGAGAGTTATGATTGGTACAAGTTGGAAAATTTTGAGAAAATGCATGAAATCCAATTTGAGTAAACTTGAATCTTTGGGCTACTGGGCTTATCTTTTGAAGTTTAAACATGTTCATGACATATTAGGGGACCCGGAAAATCATTCTTATATTTTTTATTATTTTTAATTCTTTTATTTGAATTTTTATTCATTTAAATGCAAATTAATCAAATAAATATTAAGTGGAGGTATAAAGCATAAAAGGCTGTTGGTTCAAATTTTTTGGAGGCCCAAGATAACATTACAGACCGTGTGGAATTATTCTTGAAAAAAATATTTATGGTTTTGTCTTATTCCAACATATTTTTAAACAAAATCAAAAGATTTTTTTACATGAGGTCCAAGCCCCTGTCTTAACCTACTTTTTTCCTCTTTATAAGCACAACTCATTCATACACTCAGGACACGAAAAAGTTGTGCAAGAAACAAGGGTTCAAAATCTCAAATTTTATCCAAAACTAGGGAAAAACTCGAAATCAATTTATATCCATTCTCAAGGCCAAGAAACCATCCAAATCGATTCATGAGACATTACAAAGTAAGTTGGGATCATCCTTGATGATCAAAAGGGCCTGAAATGCGCGTTACATGCATCATTGATTTTGCATTTACATGAATTTCGTATTTTAATTTTTATGGTGTTTTGATATGAGCTAACGTTTCTAATGTGTTCCTGAGATGTAATAGAAAAGGCCGAACCCTTGCATGAGTCCTATGATGCCAGAATCTTGCATCACCATGTTTGAACTGTTTTGTGTTATCTTGTTCATATCTCTCTGTATAAGACTATTTAGCCCAAAGTAAAACCACCCATGGATTCGCAAGGGTTGATATAGGAGGGGGGGGGGGGGGTAGGGTTCTTTTTTATCACTAATGTGCATTATTTCACAGGTTGGAAAAATCAACTCATCGGAGAAGACGACCGAAGCTAGGGCTTCGGCGCCTCTCTGGTCCATCTATTTTTGTTTATAATATATTTATTCCTTTCAGTTATGATACCGGATGAATTAGCCACCCCAGTGTCATGAATGTGTGTGCTAAGGCTTTAGTCTCTAAGGGCGTGGGTTCGATCTCTGCCTTTTGCAACCTTTTTTTGTTATTTTCCAATACATGCAGGTTTTCAACATATTGTGCAACACCTGTTTCCAAGCACAAACCAACAAATGGCGCAGTGGCAAGGAAGGCAGTGAGAAGGCTAGGAGGGTGTGGGTTCAACACCCACCCCTGCAGTTTTACCCCTTTTTTTTGTTTAACCTAATTTCCTTGATTTCTAACCCTAATTTTTTCTTTTTCTTAATTATTTTATTAATTAAACATTAATCAATTTTAATCTTTTTTAAAAAACCTAACAAATTAGGTTTAGGTTTTTTTATCAATAATGAATTTTGACTTTTTTTATTTATTAATTAAGTAGGTTAATTAGTATTTTTCTTATATATTAAAACTAATTAGACTTTAGGTATTTTTTTATTAATTAAAATTAATTAGACTTAGGGTTTTAAACATTTAATTAACTTCAAATTATTTTCTAAAAAAACATAAATAAATTATTTTCTTATTTTATTTTGCTATTTATTTTCTTTGAGAAATTGTATAGGTCACGCGACTTTTTCTTGTAATAGTTTAGATTTATCTTTCCGCATTTTTTTCTTATTATATAATTGCTTACAGGATGTAATAGTTTAGGTTTAAATTTCGCATTTTACGTTCCTACATCTTTTTTATGTAATTTCCCTAAAGTCCTGTAATAGCTTAGGTATTTACTTTATGCCCCTTTAATTTTCTATATATATTCAACTGCTAGTAATTAGGCATGTATGGCAAGATCTAAAAACAATCGATAGATAACCCTAATACAAGATAAATAATTGAACTGAACACACCATTCATACTTTTCACCTCTAGGGTAACCTCTCTTTGTTGCCTTCAGAAATAATAGTCATGTCCCTCAAGAGTGGGGATGCTATAGCAAAAGACCCTCAATTAAAAATATCATAGTCCCTCGATGGCCCTTCGATGTTGCTACAAAAAATGATCTAGTCCCTCCGATAAATTGATAAAGTATCTCTATATGTTGCCTTCGATGACCATACAATGACCCTTCACATGTCCCTTCACATCCAATGGATAAGGCTACCTACCAACTAATGGTATGGATAGCACTATCTCTAAAGGAGAAGGAAAAGAATAAGAAAAACTTTAGTGGGTAAGAAACTCCTAATTTCTTGCTCACAACTTTTCTCACAAATAAAACATTTCTCACACTACAATTTCGAACAAATATTTTCAAAAAATACTTTGTACGCATTCTTGAGGACTGATACAAGAATCATTACAAAGTTAGCCTTACATTGGATTTGCAAAATATTTTCAAACAACTCACACACACACAAAGAAAATTTTCAAAAGTGAGCTAGCAATTAAGAGCCCATAGAAAGCTACAGATGAAAAGGGTGCTAACACCTTCCCTTTTCATAACTGTGATCGGTGGATCTGGAACTGACTGTTTAACGCTAGTTCGCGAAATGTCGCGGAAGCAAGAGTCGCCACCGTATTTTATTTTCTCCAACATGGACAGGACAAAAGCACAGCAAAATTCCTTATGAGATAGTTTCTCGGTTCGGGAGGTAGATTTATAGAAAGGGAAGGTGTTAGCACCCTTTCTATCCATGGTTATCCATGGGCTCTTAGATACTTGCTCATTTGTGTTTTCAGAAATGTTTGCTTTTCTTGTGTGAGTGGGTTTGAAAAAGTTTCTTTAAAAGTTTCAGAATAACTCTTGTATCAGTCCTCAAGAGTGTTTGAAAAATTGTTTTGAAAGCTTTTTGAAAAGTGTCGGGGTGAAAAGAGTTTTTTGATTTGTTTTTGAATAGAGCAAGTATCTATGAGTCATCTACCTACCCTAAGGAATTAGGCTGTGTAAATGTCCTTAAGGTAGTGCCATCCCACCATTGAGAGGTAGGTAGCACCACCGTTGGAGGTGTTCGGGTCAATTCGTTTGTAGGGACAGTGTGGTCACCAGAGCAACAATAGGACACCTTAGAAGCTACCCTTATGCCATTGACCATGGGCATAAGGACTTACTAAAACGTCATATACTCGACGACCACGTTTCGAAGGTAAGGCAACAGTGAGGCGTACCCTAAGAGTGGTGTGTGAATTTGTGTGTTGTTTTCAGTTTAGCATTTATCTTTTGATCATGGCATGGTGAGCTATGCATTATTTTTAATTAGTCATTCATTCTTTCATGCAATTAGAATTTAAAAGTGCGGAAATTTAAATGCGGAAAGTAAAATCCTACGCTATTACAAGGCGCGGGTCTATACATCGCCAAATTAACAAAGACCCATTTTAATAAAAGATGCGGAAAGTAAAACCTAGTTACTATTACATGGCTTGAGCAATTACATAATATTCACAATAAAATAACGTGCGAAAAGAATAGAAATAGAACGTTCGAGGGCGTTGGACCCTTTTTGAAATTGAATTGAAATAAGAAAGTTAATTATTTATTTTAAAAGAAAAGAAATGTTTTTTATGTTTTTGGTATTTAATAAAGAAAATTAAGATTAAAATTAAAAGAAACCCTAATTCTAAGTTATTTTTAATTATTCGGAAAATATTAAAGTTTAGCCTAATTTACTAAATAATTAATGTACATGTTTATTTACAAAAATATTTAATAATTAATAGTAATAATAATGGGAAAATTATTTATTTAAGAAAAAGATGAGAATGTTAAAACCCTAATTTCTACATATTTTAATTTATTAAGAAAAGTTTAAAGTTTTAAAACCTAATTTACTAAATTAATTATTAACATTTATTTACAAAATAAATTAATAGTGAATTAAATATTATTAAATATATTACATTTTTTTTTGTTTCTGATTTTTATTGTGGAAATTATTTTGAGTGAATTAACTAAAATAGTTAAAACAAATTAAAAAAAAGAATTGAAAAGAAAAGAGAAGAAAATTAGAAAGAAGAATAGAATACAAACAAGGGGGTATCTGGCCCAATTTGGAGGTTTATTGAAGCATTTTGGCCCATTAGAATCCAAGGCCTTCGTTGACTTTCCAGCTTGTGTGTGGAGTGGTTGACTAGCGTGTACCATGGACTGCACGTTCTGGTCTTCAGATTGGTCTTGAAGCCACTTGTCAAGCTAGCGTATGAGTGTGCATGGTGGGCCTTGTGATGGACGCTGCATGGAAACATGTTAAGGAAAAAATTGTGAAATATGAGAGGGGACCTGGGAATCGAACCCAGGTCCCAGTACTTGCAAGCCACCTCATCCACCAACTGAGCTATTGAGCGCATTTGTTAATATGCTGAAGAGTTATTATTATAAAAGAAAACAAGCGTTAGTGGTGTACACAAGAAATTACGCGCCAGTATTTGAATACTCCTATCACGTTATGACACGCCAGCTTCGTCTTCATCTTTGTCCCTGTAATATAAACAAATAGCGGGGGTTTTAAACCCCCACTAAGCAAGACCTGTAAAAATAGCGAATAGCCCATGCTGTAATATAAAAAGGGCGCGATGTCATGGTTAGTCTCGTCTTGATGTCACGAATCCAATGGCACAGGTTTGGTGGTCCAATTTTTCCATATGTGTAAAGCCCCAATTTAGAGCTTCTGAAAACCTAGAAAATGTTAATGGCAAATCTTGTTTCAAGCATTGTTAGGACAATTAAATATTACCAATAGCTTCAGAACATCAATATTAGCAAGAATCAATAATTAAAACTCATGAATAATGCATGCAAATTGAAAAACGATTATGGACATGGTCATGAAGAAGACGATTCTGTTCTACCAATTCTTGGGGTATGGAGACCTGGTTTTGATTGTAATCGACTCCTGGATGCTTTGGCAATGTATTGGAAGGCTTTTTGAGCTTTGAATTGTGCATTAACTAGGATTTCAGTTTCCAACTTTTGGTGAGAATTTGGCAATTTCGTTCTCTCTTTTCTGGGCAGCTTTCGTGTGTATGAGCATTAGGTTATGTTGTGCCTTTGTATTTGAGTGAAATTAGGTTAAAAAACCAAGCCCAAAGTCCATGTATTAATGTTTTCAATATTTGATTTTCTCCATATCTTTTCCAATCTTTTTGCCATGAAAATCATGCCAATTATGGAAGATTTGGCCTTGTTAATTGATGCACGAAATATTTAGCTCATAATGAGTGAATTTGCTGCACAAAAAGATTTAAAACCATTGTTTAATATTTTTCTCATAATTAAATTTAATTAAATGAATTAATAAGATTAAAAATTCAAATAATTAATCAAAAATAAGAAAATACATCCCTTTGAGGTAAATGGGTCGTGCATAGCCTTTGGGTAATGATTCATGGAAGAAATTGAGGCCCATTAGCATTTTTGAACCCTTTTGGTGCAAAGTTGACTTTCCAAAATTCCCAAAAATTTCCCAACTTCTACAAGGCATATCTTGCTCAATTTTGAAGCTATGATCATGTTCTTGGACATTTTGGAAAGGTCTTGAAGTCCTCTAACCAATGTCTTTGGTCCCATGTCATTTTGGTTTACCAATCTCAAGTTATGGTCTTTGACTTAAAGTGCCTTTTTGTTGACTTTTGAAAATAACCTATAATGTTGAAATTGATAACTTTTTGTGAGAGAATTTCTTGGACTTGAAGTGTGAAGATGAGTTGTAGGAAATGTCATCCTCTTCAAAATGAGATTTGGATGGGATTTTTCCGATAAAACATGAAGAAGTTATGCCTTGGTCAATTTACAATTGACTTTTTCAGCTGTCCCAAAATAGAAACTTTTGCATCTTGAGACCTTTTGAGCCATGCTTTGAGAATCATGATCAAGAATTGATCAAATGATGTTTGTGGCTTCAAAATAAGATGTTGACCAAATTTTTTGACTTTTGACTGTCAAATGACCATTTTACCCCTGCAGTTGACCGTGAAGCATTTAGGGTTTTTGACTGTGCAATTTGATGCTGTGAGTCTTGAAACTTGACATATGGATGCTTGACAATGTATGTAGGCATATGGGACTTGATTGGACCCTTGGAAGCCTCAATTTCTTTGCAAGAACCAAAACCCTAATTTTGATTGTGTTAGGAGGCAATTGGACTGTGCAATCCTTGAGAGATTTTGAATCATCTGAAGATTGATCTTGGCAAATCTTGAAGAATATGGGAGGGCAAATTTTGGAGTACAACAGTTGCCCCTGTTCAATCTTCTTAGACCTGAGGATGTAGATTGGCTGGCGTGCCTTTCGTGATCCGAAGGTGGAAGATCATTGAACACTAGAGTGCCCAGAAATTTGCACTCACATAGTAGGGTGTCAGCAGTATGATGTAGGGAATGGGCTTACAGATGCCATATTGAGAGGTGATGGATAGGAGGATGGGCTTATAGATGCCATCTGGAAGTGTGACAGTACCTTGTCGGGAATGGGCTTATTGATGCCATTTGGAGACTGTTGGTATGTGGATGGGCTTATAGATTCCATCTAGGTGTTGATCGCGTAAGATATTCCTTAGAGAGAACTTGTGTACCTGAGAAAGAAAAATAATTACCTGGCCTGTTACAGGAGTTGATCTTCAAACCCTTTACGTAGATGTGCCCTGGCTGGATACAGGAATCGAATCTTTAAACTCTTCAGACGTGCCTTGGCAGGATACAGGAATCGAGTCCGGAGAATATAGTCGTCAACAGATACACCCTGGCGAGATACATAAATCGGATCTTCGAACTCTTCAGACGTTCCCTGGCAAGATATAGGAATCGAGTCTGGTAATATTAGTCGTCAATAGATACACCCTGGCAAGATACAGAAATCGGATCTTCGAACTCTTCAGACGTGCCCTGGCAAGATACAGGAATCGAGTCTGGTAATGTTAGTCGTCAACAGATACACCCTGGCAAGATACAGGAATCGGATCTTCGAACTCTTCAGACGTGCCCTGGCAGGATACAGGAATCGAGTCTGGTAATGGTCGTCTAAAGATATGCCCTGGCTGGATACAGGTATCGAATCTGGAACTGGTCGTCTACAGATATGCCCTGGCAAGATACAGGAATCAGATCTTCGAACTCTTCAGACGTGCCCTGGCAGGATACAGGAATCGATTCTGGAAATAGTCGTCAACAGATACACCCTGGCAAGATACAGGAATCGGATCTTCGAACTCGTCAGAAGTGCCCTGGCAAGATACAGGAATCGAGTCTGGTAATGTTAGTCATCAACAGATACACCCTGGCAAGATACAGGAATCAGATCTGGAAATAGTCGTCAACAGATACACCCTGGCTGGATACAGGAATCGGATCCTCAAACTCTTCAGACGTACCATGGCTGGTTACAGGAATCGAGTCTGGTACTGTAGTCGTCAACAGATACACCCTGGCTGGATACAGGAATCGGATCCTCAAACTCTTCAGACGTACCCTGGCTGGTTACAGGAATCGAGTCCAGAAATGTAGTCGTCAACAGATACACCCTGGCTGGATACAAGAATCGGATCCTCAAACTCTTCAGACGTGCCCTGGCTAGATACAGGAATCGAGTCTGGAAATGTAGTCGTTAACAGATACACCCTGGCTGGATACAGGAATCGGATCTTTAGTTGCGACCATTGATGGTAATCATCCTTGTATTGATCTTTCGTCCTGAAAAGTCAAGACGTTAGTTGTATGCGATGTCATGATGTATGACATGCGTGATGTTCTCAGAATAAGTGAGATTGTATGTTCATGATGGGTATATGCATGCCATAATGTATGAAGATATGACGTTTATGAAATGTGTGATGTCTAGAAAGATAAATCCTTGGCGAATGCCGGGAAATCGAATCCTGGACTGATGTTGAAGAATAGAGCTTTTGTTTTCGCTGGGGATGATAGTTGCAAGAATACCGGTAGGAGAAGATGACTCCATTGGGGAATAAACTTGGCGACTATATTACTCTGCGGGGAGCGTACTCTGTGGGGAAAGAGAGGTACTTTGCTGAGGTTGATGATAACTCCGCTGGGGATACCGTTGTTGAGCTATGTTGAAGGAATTAATAGACTCCGCTGGGGATAGGAAGACTTTGCCGGGGACGATCTTTCCATGGCAATTGGCTGAGGATAACCCAGTTATATCCTGGTGGGGAAGTAACCTTTGAATAAAGATCCGGGAGACGCGTTCGTGCTCTGCGAGGGTAAGCTTCCAGAATCTACTGGGGATAAGCTTCCTGCTGGGGAGATGGATTGAACTCTTCTGGGGAAACTTTTGGACTGGACTCTCCTGGGGAAATTTTTCAGATTAGACTGGGGAATGGCTCCACTGGATGTCTGGTATACCGCCGGGGAACAATCTTAGATCAAGATTGTCGGGGATGCTTGTTAGGAATGTTTGTGTACTCCATTGAGGAATGTTGAGATCTGCGGGGGATAATCCAACTTCCTTAAGGCTGACTGCAGGCTAACTCTGCTTGGGGAGAGTATCGCTGACTTGCTGGCTCACCCTCTGGGGAATTAAGATATCTTGGTTATGTTCTTCAGCTGAACTTACCTTGGTACCTCGGTGGACAGAGCAATTAGATCACTTAGACAACTCATTATTGCCCCTGTTTCTGATGTTACCTGTAATTAATCCTTTGTTTCGTATGCAAATATTTATGAGTTAGCAATTAGTGTCAAATGCATATATCACAAACTGAACATTGGACGTTCTTCGCAAAACAAAACAGAAAAAGAAAACAACTGGCAATTTGTCTGAAAAGTGAGTTTGTATTGATTTTTGAATTTGTCTGTAAATAGGCGTTTATGTACAAGAGGCTGACGTCCTAGTAAGAGAACGCCGCCGAATAACAGAGCTTATACAATTTGTACGAAGAAAACAAAACAACTATGTGAAAAGAATAATCCCACTGGGTTCCAACTCTGCTATCGCCTTTATATCTTCGAGCGTCTCATCGCTTTGCTGCTCAGTTGACGATGAAGCTGATTGATCGATGTCGTTTGAACTTGAGGTTGATACCGGATTCTGGATGCAAAGTGATCCAATGACACATAGTATTACGCTTTATCCCTAACTTTTGCCTGGACCGCCCTTTCGGGTTTTCAGTCCACCGGGATACCCATTTTTGCCCAAGCCGCCTTTTCAGGTTTTCAACTTGCCGGGTGTACAGATTTTTTTCATCTCATCCCTCATTTTGCCCGAACCCTTTTGGTTCGCAGAGAAGCCCTAATTTTTGCCTAGGTATATCAACCTAGCGGGTCTTTTGTCATGCGTAGTATCTTTTTACTATGTCTGCATTGGCGGGGTAAGGAAGGTCGTCACCGTCCATGGTGGTTAGGATCATGGCTCCTCCTGAGAACACATGTTTAACCACAAATGGTCCTTCATAGGTAGGGGTCCATTTTCCCCTGGGATCACTTTGAGGAAGGATGATGCGCTTGATTACCAGGTCCCCAACTTGATACTCTTGTGGTCTGACCTTCTTGTTAAATGCCCTGATCATCCATTTTTGGTATGTTTGACCATGACAAATAGAAGTGAGTCTCTTTTCGTCAATCAGGTTTAATTGATCAAGTCGTGTCTGGATCCATTCATCTTCGCTCAAACCTGCATCCTTCATTATCCGGAGAGAGGGTATCTGGACTTCAATCGGCAAGACTGCCTCCATGCCGTAGACCAAGGAAAAAGGAGTTTCCCCGGTTGACGTTCTTGCTGAGGTACGGTACCCATGAAGAGCGAACGGTAACATCTCGTGCCAATCTTTATAGGTCACTGTCATCTTCTGCACAATTTTCTTGATATTCTTATTCGCTGCTTCTACATCCCCATTCATCTTCGGCCGGTAGGGAGAAGAGTTGTGGTGCTGTATCTTGAATTGCTCGCAGAGCTCAGTGATCATCTTGTTATTAAGATTGGTACCATTGTCCGTAATGATCCTCTCAGGGACGCCGTATCGACAGATCAGGTTGTGTCGAATGAACCGTGCCACGACGTTCTTGGTTACCGTAGCGTAGGAAGCTGCTTCAACCCACTTTGTAAAGTAATCAATCGCTACCAGGATGAAGCGATGCCCGTTGGATGCCGTAGGTTTAATCTCGCCGATCATATCAATGCCCCACATTGCAAAAGGCCAAGGTGCAGTCAAGACATTCAGAGGAACTGGAGGAACGTGCACCTTATCTGCATATATCTGGCACTTATGACATGTCCGAGAATGTTGGTAACAATCAGCTTCCATTGTGGACCAGAAATATCCTGCCCGAAGGATCTTCTTTGCCATGGTGTGTCCACTGGAATGTGTTCCAAAGGTACCTTCATGCAGTTCTGCCATGATCCTTTCTGCTTCAGTCTTATCCACACAACGCAGTAAGGTTGAATCATGGTTTCGCTTATACAGAATGCCATTGCTGAGGAAGAACTTTGCTGCGAACCTTCTCAGAAACTTCTTGTCGTTGACGGATGCACCTTCGGGGTATTCTTGGGCTTCCAGATACCTCTTCACCTCATGATACCAGGGTTTTTCAGTTACCATCTCGGCCTCGAGATCACAATAATATGCAGGTTCGTCCAGTTTCCAGATAATGATCCGGGGAGCCTCATTGTCCCATTTGACTTTGAACATGGAAGACATCGTAGCTAACGCGTCCGCCAACTGATTCTCCTCTCTTGGGAAGTGTTCAAAAGTGATCTCTGTGAAATGGGGGATCAAAGTCAACACACATTCTTTGTAAGGAATAAGATTCAGATGTTTCGTATCCCACTCGCCTTTGATCTGATTGATCACGAGAGCGGAATCTCCGAAGACACTCAGAAACTTGATCCTTAAGTCAATTGCAGTTTGAAGACCCATGATGCACGCCTCATACTCCACCATGTTGTTGGTGCAGTTGAAACATAGTCGGGCAGTGAGTGGAGTATGAGTGCCTTGAGGGGATATGATCACAGCGCCGATACCATTACCCAAAGTGTTGGAGGCTCCATCAAAGTGCATAGACCATCGGGATCCTTCCTCAGGTCCTTCATCCGGTCCAGGTTCTTCGCAATCAGTCACTATCATGATGCTCTCGTCTGTAAACTTGAAGTTCATTGACTGGTAGTCATCTACTGCCTGGTGTGCCAAGTGGTCTGCCAATACACTTCCTTTGATAGCTTTCTGAGTTGTATACTGGATGTCGTATTCTGTCAAGATCATCTTCCATCTTGTTATTCTTCCAGACAGAGCAGGCTTTTCGAATATGTACTTTATTGGATCCATTTTTGAAATCAATAGAGTAGTGTGAGTCAGCATATACTGTCTCAGCCGGCGAGCAGCCCATACTAAAGCGCAACAAGTTTTCTCGAGCAGTGAGTATCGGGTCTCACAGTCAGTAAACTTTTTGCTAAGTTAATAAATGGCAAGCTCTTTTCGGCCAGACTCGTCATGCTGCCCCAGCACACACCCCATTGAGTTGTCAAGCACTGTCAGGTATAGTATCAGAGGTCTCCCTTCAACCGGTGGCATAAGAATGGGTGGTTCTTGGAGATACTCTTTGATTCTGTCAAAAGCAGCCTGACATTCATCATTCTAACGTACTACCTGATCTTTCTTCAGCAAATTGAAGATTGGTTCACAAGTAGCAGTTAGGTGCGAGATGAATCGGGCAATGTAATTCAGACGTCCTAGAAAGCCTCTGACTTCTTTCTCTGTCTTGGGAACTGGCATCTCTTGAATGGCTTTAACCTTGGCAGGGTCCACTTGAATACCTTTGTCACTTACGACGAAGCCTAGCAACTTTCCAGATCTTACCCCAAACGTGCACTTGTTTGGGTTCAACCTCAACTTGTATAACTTCAGACGGTCAAATAGCTTTTGCAGGTGGTCAAGGTGTTCCTCCTCAGTTTGGGACCTTGCAATCATGTCGTCGACATACACCTCAATCTCATGATGGATCATGTCATGAAATAAAGCAACCATGGCACGTTGGTAGGTTACCCCAGCATTTTTCAACCCGATTGGCATGGCCTTGTAGCAGAAGGTGCCCCACTGAGTAACGAAGGTAGTCTTTTCCATGTCTTCCGGAGCCATCTTGATCTGATTGTACCCTGAAAAACCATCCATGAAAGAGAACACCTTGTGCTGAGCAGTATTGTCAACCAGAACATCAATGTGAGGTAGAGGGAAGTCATCCTTGGGGCTGGCGCTGTTCAGATCCCTGTAATCAACACACATTCTGACCTTGCCATCTTTCTTCGGTACCGGAACCACGTTGGCAACCCACTGAGGGTAAGAAGTCACTGCTAGAAACCCGACATCAAATTGTTTCATAACCTCAGCTTTGATCTTTTCGGACATCTCTGGACGCATACAGCGGACCTTTTGCTTAATCGGAGGGCATTCTTCCTTGGTAGGCAAGTGATGGACCACAATGTCAGTATCCAACCCAGGCATGTCTTCGTAAGACCAGGCGAAGATCTCCACATAATCATGTAACATCTGAACCAACCGTTGTTTCACGCTGAGCTCTAGATTAGCACCAATCTTAACTTCCTATCTATCTGTCTCAGTACCCAGATTTATCGTTTCCACTGGCTCTTCATGTGGCTGAATGGCCCTCTCTTCCTGGAGTAACAGTCTTGCAAGCTCGCCAGGCACTTCGCAATCATCTTCACCTTCATCTTCGGCTAAGTTGATCGGATTTTCGAAGTCATAACTGGAAGTAGCAGAGTCGTTACCAGTGAGATCCAGAGTGGATTGAAACCTGTATAGGTGAGTGTGTGTAAATATAGTTGTTTTGCAATATATAAAGAAAGAAAGAAAGAAAGGGAGCACAATATTTGAAATGCGAGAAACGTCCAATGTCTTTATTCATGATATATGGAAATGACAGTTAATAAGCCCTCACAAATGAAGCCACGGTGCCCCGGGTAAGACACCGGGCCATAAAGTTTCAATTTATTGTTCATTACAAATTAAAGAAACAAAGGAATTCTTTACTGCGTAACAAAAGTAACAGGTATGTGATCTTTTGCAGTCCAATTAGTCAGTCCACCATCGGTCATCGGGTAGATCCAGCTATCAAACTCTGATTCCTCCGTATCGCTCTCAATAGCATTCACTCCCGGGTTGGTGATGATCACAGGAGGTCTTCCGATCCTTGCTTTGCGTACAGCCCTCTGAGCCTCTGCAGTGAAACCCAGTCCAAACTTGTCAGTTTTAGGAGTAAAATCAGGGAGCCTGCCCCAGTTAGCACATTCACCTTTCTCAATTACAGCCCGGGCGTCCTTTAAGGAAGCCATCTTCAAAGGAAAGTCTTCTTCAATCACCGTCTCAGCTAACGTCAATGTTGGAGGTACCTCTTCAAAATGTTGAAAGGGGGTTTCAATAAACTCCCCGTCCATCTCAATATACCGGAACGAGTTCAGATGACTAACCATGTATTCTTCCTCCCCCTGCACAGTAACAATCTTCCCTCTGACAGGATACTTGAGCTTCTGGTGTAGAGTGGAGGTCACTGCCCCAGCTTTGTGAATCCAAGGTCGACCCAGCAAACAGGAATAAGATGGACGAATATCCATCACATAGAATGTTGAGTCAAATACTTGAGAACCAACACGAATCGGAATATCTACTTCACCATGAACCATCCTCTTCGACCCGTCAAAGGCTCGGACAATGATGTTGCTAGGCTTCAACTCCAGGCCATCACAATCCAACCGGTCTAAGGCCTTCTTGGGTAATACATTCAGGGAAGAACTGGTGTCCACCAACACGTGTGCAAGAGTAGTGCCCCTGCATTCAATGGAGACATGCAGGACATCATTGTGGTTTTTTCCCTTGGCGGTAAGATCAGCATCCGAGAAACCCAAACCATTGTCAGCTGTCAGATTGGCCACACAGTCAGTGAATTGATCTGTAGATGTCTCTTGTGGCACGTGGGTTGTCTTCAGAAATGAAATCAGGGCCTTGGCATGGGCCTCTGAGCATAGCAACAATGATAGCATAGAGATCTTGGAGGGGGTATGCCCCAGCTGTTCAACGACGTTGAAGTCACTCTTCTTGATTATCTTAAGAATTTCTTCCATCTCTTGCTAGGAGGCTTCAACATTGACAGTCTTCGGTGCCTCTATCCGGGCAGACTCATTATCAATCCCCTTGCCCCGAGTATTAGATGACTCGGCAGCAGGGGAAGCAACTTGATCAGAAGGGGGAACAGGCGCACTTGCAGGCGTTATTGTAAGAGGTCTTCGGATAACTGGTGGCGCAATGTCAGGCGAGAAGAGCCTGCCACTGCGAGTTACTTTAGCTGGACCAGTGATGTTGTTGATGCTGGTACCGGTGTTGAACTCCTGTTTCACCCCGAGCACATACACATCTGCCCCATAATGCCATGGGACAACCTTGTCAGATTCATAGGGGAGGGGCCCCGGAACAGTAATGATAATAGGTGCAACAGACATGATTTTAACTGGCTTCCTCGGGGGAGCCTTGGTAGGATTGTTGAAAATTGTGACGACAGATACTTCTTCAGCGGGAACAAAAGGAACAACGGTTTTCTTGAACAAAATTTCTTTGCTATCCATCAGGCTTTGGATGCCTGACTTCAGCAACGGACAACCAGTAGAGGAAACAGCACACAGAAGGCAACCCTTGCTACAACCCGGAAATAAACCGGCCAGCAGCAGGTTCCTCTTAACAGTCAATAAAGGGGTAGCAAAATCATCCACAGAAACTGCATACAAGTCTTCCTCAATAGCATTTACTCCATGCTGGGGCATAGGAGCAGTCACAACATTTGGCCTCTCGGGCGCCTCGAATTGTATCTCCTTCGCATCAATAAGGTCCTGAACCTTATTTCTCAGGGCCCAACAATCATCAGTAGAATGCCCCGGGCTATCAGAGTGATAAGCACAGCGGGCATTGGGATTATACTTGGGGGAGGTTGTATTCACCACCTTCGGAGCCTCTCTGACGATTACCAAGTTGGTCGATAGCAGTTGCGGCAAGATTTGTGACAAGGTCATACTCAGCCGGGTATATTCTCTTCTGGGTCTCTCACCCCTTGGTTGGTTAGGTTGTCGAGGAGCGGCAGCAGGCTTAGCAATCACCACCGTGTTGACAGTTTGGCGGTGTTCTGGTTTATTCTGCCTTCTAGGCCCATACACAGCATTGGCTTCCTTTTTAAAAGGTTTCTTCTCAGAACCTAAGGACGCACCTTTCTGAATTTTCCCCGATTTCATACCAGCCTCTATCCTTTCCCCAGTCAGAATAAGGTCTGTGAACCCTGCAGATGAATTACCAATGAGATGATTAAAGAATGGCCCGGATAGGGTCCCCAAGAACATATCCACTAGCTCACGGTCGGTTAACGGTGGCTGCACCCTGCCAGCCAGGTCCCTCCACTTCTGCGCATACTCTTTAAAACCTTCTCCCGATCCTAGCGACATACCCTGGAGTTGGGTACGTGTAGGAGCGAGGTCGGCATTATATTGATACTACTTGTAAAAAGCAGTAGCCAGCTCCTCCCAGTTACGAACCTTGGTTCCATCCAGCTGATAGAACCATTCAAGATGAGTCCCTGAAAGACTCTCCTGGAAGAAGTGGATCCACAAGTTCTTGTCCACAGTATACGGCTGAATCTTCCGCACATAAGATCTGAGATGTAACTTAGGGCAGGACGCCCCGTCATACTTTGCGAAAGATGGTGCTTTGAACTTGTGTGGGATGACCACACCAGAAGATAGACCCAAGTTTCCGAAATCCAAACCAGGCACTTGTTGAATTTCCATGGCATTCAGACGGTCTTCCAACTGCTTGTACCTGTCTTCAGCTGGAGGATACTGTTCCTCGTTAAAATCAGTCTCGTTGTCAGAGACCACCAGACTTGGAGCCCTTCCCCCTTGGGGACTTCCTTTTCCCACAGAAGAACCAGCTTGATCAACCTCATTCTGCAATGTGTTACCAAACCTCCGGCCCGTGTTGAATAGAACCGTTCTCTTCTTCTTCTTCTTAACCAGCAGAGCCTTCAACTCCTCTTGACCTTGGGCCAGACTCATGATCAGCTCTTGGAATTGGGCGTTCTGAGCCTGAAGAGCCTTGATGGACTGCTCAGTAGATGATTCAGGGTTCATAATGCTGAAATAAACAGCGAAGAACATTAAGCAACCTGAAAAGAAGAGTACCTGCTATGCACATGATGCATGGAATGCGTATGATTTATGTTTTCAAAGACAATCGGGAATCAACTTTGTAAACAAAAAGGAACACACTTCATTAGATTCAACTTCGAAATTTAAATTGTTCAACAGATTGCCCTTAGGCGTTACATAAAAGTGAAAATACTGAAAAGGGAGATAAAACTGTAAAGGAACATCAAAGTTCATCATTGATCCCAGGGTCTCCTCTTCTCAGTATGGATGTAGTCATTCAGAGCTCGCTCATTCTCCAACTGCTTTGTCAGCTTCTGGATCTTCAATTCCTGCTCGTTGAAATTTTCCCGATAAGAATCCCGTTCTTCTCGTAGTTGCGCCCAAGATCTCTTTAGTGTATCAATATCAGTAGGTATCTGAGGAGGGAGAACAGTTGGAGGAGCCCCATCTCTATCAGGATACTCAAGAATGACGGGTCTGACAGCTTCGTACGGCATACCTAACTTCTGAGCACGGATGCGGACCCATTTGTAGTAGGCTTCCATAGGTAGAGAAGTCTTTGGTCCCAACTCTTGTGGGTCATCTTTGTGAATTCTGTCCCAAGCCTTGATGAACCTACGACGCAGCTCGTCACTATCCACCTGAAACTCAAAACTGATGTGAGGTACCAACATCTCATGAGGCCCTGCTCTTCTGGCCCTTCCAAACTGACGGAGAGCTAGACATGGATTATAAGCGATTCCTCCTTGGGTACCAATCAAAGGAACATTAGGATATTCTCCGCAACGATCAATAACAGCTACCTCATCCAGACCCCTGAGAGTCCAAATGATGTCATTATCAGTGAGAGACATTAACCTATGAGCCCAACCTCTTCCTTCTTTGTTCTTCAGCACGAACTTAGGGAGGTGCGAAATAAACCACCTCACTAACAAAGGAATATAACACCACAGATTTCCTCGTCTTCGGGCAGTACGAGCATAAAGTTGTTGCAGGATATCACCCAAGAGAGTGGGCACAGGGTTCCGAGACATGAAGATCCTTATGGCAGTGACATTAATGAAGTTTTCAGGATTAGGAAACAAGACTAGACCATAGATTAAGAGAGCCAGAATGTCTTCATACGCCCCAAAGTCCAGGTCATTCCAGAAACTGTTAGCCTTAACAATCAGAAACTTGGCCAAGAAACCCTTAACTTTGCTTCTAGTCACCCAATTGTCCATTACCTCTTTGTGGGTCAAGGAAAGAGCTGCAGCAATCTCCTCAAGCCTAAGAGTCTTTTCCCAACCATTGAAGGGAGTCTAATCCAAGATAGGGATACCAAGCAACTCAGAGAACTCTTCCAGGGTAGGGACCAGCTGGAAGTCTTGAAAGGTGAAGCACTGGTACAGAGGGTCATAAAACTGGGTCAGGACACTCATCAATTGTTGGTCCCACTTTTCCGTGACTAAATTGAGAAGAGAACCATGCCTCTGGATGAAGGAAGTAGTATTTGGAATTCTGCTAACCAATTCTTCAAGCAGCTCAGGTGGGTGAACAAAGTTGAACCGGATAGTGTTCCTTCGCATAGGCATCATGGTGTCCTACAAAACAGAGCAAAGGTGAAACCCTCTTGTCTTTGAAATGGTCAGTCCTTATGCAGGATGCATGCAATGTTTATGATGGCATGATGTTATGATAAAGCACACCACAAATATTCACAAAGGCAAACATGATAAGGCACACAAGTCACACAAGACAAGCCCTTAGAGTTTAGGCCAGCATGGGGTCTAGGTATTACCCTCTTTCAGTTTGTTGGTTAAGACCTGTCCTATCAGAAGTAACCGGGTTCTAGAGGATCCCAATATCACTGACTACCCTCAATCGGTCATAACTCCAGCATCGCAATCTTTTCTTGCAGCCAGAACCATCACGAGAGTTTAGCCTCAATGGGCGTAGCATACTGCTACTGTTCTATTGGCCAAGTTGGGTCATTTAAGGTTCTAAGGTCGGTTGGTGCTTAATGACTCCTCAGAAGACCCATATTCTCCTCGTTGCGACACAAGGGATATCGGTACAGACCAAGGTACCACACCAACGTAGCCACTGCTTCACCCATGTCGGTCTACGCCGGACAGGTCCCTCACAGCTTATGCTACCTAACAGGGTATCCCCAGATCCGGGTTAGGTTCTATGTAACTCCGATGCAGCCCACAATAATAAAGCAAACAAGCACAACAATTAAAAACACAAGTGATCTTAGTCCTAAGGTACACCTCACTTTAAGTATGTCCCCAACAGAGTCGCCAGTTCTGTGATCGGTGGATCTGGAACTGACTGTTTAATGCTGGTTCATGAAATGTCGCGGAAGCAAGAGTCGCCACTGTCTTTTATTTTCTCCAACATGGACAGGACAAAAGCACAGCAAAATTCCTTATGAGATAGTTTCTCGGTTTGGGAGGTAGATTTATAGAAAGGGAAGGTGTTAGCACCCTTTCTATCCATGGTTATCCATGGGCTCTTAGATACTTGCTCATTTGTGTTTTCAGAAATGTTTGCTTTTCTTGTGTGAGTGGGTTTGAAAAAGTTTCTTTGAAAGTTTCAGAATAACTCTTGTATCAGTCCTCAAGAGTGTTTGAAAAATTGTTTTGAAAGCTTTTTGAAAAGTGTCGGTGTGAAAAGAGTTTTTTGATTTGTTTTTGAATAGAGCAAGTATCTATGAGTCATCTACCGACCCTAAGGAATTAGGCTATGTAAATGTCCTTAAGGTAGTGCCATCCCACCATTGAGAGGTAGGTAGCACCACCGTTGGAGGTGTTCGGGTCAATTCGTTTGTAGGGACAGTATGGTCACCAGAGCAACAGTAGGACACCTTAGAAGCTACCCTTATGCCATTGACCATGGGCATAAGGACTTACTAAAACGTCCTATACTCGACGACCACGTTTCGAAGGTAAGGCAACAGTGAGGCGTACCCTAAGAGTGGTGTGTGAATTTGTGTGTTGTTTTCAGTTTAGCATTTATCTTTTGATCATGGCATGGTGAGCTACGCATTGTTTTTAATTAGTCATTCATTCTTTCATGCAATTAGAATTTAAAAGTGCGGAAATTTAAATGCAGAAAGTAAAATCCTACGCTATTACAAGGCGCGGGTCTATACATCGCCAAATTAACAAAGACCCGTTTTAATAAAAGATGCGGAAAGTAAAACCTAGTTACTATTACATGGCTTGAGCAATTACATAATATTCACAATAAAATAACGTGCGAAAAGAATAGAAATAGAACGTTCGAGGGCGTTGGACCCTTTTTGAAATTGAATTGAAATAAGAAAGTTAATTATTTATTTTAAAAGAAAAGAAATGTTTTTTATGTTTTTGGTATTTAATAAAGAAAATTAAGATTAAAACTAAAAGAAACCCTAATTCTAAGTTATTTTTAATTATTCGGAAAATATTAAAGTTTAACCTAATTTACTAAATAATTAATGTACATGTTTATTTACAAAAATATTTAATAATTAATAGTAATAATAATGGGAAAATTATTTATTTAAGAAAAAGATGAGAATGTTAAAACCCTAATTTCTACATATTTTAATTTATTAAGAAAAGTTTAAAGTTTTAAAACCTAATTTACTAAATTAATTATTAACATTTATTTACAAAATAAATTAATAGTGAATTAAATATTATTAAATATATTACTTTTTTTTTTTGTTTCTGATTTTTATTGTGGAAATTATTTTGAGTGAATTAACTAAAATAATTAAAACAAATTAAAAAAAAGAATTGAAAAGAAAAGAGAAGAAAATTAGAAAGAAGAATAGAATACAAACAAGGGGGTATCTGGCCCAATTTAGAGGTTTATTGAAGCATTTTGGCCCATTAGAATCCAAGGCCTTCGTTGACTTTCCAGCTTGTGTGTAGAGTGGTTGACTAGCGTGTACCATAGACTGCACGTTCTGGTCTTCAGATTGGCCTTGAAGCCACTTGTCAAGCTAGCGTATGAGTGTGCATGGTGGGCCTTGTGATGGACGCTGCATGGATACATGTTAAGGAAAAAAATGTGAAATATGAGAGGGGACCTGGGAATCGAACCCAGGTCCCAGTACTTGCAAGCCACCTCAGCCACCAACTGAGCTATTGAGCGCATTTGTTAATATGCTGAAGAGTGATTATTATAAAAGAAAACAAGCGTTAGTGGTGTACACAAGAAATTACGCGCCAGTATTTGAATACTCCTATCACGTTATGACACGCCAGCTTCGTCTTCATCTTTGTCCCTGTAATATAAACAAATAGCGGGGGTTTTAAACCCCCACTAAGCAAGACCTGTAAAAATAGCGAATAACCCATGCTGTAATATAAAAAGGGCGCGATGTCATGGTTAGTCTCGTCTTGATGTCACGAATCCAATGGCACAGGTTTGGTGGTCCAATTTTTCCATATGTGTAAAGCCCCAATTTAGAGCTTCTGAAAACCTAGAAAACGTTAATGGCAAATCTTGTTTCAAGCATTGTTAGGACAATTAAATATTACCAACAGCTTCAGAACATCAATATTAGCAAGAATCAATAATTAAAACTCATGAATAATGCATGCAAATTGAAAAACGATTATGGACATGTTCATGAAGAAGACGATTCTGTTCTACCAATTCTTGGGGTATGGAGACCTGGTTTTGATTGTAATCGACTCCTGGATGCTTTGGTAATGTATTGGAAGGCTTTTTGAGCTTTGAATTGTGCAGTAACTAGGATTTCAGTTTCCAACTTTTGGTGAGAATTTGGCAATTTCGTTCTCTCTTTTCTGGGCAGCTTTCGTGTGTATGAGCATTAGGTTATGTTGTGCCTTTGTATTTGAGTGAAATTAGGTTAAAAAACCAAGCCCAAAGTCCATGTATTAATGTTTTCAATATTTGATTTTCTCCATATATTTTCCAATCTTTTTGCCATGAAAATCATGCCAATTATGGAAGATTTGGCCTTGTTAATTGATGCACGAAATATTTAGCTCATAATGAGTGAATTTGCTGCACAAAAAGATTTAAAACCATTGTTTAATATTTTTCTCATAATTAAATTTAATTAAATGAATTAATAAGATTAAAAATTCAAATAATTAATAAAAAATAAGAAAATACATCCCTTTGAGGTCAATGGGTCGTGCATAGCCTTTGGGTAATGATTCATGGAAGAAATTGAGGCCCATTAGCATTTTTGAACCCTTTTGGTGCAAAGTTGACTTTCCAAAATTCCCAAAAATTTCCCAACTTCTACAAGGCATATCTTGCTCAATTTTGAAGCTATGATCATGTTCTTGGACATTTTGGAAAGGTCTTGAAGTCCTCTAACCAATGTCTTTGGTCCCATTTCATTTTGATTTACCAATCTCAAGTTATGGTCTTTGACTTAAAGTGCCTTTTTGTTGACTTTTGAAAATGACCTATAATGTTGAAATTGATAACTTTTTGTGAGAGCATTTCTTGGACTTGAAGTGTGAAGATGAGTTGTAGGAAATGTCATCCTCTTCAAAATGAGATTTGGATGGGATTTTTCCGATAAAACATGAAGAAGTTATGCCTTGGTCAATTTACAGTTGACTTTTTCAACTGTCCCAAAATAGAAACTTTTGCATCTTGAGACCTTTTGAGCCATGCTTTGAGAATCATGATCAAGAATTGATCAAATGATGTTTGTGGCTTCAAAATAAGATGTTGACCAAAATTTTTGACTTTTGACTGTCAAATGACCATTTTGCCCCTGCAGTTGACTGTGAAGCATTTAGGGTTTTTGACTGTGCAATTTGATGCTGTGAGTCTTGAAACTTGACATATGGATGCTTGACAATGTATGTAGGCATATGGGACTTGATTGGACCCTTGGAAGCCTCAATTTCTTTGCAAGAACCAAAACCCTAATTTTGACTGTGTTAGGAGGCAATTGGATTGTGCAATCCTTGAGAGATCTTGAATCATCTGAAGATTGATCTTGGCAAATCTTGAAGAATATGGGAGGGAAAATTTTGGGGTAAAACAATAAATTTCTCCCCGAACTTAAAATCTATCAAAGGTATTTCCCATTCTTTTAACCTTTCCTAAATATTAGATAAAAGAAAAGTCGGTGGCGACTCTTGATATCCTCACATTTGGATAAACCAAAAAAGTAAGTTCTTCAACCGTATTACACTTCTTATTGAGTAAAAGCTGGAACAATTGATAACGGAACAACATCCAAAACTAGGGAAGACAACTTGATCAGTTGAATTGTATCATAAACCCTAGAGTTTGATTGAGACGATCCATGATCTTCAGACGAACCATGCATGAAATCAGATGAATGATGTTGAGACATTGTTGGTTTTTGTTGAACCAAAAATTAGCAGTTGATACAAAGAAGTACAAGCTTACCCCATGAATCTTTTGCGTAGGTGCGATAACCTATAGAGAACAATAGGTTTAGTATAATCAATGTGTTCAAATGATTAAGCCTTGGAGAAATGGGCTTAGGTAGACGTGGGATTCATAAAATTTGAAAATTTTATTTTCCCAAATAAATAACATTAATTGTTGTTCCCCATGTTTATGCACTTCAAGTCGTTCTTCTAATTTTTTAATGTTTACACATTGAAAAACTAAGTCTTCCATTTTAACTTGATCTTTCGTATTATGTGACTTGATATTTGTGGACTTCATCCTTCTTTGCTGAATAGGATGTTCATCACCTTCTGTCATTCTCAAGTTGTCAAAATACAATGTCTTGACATCTTGTGTGACTTTATAAGCAAACAACATATGTTTTGTCTTTCTACTCCTTCCCACAACTTTCCCAGCCCTCAGGCATATTCTCGAGCACTTTGTTTCTTCATGAATCCATATATAGCAATTGTCTTTTTATTTGATGCCCTTCATGATAACCTCATCCTTCTCATTCGTTATCAGACATTCCGAATTAGTAAAGTTAACTCTGAGATCTCAGTCACATAGTTGACTTATACTTATCAGGTTCGCATCTAATCCTTCAACAAAAAAAAACATCATCAAGGCTAGGTTTCCCTACATAATCTAACTTCCCAACAGCCACTAATCTACCTTTAGATTCATCTCTATAGGTCACAATTTTAGTGGAAGATGGTTTGATTCCAACTAAAAATTTCTTGATACTTATCATGTGTTTTGAACAGCCACTGTCAAAATACCATGCCTATCTAGTTGATTCTTTAAGAGAGGTGTGATTTTTTTCTTCAGACATTCTCCTTTTAGGAATCCATCTTTCCTTCATTTTACCCATATCGTGTCTTCTTCCAGGTTGTAGAATGGATTTGGGATAGCTATACAATTTTTAGCAGTAGGATTTCAGATGACCAATCCTACCATAGTAAGAGCATCTCCATTCCTGATTTATGCCTCCTTTATAATTTTTCGGATGCCTATGTTGATGTTGGGACATGTGATTTAACATCTTCTATTCTTGTTCCTTCTTTGGAGGTACAAACTTTACAAAAAATTGTACTTCTTTGTTCTTCACACATTGACTCTCATAACGAAGACCTCTAACATTCCCAACATTCCTTCCAGATTCAAGAATCTCATCCAGAGCAACATAACCATTATTTAACATTCTTATAGTTTGTCATATTGTTGAGTTTTGAATTGAGAAATATAACATTTTCCTCAAAATCAGAGATAATGGATACATGTTTCACTTTCTCAGCTTGTAGTTGAGCAATGAACATCTTTTTCTCTTCTCCTTGTTGACATATTTCTTCACTTTTGACACATAACTCCCTTTATGATGTTCCAAGCACTTCAAAAGTAAGTTCATCATATGATTCTTCATCAGAATCATAAACTCTAGTCAGGGCATTCACTTGTTTGTCTGATTCCTCTTCATGATCGCTTTCAGAATCTTCCTCTGACCATGACACATATATACCTTTCTTATACTTCTTGAGATAAGTGGCACACTCATATTTTATGTGTCCAAATACCTCACATTCGTAGCGCCAAACTCCTTTTCCCTGACTTAGATTTTCTTCAATCTTGAACCTTCCTCCATTGTCCTTATTTTTGTTCATGTCGAATGACACGTTCTTGGCATTTGACTTGGACTTCCTCAGTACTTTGTTGAACTGTCTTCCTAGTAACATGAGATCTTCAGATACTCCTTCTAAGTTCAATTTATCACAGTCCTCTGAGTCTTCATTACTAGAGGCAAAGGCTATATTCTTCTTCTTTTCAGACCTTTCATTGATAGCATATTCAAAAGTCTTAAGGGATCTTACAAGTTCATCCACAAACAAAGTGCTTATATCATAGGATTATTCAATGGCAATCACCTTCATGTCAACCCTCTTTGGAAGAGATATGAGCATCTTTCTGATCAACTTATCCTCTAATATCTTCTCTCTCATCTCTTCTGAGTCAATAGAAATGCCTAGAAATGTCATTTGAATGTCCCGAAGACTCTCATCCTCCCTCATCTTCAAGTTCTCAAATTTTGTTGAGAGAAGTTGAATTTTTTCCATCTTTACTTTAGAATTTCCTTCATGGACCTTACCCGAGGTCTCACAAGAAACTTTAGCATGCTTACAATTCTTTATCAGCTTGAAAACATTTTTATCAAATCCAGTGAATATGGCATTCAACGCCTTAGAGTTTCATTGGGCTAATAACTCATCATCATCATTCCAATCTTCTTCTAGCTTCAGCATATCAGTAACCTTACCATCTGCATCCACAACCTTTGGTGGATCCCATCCTTTGACAACATTTTTCCAGGCCTTATTGCCCATGGATTTTATGAACATTTCCATACGAGGTTTCCAACTACCATAGTTGGTACCATCCATAATAGGCATTTTAACCATAATTCCTCCATCCTTGTCCATTGCACCAGAAAGTAACTTCCATGAATCTCACCCAGAGTAAGAGCAGGACGTCTGCTCTTATACCAATTGAAATTCTGGTTGTGAGATCCCAGATGTCCTAAGAGATGTAAAGACATCGAATCTGACTTCAACACACAATAAAAATATGTATGAACAAAATAATCATTGTTGAATATAAAGAACACACATATATGTTTACCCAGTTCAGAATAACTTTCCTACTCTGGGGGACTACCAAGCCATGGACGGAATTAACTAGATAATATCAATTTGTAGACATCACATCAAACATCCCATTTTATAACATACACACTTAATCACTACCCTTTTCTTAACTTCTACCTAAGACACACCTAGGTATGAGGCCCTCCTAAAATCCCTCTTCAATAACACTCCGTAGTTGGAGCAAGTCTAAACACAAGTAGAGAACAAAACTAGAAGTCACTCTTCCAAGAAACACAAAACTCAATGCTTAAAAGCTTATGATAATTTACACATAAATACTCAATGCTTAACCGCTTATTAGCATCTAACACATAAATGTTCAATGCTTAAGAGGTTATGAAGATGTGAGATAAACTTACAACCCAACCATAAGGATTCTAAAACCCTAACAAAACACACACATAAGTTTCACCTAATACTAGTTATACACTAGTGTATTTATAACATTATTCTGAACTGGGTTTCACTTCAAAACCGCAACAGTGAGGAAACACAAAGTCTGCAAAAACTTCTCCAAGAAAATAGGTTTTAAATTATAAGTTTCCTAAAATGTCAATCTTGGACGCCACATAAGCTAACTAAATATTCCCTGAATATTCAGTAGCTAACAAATCAACTAAGCCATAATTGTCATCTACTGCAGACGCGATGTCTTATCTCCTAGTTGGGACATCTTACATGACATGTTGAAAACTTCAAGTTGGAACGTCTTGTTCATCATGTTGCTGCCAAGTTAGTTTTACCAAAATGTATGTTAATCATAATTTCAGAGAAATAACATAAACTGTAGATTTTTTATTCTGATATATTATAGGATGTTTGTTATGATACAATATGTGTTACCCAAAAATTTTCCCTCTCATTTTATTCAAAACATACTCCTAGAGATCCTCAAATGCTCAAGGTTGACCAAGAATTGGCCAGACAAATTCTCCTCCTAATCAATGGACTTCCAACTAGGGTTTCACCTTTCATAAAAGTAGATTTAGGTTTCAAAGGCCTCAAGTGATTTCCATGGCTCCTAATATGTCCTCAAGAATGCTCATTCCAAGTTTCATGCCTTGCATCACAATTTTGCTCAGTCAATTTCTCAGATGACTGAAAATCAACTATATTAGGTCAAAAGTTAATTGTGGTCAATATACAGCCAAACTTCATTATTTTTGGTCAACATCAACATTTTGAAGTGATATCCATCATTTGATCAAGGTTTTATCATGATTCCTCAAGGAATGCTCTCAAATCATCAAGAATCGGAAATTGCTAAATTAGGATTTCTTAGGAAAAGTCAACTGAACTTTGACCAAGCATAACTTTCACATGCTTCATCCATTTTGCCCCAACCATCTCTACAACTTTTATTTTGTCCTCAAGTCCAAAAAATACTTCATTTAAAAGATATGACCTCATACATTATAGGTCATTTTCAGAAAGTCAACAAAAGACACTTTTTATCAAGACAACTTACATCAAGATAATTTCTTCAAAAGAAAAAATGGTCAACATGGAGATTGTAGAGGACATATTGGGCTTTCGAAAAAGTCATAGACCATCTTCAAAGGTTAAAAATTGAGAAAGATATGAGTTGAAAAAGTTGGGGAATTTTGAGAAATTAAAAAAAGTACACATTGAGTTAAATTGCATTTTTAGACTAATAAGCCTACTTTTTGAACTTCAAACATGTCCATGACCATGCCAAGGACCCCTAAATACACTCTCACCTTGCTTTTCAATTTTTTCTATAATTTATTAATATTTATTTTTGTTTTTATTCAATTAAACACAAAATAAATTGCATAAAATAATAGTGAAAGGGTTTGGATACATGGTCTGATGATTTGAGTCAATATTGAGCCTAATATTTAGTGCAAAGCATGTGGAAAAAGGACCAGGTTCATTACATTTCAAGAATGGCAAGAAAATCATCAAAAATGGCATATTTTCAAATTTGTGATTTTGCATTCAAAACCATGGTTAATGGCTGAGTCTTGCCATGTTTGTCAACCATCACACTCCTATATAAAAACAGAAGGATATTGCAAGCAAAAGACACGCAAAAACTGCCTGAAAAGAAGCTCTCCAAAATTCAAAAATTGTCAAAGTTGTGAAATTTGAAACCTACATCCCAGCTTTCCTCCATCCAATTCCATCCCTTTGGAACCTTACCTCAAATAGGTGCAAGCTCGTGCTCAAATTCTTATGATGTTGTATCCTTCCATCTTACCAATGATCTTAGAGCCTATTGTTCAAGGGGACGAGTCTTACATTATTCTTCATCTTGACATGCCAACAAACTTTGAAGAACTGCAAAGGTCTTGGATCCAACTCAAGGAAGAACGGGACACCTTTGAGGCTCAATTATATGCCAGTGAGAAGAAAGTGTTGGAACTGACAAAGCAGCTTCACGAGGAGTAGAGCCTTAATGCCTATATCAACACAAAAAGAAAGCGTCCATGGGAAACTTAGAAGTTTTAGAAGCTTTTAATTCTATTTCTTTGTAAACTTTTGTTTCATTTGAACTTACTAATAAAAAGTCTTTGTTTCTGTTTTGATTAAAAGAGTTTAAATCCCACGAGGTCCTTGAAAACATCGCATAAACATGTCATGCATATCATTACATAAGCAAGTATTTCAAGACATGTTTCTTATCTTTTCATTGTTTATTTCAGCAAAAAAATGGCTTTTGAATAAAACGTTAAGGATCTTCAAGCACAAAATGCTAAATTCCAATAGATGTTCCTAGCTCTGGCTAAAGGACAGGAAGATCTGAAAGCTCTCATTGTTAAAGAGAATAAGAAGAAGGAAAAGAAACAGATTGGCATCCTAAACATGGGGAGAAGGTTTAGAGGACTAGCCAATTGAGCTCTAGAATTCGCAACTCCGTTGAATGAAGGGGATAATCAAGAAGAGGATAACAAGAATATGAAAGAAGAAGATAACAGCCTAGGGTCTGATGAAGAGGAAGCCGACTATTCTGAGGAACAATATCCTCCTGCTGATGACATGTATAAACAACTGCATGATCGTCTCAATGATATGGAGATTCAGAGGGTACCTGGTTTAGACTTTGAAGATCTAGGGTTGGTATTAAGAGTGGTAATCCCACATAAGTTCAAGGTTCCCACCTTTGTGAAATATGACAATGTTTCATGTCCCAGGCTTCATCTGAGGTCTTATGTCAGGAAGATCCAACCCCATACGGCTGATAGGGAGTTACGGGTTCACTTCTTTCAGGAGAGTTTGTCAGGGACACAATTAGAGTGGTTCTATCAAATGGAAGGAACCAATATCCATAATTAGGAAGACTTGGTTGCTGATTTTTACAAGAAGTATCAATATAATGCTGACCTTGCTCTAACCCGCACGCAACTCCAAATCATGTCTATGGGTTCCAGTTAGGGTTTCAAAGATTATGCCCAAAAGTGGAGGGATCTTACAGGTAGAGTCCAGCCTCCCCTGTCTGATAGGGAGTTGGTAGATATGTTCTTGGGTACTCTGACAGGCCCATTTTTCAACCATTTGATTGGAAGCTCTTAAGCCGGATTCGTCGAGCTGATATTGACAGGAGAAAAAGTGGAAGCTGGTATCAAGAGTGGTAAAGTCCAAGGGGTTTCATCTTCAAGTACTGTGAAGAAACCGTTCAGTGGAAAGAGGGAGTTTAGTGCTTCCTATGGTCAAAGAAATCATGGTAAAGTTGAACGCCACCCAACGGTAGGAGCTGTAATGATCTACAACCCTGTATCAGCTCAATGACAAAATAATCAACACAAGCAAGATGCGCCTAAAAGACAATTCACCAGAATCAACATGCCTTTGCCTTAGGCATTGTAGCACTTGGTGGAGGCTAACCTGGTCACTCTAAAGGATCCTCCCCAAAATCCAAACACTTCCTCTCCCCGTCACAATCCAAATACACGGTGTGCTTACCACTCCAATAGTCTGGGGCATGATACCAATGATTATTGGGCTCTGAAGAATAAAGTTCAAGACCTTATTGATGCAAAGGAGATTGAATTTGACCCTCCTGAGACTCCCAATGTAATAACTGCACCAATGCCCAAGCATGACAAGGGTATCAATGTTGTTGATGATGTTCTGTTTGTTTCTTCTGTGGGTGAATTGACTACTCCTCTTCCAGTTGTTAAGAAGAGTCTCTTACGAGTCGCTTTATTTCCAGGTTGTGGTGAATATTTTTACCTTTGTGCATCCCTGCCCAATGGTAGTACATTGCTGAAGATAGGTGTTTAATGCCTGATGAATGATAGGGAAATTCTATTTGAGAAGACTCCCTTTGCGAAAAACCTATATGAATATGTAAGATGTAAAGACGTATCAATTATTACCATTTCTAATAATCCTACAAGGGTCTCCTCAAAAGGTCATATAAATATTACCGCCAACCCTAAAGTTTCTCCCCTGATCATCACCTCTCCAAGACAAATACCAATTCCTCTGACAAGGTTGTTCCTTGGAATTATGGAGCTGACGTCTACTACCACGGCGTCAAGCAAGACCTACTGGATATCAAGAATGAAGTTGTTAAAGATACTAATCCTAACATTGATAATATTGTTAGGACCAGTAAGGTTACTAGAAGCGGAAGGATTTTCTCTCTGGAAATCTCTCCAAAGATCGTTGCTACTCCTGTTGTTTTTCCTGTTGCTAAGTCAACTGAGGCTCAGGGAAAAGAAGTATTGAGTGAGCTTGCCCTGACGGAGGCACTTAAAGAAGCCATTCTTGAGGCCTCCAAGCAAGAAATGGAGGAAATTTTGAATATCATACACAAAAGTGATTACAATGTTGTGGAACAATTGGGGCAGACCCCCTCAAAGATTTCAATGCTAGCTTTGTTGTTTTTCTCCGAGGCCCATGCTAAGGCTTTGGTAAAGTTTTTGAAGTCTGCTCATGTGCCACAAGAGACTTCTACCGACCAATTTGAGAATTGTGTTTCCAGCCTGAATGTCGATAATGGACTAGGTTTCTCCGATGCTGATTTGACTCCTAAGGGAAGAAAACATAAAGATGCCCTGCATGTATCTATTGAGTGCAGGGGAACTACTTTGGCTCACATATTAGTTGATACGGGTTCGTCTCTGAATGTTATACCCAAGGGTGCCTTAGACAGATTGGATTGTGAAGGACTTACATTGAAACCCAACAACATTGTGGTGAGGGCTTTTGATAGTTCCAAAAGAATGGTACATAGGGAGGTGGACATCCCGATTAAAGTTAGTTCAAAAACTTTTGAATCCACTTTTTATGTGATGGACATTCGCCCGTCTTACTCCTACTTACTAGGATGCCCTTGGATTCATGGGGCCAGTGTTGTCACTTCTACTTTACATCAGATGCTGAAATATCCTGTAAGCAAAAAGATTATTACAGTCTGCGGTGAAGAAGAATATATGGTAAGCCACCTGAATTCTTTCAGATATGTCGAGATGGACGGAGAGTTCATTGAAACCCCCTGTCAGAATTTTGAAGAGGTTCCTCAGATGATTGATGTTACCAAGGCTACTGCTATTATTCCGAAGGTTGCTAGGCCCCCACTAAAGATGGCTTCTCTAAAAGACGCCAAGACTGTGATTGAAGAAGGTGGGTGTAATATTTGGGGCCAACTCTCTAACATCCCATATATGTCTGACAAATTTGGTTTGGGTTTCACTTCAGGAGCTCAAAAAGCTATTCGTCGTGCTCGTGCCAGAGGACTACCATTATGCATCAGCAACCATGGAGTCAATGTTGTGGAAGACGCTGACAGTGACCGCGACCTAGACAATTGGATCTTCCCTACTATCAACGGTGAACTCAATAATTGGACGTCTAGAGACTTTGTTCCTATCTCCTTTATCTAGGAGTAATTGTCTTTTTTCTATTTTTTGAGGATATGTAATCTTTGAACAAATTAAACTCTAAGCCTTGTGTCGTACCCGAGGCACAACGGTCTATTTATGAGGGTTATCACACTTCATTTTCATATGTCATTAAAAAATCATTGGACGTTTTGCATTCAAATATTACACTCTCTATCTTTATTTTTACTTTATTTTGTCAAAATAGTTATTTGCTCTTACACACACCTACATATCAAAATGCAGATCCACATCCACTTTGGATCCCATTGATAACAGTTCTTCTATTTCCAGTTATGACTTTGAAAATCTGATCTACCAAGCCGAAGACGAAGGTAAGGAAGATTTTGAAGTACCGGGAGGACTTTCTAGACTATTACAGTAAGAGGAAAGAACAATACAGCCTCATGAAGAGCCGGTCGAGGTGGTAAACTTAGGTACTGAGGAGAATAAAAAGGAAGTCAAGATAGGTGCCAACTTGGAGAATAGTGTCAAAGAACGGTTAATCCAGATGTTACGTGACTATGTTGAGATCTTTGATTGGTCATACGAAGACATTCTGGGGCTTGATACTGATATTGTGGTTCATCATCTGCCAACAAAAGAAGACTTCCCTCCAGTGAAGTCATGAAACAGTTCAATGCCAAATTCTTAGTTGTTACTTCTTACCCACAATGGGTTGAAAACGTGGTTCCAGTACCATAGTAGTGCACTTTCTTCTACAAGGTTATACCATTTGGGTTGAAGAACATCGGGGAAACCTATCAGCGTGTTATGGTAGCTTTGTTCCATGGTATGGTCCATCACGAGATAGAGGTCTATGTTGACGACATGATAACCAGGTCTCAGACTGAAGAAGGATACCTTGATCACTTGCAAAAACTATTTGAAAGACTAAAGAAGTACAAGTTAAGATTGAACCCAAACAAATGCCCCTTTGGAGTAAGATTTGGTAAGCTCCTATGTTTTATCGTCAGTGGCAAAGGTATTAAGGTAGATCCTGCCAAAGTTAAAGCTATTCAAGAGATGCCAACTCCCCTCACTGAGAAGGAGGTTAGAGGTTTCTTGGGACGTCTAAACTACATTTCCAGATTCATTTCCCACCTAACCGCTACTTATGAACGAATTTTCAAATTACTGAAGAAAGATCAAGCAGTGAAGTGGAACGACGGTTGCCAGATGGCCTTTGACAGAATCAAAGAATATACTCAAGAACCTCCAATTTTAATTCCACCAGTTGAAGGAAGACCTTTAATCATGTACTTAACAATATTATAGAATTTGATGGGCTGTGTGTTGGGGCAACAATACGAGTCTGATCAAAAAGAGCATGCAATACTACCTTAGCAAAAAGTTTACCGACTGTGAAACAAGATACTCACTGCTCGAGAAAACTTGATGCGCTTTGGCATGGGCTGCTCGCCGACTAAGGCAGTATATGTTTACTCATGCTACCTTATTTATATCTAAAATGGATCCCATCAAATACATATTCGAGAAGCCTGCTCTCTCCAGAAGAATAACAAGATGGTAAATGGTTCTGACCGAATACGACATTCAGTACACTACCCAAAAAGCAATCAAAGGAAGTGTACTAGCTGATCATTTGGCTCATCAGGCTGTAGACGACTACCAATAAATTAATTTTGAATTCTCGGACAAGAACATTATGTTAGTAACTGACTGTGAAGAACCTGGACCGAATGAAGGACCTGAAAAAGGATCTCAATGGACTATGGTCTTTGAAAGAGATTCCAACGCGCTCGGCAATGGAATTGGTGTTGTGATTATCTCTCCCAAAGGCTGCCATACACCCTTCATTACCAGACTATGTTTTAATTACAGCAACAATATGGCCGAGTATGAAGCATGTATTATGGGTATCAAGGCTGCTATTGATATGAGGGTCAAGTTCTTACAAGTATAAGGAGATTTAGCCTTGGTGATTATCCAAGTTAAGGGAGAATGGGACACGAAGCATCATAATCTCATCCCTTACCGAGAGCATATATTAACATTGATCCCATATTTTGAAGAGATTACCTTTGAACATGTTCCACGTGAAGAAAATCAGTTAGCGGATGCACTAGCTACCATGTCATCCTTGTTTAAGGTCAGATGGGATAACAAAGCCCCTCAAATCAATATCGAAAGATTAGACAAACCGACACATTGTTACGAGATTGATGTTGAGGGAGTAGAAGAAAATCCTCGATTCCACAAGGTGAGAAGGTATCTCGAAGCTCAAGAATACCCTGAGGGAGCATCCATCAATGATAAGAAGTTTCTGAGAAGGTTCTTTGCCAAGTTCTTCCTCAGTAACAGAATTCTCTACAAACGCAACCATGATTCCACTTTACTTCACTGTGTAGACAAGAGAGAAGCTGAGAAAATCATGGAGGATATGCACTAAGGTATCTTTGGAACCCATTCTAGTGGGCACATAATGGCTAAGAATATTTTGAGGGAAGGTTACTATTGGTCAACTATGGAAACATATTGTCATCATCACTCCCAAACTTTTCACAAATACCAAATTTATGCTGAAAAAGTACATGTGCCTCCGGTTCCTTTAAACGTCTTGACTGCTCCTTGGTCGTTCACGATGTGGGGTATTGATATGATTGGATAGATTAGACCTACCGCTTCCAATGGACACCGCTTCATCCTCTTCGCCATTGATTACTTCACAAAGTGGGTAGAGGCAGCCTCATTTGCCTCTGTTACCAAGAATGTTGTGGCTCGGTTCATCATACATAATCTTATCTGTCGGTATGGTATCCCAGAAAGAATTATCACAGATAATGGTACCAACCTCAATAATACTATGATCAACGAGCTCTGTATGCAATTTAAGATCCAGCATCATAACTCTTCTCCTTACCAGCCAAAAATGAATGGGGTTGTGGAGGCCGCCAATAAGAATATAAAGAAAATTATACAAAAGATAATGGTAACATATAAATACTGGCACGAGATGTTACCATTTTCTCTTCATGGTTATCGTACCTCGGTGCACACGTCAACAGGAGCAACCTCGTTTTCTCTCGTCTATGGTATGGAAGTTGTTTTACCCGTCGAAGTCCAGATCCCTTCCATAAGAATCATGAAGGATGCAGGTTTAAACGAAGAAGAATGGATTCAAAATCGACTGGAACAATTGAACCTGATTGACGAGAAGAGGCTCGCGGTTGTTTTTCATGGTCAGATGTACCAGAAATGTATGATCTAAGCTTTTAACAAGAAGGTCAAACGTCAGGTATATCAGGTTGGTGACCTAGTAATCAAGCGCATCATCCTGCCATAAGGTGACCCCCTGGGCAAGTGTACTCCTACATATGAAGGATCATTTGTGATCAAGAGTATATTTTTCAGTGGAGTTATGATATTAACCACCATGGATGGTGATGACCTTCCACACCCTATAAACGCAGATATAGTTAAAAGATACTACGCATGAAAAGAGACCCGCTAGGTTGACTGGCCTAGGCAAAAATAAGGGCATCCCGGCGAACCAAAAGGGTTCGGAAAAAATTAGGTGTATATATATATATATATATATATATATATATATATATATATATGTGTGTGTGTGTGTGTGTGTGTGTGTGTGTGTGTGTGTGTGTGTGTGTGTGTGTGTGTGTGTGTGAAATATCTGTACACCTGGCAAGTCAAAAACCTAAAAAGGCGGCTTGGGCAAAAAAGAGTATCCCGGTGGACTGAAAACCCGAAAGAGCGGTCCAGTCAAAAGTTAGGGATTTAAAAGCGTACGACTATGTCCCGTTGGATCACCTTACAGCTAGACTTTGTTAGCAAGTTCGAACGGTACGGATCAATCCAATCAACTTCTTCCAAAAAGAAAAGTGATGAGGTACTAAAAGATATGAAGGCAATAGCATAATTGAAACCCAATGGGATTATTTCACATAGATGTTTTTCTTTTTGTACCACTTTATATATTTGTCGTTTTACGACGAAATTTATCATATTAGTATGTTCGTTCCTTGTACAAAGACGCATGTTATAGGGAGACTTGCTCAAATTAAATACAAAACTTCTCTTTTAAATTGCAAAACTATTTGTTTTTATTTTTCTATTTTGTTTGCAAAAACATGCAGTGATTATTTTAAATGAGCATATGTATTTGAATATGATTACCATTTACAAATGTATGCATAAAAACGGAAAAGACAATCACTAAAGGCTCTAAGAGTTGGGACAATGTCGAAAGACATCCATAAATCCCCTTGGAACAACCACCCCTAGAGGACTATATTCGTAAATTTATTATCAGCAAGGATACATTCCTCGTTAGGTACAGAAACGGGGGCATCCTCCCACAAAGTCATCACCATATCTTCAGCACATAGCCTAATGATTTTAGATATTATGGCATTTCTTAACAAATCAAGAGGTTCAATTGTTTCCCTAGCATATTGGAGAATTCCCCAACATGGTCTATAAATTTCTTGGGTTCCCCAACAGAGTTTCATAAAAACCCAAGAAGTTTATAATGGTTTATCCCCTAGTAGAGTTCATTTCTCTAACTATGGAAGCTCATCCCCCAGCAGATTTTATTTCTCCGAAATTGGTAAATTCTTCCCAACAAAACCCTTTTCTCCAGCAGGATGAACAAAAATAACCACCTCCGAAAGAGTAGCTACTCACATCAGAGGATTATTCGTCTTCCATCTCCAGTCAAAGTGCATGTAATCCATCAGTTTCAAGACCCCTGACAGGTTATCAACCTCCCTTGAAGGATTTTATCCTCAAGCAGAAATCAAAATCTCCAATGGAATATCCTCAGACAGAAAGCGGGAATCCCCGACGAATTTAACTTTAACAAATAGTGAAGAATTACATTCTTCATCTCCGACAACAATCGAGGATTTATTTTCCACCAGTTCAACGACACTAAAAAAAGAAACTGATATGCTCACATATTACATTCATACATCGTTTACAAGCATCATAGCATATGCATATAACACAATCACATTTATTTTGAGAACATCATTCTGCAATGCATTTCATACATCATGACATTGCATACAGCTAACCTTTTTCAAGCATGCAAACACACAAAAGCAATTTAAGAATGAGCAAGTACCTAAGAGCCCATGGAAAACCATGGATAGAAAGGGTGCTAATACCTTACCTTTCTATAATCTACCCCTCGTACTCATAACCATCTCAAAAAAGGTTTGTTCTATTCTTTTTTCCTTTTCCTTTGTTGGATGAAATAAAAGACGGTGGCGACTCTTGCTTACCGTACATTTGTGAACAAAAAATGCAAAACAAGTAGTAACAAAAACCAAGTCAGTTCTACCACCGTATCACAAAACTGGCGACTCTGTTGGGGAAAGAATAAAGTGGGGTTTACCCTAATATCTAGGTCATTCTTAATTGCTTATTTGGCTTGTCTTGCTTGATTTATTTTTAAGGGTATCTGTTTGGGTTATTTGGATCCTAAACCCGTATCGGGGAATTCCTTTTAGGTAAGTAGAAATAAACTGTGAGGGAGTTGTGCGGGGTATACTGACACGGTTGAAATAGTAGCTACGTTGAGGCGTTACCTTGGTGTGTACCGGTAGCCCTTGAGTAATCAAGGAGAATACGGGCCCACTGCATGATATCATAAAGCGTCAACTGACCTTAGCACCTTAATTGAACAACTTGGCTTTTAGGACGTAGTGAGATAGCCGTCTTTGGTGTAAACCCAAAGTCGGTTGATACTCGATGCAACACTCATTTAGGTTTGACTCTTGAGTTTTGTTTGGTGGCAAGTCAATTGTCTATCGGAATGAAACTTGGGGGAAAGATCAGTGATATTGAGATCCCTTAGAACCCGGTTACTATATTTAGGACAGGTTGAACCAACCCAACTTCAAGAGGGTGTGCCTTAAAATTCATGTAAGCCTTAAACCTAAGGTCTCTGTGTGATTTGTTTGTGTTTTCTATATCTGCTATATATGAGCATAATCATGACATCATAACATAGCATATCATACTAACCATGTCAAGGATTCTTAGGGTTTATTTTTGTCTTGTTTTGTAGGACATGGCCTTCGCCCGCAGATTCACTATCCAAGTCAGTCTGGTAAAGGTACCTCCTCAGCTTAAGGATTTAGTATCAAGGGTTTCTGAAAGCTCTCCCTTCACTGAAAGGCATGGCCGACTTCTCAGCTTGGTCACCTCAAACCCTGATGAAGAAATGTAAAGGTGCTCTTTCAATTCTTTGACCCTCTACATCACTGCTTAACTTTTCCGAATTACCAGTTAGTGCCTACTATGGAGGATTTTTCTCTGTTACTGGGGGTGCCTATCCTCAACAAGGTACCTTTCAATGGTATAGAAAGAGACCCTAAACCTGAATACATTGCTAAAGCTTTGTCCTTACAATGGTATGACGTAGTCGCAAATTGGGAAACCAGGAGAGGTGTCAAGGGTTTTTGGCTAAGTTCTTGTTTAACAAGGCTCATAATTTTTGGGATACCCTGGACTTACAAGCCTTTGAAGAGGTGTTAGCCCTTCTCATCTATGGGTTGGTATTGTTCCCTAATCAGGAACAACTCATAGACGTGAATGCGGTTAAGATTTTCATGTCATGCAATCTGGTACCTACTCTGCTTGGAGATATCCTACATTCTCTGCATACTCGTACTGTAAAGAAAAGAGGGACCCTTATATGTTGCACTCCTCTTTTGGCTAGGTGGTTTATTTTGCACCTACCCTGATCTATCTTGAAGAATAAATAGGGATTGAGATGGTCTCATAGGCTAATGACTCTTACACATTCAAGTATTCATTGGTGTCCTCGATCCTTGGAGAATGTTACCATCATTGATCGATGCAGAGAGTTCCCTAATGTCCCTCTCTTAGGCATTAGGGGAGGAATCACTTACAATCCTTGTTTGGCACAGCGACAGTTTGGATATGCAAGAAGGGATGGTCCTCATGATACACTTATCCAAGGAATAACCTTCGACTACGAGAATAATACTCTGGGTTACTGTAAAAGGTTAATGCGAGCTTGGGGCATGGTACATAGAGTTGACAGCAAGACACTAGGGCACAAGAATTCCATCCCTCTTGCGCCTTATCTCAAATGGGTACAAGCCCGTTCCCAAATTCTTATGAGGCCTTACCCTGCCATCCTACCTACGATTATGGAACCGGTTGCTAAAGGAGACACTTCTTATCTTGTTCTTCATCCTGACATGCCAACTGATCATGAGGAGTTACAAAAATCTTGGGTTCAACTTAATGAAGAGCGGGATACGTTTTAAGCTCAATCCTACGCCAGCGAGAAGAAAGTCCTAGAACTCACTAGGCTACTTCATAAAGAGAGGAATATAAATGCCTAGTTTGCACCAAAGAGGATGCGCTCATGGAAAACTTAATTTTCTCTTTTCTTTAAGTTTTATTTTTTTTGATTGTAAACCTAAAAGGCACTCTTTGTAACAATTCGAACTTATTAATATAATTAACGTGTGTTTCTTTTGGTTAAGTAAATTTAAGCCTTTAAGAATCCTTGAAATCATTGCATACGCATATCATCCATGACATTGCATAAGAAGGTTTCATAACAGGTTTCTTATCTTCTTCGCTGTTTATTTCAACAGTGATGACTTCTGAACAAAGTATCAAGGATCTCCAGACACAAAATGCCCAATTTCAGCAAATGTTCATAACTTTGGCTAAAGGGCAGGAAGATCTGAAGGCCTTTATTCTGAAAGATAGAAAGAAGAAGACAAAGAAGATCACTGGTGTCCTGAATCTAGGCAGAAGATTCAGGGGACCGTTGAAGCAAACAGTTGATTTGACCTCTTCATCCAAAGAAGGGGAGAACCAAGAGGGTGAAACAAGAGAGGAAGACCCTAGGCGAAGGGTTTCTGAGGATGAATCTGATTACAATGATGAACAGTATCCTCCCGCTGAGGATAGATACAAACAATTAGAGGATCGTCTGAGCGCAATGGAGATCCAAAGAGTACCAGGGCTAGATTTTGAGGAGTTGGGTTTGGTATCTGGGGTTGTCATCCCACAGAAGTTCAAGGCTCCGATATTTGCAAAGTATGATGGGGTGTCTTGTCCCAAGCTTCATCTTCGTTCCTATGTAAGGAAGATCCAGCCTCATACTAATGATAGGAACCTGTGGGTCCATTTCTTTCAAGACAGTTTGTCTGGGACTCAGCTTGAGTGGTTTTATCAGCTAGAGGGAATCAATGTCCGCAATTGGGAAGACATGGCTGCTGCTTTTTATAAGCAGTATCAATATAACGCTGACCTTTCTCCTACCCATACTCAACTCCTGAGTATGTCTATGGGTGCAAGCGAAGGTTTTAAGGACTATGCGTAGAAATGGAGAGATTTGGCAGGGAGAGTCCAACCCCCTTTGTCTAATAGGAAGTTGGTGGACATGTTTCTTGGTACGCTATCTGGTTCGTTCTTTAATCACTTTATTGGTAGCTCCTCAGCTGGTTTTACTGAGCTGATATTGATTGGAGAAAGGGTAGAAGTTGGGATCCGAAGTGGCAAGATCCAGAAAGACACCTCTTCGAGTACAGTGAAGAAGCCATTCATGGGTAAGAAGGAGGTCAATGCTATATACAGTCCTAGAAGTCAGAATAGAACCAAGCACCATCCAGCGGTAGGGGTTGTCATGATCTCGAAGTATGAACCTACCCAACAAAGGAACAATCAACCGAGGACTGAAAGTCCGGTAATATAGTACACCCGGATAAACATGACTCTGTCTCAAATCTTACCACAGTTATTGAAGACAAATCTGGTAACCCTGAAGAAGGCTCCAAACAACCCCAATACCACATCTCTTCACTACAATCCAAACGCTCGGTGTGCTTACCACTCTGAAAGTCCAGGCCATGATACCAACAACTGTTGGGCTCTGAAGAACAAGGTCTAGGATCTGATCAAGGCAAAGGAGATTGAATTCGACCCCCCTGAGATTCCCAACGTCATAACTGCACCCATGCCCAAGCATGGCTCATGAATCAATGCTATTGAGGTTGTCTCCACTATGGAAGAAGACAATGATGAAGATTATGATATTGATAGCTGGATCTACCCTACTACCAACGGTGGATCTAGTAACTGGATGGCCAAAGATTTTGTGCTGATTACTTTTGTTCAGCAGTAATTTTCTTACTTGTTTTTCGGATTTGTAATAAATAATATAAACTTTATGGCCTTGTGTCTTACCCGAGGCACAATGGTTTATTTGTGAGGGTTATTATATGTCATTATCATATGTCATCAATAAAACATTGGATGTTTCTTGCATACAAATTTTGCACTCTTTATTTTTATTTTCTACTTTTAGCTTTATCAATACAGCTATGCTCTTACACACACTCACATATCAAACTACAGATCCATATTCACTTTGGATCCCATTGATAACAGTTCTGCTATTTCCAATTATAACTTCGAAAATCCGATCAACCCAGTCGAGGACGAAGGTGAGGAAGATTGTGAGGTACCTGGAGAACTTACTAGATTGTTACAGCGGGAAGAGAGGGCTATGAAGCCCCATGAAGAGCCAGTTGAGACGATAAACTTGGGCACAGAGGTAGACAGAAGAGAAGTCAAGATCAGCGCAAATCTGGAGATTAATATCAAACAGAGATTGATACAAATGTTGCACGATTATGTTAAGATCTTCGCCTGGTCATATGAAGACATGCCTGATTTAAACACTGATATTATGGTACATCGTCTGCCGACTAAAGAAGATTGTCCTCCGGTTAAGCAAAAGGTCCATCGTATGCGCCCTGAAATGTTAGAGAAGATCAAAGCAGAGGTTATGAAATAGTACAACATTGGGTTCCTAGTTGTCACCTCCTATCCGTAGTGGGTTGCTAACGTGGTCCCGATACCAAAGAAGGACGGTAAAGTACGAATGTATGTGGACTACAAAGACCTGAACAGGGCAAGCCCCAAGGATGACTTCCCTCTTCCCCACATCGATGTTCTGGTTGACAACACCGCACAACACAAAATCTTTTCCTTCATGGATGGTTTCTCTGGCTACAATCAGATCAAGATGGCACCCGAAGACATGGAAAAGACAACCTTTGTCACACAGCGGGGCACCTTCTATTACAAGGTGATTCCTTTCATATTAAAGAATGCTGGGGAAACCTATCAGCGAGCCATGGTAGCTTTGTTCCACGATATGATTCACCATGAGACAGAGGTTTATGTTGATGGCATGATAGCCAGGTCTCAAACCGAGGAGGAACACCTTGATCATCTACAAAAGTTGTTTGATAGGTTGAAGACGTACAAGTTGAGATTAAATCTGAACAAGCGCACCTTCAGAGTAAGGTCTGGTAAACTTCTAGGGTTCATCGTCAGTGACAAAGGTATTCAGGTAGACCCTGCAAAGGTAAAGGCCATACAAGAGATGTTAGCTCCTCGTACTGAGAAGGAAGTTAGAGGTTTCTTGGGATGCCTAAATTATATCACCAGGTTCATTTCACATCTGACTGCTACTTGTGAGCCGATCTTCAAACTCCTGAAGAAATATCAAGTAGTAAGATGGAATGACGAATGCCATAATTCTTTCGAAAGAATCAAGGAATACCTTCAAGAACCACAAATTCTGAAGCCTCCGATTGAAGGAAGACCTTTGATAATGTACTTAACGGTGTTAGACAATTAAATGGGGTGTGTGTTGGGGTAGCATGACGAGTCTGGTCAAAAAGAGCACACGGTATACTACCTTAGCAAAAAGTTTACCGACTGTGAGACAAGATACTCACAGCTTGAGAAAACTTGTTGGGCTTTGGCATGGGCTGCTCGCCGACTGAGACAATATATGTTGACTCACACTACTTTGTTGATATCTAAGATGGATCCAATCAAGTAAATCTTTGAGAAGCCCGCTCTCTCCGGAAGTATAGCAAGATGGCAGATGATCTTAACCGAATACGATATCCAATATACAACCCAGAAAGCAATAAAGGGAAGTGTATTGGATGATCATTTGGCTCATCAGGCCATGGATGACTACCAGTCCATGAATTTTGAGTTCCCGGACGAGAATATCATGTTAGTCACTGACTATGAAGAACCTGGACCGGATGAAGGACCTGAAGAAGGATCCTAATGGACTATGGTTTTTGATGGAGCCTCGAACGCACTCGATAATGGCATTGGTGTTGTAATCATATCCTTCGAGGGATGCCATACTCCTTTCATCACTCGACTATGCTTCAACTGTACCAACAACATGGCAGAGTATGAAGCATGCATCATGGGTCTCAAAGCTGCTATTGACCTGAGGATCAAGTTCTTAAACATTTTCGGGGATTCGGCCTTGGTGATAAGTCAGATCAAAGGAGAATGGGATATGAAGCACCCGAATCTCATCCCATACAAAGAGCATGTGCTGACATTTCTCCCACACTTTAAGGAGGTAACCTTTGAACATTTCCCACGAGAGGAGAACCAGTTAGCGGACGCGCTAGCCACCATGTCTTCTATGTTCAAAGTTAAGTAGGACAACAAAGCTCCCCGAAGTAAAAAGGTATCTCGAGGCTCAAGAGTATCCCGAGGGGGAATCTGTCAATGATAAGAAGTTTCTGAGAAGGTTCTCCATGAAATTCTTCCTCGGTAATTGAATCCTCTACAAACATAACCATGACTCTACCTTACTGCGATGTGTAGACAAGAGCAAAGCAGAGAGGATTATGGCAGATTTACACGAAGGTACCTTCAAAACCCATTCAAGTGGACATGCCATGGCTAAGAAGATCCTACGGGAAGGATACTATTGGTCCACTATGGAAGCAGATTGTTATCAACACTCTTGCACTTGCCACAAGTGTCAAATCTAAGCTGATAAGGTGCATGTACCTCCGGTTCCCTTGAATGTATTGATGGCTCCTTGGGCCTTTGCAATGTGGGGAATTGACATGATAAGAGAGATTAGACCTACCGCTTCCAGTGGACATCTCTTCATCTTGGTGGCCATTGACTACTTCACGAAGTGGGTTGGAGCTTTCTTTTTTACTACTGTTACCAAGAACATTGTGGCATATTTTATCAAGCACAATTTGATCTGTTGGTACGGAGTGCCAAAGAGAATTATCACTGACAATGGTACGAATCTCAATAACACGATGATCACCAAAATCTGTAAATAGTTCAAGATTCACCACCATAATTCTTCCCCCTACCAGCCGAAGATGAATGGCGTTGTTGAAGCTGCTAACAAGAACATCAAAAAGATCATACAAAAGATGACAGTGACATACAAAAACTGGCATGAGATGTTACCATTTTCTCTTCATGGGTACCGCACCTATGCGCGAACATCGACAGGGGTAACACCCTACTCTCTAGTATATGGCATGGAGGATGTCCTGCATATTGAGGTCAAGATCCCTTCTCCGAGGATTATGAAAGATGCGGCTTTGTACTAAGACGACTGGATCCAGACTCGACTTGATCAACTAAATTTGATCGATGAGAAGAGACTTACTAATGTCTGTCATGGTCAAATGTATCAAAAACGAATGATCAAGGATTTCAACAAAAATGGCAGACGCCAAGAATATCAAGTTGGGGATCTAGTGATCAAGCGCATCATATTGCCACAAGGTGATCCCAAGGGTAAATAGACTCCCACACACAAAGGGCCATTTGTGATCAAAAACATTTTCTCGGGTGGAGCCATGATTTTGACTACCATGGACGGTGACGACCTTCCTAGCCATGTCAATGCAGACATAGTGAAAAAATACTACGCATGATTAAAGACCCGCTAGGTTGACTGGCCTAGGCAAAAATAAGGGCTTCCCGGCGAACCAAAAGGGTTCGGGCAAAAATTAGGGATGAAAATGATAAAAAATATGTACACCCGCGAGTCGAAAACTTGAAAAGGCGGCTTAGGCAAAAAAGGGTATCCTGGTGGACTGAAAACCCGAAAGGGCGGTCTAGACAAAAGTTAAGGATTAAAAGTGTATCACTATGTCCCATTGGATCATCTTGCGACCAGACCTCAGTATTAACTATCAAGTTTAAAACATTCACCAATCAATCCAGTCAGCTTCGGACAAGCAGCAAAGTGATGAGACGCTTGAAGACATAGCGGCAATAGCAGAATTGAAACTCAATGGGATTATTGCACATAGCTGTTTTCTCCTCTTTGTACACAATGTTGTATAGCTTTCATTTGTACGGCGGCATTCTCTTACTAGAGCGTCAGCCTCCTTGTACAAAAATGCCTGTTATAGGCCAACTTCAGAAATTAATATAAGTCATTTTTACAAGACCATTTGTTTTTCTTTTTCTGTTTTGTTTTGCAAAAACGTCCAATGATTTATTCTTGACATATGCATTTGAATATAATTTCTATTCACAAATATTCACATATGAAATAGAAATACAATTGCTCATGACTTAAGGAATGGGGCAAAGCCTAATCCCGACAGTTACTCTTCAGTATGGTACAGGGGCAGGGACACCTTTGAAACGAAGTCACCACTACATGCGACCCCGTGACATCTACTCTCCCCACAGAGTAGAGGCAACTAAAGCTTTGACATCTGCTTCCCCAAACAGGAGTTACTTTCCCCAACAAAGTTCCTTCAGAGAGCCGACGTCTATATTCCCCAGCCAAATTTTTATTGCAAGCGGTGCATAAAGTTTTCTCCCGAGCAGAGTTATTTCTATGAATACAAAAACTCAATCCCCAACAGAGTTTATTCCTCCAGCTACAGAAGTTCATCCTCCAGCAGAGTTTATTTCTTTGAATCGACAAGATCTTCCCGCAAAGCATCTCCTCCCTCAGACAGAGTTATTTCCCCGCAGAGATATTCTCAAGCAGAGTCTCTCCTCGGCAGAATATTCATAAATAGAGGGGAGTAAGTCCACGGAATATTCATCTCCGTTCATCATCCCCAGCGGAAGTAGAAGAACCACTTTTTCTACAACAGTCAGGAATTCAATTTCCAATACTCTCCAGCAACAGTTAAGGATTTATTTTCCCAGACTCAGATATGTCACAATAGCATTTCATGTTCATACATCATGACGTGTGCATGCATATTGCATACAACATAATCTCATTTATTTTGAGAACATCATCACACAATAAATTTCATGCATCGCATATAATTAATCCTGTACCTTTTCAGGAAAGATGGTTATCATCAACAATTCCAACGATTCAAGATTAAATACATGAAACTATACACGTTATATCTGCAGACAACTAATGGAAAATCAGTTCCCGAAACCAAACGGGTCAACTAATCTACGTGATCAAATGAATCAGCCATACTATCCAGGCTTTCATTTCTAAGAAACCTTACTACCCAGGTTCCTTCTGAGCAGCCCTACTATCCAGGCTTTCATTCTAGAGTAACCCTACGACCCAAGTTCCTTCTCAGTAGCCCTACTATTCAGGCTGTCATTTTGAAGTAATTCTACGACCCAAGTTCCTTCTCACGGTCTTACTATCCAGGATTTCATTTCGAAGTAACCCTACTACCCAGGTTCCTTCTCACAACCCTACTATCCAGGCTTTCATTTCGAAGTAATCCTACGACCCAGGTTCCTTCTCACATCCCTATTATCCAGGCTTTCATTTCGAAGTAATCCTACAACCCAGGTTCCTTCTCACATCCCTATTATCCAGGCTTTCATTTGGAAGAAACCCTACTACCCAGGTTCCTTCTCAGCAACCCTACTATCTAAGCTTTCATTCTGGACTAACCCTACGACCCAGGTTCCTTCTCAGCAGCCCTACTATCCAGGTTATCATTTCGAAGTAACCCTATTATCCAGGTTCCTTCTTACAACCCTACAATCCAGGCTTTCATTTCGAAGTAACCCTACTATCCAGGTTCCTTCTCACAACCCTACTATCCAGGCTTCATTTCGAAGTAACCCTACTACCCAGGTTCCTTCTCAGCAGCCCTACTATCCATACTTTCATTTCGAAGTAACCCTACTATCCAGGTTCATTATCACAACCCTACCATCTAGGCTTTCATTTCGAAGTAACCCTACTATCCAGGTTCCTTCTCACAGCCCTACTATCCAGGCTTTCATTTCGAAGTAACCCTACTACCTAGGTTCCTTCTCATAGACCTACTATCCATGCTTTCATTTCGAGGTAACCCTACTATCCAGGTTCCTTCTCATAGCCTTATTATCTAGGCTTTCATTTCAAAGTAACCCTACCACCCAGGTTCCTTCTCTTTTATCTCAGGACAACAATTTACAACACTGTAAAACCTGGACCCGACCAGATACGATCAATTTCACATTTCCCTAGTAAGTCATTATGCATCCTGGACCCTGACCAAATAACAACTCACTTTTGTCTCATCAATCAAGAGTTAATTCCCCAGTAGAGTAATGGACAACCGAAGCTCCTAGACTCTATTTGCTAGGTCATAAATCAACATTCCCCGGCGAAGTCCTCCCCAATGGCAGATACAGGAATTCTCGCAAAGGAATCTCTTATGCAATTGATATCTTTTTCTGGATGGCATCTTTAAGCCCATATGCAACGATTCTCCATCTCCTTCCAAATGGCATCTATAAGCTCATTCCCGATATTATCGATTGACATTCACTTCATATGAGTGCAAATTTCTGGGCACTCTATTGTTCAATCATCTTCCACCTTCAGATCACGAAAGACAGACCAGCCAATCTACATCCTCAGGTTTAAGAAGATTGAACAGGGGCAGTTGTTGTACCCCAAAATTTTCCCTCCCATTTTCACACAAAACATACTCTTAGAGGTCCTCAATTGTTCAAGTTGCCTAAGGATTGACCAGACAAATCCTTCTCCTAAGACAATAACCCTCAAACTAGGGTTTCACTCCTCATTAATATGTTTGAGTTCTAATGGTCCTAAATGGTTTCCATTTCCCTAACGTGTCCTCAAGATCATCCATTTTAGGTTTCATGCCTTGTACAAGAAGTTTGCTCAGTCAACTGCTCAAATGCCTGAAAATTAACTATACTAGATCGAAAGTAAATTGTGACCCACATACAGTCAAACTTCAATATTTTTGGTCAACATCAACACTTTGAGGTAATATCCATCATTTGATCAAGGGTTGATCATGATTCCTCAAGGAATGCTCCTAATTCATCAAAACTCAAAGTTGCTAAATTAGGGTTTCTATAGGAAAAGTCAACCAAACTTTGACCAAGCATAACTTTCTCATACTTTATCAGAAATTTCTCATCCAATGCTCATTTTTAAGAGAATTCAATTCCCTACAACTCATATTCAGACCTCAAGTTCAAGAAAATCACTCGTGAAAAGATATAAATTCAGACATTATAGGTCCTTTTCAAAAGTCAACAAAAACACCTTTTGGGTCAAAGCTCCTTACATGAACATGGAAGATCCAATTGAGATGAAACCAAAAGGGTTGTTTAAAGGACATCCTAAGATTTCTAAAAAGTCCAAAAACATCCTCTTAGGGTCAAAATTAAGAGAGACGTGCATTGGCAAAGTGGGCCATTTTTAGAAATTTGCACAAAGTCAACAATGCCCAAAATTGCATTTTTTTTCCACATGGGTCCATCTTTTCAAGATTGAATCTCAATCCTAGTACGGTCCACGACCTATGGGACCCTCCATGCCTTATTCACTTATTTATTTAATTTATTTTGATTTCATTTATTCAAAATTCAAATAAAATCAAATAAAATCAAAATAAATAAAATCAATGGTATGAGATTTGTTTTGCATTGAATTATAGATCATGCAAGCTGTCTATGGCCAAAACAAATCGTGCAAGCTCCAAAACAAGAGGAAATCTCTAAATTTGGAAATATTGGAATCAAAATTCATGACCATCATATCTTAGATTTTTTTCTAATTCTATTGCCCTAATTTGATTCAGTACATATACATAATGCATTGCAACCCTAAGGAGAAGAATTCATGTGCAGCCTTCCTCCCTAAAAGCAAGAATAAAGTATCATTTTTTGTCAAAAAAGTGCAGATCAGATTCCTTTCCACAGGCCGTTTCAAGCCATTCCAAGGATCAAATCACATCCCTGGGCATCCTCTGAAGCGATTGAAAGCATTATCAAAGCCTGAAGCATCAAGAATCACGCACTAGAACAGTCACAGTTTGTCTTTTTTGTCCAAATTCGATTTCTTTAATTCTGGCATCATAAAAATATTTTTATTATATATCTATGCTTGTTATCATGTTTACAATGTGCTGGAATACATTGATTGGAGTTTGAGTGCAGGTATAGGCATCTGCCATGACTAGGGTTCCAGAGCTCCAATTTGGGGAACCCTAGTTAGAGGCAAAATTAGGCCAAATTAAGTGTATATCCGTGCTCAGGGGATTATTTCCATTTGATACATGCCCTTGGTTGGGATTTATTTTGCTTGTACTGCATTTTTTATGTTTACAGGTTTGTAGTCACACATAAGAACTGTCACTATAGCCTATAGTGACGAATTTGTCCGTAGGTAAAAGCCCAGTACCAAAAACCACAGTCCTGGAAAGAAGACAATTAGGTGGCAGACTCCCATTGGGAGATTTGAATCACGCACATTTTTTGGGACATACTTCTTTGTTTAACTTATGTTTTATTTGTTTTGTTATATTAACAAATAAGCTCTCCAGCGCGGATGGTCAAAGAATGAACGCGTAAGGCAAACGTCCTGGGTTCGATCCTAAGCATATGCTTTTGTATTTTTCTCACATTTTCTTTGCAGATCCAACGCACCTCACAACCAAGCATCCACCATGCGCCCACAAATCCAACCCTTGGATCATCACATGGCTCACATCCAAGCGTCTAGCAAAACAACGTATGATGCACTCCCTGAAGGTGATCCCTACTGGATCCAGCATTGCATTGGGCCAGCTATTTTGGGCCTGGAAAATTTCAGCCATACACCCCCCTGAATTACTTCTCACATCATGCCCATCTCAATTTAATTTTTGTTTTAATTTCTTTAACATTTTATTGTTTTATTTTTTTTAATTATTTTAAAAATATTTTTTTAATTAAATCTTAAAATCATAAAAACACAAAAAAATTAGAATTAGGTTTTTTCATAAAATATTTAATTCCATTAATTAATTAGGTTAATTAGGGTAACTTAAATTCCTTTTTTCATAATTAATATTAATTAGAAATTAGGTTAATTTGCAAAATTAATTGATTTCTTAAAAAATCCACAAAAATATTTTCTCTTTATTCACTAATTAAATGTTCTGAATTTAACTTTAATTCCTCGTATTTAATTCCATTGCGCATATTTATTTCATTATTTTTCCAATTAATGTAATTGCTCCGAGTTTGTAATAGTTGATTAGGTTTATTACTATTTCCATTTTACTATTTTCCCCAAAGTTTTTGATCATGTAATCCCCCTCCCCAAAGCCTTGTAATAGCTAGGTTTAAATTTCTCGCACTTTATTTTCTGTTATTAATTAAACTGATAGATGATTGATAATAGGATTGTATGCAAAAGATCATAATTTAAAATGGTAGAAAACCCTAAATGTGCAAAGATAATTGACTAAAAAACAAACACTTACACATGCTCACTCCTAGGGTTTTCCCCACTTCGGTTGCCTTCGGTAAACGTTCATGAAATATAGGGAGTTTTAGTGGTTGCCCTCTAGTCCCATAAGATCAAAAATGACCCATTCTAATGTTTCCTCAGAAAGATCTTTAGGACTCTTGGGTAACTACTAAGGTTTCCTAATCATTGCTTTAATGATCGTACTCGTCCCTTTCTATTGTCCCTTAAACTCCAATGATGGAGCTACATACTCCTTAATAGTAGGATAGTGTTGTCTAAAGGAAATAAGAAAATGAACAGTATTTTTCGAGTAGGTAGAAACTCCTAAGTACTTGCTTAAAACAACAAATCTTTCACACCATACACTTTCAAACAAACTTTTCAAACTAAAGTTTTCAAAAACACTTTATCACACTTTTGAGGACTGATACAAGGGTAACCATAAAGTGAAAATACCGCACTAAGGCAATTTCAAAACTTTTTCAGGCACGCAAACACACAAAAGAAATTTAAGAATGAGAAAGTACCTAAGAGCCCATGGAAAACCATGGATAGAAAGGGTGATAATACCTTCCCTTTCTATAATCTACCCCCGTACTCAGAACCATCTCAAGAAAGGTTTTTTCTGTTCTTTTCCCCTTTCCTTTGTTGGATGAAATAAAAGATGGTGGCGACTCTTGCTTACCGTACATTTGCAAAAAAAAACGCAAAACTAGTAGTAACAAAAACCAAGTCAGTTCTGCCACCGTATCGCACTTGGTATGAAAGATTAACTAAGTTCCTGGTCAACAATAGATACAATAGAGGTAGTATAGATAAACTACATTTATGAAGAATGATAGATGAAAACTCACGATATTCTATATTTATATTGATGACATAGTCTTTGGTGAGATGTTTGACAAGATGGTGGAGCATTTTTTTCAACAAACGCATTCTGAATTTGAGATGAGTCTAGTGAAGGTGGGAGAATCATAAGAAAAAGGGGGTTTGAATTGGGTTTTTAAGAATGAAATATTTTTGAAACCAAACACTTGAAGTTAACACAAGAGCAAAAATAAATGAGCACAATTATTTTTATCCTAGTTCGTTGTTAACTTAGTTAATCTAGTCCACCCGCCAAGGTGATTTTTCCTTCTCAATAAGAACTTAATCCACTATAACCAAATTGATTACAGACACAAATAAAGACTACCTGTCAATGTTTACGACCACAAATACTACCCGCCAATGTCTTCTTGAGAATCCTTACTAAAGCCCTAGTCTCTCAAGGAACTATCAACCCAATGTTGAAATATAAGATTATGTGTTTACAAGATACTTCTAAGAAAGCAGATTTACACAAGTTGAAATACACAGAAATAACATAACAATATTAGAAGCAAGTTAGCAAACAACAATTCCTTGCTAGCAAGTTAACGAACAAAATTTCCTTGCTTTACAAAACTTTACAAAAGATTTATAATGAAAGTTCAACAGTGTTTTAGCATAATGATTCAGCATAAAAGTTCTTTTCCAATTACTCTAAGTCTTATTTAGCCAAATAGAAATTTGTTAGAGGTTAGAATAGGAAGACCAGAATCCAGTTGTTTTCTTGCATAACGGTCAGTGTGAGTGGTAGACAACATCGTACCAATAGTACATTCCTTTCACCACAAAATCATAGTAGTGGAAGGAGGTTATCTTGTACTATTTCTCACGTAAAAACTTTTAGCCTTATCTTCTAATCTTCAGAGGCTTCAGAATATGTATGAGTTGAAACATTTTTAGAAAAATCAAAACTAGTCTTCATAACCTTTGTCTTAAGAGTCTTCAAAACTTGTTCATTAGAACCTTGTCTTCAGATTCTTCATCACGTTGGTCTTCAGAGTCTTTAGAACTTGTTCACCAGAACCTTGTCTTCAGAAACTTCAGAACCTTGGTCTTCAGAGTCTTCAGAACATGTTCATCAGAACCTTGTCTTAAGAGTCTTCATAACCTTGGAGCAAGAGAGCATAGAATCTTCAGAGCTTGAGAAGCCTTCAGAAGCTTTACCATTAGAGTCACAGTCAGAAGCTTTAAAAGAGAACATTCCTTAGAACCATTCTTTTAGAAGTGTTATGATCCTTGTATCACACACTTGTATTACTCTGTGTACTGAGTCTAAATTCTGATGATGTCACATGTCATATCTTCAATGTCAGAACCTGTTAGCAAAATATCACACTAGATAAACCCATTAGGGTACTAAATTGTTATCTAATCACCCATGTATTATTATCATCAAAACTAAAGGCCAGATGCAAAACCAAATCTTGTTCTTACAATTTCCCCCTTTTTGATGATGACAAAACCATGTATTTTGATAAACAATTTATAGTAGGTTTAATCACATAAAACACTTCATAGTTAGCTAAATAACTCCCCCTGAGTTCTATACTCTCTGAACTTATTTAATCTTGTTCAAAGTTTCCCTCTGTGATACAGTGGCAGAACCGGACTGTTTTGGAAAATGCTGGTTCGTGTTTTGTGTTTGTGTTTGCAAAATGTCGCGGTAAGCAAGAGTCGCCACCAACTTTTATTTTATCCAATTAGGAAAAGGAAAAATAACAGAAAAAACCTTTTTCGAGATGTTTCTGAGTACGGGGGGTATATTATAGAAAGGGAAGGTATTAGCACCCTTTCTATCCATGGTTTTCCATGGACTCTTAGGTACTTTCTCATCATTTTAAAAATTGCTTTTGTGTTTGTGTGTTTTGAAAAGTTTTTGTTTTACTTCGTTTTAACCCTTGTATCAGTCTTCAAGAGTGTTACGAAGTGTTTTTTGAAAACTTTGTTTGAAGAGAGTGTAAGTGTGAAAAAGTTTATTTTGAGAAAGTACCTACTAGCGTCTACCTACTCGAAAAAAGATCGTTTCTATTCTTGTTTCCTTTAGACAGCGCTATCCCACTATTGATGAGTAGGTAGCACCATCATTGGAGTTTGTAAGGGTCAATTCGAAAGGGACGTACGATCACTAAAGCAATGTTAGGACGTCTTAGTAATAACCCTAGTGTCTTAAGATCATATTCGAGGCAACATTTTCGAACGGGACATTTGATCTTTGTTTAGACAGGAGGGTGACCACTAAAACACCCTATACTTAATGATCGTTTACCGAAGGCAACCGAAGTGGGAGTATACCCTAGAAGTGCGCATGTGCGAGTGATTTGATTTCAAGTTATTATCTTTGCACATTTAGGGTTTTCTAACCATTTTAAATTAACATACACTCTTGTCATGCAATCCTATTATCATACATCTAACAATTAATATTTTGCGAGAATTAAAATGCGAGAAATAAAACTATGCTATTACAAGACTTTGGCGAGGGGGATTAATTACATAGCCAAAAACCCGTAAAATGATAAATAAAAGAAAAAAAAATCCTAATTAAACTATTACATACCATGAGCAGTTACATTAATATTTGCAAAAAAATAAACGCGCGCGATGAATTGAGAACGAGAGAATTAGGGTTTTGACCCCGTCTAAACCTAGTTGAAAGAAAAATCGTATTTTTGTGTTTTTGATTATTTTGAAAAAAAACAAGGTTTTAATTGAATAAATACAAACCTAATTACTAATTAATTTTAAATTAAGAAAATTAATTAATTTTGACCTATTTTTTTGTATTTTTACTTAATTGAGAAAAGAAATAAAAATTATATCAAGACCAAACCTAATTTTCTAATTGATTTTAACTTATTTACATAAGTTAGAATTACCCTAAGATATAAATTAAACTAATATTAAGTTAATTTTGACAAAATAAATAAAAAAACCTAAATTCTAATTTGATGAAATTGATTTTATGATTTTTTTTATAAAAAAAGAATTTAATTTGTGATTAGAAAATAATTAAATAAAAGAATTTAAATAAAAGGAAAAATATAAAAGGAAAAGAAATGAGCCTGGTTTAGTAGCAATGGAGGGGGTGTCAATAGCAGTTTCTGGGCCCAATAAGCCTTGGCCTGTTTTGACCTTTCATGATCCTTTGCATTGGCTTGACTCACACCCATGATAGGCCCTCATGTGAGAAGCCTTGGATTTGGCTTGCTATGGATCCAATGGTTGACAGCTAATGACTCATGGTGGTCTACTTGTATGTACATGCGCCTGATTATGCAAGAAAAAACATTATGAAATAATATGGGGACCTGGGGATCGAACCCAAGCCCTTTGGCTTTGTCAAGCGCTTGATGACCAACTGGGCTAGCGCATTTTCTTGTACATGGAATAACAAATAATGATTATATTGGAAAAAAAAATAATGGATTATAAAAACGCGCGCAGTTTGAATAGGCGAATCACTGCCTGCCACGCAACCCTTCTTCTTCCTTCCTCCGTTGGCAAAAGTCCAGAACTTTTACCTACGGTTTTCTGGGCGTAGGTATAGCCCTGTGATCTTCCAAAAACCTATGCATGCATGATAAATCAATTACAGTGGTACCAATCAACTCGTTGCAACCTCACGAGCATCATGGTACCACTTTCCATGGCCAATTGTTCCTGCAAGAAAAACCCCTAAAAACGAAACCTAAACCCTAATCATGGCAACTTTCTGTATGGTTAACAAAAATGCAATTGAGTATTATCATTAGCTTGAAAATGTTTCAAGGATTCAGAATATATCCATAAAATATGCTAACAATGCCAGATTTATGAGATAAGATTTCAAAAAATCATAGAGGTCGTGGGGTACTTACAGCGCGTATCTGGGCACGAAAATGCTTGCTAATGATTGGGATAAAGTCCTTGGATGCCCAGCTGACGAATGGTATACTTGGAATGGCTTTAAGAGGCCTGGAATTGAGAAATCAGATTGCACCTTTTCTTGATTTTTTTGAAAGTTGTTCTTCTCTTTTCACGCCTCTAATCCCCTTGCTTTTGGTCTGCCAATGTTCTATATGTACCCTAGAATGGATTAGGGTTGCAATTTGGTTTCAAATCTTTCTCAATTAAGATGATTGAATCATGATTTAATTCTTATGAAAATCTTTCTAAATCAAGCCAAATCTAATCTTTTTGTGTCCTAATGAATCTTGCACAATTTGATTCTTTTCCCAGTTGTATAAGAGACCTAAACATGCACAAAATCTCAAGCTTTGATTAGTTTTGATATTTTCATGATTTTATTTTGATTTAAATTAATTTAGTTGAAATAAAAATCAAAATAAATGACAAAAATAAAATAAAGACAAGTGGGAAGGATCATGGGTCGTGGATCATGTTACAAACTCAATGCAAGCACAAAAAATTGGGCCCATTTGACAAAAATTGCAATTTGAGACATATTTCACTTTTGGCAATTTTGCAAAAAGGGTCAACTTTGCCAATCCATAAATCTTTCAATTTTGATCCTAGAGATGTGTTCTTTGACTTTTTAGAAATCTTAAGATGTCCTCTAAGCAACCCTTTTGGTCTCATATCAATTGAGACTTCCATGTTCATGTATGAAGCTTTGACCCAAAAGGTGTTTTTTTTTACTTTTCAAAATGACCTATAATGTCCACATTCATATCTTCTTGTGAGTGCATATTTTTAACTTTGGAGCTGAATATGAATTGTAGGGAATTGTATCCTCTTCAAAATGAGCTTTGTATGGGTCATTTTTGATAAAGTATGAGAAAGTTATGCTTGGTCAAAGTTGAGTTGACGTTTCCTACAAAACCCTAATTTAGCAACTTTTGGGTTTTGATGAATTGTGAGCAATCCTTAAGGAATCATGATCAAACCTTGATAAAATGGTGAATAATACTTCAAAATGAGGATGTTGACCAAAAATCTTGAAGTTTGACTGTATGTGGGCCACAATTGACTTTTGCCCTAGCACAGTCGATTTTCAGGCCTTTGAGCAATTGACTGAGCAAACTTCCTCTGCAAGGCTTGAAACTTGACATGGATGATATTGATAACATATTAGGACAATGGTGAGCATTTGGGAACCTTTCGACTTAAGTTTCTTAATGTAACATGAAACCCTAATTTGAGGTTGACTGCCTTAGGAGAGAGTTTGTCTGGTCAACCCTTGGACTTCCTTGAGCAATTTGAGGACCTCACTTGAAATGTATTGAGAAATATGGGGGGGGGAAATTTTGGTGTACAACAGCTTCCCCTGTTCAATCTTCTTAAACCTAAGGATATAGATTGGCTTGTCCGCCTTTCGTGATCCGAAGATGGAAGATGAATGAACACTAGAGTGCCCAGAAATTTGCACTCGCGTGAAGTTGTGCTTACCTTGCGATATCGGGAATGGGCTTATAGATGCCATTTGGAGGTTGATGACGGAGGATGGGCTTAAAGATGCCATCAGAAGAAGTGTCGATCGCATAAGAGATTCCTTTACGAAAGCCTGTATACATGTTACTGAGGAGGACTTCGTTGGGGAATACTGGTCTCTGTCTTGGTAAAAGTTGAATTTTAAGAGCTTCAGTCATCCGCTATTCTACTGGGGAATCGTCTCTTGGTCGAAGAGGTGAAAATGAACTATTATCTGGTCGTGATCTAGGCTTCATAGTGATAAGATCGACTTCTATCTGGTCGTGCTCCAAGCTTTATAGTGACTTACTGGGGAGATGAGATTAAACTTGTTATCCGGTCGTTCTCTAGGCTTCGCAATTTCTCAATTCTTATCTGGTCGTACTCCAGGCTTCAGAAGGAATTAAGTTGTTATCCGGTCGCATCTGGGCTTCAACTTGAATTTAAGGCATACTAATATCCGGTCCATTCTGAGCTTCTTAATAATTGTCTAGGTAAACTGCTATCTGGTCGAAACCCAAGCTTCGCAGTGTCTTATATTGTTATCTGGTCGATTCCAGGCTTCAGTCTTTTGCCGCTATCTGGTCATAATCCAGGCTTCACAACTTCTTACTTCTTATTTGGTCGTGTTCCAGGCTTCAGAAGAAATCAAGTGGTTATCCAGTCGCATCCGGGCTTCCATTTGATTTTTAGGCCTACTAATATCCAGACGATTCTGGGCTTCTTAGTAATTGGCGGGGTAAACTTCTATTTGGTCGAAATCCAAGATTCGTAGTGTTCCTTACTGTTATCTGGTCGAAGTCCTAGGCTTCAGTGTCTTTTGCCGCTATCTGGTCGTAATCCAGGCTTCACGATGTCTTATACCATTATCTGGTCAAATCCAGGCTTCATGGTGTCCTGTACTACTATCTGGTCGATTTCCAGGCCTCACAATACCTTGTTAAGCTGTTTTCCGGTCAATTTTCGGGCTTCATCGCTTGTGTTTATGATATACCACTATCTGGTCGATTCCAGGCTTCATGGTGTTTTATACTGTTATCTGGTCGTAATCCAGGCTTCATAATGACTTGCTGGGGAATCAACTATTTTTCGGTCGATTTTCGGGCTTCATAGCTTGAATTTAAGATAAACCACTATCTGGTCGATTCCAGGCTTTGCGGTATTTTGTTACTGTTATCTGGTCGTTCTCCGAGATTCATAGTATGATGGAGAAATCAAGATATTATCTGGTCGGATTCGGGCTTCATAGCTTGAACTGGAATTGAAATCTTAGCATCGATTTGACTAAACCAGAGAAAACTTGTGAGAATTTGATTGTATCTTTCCCTGAAAGGTAAAGAGTTAGTCGTATGTAATGTCATGATGTATGGCATGTATCGAGTAATGATGCTCTCAAAATAAATGAGATTGTGATGTATGATGCGTATGCACATGCCATGACGTATGGATATGCAATGTTCTCGTGATGTTTTCTAGCTGGGGAGAATAATTCATGGACTGTTGTTGGAGAATATAAAGAGTTGAATTCTTCGTTCTCGCTGGGGATAACGACCGAAGATGATTTGAGAATAAATTGGTGGGAGAATAACTCGGCCGGAGAATAAATTGGCGAGAAAATGACTCTGTGGGGAAGAGAGATATTCTACTAGAAGATTTGTTGATTTAGAGAAATATCCTCAGCTGGGGATTAATTACCATTGCTGGTGATAATGAACCCTGTTGGGGATTGAGTTTCTGCTTGTGGAAGAAATAAACTCCACTGGGGATGGTCTTCCATTGTTAGTGATAGATGAACTCTGCTTGGGGAGAATTACCATCACTATCTTTGGGTGCTTCTTACTCAGCGGGGAGTGTATGTATCTTTAGTCATATTCTCCAGTTGGGTCTATCCCTGTACCTGGTGGGTAGAGCAACTGTAAGGTTTGGACATTTCTGTTTGCCCCTGTTCCTGAAATTACCAGTAGTCGTCTTTTGTTTCGCATGTAAATATTTATGAGCAACAATTATTTTCAAATGCATATATCAAAAATGAACCATTGGACGTTCTTGCAAAACAAAACAGGAAAAGAAAAACAATTTTGAAATTTGTTGTAAAATGAATTGTATTGATTTTGAAGTTGGCCTGTACTAGGCATTTTGTACAAGAGGCTGACGTCCTAGTAAGAGAACACCGCCGAAAGATAGAAATTATACAATTTGTGAAAAACAAAGAAAAACAGCTATATGAAACAATCCCACTGGGTTCCAACTCTACTATTGCCTTTATATCTTCGAGCGTCTCATCACTTTGCTACTTGGTTGAAGGTAGATCAGATTAATTGGCGCTGTCCGAGCTTGATAGTCGATACCGAAGTTTGGTCACAAGATAGTCCAATGAGACATAGTGTTACGCTCTGATCCCTAATTTTTTCCTGGACCGCCCTTTCGGGTTTTCAGTCCACCGGGATACCCTTTTTTGCCCAAGCCGCCTTTTCAGGTTTTCGACTTGCCAGGTGTACAGTTTTTTCATTTTCATCCCTTACTTTTGCCCAAACCCTTTTGGTTCGCCGGGAAGCCCTTATTTTTGCCTAGACCAGTCGACCTAGTGGGTCTTAGATTATGCGTAGTATTTTTCCACTATGTCTGCATTGACAGGGTGAGGAAGGTCGTCACCATACATGGTGGTCAGAATCATAGCTCCTCCCGAGAAAATGTTCTTAACCACAAATGGCCCTTCGTATGTAGGGGTCCATTTGCCCCTGGGATCACCTTGCGGTAGTATGATGCGTTTGATTAACAAATCCTCGACTTGATATTCTTGTCGTCTGACTTTATTGTTAAATGCCTTGATCATTAGCTTTTGATACGTATGACCATGACAAATAGCAGTAAGTCTCTTCTCGTCGATTAAGTTTAGCTGATCAAGTCAGGTCTGGATCCAGTCGTCCTCGTTCAGACCTGCATCCTTCATAATCCAGAGAAAAGGTATCTGGACCTCAATGGGTAAGACCGCTTCCATACCATACACCAAAGAGTAAGGTGTTGCCCCTGTCGAAGTCCGCGCTGAGGTACGGTACCCATGAAGAGCGAATGGTAGCACCTCGTGTCATTCTTTGTATGTCATTGTCATCTTCTGCTCAATCTTCTTGATGTTCTTATTAGCCACTTCAACAACCCCATTCATCTTTGGCGGGTAAGGAAAAGAGTTGTGATGTTGTATCTTAAACTGTTTGTAGAGTTCGGTGATCATTGTGTTGTTGAGATTTATACCATTGTCTGTAATGATCCTCTCTGGTACGCCATATCGACAGATCAAGTTGTGTCGGATAAACCGTGCCACAACGTTCTTTGTTACTGTAGCAAAGGAAGTTGCCTCAACCCACTTCGTAAAGTAATCAATAGCTACCAAAATGAAACGATGTATGTTGGACGCAATAGGTCTGATCTCACCTATCATATCAATGCCCCATATTGCAAAAGGCCAAGGAGCTGTCAAGACATTCAGAGGAACTGGAGGTACATGCACCTTATCAGCATAGACTTGGCACTTATGACAAGTCCGAGAATGCTGATAACAATCGGCTTCCATGGTAGACCAATAATATCCTGCCCGTAGGATTTTCTTTGCTATGGTATGTCCACTGGAATGAGTTCCAAAAGTACCTTCATGTAACTCTGCCATAATCCTTTCTGCCTCGTTCTTGTCCATACATCGCAGTAAGGTTGATTCATGGTTTTGCTTGTAAAGGATACCATTACTAATGAAGAACTTCGCAGCGAACCTTATCAAGAACTTCTTATCATTAACAGATGCACCCTCGGGGTATTCCTGAGCCTCAAGATACCTCTTTACCTCATGAAACCAAGGTTTATCTGCTACCTCTTCGGTCTCAATGTCACAGCAATGTGCGGGTTTGTCCAACCTCTCGATGGTAATCTGGGGAGCTTTATTGTCCCACCTGACTTTGAACATAGAAGACATGGTGGCTAGCGCGTCCGCTAGCTGGTTCTCCTGTCTTGGAAAGTGTTTAAAGGTTATCTCCTCAAAGTGTGGGAGAAACGTCAGTACATACTTTTTGTAAGGAATAAGATTTGGGTGCTTCGTATCCCACTCGCCTTTGATCTGACTGATCACTAGAGCGGAATCTCCAAATACATTCAAGAACTTAATCATCATGTAAATAGCTGCTCGAAGACCCATGATGCATGCTTCATACTCCGCCATATTATTGGTGCAGTTGAAACATAAACGGGTGGTGAATGGAGTATGACAGCCCTCAGGAGATATGATCACAGCGCCAATGCCATTACCCAATGTGTTTGAGGATCTGTCAAAATACATAGACCATCAGGATCTTTCCTCATGTCCTTCATCCGGTCCAGGTTCTTCACAGTCGGTCACCAACATGATGTTCTCATCCGGGAACTCGAAATTCATGGATTGGTAATCATCCACGGCCTGATGTGCCAAATGATCCGCCAATACACTACCCTTGATTGATTTTTGGGTTGTATATTAGATGTTGTGATCGGTGGATCTGGAACTGACTGTTTAACGCTGGTTCGCGAAATGTTGCGGAAGCAAGAGTCGCCACCGTCTTTTATTTTCTCCAAATGGAAAGGACAAAAGCACAGAAAAATTCCTTAAAGAGATTGCTCTCGGTTCGGGAGGTAGGTTATAGAAAGGGAAGGTGTTAGCACCCTTTCTATCCATGGTTATCCATGGGCTCTTAGATACTTGCTCACTTGTGTTTTCAAAATAGTTTGTTTGCTTTTCAATGTGGGTTTTAAAAAGTTTCTTTGAAAAATTTCAGTTCGACTCGTACGTCAGAGTGTTTGAAAAAATTGTTTTGAAAGCTTTTGAAAAGTGTTGGTGTGAAAAGATTTTAGTTTGTTTTGAAGAGAGCAAGTATCCTTGAGAACCTACCTACCCTAAGGAATTCGTCTGCGTAAAAGTCCTTTAAAGTAGTGCCATCCCACCATTGAGAGGTAGGTAGCACCACCGTTGGAGGTGTTCGGGTCAATTCGAGGTTCGGGACATGGTGATCACCAGAGCAATGGGAAGACACCTTAGAAGCTACCCTCATGCCAGGTTCCCGGATCATGAGGACTTACTAAGACATCCTCTACTCGACGATCACCTTTCGAAGGCAAGGCAACGGTGAGGCGTACCCTAAGGGTGGTGTGTGCGAATCGTGTGTCGTTTTCAGATATTTGTCTTGTCATGTTAAAGTGATCTACGCTTGATTTTATTATGTCCATACATTCTTTCATGCTTTTTTGTTAACAGTTAAAAATATTTGCGGAAAAAGTAAATCTAAAGCTATTACAAACGGCGCGAGTCCACATCGCCAAAATTAAACCGGACCCGATTTGACGGAAAGTAAATAAAGCGAATAAATAACGAAATTGAAAAGTGCGAGAAGTTTAAGTTACAATGCTTTGGGAGAGATACATAATCATTTAAGCAATAAAATAAATATGCGAAATTAAACAATTAAAAATATGGGCGTTGGACCCTTTTGCAAAATTAATTTAACAAGGAATTAAAATTAAAAAAAGTTTTTGGTATTTTTGTGTTTTTAGATTTAACATAAAAAGGGAATTGATTAAAATTAAAATAAAATGTCAAACCCTAATTCTAATTATTATTATTTTTTTAGTTATTAAGAAAATGTTGAAATTTTTAACTAAATGAAACCCTAATTTTTATATACAATTTGATTATGAAAATAAATAAATAAATAACATTATGATAAAAAGGAAAAAATTAAAAGGAATAAAAATTATCAATTAAACCTAATTCTACTTTTTTTGTATTTTTATTATGAAAAGAATTAACATTAAAACCCTATTTTAAATTAATTTATTTACATGCATTTGTTTACAAGAAAATATTAAAATAAATAATTATTATATTTTTTATCTTTTTCTGAGTTTTTTATGTAGTTTTTATATTTGGTAAAAAATAATAATTAATTTAAACAAATAAAGAAAATAAAATAACAATTAAAAATAAAATAAGAAAACTATAGAGAAAGCAAACCAGGGGGGGTTCAGGCCCCAAAGTGGAGGTTAAATTAGTGAAATTCTGGCCCATTTAATATGCAGATCCATTGACTTTCCCAGGCAGCGTGTTGACCCTTTGACCAAGCCTATGATGTACATCCAATCTCAGCCTTTGATTTGAATTTGTTGGATACGTGGATGGCTGGATGATGAAGGAACATGGTGCGCATCAATGTTGTGCCTGCATAGGAATTATCAACGAAAAATAATATAGGAATTAGACAGACCTGGGACTCGAACCCAGGTCTTGGACATTGCAAAGCACATGTACCTGCCACTGAAGCGCTTGAATTATATTTACTATATAACAATTAACAAATATTATAAAAAGAAAACCAAATGTTAGTGGGCAACGCGCGCGAGTTTTCAAACGCACCAACCAACTTTCGCCAACGCATCATCTTCCTCGCGTGCTTTTTCTTTTTTTCTGAAACAAGAAGATATGGCAACGGTTTCAGACGCGTTGCACTAGACGGCTTTAGAAAAAATAGCGAATAGCGCTATATGGTTCATAAATTAATCGCGAGGCTTGGTCCATGTTCGTCTCAATGCGCTGAATCCAATGGTCTTAATCTCAACCTCTAATTTTGCCTTATTGTAAAAGCCCTAATTTATCCTCCTGAAAACCCTAGAATTTAAACATGGTGGAATCGAATATAACGCATAATAATTCAATCAAAACATTGGGTTAGCTTCAGAACAAGGTAATTAACATGAATCCATGAATAAAAATCACAAAGAATGTGTAAATCATGATGCACGACTCTGAAATTTTCCTTGCACAGGTACGGTTCGTTTTACCAGTTCTTGGCGTTTGGATGAATGATTCTGATTGAAATACACTCAATAGACCTTGAGCAAGCTATTGGAATCAGAATTAGGCTTTGAATCGTCCTCCAACAATGATTTCAGAATTTTGTTTTCAAGGAATTTTTTCAAGTTTTTCAAAGGCTTTTGGGCGCAGCTTAGAGTGTAGCACGATTAGGTTTGTGTTCCTGGCTTTGTAGTGAAGCCATTAGGTTAACAAAATTGGCCAAAATCTTTTTCATTCATTGATTTCAATATTTGATTTTCCACCATTATTTTCATATCTTTTTTCACATGTTCTTGTGCAAATCATGATCCAATTAGTCCAAATCTTTCCCTATTTAGTTGTACACGAAATCTTGAGTATCAAACATGCATAAAAAGATTGGTTAGGTCATGTTAGATATTTTTCACATATTTATATAATTTAAATGAATTAATATGAATAATAATTCAAATAAATAAATAAAAAATGAGAAAATACTTCCCTTTGGGCCAAGTGGTCGTGCACATGCTTGGAATGATGAATCATGGAAGAAAAATGGGCCCATTAGCAATTTTAGGTCATTTGAAGTAATGTTGACTTTTCAAAATATCCAAAAATTTCCCAACTTCCACAAGGCATAACTTGCTCAATTTTTAAGCTTTTCTCATGTTCTTGGACATTTTGGAAAGGTCTTTGAGTCCTCTAACCAATGTCTTTGGTCCCATGTCATTTTGGTTTACCAATCTCAAGTTATGGCCTTTGACTTAAAGTCCCTTTTTGTTGACTTTTGAAAATGACCTATAATGTTGAAATTGATAACTTTTTGTGAGAGCATTTCTTGGACTTGAAGTATGAAGATGAGTTGTAGGAAATGTCTTTCACTTCAAAATGAGCTTTGGATGGAATTTTTCTGATAATCCATGTGAAAGTTATGCCCTGGTCAATTTTAGTTGACTTTTTCAGCTGTCCAAATATAGTGACTTTTGCTTCTTGATGATTTTCTGAGCCAAATTTTGAGAATCATGATCAAGCATTGATCAAATGATGTTTGTTGCTTCAAAATGATGTGTTGACCAAAAATTTGAACTTTTGACTGTCAAATGACCATTTTGCCCCTACAGTTGACTGTAGTGCAATTTAGGGTTTTGACTGTGCAATTTTGAGCTGAATGCCTTGAAACTTGATATGAGGATTCTTGACCATCTTTGTAAGCATATGAGACTTGATTGGACCTTTGAAAACTTCATTTTCCTGATCAGCACACAAACCCTAGTTTTGACTGTATAGGAGACAGTTGGACTGTGCAACCCTTGGGGAATTTTGTGACTTGGCTTGGCAATTTCTTGAGGAATATGGGAGGGAAAATTTTGGGGTGCAACAGTTTCCCCTGTTCAATCTTCTTAGACCTGAGGATGCAGATTGGCTGACGCGCCTTTCGTAATCCGAGGGTAGAAGATGATTGGACACTAGAGTGCCCAGAAATTTGCGCTCACATAGTAACAGTGATGGGGGAATGGGCTTATAGATGCCATTTGGAGATTGCTGGATAGGATGATGGGCTTATAGATGCCATCTGGATGTTGATTGCGTAGGAGATTCCTTAGCGAGTACCTGCATACCTGCAAAAGAAAAATGAGTACCTGACACGTTGCAGGAGCTGATTTTAGATGCTTGGCATAGATATGTCCTGACTGGTTACAGGAGCTGAGTCTGGAGCTTCAAAAGATGATGAATGAACCAGGTATGGTTACTGCCTTAGCATGAATGGTAAGAGAACCTTGGGTGATTTTGACTTCAACAACGCTCGTTGAGAAAAATCTTGGCGGGAATTACCATCTTTGCAATATCGGAACGAGAACCATAGGCTATTATAATCTGAAAGGGAATCACCTCACTCGCCGTCGGAGAGGGAATCATAGGAAAAGGAATTGTCACCTCACTCACCGTCGGGGAGGGAACCATAGGAGACTATCACCTCACACTCACCGTCGGAGAGGGAAACATCTGAAAAGGACTTACCACCTCACACACCGTCAGAGAGGGAACCATAAGAGACTATCACCTCACACTCATCGTCGGAGAGGGAAACATCTGAAAAGGACTTACCGCCTCACACACCGTCGGAGAGGGAACCATAAGAGACTATCACCTCACACTCACCGTCGGAGGGGGAAACATCTGAAGAAGGAATTACCACCTCACGCACTTGTCGGAGAGGGGACCATAGGAGACTGTCACCTCACACTCACCGTCGGAGAGGGAAACATCTTGAAAAAGGAATTACCACCTCACGCACTTGTCGGAGAGGGGACCATAGGAGACTATCACCTCACACTCATCGTCGGAGAGGGAAACGTCTTGAAAAAGGAATTACCACCTCACGCACTTGTCGGAGAGGGGACCATAGGAGACTATCACCTCACACTCATCGTCGGAGAGGGAAACGTCTTGAAAAAGGAATTACCACCTCACGCACTTGTCGGAGAGGGGACCATAACTTCTGCTGAGTCTTTATCAGAAAAATCTGTTGGGAGTCGATTTAGCTGGACTAGAGAAGGTCTTGAAATATGTTTGAGAATTTCAACCGCGTCTTTCCTGAAAGGTAAAGGTCAGTCATATGCAATGCATGATATGGATCAAGCAATGATGTTCTCAACATAAATGAGATTTGTATGATATGATGCGTCTATGCATGCTATAATGATGTATGTGATGTTCTATGAATGTATGTTTTCGTCTAGGAAAGTAAATCCTTGACGGGTGCCGGGAAGTCATATCCTGGGCTGATGTTGAAGAATAGATTTTGCTTCCGCTGGGGATGATAACTGCAAGAGTACCGGTAGGAGAAGATGACTCCGTTGCGGAATAAACTTGGCAAATGGAAGATTCTGCGGGGAGAAAAGATACTCTAGCGACCATGCTGGGAAGAAATACTCTGTGGGAAGAGGGATGCCTTGCTGAGTGTTGAGAGTAACTTGCTGAGGATGTCTTGCTGTATTGGAAGTGTTGATGGACTTTGCTGGGGTAAGAAGACTTCGTCGATGACGCTCTTTCCGTGGCTTTTGGCTGAGGATAACCCAGTTATATCCTGTTAAGGAAATAACTCTTTAAATCAAGCCGGACGACGCGTTCGTGCTCTGCGAGGGGGTAAGCTTCCAGAATTTTACTGGGGATAAGCTTACTGCTTGGGGATATGGACTCCATCTTTCCTGGGGAAGCCGAATTGGACTCTCCTGGGGAAGTTTTGGGACTGCGGGGGAAGTGATTCCTTTGAATGTTGAGATACCGCCGGGGAACAATCTTTAGGCCAAGACTGTCGGGGATGCTTGTATTGAATATATGTTGCTGCTGGGGAGGTTGAGATCTATGGGAGGATACTCAATTTCCTTGATAATCTGATAATAGCTTGGAGAAGAATGTATTGTTTTACTGAACCACTCTCTGGGGAATTAATGTATCTGGTTATGTTCTTTAGCCGAACCTACCTTGGTACCTTGGAGGATAGAACAATTAGACTGCTCAGACAACTCTTTATTGCCCCTGTTTCTAGTGTCACCTGCAATTAATTCCTTTGTTTCGTATGCAAATATTTATGAGTTAGCAAATTATTGTCAATGCATATATCACAAATTGAACCTTGGACGTTCTTCGCAAAACAAAACATAAAAAGAAAAACACTTGGCACGTTTAACTGAAAATATATTTGTATTGATTTTGAATGGCCTGAAAATAGGCGTTTTGTGTACAAGAGGCTGACGTCCTAATAAGAGGAATGTCGCCGAACAAGAGAGTTTATACAAATTTGTACAAAAGAAAATAAAACAGCTGTGTGAAATATGAATGATCCATTGGGTTTCAACTCTGCTATTGCCTTTATGACTCCGAGCGTCTCATCACTTGATGACCTTGGTTGAAGGTGAAGCTGACTGATCGATGCCGTCTGAACTTGATGTAGATACCGGATTCTGGATGCAAAGTGATCCAATGAGACATAGTATTACGCTTTTATCCCTAATTTTTGCCTGGACTGCCCTTTCGGGTTTTCAGTCCACCGGGATACCCATTTTTGCCCAAGCCGCCTTTTCAGGTTTTCGACTTGCCGGGTGTACAGATTTTTCATTTTCATCCCTTCATTTTGCCCGAACCCTTTTGGTTCGACGGGAAGCCCTAATTTTTGCCTAGGCATGTCAGCCTAGCGGGTCTTTTTTCATGCGTAGTATTTTTTTACTATGTCTGTATTGGCGGGGTGAGGAAGGTCGTCACCATCCATGTTGGTTAGAATCATGGCTCCTCCTGAGAACACATGTTTAACCACAAATGGCCCTTCGTATGTGGGGGTCCATTTGCCCCTTGGATCACTCTGAGGAAGGATGATTCGCTTGATTACCAGATCCCCAACTTGATATTCCTGTGGTCTGACCTTTTTGTTAAATGCCCTGATCATCCGTTTCTGATACGTCTGACCATGACAGATAGCAACAAGTCTCTTTTCGTCAATGAGGTTGAGTTGATCAAGTCGTGTCTGGATCCAATCATCTTCGTTCAGATTTGCATCCTTCATTATCCGGAGAGAGGGAATTTGTACTTCGATCGGCAAGACTGCCTCCATACCATAAACCAGAGAGAAAGGAGTTGCCCCGGTTGACGTCCTAGCTGAGGTACGGTACCCATGCAGAGCGAACGGTAACATCTCGTGCCAATCTTTATAAGTCACTGTCATCTTCTGCACGATTTTCTTGATGTTTTTGTTAGCTGCTTCTACAGCCCCATTCATCTTCGGTCTGTAGGGAGAAGAATTGTGGTGCTGTATCTTGAACTGTTCGCAGAGCTCAGCGATCATCTTATTATTCAGATTAGTACCGTTGTCTGTAATAATCCGCTCAGGGACGCCGTACCGACAGATCAGGTTGTGCCGAATGAACCGTGCCACAACGGTCTTGGTTACCGTAGCATAGGATGCTGCTTCAACCCACTTCGTAAAATAATCAATCGCTACCAGAATGAAGCGATGTCCATTAGATGCTGTAGGTTTTATCTCACCAATCATGTCTATGCCCCACATTGCAAACGGCCAAGGCGCAGTCAGAACATTCAGGGGAACCGGAGGAACATGCACCTTATCTGCATAAATCTGACACTTGTGGCATGTCCTGGAATGTTGGTAACAATCAGCTTCCATTGTAGACCAGTAATATCCTGCTCGTAGGATTTTCTTAGCCATAGTGTGTCCACTGGAATGTGTACCAAAGGTCCCTTCATGTAGATCTTCCATGATCCGTTCTGCTTCAGTTTTGTCCACACAATGCAGTAAGGTTGAATCATGGTTTCTCTTGTACAAGATGCCGTTGCTTAGGAAGAACTTGGCTGCAAACCTTCTCAAGAACTTCTTATCATTGACAGAGGCACCTTCAGGGTATTCCTGAGCTTCCAGATATCTCTTCACTTCGTGGTACCAAGGTTTCTCAGTCACCAATTCAGTTTCGAGATCACAACAGTATGCCGGTTCGTCCAGTTTCCAGATGATGATTCGGGGAGCCTCATTATCCCATTTGACCTTGAACATTGAAGACATTGTAGCTAACGCGTCCGCTAACTGATTCTCTTCTCTTGGAAAGTGCTCAAAGGTTATCTCTGTGAAGTGGGGAATCAGGGTCAACACACACTCTCTGTAAGGAATCAGGTTTGGATGTTTCGTATCCCACTCTCCTTTGATCTGATTGATCACAAGAGCGGAATCTCCGAAGACACTTAGAAATTTGATCCTTAGATCGATTGCAGCTTGAAGACCCATGATACACGCCTCATACTCCGCCATGTTGTTAGTACAGTTGAAACACAGCCGGGCAGTGAGTGGAGTATGAGTACCTTGTGGAGATATGATTATGGCGCCGATACCGTTTCCCAAAGCATTGGAGGCTCCGTCAAAGTGCATAGACCATCGGGATCCTGGTTCAGGTCCTTCATCCGGTCCAGGTACTTCACAGTCTGTTACTATCATGATGCTTTCATCCGGAAACTCGAAGTTCATTGATTGGTAGTCATCTACAGCTTGATGTGCTAAGTGGTCTGCCAATACACTTCCCTTGATGGCTTTCTGGGTTGTGTACTGAATGTCGTATTCCGTCAAGATCATTTGCCATCTTGCAATTCTCCCAGACAGAGCAGGCTTTTCGAATATGTATTTTATCGGATCCATTTTTGAGATTAATAAGGTAGTGTGAGTCAGCATATACTGTCTTAGCCGGCGAGCCGCCCATACCAAAGCGCAGCAAGTTTTCTCAAGCAGTGAGTATCGGGTCTCACAGTCGGTAAACTTTTTGCTAAGGTAATAAATGGCGTGCTCTTTTCGGCCAGACTCGTCATGCTGCCCCAGCACACACCCCATTGAGTTGTCGAGCACTGTTAGGTATAGTATCAGAGGTCTCCCTTCAACCGGTGGCATAAGGACGGGTGGTTCTTGGAGATACTCTTTGATTCTGTCGAAAGCAGCCTGACATTCATCGTTCCAACGTACTACCTGATCTTTCTTCAGCAGCTTGAAGATTGGCTCACAGGTAGCAGTCAGATGAGAGATGAATCGGGCAATGTAGTTCAGGCGTCCTAAAAAGCCTCTGACTTCCTTCTCTGTCCTAGGAACTGGCATCTCTTGAATAGCTTTGACCTTAGCAGGGTCCACTTGAATTCCCTTGTCACTGACCATGAAGCCTAGTAACTTCCCAGATCTTACCCCGAAGGTGCACTTGTTCGGGTTCAATCTCAGCTTGTACAGTTTCAACCGGTCAAACAACTTCTGCAGATGATCTAGATGTTCTTCCTCAGTCTGGGACCTAGAGATCATGTCGTCAACATACACCTCGATCTCATGATGGATCATGTCATGAAATAAGGCAACCATGGCACGTTGGTAGGTTGCCCCAGCATTCTTTAATCTGAACGGCATGACCTTGTAACAGAAGGTGCCCCACTGAGTAACAAATGTAGTCTTTTCCATGTCTTCAGGTGCCATCTTGATCTGATTGTAACCTGAAAAGCCATCCATGAAAGAGAATACCTTGTGCTGAGCTGTGTTATCAACAAGGACATCAATGTGAGGTAAGGGGAAGTCATCTTTGGGGCTGGCCCTGTTCAGATCCCTGTAGTCGACACACATTCTGACCTTACCGTCCTTTTTAGGTACCGGCACCACGTTAGCAACCCACTGAGGGTAAGAAGTTACTGCAAGGAACCCAGCATCAAACTGTTTCATGACCTCGGCCTTAATCTTCTCGGACATTTCTGGACGCATCCGACGGACCTTTTGCTTAACTGGGGGGCAGTCTTCCTTAGTCGGCAAGTGATGGACCACAATATCGGTATCCAACCCTGGCATGTCTTCGTAGGACCAGGCAAAGATCTCCATGTAATCATGTAACATCTTGGTTAACCGTTGCTTCACGCTGAGCTCTAGGTTGGCGCCAATCTTTACCTCTTTCCTGTCTGCCTCAGTACCCAAGTTTATGGTTTCCACTGGCTCTTCATGGGGTTGAATTGCCCTCTCTTCCTGAAGCAACAGTCTTGCAAGTTCGCCAGGCACTTCGCAATCATCTTCACCTTCGTCTTCGGCTAAGTTGATCGGATTTTCGAAGTCATAATTGGCGGTAGCAGAGTTGTTATCAGTGAGATCCAGAGTGGATTGGAACCTGTATGAGTGAGTGTGTGTGTAAATACAGCTGTTTTGAAAATTATGTACAGGAAAGGAAGACAGGAAAGGAACACAATATTTGCAATGCGAAAAACGTCCAAGATTTTCATTCATGATGTATAAAATGACAGTTTGTATGCCCTCATAAATAGAACCACGGTGCCTCGGGTAAGACACCGGGCCATAGAGTTTATCATTGTTTATTACAAAATAACGAAACAAAGAAATTTATTACTGCGTCACAAAGGTAACAGGGGTATGGTCCTTTGCACTCCAGTTGTTCAATCCGTCTTCGGCCGTCGGATAGATCCAGCTGTTGAATTCAGCTTCATCCACTTCATGGTCTTCCCCAACAGCATTCACTCCTGAGCTTTTAATAAATACCGAAGGTCTTCCGATCTTTGCTTTCCTCATAGCTCTCTGACCTTCGGAGGTAAAACCCAGCCCAAGTTTATCAGTCTTCTGAGTAAAGTCTGGAAGTCTGCCCCAGTCGGCACATTCACCCTTCTGAACCACAGCCCGGGCATCCTTCAGGGAAGCCATCTTCAAAGGAGCACCTTCTTCTGTTGCTGTTGCTGCAATGGGAAACACCTCCTCGAAATGCTGAAAGGGGGTTTCAATAAACTCCCCATCCATCTCAATGTATCTGAAAGAGTTTAGGTGACTCACCATATATTCTTCCTCTCCTTGCACAGTGACAATCTTCCCTCTGACGGGGTACTTCAGCTTCTGATGCAAGGTAGAGGTCACTGCCCCAGCCTTATGTATCCAGGGTCGACCCAGTAGACAAGAGTAAGATGGATGGATATCCATCACATAAAAAGTGGAGTCGAACACCTGAGAGCCCACACGAATTGGAATATCAACCTCTCCATGGACCATCCTCTTTGAACCATCAAAGGCCCTAACGATGATGTTGCTGGGTTTTAATTCCAGGCCTTCACAATCCAGACGGTCTAAAGCCTTCTTGGGGAGCACATTCAAAGACGAACCGGTATCCACCAACACATGTGCCAAGGTGGTGCCCCTGCATTCGATAGAGACATGTAGAGCATCATTATGGTCTCTCCCTTTTGTGGTCAAGTCAGCATCTGAGAAACCCAAGCCATTATCTGCCGTTAGGCTTGCCACACAATCGGTGAACTGGACTGCAGAGGTTTCATGTGGCACATGGGCCGTCTTGAGGAATGAGATTAGGGCCTTTGCATGGGCCTCGGAGCACAGCAATAAAGAGAGCATGGAGATCTTGGAGGGCGTATGCCCCAGCTGTTCCACAACATTAAAATCGCTCTTCTTTATGATCTTCAGAATCTCCTCCATCTCTTGTGGGGAGGCCTCAGCAACTATGGGTACGGGTGCCTCCATCTGGGAAGGCTCAACTTCAATTCCCTTGCCCCGAGCATTGGATGACTCGGCAGCAGGAGAAACAATCGGATCAGCAGCAGGAACAACAACTTGATCAGCAACAGGAATAAGTGTACTTGTAGGAATTATCAGGAGCGGTCCTCGGGCAGCAGGCGGTGCAATGTCAGGCGAGAAGAGCCTGCCACTGCGGGTAACTTTGGCTGGGCCAGTGATGTCACAAATGCTGGCGCCAGCGTTGAGCTCTTGTTTAATCCCGTTTACGTATACATCTGCCCCATAGTGCCAAGGGACAGCTTTATCAGATACATAGGGTAGGGGCCCTGGAACAGTGATAATAATAGGTGCCACGGTCAGAATTTGAATGGGCTTCTTCGGGAGAGCCGGGATCGGATTATTGAAGATAGTCACCACAGAAACTTCTTCCACTGGAACCAACCGAACAGCAGACTTCTTGAATAGAATCTCCTTGCTATCCATTAAGCTTTGGATGCCTAACTTTAGCAAGGGACAACCGGATAGGGACACAGCACAGAACAGGCAACCCTCACTACAACCCAGAAATAAACCGGCCTGCAGTAGGTTCTTCTTGACAATCTTTAGAGGAGTGGCTAGATCATCCACAAAAACAGCATAAACGTCTTCATCAACAGCATTTACCCCATGTTGAGGCATAGGGGCAGTAACTACATTCGGCTTTGCAGGCGCTTCGAACTGTATCTCCTTTGCATCGATAAGGTCTTGCACCTTATTCTTTAACGCCCAACAGTCATCGGTAGAGTGCCCCGGGCTATCTGAATGGTAAGCACAACGAGCATTCGGGTTGTACTTGGGAGATGTAGTATTGGGGAACTTCGGGGCTTCCCTGACAGTCACCAAATTGGTTGAGAGCAACTGTGGCAGGATCTGCGATAGGGTCATGTTTAAACGGGTAAACTCCCTCCGGGGTCTTTCAGCCCTTTGAGAATTGTTTGGCCGAGGAGTGGCAGCAGGCTTAGCAATCATCACCGCACTGACAGATTGGCGGTGCTCAGGTCTCTCTGATTTCCGGGAACCATATACGGCACTAGACTCCTTTTTGAATGGTTTCTTTTCCGAACTAGATGATGCACCCTTCGCAATCTTCCCAGATTTCAGCCCAGCTTCAATTCTCTCTCCAGTCAAGATCAAATCAGTGAACCCAGCAGAAGAATTCCCAATGAGATGGTTGAAGAATGGCCCAGATAGGGTCCCCAAGAACATGTCAACCAACTCCCGATCAGTCAATGGTGGCTGCACCCTGCCAGCCAGGTCTCTCCACTTCTGAGCGTACTCCTTAAAACCTTCACTTGCACCTAACGCCATACCCTGGAGTTGGGTACGTGTGGGGGCAAGGTCGGCATTATATTGATACTGCTTGTAGAAAGCAGTAGCCAACTCCTCCCAGTTACGAACTTTGGTCCCATCCAGCTGATAAAACCATTCGAGATGAGTCCCTGAAAGACTCTCCTGGAAGAAGTGGATCCATAAATTCTTATCCGCAGAGTACGGCTGAATTTTCCGAACATAGGACCTTAAATGCAGCTTGGGACAAGACGCCCCGTCATACTTCGAGAAGGATGGTGCTTTGAATTTATGGGGGATAATCACACCAGTCGACAAACCCAGATCTCCGAAATCCAGCCCAGGTACCTGTTGAACCTCCATAGCCTTCAACCTGTCCTCCAGTTGCTTGTATCTGTCGTCTGCAGGAGGGTACTGCTCTTCATCAAAATCTGTCTCGTTGTCGGAGACTACTGGAGTAGGGATCTTTACTTCTGCTTGAGAAGGACTCTTGCCAACAGAAGAACCAGCCTCTTCATGCTGCAGAGTATTGCCGAACCTTCGGCCCGAGTTGAACAGAACAGTTCTTCTCTTCTTCTTCTTCTCCTTCTTCAGGAGCATAGCCTTCAGTTCTTCTTGGCCTTTAGCCAGACCCTTGATTAGTTCTTGAAACTGCGCATTCTGCGCCTGGAGAGCCTTGATTGATGTCTCAGTTGATGCAGATTCGGGATTCATGATGCTGAAATAAACAGCGAAGAACTGTAAGCAACCTGAAAAGGGAAAAAACCTGCTATGCACATGATGTATGAAATGCGGATGCAATGCATTCAAGGGTTCGAAGGTTCAAATTTGTTGTAGACAAAAAGGAACACACGTTATCATTAAAGAAATCATTGTTTAATACATCAAAGCCTCATGGGCAAAAAGTACAAAAATCAAATCAATCCCAAAATACACTGCGCATCCTCTTTGGAGCTATGTAGGTGTTGAGATTCCTCTCTTCATGCAACAGGCGAGTGAGCTCCAAGACCTTCTTTTCGCTGGCATGCAGACTAGTCTCAAGAGAATTCCTTTCCTCCTTAAGCTGGATCCAGCTTTTCTGCATCTCTTCCCAGGATGTGGGCATATCAGGGTGCTGAATAGTGTAGGACACTTCCCCTTCTAAGACTGGTTCTTTGATTACTGGGAGCATGTGAGGATAAGGCATCACTAACTTCTGGGAGCGAGCTCGTACCCACTTGAGATAAGGTTCCAACGGGATGGAGTTCCTGTGCCCCAGTGTCTTGCTGTCTATCCTACTAGGCATCCTCCAAGCTCTGATAAATCTCTGGCGAAGTCCTTGAGTATCGTTGTCGAAGTCAAAAACTATGTCAGGAATTAACATGTCATGAGGACCATCCCTCCGAGCGTAACCAAAATGTCTCCAAGCCAGGCATGGGCTATAAGTAATACCTCCTCTGATTCCAAGTAAAGGAACATTAGGGTACTCCCCGCAATGATCGATGATAGTGACATCTTCTCTGGACCTAGGGCACCAATGTATATCTGCATGCGTAAGAGTCATCAACCGTTGTGACCATCTCAAACCCCGCTCATTCTTCAAGACTGATTGTGGAAGGTGCGAAATAAACCACCTTCCCAGGAGAGGAGTGCAACACATAAGGACACCTCTTTTTCTCATGGTTCGAGTGTAACATGAGTGAAGGATGTCCCCCAGCAATGTAGGTATAGGGTTCCTGGACATAAAGATCTGAACAGCACTGATATCAATAAGCTGATCTGGGTTAGGGAACAATACCAAACCATAGACAAGGAGGGCCACAACCTCTTCAAAAGCTTGCAAGTCAAGGGAGTTCCAACATTCATGAGCCTTCTCAAACAGAAACCTGGCTAAGAACCCTTTGATACCACTTCTAACTTCCCAGTGTCCCTTGAGGTCAGATGACTGTAGGTGCAAGGCTTTAGCAATCTCTTCAAGCTTAGGTTCCTTTTCTGTACCGTTGAAAGGTAGCTGATCAAGGATAGGGATCTTCAGGAGCCGGGAGAACTCCTCCAATGTAGGTACCAACTGATAATCCAAGAAGGTGAAACAGTGATGCAGAGGGTCAAAGAATTGGAACAGGACCTTTATCATATCCTCCTCAATGTTGGTGTTGACCAAGCTGATGAGGCTTCCATGTCTTTCACTGAATGAAGAGTTCTCGGGAATCCTGGATATAAGTTCCTTAAGCTGAGGAGGGATCCTTACAAGATTGATTTGAATTGTCTTTCTACGAACAGTTTCCATGTCCTACAAAACAAGAACAAAGATGAAAATTCGAACCCCTGAAATGGTTAGTCAATGCATATGATGCTGGATGATGTCATGATGCTATGATTAAACACACCACAGATATTTACAAAGACAAACATGTAAGGCACACAAGGCACACAAGACAAGCCCTTAAGGTTTAAGGCCAGCATGGGGTCTGGGTAGTACCCTCTTGAAGTTGGTGGGTTCAACCTGTCCTAATCAAAGTAACCGGGTTCTAAGGTTCCCAATATCACGGGATTGCTTTCATTGTTCATCGTTTCGATTTAGCCACTGAACTGGCGACCGAAATATTCCAGGAAAGCAACCCTCAATTGAGCGTAGTATCGAGTATCAACCAACCTCGGACTGCACCAAAGTCAGTTATCTCACTACCCTAAAGAGGCCAAGATAGTTCAATTAAGGTTCCTAAGGTCTGTTGATGCTTCATGAAACCACGCGGAGGCCCCGTACTCTCCTTGACTGAACTCAAGGGTTACCGATACACACCAAAGTGCCACATCAACGTAGCAGACTGTTTCAACCATGTCGGTATACCCCGCACAGTTCCCTCACAGCCTTGTTGCTACTTTCTAAGAAAGGTATCCCCCAGATCCGGGTTTAGGATCTATAGAACTCCCAAGCAACCCACAATTTAAAGCACACAAAGCAATACAATTGAAAACATAGTTATGACCTAGCCCTAAGGTACACCCCACTTTATAAGATAGTCCCCAGCAGAGTCGCCAATTCTGTGATCGGTGGATCTGGAACTGACTGTTTAACGCTGGTTCGCGAAATGTTGCGGAAGCAAGAGTCGCCACCGTCTTTTATTTTCTCCAAATGGAAAGGACAAAAGCACAGAAAAATTCCTTAAAGAGATTGCTCTCGGTTCGGGAGGTAGGTTATAGAAAGGGAAGGTGTTAGCACCCTTTCTATCCATGGTTATCCATGGGCTCTTAGATACTTGCTCACTTGTGTTTTCAAAATAGTTTGTTTGCTTTTCAATGTGGGTTTTAAAAAGTTTCTTTGAAAAATTTCAGTTCGACTCGTACGTCAGAGTGTTTGAAAAAATTGTTTTGAAAGCTTTTGAAAAGTGTTGGTGTGAAAAGATTTTAGTTTGTTTTGAAGAGAGCAAGTATCCTTGAGAACCTACCTACCCTAAGGAATTCGTCTGCGTAAAAGTCCTTTAAAGTAGTGCCATCCCACCATTGAGAGGTAGGTAGCACCACCGTTGGAGGTGTTCGGGTCAATTCGAGGTTCGGGACATGGTGATCACCAGAGCAATGGGAAGACACCTTAGAAGCTACCCTCATGCCAGGTTCCCGGATCATGAGGACTTACTAAGACATCCTCTACTCGACGATCACCTTTCGAAGGCAAGGCAACGGTGAGGCGTACCCTAAGGGTGGTGTGTGCGAATCGTGTGTCGTTTTCAGATATTTGTCTTGTCATGTTAAAGTGATCTACGCTTGATTTTATTATGTCCATACATTCTTTCATGCTTTTTTGTTAACAGTTAAAAATATTTGCGGAAAAAGTAAATCTAAAGCTATTACAAACGGCGCGAGTCCACATCGCCAAAATTAAACCGGACCCGATTTGACGGAAAGTAAATAAAGCGAATAAATAACGAAATTGAAAAGTGCGAGAAGTTTAAGTTACAATGCTTTGGGAGAGATACATAATCATTTAAGCAATAAAATAAATATGCGAAATTAAACAATTAAAAATATGGGCGTTGGACCCTTTTGCAAAATTAATTTAACAAGGAATTAAAATTAAAAAAAGTTTTTGGTATTTTTGTGTTTTTAGATTTAACATAAAAAGGGAATTGATTAAAATTAAAATAAAATGTCAAACCCTAATTCTAATTATTATTTTTTTTTTAGTTATTAAGAAAATGTTGAAATTTTTAACTAAATGAAACCCTAATTTTTATATACAATTTGATTATGAAAATAAATAAATAAATAACATTATGATAAAAAGGAAAAAATTAAAAGGAATAAAAATTATCAATTAAACCTAATTCTACTTTTTTTGTATTTTTATTATGAAAAGAATTAACATTAAAACCCTATTTTAAATTAATTTATTTACATGCATTTGTTTACAAGAAAATATTAAAATAAATAATTATTATATTTTTTATCTTTTTCTGAGTTTTTTATGTAGTTTTTATATTTGGTAAAAAATAATAATTAATTTAAACAAATAAAGAAAATAAAATAACAATTAAAAATAAAATAAGAAAACTATAGAGAAAGCAAACCAGGGGGGGTTCAGGCCCCAAAGTGGAGGTTAAATTAGTGAAATTCTGGCCCATTTAATATGCAGATCCATTGACTTTCCCAGGCAGCGTGTTGACCCTTTGACCAAGCCTATGATGTACATCCAATCTCAGCCTTTGATTTGAATTTGTTGGATACGTGGATGGCTGGATGATGAAGGAACATGGTGCGCATCAATGTTGTGCCTGCATAGGAATTATCAACGAAAAATAATATAGGAATTAGACAGACCTGGGACTCGAACCCAGGTCTTGGACATTGCAAAGCACATGTACCTGCCACTGAAGCGCTTGAATTATATTTACTATATAACAATTAACAAATATTATAAAAAGAAAACCAAATGTTAGTGGGCAACGCGCGCGAGTTTTCAAACGCACCAACCAACTTTCGCCAACGCATCATCTTCCTCGCGTGCTTTTTCTTTTTTTCTGAAACAAGAAGATATGGCAACGGTTTCAGACGCGTTGCACTAGACGGCTTTAGAAAAAATAGCGAATAGCGCTATATGGTTCATAAATTAATCGCGAGGCTTGGTCCATGTTCGTCTCAATGCGCTGAATCCAATGGTCTTAATCTCAACCTCTAATTTTGCCTTATTGTAAAAGCCCTAATTTATCCTCCTGAAAACCCTAGAATTTAAACATGGTGGAATCGAATATAACGCATAATAATTCAATCATAACATTGGGTTAGCTTCAGAACAAGGTAATTAACATGAATCCATGAATAAAAATCACAAAGAATGTGTAAATCATGATGCACGACTCTGAAATTTTCCTTGCACAGGTACGGTTTGTTTTACCAGTTCTTGGCGTTTGGATGAATGATTCTGATTGAAATACACTCAATAGACCTTGAGCAAGCTATTGGAATCAGAATTAGGCTTTGAATCGTCCTCCAACAATGATTTCAGAATTTTGTTTTCAAGGAATTTTTTCAAGTTTTTCAAAGGCTTTTGGGCGCAGCTTAGAGTGTAGCACGATTAGGTTTGTGTTCCTGGCTTTGTAGTGAAGCCATTAGGTTAACAAAATTGGCCAAAATCTTTTTCATTCATTGATTTCAATATTTGATTTTCCACCATTATTTTCATATCTTTTTTCACATGTTCTTGTGCAAATCATGATCCAATTAGTCCAAATCTTTCCCTATTTAGTTGTACACGAAATCTTGAGTATCAAACATGCATAAAAAGATTGGTTAGGTCATGTTAGATATTTTTCACATATTTATATAATTTAAATGAATTAATATGAATAATAATTCAAATAAATAAATAAAAAATGAGAAAATACTTCCCTTTGGGCCAAGTGGTCGTGCACATGCTTGGAATGATGAATCATGGAAGAAAAATGGGCCCATTAGCAATTTTAGGTCATTTGAAGTAATGTTGACTTTTCAAAATATCCAAAAATTTCCCAACTTCCACAAGGCATAACTTGATCAATTTTTAAGCTTTTCTCATGTTCTTGGACATTTTGGAAAGGTCTTTGAGTCCTCTAACCAATGTCTTTGGTCCCATGTCATTTTGGTTTACCAATCTCAAGTTATGGCCTTTGACTTAAAGTCCCTTTTTGTTGACTTTTGAAAATGACCTATAATGTTGAAATTGATAACTTTTTGTGAGAGCATTTCTTGGACTTGAAGTATGAAGATGAGTTGTAGGAAATGTCTTTCTCTTCAAAATGAGCTTTGGATGGAATTTTTCTGATAATCCATGTGAAAGTTATGCCCTGGTCAATTTCAGTTGACTTTTTCAACTGTCCAAATATAGTGACTTTTGCTTCTTGATGATTTTCTGAGCCAAATTTTGAGAATCATGATCAAGAATTGATCAAATGATGTTTGTGGCTTCAAAATGATGTGTTGACCAAAAATTTGAACTTTTGACTGTCAAATGACCATTTTGCCCCTACAGTTGACTGTAGTGCAATTTAGGGTTTTGACTGTGCAATTTTGAGCTGAATGCCTTGAAACTTGATATGAGGATTCTTGACCATCTTTGTAAGCATATGAGACTTGATTGGATCTTTGAAAACTTCATTTTCCTGATCAGCACACAAACCCTAGTTTTGACTGTATAGGAGACAGTTGGACTGTGCAACCCTTGGGGAATTTTGTGACTTGGCTTGGCAATTTCTTGAGGAATATGGGAGGGCAAATTTTGGGGTGCAACAGATGTCATACTCGGTTAAGATCATCTTCCATCTCGCTATTCTTTCGGACAAGGCAGGCTTTTCGAAGATATACTTGATTGGATCCATCTTTGATATCAATAAGGTGGTGTGAGTCAGCATATAGTATCTCAGCCGGCGAGCAGCCCATGCCAAAGCGAACAAGTTTTCTCGAGCAACGAGTATCAGGTCTCGAAGTCGGTAAACCTTTTTCTAAGGTAGTAAATAGTATGTTCTTTTCGGTCAGACTCATCATGCTTCCCTAGCACGCACTGTAACGCCTGTAATTTAATTAATTATTTAAATAAATAATTTTTAGAATATTTGTGAATAAGTGTTATTAAATTGGATTTATTTTATTAAGTGGAGAAATAATAATATTAGAGGTATAATATTACTGTTTGGTGAAATAATGTTAGAAGCTAATATTATTTCATGTGGGCCTATATGGTATGAGTGGAAGTAATAAGGGGGTGTAGGTTTGGAGCCCAATAAGAATAATATAATAATATTAGGTTATTTTATTATTTGTGATATAGAAGGAGGAAGCAGTAAGAAAAGAAAATAAGGATTGTGAAGTACGTGAAGTTGCTGGAAAAAGTGGAAAACGGCAAGAACGAAGAATTCAACCCGGAAGATTGTAGAGCGACCTTCGATCTAAGGTAAGGGTGGGCTTCTGACTTTATAATTGGGTTCATGATGTTTGATATGTGGGGTTAGAGGATTGTTGTTTTTGTTCTTGAATTGGATGATGTATGATGAAGATTTGATGCATTTGAATGAATAATGACGTTATGATATCGTTTGATTGATGTAGTATTATAGGTTAATGTTAGGTGATGATTTATTATGTTTATAATAAGGTTTGTAGGGCTGTAATATGAATTCCCGTAGTGAAAATACAGAGGAAATCGCAGAATTATGCAGGAGGAACCAGGATGTGTCGACCTCAAGTTAGATGAGTCGATACAGGGGCGATGTTAGACTCAGGATGAGTCGATGCATGCAGGACTTGCGTCGATGCATGATAAGTACAAGACTCAGGATGAGTCGACACGAAGAGAGGATGTGTCGATACATGAATGTGTGAGACTCAGGATGAGTCGACCGATGTGATGCATGTGTCGATACATGCTGCGTTTTGAAGTCAGGATGAGTCGATCCATAGGGTTTTGCGTCGACCCATGATGTAAAGGAGAAGCAGGATGAGTCGATCCATGGAGTTTTGTGTCGACCCATACTGACTAATTTTGACAGAATTAGTTTTTAAATTGCTGTAACTTGAGTTGTAGGATGCTGTTTGAGATGTCGTTCGAAGAGTTGATTAGCTAACGCGGTGAACTTTATTCTAGATGATTTAAATGATGATGAAGAGGTGTAATCCTAGTAACCAATCTAAGATTTAGAATTAATTCCCGTGATTGATCGTTATTGCTGGATTTTGGACAGAATGATGAACATGAGGTGTTTAGAGGTTGCTGTTAGGAATTATGACAGTAGGATTAGTGACAGCAACGATATAAATTAGCAGAATAACAGGATGGCTTACTGTATTATTAATATACAACTAAGTATTAGTGAGATGTTATTAATAAAGTGGTGTTTGATAATTTATGATGAACAAATGACGTTTGATAAATAACTGATGTTTAATAAATTATTTTGAGATGTTATGAGATGTTGTAATTGAGATGTTTTGAGATGTTTATGAGATGTTGTTGTTATGAGATGTTTATGAGATGTTGTTGTTCTGAGATGTTTTTGAGATGTTGTGTTTTGAGATGATTGAGATGTTGATATTACATTCATGAAGAGTCGCATATATTGCATTTTTGAGATGGAGCTTATGCTCGTTGAGATGGCCTGGATTGGCAAATTTTGAGATGAAGGCTATGCCTTGTTGATGCCTCTATTAATTGGCAGATTTTTGAGATGGGAGTTCTGCTCCAATGGTACCACATGCATTTGCATAGTTTTGAGTCGCATTATATGATTGAATCATGAAATGTATTTGATGTTGATGAATGAATATATATGTTGTAATTATTGTTGATTATGAGATGAGAAGTGGTGATATTATTAATCTAATATATTAATTATCATACACTTTATTATATTGTTAGATATTTCACCCCTTCTGTTTGAATGTTGTCCCTATTTTGGTAACGTGTAGGTAATCGCGAGTGAAGGCTGTATACCTTCAATAGTTTGAGTCGGTGTCATTGCTCTGATATGTAACACTCGGGGGGATGAACGCTTTCTGATTTTTTATTGCTTATTTTTAGTTGTTGAACCTTAAATTGTTTATTATTAGATAAGAGATGTTTCGAAGTTGTTGTTTTATTTAGAGATGTCATTGAAGAATTCCGTTGCGTAGTTGTTGAATTATTTTATTAAATATGCTATGTAGATGATTCATCCGATGTTTGAAAAGTGTTATATATCCATGATGAATGCAATGAATTTGTTAGAAGATTTTGTGACGTCCCGGTTCGTTTGTATGAATGAAATTTTATAACTCTGATTTATTTTGCATAATTTTCTTGGGGTAGAATTTGGGTGTTACAAAGTTGGTATCAGAGCAAAAGGTTTATCCGACCTTGTCGTGGAGTCTTAGTTGTCTAACAATCGAGTATTGTTATTTTGAGTTATAATCATTGTTTATGTTGTAAGACCAAGTGTATCGCCGTGGGGAGCTCCAGTGTTGTTAGTGAAGAAGAAAGATGGAAGCATGAGGCTTTGTGTTGATTATAGACAGCTGAACAAGGTGACAATTAAGAACAAGTATCCGCTTCCAAGATTAGATGACTTGATGGATCAATTAGTGGATGCTCGAGTGTTTAGTAAGATTGATTTGAGGTCGGGTTACCATCAGATTATAGTGAAGGATGAAGATATTCAGAAGACGGCTTTCAGAACGCGTTGTGGACATTACGAGTATTCACTGATGCCTTTCGGTATTACTAATGCGCCGGGAGTATTCATGGAATATATGAATTGTATCTTTCATACTTATTTGGATTGGTTTGTAGTGGTGTTCATTGATGATATTTTGATTTACTCTAAGTCAGAAGAAGAGCATGCTGAACATTTAAGAGTAGTATTGCAGATTCTGAAAGAGAAGAAGTTCTATGCAAAGTTGTCCAAGTGTGAATTCTGGCTGAAAGAGGTTAGTTTTCTTGGTCATGTGATTTCAGGTAGTGGCATTGTTGTGGATCCATCAAAGGTTGATACTGTGTTGCAATGGGAAACTCCAAAGTCAGCTACTGAGATTAGAAGCTTCTTGGGATTAATTGGTTATTATAGAAGGTTTATTTAAGGGTTTTCTAAGTTGTCACTTCCGTTGACTAAGTTCACTTGTAAAGGTATATCTTTTGTTTGGGATGTTCAGTGCGAAGAAAGTTTTACGGAATTGAAGAAGAGGTTGACGTCGGCTCCGATTTTGACGTTGCCTAATCCAGGAGAGCCTTTTGTGGTGTATTGTGATGCTTCCAAGATGGGTTTATGAGGTGTGTTTATGCAGAGTGGTAAGGTAGTTGCTTATGCGTCGAGGCAGTTAAGGACTCATGAGAAGAACTATCCTACGCATGATTTAGAGCTTGCTGCTGTTGTTTTTGTGTTGAAGATCTAGAGGCATTATCTTTATGGTTCTAGATTTGAAGTGTTTAGTGACCATAAGAGTTTGAAGTATTTGTTTGATCAGAAAGAGTTGAATATGAGACAACGAAGATGGTTAGAATTGTTAAAGGATTATGATTTCGGTTTGAATTATCATCCAGGATAAGCGAATGTGGTAGCTGATGCGTTGAGTCGAAAGACTTTACATATGTCAATAATGATGATTAAAGAGTTGGAATTGATTGAGCAGTTCGGAGATATGAGCTTAGTTTGTTAGGTTACTCCGCAGAGTGTTATGTTGGGTATGTTGAAGATTAATAATGAATTTTTAGACAGTATCAGAGTAGCTCAGAAGTTGGATGTGAAACTGGTAGATTCGATGGTTGGGATCGATCAATTTGAGAATAGTGATTTTAAGTTAGATGAGCAATGTGTGTTGAGGTTTTGTAATCGGATTTGTATTCCTGATAATGCTGAGATGAAGAAAGTGATACTTGAAGAGAGTCATAGAAGTAAGTTGAGTATTGATCCAGGAGCTACGAAGATGTACCAAGATTTGAAAGGGTTTTTTGGTGGCCTGGGATGAAGAGTGATGTGGCTCGGTTTGTGTATGCATGTTTGACTTGTCAAAAGTTGAAAGTTGAACATCAGAAGCCTGCAAGATTGATGCAACCGTTGGAATTTCCTGAATGGAAATGGGATAGCATTTCAATGGACTTTGTGACGAGGTTTCCTAGTACTTCAAGAGGACATGATTCTATTTGGGTGATTGTTGATAGGCTTACGAAGTCAACTCATTTTATTCCTATTAACATCAGTTTTCCAGTGTCGAAGTTGGCTGAGATTTATGTTAGTGTGATTGTGAAACTGCATGGTGTTCCTTTGTGCATTGTGTTAGATAGAGATCCAAGATTTACTTCTGATTTTTGGAAGAGTTTGCAAGAAGCGTTGGGTTCTAAGTTGAGGTTGAGTTCAGCGTATCATCCTCAGACAGATGGTCAGACTGAACGGATGATTCAATCGTTAGAAGACTTGTTGAGGGCATGTGTTCTTGAGCAGGGAGGTTCGTGGGATACTTATCTTCCATTGATAGAGTTCACATATAACAACAGTTACCATTCTAGTATTGGGATGGCACCTTTTGAAGCGTTGTATGATCGAAGATGTAGAACTCTGTTATGTTGGCATGAATCTGGTGAGAGTGTAGTACTTGGACCTGAACTTGTTCATGAGACTACTGAGAAGGTGAAGTTGATTCGAGAAAAGATGAAAGCTTCACAAAGTAGACAGAAGAGTTATCATGACAAGCGAAGGAAAGATTTAGAATTTCAAGCCGGTGATCATGTCTTTTTGAGAGTTACACCAGTGACTGGTGTTGGGCGAGCATTGAAGTCTAAGAAGATCACTTCTCTTTTTATTGGACCGTATCAGATTTTGGAGAGAGTGGGGAATTTTGCTTACAGAGTGGCTTTACCGCCTAATCTTTTGAATTTACATGATGTGTTTCATGTGTCGCACCTCCGGAAGTATATTTTAGATCCATCTCATGTGATTCATATGGACGATGTCCAAGTACGGGATAATCTTACGGTGGAGACAATACCTGTATGAATCGCGGATCGTGAAATGAAGACTCTGAGGGGCAAAGAGATTGCCTTGGTTAAAGTGGTTTGGCTAGGAGCTGCTGGTGAAAGCATGACTTGGGAATTGGAGAACAAGATGTGAGACTCCTATCCTGAATTGTTTGATTGAGGTAAATTTTCAAGGACGAAAATATTCTAAGTGGGGGAGAGTTGTAACGCCCGTAATTTAATTAATTATTTAATTAAATTATTTTTAGAATATTTGTGAAGAAGTGTTATTAAATTGGATTTATTTTATTAAGTGGAGAAATAGTAATATTAGAGGTATAATATTACTGTTTGGTGAAATAATGTTAGAAGCTAATATTATTTCATGTGGGCCTATATGGTATGAGCGGAAGTAATAAGGGGGTGTAGGTTTGGAGCCCAATAAGAATAATATAATAATATTAGGTTATTTTATTATTTGTGATAAGAATAGAAGGAGGAAGCAGTAAGAAGAGAAAATAAGGATTGTGAAGAACGTGAAGTTGCTGGAAAAAGTGGAAAACGGCAAGAACAAAGAATTCAACCCGGAAGATTGTAGAGCAACCTTCGATCCAAGGTAAGGGTGGGCTTCTGACTTTATAATTGGGTTCATGATGTTTGATATGTGGGGTTAGAGGATTGTTGTTTTTGTTCTTGAATTGGATGATGTATGATGAAGACTTGATGCATTTGAATGAATAATGACGTTATGATATCGTTTGATCGATGTAGTATTATAGGTTAATGTTAGGTGATGATTTATTATGTTTATAATAAGGTTTGTAGGGCTGTAATATGAATTCCCATAGTGAAAATACAGAGGAAATCGCAGAATTATGCAGGAGGAACCAGGATGTGTCGACCTCAAGTTGGATGAGTCGATACATGGGCGATGTTAGACTCAGGATGAGTCGATGCATGCAGGACTTGCGTCGATGCATGATAAGTACAAGACTCAGGATGAGTCGACACAAAGAGAGGATGTGTCGATACATGAATGTGTGAGACTCAGGATGAGTCGACCGGTGTGATGCATGTGTTGATACATGCTGCGTTTTGAAGTCAGGATGAGTCGATCCATAGGGTTTTGCGTCGACCCATGATGTAAAGGAGAAGTAGGATGAGTCGATCCATGGAGTTTTGTGTCGACCCATACTGACTAATTTTGACAGAATCAGTTTTTAAATTGTTGTAACTTGAGTTGTAGGATGTTGTTTGAGATGTCGTTCGAAGAGTTGATTAGCTAACGCGGTGAACTTTATTCTAGATGATTTAAATGATGATGAAGAGGTGTAATCCTAGTAACCAATCTAAGAATTAGAATTAATTCTCGTGATTGATCGTTATTGCTGGATTTTGGACAGAATGATGAACATGAGGTGTTTAGAGGTTGCTGTTATGAATTATGACAGTAGGATTAGTGACAGCAACGATATAAATTAGCAGAATAACAGGATGGCTTACTGTATTATTAATATACAACTGAGTATTAGTGAGATGTTATTAATAAAGTGGTGTTTGATAATTTATGATGAACAAGTGACGTTTGATAAATAAGTGATTTTTAATAAATTATTTTGAGATGTTATGAGATGCTGTAATTGAGATGTTTATGAGATGTTTATGAGATGTTGTTATTCTGATATGTTTATGAGATGTTGTTGTTCTGAGATGTTTATGAGATGTTGTGCTTTGAGATGATTGAGATGTTGATATTACATTCATGAAGAGTCGTATACATTGCATTTTTGAGATGGAGCTTATGCTCGTTGAGATGGCCTGGATTGGAAAATTTTGAGATGAAGGCTATGCCTTGTTGATGCCTCTATTAATTGGCAGATTTTTGAGATGGGAGTTCTGCTCCAATGGTACCACATGCATTTGCATAGTTTTGAGTCGCATTATATGATTGAATCATGAAATGCATTTGATGTTGATGAATGAATATATATGATGTAATTATTGTTGATTATGAGATGAGAAGTGGTGATATTATTGATCTAATATATTAATTATCATGTGCTTTATTATATTGTTAGATATCTCACCCCTTTTGTTTGAATGTTGCCCCTATGTTGGCAACGTGCAGGTAATCGCGAGTGAAGGCTGTATACCTTCAATAGTTCGAGTCAGTGTCATTGCTCTGATATGTAACACTCGGGGGGATGAACGCTTGCTTCTTTTTGATTGTTGATTTTTAGTTGTTGAACCCTAAATTGTTTATTATTAGATAAGAGATGTTTCAAAGTTGCTGTTTTATTTAAAGATGTCATTGAAGAATTCTGTTGCGTAGTTGTTGAATTATTTTATTAAATATGCTATGTAGATGGTCCATCCGATGTTTGAAAAAGTGTTATATATCCATGATGAATGCAATGAATTTGTTAGAAGAATTTGTGACGTCCTGATTCGTTTGTATGAATGAAATTTTATAACTCTGATTTATTTTGCATAATTTGCTTGGGGTAGAATTGGGGTGTTACACGCACCCCATTGAATTATCCAGCACTGTCAAGTATAAGATCAAAGGTCTTCCTTCAACTGGAGGCATCAGAATAGATGGCTCTTGGAGGTATTCCTTGATCCTTTCGAAAGCGGTCTGACATTCATCATTCCATTTTACCACTTGATCTTTCTTCAGTAGCTTGAAGATCGGCTCACAAGTAGCAGTCAGATGTGAAATGAATCGGGCAATGTAATTCAGACATCCCAAAAAACCTCTAACTTCCTTTTCTGTTCGGGGAGCTGGAATCTCTTGTATGGCTTTTACCTTGGCGTGGTCCACCTAAATACCTTTATCACTGACGACGAAACCCAGCAGCTTACCAGACCTTACCCCGAAGGTGCACTTGTTCGGGTTTAACCTCAGCTTGTACATCTTCAACCTATCGAATAGTTTCTGGAGATGGTCAAGGTGTTCTTCTTCAGTCTGGGACCTTACGATCATGTCATCAACATAAACCTCAATCTCATGGTGAATCATGTCGTGGAACAAAGTGACCATGGCACGCTGATAAGTTGCCCCAACATTCTTCAACCCGAAAGGCATTACCTTGTACCAGAAGGTTCCCCATTGTGTAATGAAAGTTGTCTTCTCCATGTCCTCAGGAGCCATCTTAATTTGATTGCAACCAGAAAAACCATCCATAAAGGAGAAGATCTTATTCTGCGCGATGTTGTCAACCAGAACATCGATATGAGGAAGTGGGAAATCATCCTTTGGGCTCGCCCTATTCAGATCTCTATAGTCCACACACATCCGCACCTTACCATCTTTCTTAGGCACCGGAACGACGTTGGCAACCCACTGCGGGTAAGAAGTGACAGCTAAAAATCCTGCATCAAACTATTTCATGACTTCAGCTTTGATTTTCTCAGACATCTCAGGGCGCATACGGCAAACTTTCTGCTTTACCGGAGGGCAGTCTTCTTTAGTTGGCAGGCGGTGTACCACAATATCAGTATCCAAACTAGGAATATCTTCATAAGACGAAGCGAAGATCTCAACATAGTCGTGTAGCATCTGTATCAACCATTGCTTGACACTGGGCTCCAGATTCGCACCTATCTTGACCTCTTTCGTGTCTTCCTTTGTACCCAAATTCACTGATTCCACTGGCTCTTCATGATGTTGTATGTCCCTCTTCTCCTGTAATAACAGTCTTGCAAGTTCCCCAGGTACTTCACAATCATCCTCACCTTCGTCCTCAGCTTGGTTGATCGGACTTTCGAAGTTATAACTGGCAGTAGAAGAGTTGTTATCAATGGGATCCAGAGTGGATATGGATCTGCATTATGATATGTGAGTGTGTGTAAGACAATAGCTGTTTTTGATAAAGTGCGAGATAGAAAGGAAAAACAAGGAGCGCAAAATTTGTAATGCAAGAAAACTTCCAATGCTTTATTGATGATATATGAAAATGAAAAATAATAAGCCCTCACAAACAAAGCCAAGGTGCCTCGGGCAAGGCACCAGGTCGTAAAGTTTCAAACTGTCTGTTACAAATCTCAAAACAAAAGTCAATTACTGTGTAATAAAAGAAATGGGTATGAAGTCTTTCGTCGTCCAGTTGTTCAAACCACCATTGGCTGTAGGGTATATCCAGCTTTCGATATCTAAATCTTCTTTACCATCTTCAATTGCATTCACTCCTTGATTATTGATATGCAGAGGAGGTCTTCCAATCCGCGTGCATCGAACAACCCTTTGAGCATCTGCAGTAAAGCCCAAACCAAACTTGTCAGTCTTGTGTCTGAAATCAGGGAGCTGGCCCCAATTTACACACCCACCTTTTTCAATTACAGCCCTGGCATCCTTAAGGGAAGCCATCTTCATCGGAGGTTCGTCAATAGCAACTTCAGTCGACGCCAAAGTCTGGGGGACCTCTTCAAAGTTCTGACAAGGGGTTTCGATGAACTCCCTATCCATCTCCACATAGCAAAAGGAATTGAGATGACTCACCATGTACTCCTCCTCACCTTGTACCGTGACGATCTTCCCCTTTACTGGATATTTCAACATCTGATGGAGCATAGAAGTAATTGCCCCAGCCTTATGAATCCAAGGGCGACCAAATAAGCAAGAATATGATGGCTTGATATCCATCACATAGAACGTAGATGCAAAAGTCTGAGAGCCAACTTTAACAGGGACGTCCACTTATCCGTACACCATTCTTTTTGACCCGTCGAAAGCCCTTACCACAATATTTCTCGGCTTCAGAATCAAACCTTCACAGTCCAGATGGTCTAATGCTTTCTTTGGTAAAACATTTAATGAGGACCCGGTATCCACTAGTACATGGGCCATAGTAGTTCCCATGCACTCGATCGAGACGTGCAGAGCATCATTATGATTTCTTCCTTTAGCAGTCAGATTTGCGTCTGAGAAACCCAACCCGTTGTCAGCAGTCAAACTAGCTACACAGTCTTTGAATTGATCGACTGAAGTTTCCTGCGGCACATGCGCAGTTTTGAGGAAAGCAATTAAAGCCTTTGCATGGGCTTCAGAACACAATAATAAGGACAGCATGGAGATTTTTGATGGGGTCTTCCCCAGCTGCTCGACTACGTTGTAGTCGCTCTTCTTGATAATCTTCAGAATTTCCTCTATCTCCTGCTTAGAGGTTTCTACAATGATCTTCTTAGGCGCCTCCGTCCGGGCAGGATCACCTGTGATTTCTTTGCCTCGTGTGCCAGATGGCTCGGCAACAGGGGTGACAACTGGGATAAGAACTGGGATAGTAGCTGATGTACTAGCTGATGGAATGACAATAGGTTTATGAACAGTCGGAGAGGAAATCTCAGGAGAGAAGAGCCTTCCACTTCTGGTGACCTTGCTAGCCCCGACAATATTGCTGATATCAGCATCAACTTCTTCAATCTCTAAGTCTTGCTTAACTCCATGGTAATACACATCAGCCCCATAGTGCCAAGGGACAGCCTTATCCGAAGTGTATGGGATAGGACCAGGGATAGTAATGATTAATGGAGCGATTCTTGGAACGGGTGTAATCCTAACAGGATTTCTCGAGGAAGCCTTGGAAAGATTGGCGGAAATGGTTATAATGGCAACATCTTGAATTGGAACCAACGGAATCATAGTCTTCTCGAACAGGATCTCTTTGTTATCCATCAGGCGCTGAACACTTGATTTTAATAAGCGGCAACCAGCAGGCAGAATTGAACACATGTGGCAACCTTTGCCACAGCCCGGAAATAAACTGGCCAACAATAGATTCTTCTTAACTGTCATCAATAGATTAGAAATTTCTTCCACGAAGGTCACAAATAAATCATCATCCACAACATTTACTCTATGACCATGCTTGGGCATGGGAGCAGTTATGACATTGGGCTTCTCTGGAGCGTCAAACTCAATCTCTTTAGCTTCGATCAAGTCTTGCACCTTATTCTTCAAGGCCCAACAGTTGTTTGTATCATGACCTGGGCCATCAGAGTGATAGGCGCAGCGGGCATTCAGGTTATATAGCGAAGATGTGGTGTTGGGATTCTTCGGGGCTTCCTTCAGAGTTACCAGGTTGGTCTTCAATAACTGTGGTACAATTTGAGCCAAGGTCATATTGCGCCGAGTGAACTATCTTTATGGTCTCTCCACCCTTTCTTGATTGTTGCATTGTGGAGTAACTGTAGGTCTTGATATTACCACCGCATTCACTACTTGACGGTGTTCAGGTCTGCTTTGCCTCCTCGAGCCATAGACTGCACTAGCTTCTTTCTTACTAGTGAAAGGTTTCTTTACTGCACTTGATAATGTATCCTTCTGTATCTTACCACTTCTGATATCAGCTTCTACTCTCTCCCCAGTCCAAATCAATTCAGTAAATCCAGATGACGAATTGCCGATCAGATGATTGAAAAATGGACCAGACAACGTTCCTAGAAACATGTTAACCAACTCCCTGTCAGACAAAGGGGGTTGGACTCTTCCATCCAAATCTCTCCACTTCTGAGCATAGTCCTTAAAACCTTCACTTGCACCCATAGACATACCCTGGATCTGAGTACGAGCAGGAGCAAGGTAGGTGTTATATTGATACTTCCTGTAGAAAGCAGTAGCAAGTTCCTCCCAGTTTCGGACATTAGCTCCTTCCAATTGATAAAACCATTCAAGCTGAGTCCCTGACAGACTATGTTGAAAGAAATGCACCCACAAATTTCTATCAGCAGTGTAAGGTTGGATTTTTCTGACGTATGAGCGGAGATGGAGTTTTAGACAGGATACTCTATCATACTTGGCGAAAACTGGAGCTTTGAACTTATGAGGGATCACCACCCCAGATGCCAGTCCCAAATCTTCGAAATCCAAACCAGGGATCTTCTGAATCTCCATAGCGCTCAGACGGTCTTCAAGTTGTTTGTACCTATCCTCAGCAGGAGGATACTATTCCTCATCATAATCTGTATCATTATCGGAAACTGCAGGACTGGGGCCCTTTTCTTCTTCTTGGTCCTCCCCTCCCTTGGATGAAAAGGACAGATCAGCCTGTTGTTTCAACCTATCTCCAAACCTTTTACCCATACTCAGAAGAACAACCTTCTTCTTCTTCTTCTTCTTCTATTTCTCTTTCAGAATGAGAGCTTTCAAGTCCTCTTGTCCTTTAGCCAAGCTTAAGAAAAGCTCTTGGAATTGGGCATTTTGTGCCTGAAGATCTTTGATAGCTTGATCGGAAGACATAACTGCTGAAATAAACATCGAAGAAGATGAGAAACCTGTAATGGTACCTGTAATGGTGTGCATGATAATGGGATACGTATGTAATGATTTCAAAGACCTTGGGAGATTTAAATTTGAAAACCAAAAAATAAACAAACTTTATTAGATTAAACTTGTAAAAAGGTTCAACAATGCCTTTAAGGCGTTACAAAGAAATAAATGAAAAACGCATCTAAACTAGAAAAAGCAAAATCAGAAATCCCATGGACGTTTCCCCTTTGTGCTGACGTAGTCATTGATCATCCTTTCATTCTCAAGTTATATGGTGAGCTTCAAGATCTTCCTTTCTTGCTCATGGTACTTCTCCCAGTAGGTATCCCTCTCCTCTTTCAGTTGAATCCAAGACCTCTTCAATGCCCCAAGATCAGTTGGCATGTAGGGATAAAGGACTGTATAAGGAATGCCCTCTTCATTGGTGGGATCCACAATCACTGGCAACACAGCTTCATAAGGCATCCCAAGCTTCTGAGCACGAGCTCAGACCCATTGGAGATAAGGCTGCATAGGGAGGGAAGTCCTTGGTCCTAGCTCTTGAGGGTCTGATCTGTTCACCATGCCCCAAGCTCGTATAAAGCTCCGGTGATGCTCATCAACGTCTTCCTTATAGTTAAATGCAATATCTGTAAGAAGTAGCTCATGAGGGTCGTCTCTTCGAGCACGACCGAATTCTCACAAAGCTAAACAAGGATTATAGGTTATTCCCCCTCTAATTCCAAGCAATGGGACATTAGGGTACCCCCCACATCGATCAATGACAGCAATGTTTTCCATAGCCTTAGAACTCCAAAGAATGTCTTTATGTGCAAGGGACATTATCCTGTAAGACCATCCTAAGCCTTCCTCATTCTTCAATACGGACTTGGGAAGGTGTGAAATAAACCACCTCTCCAGCAAAGGCATGCAACACATGAGAGTCCCTCTTCTTTGGACAGTACGAGTATAGAGGGCATACAAGATATCACCCAGAAGAGTAGGTACAGGATTGCGAGACAAGAAGATCTTAACCGCATTCACATCCACAAAAGAATCCGGATTCGGGAAGAGAATCAAACCGTAGATAAGGAGAGCCAAGATGTCTTCGAAAGCCTGAAAGTCCAAACTGTCCCAGAATAGTTGAGCTTGATCTATCAAAAACATGGCTACGAAACCTTCAACCCCGCTTCGTGTCTCCCAGTTGGATACCACATCAACCCTTTTTAGATGCAGAGCTGAAGCAATGTCTTCTAGTCTAGGAGTTTCTTCCAAACCTATGAAGGGCATTTGCTCAAGGATGGATATGCCCAGTAAGTGAGAAAACTCTTCCAAAGTGGGAACTAGCTGATAGTCCGGGAAGGTGAAACAATGATGCACAGGATCAAAGAACTGGAAAAGCACACTTATCATCTGCTCATCAAACTTTGAGGTAACCAAGCTAAGGAGATGACCATGTATCCTAATGAATGAAGAAGTATCAGAAACTCTCGAGGCTAAATCTTTAAGTTGAGCAGGTATTTGCACAAAGTTAACTCAGATGGTGTTTCTGCGCATGGAAGCCATAATCTGTAAAATGGAACAAAGATAAATCCCCTCGGTCTTTGAAATGGTTAGTATAATGAAGTATGCATGCTATGTTATGATGCATGATGTCATGAGAAAACAAACAACAGGTATAGCAGATAACAAACATGGTAAAGGCAAACAAGTCACACAAAAGCCCTTAAGTTTAAGGCTTGCATGTGGTCTAGGTATTACCCTCTTGAAGTTTAGTTGGTTTCAACCTGTCCTAGCAATAGTAACCGGGTTCTAGAGGTTCTCAATATCACTTACCATCCTCCATCGGTCATGGTTTCATCTCACGCAATCTTTTCTTGCAGTCGTAACCATCTCGAGAGTATGGTCTCAATGAGTGTAGTATCGAGTATCAACCAGTTCTCAGCTTTACACCGAGTCCGGCTATCTCACTACTTCCAAATGGCCAAGTTGGTCAATTATAGGTTCTAAGGTCAGTTGATGCTTAACGACATACATAGAAGCCCTGTATTCTCCTTGTTTCTCCACAAGGGATACATGTACCAACCAATGTGCCATATCAATGTAGCTACTGCTTCAACCATATCGGTCTACGCCGTACAGTTCCCTTACAGTTTATTGCTACTTACCTAAAAGGTGTTCCCTAGGTCCGGGTTAGGATCTATAGTAACTCCCAATACAAAACCCTCAAAAAGTAAAGCAATCAAATCAAACAAGAGAAGCAATTTATGATGAACTAATCCTAAGGTATACCCCACTTATAATTCCCCAACAGAGTCGCCAGTTCTGTGATACGGTGGCTGAACCGGACTGTTTGGGAAAATGCTGGTTTGCATTTTACGTTTGTGTTTTCAAAATGTCGCGGTAAGCAAGAGTCGCCATCGACTTTTATTTTATCCAATCAGGAAAAGGAAAAAGAACAGAAAAAACCATTTTCGAGATGTTTCTGAGTATGGGGGGTAGATTATAGAAAGGGAAGGTATTAGCACCCTTTCTATCCATGGTTTTCCATGGGCTCTTAGGTACTTGCTCATCATTTTAAAAATTGCTTCTGTGTTTGTGTGTTTTGAAAAGTTTTTGTTTTACTTTGTTTTAACCCTTGTATTAGTCTTCAAGAGTGTTACGAAGTGTTTTTTGAAAACTTTGTTTGAAGAGAGTGTAAGTGTGGAAAAGTTTATTTTGAGCAAGTACCTATTAGCGTCTACCTACTCGAAAAAAGATCGTTTCTATTCTTGTTTCCTTTAGACAGCGCTATCCCACTATTGATGAGTAGGTAGCACCGTCACTGGAGTTTGTAAGGGTCAATTCAAAAGGGACGTACGATCACTAAATCAATGTTAGGACATCTTATTAATAACCCTAGTGTCTTAAGATCATATTCGAGGCAACATTTTCGAGGCAACCTTTCCGAGGCAACATTTCCGAGGCAACATTTTCGAACGAGACATTTGATCTTTGTTTAGACAAGAGGGTGACCACTAAAACACCCTATACTTAATGATAGTTTATTGAAGGCAACGGAAGTGGGAGTATACCCTAGAAGTGCGCATGTGCGGGTGATTTGATTTCAAGTTATTATCTTTGCACATTTAGGGTTTGCTAACCATTTTAAATTAACAAACAGTCTTGTCATGCAATCCTGTTATCATACATCTAACAGTTAATATTTTGCGAGAAATAAAATGCGAGAAATAAAACTACACTATTACAAGGCTTCGGCGAGGGGGATTAATTACATAGCCAAAAACCCGTAAAACGATAAATAAAAGAAAAAAATCCTAATTAAACTATTACATACCATGAGCAGTTACATTAATATTTGCAAAAAAATAAACGCCCGCGATGAATCGAGAACGAGAGAATTAGGGTTTTGGCCCCGTCTAAACCTAGTTGAAAGAAAAATCGTATTTTTGTGTTTTTGATTAGTATGAAAAAAAATAAGGTTTTAATTGAATATATACAAACCTAATTACTAATTAATTTTAAATTAAGAAAAGTAATTAATTTTGACCTTTTTTTTGTATTTTTACTTAATTGAGAAAAGAAATAAAAATTAAATCAAGACCAAACCTAATTTCCTAATTGATTTTAACTTATTTACAAAAGTTAGAATTACCCTAAGATATAAATTAAACTAATATTAAGTTAATTTTGACAAAATAAATTTAAAAAAAACCTAAATTCTAATTTGATGAAATTGATTTTATGATTTTTTTTTATAAAAAAAGAATTTAATTTGTGATTAGAAAATAATTAAATAAAAGAATTTAAATAAAAGGAAAAGAAATGAGCCTGGTTTAGTAGCAATGGAGGGGGTGTCAATAGCATTTTCTGGGCCCAATAGGCCTTGGTCCGTTTTGACCTTTCATGATCCTATGCATTGGCAGGACTCCCGCCCATGATAGGCCCTCATGTGAGAAGCCTTGGATTTGGCTTGCTATGGATCCAATGGTTGACAGCTGATGACTCATGGTGGTCTACTTGTATGTACATGCGCCTGATTATGCAAGAAAAAACATTATGAAATAATATGGGGACCTGGGGATCGAACCCAGGACCTTTGGCTTTTCCAAGTGCCTGATGACCAACTGGGCTAGCGCGTTTTCTTATACATGGAATAACAAATAATGATTATATTGGAAAAACAAAATAATGGATTATAAAAACGCGGGCAGTTTGAATAGGCGAATAACTGCCTGCCACGCAACCCTTCTTCTTCCTTTCTCCGTTGGAAAAAGTCCAGAACTTTTACCTACGATTTTCTGGGTGTAGGTACATGCCTGTGATCTTCCAAAAACCTATGCACGCATGATAAATCAATTCCAGTGGTACCAATTAACTCGTTGCAACCTCACGAGCATCATGGTACCACTTTCCATGGCCAATTGTTCCTGCAAGCAAAACCCCTAAAAACGAAACCTAAACTCTAATCATAGCAACTCTATGTATGGTTAACAGAAACGCAATTGAGTATTATCATTAGCTTGCAAATGTTTCAAGGATTCAGAATATATCCATAAAATATGCTAACAATGCTATATTTATGAGATACGATTTCAAAAAATCATAGAGGTCGTGGGGTACTTACAGCGCGTATCTGGGCACGAAAATGCTTGCTAATGATTGGGATAAAGTCCTTGGATTCCCAGCAGAAGAATGGTATACTTGGAATGGCTTGAAGAGGCCTGGAATTGAGAAATCAGATTGCACCTTTTCTTGATTTTTTTGAAAGTTGTTCTTCTCTTTTCACGCCTCTAATCCCCTTTCTTTTGGTCTGCCAATGTTCTATATGTACCCTAGAATGGATTAGGGTTGCAATTTGGTTTCAAATCTTTCTCAATTAAGATGATTGAATCATGATTTGATTCTTATGCAAATCTTTCTAAATCAAGTCAAATCCAATCTTTTGTGTCCTAATGAAGCTTGCACGATTTGATTCTTTTCCCAGCTGTATAAGAGACCTAAACATGCACAAAATCTCAAGCTTTGATTAGTTTTGATATTTTCATGATTTTATTTTGATTTAAATTAATTTAGTTGAAATAAAAATCAAAATAAATGACAAAAATAAAATAAAGATAAGTGGGAAGGATCATGGGTCATGGATCATGTTACAAACTCAATTCAAGCACAAAAGGTTGGGCCCATTTGACAAAAATTGCAATTTGAGACATATTTGACTTTTGGCAATTTTGCAAAAAAGGTCAACTTTTCCAATGCATAACTCCTTCCATTTTGACCCTAGAGATGTGTTCTTGGACTTTTTAGAAATCTTGAGATGTCCTCTAAGCAATAATTTTGGTCTCATCTCAATTGAGTCTTCCATGTTCATGTATGAAGCTTTGACAAAAAAGGTGTTTTTGTTGACTTTTCAAAATGACCTATAATGTCCAAATCTATATCTTCTTGTGAGTGCATATTTTGAACTTGGGATATGAAGATGGATTGTAGGGAATTAAATCCTCTTAAAAATGAGATTTGGATGGGTCATTTTTTATAAAGTATGAGAAAGTTATGCTTGGTCAAAGTTGAGTTGACTTTTCCTACAAAACCCTAATTTAGCAACTTTTGGGTTTTGATGAATTGTGAGCAATCCTTAAGGAACCATGATCAACCCTTGATCAAATGGTAAATAATACTTAAAAATGAGGATGTTGACCAAAAATCTTGAAGTTTGACTGTATGTGGGCCACAATTGACTTTTGCCCTAGCACAGTCGATTATCAGGCCTTTGAGCAATTGACTGAGTAAACTTCCTCTGCAAGGCTTGAAACTTGACACGGATGATCTTGAGAACATATTAGGACAATGGTGAGACTTTGGGACCCTTTGGACTCAAGTGTCTTGATGCAACATGAAACCCCAATTTGAGGTAGACTGCCTTAGGAGAGAGTTTGTCTGGTCAACCCTTGGACTTCCTTAAGCAATTTGAGGACCTCACTTGAAATGTATTGAGAAATATGGGAGGGAAAATTTTGGGGTACAACACCCTATTATTTCAAGACTTAAAGATGTTTTGAGATATAACATGAATTAATCAACATGAAGGAATACTTCCCTGATTTAATTACCATCAAGAGTCTGACTAGCTGTGCATAAATCTTCATCTCAGATTCTAGCTTGCTATTATAACATGGTGAGGTGTATGCACTATGTTAACTTGGTGTACCATCAGAGTCTGATTAGAATTTCCAAAATCTTCATCTAAAATTATGGCTTGATATCAGAACATAATGATGTATCAGATTGAAGTTTGGTGAAGTCTTAGAGCATGTTTGTGAAAAACCAAAGCTAGATTATCAAGTAACATAACTTAATAAATCTTGTCACTCCATCAGAGTATAGTTGAATTTACTTTGAAAAAAGGTATGATAACGCATAACTTATGAGTATTTAGATTTTGAATCTCCTTCAGATCTTCAAAACTTGCCTGTTAATAAAAAACCAATGAACATTCTCAATGTTCCCGAGTCATACAATGTTAGAGGCAATAGTATTGGAACCAAGTTTGGGAACAAATTCTGAGATAAGATATATCAAAATCATCTATTTCTCCCGCTTTATCAGAAATCAAAAAAATTTAAAGAGACAAAGTAAATTCCATTAATCAAAGAACAAGATACAAAATGTTTTAGAAACAAAAGAAAACACTTAAGTTCTAAAAATAAAAGGTAAAAAAAATGGTCTAGGGGTTTGGTGGTGGAGGAGGAAGCCTTGATATGATGTCCTTCAACAAGTTGGCGAGGGCAGAGTGCTCTTGAATATGCTATTCTTGCTTGTATAGATGATGTAGGATGATGAAATTAGTCTTCTTCAACTCTTCCAAAGTATCCTTCAGCCCAGATGGCATCTCTACAACAGTAGTAGTCTTCAACAACAGTTCTTCTTTTGCAATGACTACTTCAGGAGAAGGAAAGCAACGAAGGATAAAAGGAGGTGCCTTAGAATCAAGTATAGCCTTATGCTTCTTTCTTGCTTCCTGGTTACAGAAGACTAGAATGATGTTGGAGTTAACTATCATCTACCTTCTGAAACCAAACCAGATAGCATTGGTCTGTTCATAATCCATGTTGTAAGAAGTACTTTCTACAGCATTAGCCGAGTGTGTCTAAAACATTATGTTCAAAATGATATAGTAACTCATCTAGAGGGTTTAAACAAACATCATTGAAAAATAAAAATGTATTAAAAGGGGTGGAGTATGGTTCAAAAGTTATATCTATAATGGTGAAGAATACAACAAGGTTGAAGAACTTTATTTAGGAGGGATGGGTGGAGAGAACGTTGAAGCATCAAAATAAAAATCTTCTGATTCATGCTAAGGAACATTCGAGTCATATAACTCAGAGTGATAGTTTGAGACTAGACCTTCTTCAGAATCATATGAGATCACATAAACTTGATCTGAGCTAGAAGAGGTTTCGACTTCAAGTTGTCTCAAAAACTCGGGAGTTTGGTTTAAGAAGGAAAGAGTGGGTTCAAATATGGTAGAAATGATCGTTTTAAGCTCAACGGGTTGAGAAGAGAAATATGGTGAGGGTTAAGAAAAGGGTATGAGAGTAGATGAGATTATATCATTCTGACAAGGTACTATGAGCAAACCTTGCTTGAAGAACCATCACCATCTTTAAAAGAAATATTTCTTTTCTTTTAAAAAGGTGGAACCTTTCGGTAAGAACGTTAGCATAACCACAAGTCTCACATTATCATAACTACTTATGATAACATGAGCAGGGAGGAAATCTGGGTCGTCTTGGATTAACTTTATAACAACTTGAGGAGACACACTGGGTGATTCCTTTTTATCCAAGCTTTCCTCCAAATATGAGAGTATGAAAATTGGAGAGTCAGTAGAATTAATTAAGTAACCTTCTTCCATAAGAGTTGGATTGAAAGTTGCTTCTGATTCATGAACTCATGGAGGGTTGATAACATAAGATATCAAGGACATGGACTGCTGACTCCTGCCATCAAAAGGTCTTCCAAGGCGAGGTTCCAGAACATCTAGCATATTTTGATGAAGTAGAAAATCCACCAGAGGGCTTTCGAAAAGAAAGATTGAGATAAGTCTCCCTAGAGGTATCCACTTCTTGATATTTGAGGAGTCAATTCTAGAATTTCTGATAGTATCCCTTAAATACTTACACTGTATTGCAGGAAGATATATCTTGGTTCTAGAAGAAAGATACTACAACATGAACTTCTCATCATTGTTGATGCTATCAAGAGAATTAGTTAAGGGTCTTTGACGAATGCCACCTAGAATAATGTTAGCCCAAACTCGAAGTATGAGATGAAGATCTTTGACATATTTAGAGTTCTTCTTCTTCAAAAGATCATTGAAGCAACCAATTTCTATGTTTTCCTACTGATACTCCCATCATCCATATTGTTGCATTTTTTTACCTTTTCTATCATGATTTAGTAACTGGGAAATGGATTCATCAGTGATGAAAAAATTCATACCTAACATACATGATGAGATTTCCTTTCAAGATTCCTGAGCCATAATCCAAATCTTATTCACTAGTTCAAAGAGCACCGGTCCGTTAAGAAGATCAAGAAATGTCCTCCAGCCTTAAAAACCCAAATCATCACTAAGATCATATCCAGTTGAATAATAAACCGATAGATGATGTGTCAGCCATTTTAATTACTCTAAGAGGGACGTCTTGTTTATTTATAGAATGCTTAAATTAATTAATTGATTATAAAAAATGTTTGATTTGTTCAAGGTTAGTGGATATAAATAGACTTGAATTTAATCGGGAGAAATCTAACAATTATGTAACAACTTAATTATATTTCCTAAAGAAAGAAATTAAATATTCTTAGCATTTTTGTATTTAATTATTTTTAAATATTAACCTTTTATTATTTTTAGTATTTATATTTTAAACCTCCCATATAAAAGGATAAATCTATCACCTTGCTAGACCAAATGTACACACAATCACCTTATTAAGAATAAAATTATGGACTAAGTCAAAATATAAAACGGACCGAGCCTAAGTAATAGAGAAATTAGATGTAGCTCATAATTTCTTTTAAAAATTAAAATAATTTTCGTTTTAAATTTTATAAAAGATAACGAAAATTACTAGAATATTAAGAGATAAGAAGAGAGTCATTAAGGTCAAAAATTGAGGGTTACAATCAAAACTGAAACTTAAATACCTTACCATAATAAACAATATTATTAAGTTATAAATTAAAAAATTAAAAACTATAATAACTTGATATAATATCTATAAGTGCACAACAAATATACAAACAAAACTCACAATTGTCATTTGAATGTAAATAATAAATAACATAAATAAAAGTAATAGCATTCTTTCTTTTAAAACAATCAAAAACAAAAGGGAAAGCAGATCCACTGGTTTTTTCAAAAAAACAATATATATAATGAACCTAAAAGCAGATACAAATCGTGATAAAAAAAACATACCGATGGAGGATGAAAAGGGTGGAAGCGCGGTGGCAGTTTGGATGACAGAGGCGGAGGGAGTCGTGTATGTGGAGATAACTTATAGAGGTTGTTTTGTTTCTCTTGCAAACACAAAAACATTACAAACAAAAGGAAAAATAATGACAATGGTATTATTGAATTGTTTACTGCATGTTAGTGAATTGTGAATTACATGTGTTATAACAGTTATTTTGTTTTGAAAAGGTCATGGATATGGTGATATGATATTGAAAGTTTGTGAGTTTTGTGATTGTTTTTATAGGTTTATGATGTTGTAAGAAAAACATGATAAGGATGTTGATCTGGAAAAAAAAACTATGAATATCACACAACGATTTTGTTGTTTAAAAGAGAGTAAGCATATTATTGGCTTTTGCTTAAGTAAAAATGAAAATTGGTAAATGCACTTGTATTTATAAAATAATGGTGAGAAATTGTTAGGATATGTGGTTCATGAATACCAGTGAGAAAATATATAAGTGACAAATTATTTAAAAATTATTGCATAAATTTCTACTGAAAGTATAGTTTTTCAAATATACTCATCAGAACAAGCATCATGTGGTTTAAAAAGCAAAATTAAAAATAAGAAAATGATGAAATTGAAATAACAGGGAGGCTGGCCTCATCTGAAATCATTGGAAAAAAACCCAAGTAGAAACTTTGAGAAGAAATTGCAAAAATATTTTGTAACTGTGAAATTGTTGATTGTGTGTGTGCAATTGCAAAATTGTGGATCAACTTTTAGGACAAATAAGATTCCTATTTATAGACTTGAATTAGGTTAGAAAAAATTTAGAGACCAAGTTATCCAAAATGTAAGAAAAGCCCTAACCCGATTTCCAAAAAAGGAAATAAAATTAGTAACAAAAAGAAATAGAAAAAATGTTAAAAAGTGCACCATAAGAGAATTGAACCTGCAACCTCATTTTTGCAAGCTTCATTCTTAACCAACTATGATATGTTACTTATTCGAAATAAAGAGCCAATTGAAAATACATGAATACGAGCAAGTAGTTGTTATTTAAAAATACAAATAATTTTAAATAAATTATATTTTTAACTAGACTTGAGAACGAATATTTATAAAACCCCAACATATTAATGTAATTAAACCAAAGGAATTTTAAAACCCAAGTTCAAAAGTAAATTTGAAGGTAGCACTAAGGGCGGACAAATTTGGGGTATGACAGTCTCCCCTATTTAATTATGTTTCGATTGAATGGTGCGAGAATGCACAGGTCTCGCACATTCGTACCGGAGGGTTATTAAATAATGCAAGACCCCAAAATTTGGACCCAAGATTTATTTTAAACAAGGATATGCTGATATAGAATGCCTCAGAACCCAAAGAAATACGCAAGGATGATGATGTATCATCCTACCAGAGTTTGGATAAAGAAATAGGCAAAGATAATGATGTATCATCCTACTAGAGTTTGAATAGAGAGATATTATTGAAGAGTAAGTTTGACTTAGATATAATGACACAAATAACTCCCCAATATCTAGAAAAGAGATCGTAGTTTTTTGTGTATTTACCATGACCTAGGAGGTAAACAACACAAGTTGAAAGATTATAAGGATGCGCTGTACAACGTTCCCATGGGTATGAAGAGTAGAGATATATGATGATGCATTATCTTACCAGTGCTTGAACCAAAGTTTTGATTAGAACTTAGACACGATGTCGCGGATAACTCGTCAATATCTAAGAGATTGTAGATTCTTTTGAATATTTACAAAAATACAAGTTTTTAAAAAGTTGACTTACTAATGCTTGGAGACTAATATAGTAAGTGTTGATTTGATTTGATTTTGTCTATTCATCGCAACATAGGGGATGAATAAAAAAAAGTCTGATAACACATTGCTTCCTGGAGACTAATGCAATGGATTATGCAGACTTATTCACATATCTACTGCAACCTAGGGGATAGATATTTGAAAAGCTTCCTAACAACATTGTTGTATGGAGACTGACACAATGCGTTATATTTCCGACTTCGTCATGTTTACTACAAGCTAGGGAGTAAAAAATCGGAGGATGAATTCATTATTCATTGCAACCTAGGGAATGAATAATATGAACCAGCCATTCACACATCTACCACAACCTAGGGGGTAGATGATTAAAAAAGCTTGATAACAAAATCACTGCATAGAGACTAATGCGATGAGTTATATCACAGATTTCCCACATAGTTGCATGGAGATTGACACAATGGGGTATATCACAGATTTCACACATTGTTGCATGGAGCCTGATGCAATGAGCTATATCGCGAATTTCACACATTGCTGCATGGAGACTAACACAATGGGTTATATTGTAGAGGAGGAACATGTGTATTTATCACAACCTAGGGGATAAATAAAATACAGTTTGATAATACATTACTGTATGGAGACTAATACAATGGATTACGCAAATTTATACGCATATCTATCGTAACCTATGGGAAAGATAATTGAAAAAAGCTTGAGAACTACATCGTTGCACAAAGACTGAGGAAATGAGTTTTACCACAAATTTCACACATCACTGCATGGAAACTGACGCAATGAGTTATATCATAGAAAAAGCTTGATAATAACATTGTTGCATGGAGACCGATGCAATGAGTTATATCACCGATTTATTACATTCCTGCATGGAGACTGACACAATGGGTTATATCGCAGAGGAGGAACCACATCATTGCATGGAGACTGACACAATAGGTTATATCACAGATTTCACAAATTGTTACATGGAGTCTGACGCAATGAGCTATATCGCAGATTTCACACATTGTTGCATGAAGATTGACGCAATGAGTTATATCGCAGGAAAAACTATTTTTGATGATCAAATATTAGATAAATAGATTCAAGATGTGAACTGGTTTTTTTAACGGTTGTGTCTGTTCTCAACCAAGGTAATTGTTTAGCAAAAAAATGCTAGGTTTGAAGATTGAAATCGAAGTTTTGCTGATGATGTTGGTTGTGTTTGTTCTCAACCAAGGCTATCAACATAAGGAAATAAACCCCAAAATTCAGTGATGATGTCGGTTGTGTCTGTTCTCAACCAAGACTATCACCATAAAGAAATAAATCCCAGAATTTCGCAAATGAAGCTGGTTGTGTCTGTTCTCAACCAAGGCTTGATCAATATGATAACCAAATGAAATTGAATGTTTTGAGAGGTTCAAACTTGGAAAGTTTGAACTTGATAATTGCAAGTGTAATTCCTAGAGACTGGTGATGATTAGGCCTTGGATATGAATCGTATGTAAGTTGCCTAGTGAAATTTTGATAGCGGTACATTTGACAGTTGTGTTCGTTCTCAACCGAGGTAGCTATAGTGATATAAAAATGAATGGATATTGTAAAGCTTGGATTTGAATTTTGAGTTCGTCTTAGCTGATACTCATGCCTAGATATTTTTCGCAGTTTTCATGGGCATATATGATTGAATGTAATGTATGTATGTATCTTTGATATGTTTATGCTTGATGCATGCATGATACATAATATGTATGCTTAACATGATAATATTATGAATTGAAATGATACGATGATTGATAAATGAAATGCCCATTTTATTTGAACTGCGGAATCAGTGCCTAAGGCAGGCTACCAGCTGAGAACTGGTGATGAGGATTTAGCTTCCAAACAAAAATTGGAACGCTGCTAGATGATAAATAGATTTTTGGAATGATGCACCAGACATGAACTAGGATTTAAACCAATGTTAGTGGGGATATCGGAATATTATCAACTTGGGAAGGTTAGACAGACAGCCAGGTCGCTAATATTTGTAGGGTCACCAGAAGACGTTGATCGGGTGTTTGGAAAGCATGAGTCTGCTCACGACTTTTACATAAGGATGCTTATGTATGGACAAAGAAATGAGGTTATGTGAGGCTGCTCACACCTTAATTTGACGAAGAGCGCTTGTATCATAGACTCACTGAGAGGGATAGTTAGAGAGATGTTAGAGATTGTAATAGTGACTCCCCTAGAAATTGACTCTAGATTTTTACGGGGTCCTAAGTCTCGGTCTATGATATGTCATGTATGCATGCAGATGCATGCGTTAATACATATAATTACTGACCAATGCATGTAACAGGTGACTTGGATACGCGTCAATGGATGTTGAAATTTTGATGTGCCAATGAGAATTGGGCTCTTTGTTAGATCCATGCTGTCAGAAGTCATCAGTTGGATGAGATGATAAGCATAACTTGATTCCGTGTCGAAGTAACCTAATGAATGCATGGAAATGATTTATGCAGACTCGTGTTCTTTTGATTGATGCCCTTATGATAGGTCATGGATGGTTAAAGCATAGAGGTTTGCCTATGCAACAAGGTTTCTTGTCACATGATTGTTGAATGTTATGATACCATGATTTCCTGATACTCAGTTTGAACTTGAAGATTACTGATGTAGGAGAAAGATTCACTAGAGATTATGAAAGCACACAGAGAGCTTGCCCCTATGTGGAATATGTTGGATTTTGGAGGAGATTCTCATGGATATGAGCTTGGAAATAGTTTGATCATAATATGAACGACCCCACTATCTCGAACTATGCCCCTGATTAAAAGACTCTTGAAATTTTTTGGCTTTGATGAACCATTTTGAATCAACTCCTTTTGATCGAGCCTCACTGTGGTTTTCCCAGCAATCAAATTTTGAAAGATGTGCCCCTCAATCTCCAGGATCTGGAGGAAGTACCCTCAGAAATAACTTAGACCTCACCATGAACTTGACATAGATTGCCCAAGTATTCGAAGCTTGAAAAGTTTGTACTTGAAGTTGCTTGAAGGGGAATTTGGACCCTACATGCAGTAGGATGAACTTGGTATGTACTGCCCGAACATTTGAATCATGGAAGGTTGCCCCTGATTGTCAAGGCCTTGAGAGGTTTGTTAAAACGAGGAAATCGAGTCATACACTATTGTGATATGACTTGATTAAGGAATTCTCCTTTGAAAGGTATGCCCCTGATTTAATAGTGCTTTGAAACTTGATCCAAGTTGATTGAATCTCGGAATGATCACCCCTTGTCAATAGTATCTTCATGTGATATACCCCTATGATTATTAGTCTTTCCTATGATTATAGGACTCTCCCTTAGATGCTTTTCCCCCTGAAATGGATCGCTTTTGATTAAACCAATTTTTTTGAGATCTCCTTGATGCTAAATATTGATTCATAGATAAAATTATACATTTTGAAAAAGTAATTCCGTTTGATGCACATGCAAGTTTTGAAATCGAAGTTTGAATAGAAATGGATGATTAGAGATGGAGATTCGAAGAAGTGGTTAGTAATAATTTTAACAAACACAGGAGTCAGTTTAATGCAAATATTGCCGAGTATGCTTTCATAGTTAACCATGCTTCAACTAGGACTTTTGAAGGTTGTAACATGGCCATGGTTCATAGTTTAAGAAACAAAAGATATAAGTCTAAAAAAAAAAATTATCCTGCCCCATTATCCTTGATATTCTCCAGTCCTAATTTTAATTAATGGAACAAATGTGTTAATCTCCAAGAGAAATTTTGTATTCGCGTAGATGATGAGAAGCGTAGATAAAGATCCAAGCACCGGTGAAAAGCATTGATAAGATTCCGGCATTGATAAGATCCCTTGATGATTTTTGAGGTGGCAGTCACAAGATTGTTCTTCAATTTTGTTTTCAATCCCTTATTTTTGCATGGACCGATTCTTTTGAATTTTTCGGTCCATTGGGATGCCCTACCTTTTGCCTAAGTCAAGTTGTTTTTATTTATTTTTACTTGACTTAGCGGGCTTTATTATTTTTTTTATTTTGAATTTATTTTTGCTTTTCCATTTTGACACTTGCGACTGTCGTGATGATTGTTGTAAGCCTCGTCTTCATAGTTTCCTCGATCTTGATTGATGTACTGAGGAAGAAGACGTCGTGGTCTTTGTCTTTGTTGATTCCTCAATCTTGAATGATGAATGCAAGGAAAAGGTTGCGTTTTGATCCTTTACTTAGATCATTTCCTTAATGATGTATCAAGGAAAGAGATATGCTTGAACCTTTTGTTTAGATAAATCACTTCTCTTGAAAATAGAATGCGCCATTGAATTAATTGAAAGACTACCCTGCCCCTGGTTAAGTTTAAGGTGTTTTTTTTGAAAAATAGAACAAAAAATCCAACTCCTGGCTTCAGGGGGTTGACTATGAATTAAATCCTTATTTCTCCATTTGTTTAGGAATTGAAATAATGCCTTACATCGTCAGCTTGGTCTTACCATTGAAAGCATAAATTAGCAAATTTTAGTTATTTAAGTTACATCATTTTCCCTCAAAGTTTGTTAAAGAAAATCTAAAAATGGAAAAGAAGAGTGGAAATGGAAAGTCGTTGATTATTTATGGAAAGTAATGAAAGATGAAGAGTGAAATGAATGAATTAATTTCAAAAATATGCATGATTATTTTATTAGAATTACAGATCCAAAGATACAAATTTACACCAAATGAAACTTAGCAACTAGAAAATTACAATTTGTAACTGATAAAGCCTAATGACCCTATGAAAGAACTCCTTTGTTGATCCACATGACTTCAGAAGATGCTTCTTAGTTTTTGGACTTGTCAAAGTATGGGGATTACCCTTGACTTATCTTCATGCATACCAATTTGTTGATAGGGAAATGGGAGAATCACCAATGAAAGTTGAAACTAAGGCGTCACATAGGCTTGTATAGTGAAGGGCTTCCTCCTCTCCACAATAACATTTGTAGGACCAAGCTCCTTTGAATCTCCAATGTTTGACCTTTCCTTCACCAATCTAAGATTTTCTTGAAATGCTTGAACTTAGTTATTGAGCATCAGGAAATTTGTTAGCTGGATTGATAGCGACCAAGGACAAAGGTGGAAATGCATGACATGCAAATGTATGAATGTACGAAAATGCATGGGTATGCAAAATTATTTTTTTGGCTTTTGGGTATGCAAAAACAGTTTCATAGATATGCAATGCGAGTCAAACATAGTATGAGGGTAGATGTAGGGATACCCTATATAGGTTTAATGGTAGATATGTAAATGATGATATCCTACACTGACTCAGATTGAGGCAGACATGAAATCCTTAAGGATGTAGATAACGATAGACAAATATATGGTGATATTCTACATTGTCTCAGAGATTGAGACAGACAGGAATTTCTTTAGGATTATGGCCTAATGAAAGACGACGAGAAATCCCTACAAGCTAGGGATTATAACATAGAAGGAAGCCTTATGGGCTAAAGATAATAGTGGAAGAAAAGATAACCCTTGTGGGTTTAGGGATTGTAGTGGGATTTGTGAGAGGTATCCTTAGTTGGTAGGTTCCTAGTATTGGCATACAAATATTCTACCCTCCCCATAAGGTGTTTTCCTTAAGGGTATCATGAATAACACTAGAGGGAATGGCACATGAGCCTCCCTTAAGTGGAGGAGCCTCTTCGCAGACCAAAACTTTCGTCTCTAGGTCATGGAAGGTCTCATCATGAGATTTTAGTTTGAAGGTTGTACAAAGAGTCATTGGTGTCATTCCAAAGTCCTACTTCCCAAGAGGATGTCTCTTGAGACGTATTTCTTTAGTGGAATTCCACCGACTCTAGGTGAAATCGTCACATAAACTCATAGGGCTAATATATCCCCTTGGCTAAAAGACGAACCTTCTTTCTAAGGGTTTTTGAAAATATTTTTTGCAAAATTTAAATCCCACCGCAGATATAACAATATGATAAAAATAAAAATATATAAATAAATGAATAAATAAATATTTAAATAAACAAATATAAAAACCCAAAAAATAAGAAAAATCCTAAAACCAAAAGACAGTGCTTCTAAACCTAGCATTGAGTCCCCAGCAGAGTCGCCAACTGTTGTAACTAGTTTTAAAATAAGAGTCACCATCCTTAATTTTATCCTAAGGATGGGAATATAAAGGTTAACCCTAAAAAGTCAGAGATTCTAAGCATTTTGACTCGGTTTTAGACGAAGGAGAGGTGTTAGGCACCCCCTCATCTACCTTGTTCACAAGGATACTAGGTTTAGAAATAATCTTTTAAGAAATAGGGTTTTAATGTTTATTAGGGGAACTCGCCACGATTTTAGTCATATGCCTACGTATTCTCTTATGAGGAATCAAAGTCTCAATTCGTAGTTCGCAGTTTGTTGGTGTTTTTTATAGGATTGTGTAGAATTGCTTTCGAATTATCCTTGAACCTTGTCTGGGTTGTGAGTTGAGTGAGTGTAGACGTGGTTCGTAGTTAATTTTGAAAGTAATTCTCCTTAATCCTTTTTTGAAAATAATCTTGAGTTTTTTATTATGTTAGTTGAAAATTGATTTGAATGTTGGTTAGCTATCTTAAGACGTAGAGCGGGAGTCTGACATAGCCTTCTCATCACGTGATTAGATATTGGCCACGTGTCACTCGCGGATGATAAATTTGGTGAGTTGCGTGGATTTTAATTATTTTGTTTTCGAATAATAAACTGGTAGACAATGTGTCAACTGTTTTAATTACTCGAAGATGGACATCCTGTTTATTTATAGAATATTTGAATTAATTAATTGATTATAAAAAATATTTGATTTGTTCAAGGTTAATTGATATAAACAGACTTGAATTTAATCGGGAGAAATATATCAATTATGTACCAACTTAATTATATTTCCTAAAGAAAGAAATTAAATATTCTTAGCATTTTTGTATTTAATTATTTTTTAAAATTAATCTTTTATTATTTTTATCATTTATATTTTATATCTCACATATAAAAGGATAAATTTATCACCTTGCTAGACCAAATGTACACACAATCACCTTATTAAGAATAAAATTATCGAGCCTAAATAATGGATAAATTAGATGTAGCCCATAATTTCTTTTAAAAATTAAAGTCATTTTTGTTTTAAATTTTATAAAAGATAACAAAAATTACTAGAATATTAGGAGATAGGAAGAGAGTCATTAAGGTCAAAATTGAGAGTTACAATCAAAACTGAAACTTAATAATATTATTAAATTATAAATTAAAAAAAAATTAAAAATTATAATTACTTGATATAATATCTATAAATACACAACAAATGTATAAACAAAACTCACCGTTGTCATTTGAATATAAATAATAAATAACATCAATAAAAATAATATCATTCCTTCTTTTAAAACAATCAAAAACAAAAGTGAAAGCATAGCCACTTGTTTTTTCAGGAAAAAAAGTATATCATGAACCTAAAAGCATACACAAATCGTGATAAAAAAATATACTGACAGAGGATGAAAAGGGTGGAAGCGTGGTGGCGGTTTGGATGATAGAAGTGGAGGGTGTCGTGTATGTGGAGATAACTTATGGAGTTTGTTCTGTTTCTCTTGCAAACACAAAAACATCACAAACAAAAGGAAAATAATGACAATGGTATTATTGATCTGTTTACTGCGTGTTAGTGAATTGTGAATTACATGTGCTGTAACAGTTATTTTGTTTTGAAAAGGTGATGGATATGGTGATATGATATTGACAGTTTGTGAGTTTTGTGATTTGTTTTTATAGGTTTATGATGTTGTAAGAAAAACATGATAAAGATGTTGATTTGGAAAAAAACTACAAATATTACACAACGATTTTGTTGCTTAAAAGAGAATAAGCATATTATTGGCTTTTGTTTAAATAAAAATGAAAATTGGTAACTTCACTTGTATTTATAAAGTAATGGTGAGAAATTATTAGGATATGCGGTTCATGAATATCAGTGAGAAAATATATAAGTGAGAAATTGGTTAAAAATTATTGCATAAATTTCTATAGAAAATAAACATTTTCAAATATACCCATCAGAACAAGCATCATGTGGTTTAAAAATCCAAATTTAAAATTAGAAAACCATAAAATTGAAATAACAGGGTGAGTGGCCTCATATGAAATCATTGGGGAAAAAACCCAAGTAGAAACTTTGAGAAGAAATTGCAAACTATTTTGTAACTGTGAAATTGTTGATTGTGTGTGTGTAATTGCAAAATTATGGATCAATTTTTAGGACAAATAAGAGTCCTATTTATAGACTTGAATTAAATTAGAAAAAATTTAGAGACTAAGTTATTCAAAATGTATGAAAAGCCTAAGCCCGATTTCCAAAAAAAGGAAAGAAAATTAGTATCAAAAAGAAATAATTTTTTTTATAAAAAATGCACCATAAGAGATTCAAACCCACAACATCAAATTTGAAAGCTTCATTCTTAACCAACTGTGCTATGTTACTTATTCAAAATAAAGAGCCAATTGAAAATATATGAAGACGAGCAAGTAGTTGTTATTTAAAAATACAAGTAATTTGAAATAAATTATTATATTTTTAACTGAACTTGAGAACGAATATTTATAAAACCCAACATATTAATGTAATTAAACCAAAAGAATTTTAAAACCCAAGTTCTAAAATAAATTTGACAGTAGCACTAAGGGCAGACAAATTTGGGGTATGACACCTATGTGTGTTCTTCTTTCACCTACATCTAATTTCTTGACAAACACCTTGTAAGCTAGAGTGTTTGTGAGATTCCTTGGCACTATTCATCATGTCCATCCTTAATAATTTTCTATTTTTGTAGACCTTCATCTCTAAAGATTTTGTGTTGAGAGAGACTAGTGGTACATTAGGGCATCTAACATTTTTGTGTGAAGTTTGTTGATAGCAACAAAAGCAAGTATCATTTCTTGATTGCAGTTTGGTTTTTATTGGTATCTATCAAGAAGAGAGTTTCACTATACTCTATGGAAGACTTTGGCGAAGCCTAGTACAAATTTTTCGTATGAAATAGTTGCAAGATATCAAACTTTGGTGAGATTGTGGAAATGCTGGTCACAGACAAAGTTGAGAGTTGTCCAATCAATGCTTAGTTATGGTCATCACTCGAACAAGAAATCAGTGGGATCAGGTGGATTTCCACATACGAATACTTTGAGCATAATTATTGTGGATAGCAAGGTTATTAGATTAAGATTTTTGGGGATCTTGTTTTTGTTAGAAATTTAAGTGTACGCATCAACAGAGGGGATTATCATGTGATAGTTCGTTGTAACTAAATTGTTTGTATTAAACTTATCAAAATAGTGGAAGATCGTGATTATTTTTCGATGGTTTTTAACACTGTAGAAGAGTGGAGTAAGCAAAGCGAGGACGAATGTCGAACCACTATATCTCTTTGTGTATATTTTCCTTCTTTTCTTACCTCTTTTAATTTTCGAGCATTCGTTAATATTGCTTTAGTGCATTATTGCATCGTTTGTATGTCATTTAGGTTAGATTGTGCTTATAGAGATTTTATGTGTAAGCTTAGGTCTATGATGCATCACTCTTATTGGATCATCATAAATCCAATTACGTTTTGAAGGAACATCTATGTAAAGTGTTTTTTAAATCACTTGTTTAAAACGGCTTCGGTTGTCTTGTAATTGACTTACATTAGAGACAGTCAAGTCCTTAGTGATATCTTGTAATATTTTACTTGGTTTATTTTATTGAGATGCTTCTAAGTTCTCTTAGTGTTGTGTTTTGCTATCACGTTTTTTAAAATCTCTGATTCCGCTTATGGAATCTAAAATGTGTTTGAAATTGTCTTTTAGGAGATAGGTCTATTCAATCCCCTTTCTAGTTCTCTTTATGTTCATATTCTCACACAACACTTATTTCCTTCTTTTGAATCTTTCCATTCTCTAGTTTTTTCCATCTGCGAGAACTTGGATGAGAAATCAATATACCTGTCAAAATTATCTTAAAAGCAGGAGATAAATTTTTTTTAAACGCAGGAAGTATGGTTGACGATAGCTTGCGAGTGATCCATGGGCGACTGTGTGTGATGGTGAACAAAGTTTTCACGCCAGCATCATGTCTTTCTGTGGTTAATTTTTAATTTTTAAGAAATTCATCTTCATGTATAGCTTATTTTGGTCATTTGATTCATTCAATAGAACAAATCACTACAAAGTCACGGTGCCTTTTCCACTACAAAGTCACACACTTCTAATTCCATTTTGTGAAGTGTGATTGATAACTCTTTAACATATACTAATCTTTTTGGTTCATTAAATTTGTCTCATCATCTCATTATTCTCTATGTTTGTGGTATGTGCTCAAAATTAATGGTTCGTGATTACAGATGTTTGTGAGTTGGTTCTAACAATAGTTTGTTAATGAGTTATTATGTTTTGCAGTGTACAATATTTTCTAACACTATTAAATCATATATGTGTAGATATAAGACCTTTTGTCCCCACGCACCAAAAAGCTAGCATAGTGACAAGAAGTTTAATAGCACAATTTGCATTGCAGATGGGTTTGTATATAAAATAAACATATTATCATAGTAGACAAGCCAAGTCCATTAAGAACCCAAATAGAACACTATGTGTATATATAGTACTAGTGCATGGTCCCCTAAACCAAATGGTTGGCACCTCATGTGCTTGGTTTTCCTATTACGTAAGACCTAATGTTTTGATTTTTCTATTTTATTTCTCTTTGATCTTTGAACATTGGGAAGAGTGAAAACTAAAATGCTAATTTGTATTTTATGTGAAACACTTTTGGATATATGGTCAAACTATGCTTGATCGAGAAGTTTTGTTCATTTTGGATGCTTTTTTTTATAAGCTTTGAGTTGTTTTTATTTTTGAGTTACATGTTTCCTACTTCACCTTGCTAAATGGGAACGGTAAATGATCTTACAGAACATTATAAACACACACTACAACAAAAATAACTTTTTTGGCAACAACGCAAAACCGCGTTCTAAAGTATAATAATTGTATCTGTTATACTCTCATTTTTCTCATAAGATTCTCCTATTATATCATATCAACTCGATCATAACAAGTTCATATTAGGGTTGATTCTTTCTCTTTATCTATCTCATATCTTTAAGTTTGCTCTTGAGGAATCTCCAACCACCTTAGTTGTGTATTTTGTATATGTGTTGTTGACTAATTTCTAATCAAAATACAAAAAAATATTTGTCTTTGTCTTTTTATATTTGTGTTTTGTAGGTATCAAGTCAAAGCATCTGACAAATAAAGTTTTCCGGTATTATTTCCCTAAAATCTCTATTTGCAAAGAAAATTAAAAAATTTCATTTTTTTCATTATACAATTGATTGCTCTTAGAGTGCAATCGATTGCACAAAGTACATTTTGCGCAATATTTGAAAAAAACACGGATGTAATCGATTGCTCCCAGAGTGCAATCGATTGCGCAGAGTGAAATTTTGAAAAAAAATCAGCAATTTCAAACTTGTTATTTTTTGCCTCCAATTTTTCTTCATTTTTTGAAAGATATATCATTAATTTAAATTTTGCCTCCAAGAATCAATTTCCAAACCTAATTTCATTTCTCAAACCAAACTCCAAACCACCACTAATCCGAAGCCTAAACTCTATAAATAAAGCTCTCATTTCATTCAAATCTCAAGCTTTTGATAGCCAAATTCACCTTGCTAAAAAATCTCTCAATTCCCTCCATCTACCAAATTCACTCAAAGCTCAATTTTCAAAAAAAAAGTTAGTAAGCTTTGCATTGAAGCTTACTAATCATTTAGCTAAACCTTCATCCAAACACTTTCTCTTTATCAATTCTCTACATCCAAGCTTGGGAAATTGATCCTCGGGGTTGAATTGAAGCAAATTCTTGAAGTTGTTTTTGATAATTCTCTAGATCTACCTTTGGTAAGTTGGATCTTCATCTTTCACAATGTGATCCCTTGTTGATCTTTGGATTTGATTCATTGAGCATTGTTTTGTGATTTCATTGGTGTTATTTTCTCATAATTCGATGGAATTTTCGTGCTCAATTAAATCCATGATCATAAGGTGTTTGATGGAAAGTTTGAACAAGAATTTGGCCTTTTGAAATGCTGATTTGTTGTTTTGCACAGGGTGCAATCGATTGCTCCCAGAGTGCAATCGATTGTCACAAAATGATTTTACGTATTTTTTGAAAAAAACACTGATGCAATCGATTGCTCTCAGAGTGCAATCGATTGTAACAAAACAAAAATGTATTTTCTGCCTTGTTTTGGGGCTGTCTTGATTCATCTCTCTTTTTTTACTCACTCCTTTTGATTGTTGATTTGGATTACAACTTTAAATGTCCAATTTCTCTTTAAATTCAATGGACTTTGGGTGTAGATGAAGTTGGATAAATGTTAATTAATTCAAATCTACCTAAGAGTGAATTATTTAATTCATTTTTTGTGCTTTGGATTAATGATATGTTTAGTACTTTAATCCATCGAGATGAGTGATTGAATTTAAAGATGAAAGAAATTTAAGGTAGTGATCCAAATTAGCTTATCATTCCCCTCCCTCTTCATCTTATCCACCTTTCTTATTGTACTACATGTTAAAGGAGGATGGTATCTATTTTATTTATCCAAACATGAAGTGCATAGATTGCTATTGATCGGTCTCAAAATAGGTGCGACTTCTAAATAAGTCCACATACGATTGCTTAATATAGCGCTAAATTTTGTCACAATTTAAGAAAATGATCACTCGTGGCCCAAACCTATGTTTGCAAGCCCAAGTATGTTAATTTTAACCCTTTGATCCAATAACCTTGAGATTTAATATTAGGAGGCTTTGATTCTACAAATCCTCCAATGGATCTTCATCAGTTTTGGTCAACGCGGATCATGTAAACATCATTGATCATTTAAATGTTGCCTTGAGGATTATTAAATGGATGATATACTTGAAAAATAGAAAATGCAACTTGTTGTTGAGAGGCTTTGGTTCTACCAATCCTCTAATGAGTTCCAAATTCAAGTTTCAAGATGGTCATCCAACTAACCATTAACTTCTAATTGAATTTATTTTATGCTTTTATTTTTGTGCTTTTACTTTATGTACCATTTACTTTAGCATTAACATTTCATGCTATTTTCATCTTTTCTCACTTGAGCGTTTTCTTTTATGTCATTTTTATTTTGCTCATTTGAGTTTTTCTTTTCCTTTTAAAGATACTTAATAATAGACATGAACCATAAAAAAAATTTAATGATACTTGGACTATCTGGTTACTATCCTTGGCATTATGGAGTATTGGACTTCTTGGACTTAGGATTAGAGACCTTGATCATATGTTGGAGACCTTGTGACCTTAATTGATATTTTGTTTAGAGTTCTTGGGGTTTACCTCAAGACATTGGGTTGTTTTTTTGTTTTGTGTGCAGGTTATTGTGATTATATACTTTGTCTATAATCTGGAATTCATCTGTATACAACTGTTACTTTGCCCAATTTTTGTGGAGACTTGATACATTTGAAGTTTGGTCTTTTCAAGAGGTTTAGTATCCTTGCTTGGTTTCCAATCCAAAGAATGAGAATTCTATCTTGACTCATAATGCCAAGTGTTGGCTTCTTGTTGGTTAGCTGGTTCTTCTCCCTAGTTTTTACCTTATGCTTTAGGATAGTCCCTTCATCTCCTCCCATCTTATTTAATTTCAAAAATCTCCCCCCTCCTTTTGAAAACCCTTATTGTTTCTAAACTTGAACCACTTTCATAATAAACTTGGACTTAGGTCCATGCATTTTTAAAACATTTTCATAAAAAACTTTAATCAACTTAATAATACCTTGACATTTTTGTGAAAAGACTAAAAGTCAATCAATCTCATTCAAACCATTTTGCCACTTTGGAATTTTACCTTTAAAAATTTTCTCAAAAAGATTAGACTCGTGTCAACCCTTGTAGTGATACAAACAACTATACTTCTATGATATGTAGTGAAGAGAGATATTTTCCACTTGGGTGTTGAGTGAGGCATTGTTGAATTTAAAATCTAAGCCATATCCTCCACTTTGAGATGATGCAAATTCTCCTTTCTCATGATTGTGGGTAGTAAGTATGTTTTCCACACAGGCAATGATGATGATGTCTTATCTCATAAAATTAACCAACACACTTGTATTTTAAATTTTTTTAAGAGGAACTACGTGTACCCTGATTCTCTATTGCACGGAAGGTGTTACGTAGGCACTAAAGGTTCGCAACTGCGCCAGGTGCTAAAATTATAAAAAATATTTCTTTTCTCACCTCCGCCATCTATTTTTATACAACATTTTATAGCAAAAATATATAGATTTTACAAAGAGGTTCCTGCGGAGTACCGTAGATGTTTAGGGTGGTAATACCTTCCCTTTGTATAACCAACCCCTTACCTTGAATCTTTCCCTCGTGTTTTGGGTTATTTTCTCTTTTCCCATTCCTTTAGAAACAATAAAGCACGGTGGTGATTTTTATTTTGATCTGTATAAGTCTAGTCAACCCAATGGCTTATTCTTAAACATTTCTACCACTACAGAAAAAATGGCGACTTTACTAGGGACATATTGACCTCTTGTCGGTCCATCCCTAAGTGGGTTAAACCTATCTTTGTTTATATTTGTATATGTGCTATTGTTGTTTATATGTTATATGTTGTATATATGTTTTTCTGGATTTTCCTTGTTTTTAGGGTGCTTAGGGATTACTCATGAGTCCTATACCCAGATTTGGGAAAACTTAAGATAGGGCGGGAGGTATAGTCATGTTAACTTTGAGGGAGTAATCCCAAATAAGGAGACATGAGATCCCCCACTCAGTGGAGGCCTCCTTTGACTATAGTGTCGTTTACCGAGTAATTAGGAAGACTTGCTGCTTTCGACCTGGGAGCCTGTTGAAACTGAGGACCGTAGAATACCTAACCCATCTTGGCATTTTAGGTGTAGTACGGAAGCTATGACGGAGTAATCCGGAAATAGTTGTCACACGATACTACACTCAGACGGGTTTTTTTTGAGAATATTACTAATTACCGAGTTAATCAGGAAGTTGGTAATATCCGAAGGAAGGATGTATACTCTGGGAACCTCTAGAACCTTGTTCAGAAGGTGATAACTTTTAGACCAATACCTTATGGGTAGTACCTTCGACCTCATGCTCGTGACGTTGAACCTATGAACCCTATGTTTGTGATCTTGTGTGTGATTGTTTCATCATGCATCCATGCACTCATAAGCATCTATTGAAGAAATTTTATTTCAAGGGACTTAAAAGTTGACCAGTTGTGAATATCTCAGGTACTTTTTGACTATGGGTTCTAGAAAAAGAAAGACCGGAAAAAAAATGTTTCAAAGATCCCAAAATAGATGAGTTGATGAGTCTGATTCCCGAGATTGAGTATTATGCAGATTTTCGAAGGAAGTATGGGTCCATCATTTCTCTCATGAAACTTAGGATGAAGGAGGGTATTCTCTCGACCTTGGTCCAGTTCTATGATCCGATGTATCGATGCTTTACTTTCCCTAACTATTAGTTGATTCCTACACTAGAGGGGTATTCTTATCTGCTGGGTTTACCTATTATCGATCATATTCCTTTTACTGGTTTGTAGGGTGAGCCAAAACCACATGAGATTGCTGCTTTGATCCATCTGGGGAAGTCTGGGGTTGAAGCCCACATGACTACCAAAGGAGGGATTAGAGGATTACCAGCTAAGTTCTTATTGGAGAAAGCTTGCTACTTTGCTAGGATGAAGAGTATGGTCGCTTATGAGGCCATTTTTGCTCTACTTGCTTACGGGTTGTTCTTATTTCCTAATGTGGACAAATTTGTTGACATTAATGCCATCAGGATCTTCATGATTGGAAACCCAATTCCTACACTATTGGTTAATGCTTATTACTCTATCCATCTTCAGGATTCTTATCATGGGGTATGATCATCTGTTGCACGCCTCTCTTGTATCGGTGGTTTACTTCTCATTTGTCTCAGTCTGATGCTTTCTAGGATGTCAGGAAGGAACCCCATTGGGCTCCTAAGATCATGGTACTTACTCACTCAGATATTGTTTGGTATCATCAGGCTTACCATTATGTAGAGATTATCGAGAGTTGTGGTAGTTTCCCCAATGTATATATTCTCGATACAAAGGGAGGAATTAACTACAACCTTGTTCTTGCACGACGACCGCTTGGTTATCCGATGAGGGATAAACCAAATAGTATTCATTTGAGTAGTTTCTTCCTGAAAAAGGGAGAATACCATAAGGAAGCTAGGGAGCATATTGTGAAGGCCTGACATCACATTCATAGGAAGAGTAGGAAGGACTTGGGACCTAGGAGGGTTGTTGCTTTGGAGCCTTATCTTCAGTGGGTACAAGCGAGATCTATTTAGTTGAAGATGCCATATTCTCGGGAAAAACCTATGCCTGATTTGTTTGTGAAGACCACTCCTACCTTATTGGATGATGTGGGAGAGCTACAACTCGCTTTAGTAAGGATGCAACAGGAAAAGGAAGCTTGGAAGAATAAGTGTCAAACTCTAGAGATTTCCTATAGAACAGACTTGAAGGAGAAAGACGACTTGATTGAGATCCTTGAGAGTCGGGCTATAGTGGCGATGGAGAGGTAAGGGGATTTATTTTCCCCTAAGCCTCAGTCAGATGCTAGTTTCTCACTTCCTAATTCAGGTGATTGGAAGGAGGTTGACATCAGATATGCGGAAGAAAACCAGAGGTTGAAGGCTCATATTGCCAGACTTACAGGGAAGCGTAAGCGTATAGATTGATCTCCATCAGCTTTACTTATTAGGGTTTTAGACTTTACTTTCATCGTGTACTTGGGATTATTGAAACTTGTAATCTAGTTTGAAGATTATAATAAAGTTTTTTCAATATTTCAAATGTGTTATTACTTTGATATCTGCAATGTTGTCTATAAATCTTTAAGTCCATTGAAATATTAATAATAAAATAAATCATGTGCATTGCATATCATGCATCATATTGTACATACTTCTTGCATCTTTTGTGCATATCCAGGTGTCTTATTGAGCTTCTTTACTTCGTTCAGCAAGTTGTCTCACCAGTATAATACCCGAGCTAATTTCAAAAGAAAGATGGACAACCTAGAACAAGAGAATCGTGAGCTGCGCGAGGAAGTTTCTTCTCTGAAGGCCGGTATGGCCAATCTCACTGCTCTGATAAAATCTTTGGTGGCTGCTCAAAATCAGCCACCGATTACTCAATCTCAACAGACAATGGTTACTACTGAAGCTCCGACTATTCCTGTGTCTGCTATTCCAGTTGGTGTTCAGAATTGCATGCCTCAAGGTTATCCATGGGGAATTCCATAGAACTTTGTGCCTGAAGGTTTCAATCTTGGTCCTTAAGTTACTCTAATTGTTCAGACTATTGTTACTTCCGCACCTCTTGTGGTGCATGTTACTCCTGTTACACCTCCTTCGGTGAATTTTGTTCCATTTGTTAATGACAAAGCTTATCATCCTTCTCTTCCACCAAGTGAAGGATTGGGTCTCTATGATTGAATGAATGATTTTCAAGATCAGTTTGACAAGATGCAGAGGGAGATGAAGGCCCTCAGAGGAAAGTAATTGTTCGGGTAGAATGTGAATGATTTGTGCTTGGTCCCAAATGTGAAAATACTTGAAAAGTTTAAAGTTCCGGAATTCGAGAAGTACAAGGGAAATACTTGTCCTCGTGCTCATCTTGTGATATAAGTAAGAAGAATGTCTACCCACACTGATGATCAGCGTCTGCTGATTCACTTCTTTCAGGATAGTTTGACTAGTGCTGCATTGAAGTGGTACATGAGTTTGGACGGTGCCAATATTCATACTTTCAACGACTTGGGCGAAGCATTTATTAGACAGTACAAGTATAATATGGACATGGCGCCTGACCGTGATCAACTCAGGTCCATGGTCCAAAAAGACAGGGAATCATTTAAGGAATATGCACAGAGATGGCGTGAGGTAGCCGCCCAGGTGATTCCTCCAATGGAAGAAAAGGAGATGACAAAGATTTTCCTGAAGATTCAGGGTGCTTTCTGTTGTACCCCAATTTTTGACCTAAGATCCCATTTTTATTTTTTGCATTTTTACAAAAAGTCAAGGTCACTAAATACAGTTGGTTTTAACCTCTCACCTTTGAGCATTGATTATGCAGAAATTGTCAAGTGTTTTGAACATTTTTTGCCTATGTATCACTAACTTCTAATCAAGCACGAAATGTGTGTTTTTGTTTCTTTGATTTCATGTGCTGACAGGTCTCCTTCGAATGCAACTTGGGCATGTCATTCATTTTGAACTTAAATCCTACTTCGAATGCAAGTTTAGGCCTATTTCGATTTGGACAAGTAGCTTCATGCAAGCCTGCTTCGATTTGGACAAATTTGCTGCCTGCAAGCCTACTTCGATCTGGACAAGTTTACTGCCTGCAAACATGTTTCGATTGGGAAACATTACTTCTTTCGATCCACAGCCTTCGATTAGGCAACATTTCTTCTTTCGATCCACAACCTTCGATTGGGCAATATGTTTGTTTCGATTCACAAGCTTCGATGGGCAATACAATCTCCCTTCAGTCACAAGCTTCGACTTGGAAATACAGTCTCCTTCGATTCACAAGTTGGATCACTGTACTGCCATGCAACAAACACTACTGAGCCTGCTACAACAGTCCTGCACCAACCGGCCACTAAACTCCAAAATACTGAAAAGCCTGCTACAACAGTCCTGTACTTGCCCAAAAAGGAGTGCACAAGAGCTGCATTGAAGAAAGGATCGAAACAGCATTCCCAAACTGTTCAAACATTATTTTGTTTTCCCCCCAAAACCATTTCAAAACTTCAGCAAATCCGCCTATAAATACAAGGCTTCACAACATGAAAAAGGAGGACTTTTGGGCCAGACGAACCTCTCCTAAAGTTTCTCAAACACTGTAGAAATCTGCAAAAATTCTCAAACAACAAAAACTCTCAAAAATTCATAAACACTTTAGAAAACCTTCAGAAAAATTCTCAAAAAACACCAAGTTTTCTCAAACACAAAAATCTCTCAAGTCCTTTCAATACTTGTGAGAACAAACCCAGAATCCACACACTTCAGTCTCCTTCGATTCTGAAGAACAACCACACTGCAGTCCCCTTCGAATCAAAGAAGCATCACGCTTGCTTGTCCTTTTCCTTCAAGTCCAGCGCTCCAAGCACAGCCTGTGACCCCTCTTTCGAATCCAACATCCAGGGCCACCACTCAAGGTCCCTCAACACACGTTCCATCCTGAAGCAAGGTAAGTCACTCTTACCCTTGAACTTTTCGTTTCATGGCATGAGATGTAAATAATACTTTTGTTCGTTTCAAGCATGTACATATTGTTCCTTTCGTTTCCACATTTTTAACATACCTTTCAGAATTACCTCTTTCGTTTTGCTTTCTGTTCTAGCTTTAATTATTAAACTGTTTTACTAGCATGGCCTCAGGCCATGTTGTCATTTAATATTTAAAATGAAAGAAACAGGATACGGGAATAGGAAACGAAGCTTCTGGCTTCTACCATCTTTCTCCAGGTCAAACGAAAGAGACAACCAGGAGGCAAACCATGTCCAATCGAAAGACATTCCCTCACTGCTCTCAACCTCCAGTCGAAGAAGGCAATAAGGCAGAATCAAAAGACTTCGCCATACACTGACTTCCAGGCCAATCGAAGGACAAAACCTCACTGGTGCGAACTCCCAGTCGAAGGATACAACTTGCTGCTGCCTTTGCCAGATCAAAAGACAGGACTTCGCCTCTGCCAGCTTCCAATCGAAGTATATGACCTGACTGCTGCCAAAGCCCAGTCGAAGGACAGGACTTCGCCACTGCCAAAGTCCCAGTCGAAAGACATGACTTCACTGCTGCCATCCCCAATCGAAAGAGGTCAACAAAATGCCAGTCGAAGTGTGCCTTTGCCAGATCGAAAGACAGGACTTTGCCTCTTCCAGCTTCCAATCGAAGTATATGAACTGACTGCTGCCAAAGCCCAGTCGAAGGACAGGACTTCGCCACTGCCAAAGTCCCAATCAAAAGACATGACTTCACTGTTGCCAGCCCCAATCGAAAGAGGCCAACAAAATGCCAGTCGAAGTGTGCTCCTGCCAGAATCGAAAGACACTCCTTTTCTTACTTTTATCTTATTTTTTCCTTCATATTTTTTATGCTTTTGATATGTTTGAAATAGCGTACGTTTTTATCTTTCTGCATTTTATTTACTTTGTACAAATGCTAGTAATTAGGCAAGATAAAATCAACAAATAAACAAACCAAAAATCCAAAAAACATTATTTAATCCTTACTTGAACATACTTTAAAAAAATGCAAAAACACTCAACAAATCAAAACTCCCCCCAAGGGCATGTTATCCCCGTTCTACCGCGATACCGGCCGTGCCTATTGCTAGAATGCGAGCGTTAATGTCACCCACTAAAAACACAAACAAATCAACTTTTTTCTAGAGTAACTACGGTGTTTTGATTCCTTCATTGGATACGTAGGCAAAGGGTCGCGAAACCCTCACGAACGCAATAATAAAAACTCATTTTTCCCCTTAAACAAACATATTTGTAGATACATACACCCTTGTATATAACAAACAATTTTAACCAAAAAACAGATATTTCAAAAGGTTCCTGCGGAGTACCGCAGATGCATTGGGTGCTAATACCTTCCCATTGCATAACCAACCCCCGAACTCTTGATCTCTTTTCAAAATGCATTGTATCTTCATTACTTTTAAATATGACTTTACATTGCATGTTTTTAGGGTTTTATTTCGCTCTTTTCCCTTTTCCCTTGGAAATAATAAAGCACGGTGGCGACTCTTGCTTTTGTGAGTCAAGTTAATTAATAGCTTGATCTTCAATTTTCACCGCTACAGAATTGGCGACTCTGTTGGGGAAAGATTGACCTCTTGCTGGTCCATCCCTAAGTGGGTTAAGCCTAGTTTGTTTTATCTATTTTATCATTATTTGATTGTTTGATTATATGTATATATTGTGATTATTTGGGTGTTGATAATTTTTATAAAGGACAAGTCCTATACCCGGACTAAGTTACACTTACGAATAGGACGGGCGGTATAGTCATGTTAACTTTGAGGGAGTAATCCCGAAGAAGGAGGCATGAGATCCCCCACTCAGTGGAAGGCCCTTTTGAACGTAATATTTGTTTACTGTGTAATCGGGAAGACATTATTATTTTTGACCTGGGAGCCAAAGAAGCTGAGAACCGTAGAACCCTTAACCCATCTTGGCCTTTTAGGTGTAGCGCGGAGATTATAACGGAGTAATCCGGAAGTAATTGTCACGCGATGTTACACTCAGATGAGTTTCTCTTGAGAATATTGCTGATTATTGTGTAATCAAGACGTTGGTAATATCCGAAGGAGGAATGTAGACTCCTGGAACTCTTAGAACCTTGTCTTGCAGGTGTGATTAAACTGTTAGTACATACCTTAGGGATGTTCCTTACCTTGACTCCATGCTCGTGATGTTGAACCTTTCAACTTTATTTGTGACCTTGCTTGTGGTTGTTGCATAGCCATGCATTCATGCATCCATAAAACCCTTTTCACTTGATTTTCAAGGAATTTGGAGGTATTTCTTTGTAAACATCATAAACATCACAAGTTTCGTCAAGCTCAATGGATCTTGGGTGATGATAGGGTGAAAACCCTAATCCACCAAAATGGATGATTGATCTTGATGATAACTTAATCAATGCTTTGATCCAATTTAGAATTCATCTTCTATCTTCATACTTTGATGTTTACAACTTAATATCTTGAGTTCCTTGAAAGTCAAATAAAAACTCTCTTTTGCATATCATGCATCATTCTACATTTTTGGTTTCACTTTCAAAGGTCTTTTTCAAGTCTTATTTTTTCTTTTGGTCTGACCAGTGCAACACTGACGCTAAGAGAACAATGGAGAATATCAAGCAAGAGATTTCTGAACTCCGCAGAGAGGTGACTAATTTGAAAGCGGGTATGGATCACTCAACTGTTTTGGTTGAAATTTTGGTTGCTGCCCAAGTCAATCCTTCTAAGAAGGAGGAAGCGATGATAAAAGTATTCACTGATTGTCATTCAAGGACGTTGGTTTTGAAGTTCAAATCAAGCACGTGCCGAAGAGTAAACACGATTGATGGTCACTTTGAGTTTTGAAGGATGTTTTCGGTGATTCAAGTCCAGATGGAAAGCCTTCCCAGATCATTAACTTATTTCTGCTTTTTGCAATTTTTCTTGTTTATTAAAACATTGTTTGCATGAAAGAACTTGTTTACATCTGAATGATTATCTTAATACAATGAGTATGTTTGTCTTGAAGAAATTCATTTGTCTCACTCATATTTGTTTTCAAATTTCTTTTTGCATTATGATACCAACTTGTTGCCCATTCTCTTGCCTAGGCAGAGATTGAAGGGAGGATGATGATCTAAAAAACAAAATCTCTGATTGCATGCTTTTGGATAAAATCTTGCTGACAATGTACAAGCATTGTTTCAAATCCCTAAACACCGGAGATATAAGGAATATAATCCCTTGCTAACCCCTTTTGAGCCTTGAAGTAGGAGTTTCTTTTATATACGAAAAAACCCTCAAATTTTAACCTGGGGCAGGGTAGTTTTTAGTTAATCCGACTGAGTGTTCAAAATTCATAAGGAAGATATTTCTGAAGAGAAACTATGAGGGACATCCTTCATGTATAATGAAGCTAGAGGATGTGGAACCACAATGTTAACCCTCATTCATCAAGAAACGAGGCAATCACAATCCTCTCAACAAGCAAATACAATCTAATGTCACACATTTTGTTCAAAAATCAAAAATCAAGAAAAAAAAAGAAAAGCCTGCTAAGTCAAAAACTTGAAAACGTGTGGCTTAGGCAAAAAAAATTAAGGCATCCCGCTGGACTATCAATTCAAAAGAATTAGTTCAGGAAAAAGTTAGGGAAAATAAAAATTACAAAGAAAGGACTACAAATAAAAGTCCTCAGCAAAGAACAAATTGGTGACTACAAACACGAAGACACGAGGGTGGTTTCTACTCCGAAAGCCTCGTCGTTTCCTTAACCGTCACAAAATCCTTTTGAGAGATGAACACTCATGTTGAATTAACTGAACATAGGATTGGAGAATATCATGAAGGGGGTGGGCACCTATAAATTTTGAGCCTTAAAAAATCTTTTTTCTAAAAACCATAAACCAGGCCACGTTACAACCTTCAAAAGTCCTAATTGAAGCGAGGTTATTTGGAAAGCATACTTCAATGAGATAGTGTTCCTGACTCCCATGAATGTGTTCTAAATAGTTATGTTGGTATCATATGTTTTTCCTACACAAAAATTAATGATGCTCTAACTCGCAAAATTTGTGCGATATCTTTTCAAAATCTACAAGACTTACATAACTGTTGCATTAGAATTTTCATTCTCATTATAAACTTTTTCTAACTGCAAAACATTTGTTGGATATCAAGGAAGCTCACATGAGCACCAGTGATGAGTTTATTCTTTAAGGCCTGAAACTATGATTGAGTAATTGGAGAATCATTTCAAAAAATCATATCCCGGGGCATGTCACATGAAGACCTTAAGCACATACATGTTTCTTATCCCAGTTAATGCTCTCCCAACTTGTTTACTCTTTTGGGGCAAATTTGAAGACTTTGTTGTGCCAACTACAGTCAATCCGGGGCAATCACATCAAGATTTGATTAATCTCTCTAAGAGTTTGAAGACACCAGAGCATGGTGAATGCCAGGTCTTTTGTAAAATCCTCTTGAGACAATTTCTCCTCATCAACCATATAGCTTGGGGCATTTTAGAAGTGAAGTTATTTGCAAGAATTGTCGTGCAACATGCAGCTTATCAGCAGTAAATTTAGGGCATCCAAAATTAGTCCCAGGGGCAATCCAGATTTGTCAAGATATGTTTTGCACGCATTATCAGAGGGTGGTGTTCCCAGTATCTCCAGCTAAGCATGACTTTTTCCGACTGAAGCATTGTTTGTGTTGTTATCCTTTCAATGGATTGTTGATGATAGAAGAATGGACTTTGGGTTTTCTACCTGAAAATATCTTCCTCTCCAGAAATATTTAAGCCTTGTAAAAGGACCTTGCTCCAATAATGGCCTGTGTTCTATCTCCAGTAATGTTCCCATCATGTTGAGATTAGCTGAGTGTTGGGTTTGTGTTGTGATGTCTTATCATCTTCTGTCTATCTTCCCTGTCTGTTTTGTCAGCATATACATGACATTCATTTATTCATTCACACTTGCATCATGCATGCACAATTGTATTTATTGATGTCATTGAGTTTGTATACCTTGGTTGTGTCTATTCAAATAACGTATTTGATCTTTCCAAATAGAGTGTCGACTTAAGCAGAAAGTGTGCCTCCTTTCTAATTCCCCACTGAGTTAACTCTCGTGTGTGATCGGTGGAAATAGAACTGACTGTTTTTTAGCTGGTTTCGCGAAATGTTACGGTAAGCAAGAGTCGCCACCGTCTTTTATGTTCTCCAACATGGAAAGGACAAAAGCACAGCAAAATTCCTTATTCGAGAATGTTTCTCGGTTCGGGAGGTAGATTTATAGAAAATGAAGGTGTTAGCACCCTTTCTATCCGTGGTTATCCACGGGCTCTTAGGTACTTGCTCTTATGTTTTCAAAATTTGTTTGCTTTTCAAGTGTGTGTGGGTTTTGAAAAAGTTTCGTTTGGAAAACTTCTAAGTAACTCTTGTACCAGTCCTCAAGAGTGTATGAAGTGTTTTGTTTGAAAACTTTTTGAAAGTGTGGGGTGCGAAAAGTTGTTTTTGTTTGTTTTGAAAAGAGCAAGTACTTAAAAGAAGTCTACCTACCCTAAGGAATTAAGCTGTGTAAGAGTCCTTTAGATAGTGCTATCCCACCATTGAGAGATAGGTAGCACCGTCGTTGGAGTTATTCGGGTCAATTCGATTATCGGGACAATATGGTCACCGAAGCAATGGTAGGACACCTTAGAAGTAACCCTAATGTCCTAGATCCTTTTATCCGAGGCAACTGTTTCGAGGAAACTGGATCTTTTGGACAGAAGGGCGAACTCTAAGACGTCTTATACTTGATGACCACGTTCGAGGCAACCAGTGAGGCGTACCCTAGAAGTGGCATGTGCTTTGTGTGTTGAGTTCAGTTTATGTTTATCTTTGCATGTGATTTGTGAGCTACGGATTGGTTTTATTTACATACATTCTTGCAGGCATATTAGCAGTTAGGGGTGCGGAAAGTAAATTGCGGAAAGATAAATCTAACTATTACAAGGCGCGGGTCTATACATCGCCAAAAAACAAAACCCGTTTGGAAATAAAGTGCGGAAAGTAAAGGAAAACGGTAAACCCTAGTTAACTATTACATATCCGGAAATAGTTACATAAATAATCAAAAATAAAAATAATGCGCGAAAGAATTAAATCGGGAACGTCATGAGGGTTTTGACCCTTTTTTAAGAAAGAATTGAATTTTTTGTCCTTTTTGTAATTAATGAAATTAAAATTAATGACTAATTAATTAATTATTTATTTAATTAAAGAAAAAAATGTTTTTTTTTGTGTTTTTTATATTTTGAATGAAAATAAAATAAAAAGGATTAAAATTAAAAGTTAACCTAATTCTAAATTGTTTTTATTTATTATAAAGAAAAGAGATTAAAATTGACCTAATTAAACTATTTTTTGTTAGTATTTTATTTACAAAAATAACATGAAATTAATAATAATAATAATAATAATAATAATAGTTTTTTTGATTTTTTATGAAAAAATATTAATTATGTTAATAGTTAATAAAAAAAATAAGAAATAAAATAAGGCAAATAAAAAAAAACAAAACGACAAAATAAAAGTGCAAACCCAAGGGGGGTTTAGGCTAGAATTGGGTGTTTGTTTAGCATTGTTGTGGCCCATTTGCACAAAGTCACGTTGACTCCTGGAATCATGTGCGTATGGTTGACTGAAGAGCATGGTGCTCATCATTTCCTGGCCACTGGATTGTTGTGTGTAGACACTTGGCATATTGAAGCGTCAGGGCACATGGTGTACCACCTTTAGAAGCCTGCACAGGAATACATTGAGAAAAATGGAAACAAGGAAATTGGGGGACCTGGGAATCGAACCCAGGTCCCAATGGTTGATAGAAAGCGCGTTCACCACTGGGCCATGTGCCTGTAACTGATATTAAACACAAAACAAATAATATATTCAATAATCCAACGCATGTGCTGTAAAAGAAAAATGCGCGCTTCAATTTGAATCCAGCCAATAGCAAGCTGACACGCCCTTCGTCTTCCTCCTTTTTTCCTGTAAAAACAAGGCAATTAGCGGGGGTTTTAAACCCCCACAAAGTACAACCACAGAAAATAGCGATTAGAAATGTACGCTATATAAATAGGGCGCGAGTATGGTGTTGAATTCGTCTTGTCATTCTGAATTCAACCATGGGTATCATTGGTTCTAATTTCACTTATGCTGTAAAGCCCCAATTCTAAATCTTAAGAACCCTAAAATATGTTAATGGCAAGTCACGATTCTGCGTGTTATACTGCAGTTAAACCATGCCAAAAGTTCCCTGTGTATTCATACAGTATAAAACAAACAACAAATTATGTTAATAATGCATGGAATATGGATTTCGATTCTCAAAATAATTGACAAACCGTGGGGCTGTGGTGAGAGATTCTTTGAGGTTTATGGCCTGTTTATGATTGCAATAGATTCCTGGGAGTGCTGGCAACGTGTTAGAATCAAGAAAAGTGTTTGAATTGTGCTAGAATATGGATTTCAGTTTTCAACTTTTCTTCAAGTTTTTGGAATTTGGTTCTGCCGTTTTAGAGAGCTCTAGGTCGTATTTGAGGTAGGGAACACTTTCATATGTATGTATGAATGAGAATAAATCACATTAAGAGCCAATGATCCATTGCAATGATGTTTTTTGGATTTCTTCATAACCACCATTAAAGCATTTTCCAATTTTGTTCAAATTTGAATTTTCATGCTTAAAATGGCCCTAGCACAAAATTGGTAGGTTGTTCATGACACATGAAAGCCATTCAAAACTCAAAGATACCATTTAATTCATTTTTTTGATTTTATTTGAATTATTATGGATTAAAATGAATTAAATCCACAAAAATTAAATAAAAATGAAACAATAAATGTTTGGTCTTGTAATTGGTCATGGGACACGTGGGTGGCATGACAAGGCTGAATCAAGTGGAAAAAAGTGGGCCCTTTTGTCAAAAATTGAAGTTTCAAGGATAGTTGACTTTTGCCATTTCATGAAAATTTCCCAACTTCTCCAATGCATATCTTGCTCGATTTTGATCATATGAACATGTTCTTGGACATTTTGGAAAGGTCTTGAAGTCCTCTAACCAATGCATTTGGTCCCATATCATTTTGATTTACCAATCTCAAGTTATGGTCTTTGACTTAAAGTGCCTTTTTGTTGACTTTTGAAAATGACCTATAATGTTGAAATTGATAACTTTTTGTGGGAGCATTTCTTGGACTTGGAATGTGAAGATGAGTTGTAGGAAATGTCATCCCCTTCAAAATTAGCATTGGATGGGATTTTTCTGATGAACCATGAAAAAGTTATGCCTTGGTCAAGTTACAGTTGACTTTTCAACTGTCCAAAAATAGAAACTTTTGCATCTTGATGATTTTTGAGCCATTCTTGTGGAATCATGATCAAGACTTGATAAAATTATGATTGTGGCTTCAAAATAAGATGTTGACCAAAAAATTTGACTTTTGACTGCCAAATGACCATTTTGCCCCTACAGTTGATTGTGAAGCAATTAGGGTTTTTGACTGTGCAACTTGACCTTGTGAGTCTTGAAACTTGACATGTAGATGCTTGACAATGTATATAGGCATGTGGGACTTGATTGAGCCCTTGAAAACCTCAACTTCCTTGCAAGAACCAAAACCCTAATTTGACTGGCTTAGGAGGGTGTTTGAACTGTGCAACCCTTGAGTAGACTTGAGCAAATTAAGATGATGCTTGTCAAAACTTTGAAGAATATGGGAGGGCAAATTTTGGGGTACAACAGTTGCCCTTGTTCAATCTTCTTAGACTTGAGGATGTAGATTAGCTTGTGTGCCTTTCGTGATCCGAGGGTGGAAGATGATTAAACACTAGAGTGCCCAGAAATTTGCACTCGCATAGTAGAGTATCATCAGTGTGATGGCGGGAATGGGCTTATAGATGCCATTTGGAAAGATGGTGGATAGGAGGATGGGCTTATAGATGCCATCTGGAGATGTGACAGAACCTTGTCGGGAATGGGCTTATAGATGCCATTTGGAGACTGTTGATAGGTGGATGGGCTTATAGATGCCATCTGGAGGTGGTCTGTTGAACTGTAATTTTTGTAAGTTGAAAGAGGGAACCTGTGTAGGGTCGCCTGATGATGAGCTCGTGCGAAGCTGCATCTGAAATGGAGAAGAAACCTGTGTGGGGTTACTTTGATGATGAGCCCGTGTGAAACTGCATCTGGAGCTGAGAAGGAAACCTGTGTAGGGTTTACTGATGAAGAGTCCGTGTAAAACTGCGTCTGGAGTTTTGAGAAGGAAACCTGTGTAGGGTTTACTGATGACGAGGCCGTGCAAAACTGCATCCTTGGAAGGAGAGAACCTGTGTAGGGTTGACTGATGATGAGTCCGTGTAAAACATCATCTTTGAAGGAAAGAAACCTGTGTAGGGTTGACTGATGATGAGCCTGTGTGAAACTGCATCTTTGAAGGAAGGAAACCTGTGTAGGGTTTACTGATGACGAGTCCGTGTAAAACTGCATCTTTGAAGGAAGGAAACCTGTGTAGGGTTTACTGATGACGAGTCTGTGTAAAACTGCATCTTTGAAGGAAGGAAACCTGTGTAAGGTTTACTGATGACGAGTCCGTGTAAAACTGCGTCTGGAGTTTGAGAAGGAAACCTGTGTGGGGTTACTTTGTTGATCAGCCCATGTAAAACTGCATCTGGAGAGAGAAAGGGAACCGGTGTAGGGTCGCCTCATGATGAGTCCGTGTAAAACTTCATCTTGGAAGAAAGAAAACCTGTGTAGGGTTGATTGATGATGAGTCCGTGTGAAACTGCATCTTGAGTTGAGAAGGAAACCTGTGTAGGGTTTACTTCGGGATAAGTTCGTGTAAAACTTCTTGAGGAACCGGGGTAAGGTTACCGCAGGGTAAGTTCATGTAAAACTTCTTGATGAACCGGGGTAAGGTTATCTTGAGGTAAGTCCGTGTAAGACTTCTAGAGGAACCGGGGTAAGGTTACTGCAGGGTAAGTTCGTGTAAAACTTCTTGAGGAACCGGGGTAAGGTTACCTTGGGATAAGTCCGTGTAAGACTTCTGGAGGAACCGGGGTAAGGTTACTTTGAGATAGGTCCGTGTAAGACTTCTTCTGAAAGAAAAGGAACCGGTGTAGGGTTACATTGATGATAAGTCCGTGTAAGACTTCTTCTGAAAGAAAAGGAACCGGTGTAGGGTTACTTGTGGTAATAAGTCCGTGTAAGACTTCTTCTGAAAGAAAAGGAACCGGTGTAGGGTTACTTGTGGAGGGTGAGTCCGTGTAAGACTTCGTCTGAAAATTGAGAAGGAACCGGTGTAGGGTTGCCTGATGATGAGTTTGTGTAAAACTGCATCTTTGATTGAGAAGGAACCGGTGTAGGGTTTCCCGATGATGAGTCCATGTAAAACTACATCTGAAATTGAGAAGGAACCGGTGTAGGGTTACTTCATGATGATCAAGTAGATAATTGTCCTGTCTGATTTCAGGTATTAACCCACGATCAGTCGTCCACAAAATTTTCCTGGCTTGTTACCGGTGTTGATCTGGGACTGCAAAGGTAGATGGTAATCATCTTTTGATTGACCTTTTTCTGAAAAGGCAAAATGTTAGCTGTATGCATTGTCATGATGCATGAACTGCATGATATTAAGATGTTCTCAAGAATAAATGAGATTTGTGTGTTATGATGCGTATATGCATGTGTCATGGTGTATGATAATGTGATGTTTATGAATGTATTTTCGTCTAGCAAAATAAATCCTTGACGAATGCCGGGAGCTTGTTGAATCCTGGGCTAATGTTGAAGAGTAGAGTTCTTCATTTCCGCTGGGGATGATGGTTGCAAGAATAAACCGGTAGGAGAAGATGACTCCGTTGGGGAATAAACTCGTTGGAGAGATTACTCTGCGGGGAATACTCTGTGGGAAGAGATACTTCACTGAGAATTGATGATAATTCCGCCGGGGATACCGTTGATGAGTTATGTTGGGGGATTTGATGAAATTCGCTGGGGATAGGAAGAACTTCGCCGAGGACGATCCTTCCGTGGCAATTAGCTGAGGATAACCCAGTTATAAGCCCTGGTGGGGAATAACCTTTGAATAAAGCCGAGGAGATGCATTCGTGCTCTGCAGGGATAAGCTTCCAGAATTTACTGGGGATAAGCTTCCAGAATCTACTGGGGATGAGCTTCCAGAGTCTACTGGGGAGGATGATTCAACTCTCCTGGGGAAACTCTTGGACTGTACTGGGGAAATGGCTCCACTGGGGTGTCTGATATTCCGCCGGGGAACAATCTTATATCAAGACTGCCAGGGATACTTGCTGAGGAATATCTGTACATTCTGCTGGAGAATATTGAGATTTTCTGGGGATACCCAACTTCCTTAAGGCGCACAGTAGACTAACTCTGCTTGGGGAGAGCGTTGTTGGCTTGCTGGAGATACCGTGCCTTGTCAGGGCCGACGGGAGACCAACTCTGCTCGGGGGAGAGTATTGTTGAACCTTGTCTTACTCCGGGGGAGTGGAGGTATCTTGATCATGTTCTTCAGCTGAAACTACTTCAATACCTTAGTGGATAGAGCAATCTAGATCGCTTAGACAATTCTTATTGCCCCAGTTTCTGCTGGAGAGGCAGGCCTATGAGGTGCTTGATACCTGCTGATTGGAAAATCTTCTTTTTTGGTAGGCAAGTGACGAGATGACGGGACATAGTCGTACGCTTTGATCCCTAACTTTTGCCTGGACCGCCCTTTCGGGTTTTCAGTCCACCGGGATACCCATTTTTGCCCAAGCCGCCTTTTCAGGTTTTCGACTTGCTGGGTGTACAGATTTTTTTCATTTTCATCCCTATTTTGCCCAAACCCTTTTGGTCCACCGGGAAGCCCTTATTTCTGCCTAGGTGTGTCAACCTAGCGGGTCTTTGATTATGCGTAGTATTTTTCCGACTATGTCCATGCTCTCAGGATGTAGGGAGGTGCCCCTGTCAGTAGTGTTGTGTCGCCGTACCACTAGAAGATGTCTGATCACGCAAGGTTCGTGGCTGGGATTCATGTCTAATGCCCCAAGTGACTCAGGCGGAGATTTTCCCCTGGCTTTTTGGCATTTTGAGAGATTCTCTGAATCTTGACTTAACTGCCCCAGATGATGGACAATGATCATGCCATGCCCCTTGATTGGAGGTGTTTCTTCCACTTGGGGTGACTCTTTTGTTGAGAAGACTTTTGTTCACTGGATATTCATCGTGCGAATTTCTCTGCTGCTTGAACAAATAGTCATATGCAAACAGTGTTATTTAAAAATGCAAAGCTTATGTTCGTCTTGAAGTTTTTGAAAATGTAGTTTTCAGTAAAACAAGCAAATTTTGTAAAATATGATGTCAACTCAAGATTTTACAGCGAGCCCTAAGGAGTCAGGATACCTTTGGTAACAGTATGCTTTCGAACTAACCCATGCTTCAGCTAGGACTTTTGAGGGTTGTAACGAAGCCTGGTTCCCAGTTTAAGAAACAAAGGATAAAGGCTCAAATTTTATTTGTACCCACCCGTTCTTCGTGATGTTCTTCAATCCTAAACTCAGCTAATCGTGCGTTAGACCTTGTTTGAGTCTTTGCTCTAATATTCCAGTGATGGTGCAGATACTGACAATTTATTTTGAATAGGCAGACATTTCTCTTTTGTTGAGGGTTTGCATGACCTCTTTCTTTTTGATTTCATTATCCCTGTTTTTTTTGCCTGAACTGTTTCTTTTGCGATTACAGTCAGCGGGATGCCCCAGTTTTGTAAGTCTCCTTCATAGGTTTTGACTTATTGGGCGTTTATTTCTGGGAAATAATGACTGCCTGTCTTTATGATTATTCGGAACCATCACTGTCTTTTTGTCTCGGAAGGACTTCTTTGATGCTATTCGTTGTGCACCTGGATCAACTGAGAGAACTACCCTGCCCCAGGTTATGATTAAGGGTTTTAATTTTCGAAAAGAAAAACTCCAACTTCTTTGGCTCAAAGGGGTTGACGAGGGATTATCTTCCTTATAACTCCAGTGTTTAGGAATTGAAACAATGCCTGTACCTCATCAGCGGGGTCTGTTCAAAAGCATACTGTAGATTGTGGTATCGTTTTCGTCATCCTCCCTCAAGAGGCTTAGAATTTTCAATCGAGAGTTGAACATCAAGAAAAAAATAAAAGCAATTTTGAATATAGTGAACACAATTACTTCAAAACAGACACGTGTAATACATTAATGAAATAATAGAGTTTGACATGATAATTGTTCGAATAAGCATAGAAAAATACAATATCAGAATTTAAATGAACAAAAGTCTCTCAATCCTAGCCATGTTTTGGCAAGGGAGCAGTGATCACATCGGGAGTCTCAGCAGGCTCGAATTCGATCTCCTTGGCGTCAATCATGTTCTGAATCTTGTATTTCAGTGCCCAACAATCCTCGGTATCGTGCCCCGGGATTCCGGAATGATAACCACACCTCGCATTTGGGTTGTAGTTTGGAAAAGAGGTCTTGGGATTTGCAGGAGAGTTGATCACCGCAATCAGATTCATTTTCAACATGTGCTGCAATGCTTGTGACAATGGCATGTTGATGTTGGTGAATTGTCTTTTAGGCTCGTCTGGCCTTCGCTGATTTCCCTTTTGCTGTTGTCGGCGTGGTGTAGAACCAGAGATCAGGACTGCCCCTACATGTTGGTCATGACGACTCTTCTGGATGTACGCAGCATTGGACTCTTTCTTCCCCGTGTAAGGCTTTTTGTGAGTATCGGAGGGTGTTGCCTCTTGAATCTTCCCAGCCTTGATGCCAACTTCAATTCTTTCACCAGTCAAGATCAGATCTGTAAACCCAGCAGAAGAATTTCCAATCAGGTGGTTGAAGAATGGACCAGACAGGGTCCCTAAGAACATATCAACGAGCTCGCGGTCGGTCAGAGGTGGTTGCACCCTTCCAGCAAGGTCTCTCCACTTTTGCGCATACTCCTTGAAACCTTCACCCGTCCCAAGTGACATACCCTGGAGTTGGGTATGCGTAGGAGCGAGGTCATAATTATACTGATACTGCTTATAAAAAGCAGTAGCCAAGTCCTCCCAGTTACGAATATTGGTTCCATCCAGCTGATAGAACCATTCGAGCTGAGTCCCTGAAAGACTCTCCTGGAAGAAATGGATCCACAAGTTCTTGTCTGCAGTGTAAGGCTGGATCTTCCTTACATAAGAACGGAGGTGCAGTTTAGGACAGGGAGCCCCGTCGTACTTCACAAAGGCAGGTGCCTTGAACTTGTGTGGGATCACCACCCCAGAAGATAACCCTAAGTCTCCAAAATCCAACCCAGGCACGCGTTGAATCTCCATAGCATTTAACCGGTCCTCCAACTGTTTGTACCTGTCCTCAGTAGGAGGGTACTGTTCATCATTGAAATCTGTCTCGGTGTCAGAGACCACGGGACTAGGAACCCTTCCCTCTTGGTGACTACCTTCCCCAACAGATGGAGTAGTCAGCTCAGCTTCATTCTGTAGTGTATTCCCAAGTCTGCGTCCAGTGTTGAACAGCACAGTCCTCTTCTTCTTCTTCTTCTTCAGGAGCAAAGCCTTCAACTCCTGTTGCCCCTGGGCTAAGCTCATGACCATCTCTTGAAACTGGGCGTTCTGGGCCTGGAGGGCCTTGATAGCTTGTTCAGTAGTAGGTTCAGGATTCATGATGATTGAGTGCTGAAATAAACAGCGAAGGAGATAAGTGGCCTGTCAAAAGGGTACCTGTAATGCGATGATATGTATGTATGCATGCGATGTTTTCAAGGACCTCGCGGGGTAAACAGAGAAACTTGTTAGAATTTGAATTTGGGTAGCTTGATTGAAGGAACTTCATGTTATGGAGAGTCCTTATTTAAGAGTCAAGGCTCACTATATCGAGTGGGTCATAGCCCCTGACAACCTTGGCTAGAGGAAAATAAATCCCCTTTTGCCCCTTGCTAGACACTTGGCTCATCATGACCTGCATCACAGACCCTTGAGATCCTTGAAATGGATTAGTCCTTATGTAGGATGTATGCAATGGTATAACGTTATGCTATGCATGGAGTGATGTAAGTAAAACCTGTTATGAGCCCAGATTAAGGACTGTAAACAAACCCTGCAAGAAACTCATGTGTTAGGTAACAAGAATGTGCAAGTAGTCCAATTTTAAAGGCATACAAGTAACACAAGATAGCCCTTAGAGTTTAGGCCAACATGAAGTTTAGGTACTACCCTCTTTCAGTTTCGTTGGTTAAGACCTGTCATAGAAAATAGTAACCGGGTTCTAGAGGATCCCAATATCACTGACTACCCTCAATCGGTCATAACTCCAGCATCGCAATCTTTTCTTGCGGCCAGAACCATCGCGAGAGTTTAGCCTCAATGGGTGTAGCATACTGCTACTGTTCTATGGCCAAGTTGGGTCAATTAGGGTTCTAAGGTCGGTTGGTGCTTAATGACTCCTCAGAAGACCCATATTCTCCTCGTTGCGACACAAGAGATATCGGTACAGACCAAGGTGTCACACCAATGTAGCCACTGCTTCACCCGTGTCGGTCTACGCCGGACAGGTCCCTCACAGCTTATGCTACCTAAAAGGGTATCCCCAGATCCGGGTTAGGATCTATGAAACTCCGATGCAACCCACAATATTAAAGCAAACAAAACATTCAATTGAAAACATAAGTATGATCTAATCCTAAGGTACACCTCACTTTATAATATTCCCCAGTAGAGTCGCCAGTTCTGCGATCGGTGGAAATAGAACTGACTGTTTTTTAGCTGGTTTCGCGAAATGTCGCGGTAAGCAAGAGTCGCCACCGTCTTTTATGTTCTCCAACATGGAAAGGACAAAAGCACAGCAAAATTCCTTATTCGAGAATGTTTCTCGGTTCGGGAGGTAGATTTATAGAAAGGGAAGGTGTTAGCACCCTTTCTATCCGTGGTTATCCACGGGCTCTTAGGTACTTGCTCTTATGTTTTCAAAATTTGTTTGCTTTTCAAGTGTGTGTGGGTTTTGAAAAAGTTTCGTTTGGAAAACTTCTAAGTGACTCTTGTATCAGTCCTCAAGAGTGTATGAAGTGTTTTGTTTGAAAACTTTTTGAAAGTGTGGGGTGCGAAAAGTTGTTTTTGTTTGTTTTGAAAAGGGCAAGTACTTAAAAAAAGTCTACCTACCCTAAGGAATTAAGCTGTGTAAGAGTCCTTTAGATAGTGCTATCCCACCATTGAGAGGTAGGTAGCACCGTCGTTGGAGTTATTCGGGTGAATTCGATTATCGGGACAATGTGGTCACCGAAGCAATGGTAGGACACCTTAGAAGTAACCCTAATGTCCTAGATCCTTTTATCCGAGGCAACCGTTTCGAGGCAACTGGATCTTTTGGACAGAAGGGCGAACTCTAAGACGTCTTATACTTGATGCCCACGTCCGAGGCAACCAGTGGGGCGTACCCTAGAAGTGGCATGTGCTTTGTGTGTTGAGTTCAGTTTATGTTTATCTTTGCATGTGATTTGTGAGCTACGAATTGGTTTTATTTACATACATTCTTGCAGGCATATTAGCAGTTAGGGGTGCGGAAAGTAAATTGCGGAAAGATAAATCTAACTATTACAAGGCGCGGGTCTATACATCGCCAAAAAACAAAACCCGTTTGGAAATAAAGTGCGGAAAGTAAAGGAAAACGGTAAACCCTAGTTAACTATTACATATCCGGAAACAGTTACATAAATAATCAAAAATAAAAATAATGCGCGAAAGAATTAAATCGGGAACGTCATGAGGGTTTTGACCCTTTTTTAAGAAAGAATTGAATTTTTTGTCCTTTTTGTAATTAATGAAATTAAAATTAATGACTAATTAATTAATTAATTATTTAATTAAAGAAAAAAATGTTTTTTTTGTGTTTTTTATATTTTGAATGAAAATAAAATAAAAAGGATTAAAATTAAAAGTTAACCTAATTCTAAATTGTTTTTATTTATTATAAAGAAAAGAGATTAAAATTGACCTAATTAAACTATTTTTTGTTAGTATTTTATTTACAAAAATAACATGAAATTAATAATAATAATAATAATAATAATAATAATAATAATAATAATAATAGTTTTTTTGATTTTTTATGAAAAAAAATTAATTATGTTAATAGTTAATAAAAAAAAATAAGAAATAAAATAAGGCAAATAAAAAAAAAACAAAATGAAAAAATAAAATTGCAAACCCAAGGGGGATTTGGGCCAGAATTGGGTGTTTGTTTAGCATTGTTGTGACCCATTTGCACAAAGTCACGTTGACTCCTGGAATCATGTGCGTATGGTTGACTGAAGAGCATGGTGCTCATCATTTCCTGGCCACTGGATTGTTGTGTGTAGACACTTGGCATACTGAAGCGTCAGGGCACATGGCGTACCAGCTTTAGAAGCCTGCACAGGAATACATTGAGAAAAATGGAAACAAGGAAATTGGGGGACCTGGGAATCGAACCTAGGTCCCAATGGTTGATAGACAGCGTGTTCACCACTGGGCCATGTGCCTGTAATTGATATTAAACACAAAACAAATAATATATTCAATAATCCAACGCATGTGCTGTAAAAGAAAAATGCGCGCTTCAATTTGAATCCAGCCAATAGCAAGCTGACACGCCCTTCGTCTTCCTCCTTTTTTCCTGTAAAAACAAGGCAATTAGCGGGGGTTTTAAACCCCCACAAAGTACAACCACAGAAAATAGCGATTAGAAATGTACGCTATATAAATAGGGCGCGAGTATGGTGTTGAATTCGTCTTGTCATTCTGAATTCAACCATGGGTATCATTGGTTCTAATGACACTTATGTTGTAAAGCCCCAATTCTAAACCTTAAGAACCCTAAAATATGTTAATGGCAAGTCACGATTCTGCGTGTTATACTGCAATTAAACCATGCCAAAAGTTCCCTGTGTATTCATACAGTATAAAACAAACAACAAATTGTGTTAATAATGCATGGAATATGGATTTCGATTCTCAAAATAATTGACAAACCGTGGGGATGTGGTGAGCGATTCTTTGAGGTTTATGGCCTGTTTATGATTGCAATAGATTCCTGGGAGTGCTGGCAACGTGTTAGAATCAAGAAAAGTGTTTGAATTGTGCTAGAATATGGATTTCAGTTTTCAACTTTTCTTCAAGTTTTTGGAATTTGGTTCTGCCGTTTTAGAGAGCTCTAGGTCGTATTTGAGGTAGGGAACACTTGCATATGTATGTATGAATGAGAATAAATCACATTAAGAGCCAATGATCCATTGCAATGATGTTTTTTGGATTTCTTCATAACCACCATTAAAGCATTTTCCAATTTTGTTCAAATTTGAATTTTCATGCTTAAAATGGCCCTAGCACGAAATTGGTAGGTTGTTCATGACACATGAAAGCCATTCAAAACTCAAAGATACCATTTAATTCTTTTTATTTTATTTTATTTGAATTATTATGGATTAAAATGAATTAAATCCACAAAAATTAAATAAAAATGAAAAAATAAATGTTTGGTCTTGTAATTGGTCATGGGACACGTGGGTGGCATGACAAGGCTGAATCAAGTGGAAAAAAGTGGGCCCTTTTGTCAAAAATTGAAGTTTCAAGGATAGTTGACTTTTGCCATTTCATGAAAATTTCCCAACTTCTCCAATGCATATCTTGCTCGATTTTGATCATATGAACATGTTCTTGGACATTTTGGAAAGGTCTTGAAGTCCTCTAACCAATTCCTTTGGTCCCATATCATTTTGATTTACCAATCTCAAGTTATGGTCTTTGACTTAAAGTGCCTTTTTGTTGACTTTTGAAAATGACCTATAATGTTGAAATTGATAACTTTTTGTGGAAGCATTTCTTGGACTTGGAATGTGAAGATGAGTTGTAGGAAATGTCATCCCCTTCAAAATGAGCATTGGATGGGATTTTTCTGATGAACCATGAAAAAGTTATGCCTTGGTCAAGTTACAGTTGACTTTTCAACTGTCCAAAAATAGAAACTTTTGCACCTTGATGATTTTTGAGCCATTCTTGTGGAATCATGATCAAGACTTGATCAAATGATGATTGTGGCTTAAAAATAAGATGTTGACCAAAAATTTTGACTTTTGACTGCCAAATGACCATTTTGCCTCTGCAATTGATTGTGAAGCAATTAGGGTTTTTGACTATGCAACTTGACCTTGTGAGTCTTAAAACTTGACATGTAGATGCTTGACAATGTATATAGGCATGTGGTACTTGATTGAGCCCTTGAAAACCTCAACTTCCTTGCAAGAACCAAAACCCTAATTTGACTGGCTTAGGAGGGTGTTTGAACTGTGCAACCCTTGAGTAGACTTGAGCAAATTGAGATGATGCTTGTCAAAAATTTGAAGAGAATGGGAGGGAAAATTTTGGGGTACAACATCGTGGAAGAACCTTGCTTTAGCTTTCCTTTTCCATCTCTGGATAGGATAAATCCCCATTTGAGTTGTTTCCTCATTGGGTGGAGTCTCGTTTGACTGTTTTCTCTCCAGTTCATTCCTGGATTGAGCTTTGTCTCTTATGAACGATACCCTGTGGATATCTCTAGGCTGTGAAACCTAGATGGAGAGTGCATTTATTTTTCAATGTAAATACTTGGTCTCCTCAAGAAGGATTTATTCATGGTTCCCCATTGAAGATGAACTTTATTCCCTAGAAGTGTTATCACAACCTTCTTCTGGAATATCGACATGACAACAAGCGACTGACTCTTTATTTGAGCAGTTTGATTATTTCTGAATTTCTTCATGTTATAACAAATGGCGGTCTCTTCATGAGTAGTTTGTCCATCCCTGAGGAAATTATTGATTCTCACCTCTAGTAATATCTTCACGATATTTTATGGATACCTTTGAAAGAAACAAGTGGCGGACTCTTCATGAGTAGCTTGTGTGCTTTAATATTCTTTGAAGACAGCAAGTGGCAGCTCTTCATGAGCAGCTTGTGGGTTATAAGCAACAAGTGGCGGACTCTTCATGAGTAGCTTGTGTGCTTTAATATTCTTTGAAGACGGCAAGTGGCAGCTCTTCATGAGCAGCTTGTGGGTTATTGGCAACAAGTGGCGGACTCTTCATGAGTAGCTTGTGTGCTTTAATATTCTTTGAAAACAGCAAGTAGCAGCTCTTCATGAGCAGCTTGTGGGTTATAAGCAACAAGTGGCGGACTCTTCATGAGTAGCTTGTGTGCTTTAATATTCTTTGAAAACGGCAAGTGGCAGTCTCTTCATGGGAAGCTTGTACGTTATTTTTCTTTGAAGACAGCAAGTGGCAGCTCTTCAAGAGCAGCTTGTGGGTTATTGGCAATAAGTGGCGGACTCTTCATGAGTAGCTTGTGTGCTTTAATATTCTTTGAAGACAGCAAATGACAGCTCTTCATGAGCAGCTTGTGAGTTATTGGCAACAAGTGGCGGACTCTTCATGAGTAGCTTGTGTGCTTTAATATTCTTTGAAGACGGCAAGTGGTAGCTCTTCAAGAGAAGCTTGTGGGTTATTAACAGCAAGTGGCGGCTTCTTTATGAGCATCTTGTGGGTTATAAGCAGCAAGTGGAAGCTTTCTTTATGAGCAGCTTGTGTGCTTTGATATTCTTTGAAGACAACAAGTGGCAGCTCCTTTATTTGAGCAGCTTGTATGTCATAGTATTTTTGGAAGGAAGCAAGTGGCGGCCTCTTTATTTGAGCAGCTTATTGTGTATCCCCAACAATAATGTCTACTCAGCAAATGGCATCCCTTCGGAAAAGTCCCGTGGGGAAGTTTGCATTTTATCCTTTTCAAGCGATATCTTGGTTAAGGAAAGAATTGTGTTACCATTCTTGGTGAAATTCAGAAGTCAGAGATGTTTATTTCCAGTCATAGTGCTGATGTAAATCATTTCTTCTCCAGTCTCAGTATTGATGTCAATCGTATCCTTTTCCAGTCACAGTACTGATGTAAATCATTTCTTTTTCCAGTCACAGTACTGATGTAAATCATTTCTTTTTTCAGTCTTAGTATTGATGTCAATCATTTCTTTTTCCAGTCATAGCACTGATGTCAATCATTTTCCAGTCTCAGTACTGATGCCAATCATCTGCTAGCCTTAGTGCTGATGTCAATCATTTCCTTTCCAGTTTCAATACTGATGTAAATCATTCAAGAGTCTCTCATTCGAAGCCTATGACTCTTGTTTCCCCAGTGGAGTTATAATCTCTTCCCCTGTGGGATTACTGTATAATGTGCTTGGTTTCTCCAGCATTAGTTTGTCTCATATGGCGTCATTCCCCATAAAATTCAGAGCATTGCATTCATATCATATCATGAACATAATTGTGGTATCTTAAGGCCAAAAATTGTGTATTCTATATTTAAGTCCCTTCAATCTCGTTGAAATGAAGATCCCAATCTTCATATCTCCAGATAGAAGAAACTTAAATAGGGGCAGCTGTTGTACCCCAATTTTTGACCTAAGATCCCATTTTTATTTTTTGCATTTTTACAAAAAGTCAAGGTCACTAAATACAGTTGGTTTTAACCTCTCACCTTTGAGCATTGATTATGCAGAAATTGTCAAGTGTTTTGAACATTTTTTGCCTATGTATCACTAACTTCTAATCAAGCACGAAATGTGTGTTTTTGTTTCTTTGATTTCATGTGCTGACAGGTCTCCTTCGAATGCAACTTGGGCATGTCCTTCATTTTGAACTTAAAGCCTCCTTCGAATGCAAGTTTAGGCCTATTTCGATTTGGACAAGTATCTGCCTGCAAGCCTGCTTCGATTTGGAAAAATTTGCTGCCTGCAGGCCTACTTCGATCTGGACAAGTTTACTGCCTGCAAACATGTTTCAATTGGGCAACATTGCTTCTTTCGATCCACAACCTTCGATTGGGCAACATTGCTTCTTTCGATCCACAGCCTTCGATTGGGCAATATGTTTGTTTCGATTCACAAGCTTCGATGGGCAATACAATCTCCCTTCAGTCACAAGCTTCGACTTGGAAATACAGTCTCCTTCGATTCACAAGTTGGATCACTGTACTGCCATGCAACAAACACTACTGAGCCTGCTACAACAGTCCTGCACCAACCTGCCACTAAACTCCAAAATACTGAAAAACCTGCTACAACAGTCATGTACTTGCCCAAAAAGGAGTGCACAAGAGCTGCATTGAAGAAAGGATCGAAACAGCATTCCCAAACTGTTCAAACATTATTTTGTTTTCCCCCCAAATCCATTTCAAAACTTCAGCAAATCCGCCTATAAATACAAGGCTTCACAACATGAAAAAGGAGGACTTTTGGGCCAGACGAACCTCTCCCAAATTTTCTCAAACACTGTAGAAATCTGCAAAAATTCTCAAACAACAAAAACTCTCAAAAATTCATAAACACTTTAGAAAACCTTCAGAAAAATTCTCAAAAAACACCAAGTTTTCTCAAACAGAAAAATCTCTCAAGTCCCTTCAATACTTGTGAGAACAAACCCAGAATCCACACACTTCAGTCTCCTTCGATTCTGAAGAACAACCACACTGCAGTCCCCTTCGAATCAAAGAAGCATCACGCTTGCTTGTCCTTTTCCTTCAAGTCCAGCGCTCCAAGCACAGCCTGTGACCCCTCTTTCGAATCCAACATCCAGGGCCACCACTCAAGGTCCCTCAACACACGTTCCAGCCTGAAGCAAGGTAAGTCACTCTTACCCTTGAACTTTTCGTTTCATGGCATGAGATGTAAATAATACTTTTGTTCGTTTCAAGCATGTACATACTGTTCCTTTCGTTTCCACATTTTTAACATACCTTTCAGAACTACCTCTTTCGTTTTGCTTTCTGTTCTAGCTTTAATTATTAAACTGTTTTACTAGCATGGCCTCAAGCCATGTTGTAATTTAATGTTTGAAATGAAAGAAACAGGATACGGGAATAGGAAACGAAGCTTCTGGCTTTTACCATCTTTCTCCAGGTCAAACGAAAGAGACAACCAGGAGGCAAACCATGTCCAATCGAAAGACATTCCCTCACTGCTCTCAACCTCTGGTCGAAGAAGGCAACAAGGCAGAATCAAAAGACTTCACCATACACTGACTTCCAGGCCAATCGAAGGACAAAACCTCACTAGCGCGAACTCCCAGTCGAAGGATACAACTTGCTGCTGCCTTTTCCAGATCGAAAGACAGGACTTCTCCTCTGCCAGCTTCCAATCGAAGTATATGACCTGACTGCTGCCAAAGCCCAGTCGAAGGACAGGACTTCACCACTGCCAAAGTCCCAATCGAAAGACATGACTTCACTGTTGCCAGCCTCAATCGAAAGAGGCCAACAAAATGCCAGTCGAAGTGTGCTCCTGCCAGAATCGAAAGACACTCCTTTTCTTACTTTTATCTTATTTTTTCCTTCATATTTTTTATGCTTTTGATATGTTTGTAATAGCGTAGGTTTTTATCTTTCTGCATTTTATTTACTTTGTACAAATGCTAGTAATTAGGCAAGATAAAATCAACAAATAAACAAACCAAAAATCCAAAAAACATTCTTTAATCCTTACTTGAACATACTTTAAAAAATGCAAAAACACTCAACAAATCAAAACTCCCCCCAAGGGCATGTTATCCCCGTTCTACCGCGATACCGGCCGTGCCTATTGCTAGAATGTGAGCGTTAATGTCACCCACTAAAAAACACAAACAAATTAACTTTTTTCTAGAGGAACTACTGTGTTTTGATTCCTTCATTGGATACGTAGGCAAAGTGTCGCGAAACCCTCACGAACGCAATAATAAAAACTCATTTTTCCCCTTAAACAAACATATTTGTAGATACATACACCCTTGTATATAACAAACAATTTTAACCAAAAAACAGATATTTCAAAAGGTTCATGCGGAGTACCGCAGATGCATTGGGTGCTAATACCTTCCTATTGCATAACCAACCCCCGAACTCTTGATCTCTTTTCAAAACGCATTGTATCTTCATTACTTTTAAATATGACTTTACATTGCATGTTTTTAGGGTTTTATTTCGCTCTTTTCCCTTTTCCCTTGGAAATAATAAAGCGTGGTGGCGACTCTTGCTTTTGTGAGTCAAGTTAATTAATAGCTTGATCTCCAATTTTCACCGCTCCACTTTCTACTATGAGAGGATGGTAGCGAGTGCGCCAAGTGACTTTACTAAAATAGTAGGCATGGGTATCCGCTTGGAAGAGGCTGTAAGAGAGGGTCGTCTAACAAAAAGTGAAAGTTCCAGAAGTACGAAGAAGTCATCATATGGGTTTGCCAAAAATAAGGAAGGAGATACTAATGTTGTTATTCAAGAGAGAAGGGTTAATCCCCCTAGAAGGAATTATCAGTGTCATTAATAGATCGCCTCAGTAACTCCAGTTGTTGGTGTGGCTCCAACTACAATTGCTTATCAGAGACCATCCTATCAGGGGAATCAAGGGTATAATCAGAGGAAGGAGAATTATGACCCTATCCCTATGAGTTATGCAGAATTACTCCCGACATTAATTCAAAAGAAGTTGGTTCAGACCAGACCACCTCCTACTATACCATCATTGTCCTTGGTATTATAAGGCAGAACAAACATGTGCTTTTCATCAGGGAGCACCAGGGCACAATGTTGAGAATTACTATCCTTTGAAGATCGAAGTACAAAAATTGGTGAGGTCTGGTTTCTTATCCTTTAAAGATGTTGGCCCTAACGTGAAAGATAATCCTTTTCCAAAGCATGGAGGAGCAAATACTGTGAACATGGTGGCTGGTTGTCTAGGCGACTTCCGGGTTTTCGATATTAATTTGGTTATATGAGATTTGGTAAAAATGCATGCTGACCTCTGAGAGTTTAGTTACTATACACATGACCATGCTGGTTGTGGTATTTGCAACACAGATATGCTAGGTTGTAACAAGATAAAGGAAGATCTTCAGGAAGTGATGGACGAAGGTCTAATTCATATAACCAGGCCTAAGGCAGAGTATGAGGAAGATGTGAATATGGTATTGGGATGTCCAGGAGAATTCTTGATCTTTGATGTAGACCATATGAACGATGATTTGGTGCAATTGCATGCTACCTTCTTCCATATGGAAGGTCAAGAAAGGCACCATTATGGATCTTTCGGGATCTGCTGCAGAGATTCGCGTGGTTGTTCCATTGTGAGAAAGGGTATTCAGTTATTGTTGGACAATGGTAACATCAAGGTTTCAGGAAATAGGGACGATTATGTTAATATGATTGAAGATTGTTTAGATGGGACTGCGTCAGATGATGAGTATGCCTCTGCAGATGAGTTCTTCTCCTCAGATGAAGATATGTTTTCCAGAGGTGACTCTATAAAGACTGAATGTGTTAAAGCGGGAGTAAATGTTATTGGGCCTTGTTTTGGTACACCCACCCCCTTTTTAAGTTGAATGTCATGGCAAACCATCTATTTCTCCATTGGAGATTAGCTTGTCGGGTCTTGTTCCTTACAAGTCAGACAAGGTTGTACCCTACAAGTATAATGCTACAATTTTAGAGGATGGTGTGGAAGTTCCCATCCAGCCTATGTCTAATGTTGGAAATATTGCTGAGACTAGTAGAGTGACCCGCAGTGGTCGTGTATTTGCACCAATTGTTCGTGGAAATGATAATGCTGGAAAGAAAGTTGTAGAAAGTGCTGAAAAAATAAAGCAGTAGGGGAATCTAGTGGAGCTATGCTAGAAAAAGAGGTGGATGATATATTGAAGATTATAAAGATGAGAGACTACGGGATCGTAGGTCAATTGTTGCAGACTCCGTCAAAAATATCTATTATGGCCTTGCTTATGAACTCCTCTTCTCACAGAGAATCTTTGATGAGGGTATTTGACCAAGCTTTCATGGAAAATGATATGCCAGTAGACCAATTCAACAGTGTGGTAGGGAACATTACATCATGTAATAACCTGAGTTTCTGCGACAATGAACTACCCGATGAAGGAAGGAATCATAATATGGTTCTCCACATCTCTATGAACTGCAAGAACGATTCATTATCCAATGTGTTGATTGATGATGGATCCGCATTGAACGTTATACCGAGGAGCACACTCATGAAGTTGAAATATCAAGGAACGCCCATGCGCCCGAGTGGCATTATTGTGAAAGCGTTTGATGGATCAAGGAAATCTGTTATTGGAGAAGTGGACTTGCCTATTCATATAGGCCCACATTTTTTTCAGATTACTTTCTAGGTCATGGATATTATACCCGCTTACAGTTGTTTGTTGAGATGGCCGTGGATATATGAGGCAGGGGCTGTCACTTCAACTTTACACCAGAAGTTGAAGTTTGTGCATGAAGGAAAAATGGTCATCATAAATGGAGAGCAGACATTATTGATATTTCATTTGTCTTCTTTCAGTATTGTGGAAGCGGATGAAACTGTTGTTGGAAACCAGTTCCAAACTTTATCCATTTATAATATAAGAGGAAATGATAATTCTATAGCTTCGTTTAAGGATGCTCAGCAGGTTGTGCGTAATGGCCATAGTGAAGTATGGGGAAAGATTGTTGATCCACTGGTAAACAAGAATAGAGCTGGCTTATGATTCTCTGTAAAGAATGATAAAGGTAAGAACATGAAGTTTAAGTTTTCTACAGGAAAGTATCGGGATATCTTTCGTAGAGGGGGTTATCTTCATCCAACTTCTTCCGGGATTAATGCCATTGTGGAAGATGAAGAAGAGCCAAAAATGCCAAATCATGTGACACACGGAGTTAGGGTTCAGAACTGGATCACCATTGATGTTCCCTCTTGCATGCATGTCTCAAAGTAATTTGTTTTTGTTAATCTTTTCGAAAAGCTTTCACTCTTCCCGAGGTGAAAGTATTGATATTGTATGGGCTTATCTGTTTTCTTTGATCTTTAAAATCAATAATAAAAGTTGTCTTTGTTTCCCAAATTGTGTTTTTGTTTTCTGCTTTTTCTTGGAAAATGGTAATCAGAAAAAAAATTTCAAAATAAATAATAATTGAAATGAAGTTGCATAATCACTTGTTATATGTGTCAGTTTCTAAAAGAAATTATAAATCATATGTGCAAATTAATTAAAAAACCCGTTGAAAACAATGACCCTGCACCCTCTCCCAACTTTGAATGTATTGTGTATGGGGCTGAAGAAGAAGACTATGATGAGATTCCGGAAGAGGTCTCACGGTTGGTTGAGCGTGAGAAGAGTGCCATTCAGCCATATAAAGAGTCATTGGAAGTAATCAATTTGGGTTCAAAAGAAGATCTGAAGGAAGTCAAGATTGGAGCATTGCTACATCCTGATGTGAAGAGCAGGTTGATTGAAATGTTGAAAGAATATGTGGACATTTTTGTTTGGTCTTACCAAGATATTCCTGGTTTAGATAAAAATATTGTAGAGCACCATTTTCCGCTGAATCTAGAGTGCCTGCTAATCAAACAAAAGTTGCGAATAACTCACCCAGATATGGCAGTAAAAATCAAAGAAGAAGTTCTAAAGGAGATTAATGTCGGTTTTCTCGTGACATCAGTGTACCCTCAGTGGATTTCCAATATTGTCCCAGTACCAAAGAAAGACGGAAAAGTTTGCATGTGCGTAGATTACAGAGATCTAAATAAAGCTAGTCCAAAAGATGATTTTCCATTGCCGCACATTGATATTTTAGTGGATAGCACAACAAAATTCAAAATTTTCTCGTTCATGGACGGATTTTCCGGATATAATCAAATAAGTATGGCTCTTGAGGACATGGAAAAAACAATGTTTATCACACCCTAGGGAACATTCAGTTACAGAGTGATGCTCTTCGGGTTGAAGAACGCTGATGCAACGTACCAGAGGGCTTTGACAACCCTATTCTATGATCTGATGCACAAGGAAATTGAGGTATATGTTCATGATATGATTTCTAAATCCCAGACCGAGGAATGGCATGTAGAAGATTTGTTGAAATTGTTTCAGCGTTTGAGGAAGTATCGTCTCCGCTTAAATCCAAATAAATGTACCTTCGGTGTTTGATCAGGGAAGTTGTTAGGTTTCATTGTCAGCCAAAGAGGGATTGATGTTGACCCTGATAAAGTCAAAGCAATTCAAGAAATGACAGCATCGAGAACTAAAAAGCAAGTCATAGGTTTCCTCGAGCGTTTGAATTACATCTCCAGATTTATTTCCAACATGACTGCAACGTGTGAACCGATCATTAAGTTGTTAAAGAAAGATCAAGGTTACGTATGGACAGATGACTGCCAAAGGGCATTTGAAAGTATTAAAGAATATCTACTTGAACCTCCTATCTTGCGCACTCCTGTTTAAGGAAGACCATTGATTATGTATATGACAATGTTAGATGATTCCACGGGCTGTATTCTGAGACAACAAGATGAAACAAGGAAAAAAGAGTATGCCATTTATTATCTCAGTAAAAAGTTTACTGAATGCAAGTCGCGGTATTCTATGTTGGAAAAGTCATGTTACACTTTGGCCTGGGCGGCAAAGCGTTTTCGGTAGCATATGTTGAATCATACCACTTGGTTGATCTCCCAAATGGATCCAATCAAGTACATTTTTGAAAAGCCTACTCTTACTGCGAGAACTGCCCGTTCACAGATGTTGTTATCTGAATATGACATTGAATACAACACTCAAAAATCTATTAAAAGGAGCGCATTGGAAGATTATCTTTCTCACCAACCAGTTGATGATTATCAGTCTGTGAAGTATGATTTCCCCAATGAGGATGTGATGTTTTTGAAAGTTAAAGATTGTGATTAACCATTACCTGAGGAAGTCCCTGATCCTGAGTCTCGTTAGAGCATGATATTTGATGGAGTTGTGAATGCTTCTGGTAAAGGAATTGGTGCTATAATTGTCACTCTTCATGGATCACACATACCTTTTACTATAAGGTTGACATTCGATTGCACCAACAATATGGCAGAGTATGAGGCTTGCATCATGGGTCTCGAGGAAGCTATTGATCTCAGAATTAAAATTCTAGATGTGTATGGCGATTCAACTTTGGTAGTAAATCAGATTAAAGGAGAGTAGGATACTCGTCACTCCGGCTTGATCCCTTACAAAGATTATGCTAGAAGATTATTACCCTTATTTAATAAAGTTTAATTTCATCACATCCCCATAGATGAAAATCAAATGGCGGATGCTTTGCCAACTCTGGCTTCTATGTATCAAGTGAATACATGGAATGATATACCTCTAATTATAGTTCGGAGACTAGATATGCCTGCTAATGTGTTTACAATAGAGGAAGTAGCTGATGAGAAATCTTGGTATTATGATATCAAACATTTTCTCCAGACACAGGAATATCTGATTGGTGCATCGAATAAATATAGAAAGACATTGAGAAGATTGGCTGGCACTTTCTTCCTTAGTGAAGATGTGTTGTACAAGAGAAATTATGACATGGTCTTGCTCAGATGCGTGGATAGACACGAAGCAGACATGTTGATGCATAAGATTCATGAAGGTTCCTTTGGTACTCATGCCAATGGACATTCAATGGCTAAAAAGATGCTAAGGGAAGGTTACTATTGGTTAACAATGGAATCTGACCGTTATAAATTTTCAAAGAAGTGCCATAAATGCCAGATTTATGCGGACAAAATTCATGTGCCTCCGACACTTCTCAATGTTATTTCTTCCCCGTGGCCTTTCTCTATGTGGGGTATTGACATGATTGGAATGATTGAACCCAAAGCTTCAAATGGACACCATTTTATCTTAGTTGCAATTAATTACTTCACCAAATGGGTGGAGGCTGCTTCATATGCTAATGTTACCAAGAAGGTGGTTGTACGCTTCATTAAGAATAATTTCATACGTCTGTATGGTGTGCCAAGCAGAATTATCATCGATACTGGCTCGAATCTGAATAACAAGATGATGACAAAACTTTGTGAAGAATTCAAGATTTCAATCACAATTCATCTCCGTATAGGACAAAGATGAAAGGGGCTATTGAAGCTGCTAATAAGAATATCAAGAAGATCAACCAGAATATGGTTGTTACTTATAAAGATTGGCATGAAATGCCCCCCTTTTCTTTACATGGATATCAGACATATGTCCGCACTTCAAAAGGAGCAACCCTGTTCTCCCTTGTGTATGGAATGGAAGCAATGCTCCCGATCGAGGTTGAGATTCCCTCTTTACGTGTGATACTGGAAACCAAGTTGTCAGAGGCTGAATGGGTCCAGAACATGTTTTACCAATTGAATTTGATTGAAGAGGAGAGAATGACGGCTTTGTGTCATGGGTAGTTATATTAGAAGATAATGAAGAAAGCATTTGATAAGAAGGTAAAATCTTGTGAATTCAGAGAAGGCGACCTCGTGCTCAGGAAGATCATGTCTTTTAACACTGATTCTAGGGGAAAGTAGACTCCTGATTTTGAAGGCCCATATGTTATCAAGAAAGCCTTCTCTGTCGGTGCATTAATTCTTGAAACTATGGATGGTGAGGAGTTCCCACGTCCCATGAATGTTGATGCAGTCAAGAAATACTTCACCTAAAGAAATAAAAGAACAACTCGGTAAGTCGAAAACCCGAAAGGGTGGCTTAGACAAAAAAAGAGCGTCTCGGTAGGCCAAAAACCCGAAAGGGCGGTCTAGGCAAAAAATTAGAGACATAAACAGAATAAATTTTCCCGCTAAGTTGAAAACCCACAAGGGAAACTTAGGCAAAATTTAGGAAATTTCTTGGCAAGTAACTACATCAGACAGGACTTGATCATTGAAGCAAAAATCTTCTTGAATCCTCACCATACTTCAACAGAAGTTGATGCTCAAGATTTCAAAGTTGTTAGAGAGAATAGTGGTCATTGTATTTCAATGTATCTTTTCTGGTATATATTACCATTTTCCGAACTTTGTAATCATCCATGGAGTCTCACCATTCGCAGACTACCATTCTATTAATAAAGTTTGAGCTTTTATCTAATTCTTTGTAATTGTTATTTTATTGTGATTACAAAGATTTCATTTATTATTGATAGTAATTTTCAAAGCGAAAAGATTAAATAACAAAGTTATTTTTCGAAAAGAATTTACAAATTACTTTTACTTTAGATTTTATTATTCAAGAGGAAAACAAAAGTGGTGATCCCAGGAATGGACGAACTCCGGTAATTTTGGGAAGTTTTGTTTTCCCCAGGAAGGCTCTCTCAGGTCATCTTTGTTGGTATACGTATGATCTTCTTGTGTTTCTCAGATAGTTAGAGATGATACCAATTGATGTATGGTGCGGTATCAGGTTTGTGATCCCATTGTCCCCAGTCAAGTCTTGGTTCATTTTTTTATTTTGGGTTTGCATGGTCTGAAGCCTCTATCCCAGATTCCCCAGTGAGGTCTTCACTCATATGACGAAAGTTCCTTCTCCCCTTGCGTGTTGAGATGGAACTATTTGCAAAATGTCACTCTTTTTGGCAGTGTTGGCATTATTGTTGGTATTTATTTCCCAGGAAACTAGGCCAGGGCAATATCTTTTCTTAGAAGCATTGAGACAGTTGTCAACTTTTTGGGTTTTCACCCGCCAAGTGCTGGGTTTGATTTAAAATCCCCATAAGTGTGATTTTTTGTTATAATGTTTGACTTCTTAACTCCCCAAGTTGTTATCCCCATGAGGTTTCATAATTTTCCCCTCAGAGAAGTTGGTGCAATAGTCACTCTCAATATTGAAGAATGCATCTTGGTTTCCCCTCGATGATGTGGTGTTGTCCTCCCCAATGAAGTCAACGCGAGGTCTCCAATTGATATCTCAATGATGAGGAACTATCTCCCCTAGTGAAGCCTGTATGATATTTTCCCAATGAAGTCAGCACAAGATTCTTAGTTGATGTTTTGACGATATGGTTTTCATCTGCCTTATTGAAATCAGTATTGCAATCCGTAGTAGAAGTACGGAATGTGAAATTTTTTCCATGTTGAAGGATGTGTGATATTCCCTGGTGAAGCCTGGAGGAGGATGTTATATCCCTGTATCTGTACTGATTTGTTGCTATGATGTGATTATTTCAGGATCTATGTTCCTTTCCAGTGAAGTTAAGCCACGAAATAGGAATCTGTATCCTCAGTTGGTGCTTACTTTCTTATGGAATTTTCATCTTGGATGTGATTTAGCCGAGTATTGATTGTACCCGAGTTGACTTTGTTTGGTTATTCCCAATGTTATACGTCTATTTTGTCAGCATATACATGATAACACTCATACATTCATACATACATCATGCATATTTAAATTTAGCAAATTATTGCTCATTGGCATTCATTAATTTTTTGTTAGCATATTACCCTGTGTTGCAGAGTTATGTTGTCCTCTCTCCAATAGAGTGTCAACCTTAAGCATAAAGTGTATATCCTTTCAATTTCCCCACTGACTTACCCCTCATGGAAGATTTTTGCTTTAGCTTTCCTGTACAGCTCTTTGTCTGGATAGAATGTGATTCCCCTTTGAGGTTATTTCTCATAAGGATGTATTTTGGTTGACTGATTCATTCCGGTTTATTTTTGGTTTGAATCTACGATCCTTAGCAATATTATTACTTTGGATTTCTGCAAGCTTTGAGTCCTGGTTTGAGAATGTGCATTTATTATGCATGAGGAGATTTTATCTCCTCAGTAGGAATATATTGGCGTTTCCCCAGGAATCCATGTTTCTTTCCCCAGGAAGCCATTTCTTCCCCCAGGAAGCCATATTCCTCTCCCCAGAAAGTAATTTTTTTACAATCCTTCCCATAACAGCAAGTAGCAGGTCTCTTTATTTGAGCAACTTGTACTTCCTCGGTAAGTCTGTTATTTCCCTGAGAAGATTCGTTTATACTCCAATGGATGGTAGTCTTGTCATTATGGGAGATAGTTCATCATTGAGATTCACTTTTCTCTGAAGAAGTTCATTTGTTTCCAGGGATAAATACTGGTGCCAATCATTATTTACCACCCCTAATATTGGTGCTTATCAGTATTATCTTACCATTCCTATTCAGTAAAGGTCGGTGTTATTTTTTTTATATCTTCTCTACAAGTGGATAGGTTGCAGCTCGTTGTCAAATTACTTCAATGGAAGGCAATTCTTTTCAATATGACAGAGACAGTTCGTTGTGAAATATTTACAAGTGGCAGTCTCTTTATTTGAGACAGCTTATATATTACCCTTTCCAGGCAGAATTCCTTGGTTAAAGAAGAAATTGAGACCCGTTCTGGATGAAACGCCATGATTTTGGGAAACTTGTTATTGTCAATACGTTTTCTTTCTACCTTCAGTGAATATCGGTAGTTTCACCTTTAGTGAACGTTGGCGTTGTTTTTTCTACCTTCAGTGAACATTGGTAATTCACCTTCAGTGAACGTTGGTGTCAAGATTTCTTTCTACCTTCAGTGAACCTTGGTAGTTCACCTTCAGTGAACATTGGTGTTATGTTTTCTCTCTCTACCTTCAGTGAACATCGGTAGTTTCACCTTCAGTGAATGTTGGTGTCGTTTTTTCTACCTTCAATGAATGTCGGTAGTTTCACCTTCAATGAATTTTGGTGTCGTTTTTTTACCTTCAATGAACGTTGGTAGTTCATCTTCAGTGATTGTTGGTGTCATCTTTCTCTCTACCTTCAGTGAACATTGGTAGTTCACCTTCAGTGAATGTTAGTGTTATTCTTTTCTTTCTACCTTCAGTGAATGTCGGTAGTTTCACCTTTAGTGAATGTTGGTGTCATCTTTTCTCTCTACCTTCAGTGAAAGTTGTTAGTTCACCTTCAATGAATGTTGGTGTTATTGTTCTTTTCTCTCTACCTTCAGTGAATGTTGGTAGTTCACCTTCAGTGAACGTTAGTGTCATCTCTCTCTCTACCTTTAGTGAACGTTGGTAGTTCACCTTCAATGAATGTTGGTGTTATTCTTTTCTCTCTATCTTCAGTGAACATTGGTAGTTCACCTTTAGTGAATGTTGTTGTTATTCTTTTCTTTCCAGCTTCAGTGAATGTTGGTAGTTTCACCTCCAATGAACGTTGGTGTCATCTTTTCTCTCTACCTTCAGGAATGTTTGTGTTATTCTTTTCTTTCTACCTTCAGTGAACGTCAGTGGTTTCATCTTCAGTGAACGTTGGTGTTGTTTTTTCTACCTTCATTGAACGTTGGTAGTTCGCCTTTAGTGAACATTGGCGTCATCTTTTTCTCTACCTTTAGTGAACATTTTTAGTTCACCTTCAGTGAATGTTGGTTTTATTATTTTATCTCTACCTTCAGTGAATGTTGGTAGTTCACCTTCAGTGAACGTTGGTGTCATCTTTCTATACCTTTAGTGAACATTGGTAGTTCACTTTCAGTGAATGTTGGTGTTATTCTTTTCTCTCTACCTTCAGTGAATGTTGGTAGTTCACCTTCAGTGATCATTGGTGTTATTCTTTTCTCTCTACCTTCAGTGAACTTTGGTAGTTCACCTTCAGTGAACGTTGGTGTTATTCTTTTCTCCCTACCTTCAGTGAATGTTGGTAGTTCACCTTCAGTGAATGTTGGCGTTATTGTTCTCTCTCTCTCTACCTTCAGTGAACGTTGGTTGTTTACCTTTAGTGAATGTTGGTTTTATTCTTTTCTCTCTACCTTCAGTGAACGTTGGTAATTCACCTTCAGTGAATGTTAGTGTTATTCTTTTCTCTCTACCTTAAGTGAACCTCGGTAGTTTCAACTTTAGTGAACGTTGGTGTCATCTTTCTTTTCTACCTTTAGTGAACGTTGGTAGTTCACCTTCACTGAAAGTTGGTGTATCCTTTAATCTTCTACCTTTAACTGTTGAGTTGGTAGCTCACAATTATGTATCAATCAACATCATCCTTTATTATTTCCTCAATATTTGAGTCGTTGATGTTGTATCTCCTCTTTGGGCTTTACCCCAATAGAGTCAGGTCTTTTGTTCACTAGTGATTTATTTTCCTGGTCGGGTTTCTTTTTTGATCCTTGTTTCCTTTGCTACATCCCCAGTGGTGTCTTGAACCCTTTTGAATTTGCTCATATGCATTCATAATCATAAGCATTGCATGGCATCTTAGGGACAAAAATAGGGTTTGTTTTATATTTAAGTATCTTCGATCACGTCGACACGGAGATTTTAACCTTCGTATCTCCGGATAGAAGACGCTTAAATAAGGGCGGCTGTTGTATCCTAATTTTTTCCCCTGAGATTCCCCTATCATATCATATCAACTCGATCATAACAAGATCACATTAGGGTTAGTTCTTCCTCTTTTTCTATCTCCTATCTTTAAGTTTGCTCTTGAGGAATCTCCAAGCACCATAGTTGTGTATTTTGTATATGTGTTGTTGACTAACTTCTAATCAAAATACAAAAAAAAATATTTGTCTTTGTATATTTGTGTTTTGTAGGTACCAAGTCAAAGCATCTAACAAATAAGGTTTTCCGGTATTATTTCCCTATAATCTCTATTTGCAAAGAAAATTAAAAATTTTCATTTTTTTTCAATGTACAATCGATTGCTCTTAGAGTGTAATCGATTCAAAAATGCATTTTGCACAATATTTGAAAAAAAACATTATTGCAATCGATTTCTCCCATAGTGCAATCGATTGCAGAGTTAAATTTTGAAAAAAAATCAACAATTTCAAGCTTGTCATTTTTTTGGCTCCAATTTTTATTCATTTTTTGAAAGATATATCATTAATTCAAATTTTGGCTCCAAGAATAAATTACCAAGCCTAATTTCATTTCCCAAACCAAACTCCAACCACCACTAATCCCAAGCCTAAATTCTATAAATAGATCCCTCATTTTATTCAAATCTCAAGATTTTGATAGCCAAATTCACCTTGCTAAAAAATCTCTCAATTCCCTCCATCTACCAAATTCACCTTGCTAAAAAATATCTCAATTCCCTCCTTCTACCAAATTCACTCAAAGCTCAATTTTCAAAAAAAAGTTACTAAGTTTTGCGTTGAAGCTTACTAATATTTGAGCTAAACCTTCATCCAAACACTTTCTCTTTATCAATTCCCTACATCCAAGCTTGGGAAATTGATCCTTGGGGTTTAATTGAAGTAAATTCTTGAAGTTATTTTTGATAATTCTCTAGATCTACCTTTGGTAAGTTGGATCTTCATCTTTCGACATGTGATATCTTGTTGATCTTTGGATTTGATTCACTGAGCATTGTTTTGTGATTTCGTTGGTACTATTTTCTCATAATTTGATGAAATTTTCGTGCTTAATTAAATCCATGATCATAAGGTGTTTGATGGAAAGTTTGAACAAGAATTTGGCCTTTTGAAATACTGATTTGTTATTTTGCACAGGGTGCAATCGATTGCTCTCAGAGTGCAATCGATTGTCACATAATGATTTTACGTATTTTCTGGAAAAAAACACTGATGCAATCGGTTGTCTCAGAGTGCAATCAATTGTAACAGAATAAAAATGTATTTTCTGCCTTGTTATGGGGCTGTCTTGACCCATCCCTCTTTTTCTACTCACTCCTTTTTATTGTTGATTTGGATTGCAACTTTAAATGTCCAATTTCTCTTTAAATTCAATGGACTTTGGGTGAAGACGAAGTTGGATAAATGTTCATTAATTCAAATCTACCTAAGAGTGAATGATTTAATTAATTTTTTGTGCTTTATATTAATGATATGTTTAATAATTTAATCCATCGAGATGAGTGATTGAATTTAAAGATGAAAGAAATTTAAGGTAGTGATCCAAATTAGCTTATCATTCCCCTCCCTCTTCATATTATCCCCACTTCTTATTATACTACATGTTAAGGGGGATGATCTCTATATCATGTATCCAAACATGAAGTGTATAGATTACTATTGACTGAACTCAAAATAGGTGCGACTTCTACATAAGTCCACTTACGATTGCTTAACATAGTGCTAAATTTTTGTCCCGATTTGAGAAAATGATCATTCGTAGCTCAAACCTATGTTTGCAATTTTGGTCAACACGGATCTTCATCAAGTTTGGTCAACACGGATCACTTAAACATCATTGATCATTATATGTTGCCTTGAGGAATATTAAATGGATGATATACTTGACAAAAAGCAAATACAACTTGTTGTTGAGAGGCTTTGGTTCTACCAATCCTCTAATGAGTTACAAATGTAAGTTTCAAGATAGTCATCCAACTAACTATTAACTTCTAACGATTGACTGTATTTGATACTTTTATTTTTGTGCTTTTACTTTACATACCATTTACTTTAGCATTTACATTTCATGCTATTTTCATCATTTCTCACTTGAGCATTTACTTTTATGTCATTTTTATTTTGCTCACTTGAGCTTTTCTTTTCCTTTTAAAGATACTTAATAATCAACATGAACCATAAAAAAACTTTAATTATACTTGGACTATTTGGTTACTATCCTTGGCATTATGGAGTATTGGACTTCTTGGACTTAGGATTAGAGACCTTGATCATATGTTGGAGACCTTGTGATCTTAATTGATATTTTGTCTGGATTTCTTGGGGTTTACCTCAAGACATTTGGTTGTTTGTTTGTTTTATGTGCAGGTTATTGTGATTACATGCTTTGTCTGTAATCTGGAATTCATCTGTATACAACCATTACTCTGCATAATTTTTATGAAGACTTGATACATTTGAAGTTTAGTCTTCTCAAGAGGTTTAGTATACTTGCTTGGTTCCCAATCCAAAGAATGGGAATTCAATCTTGACTCATAGTGTCAAGTGTTGGCTTCTTGGTTGTTAGATGTTTCTTCTCCCTAGCTTTTACCTTATGCTTTAGGATAGTCCCTTCATATCCTCCCATCTTCTTTAATTTCAAAAATATTCTCCCTCCTTTTGAAAACCCTTCTTGTTTCTAAACTTGAACCACTTTCATAATAAACTTGGACTTAGGTCCATGCATTTTCAAAACATTTTCATAAACAAACTTTAATCAACTTAATAATACCTTGACATTTTTGTGAGAAGACTAAAAGTCAATCAATCTCATTTAAACCATTTTGCCACTTTGGCATTTTACCTTTATAATTTTTCTCAAAAAGATTAGACTCTTATCAACCCTTGTAGTGATGCAAACAACTATACTTCTACGATATGTAGTGAAGAGAGACATTTTCCACTTGGGTGTTAAGTGAGGCATTTTTTATTTTAAAATCCAAGCCATATCCTCCACTTTGAGATGATGCAAATTCTCCTTTCTCATGATTGTAGGTAGTAAGTATGTTTTCCACACGGACAATGATAATGATGTCTTATCTCATAAAATTAACCAACACACTTGTGTTTTAATTTTTTTTAAGAGGAACTACGTGTACCCTGATTCCCTATTGCATAGAAGGTGGTACATAGGCACTAAAAGTTTGCAACCGCGACGAGTGCAAAAATCATAAAAAATATTTCTTTTCTCACCTCCACTATATACTTTTATACAACATTTTATAGCCAAATTATAGAGATTTTACAAAGAGATTCTTGCGGAGTACCGTAGATGTTTAGGGTGCTAATACCTTCCTTTTGCATAACCAACCCCTTAACTTTAACCTTTTCCCCCTCTTTTTGGTTATTCGCACTTTTCCCATTTCTTTGGAAACAATAAAGCGCGATGGTGATTTTTATTTTGATCTGCATAAGTCTAGTCAACCCAATGGCTTAGTCTTAAACATTTCTACCGCTACAGTACCCTAAGGCTTTAGGGGGAGGTTGATCTACATTTCATTAACCGTCGTGTATCATAAATAGACTACGGTTATATTATAGCCACATTTCCAAAACCGTAACGTAAAGTAAATAACAGATGATTTTTCAACTGTCGTAAAGAAACCTGTCAACGCGTATAAAAGTGCGGCTATTATACCTTTAGGCACGATTTTCTAGACGTTGCCTATTCTTCTGTTGCCTAAAATAAAAAATTTGTAGTGATAATATTGCTAGAACTAATGATATTCTTATACACACAAATCTCCACATCATGATAGTGGTTGAAATATACTACTAGTTCACCCATTCAAAATATATATGACGGGTCTTCACCATGTTGTTTTTTCTGTTTATGAAAGAAACAGAAAAAAAACTATATTGTAACAAATGATTCTTATGCAACAGTTACTAAGAGTGCTTGAAGAGAAATATCAAAGTATTCAGAGGAGTGTTTGAAGTTTCTCAAGATAAGTGAGGTGGTACGTCGCCACATAAGAGATTTATTGGCTGCCTTTTTATCACAATGAGCACCTATTTCTTAAATATATCGTTACTCTGTGAATGATTCGCCTGGTTCGTGAGAACGGGGAGAGTAGTGACATGTTATAGTTTACAATGATGTGAAGAAGGAGTAAAAGGGGAATTTATCACGTTCTCTTGAATAATAAGGTATTAATCATCTCATTCTCCCTGCCCCAAAGGCGGATGTTACTTCTAAGGAGTCTGTGATCCAGTCCCTGATACTTCTATAAATACCTTAACCCTAAAGTTGAAAATTAGACCAATTTCATTATGAATATTCCACACACAGAGCTTCTCACCACCCTGTGTGAGCTAGCTCCAAATCTCACAACAAACCTTAAAAGCCTCTGGAAACCCTTAATCACTTGGGGTTGCCACATATTGTGCTTTTTGAAAGTATAATTTGCATCCCATGGGGCTCTATAAATTGACTTGAGCAACACTTATCATTACCCATCATTTGTTTTCACCATCTTCCCATGGGGATATTTAAGCAAGACTCTGAGACTGTTGTCAACACCATCGTTGACAGGGAGAATCCAATTACTCATAGAGAGAGCATGAATATCATATGCACTAACATCACCAAAACCCTAGGGAGAGAACGTAAATGCATAATCACTTTCTCACATGAATACACCATTTATGTTATCCCGGTGCAATATGATGATTGTGATGTAAAGAGAGTATTAATCAACCCTTGAAGCTTAACATATGTCTTATTCTATAGAGCTTTCCAAAGGATCCAGCTTGACTCAGACAACATCAAAGTGTTCCAAGGTTCGTTATATGGTATGTTAGGAAAACAAGTACAAGTAAAGGGCCATGTAATGCGCGAAATGACATTTGGCTCAAAGGAAAGGGACAAAAATTAATGTGAAGTATCTCGTGATGGACATGTTATATACCTACGACTTCATCCTAGAGAGGCACACCCCAACGTGTTGGGGGCAGTCTTGTCCACCCTTTATTTGAGCCTAAAGTACTGGTTACCTGATGGACGAGTTGGATAAGTTTGGCGGGACTAGCAGGTCGCCCATGAGGGTTATCAAAATAGCCTAGAAATGAGAAGGGAGCATGCCTCCCCTACCCAAAAGCACGTTACATAGATGTAGCAAGACGAGACCCTAGATTATGGACAAAAAATATAAGGCTCACTTTTACATAGGATTGAGAGAAGTCTAAATTTGGCCCTTGGACCACAAAGTCACCAATCTAGGCACCTCTTTATTTGAATTTTAAGAGGATGAGTTGGTCGCCCTACTTAGAAGGAACATCGACTTACTTGCCTATGCATCCTCTAAAATTCCAGAAAAAGATACAAGAGTGGTATGTCACCGACTCGCCATTGATCCCACCATGAAACCAGTATCTCAGAGGAAACACAAGGTATGGAGGAGAATATAGTAGCCTATGAAGAAATGCATTAGCTGACAAGCGCCAACTTTATAACTGGGTCAAAATACTCATCTTGGTTGGAAAACTTAGTTTTGGTAAGTAAGTCATTGATTAAATGGTGCATGTGCATCAACTTGAGCGACCTTAACATCGCATGCCCCCAAATATCCACATCCCTTACCCAACATAGATCGTCTGATTAACGGATCTTTAGGATAAAAAACACTGAGTTTCATGGATGTCTATTCCAGCTACAACTAAATTAAAATGGATCACGTGGACGTGCCTAAGAGAACATTCATGGCTAATCACGAAAATTATTATTATAACATTATGCATGCATTTTGGGTGAAATAAATTAGGCGCCACCTATCAGAGACTCTTGGATACAATGTTCTCAAAACATATAGGGTACAACCTATAAGTCTACATTGATGACATGATAGTAAAAACATCATAAGCGGGGTCATGGGGCAAACATAGAAGATATCTTGAGGTCAATCAACAACTACAACATGCGCCTGAATTTTGCCAAGTGCATGTTTGGTATGGAAGTAGGAAAGTTTCTTGGTTTTATGTTAACCAAGAGAGGTATAGATGAAAACCCAAAAAGGTATCAGGCTATCATTGATATGAGGAGTCTTTCCAATGTTAAATAGGTTCAGTAACAAACAAGGCACTTAGCTTCCCTATCTCGTTTCCTTTTTTGTGAAGGTGACAAGGCTTTTCACTTCTATGCCACTATGAAGAAAAAGGAACAAATTGAATGGACAAGAAAAAGAAATGAGACTCTCTATAATTTAAAGTCATCTTTTCCCATATTGACACATCTGATGTTAGGTTATTCATTATACCTTTATATATCTGTTACTGACCAGACGTTGAGCTTAATGCTCATCCAAGAAATAGATAAGGTGGAGCGACCTGTCTATTTCATGAGAAAGGTGTTTAAGGGCATTGAGGCCCAATATTAGAATATTGAGAGGCTTTCTCTAGAGGTCGTGATAACCATAAGGAAACTCAAGCCTTAATTTAAAGTGCACTAGGTAATGGTAAAAACCAACTACCCTATTTGATAGGCCATAAAAAGGCCAGATTTAGCAAGAAGAATGGTATCCTAAGTGATTGAATTATCTGAGCAATACATCTAGTATATACCTAAGGATGCATTGAATCACCGATACTGGAGGATTTTGTGGGATAATTTTTCTCACCATTGGATGAGAAGGCTTTCCCCACATGGACACTATCAATAAATGACTTAAGGAAAAGTTAGGGTTTGTGTTCTTAATGGTTACGATCGTGAAAATTGGGAGAAACAGAGAACCAAATGAAGGAAGGAAAACTAGGACAAGGAGACGCAGTTGTTGAAACTTAGAGAATATTCAATCCAAGGTAAGGGTGAAGTTCCAACTCTCTAGTAGGTGGTATAATAGTGGGGATGTGATGATATGAATGTTAGGTTTTGGGTGTAGGTTGTGTTTGAAATTGATTGTTATAATCGATAGAAATTGATGAAATTGATGTGTTAATTTGAATAAAATTGACATGTAGTATATGGTTTGCATAATAATGGGCAATGTTAGTGGTTAGGTTTCATGATTGTACGTTCTTGATTTCTCATTATCTTGCTTTGTGGGGTTTTATATGAATTATTGATATAATTGGGATGAAATTGGTAAAATAATTGTTGATGTGAATTATGTTGAAATGATGGGTATGATGTATGTATATTTTATGAAATAAAATGACACTTTTTTAATTGGGAAAATTGGGATTTTTGAGTGAAAAATATTAATTCCCGTAGCAGAAAAAATGTAGGTTTTTGACTCTGTAACAACGAGGTAACCGGTTACAATTTTGAGGTAACCCGTCATTTCAGATTTTTTGTGAAAATAATGGCTATTAGTTCAGTGAAGTGACCAGTTACCATTCTGAGGTAACTGGTTACATCATCCAAAAAACGCGCGATAGAGGAAAAACAATGGTGAAGCAACCGGTTACCGTTCTGAGGTAACCGGTTACCTTACTGAAATTGGCAGATTTTGTAAACTTGTAAAATCAATAACTTTTGACTCGAGTATCTTTTTGGAATTCTGTTTGGACCTTTGGAAAGCTAAAAATATTTTTCTATCACTTAAAACGTTGTTTTGGTATAGTACCTGATTATTTGTATGAAGGCTTAAGCTTTTTGTATGAAGATGGTCTTTTATGTGTATGACGAATATGTGGAATGATGCATAGTAATGTTGTGGGATGTTGAATGATTGATGTTGGTTGTATACTGCATATATAAGCTGTTTGGTGGCCTGTATTGGTGTTTTATATTGATGGGTATGAATATCAATACATTGTTGTTGTGCATGTCGGTGTTGCATGCAATAATGGTGAAGGCTTATGCCTTATTGTTGCAGACTCTGGTCCTATGGTAGGGATCAGGAGTAGAGTGAACCAATATGTTCATGAATTTTTTTTAGACTCTTGTTCTATGGTGGGGATCGGGAGTAGAGTGAACCGACACTCACAATTGGTACCACATACATTTAGTCAGTGTCAGTCGCATTGCATATTGTTGAATTATTGATCTGATGATGATGTTAAGCTCCATAATTGGTATGCATTGTATGGCGAATGTTGATAATTATATATATGCTTGTACTATCATTATGAATTGTAATTAATGGTGTAGAATGTGAAATATTGCATGATATATCTTTCATATACTTATTATTATATAACTTATTATATTGTTGTGATATCTCACATTTCTGTTGGAATGTTGCTTTTTTATGGCATCACTCAGGTACCAAAGATTATAGTCGCTCCTAGTTGAGTAGGTTTATCTCGTATTGTGTAGATTGAGTCGGTGTCAGCTCTGATACGTAACCATGAATAGTATCCTTACAAAGTTGATCTGGATAGTATTTCTACGAGCAGAGGCCATAACCTGCAATAAGAAACAAAGATAAATCCCTAGGTCCTTGAAATGGTTAGTGAAAATGTTATGTTATAATGATATGATGTTAGGATGTTATGATGTTGTGTTCATGTTAAATAAGCAAACACAAACAAGACACACAAGAGCCTTAGGTTTAAAGGCTTGCATGAAGTCCATAGGTAAGTACCCTTCCCCATTGAGGTTAAGTTGGCTCAACCTATCCTAAAATAGTAACCGGGTTCTAAGAATCTCATATCACTGATCTTTCTCGTAGGATTTATTTTAGCACGGAAATTGGCTTGCCACCAAAACATCTCGAGAGTTGAATCTCAATGAGCGTAGCTTCGAGTATCAACCAACTTTGGATTGCATGAAAGTCAGCTATCTCACTACTTTCTAATGGCCAAGATGGGTCAATTAAGGTTCTAAAAGTAAGTTAGTGTTAACGACACCACGTGGAAGCCTAATGTTACCCTTGACTGACTCAAGGAACATCTATACAAACCAAAGTGTCACACTAACTGTAGCCATCATGTTAACCATATCGGTCAACATTGTAAAGTCTTTATGATCTATTGCTACTTACCTAAGGAACCCCTAGATCCGGGTGTAGGATCTTACAAGCAATTAAACCCAAACAAACCCTTAAATTTAAAGCAAATAATAAAAGTAAAGTGATCTAAACTCTAAGGTAACCCTTCTTTTTAAGTTTCTCCCTAGCAGAGTCGCCAGTTCTGTAATATGGTGGGAGAACTGACTTTTTGGTGAAAAGAACATAAAAGACCTTGATAGATTTTGAGTTTGGGGGGTAAGTTATGAAAAAGGAAGGTGTTAGTACCCTCTTTATCCATAGTTTTCTACGGGCTCTTAATTGCTTAGTTCACTTTGAAAACTTGCTTTGTGTGTGTGTGATTTGTTTGAAAATATTTTGAAAAGTCAATGTAAGGCTGGCTTTGTAATGATTCTTGTATCATCCCTCAAGAGTGCATATAAAGTTTTTGAAAATATTTATTTGAAAGTGATGTGTGAATAAATGTTTGTGAGAAAAGTTGTGAGCAAGCAATTAGGAGTTTCTTACCCACTAAAGTCTTTCTTATTATTTTCCTTCTCCTTTAGAGATAATACTATCCATACTATTAGTTGGTAGGTAGCCCTATCTATTGGATGTGAAGGGACGGGCGTAGGATCATCGTATGGTCATCAAAGAAAACATGTAAGGATACTTTAGCAATTGTAGCTGAGGGACTATCATCATTTACTCGTAGGGTCATCGAATAGACTAGATCATTTTGTAGGCAATTAGAAGGATCATCGAGGGATTATGATCTTTATTCGAAAGGGACTATGATGATTTGATATAGAGTCTTTTTTTCTAAAGTATCCCCATTTTTGAGGGACGTGACTAATATTTTGTAAGGCAACAAGAGAGGATACCCTAGAGGTGCAAGTGTGAAGAGTGTATTGATTTCAGTTATTTAGTCTTGGGATTTAGGGTTTCTAGATTGTTTTTAATCTTCCATACAAACTCTAGTTACTAGAAATTAAATATGTACAGAAAAATAAAGTGTGAAATGTAAACCTAAGCTATTACATGGCTTTGGGAGAGATACATAGGTATAGAAAATGCGAGAAAGTAAATCTACGCTATTACATCCTGTGAGCAGTTACATAATAAGAAAGAAATGTGAGAAAGTAAATCTAAGCTATTACATCGATAGTGCGACCTATATAATTTTCTATGAATTTAAATAGTAAAAGATAAATGGGAAAAATGTTAGAAAAATGTTTTTGTTTTTGTGCTTTTTGTAGAAAATAATTTAAATGATAATAGTAATTAAAAACCTAATTCTAATTAATTTTAATATTAAGAAAAAATTTAATTAATTTATAAAATAATTAGTAAAATAAAAATATATTAAAAAATTTAATTACTAATTAAAAAGACCTAACCCTAATTTGTTATAGTTTTGAAAAAAGATTAGGTTAGTTAATGATTAATTAAAAAGAAATAAATTAATAAAATAGAAAATTAAATAGTAAAGAAATAAGAAAAAGAATGTTAAAATATTAAAATGTTTTTTTTAGAAAATAATTTAAGTGATAATAATTAATTAAAACCTAATTGTTTCTAATTAATTTTTAATATAAAGATAAAGATTAATTAATTAATAAAAATACATCAAGAATTTACTTACTAATTAAAAATCATAATCCTAATTTATTAAAGTGTTAAAAAATGATTAGGTTAATTAATTATTAATTATAAAAGAAATTAAGAAAATATGGTGAAAATAAATTAGGGTTAGTAAAAAAAGAAAAGAAGAAAAAAACCAATTGCCTGGGGTGGGTGTTAGTTTGGCCTGAAAACACTTGTATCGTGAGATTCGATGAAAATAACTCAAACTGCTCTAGTAATGGCAGATTCTTATTCCTGCATCAAAGCTTGAAAACAATGATTCTAAACAAGTCTGAACATCATTATAAACAGGTATATATGCATAGAATTAATCAACAACACATGAATTATGAGTTTGAATTTCAAGAATATTACCCATTCAGCGTTACTTGATGTGGCTGTTGTGGACGTGGATTTGCTTCAAAAATGGTTGGGATGGATTCTTGGGATCTTCAAGAACACAATGGAATGCTTAGAATGGATTGCAAGAGTTTGGAGACAAGATTTTCAAGTTGCCCTAATTTTGACAAAATTTGAGATTTTTGAGAGGATGTTCTTGAGGAAATTTCCGTGTCCCTCTTGGTATAAAGATGTCATGTATTTATAGTGGAAGATTTAGGTCAAAAAAATGAATCAAATCTTTCTATTTTATGACCAAATATTTGATTGGAACTTTTGCATGAAATAACAAACGTTAATCAAATCTTTGTATTTTATGACCAAATATTTGATTGAAGTTTTACATGAAATCTTTCTTTTTTAGAACAATCATGCCAATCACGTTTTTTCTAGCTGTCCATGAGCTTTTTAGACTTATGATTTGATTCAAAAATAGATTCTCATGCCTTATATCATTTATTTGGTATTTTATTTGATTTATTTTTCTTTTAATTGAATAAAATCAAAATAAAAAGAAATGAAAACCACCAAAATAAATGAATTAATTTAGGAATCTATTATAAGGCCAGGAACACGTTTGGGCTTTAAAAGATAGGCCCATTAGCCCAAAAATTCAAATTTGCTCAATTTGGACCTCATGCATTTTCTCAAAATTGCCCAACTTGCACCAATTATAACTCACTCAATTTTTATCATATGAAGATGATCTTTGACTTTTTGGAAACCTCAAGATTTTTCCTACGACCTTCATGCTGGTCATTTTTTCATTTGAAGCCTTTATCTTTATGTAACGTGCTTTGAAAAAAAGTGTCTTTTTGTTGCCTTTTAAAATGACCTGTAATGTTTTGGCACATATCTCTCAAATGAAGCATTTTTGGCCGTGAGCTTAGAGGACAAAGTTGTAGAGAATTTAAATTCCTTTAGGATAGACCTTGTTTGAATTTTTTTTGATGAATTATGTGAAAGTTATGCTTGGTCAAAGTTCAGTTGATGAATCTTTACTTTTCTTGATGAATCATGATCAAAATTTGATCAAATGATGAATGTGACTTTTGACTTTTGATGAATCTTTAGTTTTCTTAAAGAAAATCCTAATTTAGTAACTTTTGACTTTTGATGAATCTTTAGTTTTCTTGATGAATCATGATCAAAATTTGATCAAATGATGAATGTGACTTAAAAATATTGATCTTGACCAAAAATCTTGAAATTTGACTGTAAGTTGGTCAAAGTTGACTTTTTATCCAATACAGTTGCTTTTTAATCATCTGACTAGTTGAATGAGCAAACTTGTGCTACAAGGCTTTAAATTTGGTATGAAGATTCTTTGAAGCATATGAGAAAACATGAAATCCACTTGAGGAATTAGAAGTCCAATTTCCTTTGAGAAAAGTAAAACCCTAGTTATAGGTTAATGCTTAGGAGGAGAGTTTGCCAGGTCAACCCTTAAATAGTCTTGAGAAATTGAGAACCCTAGGAGAATGAGGAGGTATTTTGAATTAATTTGTCTTGAAAAATGGGAGGGAGAATTTTGGGGTACAACACTTCAACTGGAGACTGCACCGGGGATCCTTAGTGAGTCAGTCCTAGCTCTTGTTTTCTTTTCTTTGGGTGTTTATTTCTTTTAACTTTATGACTTGTGCATATGTATATATGTTTAGCTATGTATATGTTTATATGTATGTATGTGTGCATTCATTTGCATCTAGATAGTTGTTTCTATTATTCTATATTGTTGTTGTGTTGTGTTGTTTCATTGGTGGGAGGGTGTTACAAGATGTAAAAGGCCCATTACCCAGGTCAGTGTTCACATAGGTTATAATGGATACTCATGTCAAATTTCGTGTTTCATAGACACGTGTGAGGAGGCATGAGACATCACACTCAGACGAGGTTCTCTTAACAATGCCTTTGTCTTGCACCCTTTATGCAGAGACGAGGTGTTAAAATAGAGGACTCTTGACTCTGGTTGCCACTAGAAACCATGTTTTGATTAGAATTTACCCGTGAGGTGGGGTGGGAGTTATTCTTGTAGGTATATTTGCTGATTCTTTGATACTTGGTTCTCTGGTATTTTGTAATGGCACAGACCGTTGATCTTGTTACATGTGACTGCGACTATGTTATCTTCACAACAATGGTTTAATTTATAAATGCCATGATCCCATTGAATTCATGAAACATTTTGTTAACTACATTTTGACATACATGTTTTCTTATTTCCAAGATCTCTAGTCTTTGAATCTTGTTGGTTAGTCTGCCTTCGAAGATGGATACCGAGAAGAGAGACAACCACATATATATCATATTGTTTACAAATTCCTTGTGCCAGTTCTTGATAATCTTCTCCTAGTAGGCAAGATGTTTGCTCCTAAAAATGTTTATACCTTTACAAAATATTGTGGAAGAATTCTGATGTGTCTAAAAAGTCGCCTCTTAGTGAGTACCAAAAGGATGCCCTTCAAGCCCTGTTTCAGTTTTATGATCACAACCTGAGATGTTTCATGTTTCCTGACTATTTGTTGGCACTAACTTTGGAAGAGTATTCCACCATTATGGACATTCCTATTTTTCACCAAGTTCCTTTCCATACTTCTATGAATAAATCTGATGCTACTCAGGTTTCTACCGCCCTTTATTTGGAAAAATTTGTTATAAAGGCCAACTTTGCAAAGAAAGGACTTGTACGCGATTTTCATTTGAATTTTATCTTGAAGGAAGCTAAAGCCAAGGATGATAAGAAATATTGGAAGGGTTTCAACGCTATCTTAGCTTGTTTCATTTACGGGATGATTTTGTTTCCCAAAGAGATCAATTTTGTTGACGAAAATGTTGTTGCCATATTCATGCAAATAAATCTTGTTCCAATTCTCCTAGGAGACGTTTATCATTCCTTACACTCTAGAAGTTACAAGGGGGAAGGGGGATTTGTTCATTGTTGAACTCCATTTCCGTATCATTGGTTTAGAGGTCATCTTCCTTGTCATGGTGCTTTTGTTAATAATCAACGTGAAGTAGTGAAAAACACAAGAAGGAGGGGTTGAATTGTAAAACTGAAAATCAATGCAATGAACAAGATATTTTTATCCTGGTTCGTTTGATCTCAAACTACTCCAGTCCACCCGTCAAGGTGATTTCGCCTCTCTCCAACGAGGTCTTAATCCACTATATTCAACTGAATATTACAGACTGCTTTAACAACTGCTAAAGCCTTCTTGATGCAAACCACAACCCGGTTTGTCAAGGAAACACTTTCTTACAAAGAAGATAAATCTAAGTGTGTGAATGTTTTCTACAAAACTGTATCACAACTGTGATGTATACACAACTTAAAGCTTAGAAACTAGATTGCTAAATGATGATTGAATAAGAGAATGTGTAGTGTTTAGCAAACTGAGAGAAGGAAGATTATGATCAGCCTTTTTGGCGTGTAAAGATTTGGAGAGCATTAGCCAATTCAATCTTCAAAGTCTTGTTTATATAGCACTGAGATGTTGAACGTTGGAGCAATATTCTTGATTCAATGCTAATAACAAACTTTCCTTATCGAGCAGATCTTGTCTGGAATGAGGCCGTTGGTATTAATTTGCTTTCAATGCACAGTACCGTTGCTTACTTAATGCAAGTTCTGGCTTGGCTCATTCTGATTCTGCTTAGCTGCTGATGAACTGTTGTGTTTCTTTATCAGAGTGTTGAGCGCAGTTCTGTTCATCAGACTTCAGCATATACGTGAATTAATCTTCTGATTCTGACATTCTGATATGGCAACTTCTGATGCTGATGTCAGGAACCAAAATTCTGATGCTGATTAGGTGTGATCTTGCTTATACCAATCAGAGTATCTGCAAATCAGAACGTAATAATTTAGGCAGCAGATAGTTCATACATGAATCATATAAGTAGTATATCTTTTCACTTTGTTATCATCAAAACTCAAACATAGGGTAGTAGATTCAAACTTTGTTCTAACAATCTCCCCCTTTTTGATGATGACAAAAACTAGATATTTTTAAATGAAAATAACGTGAAAAGGTGTCAGAGAGATGCATCGGAGTAGGAGGTTTTCAAAGATAAGGGATAAAAGGATGTCAGAGTTGAGAGATACTCCCCCTGAGTTTATTACTTCCCTTTTTGATTACAAGTGTTCTTCAGGATCAAATCTTTTTGCCTTTCTTTGAACATCAGAGTATCAGAGTCTTTGACTATCAGAAGCTTTGGATCAGCATATCAGAGCAGAGCTTCAGATCAGCGTATCAGAGCTTTTCTTGTCAGAGCTTTGCTTTGGATCAGAGTATCAGAGCGGATCAGAGCTTTTAGTCTTCAGAGTGTCCAGGAGCTTCCTTGTGCCTGTAGACTTTAAGCAAAACAGAAAACATTTTCAAGTATAATAGAGTTAGAATGTTCGAGAATTTCTGTCTTAGTAAACCGTAATTGTTTAAAATATCATTCTTGTTCTCCCCCTTTTTGGCAGCAACCAAAAAGTGTAGGTGATGTGCTAAAACAAATTAAGATCAAAAAAACTTGTCATATTAAAAGGGTTCAGAATCAAACAAAACATATTCAAACAGTACATTAGAAAATTAAAGAAAACATGAAAATGACATGAATGAAAAAACTAAGGTTGGGAAGGAAAGCGTGTGAACAGGTTCTCCAGCATGGCTTTGATCTGATCAGCAGTCTCATTCTGTGTCAATCTTGCTATCCTGCACATCCATTCTCTCTTTCATCTTCTGGTCGTTTTCATCCATCCTCTGCTGCAGACGCATGTCATTCAGCTTCAGTTCTTCCAGAGTCTGCCTGTCCAAGGCAGCTTGAGAGGCATCAGAAGCAGGAAGCTTCTGAGAGCTTTCTGCAACATCTTCTGCTTGACTTGCTTCAGCTTGAATGGTCTTGTCTTCTTCTGGTTGCACCTTTGAAGCTAGATGTTTCTCAGACCAAGTTTCACTATCCAGAGGGAGCACAGCTTCCTGAGGCAGCTGACTTTCAACTTCCTTCAGCAGCTTGCTGAAGTTCTGTTGTACCTGCTCATAGTTGATATCCTGCAACTTGAGGGCTTCAGCACGTACCCAAAGTCTGAATTGTGACCAGAGCTGGTCAGAGGCAGCTGGGTCAATCATTCCAGGACAGACTTGCTTCAGAGAAGCAATCCATTGCTGCAAACCTGTTTCAAAATTCATAATACCAGAGCCAACATCTGGTTGTTTTGGTTTTGGGATGGCTATTTTGTGTTTCAGATCAGCAAGACGGTCAAGGCTGGTTAAGTCTATGAATGTCCTGCTGGGGTTTTCGGTGGTTTGCTTGGCAGCTGTTTGTTTTGGAGATGGAGTGGGAGAATCAGAAATTATGATTGGACTGTTTGGTGTTTTGGGAGTATTTGGTGGTGTAGATTCTGGTGAGGATGGCAACTGGGCCATGGTGACTGTTGTTCCACATGGCAGCTGGATTGCCAGAGGTTGTGGTTCAGATGATTGAGGTGAATGAGGTTCAGAAGGTGGAAGAGTTTGAGTTTCAGAGTCTTGAAACTCAGGTTGAGGTGATGGTGGATGAATTTCTGGTTGAGGAGAGGGAGACGGAATTGCTGGTTGAGGAGAAGTTGTTGGAATTTCTGGTTGTTCAGGGATAAGGGGTTCTTCTGGAATTGATGAGAGAGGTTGTTGTTGTTCTGGTTCTTCAGCAGATTGTTGTTGTTCTGGTTGTGGAGGAGGGACAATTTGTGGTTCAGAGTTTGGATTGGCGGAGTGATCAGAAGTGTGTTGATCAATGTTAGACAGCACTTTGTCAATTGCTGATGTTGTTGAGATTGGTTTGGGATGTTTGGTTCTAGGTCTTCTGAGTTTTAATGCCTCAGAAGGGTCATCTTCTGGTTCAGTTTCATCTATTGTTGGGATGGGGATTGAGATTCTATGAGAGGTTGGAGGTGGAATAGATGTTGGAATAGTAGAAGAATTTAAAACAGAAGCAGCAGATAAATTACCTCTTTTCTTGGGTGTCTGCTGGGATGATCCTTCTGAAGATACCTTCCTCTTCTTAGTCTTCTTCAGAGTCACTTCTTGTTGAGGTTGATGCAGATCTTTGATAATCAGATTTGGATCTGTACCATCTGCCTTGCACGCGTCTAAGTATTTGAGAACCACCTCTGGTTTAGATTCTATCTCAGAAAATAAAGGAAAGTCACTAAGTGGAACTCTTCTGCTGGTGATATCAGCAATAGGAGTAGCTCTGGGTTCCTTTTTGATATTCTCTATCAACTTCATTTTCTTCAAGTTCTTCACGTTCAGAGGCTTCCCAACTGTTGGTTCAATGGTGCTTAACTCTTGAGCTTCTATCAGATGCTCTATCAGCCTATTCTCTGTCAGAATATCTGATATCAACCTTCCAAAGGGTATCCAATCCCTCTTGGTTCTTTCTTCTTCCTTGGTTTCCTTCACACTTGTTCTGAGGTGGTTGAACAGAAGATGAGCCAAGTTGATTTTTACCTTCTGATCAATAAAGTAGATCAGAAACTGCTGATCCACATTTATGTAATCAGGTGAACTAGTTGGCTTCCTATGGTTGAAGCACCCCAGAATTATCTTAGCCCAAACTCTGTGATGATCCTTCAGATCTTTGATCTTGCTGCTGGGCACCCCATGGGTGAAAATCCTTGCAGCTATCACGCCCACGTCAGCACATCTCTCAGCCATATCAACACAGCGGACGCCACCGCCACTGTAACCGATTAACCTTGCTATGTGATCCTCAGTGATCACAATCTTCTTCCCCATAACGAAGGAGGTGACTAGATGCGTTGAAGCCTTTGCATGAATCCAGAACTCCTTGACTAACATAGGGAATGTTGGTCCAACCAACCTGTCAAAATACCTTTCCCATTTCTGTGCCCTAACTTCTTCTGTTAGGTCAAAACCGTTCTCCTTCAAGCTTCCAAAATCAATGATCAATTCAGATAATACTTCAAGATTCTTCACAGGAGTGAGGAGTGTTCTGAATGGCACTTGATACTGTTCAGATGATGCTTTCTTCTGGGGACCTGCAGAAGCACTGCTGGAGGTTGCCATGTTCACACTAGAAGATTTTGAGAAGAACTGAGAAAAAAAGTTTTGCAAGAGATGAACACAGAAAAATGCAGAGAATGCTTGGGAATTAGTGAGAAACTGTAAAGAATTAGGATGAGAGGTTAATGTGTTTAAATAGAGTTTCAGAATATTTTGAAAAAATAAACGTTTTTAAGAAAGAGAAAAATCATGATTGTGTTTTAAAAGCATGATTACTTTTATTAAATGCTTGCTGATTTTGGGGGATTTTAGAAAGATACTTAAAAACGGTTACCAGACATGTGTCTCAATGCACCCAATTAGCGTTTTGCCTTCTCAGAAGCGTGCACGCGTTCTGCTTCAGAGATTTGCTGATGATTGGATGACACTTGTTTGATGTAGTGATCAGCACGTCTGTCTTTGAGCTTAGACTCTCAGATCTTTAGACTTGCATCTGATACAATCTGCATGTTCTATCTTTCTGAAAGAAGATTGATCAAAAGTTCACAGTAAAACAATTACATTCTGAAGGTAAATATATGGAATTAAAACATTTTCACTCTGGACAGACTTTCATGCTGAGATGTTTCAGAATGAAATTAAACCTATCTTCTGAAAGGGGTTTAGTAAAGATATCAGCCCATTGATGGTCTGTATCTATAAATTTTAAGTTCAAAATTCCTTTCTGAATATAGTCCCTAATGAAGTGATGTTTTATTTCTATATGCTTAGCTCTAGAATGTAAAATGGGATTCTTACTTAAGCAAATAGCAGAAGTATTATCACAGAGTATAGGAATGTTACTCTCAAAAATCTGGAAGTCTTCAAGCTGACTTTTCATCCAGAGCATTTGTGTGCTACATCCTGCTGCTGCTATGTACTCAGCTTCTGCTGTTGATAGAGCAATTGTTGATTGCCTTTTGCTGGACCAAGAGATCAGATTTTCTCCCAGAAACTGGCAGCTTCCAGAAGTACTTTTACGTTCCACTCTGTCTCCAGCAAAATCAGCATCGCAGTAGCCTACTAAGTTGTAATCACTAGATTTTCTATAAAACAAACCCAGATTAGTAGTACCTTTCAGATACTTGAAAATTCGCTTAACAGCTGTTAAGTGAGATTCTCTAGGATCTGATTGGAATCTAGCACAGATACAAACACTGAATAATATGTCAGGTCTTGAAGCAGTCAGATAGAGGAGAGAACCAATCATACCTCTATAGACTTTCTGTTCTACATTTTTGCTTACCTCTTCTCTTTCCAGAATGAACGTGGGATGCATTGGAATCTTTGATGGCTTACATTCTGAGAGGTCAAATTTCTTCAGAAGATCTCTGATGTATTTGCTCTGATGAATGTAAGTTCCCTCTGGAGTTTGATTGATCTGAATTCCTAGAAAGAATTTCAGTTCCCCCATGAGGCTCATCTCAAATTCTGCCTGCATAAACTTAGCAAATTTTCTTCCAAGAGAAGGATTAGTAGAACCAAAAATAATATCATCAACATAAATTTGACAAACTAAGATGTCATTCTTAACTGATTTACAGAATAGAGTAGTGTCCACTTTCCCTCTGGTGAATTCATTTTCTAATAGAAAGTTACTTAGCCTTTCATACCAAGCTCTGGGAGCTTGTTTCAGACCATATAGTGACTTCTTTAGTTTGAAAACATGTTCTGGATGTTTTGTATTTTCAAAACCAGGGGGTTGGTGTACATAGACTTCTTCTTCTATATAACCATTTAAGAATGCACTTTTGACATCCATCTGATACAGAGTGATGCCTCTATTAACAGCAAATGAAATTAAAAGTCTGATAGATTCTAACCTGGCGACTGGGGCAAAGGTTTCTGTATAGTCTATCCCCTCTTGCTGACTATAACCTTGTGCAACCAGTCGTGCCTTGTTTCTGATGACTTCACCTTATTCATTTAGCTTGTTTCTGAACACCCATCTTGTTCCAATGACGTTGAATCCTTTTGGTCTGGGAACGAGATCCCATACGTCGTTTCTGGTGAATTGATTCAGCTCTTCTTGCATTGCCAGAATCCAGTCATTATCCAGAAGGGCTTCATCAATAGAAGAAGGTTCAATCAGAGACACAAGTCCCATGAGAGTTTCTTCAGAGTTTCTGAAGCTTGCTCTTGTTCTGATTGGATCTTCCTTTCTTCCTAAGATAGTCTCTTCTGGGTGATCCAAGTTGCTTCTGGGTAATCTCTTCTGAGGTTGATCAGCAGCTGTTGTGGGATTGCTAGCAGTGCTCCTTTCAGACGTTGAAGGAGTGTCTGTGTTGAGAGCTTCTGATAACTTGTCTTCAGAACCTGTAAATTCAATTTCCATACCTGCAAAAACTACAGTTCCAGAGCCAATTATCTTTCCCCTCTGATTGCCTCCAAAGCCAACGTGGCCTCCAGGCTTAAGTTCCAGGCTTTGGAACATATGCCTTCTTCCCGTCATGTGTCGCGAGCAGCCAGAGTCCAGGTACCATGACTGGTGTTTCTGACTTGCTGCTAAAGATATCTGCAACATGTATTATTTTATCCTTAGGTACCCAGATTTTCTTGGGTCCTGATTTGTTAGTTTTACCAAAACTCTGGTTGAATTTTGGTTTCACAGAGTGCTTACTGCTAGTGTATTTAATATCATGTGTGTGACCATACACAAAATGTGAATTCAGAGGAGTGTGTTTAATGGTTAAGTCCATGACATTCTTTGGTGTAGGAACCTTACCTTGGTATCCTATTCCTTTCCTGCCGTTTCTGCTAACTCCATAGATCATTGAAGCCATTTTGCTTCTATCTATGCTTTTAGCGAGGAACTTCTGGAAACTGTGATCATACTCCTTGATGATCTCATCAGCGTTGCTGGGAGTTTCAGAAATTGGTTCCTTCTGAGAGTTTTGTAAAGTGTTTTTTAATTTTGAAATCTTATTTCTCAGCTCAGAATTCTCCAATTTGAGACTCTCAGTCTTATTAGAGTCAGATTCAAGATTCCTTTTCAGGTCTCTGAATTTAACTCTAATTTGCTGATACCGTTCCAGAATCTCATTAAGGCTTTCAGCAAGTTCAGCCTTGGTAAAGTTAACAGCAAAGTTAGGAAATAGCTCTTCAGTATCTGATTCTGAGTCTGATTCAGAAGCTTCACTATCTTCTGAGATGTTAGCCATGAGAGCTATGTTTGCCCTCTCATCATCTGATTCTGAGTCAGCTTCAGACGAGTCAGAGTCATCCCATGTAGCCATGAGACTTTTCTTCTTCTCTCTTCCAAACTTCTTTTTGGGCTTTTCCCTCTGAAGCTTTGGGCAGTCACTCTTATAGTGTCCTTGCTCATTGCACTCATAGCAGATGATGTCCTTGGTGTTTGGCTTTTTGCTGCTAGAGGAGCCTTCAGATCTTCTGTATCCAGAGGAAGAATCTGTCCTTCTGTATCTGGAAGAAGACTCGTTCTGATCAGATCTTCTGGGATTCCTGAACTTCCTTTGTCTTTGCTTCCACAGTTGATTTACTCTTCTGGAAAGGAGGGAGAGTTCGTCTTCTTCTGATGAGGATCCATCAGATGTTTCTTCAACTGCCTGCAAAACTTTAGACTCAAATTTTTTGTTAGATTTTAATGCTAAAGGCTTACCTTGCTTCTGAGGCTCGTCAGCTTCTAGCTCTATCTCATGACTTCTGAGGGAGCTGATAAGTTCCTCCAGAGGGATTTTGTTGAGATCTTTAGCTAGCTTCAGAGCTGTAACCATTGGTCTCCACTGCTTGGGTAAACTTCTGATGATTTTCTTGACATGGTCAGCAGTAGAGTATCCTTTGTCCAGAACCTTGAGACCAACTACCAGAATCTGGAATCTTGAGAACATTGTTTCAATGGATTCAGATTCTTCCATTTTGAACGCCTCATACTTCTGAATGAGCACCAGAGCTTTAGTTTCTTTGACCTGAACGTTGCCCTCATGCGTCATTCTGAGTGAGTCAAAAATATTCTTTGTTGTGTCTCTGTTGGAGATCTTTTCATATTCAGTATAGGAGATGGCGCTGAGGAGGATGGTTCTGGCCTTGTGGTGATTCTTGAAGTCACGCTTTTGTTGGTCAGACATTGTTTTTCTATCAATCTTCTGACCGCTTACATTCACAGGGTGCGTGTATCCATCTGTCACCATATCCCACAGATCAGCATCATGTGCCAGAAAGAAGCTTTCAATTCTGTCTTTCCAGTAATCAAAGTTTTCTCCATCAAAGACTGGAGGTTTGCCGCTGAATCTGTCTCTGTCCTCATTGTTGTCATTGCTGGTGTGAGAATAGTTTCCTGCCATTGTGTTTTTCTGACGCTGGATCTTGTACTGACACGGTTAAGTGTTTTAGCTCAGAACCAGGCGCTCTGATGCCAATTGAAGTAGTGAAAAACACAAGAAGGGGGGGTTGAATTGTAAAACTGAAAATCAATGCAATGAACAAGATATTTTTATCCTGGTTCGTTTGATCTCAAACTACTCCAGTCCACCCGTCAAGGTGATTTCGCCTCTCTCCAACGAGGTCTTAATCCACTATATTCAACTGAATATTACAGACTGCTTTAACAACTGCTAAAGCCTTCTAGATGCAAACCACAACCCGGTTTGTCAAGGAAACACTTTCTTACAAAGAAGATAAATCTAAGTGTGTGAATGTTTTCTACAAAACTGTATCACAACTGTGATGTATACATAACTTAAAGCTTAGAAACTAGATTGCTAAACGATGATTGAATAAGAGAATGTGTAGTGTTTAGCAAACTGAGAGAAGGAAGATTATGATCAGCCTTTTTGGCGTGTAAAGATTTGGAGAGCATTAGCCAATTCAATCTTCAAAGTCTTGTTTATATAGCACTGAGATGTTGAACGTTGGGGCAATATTCTTGATTAAATGCTAATAACAAACTTTCCTTATCGAGCAGATCTTGTCTGGAATGAGGCCGTTGGTATTAATTTGCTTTCAATGCACAGTACCGTTGCTTACTTAATGCAAGTTCTGGCTTGGCTCATTCTGGTTCTGCTTAGCTGTTGATGAACTGTTGTGTTTCTTTATCAGAGTGTTGAGCGCAGTTCTGTTCATCAGACTTCAGCATATACGTGAATTAATCTTCTGATTCTGACATTCTGATATGGCAACTTCTGATGCAGATGTCAGGAACCAAAATTCTGATGCTGATTAGGTGTGATCTTGCTTATACCAATCAGAGTATCTGCAAATCAGAACGTAATAATTTAGGCAGCAGATAGTTCATACATGAATCATATAAGTAGTATATCTTTTCACTTTGTTATCATCAAAACTCAAACATAGGGTAGTAGATTCAAACTTTGTTCTAACACAACGTACTTTGAAATGGGCACCGAGGATGATGAGGTTCACCTCTAAAGATATTGACAGGTATATGCACAATTTGTCTAGGACCGAGAGTAATGAAATAATCTTCCATTGCGGGGAATTCTTTAATGTACATCTCATGAGTATAAGAGGTGGCATTAACTATAATCCAACTCTTTCTTGAAGACAAATGGTGTAATGCCCCAAATTTGTCCTACCTTTTTACTGTTATATGGCTTATGCATAATCATATACATAACCTCCATTGGGTCACTAACATGGTATACATTTCATTCGATGAAATGCTTGAGGTTCAGTGGTCGTGCAATATTAGGGTTTTATGCTGGTTAAGGCGTTCGTATCCAATAAAGGTTGATTCCTTCTTCAAGCAATGAGCATGGGATTTAGGGTTGTGAGTCGTGATCATTAATAATTTCTTCTTCGTCAAGTTATAAGGGCCATTCTCCACCTAGTTTCATCAGTTTCAGAGATTGGGGTTTATTTCCCTATGTATCTCATGAAATTAGGGTTGTATCACATGGATGTTTTTCTATGCTCCCAATTTCATCTGAGTCAAAGGATTTCCTCAAAGGCATTAGTGTTGTGATGAGGTCATTGGTTTTAAGGTTACTTGTTAAGTGAGGCTTGAAGATAAAGTCATCTGAAATTTAAAGTGCAAACTACAACTTGAAAAATGGGCTTGCGATTTCTTTGAACTAAAATAATTTGTGTTGCTTGATTTGGATATGTTCCTTGAGAAATGAAGTGGACTTCAATACTAATCGAATGTCATCAATCATTTTGGTCATTAAATTGTCAAAAAGTCAACTCAAGAAGATTGGAAAGAAAAAGCGTATGGATTGTTTGGATTTGAAATTACAAGTTGCGGAGTTCAACATACATCATTGTTTCATACACAATTCATCATTGTTTTTTGAATTTTGCATATCATTCGTCATTTACGTCATTCAAGTCATTCAAGTGCAACGTCTCAACATTCATCATCAAAGTCTATAATATCCATCATTATTCTATCAACAATATTTCAGGATTAAACAAATGAGTATTCAATTACAAGTTCAAAATAAATTGAGAGAAATTCAAATTCAATACAAGTACGAAAAAAATATACATGGAAATCCACCCTAATATAGTCCTAAGTTTCATCGTGATCACATCTTCATGCTCCGAAATCTGATTCTTTCGAGTCTCCTCAAACTTCCTTCACGGGTCATCTTTGTTTCAGCAATCATTGCATCCAAATAGATTACTTGCATCAGTACCAGAACATGTACACCAGAACGTATTTGCAGTCAAACACAACCACAAAAAGACTTGCCTTCAACATGTATGAACCTGCATTCGTCAGCTCAAGAAAACAAAATCTTTCCTGCACAAAGAAAAGAAAGTAAAGTGATACACATACGACTTTAAGAGATTCCAAGAACGAACATAATAAAATGTGAAATCAACGCAAACTACAGAAGCCATGCATATCTACAGAATTGTAATTCACATCACTATGCTAAGATCTGTAGCATTACATCAAAGGCCGATAAGAAAAAATAACAGACAGGTGGGAATTTAAGGCATCTCACGATCGAAGCGCGCGTGGAAAGGGATTTCATAGATGCACCAGTTTAACATGGTCACTACATATTTCTTAATCAAGTATCAACAGTTCAGTTTGTCTATTATCTAATAATTCAAGTGCAACGAAATTCAAAATCTTGCATTGAGTTCAAACAGAGAGTTAGAAGCAGAGGGTGATACTGCCACAAAGGAAGGGTCATGTACACGGTTCAGACATCCATAGGGCTATGGTTTAATCAATTGCATATTAGTAGGAAACAGAAATATATATAAAAGAAGCGGTTCTGCACCATATAAGAAGCGTAAACAAAACTAATCCATATTCCATGACCTTGATTCAAGATAACCAAAACAGATCGAAATCCAAAAATATTGTAACTAATTACTTAACCTTTCTCAATTTCCCTCTTGGAAAAAATCATGTTTTCAAGAAACCTCCATATTAGCTCCTCTCGCTCTCTTCCATGCAACACCTCATTCTTTTTCTTCTCTCTCATAATTTCACAAACACAAAAAACACTACTCTTGATCCCCTCTCAAGTGCAAGAAAATCAAAGCAACTTTTGTCTCAAGTTTTCTCAAGAACACAAAGGAAGTTGAAGAAATCTCTCTCCCTCCTCAAGAATTTATCCCCCTCCCTCGCTTGCTAGAGTTCTTCGATCTTAGATCTGATATCGACGATCTCTTCTCCTCAACCTCCTCTTAGATTCCACGGTTGGTTTTCTTCACTTAAAAACTTTTGCATAATTGATTCTTGAAATAAGCACTTTTCTAGAATTGATAATTGAAGTGAGTTTTAAATAGAGAATTGAATTGTGATTGTGGATTTAGTGGTGGAATTGTAAACTGATTAATCCAAATGCTTAGATCCAGAATTGGATGATCAATAATCACCTTTATAATTAATTGATTCTCAAGAAAAATGCTTATTCATGTTGTTTAACATTGTTGCCTTTGAGAATTGATGAGAAATCTGAATTTGCATGTGATTTGACATAGACTAGAGCCTTGCTTTGTGAATCAAAATCCATGTACAATCTTGTGTAGATTATATGCTCGACACAATGCTCGAGTCATGACATCTTGGCCTTAAGGAATGAGATCACCATTTTTTGAATGCACATAAATCCTCTTTGCTATGATGATTGCATAATTGGTGTGAATTCGGTTTTCTAATCCGGCAAAAACATGTCGAAACATGTCGAAACTCATAAAAACGGATTGTGAGTTCATACTTTGATTATGCAATGATCAAGGAGAATTTTTCGTGTGTGCATTCATAGATTTGGTTTTCGTTTCGTGCCATAGATATTCTATAATTTTCAAGTTTTAAACGATTCGAACCACACACGAAACTGATAGTTGATGAAAAATTAATGTTGCTTCAAAGTTTCAAATTGCACAAAATTGCACTATCAGGCAGTTTGATTCGACTCAAACTTAGCTCCGGGTCGACGCAAAAATGAACAAAAACCATTTTCCACCCGCGGAAAGTGTCGCGCTGACCCTATAATTCGACTCAAACCTATGCATCGATGCATACAGTGCTTTGAGTCGACACAAACTGAACAAAAACCAATTCTAGCCACTCACAGGAAGTGTCGCACTGACCCTTTGAGAACTCAATTTTTTGAGTCGACTCATCCCATCTTTGAGTCGAATCAAACTACCATCATTGCTTTTTTTTCGTTTCTTTTGCCTTGCTTTGGCCTTGCTTTCTCCAAGCACTCTTATACTTTTTCTTCCATATACTTTCCTTGTTATTTTTAACATGTTTGTTAATTGTGCAAGGTACATTTTTGTGCTTTCAATCATGTAACATAACAGGTAGTTAGGTGATTGAAGCATACGGATTATTCTTGCTTCCGATGTGTCACACCTTATTTCTCATCGTCCTGAGAAATTCATATCGTATTATATGTTGTCCTGATGCATGTGATACTTTATGATACTTTGTACAGGAACTTCTGATTATGCGTGCATTCACAATACGTGTTTACTTTTATCTTAGTTGGATATTATTTCTGACTTTTTTTCCTTCTTGGTGAAGCTTGCTCGACGCGTACTGCCTGCTTCTCCGTTGCTTTCATCTGCTCTTGACGATTTGCTTTCTTTTGGAAGTCGCCGCTACTACCTTCATACTTCTTCACACTTTACTACATTTATTTACCGCTTTTCTAGATATCATGAGAAGTAGGGCTTTACTGCTTTCTGATGCCATAAGAAGTAGGGTAGAGATTTATGATAGGGGTCTCTGTTGCTGATCATTTCAGGCCCTCTGGTTTATTTAAAGACCCATTTAGAGTAACTCTGAATTGTTTTCCATTGTGTGCTACTTGTGTGTAGTTTGTTTAAAACCCTACCTTTGAGTAGGTATTCTGTGGGAGTGTTTATGTTTGTGCCCGCACATGTACAAATGATAAGTCCTCAAAAAGAGGCGAGTGGGGAAGGTTAGAAAGCAACCCTCGCAATTTCGTCCATGTCATTCTTAGCTTATGACGCACCATGATGCTCCGGAGTTGTGCCCGCTCTTGTTTATAGAGTCATCAAGTGAGGAAGGGTTCCATAATCGAACCCCCATGCTTTGTCAGGGGTTCGTATTGGGCGATGCTGATACTCCATGATTGTTCATATTTCCTTCTATCGCCTACCTCGATATCCTATATCTTGGTTAGGTGTTCAGTCGCTTTGGACATCACTTTTTTGTTTTACATCTCACTCCCTCTTGTTTGTCTCGGATGATACGCTCCCCTTGACTAAAGCTTTTATATTCTTTTCCTTACTATTTTATGTGTGTGCTTCTTTAATCTTGCTTGTTTTATCCTTGTATATACCATGTTCCCTTAGGACGTGCTTGCTCCTTTCGGATGCAAGTTAGACCTTAGGTTGCAAGCCATGCATGCTAACATTAGGTAGACGTTTCCCTTTTGTTGATCCAAATTGTAGGGATAACATTGTATGATAATATTAGGTTAGAAATAGGCTAGTCCCCCGTAGACTCTTTTCTTCCCTTTTTGCATATGCATTTAAAACTAAAACATTTTCTTAGCAAATCACAAAACATGCTAATCATACTTAAACCCTTTTTCAAGGTAACAAAACACAAACCAATCAAATGTGGCATCTTGCCTTGAGGGTGTAACTCAAAACCTTTCCAGTAAGGACTTGATTAATTTACTTCTATGCCAACACGTGAGTCTCTAAATGTCGAGCTGCGGCAAAAGGCAAAATTAATATTGTTCATAAAAAACACAAAACAAATAAAAACATGTTAGCCGAACTACGATAGCTCTGATTCCTCAAAAAGGATATGTAGGCATTGGGGTAGGGCCCAAGCGAGTACAACTTTATTTTCCCTACATTATTTTCTCCTTTATTTTACATGAATTTTTTCTCAGTAGTAAACAATAAGCATAGATTAGACACACCAATAAGATAGATAACAAGAGTGGATACCATAGAGTACTATGGGCGTGTGGGGTGCTAATACCTTCCCCTCGCGTAACAGACTACATTACCCGATCTCTCGTTCGCAAGACCGTGACTTCTCCCTTTATAGGTTTTCTCGATATTTACCTTTCCCTCCATGTGGGATAAAAGACGTTCGATGGAGACTTCATTGTTTGATGATTTTCAGCCAGTTTTTTCAGCTGGCGACTTCACTGGGGATGGGGGAATAAATGTCGGTCCATCCTGGAGTCGCTCTTAGGTCTTGTTTTCTTCTCTTTGGGTGTTTAATTATATGCCTTATAGCTTATTCATTTTGTATATACCTGAGCATATGTATGCATTGCATTTTGCTATTTTCCATATGTTATTGTTGTACTGGATCTGCTTCTTGTTGGGTGGGTGCTGCTACGAGGTAAAAGGCCCAGTACCCAGGCCAAGTGTCAAACAATAGGAACACTAGGAATAGAGTGGAACACGATGAATAGGGGATGTAGATTACCCTAGATCATTGTGTAGTACATGCTTAGATGAGGTTTTAATGAGGTACTACCATTATCATGTAGGTGTATGATGATAGTACTCTCAAGTAAACCCGTGATTTTGAGTTACCATTGACCTTACCTTGACCTAGTCATTACCCGTGAGTCGGGAGGGGATAATCTTTACAGGTACAGTTGGTGACTTATTCTGTTGGTGACTATGTTCTGTTGTCGACCATATGGTTTTCAGATTTATTTGTTGAGTTCCTGACTTGCTTATTTGGAGGTTCATTCAGGCCTTCAATCTTCGCATTCCCAACATGTTCAGAAAAGGCTCAAAAGTATCTGGTGTTCCAGAAGCCTTGATCCCGTACTATTGATAACCCACATGGTACTTGGTTCTTGTATGTGCGAAAGCTATGTCAGACCTTTGATCTGGTAATATTCATACGATTTAGAACACTGCAACAATCATATTCAGAAGTGATGGAACTTGGATCCCATGTCTTTGCATATATAACATGGTTACCACATGCTTAACATACGTGTTCTGTTATTTCCATAGAATCATATTTGTAAGTCTTGTGCTAAACTCTTCCATCTTTTACTCGCGTAAAATCAAAATCAAAGCATGTAAATTCCTTGGAAATGACAGAACATGGCATGGCATTCATTCATGCACCCCATGCATATTCATGCATCCATAACAAGTACTCGAAGACTGGGGATTCTTATTCAAGCCTGGTGTTCTCCTCATAGGTTCAACTTTATCTCTAGATTCACATGTTCAGAGACCAGTATGGGATGACTCAGTGGGGGATTAATCGATATGAAAATCCCGACGGGGTTAGTTGTGGTATACATGTAAGATTTGGACTATGGTCGGTAGTCCTTCGAGAAGGAAGATAATCGATTAAAGACTCAGATAAGTAAGGTCATGGAAGCTCTGATGATGTCAACAATATTGCACTTACTTCCGCAGCAGGTTCTCTCTTCTCCTCGTCTTCTGGGAGTTAATTTCAACCATGGAGTGTTACACAATCTTGAGTTCTTGGAACATCTTATCAAAAGATGGTTCCCATTTACTATGGGATCTTATATCAATGCTTTGCTCTTGTTAACCAACGTTAGATGTGGTTTCCACACCGGGGCACGAAGAATTTTCAATCAGGGGCATTCTCCGTAGCTTTGTGTTCCCCGATCTGTTCGACAGCAGCCAATCTTTATTCCCCAAGTGAATTCATGGGGCAAAGCTTTTAAACAAAGACAGAAGAATCCTGGTGAGCATGTTGATGTGATTCCAGTGTATTACATTCAGTTATTTCCATGACTGGTGGAAGTTCAATTGATAATGCTCTAATATTTGGGGTCTTCCGCCTGTGAACACCTCTTCTGATTGTGATACATGTGCTAGATGTATCCCCTATTCTGGGGCACCCGATTTTGATATTGAGGACTGTAAAGTGGTTGAAGTATAAACTCCAGCACCTGTATGGTGTATCTTCCAAAAGCCCAATTCCTATTTGGTCAACTGCCACACTCTTTCTCACCAGATGAACGTCTCTTCTGTTGTGATAGAAAACAAATTTTATTGTCTCTTTGCAGCGTAAGATGTTTGGTGATGCACTTTATACCAATTCGCTCAGTAAAGCATTCATTTGCTCTCCTGAAAGAATCTTTTATGCATATTATTCTGGGGCACATGGCCATTCGATTGAAGATGGTATGTCATCCAGAGACAAGCTCCAAGACGGGATCAATTCAAAGACTGTTATGTTCATATCAGATCTGAAGGGGAATTCTCTCGCTCATTTAAGCATCAAGACTGCGGAAATTCGTCAAAATCAAGAAATCCATACGGAGTCAAGTCTCCTCAACAATGGCAATCATTGGTTTACTTACTTCATTTTCATTTGCATTCTTGCTCGTTTGTTTAAACATTGCTTGCATGTAGAAACTTGTCTATTTTTTAATGAAAATCTCAATGCAATAAGTATGCTTGTCTTGAAGTGTTATTTTCGTTTTTATTCATCCATTCGTCATCACGCTTTAAATGTTTTACTTTCATATTGATCCCAAGTCTCCAAGTCTTATTCTTAGGTAAAGATTGGATGGAGGATAACGATAATATAAAAACGCAAAAAAAATCTCTAGTTGGTATGCTTTTGAGTAAGACTCTACTGACGATGTATATGCCTTGTTTCAATTCCTAAACACTGGAGATATGAGGGAGATAAACCCTCGTTGACCCCTCTGAGCCTTCAAAGTAGGAGTTTCTTTTCTGTTAAGAAAAAACCCTCATTTTAACCCGGGGCGAGCAATGTTCACTTAATATGATCAAGCATTCAGAACTCATCAAGAGTGCACATCTAAGTATACAACATTGGTTATCCCTTAGAAGGTTGAGGAAAGTCAAAACCACAAGAGTGTGTGTTAATTAACGATATCTCAATGGGTATCTCTCACACATCAAGAATTCGAGATCAGATGATGATACAATAATGGTTATCCCTCATCTACAGAAGACTCAGGCAGTCACAATCACATCCAACAAATCAAAAAATGATGCAAAGATCAACGAATTTTTCAAAATAGAATGTATGAATAAGAAAGAAACAAAAAACCCTGCTAAGTCGAAACTTGAAAAGAAGTCACTTAGGCAAAAGTTAAGGTATCCCGCTGGACTTCCAAATCAAAATTCAAAAGAATTTGTCCAAGAAAAAGTTAGGGAAAGCAAGAAAGGAATTGAAAAGCCTAAAAGGATATAAAATGATTACCAATAAAACTCCTCATTGAAATAACAAGGTTGTGTGATCAGACTGAAGGGGTGAAAAACACAAGAAGGGGGGGTTGAATTGTAAAACTGAAATCTTAAAGCAATTGACAAGATATTTTTATCCTGGTTCGTTTGATCTCAAACTACTTCAGTCCACCCGTCAAGGTGATTTCGCCTCTCTCCAACGAGGTCTTAATTCACTATATTCAACTGAATATTACAGACTGCTTTAACAACTGCTAAAGCCTTCTTGATTCAAACCACAATCCGGTTTGTCAAGGCAACACTTTCTTACAAAGGTATAAAACAATGTGTGTGAATGTTTTCTACAAAACTTTATCACAACTGTGATGTATACACAAATGAAGCTTAGAAACTAGATTGCTAAACACTAATGGAGTATCAGAGTTTGTGGTTTAGCAAAACTGGTAGATGAAGATTATTGTTCAGCTTTGTGCGTGTAGAGATTTGGAGAGCATTAGCCATTATAATCTTCAAAGCTTTGTTTATATAGCACTTGAGAAGATGAACGTTGAATGCAATATTCTTGATTCAATGCTAATAACAAGCTTTCCTTTTTGAGCAGATCTTGTCTAGAATGAGGCCGTTGGGATTAATTAGCTTTCAATGCACAGTACCGTTGCTTCTTCAATGCACGTTCTGGCTTGGCTCATTCTGATTCTGCTTCGCTGCTGATGAACTTTTGTGTTTCTGTATCAGAGTGTTTACGCGCAGTTCTGTTCATCAAGCTTCAGCATGTACGTGAGTTGATCATCTGATCTTGACGTTCTGATTCAGCAACTTCTGATGCTGGTGTATGAAATCAAATTCTGATGCTGAAGAAGTGATCTTGCTTATTTTAATCAGCGTATCTGCAAGTCAGAGCATAGTAATTTTAGGCAGCATATAGTTCAAACATGAAACATATAAATACTATATCTTTTCACTTTGTTATCATCAAAACTCAAATATAGGGTAGTAGATTCAAACATTGTTCTAACAATCTCCCCCTTTTTGATGATGACAAAAACTAGATATTTTAAATGAAAAAATAACGTGAAAAGGTATCTGGATATGTATCAGAATAAGAAGTACGGAGAAGTCAGAGTTAAGAGATACTCCCCCTGAGTTGATTACTTCCCTATGATACGTGTTCTTCAGGATCAGATCTTTTTCTTTCTTTGAACATCAGATTATAAGAGTCTTTGACTTATCAGAGAGCAGAGCTTCAGAGCTTTTCCTGTCAGAGCTTTGCTTTGGATCAGAGTATTAGGTCGATCAGAACTTCATATTTGATCAGAGCAACATTGATCAGAGCTTCTACATTTTGATCAGAGCTTCTAGTCTTCATAGTGTTCAGGAGCTTCCTTGTGCCTGTAGACTTTAAACAAAACAGAAAAACATTTCAAGTAATAGAGTTAGAATGTTTGAGAATTTCTGTCTAGTTAGCCGTTATTGATTTTAAATATCATTCTTGTTCTCCCCCTTTTTGTCAGCAATCAAAAAGTGTTGGTGATGTGCTAAAAACAATTTAGATCAGAAAAACAAATTATATTAAAATAGTTCAGAATCAGAGCAAAAGAACATTACAAGAACATAGTCAAAACAGGATATCAGAACATAGTTAAAATGATTATGCATGAAAAAGATTTAAGGTTGAGGGGGCATGCGTGAGAACAGGCTCTCCAGCATCGCTTGAATCTTTTCAGAAGTTTCATTCTGCTTCTGAACCATGTTGACAACAGTGTCAATCTTGCTGTCCTGTACATCCATTCTTGCTTTCATCTTCTGATCATTGTCGTCCATCCGCTGCTGGAGACGCAAGTCATTCAGCCTTAGTTCTTCCAGAGCCTGCCTGTCCAAGGCAGCTTGAGAAGCATCAGAAGGAGGAGGCTTCTCAGAACTTTCAGCGACATCTTCTGCTTGACTTTCAGCCTGAATGGTCTTGTCTTCTTCTGATGGTTGCACCTGTGCAGCTTGCTGTTTCTCAGACCAAGATTGACTGTCCAGAGGGAGCACAACTTCCTGAGGCAGCTGACTTTCAACTTCCTTCAGCAGCTTGCTGAAGTTCTGTTGTGCCTGCTCATAGTTGACATCCTGCAACTTGAGGGCTTCAGCACGTACCCATAATCTGAACTGTGACCAGAGCTGATCAGAAGCAGCTGGGTCAATCATCCCAGGACAGACTTGCTTCAAAGAAGCAATCCATTGCAGCACACCTGTTTCAAAATTCAAAATACCAGAGCCAACATCTGGTTGCTTTGGTTTGGGAATGGCAATTTTGTGTCTTAAATCAGCAAGACGTTCAAGACTTGTTAAGTCAATGAAAGTTTTGCTGGGGTTTTCAGATGTTTGCTGAGAGGCTGTTTGTTTTGGAGGAAGGGTATCAGAATCAGAGTCAGATATTTCGATTGGAGTGGATGGTGGTTTGGGAGTATTTGGAGGTGTTGATTCCTCTGAAGATGGTAACTGGGGCATAATAATAGTGGTTCCACATGGCAATTGGATTGCCAGCGGTGAAGGTTGAGGTGAGTGAGGGTCAGATTTATGAGGAGACGGGGTTTTGGAATGGTGAAACTCTGTTTGTGGTGAAGGTGGATTATTTTCTGGTTGAGGAGGTGGAATCTCTGATTGCTCAGGGATCAGAGGTTCTTCTGTGAGAGGTTGTTGTTGTTGTGGTTCAGGTTCAGGTTGTTGTTCTGGTTGTGGAGGAGGAATATTTGGTGGTTCAGAATTTGGTTGAGCAGAAGCATGTTCACGCTCAATATCAGCTAGCACTCGATCAAGTGCTGGTGTTGTTGAAACAGTTGGTTGTTTGGGAATCTTAGTTCTGGTTCTTCTGAGTTGTAAGGCCTCAGAAGGGTCTTCTGGTATGGTTTCATCAATAGTAGGGATTGGGATGGATATTCTGTGGGAAGTTTGAGAAGGAGCAGCAGATGTTGGAATAGTAAAAGATTTTGAGATAGGGGCAGCAGATGAAATACCTCTTTTCTTTGGAGTCTGATGAGATGATCCTTCTGCTGGCGCTTTCCTCTTCTTTGTCTTCTTCTGAGTCACTTCTGGTTGGATTTGACTCAGATCTTTGATCTTCAGCTTTGAACCTGTATCTTCTTCCTTGTATGAATCTGGATACCTGAGAAACAACTCTGGTTTGGATTCCATTTCAGAAAATACCGGAAAATCACTCAGAGGCACTCTTCTGCTGGAGATGTCAGCAGTTGAAGTAGCTCTGGGTTCCTTCTGAATATTTTCTATCAGCTTCATCTTTTTCAGGTTCTTAGCGTTCAGCGGTTTTCCAACAGTTGGTTCAATAGTGCTCAGCACTTGAGCTTCGCTCAGATACTCTATCAGCTTATTCTCTGTCAGAATATCTGATATAAGCCTTCCAAACGGTATCCAGTCCCTTTTGGTCCTTTCTTCTTCTCTTGTTTCTTTGACACTGGTCTTGAGATGGTTGAACAGGAAGTGTGCCAGATTGATCTTTACCCTCTGATCAATAAAGTAGATCAGAAATTGCTGATCCACGTTTATATAATCAGGAGAACTTGTTGGTTTCCTGTGGTTGAAGCATCCCAGAACAATCTTGGCCCATACTCTGAAGTGGTCCTTCAGATCCTTAATTTTGCTGCTGGGCATTCCAAGAGTGAAAATTATGTTGGCTACCACACCTACATCAGGGCATCTTTCAGCCATGTCCACACAACGGACTCCACCACCACTTTGACCGATTAGCCTTGCAATGAGATCTTCAGAAATCACTATCTTCTTTCCCATGACAGAAGAGATGACTAGATGTTTAGAAATCTTGGCGTGAATCTAAAATTCCTTGACTAGTGCTGGGAATGTTAGTCCAACCAACCTATCGAAATACCTCTCCCACTTTTGAGCCCTAATTTCTTCAGTTAGGTCAAATCCATTTTCCTTCAAACTTTCAAAGTCGATGATTAACTCAGAGAGAACTTCAAGGTTCTTTACCGGTGTGAGAAGAGTTCTGAGGGGCACCTGATATTGTTCAGAGGTTTCTTTCTTCTGATTGCCTGCAGAAATGCTGGAGGATGCCATTGTTCACACTAAAAAAGCTTTGAGAATGATTTGAGAGAAAAAGGTTTGTAGGAGATGAACTTAGAAATATGCAGAAAAAGCTTGAGTGTTAATGAGAAAGCGTAAAGGATAAGAATGAAGGATTAATGTGCTTAAATAGAGTTTTCAAAAATTATTTTGAAAAATTAAACGTTTTTAAGAGAGAGAAAAAAAATAATGATTGCCATTTAACAAGCGTGATTACTTTTCATTAAATGCTTGCTGATTTTGGGGGATTTGAGAAAGATACTTAAAAACGGTTACCAGACATGTGTCTCAATGCACCCAATCAGCGCTTTGCCTTCTCAGAAGCGTGCACGCGTTCTGCTTCAGAGATTTGCTGATGATTGGATGACACTTGTTTGATGTAGTGATCAGCACGTCTGTCTTTGAGATTAGACTCTCAGATCTTTAGACTTGCATCTGATACAATCTGCATGTTCTATCTTTCTGAAAGAAGATTGATCAGAAGTTCACAGTAATATAATTACATTCTGAAGGTAAATATATGGAATTAAAACATTTTCATTCTGGGCATACTTTCATGCTGAGATGTTTCAGAATGAAATTAAACCTATCTTCTGAAAGGGGTTTAGTAAAGATATCAGTCCATTGATGGTCTGTATCTATAAATTTCAAGTTCAAAATACCTTTCTGAATATAGTCCCTAATGAAATGATGCTTAATTTCTATATGCTTAGCTCTAGAATGTAAAATAGGATTCTTACTTAAGCAAATAGCAGAAGTATTATCACAAAGTATAGGAATGTTACTCTCAAAAATCTGGAAGTCTTCAAGCTGACTTTTCATCCAGAGCATTTGTGTGCTACATCCTGCTGCTGCTATGTACTCAGCTTCTGCTGTTGACAGAGCAATTGTTGATTGCCTTTTGCTGGACCACGAGATCAGATTTTCTCCCAGAAACTGGCAGCTTCCAGAAGTACTTTTGCGTTCCACTCTGTCTCCAGCAAAATCAGCATCACAGTAGCCTACTAAGCTGTAATCACTAGATTTTCTATAAAACAAACCCAGATTAGTAGTACCTTTCAGATACTTGAAAATTCGCTTAACAGCTGTTAAGTGAGATTCTCTAGGATCTGATTGGAATCTAGCACAAATACATACGCTGAATAAGATATCAGGTCTTGAAGCAGTCAGATAGAGGAGAGAACCAATCATACCTCTGTAGACTTTCTGTTCTACACTTTTGCTTACCTCTTCTCTTTCCAGAATGCACGTGGGATGCATTGGAATCTTTGGTGGCTTACATTCTGAGAGGTCAAATTTCTTCAGAAGATCTCTGATGTATTTGCTCTGATGAATGTAAGTTCCTTCTGGAGTTTGATTGATCTGAATTCCTAGAAAGAATTTCAGTTCCCCCATGAGGCTCATCTCAAATTCTGCCTGCATACACTTAGCAAATTTTCTTCCAAGAGAAGGATTAGTAGAACCAAAAATGATATCATCAACATAAATTTGACAGACTAAAATGTCACTCTTAACTGTTTTACAGAATAGAGTAGTGTCCACTTTCCCTCTGGTGAATTCATTTTCAAGCAGAAAGTTACTTAGCCTTTCATACCAAGCTCTGGGAGCTTGTTTCAGACCATACAGTGACTTCTTTAGTTTGAAAACATGTTCTGGATGTTTTGTATTTTCAAAACCTGGGGGTTGGTGAACATAAACTTCTTCTTCTATATAACCATTTAAGAATGCACTTTTGACATCCATCTGATACAGAGTGATGCCTCTATTAACAGCAAATGAAATTAAAAGTCTGATAGATTCTAACCTGGCGACTGGGGCAAAGGTTTCTGTATAGTCTATCCCCTCTTGCTGACTATAACCTTGTGCAACCAGTCGTGCTTTGTTTCTGATGACTTCACCTTATTCATTTAGCTTGTTTCTGAACACCCATCTTGTTCCAATGACGTTGAATCCTTTTGGTCTGGGAACGAGATCCCATACGTCGTTTCTGGTGAATTGATTCAGCTCTTCTTGCATTGCCAGAATCCAGTCATTATCCAGAAGTGCTTCATCAATAGAAGAAGGTTCAATCAGAGACACAAGTCCCATAAGAGTTTCTTCAGAGTTTCTGAAGCTTGCTCTTGTTCTGATTGGATCTTCCTTTCTTCCTAGGATAGTCTCTTCTGGGTGATCCAAACTGCTTCTGGGTAATCTCTTCTGAGGTTGATCAGCAGCTGTTGTAGGATTTCTAGCAGTGCTCCTTTCAGACGTTGAAGGAATGTCTGTGTTGAGAGCTTCTGATGACTTGTCTTCAGAACCTGTAAATTCAATTTCTACAGTTCCAGAGCCAATTATCTTTCCCCTCTGATTGCCTCCAAAGCCAACGTGGCCTCCAGGCTTAAGTTCCAGGCTTTGGAACATATGCCTTCTTCCCGTCATGTGTCGTGAGCAGCCAGAGTCCAGGTACCATGACTGGTGTTTCTGACTTGCTGCTAAAGATATCTGCAACATGTATTATTTTATCCTTAGGTACCCAGATCTTCTTGGGTCCTGATTTGTTAGTTTTACCAAAACTCTGGTTGAATTTTGGTTTCACAGAGTGCTTACTGCTAGTATATTTGATGTCATGTGTGTGACCATACACAAAGTGTGAATTTAGAGGAGTGTGTTTAATGGTTAAATCCATGACATTTTTAGGTGTAGGAACCTTACCTTGGTATCCTATTCCTTTCCTGCCGTTTCTGCTAACTCCATAGATCATTGAAGCCATTCTGCTTCTATCTATGCTTTTAGCTAAGAACTTCTGGAAACTATGATCATACTCCTTGATGATCTCATCAGCGTTGCTGGGAGTTTCAGAAATTGGTTCCTTCTGAGAGTTTTGTAAAGAGTTTTCTAATTTTGAAATTTTATCTCTCAGCTCAGAGTTTTCCAATTTGAGACTCTCAGACTTATTAGAGTCAGATTCAAGATTCCTTTTCAGGTCTCTGAATTTAGCTCTAATCTGCTGATAACGTTCCAGAATTTCATTGAGGCTTTCAGCAAGTTCAGCCTTTGTAAAATTAACAGCGAAGTTAGGGAATACCTCTTCTGTGTCTGATTCTGAGTCTGATTCAGAAGCTTCACTATCATCTGGAATGTTAGCCATGAGCTCTATGTTTGCCCTTTCATCATCTGATTCTGAGTCAGCTTCAGACGAGTCAGAGTCATCCCATGTGGCCATGAGACTTTTCTTCTTCTCTCTTCCAAACTTCTTTTTGGGCTTTTCCCTCTGAAGCTTTGGGCAGTCACTCTTGTAGTGTCCTTGCTCATTGCACTCGTAGCAGATGATGTCTTTGGTGTTTGGCTTCTTGCTACTGGAGGAGCCTTCAGATGTTCTGTATCCAGAGGAAGAGTCTGTCCTTCTGTATCTGGAAGAAGACTCGTTCTGATCAGATCTTCTGGGATTCCTGAACTTCATTTGTCTTTGCTTCCACAGTTGATTTACTCTTCTGGAGAGAAGGGAAAGTTCGTCTTCTTCTGATGAGGATCCATCAGATGTTTCTTCAACTGCCTGCAAAACTTTAGACTCAGATTTTCTGTTAGATTTTAAAGCTAAATGCTTACCTTGCTTCTGAGGCTCGTCAGCTTCTAACTCTATCTCATGACTTCTGAGGGAGCTTATAAGTTCCTCCAGAGTGATCTTGTTGAGATCTTTAGCTAGCTTCAGAGCAGTAACCATAGGCCTCCACTGCTTGGGTAAACTTCTGATTATCTTCTTGACATGGTCAGCAGTAGAGTATCCTTTGTCCAGAACTTTGAGACCAGCTACCAGAATCTGGAATCTAGAGAACATAGTTTCAATGGATTCAGATTCTTCCATTTTGAACGCCTCATACTTCTGAATGAGCGCCAGAGCTTTTGTTTCTTTGACTTGAACGTTGCCCTCATGCGTCATTCTGAGAGAATCAAAGATGTTCTTAGCTGTGTCTCTGTTGGAGATCTTTTCATACTCAGTATAGGAGATGGCACTGAGGAGGATGGTTCTGGCCTTATGGTGATTCTTGAAGTCACGCTTTTGTTGATCAGTCATTGATTTTCTATCAATCTTCTGACCAGTTGCATTCACAGGGTGCGTGTATCCATCTGTCACCATATCCCACAGATCAGCATCATGTGCTAGAAAGAAGCTTTCAATTCTGTCTTTCCAGTAATCAAAGTTTTCTCCATCAAAGACTGGAGGTTTGCCGCTGAATCTGTCTCTATCCTCATTGTTGTCATTGCTGAAGTGAGAATTGTTTCCTGCCATTGTGTTTTTCTGACGCTGGATCTTGTACTGACACGGTTAAGTGTTTTAGCTCAGAACCAGGCGCTCTGATGCCAATTGAAGGGGTGAAATACACAAGAAGGGGGGGTTGAATTGTAAAACTGAAATCTTAAAGCAATTGACAAGATATTTTTATCCTGGTTCGTTTGATCTCAAACTACTCCAGTCCACCCGTCAAGGTGATTTCGCCTCTCTCCAACGAGGTCTTAATTCACTATATTCAACTGAATATTACAGACTGCTTTAACAACTGCTAAAGCCTTCTTGATTCAAACCACAATCCGGTTTGTCAAGGCAACACTTTCTTACAAAGGTATAAAACAATGTGTGTGAATGTTTTCTACAAAACTTTATCACAACTGTGATGTATACACAAATGAAGCTTAGAAACTAGATTGCTAAACACTAATGGAGTATCAGAGTTTGTGGTTTAGCAAAACTGGTAGATGAAGATTATTGTTCAGCTTTGTGCGTGTAGAGATTTGGAGAGCATTAGCCATTATAATCTTCAAAGCTTTGTTTATATAGCACTTGAGAAGATGAACGTTGAATGCAATATTCTTGATTCAATGCTAATAACAAGCTTTCCTTTTTGAGCAGATCTTGTCTAGAATGAGGCCGTTGGGATTAATTAGCTTTCAATGCACAATACCGTTGCTTCTTCAATGCACGTTCTGGCTTGGCTCATTCTGATTCTGCTTCGCTGCTGATGAACTTTTGTGTTTCTGTATCAGAGTGTTTACGCGCAGTTCTGTTCATCAAGCTTCAGCATGTACGTGAGTTGATCATCTGATCTTGACGTTCTGATTCAGCAACTTCTGATGCTGGTGTATGAAATCAAATTCTGATGCTGAAGAAGTGATCTTGCTTATTTTAATCAGCGTATCTGCAAGTCAGAGCATAGTAATTTTAGGCAGCATATAGTTCAAACATGAAACATATAAATACTATATCTTTTCACTTTGTTATCATCAAAACTCAAATATAGGGTAGTAGATTCAAACATTGTTCTAACACAGACACCAAATCAAAAGTTAGTGACAGTCGTGTCCAAGGAACCTCAGTGATTCCTCAACCATCGCAAACTCTTATCGAGGGATGAATGCTTGTATCGGGTTAACTAAACCTAGTACTGGAGAACATCATGGAGAATGGGTAGGCACCAAATAATTTTGAGCCTTAAAATCCTTTTTTCTAAAACCGTGAACCAGGCCACGTTACAACCCTTGAAAGTCCTAACTGAAGCATGGGTCAATTTGAAAGCGTGCCACAATGAGATAGTATTTAACTGACTCCTAAGAGGTATGTTTAAATATCTGTGTTGGCATCATATTCTTGCATTATCATTCATAAAAAAGAATTTGAAAATGTTTCTCTCTAGCTAGTGACTCGTTCACAACAGAAATGCGACATTATTTCACTCAAAGTTTTCTTAAACTTCAAGACTTAGATACGTGTTGCATTAGAATTATCATTCTGACAATAAACATTGATCCGCATATAAAACAACTGATTAACATCAAGTAATTTTACACAATGAACAATCAGTAAATAGCTCAATCTTGTCAGAGAAGAGAGGCTTGAATACTCTGTTGAAGCAAGAGTCAGCTATCACAGGAGAAATGACTTATCCAGGGGCATGTTAACCAGTAAAGTTGTCAAGAGAAAGTATCTTGGTGCTTCACAGTCTGAGTACTCTTTAGGGATGAAGTTAGTAGATTCCGCCAATCTGGGGCAATCAAGTCGAGAGTCGATCTCTCTAAGATAAGCCAAATCTAGGGCATTCCCTCAAAGCTATCAATCAGAGGCTATGATGTCAATAAATCTCCTCAAGCTAATATCAATCAGAGGCTATCACGTTGATAAATCTCTCCAAGTTTCCATTGATCAGGGGCTATCACAATGATAAATCTATTCAGAATTCATTCAACCTTGGGAAGTTACGTCGAGATTCGAAAAATCTCTCCAAGAAAGCTGTAATCTAGAGCTGTTTATTTCGTGACTCAAGACATTGGGGCAGGCCACCTCATATCGTATTGTGCCACGGATATTCCGGTCTTCTACTCAGCACAGATTCTTTCATAAATCCTCCAGACAGGGGCATTCCTCATTCGTACTTACAAAGTTGCTCAAGACAATTATGTTGTATGAGACGAATATAATCAATACAGTAACTCATAACGGTCACCCTAACCTGGCCAGCACGTAAAGCCGCCTTCATCTTCTACAGACAACTTCAAACCTGATTCCCCAAGTGAATTCAGAAAGTATGGAGTCGTCGTTTAATTTGGCACGTGCAAGTACATGTTCCCTAAGATCTTAACTAGGGCATCACAAAGCTAAACCGGGGAAACCCCAGTGAAGTCTCCAAATGAAACAACCGGATGAAAATCATAAAACAATGAAGTCGCCAACGTCTTTTATCCCACATGGAGGGAAAGGTAAACATCGAGAAAACCTAAGAAGGGAGAAGTCACGGTCTTGCAACCGAGAGATCGGGTAAGGGGGTATGTTATACGAGGGGAAGGTATTAGCACCCCACACACACGTAGTACTCTACAGTTTCCGCTCTTGTTATCTATCTTATGGGTGTGTCTAATATATGCTTACTGTTTACTACTGAGAAAGAATGCATATAAAAGAAAGGAGAAAAGAATGTAGGGAAAATAAAGTTATACTTGCTTAGGCCCTACCCCAATACCTACGTATCCTTTTTGAGGAATCAGATCTACCGTAGTTCGGCTCACATGTTTTTGTTTGTTTTGTGTTTTTTATGAACAACATTAATTCCACCTTCTGCGGCAACTCGACCTTTGGAGACTTATGCATTGGCAGAGAAGTAAATCAATCATGTCCTTACTTGAAAAATGTTTCGAGTTACTCCCTCGAGGAAAGATGCCATATTTTATTTGTTTGTGTTTTGTTACCTTGAAAAAGTGTTTAAGTATGATTAGCATGTTTTTGATTTGCTAAGAAATATTTTAGTTTTAGAATGCAAGGATGCAAAAGGGGAAGAAGAGAGTCTAAGGGAAACTAGCCTATTTCTAACCTAATATTATTATACAATGGTGGTCCTAATATTTGGATTAACAAAAGGGAAATGTCTACCTAATCTTAGCATGCATGGCTAGCAACCTAAGGTCTAACTTGCGTCCGAAGAAATAAGCACATCCTAAAGGAACATGGTATGTAGAAGGATAAAGTAAACAAGCTTAAAGAAGTACACTCATAAAATAGTAAGGAAAAGAAGAGAAATGCTTTATTCAAGGGGAGCGTATCACCCGAGACAAACAAGAGGGAGTGAGATGTAAAACAAAAAGGTTATGTCGAAAGCGAGTGAACACCTAACCAAGATATAGGATATCGAGGTAAGCGACAGCAGGAAATATGAATGATCACAGAGTATCACCATCGGCCAATGCAAAGTCCTAACGAAGCGTGAGGGTTCGATTGCAGAACCCTTCCCCACTTGACGACTCTATACACAAGAGCAGGCACAACTCTGAAGCATCGTGGTGCATCATAAGATAAGGATGGCACAAATAAAATTATTGGGGTTAATTTCTAACCATCACTGCTTGCCTCTTTTTGAGGACTTCTGATTTGTACATATCCAGGCACAAATATAAACACACCTGCAGAATACCTACTCAAAGGTAGGGTTTTAAACAAACCACACACAAGTAGCACACAATGGAAAACAACACGGAAATGACCTAAATGGATCTTTAAATAAAACAGAGGGGTTCCTGACATGATCATCAACGGAGGCCCCCATCATACATCTCTACCCTACTTCTCATGGAATTAGAAAGCAGTAAAGCCCTACTTCTCATGATATCTAGAAAAGCGGTAAAGAAATGTAGTAAAGTGCGAAGAAGTAAGAAGGTAGTAGCAGCGACTACCAAAATCGAGCAAATCATCAAGCGAGGAATAAATCAATAGAGAAGCAGTGAGTACTAGTCGAGCAAGCTTCACCAAGAAGCAAACAAAGTCAGAAATAATATCCAACTAAGATAAAAGAAAATGCGTCTTGTGAATGCACGCGTAATTAGAAGTTCCTATACAAAGTATCATAAAGTATCACACGCATTAGGAAAACATATAATTCGATATGAATTTCTCAGGACGGTGATAAATAATGCATGTTGCATCGGAAGCGAGCATAAGCTGTATGCTTCGATCACCTAACTACCTGTTATGTTACATGATTGAAAGCACAAAAATGTATCTTGCACGATTAACAAACATGTTAAAAATAACAAGGAAAGTATATGGAAGAAATAGTAGAAGATTGCTTGGATAAAGCAAGGCCAAAGCAAGGCAAAAGAAACGGAAAAAAAATGCTTGCAGTTTGAGTCGACTCAAAGATGGGATGAGTCGACTCAAAAAACTAAGTCAACTCAAAGATGGGATGAGTCGACTCAAAAAAATGAGTCGACTCAAAGGAGAAACATGTTGAAACTCATAAAAATGGATTGTGAGTTCATACTTCGATTATGCAATGATCAAGGAGAATTTTTTGTGTGTGCATTCGTCGGTTTGGTTTCCGTTTTGTGCCATTTATATTCTACAATTTTCAAGCTTTCCAACAATTCGAACCACACACGAAACAAATACTTGATGCAAAAGTTATGTTACTTCAAAGTTGCAAATTGCATAAAATTGCACTATCAGGAAGTTTGAGTCGACTCAAACTTAGCTCTGGTCAATGCAAAAATGAATAAAAACCATTTTTCCACCCACGGGAAGTGTCGTGCTGACCCTGCGAGTCGACTGAAACCTGTTCCTTAATGCATACAATGATTTGAGTCGACGCAAAATGAACAAAAACCAATTCTGGCCCCTTGCAGGAAGTGTCGCACTGACCCTTTGAGTCGACTCTTTTTTTTTAATCGACTCATCCCATCTTTGATTCTACTCAAACTGCCAGCATTGCTTTTCTTTTTTCTCCGTTTCTTTTGCCTTGCTTTGGCCTTGCTTTCTCCAAGCATTCTTCTACTCTTTCTTCCATATACTTTCCTTGTTAGTTTTAACATGTTTGTTAACTGTGCAAGGTACATTTTTGTGCTTTCGATCATGTAACATAACAGGTAGTTAGGTGATTGAAGCATATGGCTTATGCTCGCTTCCGATGCGACACGCCTTATTTCTCACCATCCTGAGAAATTCATAATGTATTATATGTTATCCTGATGCGTGTGATACTTTATGATACTTTGTACAGAAACTTCTGATTACGTGTGCATTCGCAACACGCGTTTGCTTTTATCTTAGTTGGATATTATTTCTTACTTTGTTTGCTTCTTGGTGAAGCTTTCTCGACGCGTACTCCCTACTTTTCTGTTGCTTTCATCCGCTCTTGATGATTTGCTCGCTTTTGTTAGTCGCCGCTACTACCTTCGTACTTCTTCGCACTTTACTACATTTATTTATCGCTTTTCTAGATATCATGAGAAGTAGGGATTTACATCTTTTTGATGCCATGAGAAGTAGGGTACAAATGTATGACGGGGGTCTCTGTTTCTGATCATGTCAGGAACCCCTCTGTTTATTTAAAGACATGTTTAGGGAAATTCAACATTGTTTGCCACTGTGTGCTACTTGTGTGGGGTTTGTTAAAATTCTACCTTTTAGTAGGTATTCTGCAGGTGTGTTTATATTTGTGCCTGCATATGTATAGATAATAAGTCCTCAAAAAGAGGCGAGCAGGAAGGGTTAGCAATCAACCCCCGCAATTTCGTCTGTGTCATCCTTAGCTTGTGACGCACCATGATGCTTCAGAGTTGTGATTGCTCTTGCGTATAGAGTCGTGAAGTGGGGAAGGGCTCCGCAATCAAACCCCTACGCTTCATTAGGAATTCACATTGGCCGATTTTGATACTCCGTGATCGTTCATATTACCTTTTTTCGCCTACCTCGATCTCCTATATCTTGGTTAGGTGTTCAGTCACTTTGGACATCACCTTTTTATTTTACATCTCACTCCCGCTTGTTTGTCTCGGGTGATACGCTCCCCTTGACTAAATCATTTCTCTTCTTTTCTTTACTATTTTATATGTGTGTGTGATACGGTGGGAAAACTGACTTGATGTTTGCGTTTGATCGTAAATGTTGCGGTTAGCAAGAGTCGCCACCTACTTTTCTTTTATCCAAAAAGGAAAGGTGAAAAGGCACAGGAAAGACCTTTGAGATTGTTTCTTGAGTTCGGGGGGTAGATTATGAAAATGGAAGGTATTAGCACCATTTTCATCCATGGTTTTCAATGGGCTGTAAGTTATTTGCTAGATCACTTACTTTTGTTTGAAATTGTGTTTTGTGTGGTCTTTGAAAGGATTTTGTAAAAGAGGTCATTGTTTAGGCAATCTTTGTAATGATTCTCGTTCGTAAGAATGTATACAAAGATGTTGATCTTTTGAAAATGTTTTCAAGTTTTGTAAGATGTTTTGAAAGGGTATGTGATTGTTTTGAAAATAGCAAGGATGTTTGTTTTTAAATAGAGCAAGTAATTAGGAGCAATCTACCTACTCAAATGTATTTCTTATTCATTTCCTTTTCCTTTGACATTGTTGTCTTACCATTGATTTGGTGAGCAACCCTATCTTTGGATGTAAACGGGACGGGAGTGGGTCATCGTATAGCCATGATTAGCAATATTGCAAGGTATCTTAGCATTCTTTTTTAGGGACTAAGATCATTTGTAAGGAAACTTTAGATAGCGTCATCGAGGGACTATGATCTTGTATTTGTTTGTTTTTGCTAAGATACCTTACATGCGTAATATGGCTATTTTGTATAAGGCAACCAAGTGGATTTCACTCTAGGGGTGCTTGTGTGCAAGTGTGTCATTTTTATGCTTATTTTTGTCTTGGATTAGGGTTTTCTATTTGATTGATTTTATCTTCCCATACAAACCCTAATTACTAGCATGTTATGTAAAAGCGATAAATTGCAAAATTTAAAGTTACTACGCTATTACAACATTTGTAGGAGGGGGATGTACAATTTATGAATGGGAATTTCAATAATAAAAACCTAATTAATCTATTACAACCAAATTGAATATTGTACAAATAATTGAAGGAATATATGGTACAAAATGCAAATTGAAAGTAATGACTTTTGTGTTTGGATTTTTTTTGTATGAAAGAGGTTTTAATCTAAACCTAATTAGAGAAAAAGTAATTAAATGAAGTTAACTTAAGTTAATTAATAAAATAAGTTAATTAAGAAAAGATTTTTTTTATATGAAACCCTAAATCTATTTTAGTTGATTAAAAGAAAATAAGTTTAAAGAAAAAGTATTTTTTTTCTTCTTTTGTGTATTTGTCTTGAAAATAATATGTGGTATTATGGAATATTTTTGGTCTTTTTTATATTAAAAATAAATATCTTTAGATAAATGATAATTTAGTTTTAATTTAATTCACAAGGAAATTAGTAAAAGTAAATAAAATATAATGAATAAAAATAATTTTTTATGTGGAAAAATATTTAAATTATGTCAAAATATAAATCTATTATTTTTTATACATTTTATGATTTTTTTGGTATTTTAGAAAATATATTTAAAAGAAAAAAGAAATAAATAAATAAATAAAAATAAAATGGGCCAAGGTGGTGTCACAGGTAAACAGGGGGTATGCTAGCAAAAAAAAAAGAATGTCAGGCCCAAAGGGCCCAGCGCCTGCAAGCAAAAATCAAAAATGTCAAAAATATGAAGAAAAAAAAAGCAAAGTGGTCACGCTGGGGCTTGAACCCAGGACCATAGGGTGAACAGGCGCACGCTTTACCACTGGGGTGGCTATACATCCGTTTATATAGATAAAACCATAAATATATAAACAAAATCAAGTCCTGATAACTTCATCTTCAACCTCCAGCTGGTGTACCTGTAACTTCTTCATTTCTCAACAAAAATGGAAAGTGACAAAATGAAAGTTGTTGCATTCTTCCTCACGAATCTAACCATGTAAATAACTATGGCTGAAAGTCAAAGATAAATGAGAATTTCTCTGGCCCTAATTTAAACCCTAAAATTTTCAAAAACATCAACTCTAAAATTCTCTAAACTCAGACCATATAAATGCAAACTATGGATATGTACAGCTTCGTGGCAATGAGGTCTACATTTTATCTTCACAAATGCAAGCTTAACAATGCCTAAGTAATGAGATATAAGTTCAAGAAAAATACCTCAAAACTGGAAATCATGAAATGCAAATGAGCTTGTTTCAGTCAGTGTTGATGATCAGGTTAGCTTCCTTGGACCTCTAGGAAGCTAATGCAATGGCTGGCTTGAGCTGAGGATGGTTGGAATGGCCTGGAGAAGTCCAACTGTGATACTCTATTTTTGGTTATGGAAGATAGGGAAAATGGTGTTACAGAAATGAAACAGGTACAAGGATGAGTTACTCTTGATGCAAGGAAGCTTTAGAAACTAAAAGTCCAAGAAACACACGAAGGAAATGCGAGTTTGGTATGTAAAGTCAGAACTTGCACAACAATGGTGTTTTGGGACAATTTCTGGCTAGTGGGAGTTTGAGTGAGTTTCAGGGGCTTCTTGCTCGTGTGTTAACTTGCAAATAGTGTGTATATTTATAAGAAAGAGGTTTTGAGGCTTGTAACAACTCATAATTTGAATTTGGATCCTTAAGCCAAACATGTGATTTTTGAGAAAACAAGTTTCAATGCTTGTGTACTTGCTAAGATAGAGTAGTTTATGATTTAAACAAGTTTGTTTCTTACTTTGTGGATGGAGTGTTATCAGAGGGAACAAGTTAGAGGCTCAAGAATGACTTTATGCAAAAAGATTGCTTTACAAGAATGGAAGTGTTCACTTTGTGCCATTAATGGAAATGCAACTTGGATAATAGCTCATTTGCTTGGATCAAAGCCTTAACAGTTGTGTAAGAATTTAATTAAGGAGTGACAAACAAGTTTGAGGCCTTAAAAGCAAAGATTATGCATCCTAGCATGGATTTGGTTCATGTGTTCATCAAAAATGACTTGTAATTCAAGTGAAAAAACCCTAATTTCATCTCTTCTATTCTCCTTGCTCAAGAATGATCTCAAGGAGTTCTTGGAATTTTGGAAAGCTTGTAACACGTTCTACAACATCTCTTTGAATTGATTTTGATGATTCCCCTTGGAACTATGTGAAAAAGTGTCATGAAGTTAGGTCAAAATCCTGTCCAAAATAGGGCAAAATTTCACTATGTGTTTTGTTTCATGACCCTATGTTCATAAAATTATAACTTGAGATCTAAGAACTTTTGGAAGAAGTTGTGTGAAGAAAAGTTGTATATTTCATGGAGATCTACAACTTTCATGTTGTAAGTTTCTCTTGAATCATTTTGAATCATGGTGAAAATTTGGCTCAAAGTTGTGAAAAAATAAGAAATTTTATATACTTAGAAAAATTTCTAAGTTAAGAAATTTCATCTTTTCAAAATAAAATCTTGAATTCATGATTTCTTGATGAAAAAGTTTCATATTTTGACTTTTTTTATGAATTATGATCTTTGGCATTTGATTTTGACCAAAAAGTCAAAGTTTGACTTTTCAGTATACAGTTGACTTTTGATCAGTTGACTGAAAAAAATCATCTATCAATCCAATGGACTTATAGTGTTTTGAACCATTTCATTAGGTCAAAGTGATGCAATTGGACTCTTGAGATCATGCCTTAACCCAATTGATCATTTTCTAGGTCAAAAACCAGAAATTGTCCTTTCCTAGTCAAAACCCTAATTTTGACAATTTTACCCTTTTGATGATTTGATCAAATTTCTTGAGGAGTTATGGTCCAAACTTGATCAAATGCTACATATGAGTTTAAAATGTTGGTGTGGATCAAAAATCATGAAGTTTTACTATAAATTGGCTATGGTTTACTTTTTCCCCAATACAGCTGATTTTTAGGTCAACTGTTTAATTGACTGATCAAAAGTGTGATCCAAAGATTGAAACTTGACATGAGTAATCTTGGGGGTCCATAATGATCCTTTAAAGTCATATGAAGCATTGATAATCCAAAAATCCTTGTGCAAACTCAAACCCTAATTTTGGTCATCAGTGCATAAGGAGGTGTCTTGAGCTGATCAAACCCTGGTGCAGTCTTGAACCCAATGAGATCTTGTGAGAAAATTCTAGATAAGTGAGAGGAAAAATTTTGTGGTACAACAACTGCCCCTGTTCAATCTTCTTATGCCGGGAGAGTTAGATTGGCAAGTTTTGCCATTCGTGACTCAAAGGTGGAAGATGATTGGACACTAGAGTGCCCAGAAATTTGCACTCGGTGATGCGAGAGTCGAGGGAATGGGCTTAAAGATGCCATTTGGAGAGGTGCTAGAAAGTTGTCGGAGATGGGCTTGTAGATGCCATCCAAAAGTGATTGTTGAATTGTAATTTGTAAGTTGAAAGAATGAGTATCAAAATGGTGTCTGTATCTAGAGTGTATTTGAACTGTATCAAAAGGTTGAATCTGAATGAGTATCAGGATGGCATCCGTATCTGGAGTGTATCTGAAATGTATCAAAAGGTTGAATCTGAATGAGTATCAGGGTGGCATCCGTATCTGGAGCGTATCTGAACTGTATCAAAAGATTTTGAATATTTGTTAATGGTAGCTGTTAACCTTATCCTGAAAAGGGTAAAATGTTAGCTAAAATATAATGTTTATGTTGTATGAAATTCATAGTATAATGCATTCGTGTTATCAATGTTTATGATATATGGATGCAATGCATGTGTATATGAGCTAGTTTGCCGCACTGCTGTTGGACTGGGGAAAATAAATCCCTGACTGCTGCTGAGGATATGGAGTATAAGTCTTCATGTTGTGAAGTCTAAGTGTTGATGAGTTTATGTTTAGAGAAATAAACTCTGTTTTAAGGGAAACACCGTATACTGCTTGTAAAATCCTATTGGGGAATCCTGAGAAATTTGACGACTTCTACTGGGGATCGACAATTTGAAACTTTGTTCCGCTGGGGATTTAAGTGACGTACTGCGGGGATTTCTTATGGAATAGCCTAGAGGTATTTCCCTATCCATTTAACCCATCAGTAACTGCCTTTTTTCATTTTTTTATTTGTAAACAGTAATTATGTTCAAATGCATATGTTCAATAATGAGTCATTACACGTTTTTTGCAAACAAAATACAAGCATAAAGAAAAAACAGATAGTTTTTGCACTTTCAAAGAGATATCTTTGTATTTAATTTGAGTAAGATTTTTTTTGTACAAGGAGACAAACATTCTAGTAAGATAATGCCGTCGTAAAAAAATGAACATTTTGATACAAGGAAAAGATAGCTATGTGTAAAAATCCCATGGGGTTTCCATTCTGCTATAGCCTTCGTATCTCTGAGCATCTTGTCTATTTGTTGCCTTGTCCGAAGATAATTGAATTGATCAGAAACTCTGAGTTTGTCAGTGGAAGCCAATGGTCATCCGTAAAGTGATCCAACGTGACATAGTCATACGCTTTAATTTCCTAACTTTTGCCTGGACCGCCCTTTCGGGTTTTCAGTCCACTGGGAAACCCTTTTTTGCCCAAGTCGCCCTTTCGAGTTTTCAACTTGTCGGGTGTATAGATTTGTTTTGTTTTATCTCTAATTTTTTCCTGAACCCTTTTGGTTCGTCGGGATTCCCTTGTTTTGCCTAGGTATGTCAACCTAGCAGGTCTCTTATGTGTAGTATCTTTTGACTATGTCCGCGTTCGCAGGATGCGGCAGGTCGTCAACATCCATGGTGGTCAAGATCATTGCCCCACCAGAGAAAATGCTTTTGATTACAAATGGTCCTTCGTAGGTAGGAGTCCACTTGCCCCTAGGATCACCTTGTGGCAGTATGATGCGTTTGATCACCAGATCTCCAACTTGATACACCTGGCATCTGACCTTTTTGTTGAAAGCCTTGATCATCCGTTTTTGATACATTTGACCATGGCAAACAACAGTAAGTCTCTTTTCATCAATCAAGTTTAGTTGATCAAGTCGAGTCTGAATCCAATCATCTTCGTTCAACCCTGCATCCTTCATAATCCTCAGAGAGGGGATCTAGACCTTGATAGGCAAGACAACTTCCATGTCGTAAACCAGAGAAAAGGGTGTTGCCCCGATTGATGTGCGAGCCATGGTACGATACCCGTGGAGAGCGAATGGTAACATCTCATGCCAGTCTTTGCATGTGACTGTCATTTTCTGTATGATCTTTTTAATGTTCTTATTTGCAGCTTCGACAACACCATTCATCTTTGACCGATAGGGAGAAGAATTGTGATGCTGAATCTTGAATTGCTCGCACAATACGGTGATCATAATGTTTTTAAGATTTGTACCATTGTCAGTGATGATCCTTTCTGGGATGCCGTACCGACAAATGAGGCTTTGCTTGATGAAACGGGAAACAACATTCTTAGTAACATAAGTGAAGGAAGCTGCCTCCACCCACTTTATAAAGTAATCAATGACCACTAAGATGAAGCGGTGTCAATTGGAGGTCGTTGGCTTGATTTCCCCAATCATATCAATTCCCCACATAGCAAAGGTCCAAGGATCCATCAAGACATTCAGAGGAACCGGAGGTACGTGCACCTTGTCAACATAAATCTGACACTTATGGCAGGTTCGAGAGTGTTGATAGCAATCTGCTTCCATGGTAGACCAGTAATAGCCTGCCCGTAGGATTTTCTTTGCCATCGTATGCCCACTGGAATGGGTACTAAAAGTTCCTTCATGCAATTCAGCCATGATCCTTTCAGCCTCAACCTTATCTATGCACCGAAGTAACACAGAGTCATGATTGCGTTTATACAGGATGCCATTAATAAGGAAAATTTTAGCAGAGAATCTCCTTAAGAACTTCTTATCATTGATTGAATCTCCTTCTGGGTATTCTTGAGCCTCGAGATACTTCTTAACTTCGTGAAACCAAGGTTGGTCCCCTACTTCTTCAGTATTAATCTCGTGACAGTGTGTTGGTTCCTCCATTCGTTCGATGGTGATCTGGGGAGCCTCGTTATCCCAATTAAGTTTAAACATAGATGACATTGTGGCTAGAGCGTCTGCTAGTTAATTTTCTTCTCTTAGGAAATGCTCGAAGGTAATCTTCTCAAAATTTAGTAGCAATGTCAAAACATGTTCTTTGTAAGGGATAAGGTTTGGGTGTTTGGTGTCCCATTCCCCTTTGATCTGGCTGATAACCAAAGCTGAGTCTCTGAATACATCCAAGGATTTGATCCCCAAGTTTATGGCAGCTTTGAGACCGAAGATACATGCTTCGTATTCCGCCATGTTGTTTGTATAATTGAAGCAAAGTCTGGCAGTAAAGGGAGTATGACACCCTTCCGGAGATATGAGTACAACACCAATACCATTGTCGAGTGCATTTGATGCTCCATCAAAGAACAGGGTCCATCAGGATCCTTGTTCAGGTTCTTCATATGGCCTAAATTCTTCATAGTTTTCTAATGTCATGATGTCTTCATCCGGGAATTCGAACTTCATGGGCTGGTAGTCTTCCACAGCTTGGTGAGCAAGGTGATCAGCTAGTACACTGCCCTTTATTACTTTCTAGGTAGTATACTGTATGTCGTACTCTGTTAGAATCATCTGTCATCTCACAATTCTCCCAGAAAGAGAAGGCTTCGCCAAGATGTATTTTATCAGATCCATTTTAGATATCAACAAGGTAGTATGAGTCAGCATATACTGTCTTAGCCGGCGAGCAGCCCATGCCAGAGCGCAGCAAGTTTTCTCGAGCAGTGAATATCTGGTTTCACAGTCGGTAAACTTTTTGCTCAGGTAGTAAATAGCATGCTCTTTTCGGCCAGACTCGTCATGCTGCCCCAATACACACCCCATTGAGTTTTCTAAAATAGTCAGATACATTATCAACGGTCTTCCTTCAACTGGTGGCATCAACACAGGAGGCTCTTGTAAGTATTCTTTGATTTTGTCAAAAGAAACTTGGCACTCATCATTCCATTTGACTACCTGATCTTTCTTCAACAACTTGAAGATTGGTTCAGAAGTAGCTGTCAGGTGAGAGATGAATCTGGCAATGTAGTTCAAACGTCCCAAGAACCCTCTGACTTCCTTCTCAGTACGGGGAGCAGGAATCTCTTGTATTACTTTTACCTTGGCATGATCTACTTCAATACCTTTGTTGCTGACGATAAAGCCTAGGAGTTTACCAGACCGTACCCCAAATGTGCACTTGTTTGGATTCAACCTCAGTTTATACTTCTTCAGTCTCTCAAACAGTTTTTGTAAGTGATCAAGATGCTCTTCTTCTGTTTGAGATCTGGCTATCATGGAGTCCACATAGACCTCTATTTCATGATGTATCATGTCATGAAATAGAGCTACCATGGCACGTTGATAGGTTTCCCCAGCATTCTTCAGTCCGAATGGCATCACTTTATAGCAGAAAGTGCCCCACTGCGTGACAAAGGTTGTTTTCTCCATGTCCTCAGGCGCCATTTTGATTTGGTTGTAACCTGAGAATCCGTCCATGAAGGAAAACACTTTGTGTTGTTTCGTATTTTCAACTAGAATATCAATGTGGGGGAGTGGAAAATCATCCTTAGGGCTTGCCCTATTCAAATCTCTGTAATCCACATACATTCGCACCTTGTCGTCCTATTTGGGCACGGGAACAACATTGGCAACCCATTGGGGATAAGAGGTGACAACCAAGAATCCAGCGTTGAATTGCTTCATGACCTCTGCTTTAATCTTCTCCGACATATCTGGCCTTATTCGACGAACCTTTTGCTTTACTGATGGACAATCTTCTCTTGTAGGAAAACGATGTACCACAATGTTTGCATCAAGTCCTGGCGTATCTTTATATGACAAGGAAAAGACTTCAACATAATCGTGTAACAGCTAAATCAGACGCTCCTTGATATTGGGTTCCAGATTGGTACCCACCTTGACCTCTTTTTTGTCTTCTTCGGTACCTAGGTTGATCGTATCCACGGGTTCCTCGTGAGACTGAATGGTTCTCTCTTCTTTTTGTAGTAGTTTGGTAAGTTCCCATGGTACTTCACAATCTTCCTCGCCTTCGTCTTCGGCTTGGTAGATTAGATTCTCATAATCCAAAAGGCCATAGCAGTATCGTTACCCATGGGATCCCGAATGGATGTATACCTGCATTGTGAGTGTGGGTGTGTGTAAGGGTATATCTATCTTTGAAAGAACGTAAAATGTAAAAGAAAAACAATGAGCACAAAAGTTTGTATGCGAAAATGTCCATGATTCATTGATGTCATATGAAAATGAGATAATAACCCTTACAAATGGACCATTGTGCCTCGGGTAAGACACAAGGTTTTAAGAGTGCGAATTGTTTCAATATTACAGATCCAACAAAATGTAAAGACAAATTACTGTGGGATAAAAGTGACCGGGACAAAGTCTCTAGCCTCCCAATTGTTGAGCCCTCCATCGATAGTTGGGAAAATCCAATCCTCTAGGTTGCAACCATCTTCACCATCTTCTACTGCGTTGACTTCACGGTTGCTGATCTTCAAGGGTGGTCCTCCAGCACGAGCACGACGTACAGCCTTTTGAGCACTTGAAGTGAAACCTAGGCAAAACTTGTCAGACTTATATGGGATATCTGGGAGTGTCCCCAAATAGTGCATCCACCTTCTTCTACCACTGCTTTGGCATCCTTCAGAGATGACATCCGGAGTGGAGGCCTTGTAACCTTGGGAACCTGATACACAGCCTTGGTCACTTCCACGTTTTGGGGGACCTCTTCAAAGTGTTGAAATGGAGTTTCAATGAATTCACCGTCTAATTCCATATATCTGAAGGAATTGAGATGGCTGATCATGTATTCTTCCTCTCCATGAACGGTGATAATCTTCCCTTGAACTGGATACTTCAACATCTGGTGCAACGTAGAAGTAACAGCGCCAGCATTGTGGATCCATGGTCGGCCTACCAAGCAGGAGTATGAAGGGCGGATGTCCATTACATAAAAGGTTGAATTGAAAGTTTGGGTTCCAACCTTTATGGGGATATCCACTTCCCCGTGCACCATCCTTTTCGAGCCTTCAAAAGCCCTTACTACTATGTTGCTTGGCTTTGAAGTCAACCCCTCACAGCCAAGTCTATCAAGAGCTTTTTTGGGTAATACATTCAGAGATGAGCCAGTGTCTACCAAAACATGAGCCAGAGTTGTGCCCCTACATTCCACTGAGACATGCAATGCCTCATTATGTTTCCTTCCCCTCGACGTCAGATCAGCATCTGAAAAACCTAAACCATTGTCCGCAGTTTGGCTGGCTACGTAATCTTGAAACTAATCGGCAGATGTCTCTTGAGGTACATGGGCAGTTTTTAAGAACTTTACCAAGGCTTTTGCATGAGCCTCAGAACATAGTAGTAATGCCAGCATGGAGATTTTAGAGGGAGTTTTCCCTATTTGTTCAACTACATCGTAGTCGCTTCTCTTTATAATTTTAAGGATCTCCTCCATTTCTTTCTTGGAGGTCTCAGGGATAATCAATGACTGAGCCTTCATCCGGACAGGCTCAAACAGAACACGTTTCCCTCGAGTCTCGGTTAACTCGGCAGTAGGAGTGTCGGTAGGAATGATTATAGGGGTTGCAACGGCTTTGTCAATTGGAGTATTATTGGAGATAATTGTGGGACCAGGAATGGCTTTTGGGGGAGCAACAGCAGGAATGACTACGGGTCCAACAACTGCTTTTGGGGGAGTAATTTCTAGAGAAAAGATCCTACCACTTCGGGTAATTTTGCTAGTTCCTGCGATATTACTGATGTTGGAGTTGACTTTATCGGAGCTTGAATCTTCGGCGGCTGGCCAGTCGTGCTCAATACCATGGTAGTAGACATCCCCTCCATAATTCCATGGCACGGTTTTGTCTGACGCATATGGAACTGGTCCAGGCATTGTGATTATTAAAGGAGCTGCTCACGGAACTGATGTAATTCTAACGGGTCTTTTGGTGGATACCCTGGAAGAATTGGCGGAAATGGTAATGATAGAAACATCTTTAAAAGGGATAGGTGAAACAAGAGTCTTTTCAAACAAAATTTCTTTGTTATCTATTAGGCACTGAATGCCCATTTTCAACAAAGGACAGCCGGTTGGGGAGGACAAACAGAGATGGCAAACTTAACCACATCCCGGGAACACACCAGCATTCAACAAATTCATTTTAATAGTCATAAGTGAGATCCTGAGTTTATCAATTGAAGTAACAAACAATCCTTCTTCAATGGCATTGGTATTGTGGCCATGTCTGGACATAGGGGCGGAAATGACATTTGGCTTTTCAGGGGCATCGAACTCAATTTCTTTTGCTTCAATGCGGTCTTGTATTTTATTCTTTAGATTCCAACAGTTATTAGTATCGTGACCAGGACTTTCGGAGTGATATGCGCAACGGGCATTGGGATGATAATGAGGAGATGTTGTATTGGGGTTTTTCGGAGCTTCTTTCAAGGTTACCAAATTGGATCTTAGTAGATGCGGAAATACTTGACACGGGGTCATGTTAATTCTGGTGAACTGTCTGACTGGCCTTTCCATCCTTGGTTGATTATTTCTTTGCTGATCAGATGTAGGCTTAGGAATCATAACAGCCCTCACCATTGGTCGGAACTCGGCCCTATCTTGGTTTCTTTGTGGATATATAGAAACCACCTCTTTCTTTCCGATGAAAGGCATCCTTACAGCTGTAGAAGAAGATGTGTCTGTCTGAATTTTTCCACTCTTTATACCGACTTCTACCCTTTCTCCAGTCAATATTAGTTCAGTAAAACCTGCAGATGAACTTCTGATTAAATGATTGAAGAAGGGACTAGACAAGGTGCCCAAGAACATGTCTACCAATTCTCTCTCAGATAGAGGGGGTTGAACTCTTCCAGCCAAATCTCTCCATTTTTGCGCATAGTCCTTGAAACCTTTATTGGAAACCATGGCCATACTCTGGAGTTGAGTATGGGTAGGCGTAAGATCAGCATTGTATTGATATTGTTTGTAGAAAGTTGCAGCAAGATCTTCCTAATTGTGGATGTTGACTCTTTCTAGTTGGTAAAACCAGTCAAGTTGAGTTCCAGACAGACTATCATGGAAGAAGTGCACCCGTAAGTCTTTATCAGCGGTATGGGGTTGGATTTTCCGTACATATGACCGGAGATGCATTTTAGGGCATGAAACTCTGTCATATTTGTCGAGCACAGGTGCTTTGAATTTTGGAGGAATCACAATCCCTGACACTAAACCCAATTCCTCAAAGTCCAAGCCAGACACCTTTTGGATTTCCATCGCACTCAGTCGCTCCTAGAGATGTTTATACTTGTCATCAGCTGGAGGGTATTGTTCTTCAGAGTAGTCCTCTTCTTCCTCTTCCTCTTCTGATTCTGACGGGACAACTGTTTCCTTGCCTTTCCCTTCCTGATTGTCTTTTTCACCAGATGTTGTTTCAAAGTCCAAGGTCCTTCTTGTCTTCCCATGAAATCTTCTTCCCATGTTTAAGACTCTGGTTACCTTCTTTGCTTTCTTTTTCCTCTCTTCAGCCAACAAAGTCTTCAATTCTTCTTGCCCCTTGGCTAGGGTCAAGAGCAACTGTTGAAACTGTGTATTCTGAGCTTGGAGGTCTTTCACTATTTTCTCGAGATCCATCTTACTGAAATAAACAGTAGAGAGATGAGGAGACTTGTTGCAAAAAACCTGCTTATGTTATGATGAATGGTATATGCATATGCAATGTTTTCAAGGATTTCAAAGATTCAAATTTGTTTTAGACAAAAAGGAAACACATGTTATATTAATAAGTTAAAGCTTGAGTACAATAATGCATTCTTGGGCAAAACAAATACAAGTAACTCTAAGATAAAAAGGTAGTGTGCATCCTCTTCGGTGCAATGTAGGCATTCAGAGTCTGCTCCTCATGAAGTAGCCTAGTGAGTTCCAAAACCTTCTTCTCGCTTGCGTGGAATTGGGCTTCGAAAGTATCTCGCTCTCAATTGAGTTGTATCCAATCCCTTTGTAGGTCTTCAAGAGATGTGGGCATGTCAGGATGTAGGATAGTGTATAGAACATCTCCCTCCATGACAGGCTCAATGATTACCGGGAGAATGTAGGGGTAAGGCATCATAAGACTTTGAGCGCGAGGTCGTACCCATTTGAGGTAAGGCTCAAGAGGGATGGAATTATTATTCCCCAAAGTCTTTCTATCCACCTTATTTAACATCCTCCAAGCTCGGAAAAATCTCTGGCAAAGACCTTGATCGTTGTTGTCGTAATCGAATACCAAACCTTGAATCAGCATCTCGTGCGGGCCATCCCTTTGGGCGCAACCAAACTGTCTTAAGGCTAAACATGGGTTGTAGGTGATTCCTCCCCTAATGCCAAGTAAAGGGACATTAGGAAATTCTCCACAACGGTCGACAATGATAACATTCTCATTGTATTGGGAGCACCAATGAATGTCTGAATGTTTGAGCGTCATCAACCTTTGTGACCACCTTGAACCTTGCTCATTTTTTAATACAAATTGGGGGAGATGCGAAATAAACTATCTTGCCAAGAGAGGAGTGCAACACATAAGGACACCTCTTTTCCTTATTGTGCGAGTGTGAAAAGAGTGTAGGATATCTCCTAGCAATGTAGGCACTGGGTTGCAGGATATGAAGATTTTGACGGCGTTGACATCTATGAGTTGGTCAGGATTTGGAAACAAAACCATCCCATAGATGAGGAGAGCCACAATTTCCTCAAAGGCTTGCAAGTCCAAGGAATTCCAACATCTTTGGACTTTTTCAAACAGGAACTTTGCTAAGAAACCTTTGACACCACTCCTTGTTTCCCAATGAGTTGTGATATCAGATGAGTGCAAGTGTAGATCTTGAGAAATCTCTTCTGGCTTTGGGTCTCTTTCCATACCGTTGAAAGGTAGTTGATTGAGAATGGGAATCCTCAAGAGTTGGGAGAATTCTTCCAAAGTTGGCACAAGTTGATAGTCGGGAAATGTGAAGCAATGGTGTAGAGGATCAAAGAACTGAAAAAGCACCTTCATCATGTCCTCATCTGTGTTGGAGGTGACCAAGTTGAGTAGGCGACCATGTCTCTCGGTAAATGGAGAGTTTTCAGGAATCCTTGAAGCTAGCTCCTTGCGTTGTGGAGGGATCCTTACAAGACTGACTTGAATAGTTTTCTTGCAAAGTGAATCCATATCCCTCAAAACAAGAACAAAGATGAATCCCAAAATCCTAGAAATGGTTAGTGGATGTATATGATGTTCATGATGTTCATGATGTTATGTACAAGTATGCATATACAAACAAAACAAACAAATCCTTAGGTTTAGGCTTGCATGGAGTTTTATAGGTAAGTACCCTCTTGAAGTTTAGTTGGCTTAAACCTGTCCTAGTAATAATAACCGGGTTCTAAGGAGCTCAATATCACTGGTTTGTTTCCTTGGTCATTGTTTCAGCACAAGCCTCTTTAATGGCGACCGAAATATCCCAAGAAACCAAACCTCAATGAGTATAGTATCGAGTATCTACCAACTTCGGACTGCACCAAAGCCGGTCATCTCACTACATCCTAAAGGCCAAGTTGGTCAAGTAAAGGTTCTAAAAGTTTATTAGTGCTTTATGACATCACTCAGCGGCCCCGTATTCTCTTTAATTAACTCAAAGGCTTCCGGTACCCACAAATATGTCGCACTAACGTAGCTATTGTTTAGACCATGTCGGTATACCCCGCACAGTTTCCACAACGTATTGCTACTTACCTATAATGTATCCTAAATCCTGGTAGAGGATTCAAACCCAAACAAAGAACCATGATGTAAAGCATACAAGTCAAACAATGTAAGCAAATAAGTGTGATCTATCCCAAAGGTAACCCCACTTTAAAAATAAATCCCCAGCAGAGTCTCCAGTTCTATGATGTGGTGGGAGAACTAACTTGATGTTTTGCGTTTGATCGCAAATGTTGCAGTTAGCAAGAGTCGCCACCGACTTTTCTTTTATCCAAAAAGGAAAGGTGAAAAAGCACAGGAAAGACCTTTGAGATTGTTTCTTGATTTCGGGGGGTAGAATATGAAAAGGGAAGGTATTAGCACCCTTTTCATCCGTGGTTTTCCATGGGCTCTTAGTTATTTGCTAGATCACTTGCTTTTGTTTGAAATTGTGCTTTGTGTGGTCTTTGAAAGTATTTTGTAAAACAGACCATTGTTTAGGCAATCTTTGTAATGATTCTCGTTTGTAAGAATGTATACAAAGATGTTGATCTTTTGAAAATGTTTTCAAGTTTTGTAAGATGTTTTGAAAGGGTATGTGATTGTTTTGAAAATAGAAAGGATGTTTGTTTTGAAATGGAGCAAGTAATTAGGAGCAATATACCTACTCAAATGTCTTTCTTGTTCATTTCCTTTTCCTTTGACATTGTTGTCTTACCATTGATTTGGTGAGCAACCCTATCTTTGGATGTAAACAGGACGGTCATGGGTCATCGTATAACCATGATTATCAATGTTTCAAGGTATCTTAGCATTCTTTTTTAGGGACTAAGATCATTTGTAAGGCAACTTTAGATAGCGTCATCGAGGGACTATGATCTTGTATTTGTTTGTTTTTGCTAAGATATCTTACATGCGTAATATGGAAATTTTGTATAAGGCAACCAAGTGGATTTCACCCTAGGGGTGCTTGTGTGCAAGTGTGTCATTTTCATGCTTATTTTTGTCTTGGATTAGGGTTTTATATTTGATTGATTTTATCTTCCCATACAAACCCTAATTACTAGCATGTTATGTAAAAGCGATAAATTGCGAAATTTAAAGTTACTACGCTATTACAACATTTGTGGGAGGGCGGGTATACAATTTATGAATGGGGATTGCAATAATAAAAACCTAATTAATCTATTACAACCAAATTGAATATTGTACAAATAATTGAAGGAATATATGGTACAAAATGCAAATCGAAAGTAATGACTTTTGTGTTTGGATTTTTTTGTATGAAAGAGGTTTTAATCTAAACCTAATTAGAGAAAAAGTAATTAAATTAAGTTAACTTAAGTTAATTAAGAAAAGAAATTAATTAAGAAAAGATTTTTTTTATATGAAACCCTAAATCTATTTTAGTTGATTAAAAGAAAATAAGTTTAAAGAAAAAGTATTTTTTTTCTTTTGTGTATTTGTTTTGAAAATAATATGTAGTATTATGGAATATTTTTGGTCTTTTTTATATTAAAAATAAATATCTTTAGATAAATGATAATCTTTTTTTAATTTAATTCACAAGAAAATTAGTAAAAGTAAATAAAATATAATGAATAAAAATAATTTTTTATGTGGAAAAATATTTAATTATGTCAAAATATAAACCTATTATTTTTTATACATTTTATGATTTTTTTGATATTTTAGAAAATATATTTAAAAGAAAAAAGAAATAAATAAATAAATAAAAATAAAATGGGCCAAGGTGGTGTCACAGGTAAACAGGGGGTATGCTAGCAAAAACAAAAAAAAAGAATGTCGGGCCCAACGCCTGTAAGCAAAAATCAAGAATGTCAAAAATATGAAGAAAAAAAACACAATGGTCACGCTGGGGCTTGAACACAGGACCATAGGGTGAACAGGCACACGCTTTACCACTGGGGTGGCTATACATCCGTTTATATAGACAAAACCAAGTCCTCATGACTTCATCTTCAACCTCCAGCGGGTGTACCTGTAACTTCTTCATTTCTCAACAAAAATGGAAAGTGACAAAATGAAAGTTGTTGCATTCTTCCTCACGAATCTAACCATGTAAATAACTAAGGCTGAAAGTCAAAGATAAATGAGAATTTCTCTGGCCCTAATTTAAACCCTAAAATTTTCAAAAACATCAACTCTAAAATTCTCTAAACTCATACCATATAAATCCAAACTATGGATATGTACAGCTTCGTGGCAATGAGGTCTACATTTTATCTTCATAAATGCAAGCCTAACAATGCCTAAGTAATGAGATAGAAGTTCAAGAAAAATACCTCAAAACTGGAAATCATGAAATGCAAATGAGCTTGTTTCAGTCAGTGTTGATGATCAGGTTAGCTTCCTTGGACCTCTAGGAAGCTAATGCAATGGCTGGCTTGAGCTGAGGATGGTTGGAATGGCCTGGAGAAGTCCAACTGTGATACTCTATTTTTGGTTATGGAAGATAAGGAAAATGGTGTTACAGAAATGAAACAGGTACAAGGATGAGTTACTCTTGATGCAAGGAAGCTTTAGAAACTAAAAGTCCAAGAAACACATGAAGGAAATGCGAGTTTGGCATGTAAAGTCAGAACTTGCACAACAATGGTGTTTTGGGACAATTTCTGGCTAGTGGGAGTTTGAGTGAGTTTCAGGGGCTTCTTGCTCGTGTGTTAACTTGCAAATAGTGTGTATATTTATAAGAAAGAGGTTTTGAGGCTTGTAACAACTCAGAATTTGAATTTGCATCCTTAAGCCAAACATGTGATTTTTGAGAAAACAAGTTTCAATGCTTGTGTACTTGCTAAGATAGAGTAGTTTATGATTTAAACAAGTTTTTTCTGACTTTTTGGATGGAGTGTTATCAGAGGGAACAAGTTAGAGGCTCAAGAATGACTTTATGCAAAAAGATTGCTTTACAAGAATGGAAGTGTTCACTTTGTGCCATTAATGGAAATGCAACTTGGATAATAGCTCATTTGCTTGGATCAAAGCCTTAACAGTTGTGTAAGAATTTAATTAAGGAGTTACAAACAATTTTGAGGCCTGAAAATCAAATATTATGCAGCCTAGCATGGATTTGGTTCATGTGTTCATCAAAAATGACTTGTAATTCAAGTGAAAAAACCCTAATTTCATCTCTTCTATTCTCCTTGATCAAGAATGGTCTCAAGGAGTTATTGGACATTTTGGAAAGCTTGTAACACGTTCTACAGCCTCTCTTTGAATTGCTTTTGAAGATTCCCCTTGGAACTATGTGAAAAAGTTCCATGAAGATAGGTCAAAATCCAGTCCAAAATAGGGCAAAATTTTACTAAGTGTTTTGTTTCATGACCCTATGTTCATAAAATTATAACTTGAGATCTAAGCACTTTTGGAAGAAGTTGTGTGAAGAAAAGTTGTAGATTTCATGGAGATCTATAACTTTCATGTTGTAAGTTTCTCTTGAATCATTTTTCATCATGGTGAAAATTTGGCTCAAAGTTGTGAAAAAATAAGAAATTTTCTATACTTAGAAAAATTTCTAAGTTAAGAAATTTCATGTTTTCAAAATAAAATCTCGAATTCTTGATTTCTTGATGAACAAGTTTCATATTTTGACATGTTTTTATGAATTATGATCTTTGGCATTTGATTTTGACCAAAAAGTCAAAGTTTGACTCTTCAGTATACAGTTGACTTTTGATCAGTTGACTGAAAAAAATCATCTGTCAATCCAATGGACTTATAGTGTTTTGAACCATGTCATTAGGTCAAAGTGATGCAATTGGACTCTTGAGATCATGCCTTAACCCAATTGATCATTTGCTAGGTCAAAAACCAGAAATTGTCCTTTCCCAGTCAAAACCCTAATTTTGACAATTTTACCCTTTTGATGATTTGATCAAATTTCTTGAGGAGTTGTGGTCCAAACTTGATCAAATTCTACATATGAGTTTAAAATGTTGGTGTGGATCAAAAATCATGAAGTTTTACTATAAATTGGCTATGGTTGACTTTTTCCCCAATACAGCTGATTTTTAGGTCAAATGTTTAATTGACTGATCAAAAGTGTGATCCAAAGCTTGAAACTTGACATGAGTAATTTTGGGGGTCCATAATGATCCTTGAAAGTCATATGAAGCATTGATAATCCAAAAATCCTTTTTCAAACTCAAACCCTAATTTTGGTCATCAGTGCATAAGGAGGTGTCTTGAGTTGATCAAGCCCTAGTGCATTCTTGAACCCAATGAGATCTTGTGAACAAATTCTTGATATGTGAGAGGGAAAATTTTGGGGTACAACAGTGTGCTTCTTCAAGCTTGCTTGATTTATCCTTGTACATACCATGTTCCCTTAGGTTGTGCTTATTTCTTTGGATGCAAGTTAGACATTAGGTTGTAAGCCATGCATGCTAACATTAGGTAGATATTTTCCTTTTGTTAATCCAATTCTTAGGACCACCTTTGTATGATAACATTAGGTTAGAATTAGGCTAGTCTCCCTTAGACTCTATTCTTCCCCTTTTGCATCCTTGCATTCTAAAACTAAAACATTTCTTAGCAAATCAAAAACATGCTAATCATACTTAAACCCTTTTTCAAGGTAATTAAACACATTCCAATCAAATGTGGCATCTTGCCTCGAGGGCGTAACTCAAAACCTTTTTCAAGTAAGGACATGATTGATTTACTTTTGTGCCAACGCGTAAGTCTCCAAAGGTCGAGCTGCGGCAGAAGGCGGAATTAACGTTGTTCATAAAAACCATAAAACAAACAAAAACATGTGAGTCAAACTACGATAGATATGATTCCTCAAAAAGGATACGTAGGCATTGGGGTAGGGCCCAAGCGAGTACAACTTTATTTTCCCTACATTCTTTTCTCCTTTCTTTTGCATGCATTATTTTTTAGTAGTAAACAGTAAGCATAAATTAGACACGCCCATAAGATAGATAACAAGAGTGGATACCGTAGAGTACTACGGGCGTGTGGGGTGCTAATATCTTCCCCTTGCGTAACAGACTCCCTTACACGATCTCTCGATTGCAAGACTGTGACTTCTCCCTTATTAGGTTTTCTCGATGTTTACCTTTCCCTCCATGTGGGATAAAAGACGTTTGATGGCGACTTCATTCTTTGTTGATTTTCAACTGGTTGTTTCAGTTGGGATATGATCTAAGAGAACCACCTGAAAAGGAGTACATGCGGGAATCCTTGTTCTACGATGTGCCTGATAGTACCAGATGGATGGATAGAGCATTTAAAGCTTGGAAAAGCATTCACTTTGAAGGAGGACAATATTTTTGTAAGAAATATCCCACAGCTTATGTGACTTACATTAAATGGATTAAATAAAGAAACAAATATCAGTGATTTCCTTTTGCCATATAAAAGCCTTTGTACCCTCAAGAGCCAGATCAACCTTATCTTGTACCAAAGGGAGATTATGATCTAGTGCAAGCTCATAATCGATGATTGTTTGAGGAATGTGAGACTATGGTGGTAAAGTGTCTTGTGGCTACCCAAGATAAGACTTAACTAGCCCACCAACTCAAAAAGTTCAAGGGAGATATGTCACAGGTTGTAAAAAAGAGACCAAGGGTTGAAGACAATTTTGTTTCTTTGGAAGATCACCAGAAAACTGTTGTAGGGATCAAAAAGAAATACATATAGAAGTGCCAAGATTACGAGATCCTTAAAGCATCTAAAGTTAACCTGGAGAAGAGGTACAAGACCAATATTGAAGGGTTAGAGAAGCAGCTTTTAGTCAAATACACCAAGTTTGAGGAAGAGAGCACCCAGAGGCTCGCGGTAGAAACTCTTCTCAATGGGAGAAATATTCAACTAGCACAGACCATAGAAGAGAATGCAAAGCCCAAGATTTAATTGAAAGAAAACCCAAGGGACATGGATTGTTGAGCTATCTGGAGTTAGATGTTTTTTTGTTTTTCTCTTTTTCGAAGATCACCACCAGGCTTGTTGATGGGAACTCTATTTGCTATTGTAATACTCTTGGTAGTGATCTTTGAACTATTAGTATTCTTTATTGTTCAAGTTTAATGAGATTCTAGATTATTGGTGTTCACTATCTTATCTCTCGCTCTTGATTAAGAACTTAAATCAAAGCTCTAGGATCTTGGAAATATTTAATTATGTCACTTCATGCATTACATGTACTCATGCATCCATATACATATCATGCATAATAGGTTACTCCAGCAGATCTTCTTACTTCTGATCTGATTTTTTTCTAGAGATTGCTACTTTCAACTCTCATCGGTATAAAACCAGAAATAATTCAAAGAGACAGATTGAACATATATAGGTTGGCATAGCTGCTATGGGTGTTAAGATGGACAGTCATGTTGAACAGTTGATGGAGATCATCCAGGCTATGGCTCTAAAACAAGAAGAGCAGAGGGCTCTGATTGTGAGACCTGCTGCAACTACAAATGAAGGGAATTGAACTCCGCATCCTCCTCTAGGAGACGCTGGAAATATCGTGGGGGTTACTGTTAATAATCTTGTTTGTAATTCGGGTGGTCAGAATTTCAATGGTAATGATGCTATTAACCTTGGTAATCTTGCTGGTAATAATCAAGGTACCCATGTGGTTCAAGTTGTTGGAAATGTTCCTCCACCCACTCCCCCTCGTCAGAATATTGAACAACCTTTTGTTCAACCACAAATCAGAAGAGTTGTTTCATTACCTGTTCAGCAACTTGAAGATGATAACTATGATGATTGGTTTTATAATCATGAAGAACCCATTGAAGATGATATGAAGTTGCGTATGCTCGAGGAGCGTATACAATATTTTGAAAATCATGGAGCTATGGGTCTAGATATCTCTGATTTGGGATTAGTTCCCAGAGTGAAGATTCCTCCGAAATTCAAAGTGTCATATTTTGTCAAGTACAAAGGTGTTTCCTGTCCTAAGACATATGTTAATTATCACTATAGGAAAATGCCAGTGTACTCTACTGATGAGAAGCTGATCATGCACTTTTTCCAAGACAATGTGAGTGGTTATCTGTTGGATTGGTATATGCAACTGGAAAGTTCTCGTATTCGCACTTGGAAAGAGCTGGCTGAAGCTTTTGTTTTGCATTATCAATATAACAATGACACGGAACCTACCCGGACTCAACTGCAGAATTTGTCACATGGGCAGAAAGAGTCATTTAAGGAGTATGCACAAAGGTGGCGCGAGATGGCGGCTCGGGTGCAGCCTCCTATGATGGAAAGAGAAATGGTGGATATGTTTACCAGTACGCTGTAGGGGCATTTTTGTACTGCATGTAGTACTTTTGACTATTTTGCTAAAATGGTGACATATGGTGAAAGAATTGAGGTTGGAATCAAGATACGGAAGATTCAGGATGTTGTGTCTGGTAAAAATGCTAGTAATGCTAAGAAATTTTTTTGAGGCTATAAAAAGTTAAAGGAAGGTGAAGCCATTGTGATGTATTATTGGAAAGGAAAAGGTAGGGCTTATCAGGAGTCAGGTCATCAGGTTGTTGTTGTAATTATCCCAACTGTAGCACCTCAACAACAAGCATGTGCACTGTGTCAAGGTAATCAACAACATAAGCTGAGACAACCTCTGATAAAGTTTGATGCACTTCCTATGTCTTATACCTAACCGTTACCTCGTCAACTCGAGCTGTAATTGGTTGAATTGCACACTTGGAATGTTAACCCTAAAACATTGCCACCAAACTTTGATGCTAATGCCCGATGTGAATTCCACTCTGGAGGATAGGGGCATGACATTTAAAACTTCATTTCTTTTAAGCACAAGGTACATGTTCTAATTAATTCCCAAGCCATCAAATTTGGGCCAATTCTAGCACCAAATATTCCAACAGTCGTTGCCACCCCATGGGGGCGCTGTTGTTAATGCCATTGTTGAAGACGAAGGTCTGAATTTGGTAATGGATGTGAAACTGTTAACAACTCCTTTATCTTTTGTGAAGGAAAAACTGTTGAAGAAAGGTGTGTTTCTGGGTTGTGTTACCAATTGTGAAGAATGTGTGACCCATCCAGAGGGCTGTGATTTTTTAAAATAGAGATTCAGAGGTTGATTACTGAAGGGTCTCTAAAGTTTGACATATTAGTTACTGAAACCCGGGCTGAAGAGAATGAAGTGGATGTGATCACCATTCCCTATAGACCCAAGGAGATTATTGTCCAGGTAATAATACCAATTCCTTCCAAGTAGTCATCGTTAACCATCACCTTGCCTGGTCCAGTTCCGTATACCAGTGACAAAGCAGTTCCCTAGAATTATGGAGGCGAATATTATTGTCAGGGAAAGAAGTATTTAACTGATATATCTGAAGGAGATACATCTGAGGTTCATGACATTATAGGTGAAAGCATAATCACCAGAAGCGGTCAAATCTTTTCTCCTTCTAATCCACCAGAAAGCAGTGATAATGCCTCGGCAAAGGTTAAAGGCAAGCAGATTGTAGTAAACGGTGGAGAATCCGTGCAGAATCCTCCTGTTCTAACTTTGAATGCTTATATAGCCAAAAATGTGGTGGAGTTAATGTGATACATCAAGAAGAGTGATTATAAGATCATCAATCATTTGGTCCAAACATCGGCCAGGATTTCCATTTTAGCCTTTCTTCGGGACTCTGAGTCTCACTGTAATGCATTGATGAAGTTGTTGGGTACCTCTTTTGTTCCGCAAGAAATCTTCGTGAATTAATTTGAAGGAATTGTAGCCAGTATTACTATAAGAAATGGTTTGGGTTTACTGATTTTAATTTTCCTCCTGAGGGGAGAAAGCATAACAAGGCTATGCACATATCTATAGAGATTGCTGGTACAACTTTGTCTCGTGTACTGGTTGACACGGGATCATCATTGAATGTTTTGCCAAAGTCCACTTTGATGAAATTGGACTACGAAGGGGTTGTGTTAAGGACTAGTGGTCTAGTTGTGAAAGCGTTTGATGGGTCGAAAAGGTCAGTATTTGGCGAAGTTGACTTTCCAGTGAAGATAGGTCCTTAGACCTTAAATGTAAAGTTCTTTATCATGGATATAAATCCTTCTTATTGCTTCTTGTTGAGGTGCCCTTGGATCCATGGGGTCGGTGTCGTGACTTCCACGTTGCACAAAAAGTTGAAGTTCTTGGTTAGAGATAAAGTTGTCAGTGTCTGTGGTGAAGAAGACTATGTGGTTATCCACTTGAGCACCTTTCGATATGTGGAAATTGAAGGCGAAGGGCATGAGACTCCTTTTTAGGCTTTCGAAGCTATACAAGTTATCAAAACTTATTGTCAAGAGGTCAGAAAGCCATAGGTCTTCATGACATCTTATAAGCAAGCTTAAGCGATTGTGGAATTAAGACACCCCGAGGGATGGGGCAGAGTTTTGGATATTCCCATGAAGAAAGATAGAGGTGGTATGGGTTTCGTGGCTGGACGAAGCGCCTCAGTTACTATTCCTCCCAAGATTCAAGTTATTCCTGCTCCGATCAAGTTTATCAGCCGTGGTGTCATTCATGAAGAAGCTCATGGTGTGAGTGATGAAGGCGACAATGATTGTGATATGGATAGCTGGATTCGTCCAACTGTTCCAGGACAAGAGCCTTCCAACAAGTGTTCCGAGGACATCGTCATAGTTACCCGTTATCAAGAGTAATTTTCTTTTGCTTACATCATGCAATAATTCCTACGTTCTGCCCAAGATGTAGTGAACATATTTGTAGGGCCGCAATGTTTTTCTTTTCAAACTTTATCATCAATAAATGACGTTTTTTTCATTCAAATATTATGCTCCTTATTTTTCTTCTTATTTTTCATTTTTCAAAACTGCCAATGCGTTTTTATTTTTCTTTTTAAATCACAAACTAAAATAAAAATAAAATCATCAATCATACAGAAAAAATCCTCCATCTATCCAGGATTTCATCGATAACAACTCTGTTATGGCTCATTATGACTTTAATAATCCAATATATCAAGTCGAAGAAGAGGCTAAGGAAGATTATGAACTCTCCGAAGAGTTGGCAAAATTATTGAGGCAAGATAAAAGGGAAATTTAGCCACACCAAGAGACTCTAGAAGTAATCAACTTGGGTACCAATGAGGACAATAAAGAAGTCAAGATTAGGGCCGCTTTGGAAGAAAGTGTGAAGCAGAGGTTATTTGAAATGCTCAGAGAGTATGTTGATATCTTTTCTTGGTCCAATGAAGACATGACTGGGTTGGATACAAATATAGTTATGCATAAGCTTCCTCTCAGAGAAGGTTGTCCTCTGGTCAAACAAAAACTTCGAAGAACTCATCCAGAGATGTCTAAGAAGATTAAAGAGGAGGTCCATAAACAATTTTATGCGCGTTTCTTAAAAGTTATCTCTTATCCGCCATGGGTTTCAAACATTGTGTCAGTTCCGAATAAATATAGCAAAGTCAGAATGTGTGTTGATTATAGGGACTTGAACAGAGCAAGCCCTAAAGACAATTTTCCATTGTTGCATATTGATATTTTGGTTGATAATACTGCTCATTAAAAAGTGTTCTCCGTCATGGATGGTTTTTTGGCTATAATCAGATCAAGATGGCACCAGAAGACATGGATAATACAACTTTCATTACACCTTGGGGAACATTTTGTTACAAAGTGATGCCCTTCAGTTTTAAAAAGGCAGGGGCAACATATCATCGCACTATGGTCACTCTCTTTTATGACATGATCCATAAAGAGATTGAAGTTTATATTGACAATATGATTGCTAAATCCCAGATGGAAGAGGAACATCTTGTCCATCTACTGAAGTTATTTGAAAGATTGAGGAAATTTTGACTGAGGCTGAACCCTAACAAGTGCACCTTCGGGTGAGATCTGGGAAGTTATTGGGCTTTGTTGTAAGAAAATGAGGAATTGATATTGATCCTGCTAAAATAAAAGAAATTCAAGAAATGCCTGAGCCAAGAACAAAAAAATAGGTTTGTGGTTTTCTCGGGAGGTTGAACTATAGTACTAAATTCATCTCTCATCTTACAACCACGTGTGGACCAATATTCAAGCTATTGAAAGAAGATCAAGTGGTCAGGTGGAATGATAATTGCCAAGCGACATTTGATAAAATAAGAGTATTTACAGGAACCTCAAATTCTTTTACCTCCTGTGGAAGGCAGGCCTTTGATAATGTATCTAACAGTGTTAGAAAATTCCATGGGTTGCGTACTCGGTTAACATGACGAGATAAGTAGGAAAGGACATGTTATTTACTACCTGATCAAGAAATTTACTGATTTCTAGTCAAGTTACTATGTGCTTGAAAATAATTGTTGTGTACTTGGGTGGGAAGCAAAGCGTCTCAGATAGTATATGTTGACTCACACTACTCTCTTGATATCCAAGATGGATCCGATCAGGTACATTTTTGAAAATCCATCTCTTACGAGAAGAGTAGCCCGTTGGAAGATGATTTTAATTGAATATGATATCCAGTACACTACCCAGAAAGATATCAAGGGTATTGTATTGGAGAATTATCTTGCTCACTAGCCTATGGAAGATGACTATCATCCGATGAAATTTGAATTTCCAGATGAGGGCATTATGTACATATAGGATTATAATATCCCCTGCCCAGAGGAAGGACCTGAACCAGGATCGCGATGGACAATGGTGTTTTATGGTGCCCGAATGCATTGGGTATTGGTGTTGGTGTTGTTATTACCTCTCCTGAAGGTTTCCATACTCCTTTCACTGCTAAAATCTGCTTTGATTGTACTAACAACATGGCTGAGTATGAAGCTTGAATTTCCGAGCTAGTGTTGTACCCCAAAATTTGTCCTCTTCATTTTAACCCTAGTTGTATTATACTTCATCTTCAAATGCATACATACATGTTATTATGCCTATACTCATGGAATCGAGGCATTTCTCTGTAAGAAAGAGTTGTGAAATTGATTGTTCCGTTACACAACATTGTGAAGCAGGACTTAGGGTGTTCTGCATTTAAATGCACTCTGCACAGTTTCAAATCTATCGAATCAACAAACAAGTAATTCCTCATCATATCAATCTCTTAGGAATTCCAACACGCTCTAAATTGAGCAGAAAGTCAAGCATTTCAATCGATTTGAGACAGTGCAGACAGAAATTCAGTATTGTGCGTTTCAAGCTCAGAAATTCATAACTCGAGATCAAAAATGGTTTGAGATTGATTCTTCAATAATTATAACCTCCTTGAGGTCTTATCCATTTTATCTGTTCAGGAAGAAGGTTAATTCTGTGAGGAAGATTTTCTAAAGCGCAAAATACCTGAAATGCGTTATACTATGAATTTACCGTTTCTTTGGTTTTCGGATGCTTGAAAATTCCTAACTTCTGACTGGAAAATCATCTTTGAGTTCATCTTGGATCATTTGAACCATCTTGTTATTTCCTTCAATTCTCGTGTTGAGATCGGAAGCCAATTCATTGAGGAAGATCTCTGAATACGCGGGTACTTTAAAGATATACAGTGCAAAAATAATGAAAATAGTCGGTTGCACTGTTGCTTTTCAGATATTCAAAAATTCATAACTTTCACTCGGTTCAACGTCTTCAGATGGTTCTTTAGGAAAAAAATCTATCTTGATTTTATCTTCGATCCATATGTTCGTTTCAGGAGCTAAATCTTTGTAGAAGATTTCCAAAAGGGCCAAATACCAGAGAAAATTGCATGCCAAAACTATTTTTTACCGGACTGTTTCTTGATATTGTAAAAATTGTAACTCCCTCGATTTTTATCATATCATGACGATTCTTGAAGCACGGGATCACAGATTTCGTAAGCTTCAACTTTGCTTTAGGGCCCGAGTTTAGATTATTCTCTGAAGACTTCGGTTTAATGCTCGCATCCGAAAGTGCTCACGGAAATAAGCTAAAATTGTTCAAATTGGTGAAATAAGTCCACTGTTTCTCACTACTCAAAAAATCATAACTTGTTCGATTTTTATCATATCACAGTGATTCTTTCGATACAACGTCACAAATTTTGTCATCTACGATTTTTTTGTTTGTCTCACATCGAGATTTTGCACTGATTAGCATTGAGTTTGGGAATTTCCAGTTCGACAGCGTTGGCTGACACTGAAAATTCAGCTTTGTGAAGAAATTGATTAGGCTTTCCCTTGGCCCAAACATAGGCCCAATTTGCAAGACTATATATTCACTTCATGTCCCTATTTTAAGGGGACTCAATTTATTTTCCAAGTTTCACACAAAAAAAGTATAACAAACTCTCTCAAAAGCTCTCAAAAAAATTCAAAAAAAGAAAAATCCCTCCAAATTCTCTCTCTCTCTCTCCCTCTCTCTCTCTCTCTCTCTCTCTCTCTCTCTCTCTCTCTCTCTCTCT